>HG992290.1:18599105-19953480 GCA_905220595.1 Spilosoma lubricipeda | reverse complement strand
TATTTTTTATTAACTATTAAAACTTTGAACTTTGACCCTGAATAACTCTAAAATTATAATAAATATTAAAATTCTGCAAATGCACGTCGTTGCGCGCTTACCAGGAGAAGACACCTGCAAGTTTCCAGATTTTTCCATCCTGTAAAATAAAAATAAAAATTAAAAAACCAAAAATTTTAAAAATTGTTAAATATCCTACTTAAAAAATTTAAAAATTAATAATCTTAATTTATGATCCTAAAGTACTAGTTTTGACAATAATTTAGAAATTTTTTCTAAAATTTTTGGTAAATATTTGACGGAGATATTGATTTTTTTGTGTTTTTTAGCAATAAATCCGTAATAAATAGAAATAATTAGATTTTTAAGATTGTATTTACTTTTTCTAGCATTTTTGAGTCTATTTTAACCCAAAGTTGAGTTAAATAGCTTTAGAATTAAGAGATTTGAAATTTTTCGGCCATTTTGTTTTTTAAAATAAAAATTTAAAAGTGTTATATCTAGGGAACTAATTAGGTTAGAAACTTCGGGTTTTCGCAGAAAGCTGTCCCGTATAATTATCTAGCCTGTAAACTAGGTTTCAGGAGTTTTCAGCTGAAAAAATTTTTTCAGCCTGAAAACAATTTAGGGAGCTTCAGGAGACTGCGCCGAGTAGCAGATTTGAAACCCGGTCCTTCTGCGACGTCTGGTTGCTGAGTTATCGGCGTCTGAAGTTCGGATTTGACATTTCCGAACTGTCAAGGACGGTGTTTGGGCGCCCGTATCTCTGGACTGGGTTGTCGTAGAAAGACGCGGTTTTCTTTCAGGGGCATAGAGGGCTGTTCTTAAGCCCGCAAACTGGTTTTCAGGCGTTTTCAGGCTTAGGCATTTTTTGCTGCTGAAAACCACATAGCTGGAAAGAGTGAATCTGGGCGACTCTGAAAAACCCAAACACGAGGTATCTGCGACTTCAGGAGACGGTTCTAAAGCCTTCTGAAACTTAACGTTGACAGTTCTCAACTGTCAAAATCGAACTTTGACTACCTGTAGCTCTTGAACCGGAAGTCGTAGAGTGCTGGGGTTTGTTTGTGGGTGATTAGCATAGCAAGGACTTGGTTATATGTGATTTTCAGGAATTTCAGACACCTGAAAATTTTTCGGGCTGAAACCTGAAAATTCAGTAGCGTATCGGAAAGGCCAATATTTTGATACGAAACACGGCCAAAATCGCACCAGCGGTCGGCGAGATATAGCGGTTTAACCAAAAAACAGCCGCCATCTTGGATTTTACACAGCATCTTTAAACAGCTATATCTCGATAACCACTTGGGCTAAGTGAGCCGAGTTTGGAGTCCCTAGAAAGGACTTGCAAGGACCTTTCAGAATTCGTGGCCAGACAGGCTCTACATAGAGCCCGAAAATTGTAAAATTGAAAATATAGGTTTATTTTTGTTTAAATTAGTAAATTGATAGAAATTGCGACATATTAGGTTAAGGACAACTTCGACCCCATTTACAGGTCGTAAAAACTGTGTATAGACTCTAGGTAGAGCGACCCTGACTTTTCAGGAAATCTTTTCTTTTCCTTTCATTAATTAAGATATATCTTGGGACTTTGCTCTAAAAAGTGAAAACTAATTATAGTACCATAGACTGTGTACTCGGGTACACTTCTACAGAGGCTAAATACACTTAGCTGACAATTTATTTTCTTTCTTTTTGACTTTATTTTGACTTTTATTTGACGTGTTGTTATTTACACACCTTTTACATTTTTACACTTACTCCTTACTACTCACACCCTAAATCTATTTACACATAACAGGAGTATTCTAAACACATTGACGATCGGACTAGCAGCCAATCAATCAAAATGATAGGAATACGTACACCAGTAAAGAGGCCAGAAAATAGGAGCAATAAAAGCCCTCTAAATGAGAAGGAGGATACAGGATCTTCCTCCACGACGACAACCGTGAGGCAGAATGTAGGTGTATGGGAGGCGAGGAAGGTTGACCCAAGTCCCTGTACCTCTAAAACACACCCTCACTCACCTAGGCAACAAACACCTGAAACGGCGCCTGCGGCACCCCAGAGGCCCAAACAGAAGACCGCGCCTCAAAATGAAGCGAAAATACCGGCAACCCGTAGGACATCAACGGAGGCAGCCGGGGTTTCGCCGGTACCGAGACAGGAAATCAATAAGGCAAGCACCAAAACAGCCCAAGCCAGAATATGGCTACAAAAAGCAAAAGCCAATGTAGTCGAGTCCCGTAACTTAAGGGCTGACCTCAAGCAGGGAATTTTGAGCGCGGTTGACCACCTATACCAGTTGGTAAAGGAGGCAGAGGCGTCAAAGGGAGGGAAGACACCTATGACACGGGAAAGTGGCACCAACACAGAGGCAAAGAAAGAAGCGGAAGTGGTTGAGACGACGAATGTGGAGGTGGAATCTCTTAAGAGAACGCTTGAGATGCATAGCCGACTTCTAGAGGCAAACACCCAAAAATTGGACGAGCTGAAAGAGGTAATGCAGGCGAATGGGGAGCCAGTGGAAAGAGTCTCCTATGCCAAGGCATTAGCCAATAGTCCCTTCCCTCATGTTCCCAAGCGCCAACAAACTACTCTCCACTCCATAGTCGTCACCTCAAAAAAGGAAACGGAAACAGCGGACGAGGTAATAGACCACATAAGAAAAGCTGTAAATGCGAAGGAGGGTTGGATTACAGTAGACAGGATTCGGAAGGCGAAGAACAGAAAGGTCGTTTTAGGATGCAGCACGGAAGAAGGTAGAGAGAGAGTTAAAGAAAAACTAGCAAGCGTAGAGGATATACTGAAAGTGGAGGATGTAAAAAATAAAAACCCGCTCGTAGTACTAAAGGACGTAACAAAAAGACACACCGATGAAGACATCCTTAAAGCCCTGGCAAATCAAAACAAGGACATATTTGTCGGTTTTAGCAAAGAGGATGAACGAGTCGAGGTGCTCTATAAGAAAAGAGCGAGAAATCCCCACTTGCACCACATCGTCCTTAGGGTCTCCCCAAAAATGTGGAACAAGCTGCTGGACAGACAGGCCGTCCATATAGACATTCAGAGGATCAGGGTTGAAGACCAATCTCCTCTGGTTCAGTGTTCCCTCTGTTTAGGGTACGGACACGGAAGACGACTATGCAAGGAGAGTACCGAAAAATGCAGCCACTGCGGGGGACCCCATATGAGAACGCAATGCGCCGATTGGGACAAGGGAACCACTCCGCAATGCTGTAACTGTGTGCATGAAGGCATGAATCGCGTTGATCACGGCGCGTTCAGTGCCGAGTGCCCAGTACGCAGGAAATGGGACCTATTGGCCAGGTCTAGAGTGGCGTATTGCTAAGGGCGAGACTGGCAAGGCAGGCACCCCAACCAGAAGGTATGCAGTAGCTCAGGCCAACCTACAAAGGAAGGAACTGGCAACCACCGAACTCTTTTTAGAGGCCAGAGAGCGAGCAATCGCGTGGGCACTGATCCAGGAGCCGTATGTGGGGGGGGCTAGTAGTATGAGGAGCTACCGGGGTGCGAGAATCTACCAGTGCGAGGTCAACGGAAGTGGGAGGGTTAAAGCGGCAATAGCCGTCTTTGATAATGACCTGGATGTCATCCCCTACCCGAAACTCACCACAAACAATATCGTTGTGGTTGGGATCCGGACCAAAGCCTGGGAAATCGCCGTGGTTTCCTACTACTTTGAGCCAGACCAACCCATAGGGCCATACCTGGATCAGTTGACCAAAATAAAGTTGGAGCTGGGCACAGGAAAACTGCTGATAGGCGGAGACGCCAACGCAAAGAGTCCCTGGTGGGGAAGCACCATAGAGGACTCCAGAGGAGAAGAGATGTCCGGGACTCTGGAGGCCCTGGAGCTTCAGGTACTGAATACCGGAGACACGCCCACTTTTTACACAGTGAGAGGCGGTATCACTTACAAGAGCCGAGTGGACGTCACGGCATGCTCGCTCGACCTATTTGACCGAGTGGGCGATTGGCGAGTGGACACAGGAGCGACAAGCTCTGACCACAACACTATTCTTTTTAACATAAATGAAAAACGCGCGAAAGGTTTCAATATAATAAGGACAACTAGAAAGTATAACGTTAAAAAAGCTAATTGGGAAAATTTTAAAATAAAACTTGATGAATTTAAAGTTGAAAACCAAATAAATTTAGAAAATATAGTAAAAATAATAAATAAGCAAGAACTAGAGTTGACTATTGTCAAATACAACACAATTATACAAAAAGCATGCAATGAAACTATACCTAAATTGAAAAATAGTGTAAAACTTACCTTTCCGTGGTGGTCGAAAGAGCTCGCAGCGAAGAAGAAGGAGGTTGCTAGGTTGAAAAACCGCATCCGTAACGCTGCCCCGGTCCGGAGAGCGATAGTCGTCGACGAGTACCTGAAAGCAAAAGAAAACTATGAGTGCCAAGCAAAGAATGCCCAAACAGCCAGCTGGAAAGAATTCTGCAAGAAACAGGATCGGGAAGGACTTTGGGACGGTATCTACAGAGTCATCAGAAGGACCAAAACAAGACATGAAGATCTGACCCTAATGAGAAATGGTGCACACCTAAACCCAAGAGAATCAGCAGCCCTACTAGCCGAGACCTTCTACCCGAGAGACAGAACTGACGAGGATAACACAGACCATAAACTCATCAGGGAGGTAGCTGGTCGAGTAAACGAGTGGCAGCAAGGGGAATATCATGACCCACCGTTTACACAAATAGAACTTAAGACAGCCGTGGAACGTTTCAATCCAAAGAAGGCACCCGGAGCCGACGGCTTAACGGCAGACATCTGCAGTCGAGTTATCTACCAGGACCCGGACGCTTTCCTTGCCTTGTACAACAAATGCCTAGAATTGGCACATTTCCCGAACATCTGGAAAGAGGCAACGGTGGTAGTCCTCAGAAAACCAGGCAAGGAAGATTACTTGAACCCCAAGTCATATAGACCAATAGGTCTACTGCCGGTCTTGGGGAAGGTCCTGGAGAGGATGGTGGTAGCAAGAATGAAATGGCAGCTCGTACCGCGGTTTAGTACTCGCCAGTTTGGCTTTATGCCCCAGAGAAGCACCGAGGACGCCCTCTATACGCTAATAGAACACGTACGGGACAAGTTGCGGCTGAAGAAGCTAATTGTCCTGGTGTCATTGGATATAGAGGGCGCTTTCGATAGCGCATGGTGGCCAGCGATCAAGGTCAGAATGGCTGAGGAAAGGTGCCCGGTAAACATCAGGAGGCTACTAGATAGCTATCTCGACTGCAGAAAGGTCAAAGTAAGGTATGCTGGGGAGGAGTGCACAAGAGAGACGAACAAGGGCTGCGTCCAAGGGTCAATTGGTGGTCCTATCCTGTGGAACCTGTTGCTGGACCCACTGCTGCAGGGACTTGAAAAAAGAGGGTACTTCGTTCAAGCATTTGCGGATGACATTGTGCTAGTCATAGATGGGGACACAGCATCCCAGGTTTCAGAAATCGCCAATGCTGCCCTCACCCATGTTCGGGACTGGGGCATTAGAAATAAGTTACGTTTTGCCCCTCAAAAAACATGTGCTATGGTGATTACAAACAAGATCAAGTATGACACGCCACACCTGAGCATGGCCGGTGTTAGCATCGGCATGGTCACAAAAATGAAACTCCTGGGCCTAACAATCGATCATAAGCTGACATTCAACGAACACGCTACCAACATTTGTAACAAAGCCGCCAACATATATAAACAGCTGTCACGCGCGGCAAAAGTCAGCTGGGGATTAAACGTTGAAGTTATAAGTAGCATATACACAGCGGTAATTGAACCGATTGTTACTTACGGGGCGTGCACCTGGGCTCCTGCCGTCGGGAAGCTAGGTATAAGGAAGAGGTTAGGCACCATCCAAAGAGGATTCGCACAGAAGCTTTGCAAGTCTTACCGCACCGTCTCTCTCAATGCGGCACTGACGCTCTCAGGGATACTTCCTCTCGACTTGCGTATACAAGAAGCAGCCGCCATGTATACTGCAAGGAGAGGGTCGTCCAGGTTTGTGCCAGGAGACCGGGAGATTGAGGGTGTGGTGAGATTTGCAGAGTTACCACATCCTGCCAAGCAGGTGGCTCTGACATTCACATGCCTGGAAGACCAACAACAGCTTGTAAACAGTCGAAACGTGCAGACAGTGCGAATATTCACTGACGGCAGCAAGATTGAGGGGAAGGTCGGAGCCGCATTATCCTTATGGGATAATGATGGCGAAGTCCAGAATTTCAAGCTTTGCCTTGCCGCGTACTGCACTGTCTTTCAGGCTGAATTACTGGCCATTTGCAAGGCAACAGAAATACTCCTTAAGCGTAACAATCCCAGATTTGAATTGTACAGTGATTCACGGTCGGCATTGCAGGCGGTAGTGGATGGTGCCTCACTTCATCCGCTGGCATTTCGCGCTCGCACAAATTTAGATGGGGCATTGAGCCAAAACAAAATTGTAAGTTTGTACTGGATTAAGGCACATGCAGGACATCTGGGCAACGAGCGCGCAGATGCTCTAGCTAAGGAGGCAGCATTGTCGTCACGGAGGAAGCCGGACTATGACCAATGTCCGGTTTCATACATCAAGCGTCAAATCCGTTTGGATTCGCTTGATGAGTGGAACCGGAGATATGTGTCTGGCGAGACTGCCTCCGTGACGAAAATGTTTTTTCCGAACACAATAGACGCTTACCGGGTAGTGAGACAGATAAGACCTACAGGAGTGATTACACAAGTCCTTACGGGGCACGGGGGGTTCTCTGAATACCTGAACCGTTTCAGGTGTAAGGCGAGCCCATCGTGTACCTGTGACCCGGGCGTCACCCAAACGATTCCCCATATCATATTAGAATGTCCCATCTATGCAATGGAGCGATTTAATTTAGAAATGAAAATCAATACAGAACTAAAAAAGGAAAAGATTTCGGAAATAATGATTGGAAAGTATAGAGACAGTTTCTTAGAGTATTGTAAACAAATAGCAGAAAAAGTAATTAAAGGTAATAAAGATTGTTAAAAAGTAATATGTTTAACTATATATTGTAATATATATAAATATAAGCATATAAGTAAGTGTTAGTATAAAATAGCAAATAAGTAAACAGTAGACTAAGAGATTGTAATAGATAAGATACATAAAATGTAATTAGATTAAGAATAAATGTAGAAAAAATATTAGCACTAAGAGATCGTAATAGATTAAGATACACAAATGTAATTAGATTAAGAAAAATGTAGAAAAAATATTAGCACTAAGAGATGTAATAGATTAAGATACACAAAATGTAATTAGACCAAAAACAGATGTAATAAAATCACGAGCACCCATTTATTTCCCTATGTAAAGAATAAAGTAAACAAAAAGAGTAGAATAATTAGAATAGGATCTGTACGTGGGAGACCCACCCACAACTGAAAACATGCGGATGGATAAAAGAAAGACCTAGTATGAAGCATAAAAGTGCGAGAGGCATAACAGAGAGAATAGTATGATAAAGAGAATTAGGCTAGAAAAGGGCGCCAATCACGTTGGCGGTTAGTCCGAAAAAAAAAAAAAAAAAAAAAAAAAAAAAAAAAAAAAAAAAAAAAAAAAAAAAAACCTAACCTAACCTAACCTAACCTAACCTAACCTAACCTAACCTAACCTAACCTAACCTAACCTAACCTAACCTAACCTAACCTAACCTAACCTAACCTAACCTAACCTAACCTAACCTAACCTAACCTAACCTAACCTAACCAGTCTCGTACGCTTAGATGCAGGGCTAACAGCGTTTTTCCGCGCTCCGTAGTGTTAAAATCGTAAGTGTGACAAAGTGTCTCCGAAAATCGTTTTTAATATCTTAAAAGTTGCGCCGTCGCGAGACGAACGTAGACTAGAAAACCGCTTGGAAATCGGACCAGGACTTTGGTTTTTATTAGATAAAAACAAAACAAATTTCAGTGAAAAGTGACAGTGCGGTCAAAACCCCCTAAATCTTAGGATTTAGATCTGTGACCCCCCATTTTTCAACTGTACAAAGTTGCGCAGTGAGTGCCCGGACGTTTTAAGACATTAATTGGATTTTTCACGTGAAAATTGACTGTGCTGTGGTGTTTTTCATCGGAAGTTCCGGTGAAAAAAGACTCAAAAAAGTGAAAAATCAAAATAGCTCCGGAAAGCGATCGACGACCTCCGGTTTTTTGACCGTTAGGGTGTGCGTCTCCGGTGTCCGCACCGTTTGAGACCCCTCCCGGATTTTTCGATCGCTTTTCGGGAAAGTTATTGTGACTTTTATAAATAGGGCGTGGCAGGTTATCACTTTTTTCATCACCACGGACATCACCGAGTGATACCTCCAAAGCTGCGCGCGAGTGAGACGGACACGATAGTGAAAACAGAGTGGAAAACGGACCAGTACTTTCAGTGTTAGGACCAAAATAGTGAAAGTGACACTTTTTAGGGATAGAACCCGGATTTTTGCTCGTGACCCTGTGTGTTCTGTTCTGGGAGGTTGCGTCTCGGGGATACGAATCTTTTGAGACCCCTTTCAGGACATTCGAACCACAACTGCAGGAGTTGTAACGCTTTTCTTGAAAGGCGTGGCCACGAGGTCCCTGACCCTGGTCCCTCAGGAGCGTTACGCGACCAAAACATTGTGTGTGACACCAAGCGGATCCAGGAACCGCTTGCAAAAACAAGTTAAGTACACTAGTTCCATTTTTACAGTGACTTTTGTGTGCATTTCACTTTTACCAACCCTTCTGCTAGGGGAGGCTTCCCCCCCCCCAGTTCAACTTTCTTTCATTTAGTGCATTAATTGACGAAGGGATAGAGACCCAAACTGTGTAAATCGGACCATTTATTGAGGAGTTACAGTGTCGCAAACTCTTTCAAAACTTTTAAAAGTGAAATTTTAACTTAGTGTATAAATCAACCAATAGGAACGCTTAAAAGTGTAACAAACTTTCCTGGCCCAATATCTTGGTGACCCGTGGTCTGATCGGGCCCACCAAGACATTTTTGGGCTTCCCGCAACGGACTTGGTAAATCCCAATAAGGCTTTACAATTTGCGGTGAGGCTCTCCGAAAGGATAGGCCAAGGTTTCAGGAAACCTCCATATCTCCGGATTGGCTAGGCCGATCCTCACCGGATCTTCGGTATTGAGGTCGGCAAGGGGTGTGCCACCACCTCCGCACCTCTCCGTAGCCAGGGAGGAATTATTTAGAAATTTTCAAAATTCAGTAAATTAATTAAATTAATATTATTGGCAATCCGTTAGGAGTTTTAATAGAAAACACAGACGAAAACTAGGTCAAAGTTGTCCGAGCCCATAACTTCGGACTGGCTGGACCGATTTTCATGAAAATTGGGAACCGGCTACCCCTGAATAAGCTCCCCCTCCTGACCCCACTGGTCGAACCTTTTTCCGGGAGGATTCCCTGAAAAAGGGGAAAAACCGGGAAAATACCAGCATCTTCGGCCAGATAGGGCTGAACAAAAAATTATTGTCAGGGACAGCATCCCCCTGACTAGGAGCAACTACTGGAGCCTTCGACCGGGCGATATTTGGACTGAAACCGGGAATAAAGGAAGAAATTCCAGAAAAAACTAACTTTTTTCTGGCTGGTCCAATTTGAAAAATTTTTTCGGCTTTTGGCCCGGAACATTAAGGGCTAACAAACAGACCAAAAGAAAATCCTACATAGAGCCGCATCTTCTTTAAAAAATTAATTTTAAGTTTTCTTCTTCCTATGAAAAATTTCAATCTGTGTTTTAAATTTTAATTTTATTTTTAAAAATTGCTTATTATTTTTAATTTTTAATTTTGACATATATTATTGTATCAGACAGACTCTTCGATAGAGTCCTTAAGTTTAATTTAAGTTATTCATGTTATTTATTAATTCTTAAAAATCTATATTTATTAAAATCTTAAATTTATTTTAACAAACGGGGATCTATACACCCCCAGGCACGCAAGACATATCTACTTTGTAGAGAGCACATCTCCCTACGGAGAAAAAATTATTTATAAGTTTTTATATTTTTCTTGTTTTAAATTGTTTTGTGTGTATTGACTTGTGTACGTACCCCCCTTTACAGGGCAATATAGATTTAATTGTGTTTTTAAAAAGAAATTTCATATTTTCAATCTTAATTTAATTGACACCCCCCTATACAGGGCTACTTAAACATTAATTTAGTTTTAAAGATAGACAACTTTCCCCGTCAAAATGTATCGCACTCCAGTAACATCCGCTGTAGCTGGGGAGCAGGCCCCCTCTGGCACCAGCACCTCGCCCTTGCTAACACTCGGCGCTGCCAAAACATTTATCAGGAGGCCAGCTACTAAACGAAGGTCACTGGACAACATGATCTCTTACAAAAAGCAGTATAACGTCTACGCTGCCATGCCCAGTGACGAGCTGCTCCATGAGGTCATGAGGACCTTCGAGGAGATCCCCATGAAGGTTCAACAGTACCCGCAAATGCGGAAGGATATAAAGACCTTCTTGGAGGAGAGCTCTGATAAATGCCAGCACATCCTCTTCGAGATAAGTGGGAGGATGAGAAGCCTGGAGTATTGCAACATGGGCGAGACGGTCGTGGCGCCGCCTCCTGTAGAGGAAAAACCCGCCGTCGCGCCCTCAGCAAAAGGAAACCCAGTGTTGGCAAGGCTCGATGACTTGCAGGATACCATCCTGAAACGGATGGAGCTATCCCACGTCGAGCTCAAACGGGAGATCCGGATACTAGAAACAAAAAACCACGATCGGGGTGTAGATTTAATCGACAGTATGTTTGAAAAAAATAGAAGAAACCCACGTGGATGCCGACAAGGCCAACGAATTGATGATAGTGCGGGCGCAGTCCCAGCTGGAAGATCTGGTCAGGACTGTCGCCACAGATATAGTCGTTGAAAACAAAGCGCATATCAGCTCCGCAGTCGAGCAACTGAATTCTCGAATTCAGAGTATCCCGGATCCTCCCCCCCTCAAGACCTATGCAGATGTCGCAGCAGCCAGACCCTGGTGCCGACCGGCACTCCACTCGGTGGCGGTGACCTCAAGCGACAGTCAGGAGACTGCCGATGAGGTACTCGTCAGGGTGAAGGAGGCGGTCGACCCCAGGAGTACTGGTTTTAAAATAAATAAAACCAGAAAAGCCAAGGATAGGAAGATCATCCTTGGCTGCGACTCACAGGATGAGATGGATAGGGTCAAGAGGCACATTGAGAGCAGAGGCAATGGACTCAAGGTGGAGCCCATGAAGAATAAGGACCCCCTGGTCGTCCTAAAGGACGTCCAGAAGGGGAGTGACGACGACCAAATGGTAAGGGCTCTTTACACCCAAAACCAGAATATCTTCATGGGCCTACCACAAGAGGAGAGGGAGGCCTGCACAATTAAGTACAGAAAAAGGACTAGGAACCCGGAGACTTCCCACATAGTCCTCCAAGTGAAGCCAAGGGTGTGGCAAAGGATGACGGATGCCGGAGCCCTCTACTTAGACCTGCAGAGGGTCAGAGTGGAGGACCAGTCCCCGCTCATCCAATGCACAAAGTGCTTAGCGTTCGGCCATGGCCGCCGATTCTGCACCGAGAGTGTGGACAGATGCAGCCACTGTGGAGGCCCCCACCTGCGCAAGGATTGCGCCGTTCACGGCGCGGGAGCAGAACCGCGGTGCTGCAACTGTCTGCACTCTGGACTGCAGAGAGTCGGTCACAACGCCTTTAGCGCCGAATGCCCCACTCGAACCAAGTGGGATTACCTGGCTAGGGCGACAACAGCGTATTCATGATCTACCAACATACAGTTTACACACTTCAAAACAAAACATAACTAAACACTGATATAATTATTATATAATGATTATATAAAAATATATCCGAACATGTACACTATCAACAACACTAGAATAACACATATTTAACAGAAACATACATGACAGAAACAGCTCACAAATAGGAATGTAGCAAATGTGTATATTGCAACATATACACATATTGCTAAAGGTAAGAGCACAAGGAAAGTGTGAGTTGTGGAAGGGTACACACGTACAAAATACTAGACAGAAACACAAAACATGCAAACAGAAAACAAAAACACAGGTCATGGATACCGAGTACCCCTCACTGGGGGAACATGGGGGAAGCCTCCTGGAGGTGCAAACAACCATCCTTTAACGACCCACTAACGGATGGTAGACCGGAGCAACATAAATGTTTTAAATAAAATAC
The DNA here is from genome assembly GCA_905220595.1 of Spilosoma lubricipeda. Taxonomy (NCBI): domain Eukaryota; kingdom Metazoa; phylum Arthropoda; class Insecta; order Lepidoptera; family Erebidae; genus Spilosoma; species Spilosoma lubricipeda. The sequence continues at coordinate 19,941,221 of HG992290.1, read as the reverse complement.
AGCTATATAATTTAGAAATGTAAATATAGATAAACAAATGTAAATAACAATGAATAGTAAATAATAATGATAATTAATATGAATATAAATAATGCGATACTTTTAATTTAATGAATGTGTATATAAATGTGAATGGAAATTAGTTTTAAATACGATGCAATTTAAATGTAATGATAAATAATATTAATCTTAAGACATAACAGATGTACAAATACGCATGTACACCGACTATGTGTCATGTACATGCGTATCTGAACACTTAGGAAATTGGCTGATTCTTCAAATCAGTCAATTAATTGACGACATTACAATTGCTTATACTATACACAAGGGTGCACAAGGTCCTGTCGAAACCTTGGACGGGGAAAAGCGAAAAAAAAAAAAAAAAAAAAAAAAAAAAAAAAAAAAAAAAAAAAAAAAAAAAAAAAAAAAAAAAAAAAAAAAAAAAAAAAAAAAAAAAAAAAAAAAAAACCTAACCTAACCTAACCTAACCTAACCTAACCTAACCTAACCTAACCTAACCTAACCTAACCTAACCTAACCTAACCTAACCTAACCTAACCTAACCTAACCTAACCTAACCTAACCTAACCTAACCTAACCTAACCTAACCTAACCTAACCTAACCTAACCTAACCTAACCTAACCTAACCTAACCTAACCTAACCTAACCTAACCTAACCTAACCTAACCTAACCTAACCTAACCTAACCTAACCTAACCTAACCTAACCTAACCTAACCTAACCTAACCTAACCTAACCTAACCTAACCTAACCTAACCTAACCTAACCTAACCTAACCTAACCTAACCTAACCTAACCTAACCTAACCTAACCTAACCTAACCTAACCTAACCTAACCTAACCTAACCTAACCTAACCTAACCTAACCTAACCTAACCTAACCTAACCTAACCTAACCTAACCTAACCTAACCTTTTTTTTTTTTTTTTTTTTTTTTTTTTTTTTAACGTGTGGAAACCCCCTCGGGCCGTCACCCCGCCGGGGTTTGCGGCGGCGGGGCGGTGTGTCGGAATCGAACCGACTAAAACCACACGGTGTGCCAACTCTGCGCCTGAGAGAGGGAGAGATCCGGGAACTGCTGTGTTACGACCTCCGGACCCCTCCCGGCGCCAGCCCGCACAGATGCGGGCACCCTCCTCCTCAACCTCTCCGTTTAGGCGACGTACGGCACACGCGTAACGTCGCCTCCTCGCGGGCGGCCACTATAGCGGATGGAAGGGCAAACCCGTCCCGACCATCCGCGGCCACACTCAGGGCGGCATGAGGCGCTGGTGAGCGCGCCTCCGCTGCCCGGTTCGCCGGCGGCGGATCGGGTCCGAGAGGAGGACGTCCTCCCGGGCCTTCTCCGCCGCCTCCTTCTGCGAGATGACGTGTTCGCAGAAGGTGGCGACCGCGGTAAAATTGCTGTCGCTACCGGCCATGGAGCGGATGACGGCCGGTAGCGAGAGATCCCCTCCGATGACTGCAGTGAGGGCCCGGCGCTGCGACGCCCATGCGGGGCATGCCGCCAGCGTGTGCTGGGCCGAGTCCTCACTGCAGTCGCAGTGGTGGCAGGCGGGACTAAGTTCCCTCCGTGCGACCGAGTGCAGGTACTTCCCGAAGCATCCGTGTCCGGAAAGCACCTGCGTCAGTCGGAAGGAAAGAGTCCCGTGCTGCCGCCCTGCCCACTCGTGGATGACCGGCTGGAGAGCCTCCACGGCGGCGAAGCCAGCGCGTGGAGTCTCCAGCCGGTGCGACCAGCGAGCCATCGTGGCTCGACGGGCGGCTTCACGCCACTCGCGTACCTCCTCGGGCGGGGGGCGAATGCCACACTCCGCCCGGAAAGAAGCCACCCGTCGATAAACTTCGGCGAGCACTTCCGCCTCCAAATCCCACGGGGGTGTTCCGGCCAACGCGCACGCCGCCTCGGTCGACACCGTGCGGTATCCGCGTATGGCTCTGACCGCCAATACCCTCTGAGGCCGCCAGAGGCGAGCCTTGTTGAGGGCGGTCAGAGCCGCCACCCACACCGGTGCGCCGTACAGCGCCATTGACCGGACCACCCCCGTGTACAGGAGTCGCGTTGCGACGCTGGCTCCGCCCAAGTTGGGCAATAATCGCCCAAGGGCAGAGGCAGCGTCGACCAGCTTCGGACCAAGCTGTCGGAAGTGCTCGTCGAAGAGCCACCTACCGTCCAGGATCAGACCCAGATATTTCATCTGGGCCCGAACCGGTACGAGGACCGAGTTGACCTCTATCGAGGCGCCGGGGGGTGGACTACGACGGGGCCCATGAAAGAGCAGGGCCTCCGTCTTGTCCAGGGCCACCCGCAAGCCCAGCGCCTCGATGCGCCCGACCACCTGAGAAACACCCCCGGTGGCCAGGCGCGCCGCCTCCTGGAAGTTTGCCCCCCGAGCTGTGACCAAAGTGTCATCGGCGTAACAAATTACGCCCAGCCCGGGGGGGAGACGTTCCCGCAAGACCCAGTCGTACCCCACGTTCCACAGGAGTGGTCCAAGGACAGACCCCTGCGGAACGCCGCACGACATGGGCCGCCGTCTCAAGACGCCCTCTCGGTCCTCGTACATGACGGTACGCTCCCTCAAATAGTCTGCCACTAGCCGCCTCAGGTACTCTGGCACCCCATGATACTGGAGTGCTTCCCCGATGCAGCTGAATGGCAGACTATTGAATGCGTTGGCGATGTCTAAAGACACCGCCAACAGCACGCCGCCACAGCTCACAGCCTCTTCGGTCACGGCCCTAAGGCGCATCACGGCATCGACCGTCGAACGCCCCTCTCGGAACCCGAATTGGGCGTCCGACAGGTCGGGCCCCACCTCGCTGAGATGCTGGACGATGCGGGCAGAGAGTATCCTCTCAAAAAGTTTGCCCGCCTCGTCCAGCAACACGATGGGCCTATAGGCCGTGACCGAATCGGCAGGCCGTCCCGGCTTCCTCAATAGGACCAGCTTCCCGCCTTTCCAGCACTCAGGGAAGCGACCGGACGCCAGGCTGGCGTCCAGCACTTCCCTGAGGCGGTCCGACATGTGGTCGAGGGTTCGGGCCAGAACTCGGGCAGGTACCCCGTCCGGCCCGGGGGCGGTGTTCTTCGAACGGATTCTCAGAACCGCCGCCCCTACCTCCGATTCCCTCACGGAACCTAACCTAACCTAACCTAACCTAACCTAACCTAACCTAACCTAACCTAACCTCCGCCGTGTCTCGCCGTGTGGGGCCGGCATAGAATAGCCCCACCCCATCTCATCCCGTGGGTGTCGTAAGAGGCGACTAAGGGAAACACGCAGCCGAGCACCGGGCTGCCGAGGAGATCCCAGCCCTTTTCAGGGCTCGCCGTCGCTCCCAGTATCCCTCTGTTTAGCAGAGGGGACAGGGGATGTGACGGTGCCAGGGAACCAAAGACGGAGCCTACCATCGGCTGCCGAGGCGGGTCGGCCTCTGCTGACCCAGGGGCTGACGGGCTCTTGGGCCGTCGAGTCAAGGAAAAGACTTTAAAACCCGACAGCAAAGTCGTTAAAAGCAGTGGCTGCCGTCGCCTCGTACGCCGACGGCGATCGGCCGACGGGGTGGTGGCGGCCGGGGGAAAGGCTCTGCGGGAGCGGGATCGAGCGGGGAGCTCTCCTGCCTCGCGAGCCGAGTACCCCGCGAGGAGGGGGGGCGCCGGCGAGCGCAGTTTGCTCGCGCTCCTGAGTCCGAGCCCTGCGGGAGCGGGTTCCCCCGACCGCTGCCCTGCGGGGCATGGGCGACGGGGCAACGGCGCCCCCGAATGAGAGTGGCCACGGGCGGTGGGCCGGGGGGCCTGCCGCCCCACGCTAAAGTGGCGGAATGCGCCCCTCTGTGTTCCTGGGGCGCATTCATACGAGGAGGACAGGCCCCGCCATCTGGGCGCGTGGACCGGAGGGTGGGGCCTCGACTGAGGCGAGCCCGACCATCAGGGCATCCCCAGCCGAGTCGCGGTGAGCAAACTATCCCGCGGCTCGGATTGGGCGAAGGAGGAACACCGTGGTGGTTTAGTGGGTAGTCTGGCCAGGCTCAAGTGGTCAGGAGTCCCACACGAAACGAACCCCCTGCCCCCGCAGGGGGGGAGCGAAGCGCGTAAATGCATTCCACCACGTAAAAAAAAAAAAAAAAAAAAAAAAAAAAAAAAAACCTCCGCCGTGTCCACATGGGGAGGACATGCCCCACCATCTGGGCACGTGGCCCGGAGGGTGGGGCCCCGACGGGGTTCCGCCGTGTGGGGCCGGCATAGAATAGCCCCACCCCATCTCATCCCGTGGGTGTCGTAAGAGGCGACTAAGGGAAAGACGGCGCCGAAGATCAGGCTGCCTGTCAAGGAAAAGACTTTAAAACCCGACAGCAAAGTCGTTAAAAGAAGTGGCTGCCGTCGCCTCGTACGACGGGGTGGTGGCGGCCAGGGGAGAGGCTCTGCGGGAGCGGGAGCGAGCTGGTCTCATTCTCCCGCCCCGCAGACCCCCGGAGAGGGGGCGCCGGCGAACACACTTCGCCCGCGTCCCCGAATGAGAATGGCCACGGGTGGTGGGTCGGGGGACCTGCCGCCCCATACCAAAGTGGCGGAATGCGCCCCCCTGTGTTCCTGGGGCGCATTCATACGAGGAGGACAGGCCCCACCATCTGGGCACGTGGCCCGGAGGGTGGGGCCTCGACAGAGGCGAGCCCGTCTATCAGGGCATCCCCAGCCGAGTCGCGGTGAGCACACTATCCCGTGGCTCGGATTGGGTGAAGGAGGAACACCGTGGTGGTTTAGTGGGTAGTCTGGCCTCTCTCCGAGGCCAGGAGTCCCACACGAAGCGAACCCCCTGCCCCCGCGGGGGGGGAGCGAAGTGCCTAAACGCATTCCACCACGTAAAAAAAAAAAAAAAAAAAAAAAAAAAAAAACCTCCGCCGTGTGGGGCCGGCATAGAATAGCCCCACCCCATCTCATCCCGTGGGTGTCGTAAGAGGCGACTAAGGGAAAGACGGAGCCGAAGAACAGGCTGCCGAGGCGGGTCGGCCTCTGCTACTCCAGGGGCTGACAAGCTCTTGGGCCGTCGAGTCAAGGAAAAGACTTTAAAACCCGACAGCAAAGTCGTTAAAAGAAGTGGCTGCCGTCGCCTCGTACGACGGGGTGGTGGCGGCCAGGGGAGAGGCTCTGCGGGAGCGGGAGCGAGCTGGTCTCATTCTCCCGCCCCGCAGACCCCTGGAGAGGGGGCGCCGGCGAACACATTTCGCCCGCGTCCCCGAATGAGAGTGGCCACGGGCGGTGGGTCGGGGGACCTGCCGCCCCATACCAAAGTGGCGGAATGCGCCCCCCTGTGTTCCTGGGGTGCATTCATACGAGGAGGACAGGCCCCACCATCTGGGCACGTGGCCCGGAGGGTGGGGCCTCGACAGAGGCGAGCCCGACCATCAGGGCATCCCCAGCCGAGTCGCGGTGAGCACACTATCCCGTGGCTCGGATTGGGTGAAGGAGGAACACCGTGGTGGTTTAGTGGGTAGTCTGGCCTCTCTCCGAGGCCAGGAGTCCCACACGAAGCGAACCCCCTGCCCCCGCGGGGGGGGAGCGAAGTGCTTAAACGCATTCCACCACGTAAAAAAAAAAAAAAAAAAAAAAAAAAACCTAACCTAACCTAACCTAACCTAACCTAACCTAACCTAACTCTGACCTAACCTTCGCCGTGTGGGGCCGGCATAGAATAGCCCCACCCCATCTCATCCCGTGGGTGTCGTAAAAGGCGACTAAGGGAAAGACGGCGCCGGAGATCAGGCTGCCGAGGAGATCCCAGCCCTTTTCAGGGCTCGCCGTCGCTCCCAGTATCCCTCTGTTTTGCAGAGGGGACTGGGGATGAGACGGTGCCAGGGAACGAGGGACGGGTCGGCCCACTGCTCGCGCAGGGGCTGGCAGGCACTTGTGCCACCGTTGGAGTTGGGAGAGATGGCTGCCCTCCCGCGTCGCGTAATCTCCTGGTGATCGGCGTTTGACCTGGGTGCTGGCCACATTCAGGAAGCCGTGATCTCGGAGGACGTGGGTCTTGGCTTAACCGCCCGGACCGCGAGGAAGAAAACCTCTATAAAAAATTACCCCGAATCCCGTGTTCTGGTGTGTGGCCAGGGGATGCATGGCTGATGGGTAGTTCAGTCGCAAGCACACCCCCAGCCGGGGCACCTGCGGACCCCTCGGTTGGGAAACAAATCTACGCTTACCCGGGTACTGGGGGATCTCTGCCCGGGTGGACTTTTATTTCTCCCCCACTCGTGGGAAATGTTATGGCAGATTCAAATTTAAAAAACCAAAACCAAAAAGATGATGAGAAGGAGTTGAGGAGTAGTGAGGAGAGTAAGGCGGGGGAGTTGCGAACCCTGTCACCACATCCGCTGGTGACGAAGGAGGCACGCGTTACCCTGACGCGATACAACAGGGAAAGGGGCTCGTCGATATCGTCGATGTCGAGTGACGCCTCAATGGTGGACGCAGACTCGCGTCCATCTTCGCCGGGCCGGCTGTGGCGGAAACGCCTGAACCCTGCGTCGGAAGACGACAGCTCCGGCCCGGTCGAGACCAAAAGAAGAGGCCGCCCTCCGACGACGGGCGAGTACGTCGGCCTGGCGAAAGCCAAGGCCGAATTTATCAAGGCACAGGAGCGGGAGCTCGAGCTCCGTGCCGAGAAGGAGCTGGCGGAGGAGGTCCGACTGCAAAGGGAGTCTTTCCTCCTCAAGACTCCCGCTCAACAACCGAGGTCGGACCCAACACCTTCCTCCGAGCCCGTCAGCGCCGAGCAGCTGACGGGGAGCATCGAGGCGGCGGTGGCGGTGGTGCAAACCATCGCCACCAAGAGCTCTAAACTGAAGGGCCAGTATGTGCGGGACTTGCGGGTGGCCTGCAGCTCCATTTTGGAGCTCGCCCACCAACTCAAGGCCCGCACAGTAAACGAGGAGGTGGCCAATCTTCAGGCAGAGCTCGCCGCCATGCGGGCCGAGATGAAGGCCCTGAAGCGGCAGGCGGAAGCGGCTCCTCCTGCAATGACCCGCGAAGAAATCGCCTTTATGGTAGAGGCGAAATTCGCGGGGATTCAGGACCGCCTGCTGCCGGAGGAGCGTATCCGTCCGCCTCTCCAGGCGGACGTGAGGAATGCCGCCAGAGCCGCTGGCGCTGCTCGCGATGCGGAACCCAGGGCCTCCAAGTCCAGCCGGAGGCCCGAGCCTTCTGCCCTCCCTCTTCCGGCTCTGCCCCTCTCGCCCGTCGTGACAGACAGGCAGAAGGAACCGGGTCCCCGCCCCTCTGGGACGGCCCCGGCGGCGGAGTTGAAGGGGAAAAAGAAGGCCAAGAAGAAGAGCGCCGCATCGCTGGAGGCCGAAGCCGCCCGTCAGCCGCGCCAGCAGGCTCCCGCCACCGCCCCTCCACCTGTGAAGGAGGCGTGGAACGTGGTGGCGGCGCGGCCAAAGAAGGCGCAAGCTGCCCCAGCACCGCCGAGCGCCAAGGCGCCCGCCAAGCCTGCGATGCAGGCGAAGGCGAGGCGCAGAATCCGCGCCCCGACGACCGCTGCAGTGTGCCTTACACTGCAGCCGGGCGCGGTGGAGAAAGGTGTCACCTACACCCAGGTGATCGCCAGTGCCGAGAGGTCAATAGGCATTGACGGCCTCCGGTTCCGCACCGCCGTGACCGGGGGTCGGATCCTGGAGGTGGGTGGCACCGACAGGGCCGTGAAGGCCGACAATCTGGCGGCCAAGCTCCAGACGGTGCTGGGGGAAGAAGTCCGTGTCGCCAGGCCGGAGAGGTGCGTGGAGCTGCGCGTCTCTGGCCTGGGCGATGCGGCGACGAAGGAGGGGGTTGCGGAGCGTCTGGCAACCGAGGGAGGCTGCCCTGTCGCCTCCATCAAGGTGGGCGACATAAATCGCCCTCCCGGTCGACAGGGCACTGCCTGGTTGCGCTGTCCGGTTGCGGCGGCCAAAAAGTTGACGGACGGCCGCCGCATCGTCATTGGGTGGTCGGCGGTCAGGCTGACCACCTTGGAGCCAAGGCCGGCGCGGTGCTTCCGCTGCCTGGAGCCGGGGCACGTTGGGGTCAGGTGCGCCGCGAAGGTCGACCGCAGCGCACTCTGCTTCCGCTGCGGGCAGGAGGGCCATAAGGCGGCCACCTGCTCTGCGGAGCCCAAGTGTCCCGTCTGTGCCGCGGAGGGTGCAGACTCCGGCCACAGGCTTGGCTCCGCCAAGTGCCAGGCAGCCTCCCGCAAAAGGAGCCAGTCGAGACGCAAAGCGACAGGGAGGGTGGAACAAAAAACCACCTCAACCACCCTGTCGCCGCCGTCGCAAGAGGAGGAAATGGACACCGCCCACACTTAATGGCTCACAAGATCTCCATTCTGCAGGCCAACGTCAACCACTGCGTCACGGCCCAGGACTTACTCGCCCAGACCGTGATGCAGTGGCAGACGACAGTGGCGGTGGTCGCCGAGCCGTACTACGTTCGCACCGCCCCTAACTGGGTCAGCGACCACGACGGCTTGGTGGCCATCGTCGCCCAGCGAACCGGCCCTCACCAACTCGACAGAGTAGTGAGAGGCCGAGGGTGCGTCCTCGCCACGCTGGGCGACGCTGCAGCAGTGATTGGGGTGTACTTCTCGCCCAACAGAAGCCTCGCCGAGTTCGAGCAGTGGCTCACGGAGGTCGAGGCTCTGCTGGCAGACGCGCACCCCACTCCGGTCGTGGTAGCCGGGGATTTCAACGCCCACTCACGGGCGTGGGGATCTCCGAGGACCGACGGCCGGGGGGAGATTCTAGAGGAATGGGCGGTGTCCCGCGGCTTGGTGCTGCTCAACAGGGGGGCGGTTCCCACGCTTGTGCGGCCTCAGGGCAGCTCAATAGTAGACCTATCGTTTGCTAGCCCTGCCCTGGCTAGCCGCACTCGCAATTGGCGAGTCGTCGAGGATGTGGAGACCGCGTCGGACCATCGTTACATACGGTTCGACGTGGTCTCTCACTCAGCGGCCGCCCGAGAAGTAGGTGGAAATAACCGCCCCCTAGCAGGTGAAGGTCCGCGGTGGCGGCTCGGAACGCTGGACCGGGAGCTGGCTCGAGAGGCGGCTATCGTCGAACGATGGGCTGCTGTCGATAGCGACCCGGACGTGGACGCGAGATGCGAGCGATTCGCTGGAGCGCTGACTCGCGTCTGCGACGCGGCGATGCAGAGGGCGAGACCTATCCCGCCCCGGAGGCAGGTGTACTGGTGGCGGCCCCACCTAGCCGGGCTGCGTACCGCGAGTTACGCAGCCCAGAGGCAGTACACCCGCAGCCGAAGGCGGGCCGTCAGAGATCTCGCCCGCGAAGAAGAGTTGCATGCCGCGTACCTGGGCGCTCGACGGGCCCTCAGCTCGGCGATCAAAGCCGCCAAGGACGAGGCCTGGAGGGAGTGGCTCGAGAGCCTGGATCGAGACCCGTGGGGGCGCCCGTACAAGACCGTGAGTCAGAAACTCCGGCCCTGGGCGCCTCCCCTCACCAGAACTCTCGAGCCGGGCCTTCTGGACCGAGTGGTCAGTTCCCTCTTCCCTGCGAGGGGAGAGTGGGTTCCACCGCGGATGGCAGCACCGAGTCAGGTGCCGGCAGACGAAGGGGCAATACCTCCCGTGTCCGAGGCCGAGTTGGGGGCCGCGATACTGGCACTTCGGTCCAGGAATCGCGCCCCGGGCCCGGACGGAGTCCCTGGGAAGGTTATTGCCACAGTCATGCCGGCACTAGAGGAGGAGACGCTGTCCCTCATGTCGGAGTGCCTGGCGTCGGGGAGGGTCCCCCGGCGATGGAAAGTCGGCAAGCTCGTGCTGCTGAAAAAGCACGGGCGCCCAGCCGAATCGCCGTCGGCCTACCGCCCCATCGTGTTGCTCGACGAGATGTGCAAGCTTTTTGAGCGGGTGCTCGCTGCGCGTCTCGTCGGCCACCTGGAGGGGGTGGGGCCCAACTTAAGCGACGGCCAGTTCGGCTTCCGTCGCGGGAGGTCAACCCTCGACGCTATATCCCGACTGCGGGACGGCGTCGACGAAGCAGTCTCCAGGGGTGAGGTGCTGTTGGCGGTATCGCTGGACATAGCGAACGCCTTCAACACCCTCCCCTGGGAAACTATTGCGGAGGCGTTGAGGTACCACAACGTCCCGTGGTACCTCAGGCGCGTCCTTGCGGATTACTTCGTGGATCGGGTCATAGTTTACCCGGCCCAAGACGGGGTGGTCCGCAGGGGCATGTCTTGTGGCGTTCCACAGGGGTCGGTCCTCGGGCCGCTCCTGTGGAACGTCGGTTATGATTGGGTCCTGCGCGGTGCTAATCTTCGGGGAGTCGGCGTACTTTGCTACGCTGACGACACCCTAGTCACCGCGCGGGCCCCCACATTTCGGGACGCTGCCGTCCTTGCGACGGCAGGCGTCGCGCACGTAGTGCGTCGCATCGGGGCGCTCGGCCTTAAAGTCGCCCTCGAAAAGTCCGAGGCCCTCTTCTTCCACGGGCCTCGGCAGACGCCGCCTCGAGACAGGTCGATCGTGGTGGGCGGCATCCCCATCGCTGTCGGGACGAGCCTGAAATACCTCGGGCTCGTTCTCGACGGTCGGTGGCGGTTCGCGGAGCATTTCCGGCAGCTGGCACCGAAGCTGATGGCATTTGCCGGAATGCTCTCGCGGTTGCTGCCCAACAGCGGAGGCCCAGGGTCAGCCTGCCGCCGCCTCTATGACGGAGTGGTGCGCTCCAAGGCGCTCTACGGAGCGCCCATATGGGCGGAGGCCCTCTGCCCGGCGAATATTGCGTTGCTGCGACGTCCGCAGCGCGCCATCGCGCAGAGGGCTGCTCGGGCGTACCACACCGTCTCTTACGAGGCGGCGTGCGTGATTGCAGGTAGCATCCCCTGGGATCTCGAGGCCTGCGTCCTCAAGAGGGTGTACGGGGAGGGCGCCCTGATGCGGCGTGCTCTCGGAGGTCGGCCACCCCCGGAAGAGATCGATCGCTGGAGGCAATCAGCTCGCGATGATCTCTTCCGGGAGTGGGCCGAAAGACTGCGGGCGACCCGCGGCGGCTCGCTGCTTGTGGGGGCCGTTCGGCCCGTCCTGCGTCAGTGGGTGGAGCGGGGTCATGGGGCCCCGACATACCACCTCACCCAACTTCTCACGGGTCATGGCTGTTTCGCCAAGTACCTGTGGGAAGTGGTGGGGATCGAGTCGGAGCCCCGGTGCCGAAACTGCACCAGCGGCGACCCTGACACTGCCTACCACACTTTGACAGCGTGTGAGGCGTGGGGCGGACAAAGGGCGGCCCTCATGAACACCGTTGGTGGGGACCTCTCGCTGTCGGCCGTAGTCTCGGCCATGGCCGGCAGCGAAGAGTGTTGGGCCGCCGTCGCCTCGTTCGCTGACGAGGTGATGGCGGCCAAGAGAGAGGCTCTGCGGGAGCGGGAGCGAGCTGGTCTCACTCTCCCGCCCCGCAGACCCCCGGAGAGGGGGCGCCGGCGAACACAGTTCGCCCGCGTCCCCGATTGAGAGTGGGAGTACATCCACATGGGGAGGACATGCCCCACCATCTGGGCACGTGGCCCGGAGGGTGGGGCCCCGACGGGGTTCCGCCGTGTGGGGCCGGCATAGAATAGCCCCACCCCATCTCATCCCCTGGGTGTCGTAAGAGGCGACTAAGGGAAAGACGGCGCCGAAGATCAGGCTGCCTGTCAAGGAAAAGACTTTAAAACCCGACAGCAAAGTCGTTAAAAGAAGTGGCTGCCGTCGCCTCGTACGACGGGGTGGTGGCGGCCAGGGGAGAGGCTCTGCGGGAGCGGGAGTGAGCTGGTCTCATTCTCCCGCCCCGCAGACCCCCGGAGAGGGGGCGCCGGCGAACACATTTCGCCCGCGTCCCCGAGTGAGAGTGGCCACGGGCGGTGGGTCGGGGGACCTGCCGCCCCATACCTAAGTGGCGGAATGCGCCCCCCTGTGTTCCTGGGGTGCATTCATACGAGGAGGACAGGCCCCACCATCTGGGCACGTGGCCCGGAGGGTGGGGCCTCGACAGAGGCGAGCCCGACCATCAGGGCATCCCCAGCCGAGTCGCGGTGAGCACACTATCCCGTGACTCGGATTGGGTGAAGGAGGAACACCGTGGTGGTTTAGTGGGTAGTCTGGCCTCTCTCCGAGGCCAGGAGTCCCACACGAAGCGAACCCCCTGCCCCCGCGGGGGGCGAGCGAAGCGCGTAAATGCATTCCACCACGTAAAAAAAAAAAAAAAAAAAAAAAAAAAAAAAAAAAAAAAACTCTGACCTAACCTAACAACTCTTTTTTTTTTTTTTTTTTTTTTTAATTAAACTTTCTGTCGAATATAATTCCCCTCCACCTTATACTTTATATTTTTATAGATTTCGATAGTTCTCATCAAGACCTATCTAATAACACCCTTTTCACATAATTCCGGCATATAGATATTTAGAAGTTCGTATACATTCAGACTTAAATTTTGAAATTTTTGAAATTTTTTTAGACTCTTCGATTATTTCAATAACCCTTATTTTGGAACATACAAAAATTTATATATTTAGATAGGTCGCGTCAAGACCCGTCTAGCGACACTAAATTTGTTAAGATCCGGCGTATGGAAAATCCAAAAAATTTACATATAAAGATTTTTTAGGGCTGAAAATCTGCAAATTTCATACGAAATTTTTTGTTGACAATACCTTTGAAGTGCAACTGTTTTGAGTTGATATCATCCCTGTAGACACTCCTGCGTCCCGTAGGTAGAACAATTTAAATCTGAAAAATAAAATGAAAATTAAGAATTTGCAACTTTGGAAATTATTATTTTTTAATTTTGGAAAATTTTGGTCGAATATAATTCGATAACCCTCCACCTTATATAGTGTTTTTGAGCGTATCAATAAAACTTTACTATCAATTATAAAGTCAGAAACGCAAAATTATTGTCTAACAATTAATATCTTAATATTTGGTAACTACAATTATTTCTATTTTCCTGCAAAAAGGGTTACTTGATTAAGTTGTTGGATTATGACATTTCTAAACGGAATAGTGTTACTCTTAATTTAAATTGCAAGCTTGTTACTATCTAATAATTATTATAATAATGTGAGGTTGATCGCAGTAACTCTAATTATTTAATTAAGGATTTATCATGCCATTAAAATAGGGCGTGACACATCTTATTGTTTTGTAAAGTAATACGAAAACAAACGACATCCGTTATTTGGGCGCCATTACTACCGCCAGTAACATTTGATGTCGGTTGGTTTCGTGTTTTTGTTAAAGATAAACTTGGAGATCACTGGGCAGTCTAGTTTGAGCATCGTACGAGGAAGGACGAGCTGTAAATAAGTTAAGTACTTAGACTTCTTAATTGTTGTAAAATAACTATTAAACGATTGTAACTAATAAGTTAAGACGTAACTTTAAAAGAGTGGCCATGAGTTTCTTTGCCAGTATTCTTCTCATAAGGCTCTACGCATTTTGGAAACTGGAAGTTATAGATTGGCACGGACGGGCAGTGGGTTTTGGTGTTTTCACCTAATTCACCTTGCCCATGTTGTGCCGATCTATGATTTTAGCTGTAGCTTCATTAATTCAATAAACTATTTGGAATTCTATATTCTCTTTGGTTGTGCAAATAAACCCTACCTACCAACGTGTGTAATAATGAATTGATTGAGAGCGATTTCTATTGCTTTAAATCATGAGTGCCACTAATGAGATAAGCGGTGACGTTGGCGAGGCTGACGTCACCATTCCTTAAAAACCATTACTCGCCCTGCTCGCCGTGACATATACATATATTCAAAGTGGCCGTCGATGTTTTCCGACACACACATTTTGAAGAAATAAATATATTTCGCTATAAAAAGTGTGGTGACCCATAAAGGAAGAAGCACGCGCACGTCCGCCCGCGATGAGAACGAACTGCGACTGAAGCCGTATCCGAGCGCGCGCGTAGGTACGTAACGTCACTCCCGGCGCGTACTCATTGGACGTGTGTGGAGCGTCTCTATTGGCTGGCGTGGCGTGGCGATTATAGCGTGCTCCGTGTAACCACCGCGTGTTGTGCGACCGTGTTTGTTACCTTATGACAAGCAACAATTTAGTAAATTAAACAAAACCACCGTCTGTACCGATACGAAATTTATCGAATACAACATGGCATCACCGAGACGAGGAGATGAAGTTCCGCCAACGAAGCACAGTACGTATGCGAGTACGGCGTTCTGTACGCCCGAAACCAACGGCCTGGAGGACGCAATCGAGGCGACAGAACAATTTGGAACGATAACAACGCATCCGAAGAATCAAGGTACTCCGTGTGTGAGATTGGCCTCTCATTTACACGGAGTGGATGATGCGATTGAGGCCAAGGAGCGATCTGACACCCCGAAATCGGATCCGATGAATGGAGTGGACTATGCGTATGAGGTCACAGAGCGATATGGAGCACAACAGGGGGATGAAGTTTCTACCCCTAAAACGCATCGCAAAAGCAAGTTGAGGTTTCAGCCTAAGAGAAGGATCAACTTCGACACGTGCGAGGACTGCGAGAAGAACTGCAAGAAATTTAAATTTTATAAGATCTATCACTATTACAGTAAGTTGAATTAGGAAAATATTGTATTGTTATATTATTTAAGGACCAATTGTATTATTGTATGTGAAATGTAAATATTTTATTTTTGTATAAAAAATGTTATTTAAGTAGATATAAGATAAAGTGAATTGTTATTCTTAGGTTTTTCTTTTTGTTAATTTTTTTGTAATATTTATAAGTATTTTAAGGAAATATTGTATTACCATCAATGGTCTCGGGGTCGATTCCCGGGTCGGGCAAAAGTGTTATTGGGTTTTTATAACAAGAAATTCTTAATAACGGTCTGGAGTACGGAAGTCGGCGGTGTTTACCACCGCCCGTGCCTCGGAGAGCACGTTAAGCCGTCGGTCCCGGTTGTCATGAACATCTATGGCAATCGTAACTGGGAAGTGCCCTCAAATATACTGACAACTAGCACAACCTTCGAATTCAGTTCACCCTGAGGGTTGCGTAGGTCCGATGTCAGACGCTCCGTGGAGAGACTGACATTAATTTATGGTATGAGAATAGCGTATTATATTGTTCATGTATTGAAACATTTATGGGGTGTCGTTACTGAATTGAACAGTTGTTCGGTCATCTTTTAGTAGGTATTATTAAAATTTAAGATGGAGATATTTTACAAAAGTTTCATAAAAAGACCGAGAAAGGTCTCAATCATTTGATCTAGGCACATAATCGGCAAGTCGACTCAAGCGATACAACGAGGCATAAAAACATCCGAGGAGGCGGTGTCAATACCAAGCCTTACGGTCGACGCCCCATCTATTGTGTAGGCGCCCGCGCAACAGAGAGGGATATCGTGCGCATATATTCACGCTTGCTATCTGAGTCCCTCACCGCAACATTAGTACCGGGTGCAAATATTATTGTATAAATACCTGTGTTGTTTTGTTTACATTCAATCGTTTTGTCTTGCTACAGTTATTAACTAATATACAAATATTTACGTCATCCCGCTGCCTTATTGAATACCACCTTCTCCGGAGCTATAACACTTCACGAACACTACATTGTTAGTGGTTTGGTTTACCGATCTATAACTGCTACAGGTTGATAATGTCGAACCGGTATTCTTCGTGGCACCGATAATTTGATTTTACCAAGAAGGACCGAACTATTGACATTACCATTAACAATTTTCAGCAGTGTTACCACATCAGACACAGCTCGTCTATCACTTAAGGGTAGAAAGTGGAATCTCCTACATCTGGCTTCGTAACCGTGGTCATTGCAATTGGTCTTGAATTGTAAATATCTTAAAAATTTTCTTTGAAGAACCTCAATACGATCAACATAAATACAATAAAACGGGTTCCACACTTCCGATGCATATTCTAGAGCACTACGCACCAAGGCACAGTAAAGCATCTTTATGGGCTTAATGTTTCTAAACTCCGAAGTAGACCTAATAATAAAACCAAGCGATCGGTAGGCCTTTTTTATGACATAATCAATGTGCTTATCAAATATCAATTTAGAATCCTGTATCAAACCTAAATCCTTTATACTGGATACATTTGAAAGGAGCCTGTTAGAGATGGTGTATGAAAATTGAATGGGTTTGGTTTTTCGAGTAAAACTAATTGCAAAACATTTAGATACATTCAGACTTAACTTGTTACTAATACAATATCGTTCAAAATTATACAGATCTCTTTGTAACAGATCACAATCAGAGGAATTATTGACGGCCATATATATTTTTGTATCATCTGCGTAGGATAGGAAGTTCGCGTGTTTAAAACAGTAGCTCATGCCATTAATAAAAATCACAAAAAGCAATGGTCCCAATAAAGAACCCTGAGGAACACCAGAAGGAATCGGCATCCACGCAGATGCAAATCCGTTGATTGCTACTGCTTGAGATCTTTTTGTTATATAGGAGGTAAACCATCTAAACAGATTACCGTGTATTCCAGCCTTATTTAATTTCTCTAATAGTAACAAATGATCTATACGATCGAAAGCCTTACTGAAATCAGTATAAATGGCGTGCACTTCTGCCCCGGAGTCCATATTTGATGTTATAAAATCATTAAAAACTAACAAATTAGATACAGTGGACCTATGCCTCAAAAAACCTGCTGTTCGGGTATGAAAAACGATTGTAACGAAGCATATACCTGCCTATAAACAATACGTTCAAATATTTTAGCAAAGATGCAAAGCTTTGAGATAGGCCTATAATCTATACTTATAAAATAGTAAGTCCTGACTGACTGATTCATCATCGCCGAGCGGAAACTATGATAGTTACGACTATGAAATTTGGTGAGTGGGATCCTTTTATTGAGTAGACACCCACTAAGAAAGGAATTTTGGAATTTCTACCCCTAAGGGGGTGAAATAAGGGTTGAAAGTTTGTATGGAAGTCCGTCATTTTTTAAGTTAGAAACCTGAAACTTTATTTTTGGGCTACTGATTAAAAATGATTAAACACGTATTTCAGCGTTTTTGAATATTCTACCCCTAAGGGGTGAAATAGGGGTTGACATTTCGCGTATAGGTTAGTCTGGAAGTACGACATTTTTTAAGTTAGAAGCACGAAACTTTATTTTAGGGCTACTAATTAAAAATGAGTAAATACGTATTTCAGCGTTTCTGAATATTCTACCCCTAAGGGGTGAAATAGGGGTTGAAAGTTTGTATGGAAGTTCGTTATTTTTTAAGTTAGTAACATGTAACTTTACTCATGTGCTAATGTTTAAAAAAGAGTAAATACGTATTAAAGCGTTTCTGGATATTCTACCCCTAAGGGGGTGAAATAGGGGTTGACATTTCGCATATAGATTAGTCTGGAAGTCCGCCATTTTTGAAGTTACAAACATGAAACTTTGTTTTTGGGTTACTGACTGAAATAGAGTTAATACGTATTTAAGCGTTTCTTGATATTCTACCCCTAAGGGGATGAAATAGGGGTTGAAAGTTTGTATGCGAGTTCGTTATGTTTGAAGTAGCAAACATGAAACTTTGTTTTTGGGCTACTAATTAAACATGAGTAAATACGTATTTCAGCGTTTCTGGATATTCTACCCCTAAGAGGGTGAAATAGGGGTTGACATTTCGCATATAGATTAGTCTGGAAGTCCGCCATTTTTGAAGTTACAAACATGAAACTTTGTTTTTAGGCTACTAATTAAAAATGAGTAAACACGTATTTCAGCGTTTCTGGATATTCTACCCCTAAGGGGGTGAAATAGGGATTGACATTTCGCATATAGATTAGTCTGGAAGTTCGCCTTTTTTGAAGTTACAAACATGAAACTTTGTTTTTGGGCTACTGATTAAAAGTGAGTAAATACGTATTTAAGCGTTTCTTGATATTCTACCCCTAAGGGGTGAAATAGGGGTTGAAAGTTTGTATGGAATTCGTCATTTTTTAAGTTAGAAACATGTAATTTTATTCATGTGCTAATAATTAAAAAAGAGTAGATATGTATTTAAGCGTTACTTGATATTCTACCCCTAAGAGGGTGAAATAGGGGTTGGAAGTTTGTATGGAAGTTCGTAATTTTTTAAGTTAGAACCATGAAACTTTATTGGTGTACTACTGATTAAAAAAGAGTAAAGACGTATTTAAGCGTTTCTGGATATTCTACTCCTCAGGGGTGAAATAGGGGTTGAAATTTCGTATATGGGTTAGTCTGGCAGTCCGTAATGTTTGAAGTTCCAAACATGAAAGTTTATTTATGTGTTACTGATTTAAAAAGAGTAGAGATGTATTTGAGCGTTTCTGGGTATTCTACCCCTAAGGGGGTGAAATAGGGGTTGAAAGTTTGTATGGAAGTTCGTAATTTTTTAAGTTAGATACATAAATCTTTATTTTTGGGCTACTGATTAAAAATGAGTAGACACCTATTTAAGCGTTTCTGGATATTCTACCCCTAAGGGGATGAAAAAGGGGTTGAAAGTTTGTAAGTAAGTTCGCCATTTTTGAAGTTACAAACATGAAACTTTATTTTTGGGCTACTGATTAAAAGTGAGTGGATACGTATTTAAGCGTTTCTGGATATTCTACCCCTAAGGGGGTGAAATAGGGGTTGAAAGTTTGTACGGAAGTTCGTTATTTTTGAATTAGCAAACATGAAACTTTATTTTTGGGCTACTGATTAAAAGTGAGTAAATAAGTATTAAAGCGTTTCTGGATATTCTACCCCTAAGGGGTGAAATAGGGGTTGAAAGTTTGTATGGAATTCGTCATTTTTTAAGTTAGAAACATGTAATTTTATTCATGTGCTAATAATTAAAAAAGAGTAGATATGTATTTAAGCGTTACTTGATATTCTACCCCTAAGAGGGTGAAATAGGGGTTGGAAGTTTGTATGGAAGTTCGTAATTTTTTAAGTTAGAACCATGAAACTTTATTGGTGTACTACTGATTAAAAAAGAGTAAAGACGTATTTAAGCGTTTCTGGATATTCTACTCCTCAGGGGTGAAATAGGGGTTGAAATTTCGTATATGGGTTAGTCTGGCAGTCCGTAATGTTTGAAGTTCCAAACATGAAAGTTTATTTATGTGTTACTGATTTAAAAAGAGTAGAGATGTATTTGAGCGTTTCTGGGTATTCTACCCCTAAGGGGGTGAAATAGGGGTTGAAAGTTTGTATGGAAGTTCGTAATTTTTTAAGTTAGATACATAAAACTTTATTTTTGGGCTACTGATTAAAAATGAGTAGACACCTATTTAAGCGTTTCTGGATATTCTACCCCTAAGGGGATGAAAAAGGGGTTGAAAGTTTGTAAGTAAGTTCGCCATTTTTGAAGTTACAAACATGAAACTTTATTTTTGGGCTACTGATTAAAAGTGAGTGGATACGTATTTAAGCGTTTCTGGATATTCTACCCCTAAGGGGGTGAAATAGGGGTTGAAAGTTTGTACGGAAGTTCGTTATTTTTGAATTAGCAAACATGAAACTTTATTTTTGGGCTACTGATTAAAAGTGAGTAAATAAGTATTAAAGCGTTTCTAGATATTCTACCCCTAAGGGGTGAAATAGGGGTTGAAAGTTTGTATGGAAGTTTGTCATTTTTTAAGTTAGAACCATTAAACTTTATTCATGTACTACTGATTAAAAAAATGTAAAGACGTATTTAAGCGGTTCTGGATATTTTACCCCTAAAGGGGTGAAATAGGGGTTGAAAGTTTGTATGGAAGTCCGTTATTTTTTAAATTAGTACCATGAAACTTTATGCATTATCAGCATTAATGCGAATTCTGTTCCTTAAAAGGATGAAATATGGGTGGTTTGTATGATAGTTCTTTTAAATGGGCTATTGATCAAAAATAAATAAATACGTTCAGAAATATGAATAAATTACTGATACATACTTTTACACAGTTTTAATTAAATACATAAAATAAACTTCCACGCGAGCAAAGCCGCGGGCAACAGCTAGTTTTTTATATAAGAACGATCTCCATTCTTATGGACAGGTGTAACAAAGGCTGACTTCCAGATAGTTGGTACTATACCTTCCTTTATAGACCTCGAGAAAATAATGTACAACGGTAAGCATAGGCTATCAATACATTCTTTAATAAAAAATGGGGGTAGATCATCAGGACCAGCACCCTTCCTAAGATCGATAGCTTCCAACAGTCTTTTAATTTCGTTTGGATTAATATCTATATTATTTATCAGGTTACTGTGACCAATAAATGATTGGTTGTCACAAGTTTGCATCTGTAGGGAGCTATCTACATCACTATCTTGAAAAGACGATTGAAAGTAATCTGCAAACAGATTGGAAACAGATTCCCCAGTGTTTGCAGAAGTGTCATCCAAGTGCATAACCGATGGAAATGTGTGAGAGGTTTTATTCAGTGATTTTACGTGTGCCCAAAATAGTCGAGGATTATCTACTACCGAGTCCTCAATTCTTTTTATATATAACTTATAACATTCTCTCTCCAACTTCAAGGCACGATCGCGAAGCAACTTTTTTATTGGTTGCCATATTTTTTAAATTTTAAATACATTTTAAATTTTTCTTTTAAAACTTTCTTAAGAGATGAGTTATACCAAATAGGGAAATTTTTATTTAAAATTACTCTTTGGGGTATATAATTATTACGTAGGTCATATAAGTTTTGATAAAAAACATTTGTGGCATCGTCAACTGAGCCGTGGGACAAAACTACATTCCAATTAATATTACATAAATCAGAGTTTATCTGATTATAATTGCCATCCTTGTAGACATAAATCTTTCTTTTATTTTCTGGTAATAGATTAAAAGCAGGCAGCGATAAATTAATAGACAGAGATCCGTGATAACTGTCTTCTGGTACTAGAGGATGAGAATTTGGAAGCACCTCTAGGCCTGTATTAGATAGCGCAAGGTCCAAGAGTCTTCCCATATAATTAGAAACAGTATTAAATTGGTTAAGGTTACATTCTGCTAACACGTCCATAAAACCAATCTGACTCTCAACACGCATTCCTGTAGGCTCCGTGTATCCACCGTCTACCGATATCCAAGTAACATTTGACATATTAAAATCACCAAGGATCAAAAATAAATCATTGGGGGTAGACCGAAAATTATTACCGAGCTTATCCGCAAAGTTAACCAGTTGCGTATTGATCGTATTGCCTCCTCTTTGATTACATAAGTAAATAGTACACAGATGTAACTTGACCGGGCCACCCTTAGACCTCACAGTTACAGTAGCCCATACGTCTTCCGCAGAAGAACGCCAGGTAAGTTGCTCAAAAGCCCCGAACTTTCGATTTACGGCAAGTATTACACCTCCACCATATTGCTGCGAGGTACTCTCATAGTCTCGGTCACGCCTAAATATGACATATCGATCGTCAAAAAGTTCACTATCACTAATACCTGACACCAACCAAGATTCAGTAATAGATATAACGTCATAGCAATTCAAGCTAACATTTCTCTTAAATAAGTTAACCTTAGTGCGTAGTCCCCTAGCGTTTTGATAAAAAATACTAAATTGGGTCAACATGGTCGATATATTGAGTTTCTAAATAGTCAAATCTGTGATTATATCGGGTGTGGGAACCGGACACAACACTTTAAAGGTAACAATTATTTTCCTAAAAAGAACGTGTAAACAGCAAGGGAACGATAAATAACTTTTATAAATAATAAAAATCAATGTTAGAATAGTAACAAAAATCATGTATAAGAACCACATGTTTGGAGGTAGCATTGAATAATGACATAAGAGTAGTTTTACAATTTTGAATGAATTACAAGCGAAGTTAAGTCTTATCGGCAATAACATAAGGAACAACATGCCTTCACTAGTTATCGACAACGTTGAATAATATCAAGTAGTTATAAGCAATAAAATAGATGTGAGGCTTCCCAAGTCCGGGTTGCAACAATTACAAGATTTAAGCAGACAAGTAAGTATCAATACAATGATATTTAATATATAAAAAGAGGCAGATATGTTTCAAGCGCACGCCAAGTGAAGACTCGTAAACAGGCCAATTAGGACGTTTCGTCTTTAGTCGCGTCTAACCGAACACTAAGTAGTCACGTGTAGTGAATTATAAAATTTTAACAAAAATGCCGTCCTGTGTGTTTAGAAAGTGTACTAATTATTGTTCTAAAATTAATAAAACACAAGGGATTTCCTATCACATGTAAGTACATAAAATATATTTAGATTTATTGGTGTATTTGAATAAAAATGGTTTATTAGTATTCTTGAATAATGACGGTAAAGAAACGAGACAGTCAATACTTTTTGTAGCGAGCACGATAAGGACGCATGCACTTCAAACATAGATTATAATTACAGATGCAAACATCATAGGCACTAAAGTAAGAATTATCCTATTGTACAGTTTCCTTTATCTAACTGTTTTTTAATTAATTAATAATATTTGTTGTCTAATTATGTGTGATGTTTTAATATTTAACTGGTCTATACCAGCCAGCGAACTAATCTACAGCAAATTGAATTATTTCTTTAGAATTATAATTATTTTTCATTTTTAAGGTTTCCGACTAATGAGATCCGACTTCAAGAGTGGATTGCCATTGTTCGTAAACAAAGAAACGAATCAGACTGGATGCCTTCAAAATCCAGCAGAATTTGTATCAATCATTTCAAAGCTACTGATAGATATACTTCGAAAAAAGGTCGAACACTACTTAGGAAGAATGCTGTTCCTACTATTCAGGTGATTAAACATTTATAAACAAATGTATATAAAAAAACATAAGAACTTACTTTGACATCCTAGGTAAGAGTGTGGACATTGTACGGTTGGCATTACCTCTGCAGTAACATTCCGGTATAATACAATCCTACTAAGCGAGGGCTGCTTATAACACACTAATGTGACATTGTTTAGTCCTTGAACTTTAGTTATTTTGTTTCATTTCAGGAACCTATAAACCGAGTGCTTCAGTACTCCCCGACAAGTCTTGACAACGTTAGTATAGACGAAGATATTTTTGAGACGCCCAGAAAGGCGGCACTTAAGAAATGCGTGCGACAATTAACATTTCAACGACAACAGTTACAAAAAAGAAATAAAATACTTACTCAACAAAACAAGAGATTGAAGAAGAGAGTTGCCAGCGTAACAGTTATACTAAAAGATTTAAAGAAAAAAGACTATATTTCAAAAGAACAATTTACGCAACTCAATTTAAAAGCCGAAGTCCTAGATTTAATAAATAGAATATATTTAAAAAAGAAATCGAAGAAGTCATATCGCGTAAAGTATCCCCTCGCTCTCAGGAAATTTGCACTTACACTTAATTTTTACTCTTCTGCAGCTTACAAATATGTTAGAAGTGTGTTTCATACTGCTTTACCACATCCACGTGTATTAGCCAAATGGTACGAAAGCACTTCTTGCTCGCCTGGGTTTACTCAACAAGCCTTCAACATTTTGAAGAAGAAGCACTCTTTTTCAGGCAAACGTCTATTATGTACCCTTGTTGCAGATGAAATGGCACTTCGGCATCAAACCACGTGGACTGGTAGAAAAACTGATGGTCTTGTTGATTTTGGTATTGATTTTAGTCCCAATATCGAAATCGCAACACAAGTGTACGTTTTCCTTTTAGTGGGTTTGAATGAAAGCTGGAAGATGCCAGTGGGATATTTTTTTATAAAAACTCTTTCAGCTGAAATACGAGCAAATTTAATAAGTACTTGCATAAGTAAATGCTACGATTCAGGTGTTGATGTGGTGGCGGTTACTTTTGACGGTTGTCCAAGTAACTTAGCTGCGGCTAATCTCTTAGGCTGTAATTTAAACACACCAAATAATTTAAAAACAACATTTTTACATGCTGAGTGTGGTATCGAAATTGCTGTACTTTTAGACCCCTGCCACATGATCAAGCTAGTTCGCAACACCTTCGAGGCAAAAAAAATCATATTTGGAAATGATAATAAAGAAATAAAATGGAACTTAATTGTTGCTTTGAATCAGCTTCAAACTAGTGAAGGCTTAAATTTTGCTAACAAACTTTCGCAACGACACATTGATTTTCGAAACGAAATTATGAAAGTTAAATTGGCCACACAATTGTTAAGCAGAAGTATAGCCCATGCTTTAGAACTATGTGATCAATTAATAATCTCATCCAAAATTAAGAATACAGAACCAACCGTAGAATTTATCTCCATATTTAATAATTTATTTGATATTTTAAATTCCAGATCGTCAGGACAGTATGATTTTAAAAAACCCATCAGTCCAAATAATGCCACACAAATATTCGACTTTTTAGAGAAAGCCAAACAATATATTTTGTCCTTACGAATTTATAGTAAAACTAAGCGAATTAGGGGAAGAAGAATTATTATTAACATATCAAAAAAACCAATAGTTGAATGCAAATCAAAAACGGGCTTTTTGGGCTTTTTGATTTGCATCCAGAGTTTGAAGCATATTTTTACTACCTACGTTACTGCAACAACATCACCATTTTACGATACACCAGTATTAAGGTATATCGCAACATACCGATTAAGTCAGGACCACATTGAAAATTTTTTTGGTATTATCCGGCGCCAAGGTGGTTACAATAACAACCCGAACACTATTCAATTTAAAGGATTGTACAAAAAAATTTTCAATCACTTAGAGTTACGCAGTTCTTTTAGTGGCAACTGCATTCCTTTGGAACACATTCCTATACTCACGTGCTCATCGTCAGGTATTATAAATATTAATTCTTCTTCAGGACTTCGTGGCTTAGAGGAAATTGATAATATTGTAGAAGCCCCTACAACCAGTGATAAAAATTCCGAAAACAATGTTAATATTCTTGCTGAAATGCTAAATAATGAAAATTTTTCAGAATCAGCCAAACAAATAACAGGCTATATTTCTGGTTGGATTGCGCGAAAATTATCAAAAACTTTAAAGTGTGAAACCTGTATTGATACTTTATGTACCAATAAAAAATTGTGGTTCCATAAATTAGTTACGATTAGAGATATGGGAGGTTTATGCTATGCATCAGAAAATTTGTTTTCCGTATGTCTAAAGTCAGAACAAATTATAAAATCTCATTTAAATGAAAAAGGAGTTCATTTTGTAAGTAATCAAGATATTGATTTATTAAAATATCGAATTTTAAAAACATTTTTAAATTCCAACATATTTGACTCTCTCTTAGAACATTCAAAACAACAAGCGCCCGTTTTTAATCATCGCGTGAATTTAATTAAAACCATAATTGATAAATATACCACAGTTCGTCTTCATTCCGCTCATAAAAATAATCCCGAAATAAAAAAACTTTCAAAAAGGCAAAAAAGAAATAAATTAAATCTATTCGAAGGTGTTTAATTATTGACTATTGTGTTATTATGGTGATTATTTGTTAAACAATTATTTTAAGAAGTTTTTTTTTATTAGTCGAGTACATCCATTTTCAAGCGAAACAAAATACTTTAAGGGAGGTTGATATTGTTCAAGTGTAATTAAATTGATAATAAATAAATATGTTTCACTGTTTCATCATATTTTGTTTCTTACCTACCAACGAAATATCCTTCTGTTCTACAAAATCATAATCTATGGATCGACATACCAATTGAAGTGCAATCATTCCAATTATAGCTATCTCTTTTACTCGCGTGCCTATCCCATCTTTTGTACTTTTCATTATGATACTTGTCAACTTGTGTGCACTATATTGGTATGTATATATGGCGCGATCAGATTTGAAGAGTCAGTTACTATGAAGGTAACATATCTTGTTTATAAAATCATTGTATCAATATCGTATTTTGGTAATATGTATCAGAAACAAAATACATATAAACATAGTGTAGTATGTACTATTGAAAAAATTTTGGAAGATCCTTTTCCGTTTTCACTCGAAAGGTACGTGAGGTATCTGACTTTCTTACCAGGATTTTACAGTGTTTCACCCATACATACTTAAAGTGTTTTTCGATAGCCATATCCTTTACTTTCCTCAAAAGTGCCTTATTGTCCAGAGTAAGATGATCATTCACAAACACCTTACCCTCTCCGCTATGTCCAAGATCCCGAATTGAAAGATCTCTGTGTTGACGCGCAGCTGCAACAAACTCCTCCTTGGCGTAGCGGTTGTTCAGTGCCATTATAATTGATTTAGAGGTGTCTGACTTTAAACTGGGTACACGAGCAATGTAATTAATATCTTCCTTACGTACGGAGTACTTGTTTGGTAAGGCTTTAGTAGTTGTAAATGTGTGATTTGCACGTGGTTTCCTCCACGCGTATATACGTTGAAGAAAAAAAATTTTTATAGCGAAAGCGATTTAGTATAAGCAATCACACATGCGGTCTCGTCTAGCACGTGCTTACAGCGAAAGAAAAAACACTTTCCTGGATGGGATTCAATACGAAACACAAGAAAAATACACAATCCACATCGCGCACATTTAAACATGTTTATGTTATTGCGGCCCGGAAGTTTGTTTATCCTGGAAATTGAACAAGCAACAAGCGATACGTGTTTCTTCAACTGTGTCTTTACGCAGAGTGGTGTTGGCTATGGTGTTACTTGCACATGAATACAACGAAACTGTAATTGTTCATTCACTATCGTTGTTATAATACGTATACATATATTCAAAGTGGCCGTCGATGTTTTCCGACACACACATTTTGATGAAATAAATATATTTCGCTATACAAAGTGCGGTGACCCGTAAACGAAGAAGCATGCGCACGTCCGCCCGCGATGCGAACGAACTGCGACTGAAGCCGTATCCGAGCGCGCGCGTAGGTACGTAACGTCACTCATCATTGGACGTGTGCGGAGCGTCTCTATTGGCTGGCGTGGCGTGGCGATTATAGCGTGCTCCGTGCAACCACCGCGTGTTGTGCGACCGTGTTTGTTATCTTATGACAAGCAACAATTTAGTAAATTACACAAAACCACCGTTTGTACCGAAACGAAATTTATCGAATACAACATGGCATCACCGAGACGAGGAGATGAAGTTCCGCCAACGAAGCACAGTACGTATGCGAGTACGGCGTTCTGTACGCCCGAAACCAACGGCCTGGAGGACGCAGTCGAGGCGACAGAACAATTTGGAACGATAACAAACAGACACCCCGAAATCGGATCCGATGAGAATGGAGTGGACTATGCGTATGAGGTCACAGAGCGATTTGTAGATTTCACGTTTTTAGTGAATATTTTAATAATCGTCCAATGCATTTTCAAAATTCATTCATTCAATTACATATTTAGATAGGGCTCATCTTGCCCTATTTAACGACACCTAATCTGCAAAGATTCTGTAAATAGAACACAGAAAAGTCACCCTCTCACTCTCCCACTTTTATTACGGCTAAGTTAACTCTGCATGAAGGCAGAGCTTATAAATCGGTGGTCTTCACATTTTCTTTTACTGATTTTAGATTTTTTCTGTATCGTACCAGGTCGATATATACTTTAATATTATAAAGAGAACAGATTTCATTGTTTTTTTGTTTCAAATGAATAGGTTTCGCTCCGAAGCTACCGGTCCGATTCGCAACGTTCTTTCCGTCCATAACGATTCTTCACTATACCTGCGGCCGTGCGGCCCCAGTCACGTTGCAAGCGTTTCCGTTCGGTTATCTTTCTGCAATCGCTAGCGCCACATCCTATGTGATTTTAGAAAACGGTAATTTGGTAACCAAGTAGAGACAAATGATTCAATCGCTCGTTTTACAATTTACTTGGGAAAATCCTAAACCATCCATCTAAGAACCATTAACTTGTCATCGTAACGTTGCCGTCGTACGGTTATACGAACTTTTGAAAGAAACAAGTAGTAGCCTAAGTTACTCCTTATACCATCAGCTACTTATCAGTGAAAGTCCCGTCAACATCGTTCCAGCCGTTCCAGAGATTAGTTGGAACAAACTGACAGACACACAACAATTTGTATTTTTTTTCTATATTTATATTTTGGGATATGTACTCTAATCTTTATGCACAAACTGTGGTTATTTTTATTATTTCTTTTAATGAGTAGATAGAGTATTACATCGTTTTGATCAAAGAAACCTATTTATATTCCTACCTTTTTTTTTCATTATATTTTTATTTACTTACCAACAACTAGCTGACCCGGCGAACTTCGTATCGCCTTTATTTTTGTGAATATTTTCTATATTATCGAAAAGCGGACAAGAGAATATAACACCTCCTTTTACCAAATTTTCTTCAATATAAACCATAACCTGACAATAGCCGATGCATAATAAAAAATGAATTATTCATTTTGGTGGAGCCGATCGAAAGTTATGGGCGCACCATAAAGTTTTATAATTCGTTTTTAATTATATACATTACTGTAAATAGATTACTGATTAACCTTCCTTCGTACCTATCATCTATACAAATAAATAAAATTGGAGTGTCGGTTTGTAATATTAAAATAACCGCTTTTTACTAAATGCATATGTATATATACACGGTACATATGCCAAAAATGTAGTTAAAAAATTTTTTGTCTGTCTAACTGTCTGTTTGTTCCGGGTAATCTCTAGAACGGCTGGACGGATTTTGATGGGACTTTCACTGGCAGGTAGCTGATGATCCAGGGAGTAACTTAGGCTACTTTTTTTAGACTAACTTTGTCCCACGGCGTTACTCGTGGTATGACAATAACCGCGGGAAACCCCCCCCCCCCTCCCCCCCGGGTTTAGCTAGTGCGTAATATAATTAGCATATAATTTAACAATAATAAGCTTGTTTGTAATAGTAAAGCAGTTTCATAATTATTTTATAATCTAAGTTGGAATCAGGAAAGAAAAAAGGTTATCAGGAAATCTATACCAAATAAATAAAATTGGAGTGTCTGTTTGTAATATTAAAATAACCGCTTTTTACTAAATGCATATGTATGTATATACGGTACATATGCCAAAAATGTAGTTAAAAAAATTTTTGTCTGTCTGTCTGTCTGTCTGTTTGTTCCGGGTAATCTCTGGAACGGCTGGACGGATTTTGACGGGACTTTCACTGTCAGATAGCTGATGATCCAGGGAGTAACTTAGGCTACTTTTTTTAGACTAACTTTGTCCCGCGGCGTTACTCGCGGTACAACAATGACCGCGGGTAACACCGCGGGGTTCAGCTAGTTTCAAATAAAATGTTAATAATCTCCTTTCTGTCTCTTCTTCCTATCCATCACGAAAGAAATATTCCTATGTCACGGGAGATTTTATACCCAGTAAACAAAAAAATAACTCGTGGGTTTGTGAAAATAATAACAAAGCTTCTAATAACCTTATTATAGGCTATTCAATAAAGAGTGGGCAGGGCGGCAGCACGGGACCCTTTCCTTCCGACTGACGCAGATTCTTTCCGGGCACGGATGCTTCGGGAAGTAAGTAGTTTTACCGCGGTCGCAACCTTCTGCGAAGATGTAATCTCGCAGAAGGAGGCGGCGGCGAAGGCCCGGGAGGATGATATCATATCCACTCGGACCCGATTGGCCGCCGGTGAACCGGGCGGCGGAGGCGCGCCTGTCAGCGCCTCATGCCGCCATGAGTGTGGCCGCGGATGGTCGGGATGGGTTTTCCCTTCCATCCGCTATAGCGGGTTTTTCGCGGTAACGCGGTGTAAAACTATCATTGTGACGATTTACAATGACATATAGTGACGATACATATTTATTTTTCGACGTCTAAGCCTACGGCATCAAATCCGCCTTTGCAAGATCTGTGCATAAAGTTATAAATAAATACTTCTTTACTAGCGCACCACAACATATATTTACAGTATGCATTTAAATGTCCAAAATTATGCAAAGCAAATAAAATAGTTCTCGGTGGTCCTATTAGACTGTTTAGCTGTTATATAGACGCCATTCGTGTATATAGCGATAACTTTAAATGTTTGTGATCAGCGCCTTGCGCAGCGTGGCGGTCTGCGAGGCGCCGTGTTGTTGCTATGTTGAGTGTGGCTCTTGTCGCGGCGGTCACAATGCGCCCACTTATCAAGTGGGCATGGGTGCCCATGGTCAAAGACCGCGGCCGGATTGGTAGATGGGTAGCGCTTCGGTTACCCGCGAAGGGTCTCTTTAGTGGCACGACGGGGCTCATATGTGTTGCTGAAAGTGGAGGGCTGCTGCCTGCTGGTGTTTGGTGGGGATGTTCAGTGTTCTTACAATTATGAGGAGGCGAAGAGGCGCGACCTTGTGTACTGGCCGCTGGCATTTCACTGCTGTACCCTCAAGGGGCCGCCAATTCGTGCTGACGAACGTTTGTCATACGGAAACCACATAATACAATTGTCCAGTAGAATTAGAAAAACTATTTATATTTTAAAATCCCTTCGTAACAGCCTAGACAAAAGCAATCTCATTAGGGTCTACAAAGCACTGACACAATCGCTACTTTTCTACTGTATTCTTGCTTGGGGTGGTGCTGCTAAAACCAAAATGATACAACTAGAAAGAGCCCAACGAGCAGTTTTAAAAGTGATGCTACGAAAACCTTTCAGATTCCCAACAAACGACCTGTACAAAGAATGTAAAGTACTAAGAGTACGTCAAATCTTTATTTTGAAAATAATAAAATCTATGTATGAGGAAATTTTAAATACTTCTACTTTAATCAGTCTAAACCAGCGCCGCGTATATCAAACTCCACTTCCAAACATAAATACCACCTTCATTAAAAGACAGCCTATCTACCTCCGCCCTAAGGTGTACAATAAAGTTTGTCAATTACACACACATATTATTAGGTTATCAACGAGAGAAGCAAAGCGACTGGTTACAGATTGGCTGCTGAATCTTTCTTATGATGAAACGGAACTGATTCTTCCAAATCATAGGCAATAACGGCAAAACATAACACACTCACAAACACACACGCATACACTGACACACACGCAAACTCGCATCCAAACATATCCACACTTACACACGAAAACACTCTCAACCACAGATGATTGAACACAGTTATCCCACATAATTAAAGAGGTATTATTAGTTTAACTTCTTTTTAATTTTTTATTAGTCTTAATTTGTCTGTTCTGAATTTATATTGATTTTATATTATATTCTATTACAACTAAATTACATACTTAACACACACATTTGGTATAAATACTCTATAAGTTAGAACTGCTGTCCTTGTCATAGTGATGATATGGTGCTAATTTCTGATTAATTCTAACTACAAACAATTTTTTTTTTTAATCAGTCTTTTGAACATCACAAATTTTTAGTTTCATTTCAGGTTTTGTTTGGAGAGATTTTGGAACATCAGAATTAGCACCAATCAATAATGAATGATCTGCTCTTGGTTGCCGCGACACAAGCCTTGAGCTTAGTGCGGAAACCGCCGATAAGTTTGAACCTGTAAATTGTTTCTGTACAAATAAATAAATAAATAAATATATCAAAGAATGCTCTAAAAGGTTTAAATATAGTTAAATGTCTAGCAGGTGTCTCATGGGGAGCAGACCCTAAAATATTGTCAAATCTATATAAAAGTATAGTTAGGAGGAGTCATTTTGATTATAGTTCACTAGTGTATATAAACAGTTCTCATGTAAATTGTTGAAATATGCAACAGATATTTTTTGAACGGCAACCCTATTCTATAAGTCCACTCGGTCCACTCTGCCTCCAACCATTGTGTGTGAAGTACATGTGTAATAAATATCTCCCAAATAAAATTAACTTCAAACGCAATCGCCTTTTCTTTCACATCATCAAAACCTCCAAAGGTTATGGCCCCAGTTGACGAATAAGGAAAGTATTGCGGAACTTAAAAACACGGTCAAGTGTAAAAAGCTGCGGTCAAGTAGTGAATACGCGGTCGGCGTTGTTTTACAAAAATGGACGTCGATGGCGCTTTATCAGGCGGTTTCAGCCAGGGAAGTACACTGAAATTAGAGGGAGCAAGAAACTTCCACACATGGAAATTCCAACAAAAAGTATTGATGAAGGCGTTAAACGTCCTAAAGATGGCGGAATGGCGGGTAATTGACGCAAAAGCGCAGGGATTAATTGTTACAAGAATTATGCCGGTTATAATTGTGCAAATTCAAAATTGTGACACAGCACAACAGATGTGGCATAAATTAACCACTATCTACGAACAGAAGTCAAATCTGTCATTACACATTCTGCAACAAAAATTTTATGATATAAAATTGTCTGAAGGAGAAGATATTGCAAACTTTATAGCAAGAGTCGAAGATTTGGTGGCACAAATAAGACAAGCAAAGAGCGATGTCCCTGATAGCATGGTAATCACAAAAATAGTGTCGTCTATTGGTGAAAAATATCGTTATTTTTTATCTGGTTGGGACTCAGTGCCAACTGAGAGTAAAACCTTAGCCCAACTAACAGCAAGGCTTATTATAGAGGAACAGCGAAATAAACAGAGTGAAGAAATCTCAGTGACAGCTTTCAAGGTCCAGAAGACTACAAGAAAGTGTTTTAATTGTGGAAGACTCGGACACTACAAGTCAGAGTGCAAAACTAACATTAACAGTGCTGACAACAATAAAGTTAAGTACTGTAACAAGTGTCATAAACAAGGACATAACCTAGAAAATTGCTGGTTTAACAAAGGTAAACAAAAAGGGGACAATACTTATAAAAGTTTTAAAAACCAGAATGCTTTTTTATCAAGTGCATTATTGAACAGTTTTAAAGACAGTGATAACTGGTATTTGGACAGTGGAGCATCTGAACACATGTGTAAAACAAAAAGTATGTTGACAAACTATAAAACCTTTAGAGTGCCTAAAAATGTCATAATCGGTGATGGTTCAGAAATTGTTGCTGAAGGTACTGGAACAGTAATTGTAAGTGCATACAATGGTAATATTTGGATTCCTACCACAATTAATAATGTTTTATATGTACCAGATCTAAACGTTAATCTATTTTCAATGAGTGCAGCCCTTGATAAGGGATATAAGTTAGTTACTACTCAGAGTAGATGCCAATTCATGAAAGAGAACAATATTCAAGCAATAGCAAAGAAAGAGGGCAAAATGTTTGTGATGTCCTTCAAGTTTAAGCGAGAAACCGCACTAGTGGGCAAGTGTAACTCCAAGCTATCAAATTGGCATGCAAAATTTGGTCACCAAGATATAAATCAAGTTAAAAGGAGTAACGTTTCATTCAGTGAGGGTAAGAATAAGACATGCACATCTTGTTTGAAAGGAAAGCAACATAGATTTCCTTTCTACTCAAGTACACATAGGCCAACACAACCAGATAAGAAAACAATTGAAATAAAAAGAGACGTGATTTTCATCACAAAAGAAAGCTCGAAAAATAAAGAAAAAGATGGAGTTACAGAAAATATAGAATACCCTAAATATGATGAAGACCTGGAACATAAAACAAGCATAATACCCAATGAAAACCTGGAATTATCAAATGAAAATGTAGAACAAAATGAAGATATGGAAATATCAGATGAAAAACAACAACAAAATACAGAAGAAGAAGAAGAACCAGATTATTTGGAAGACCTCATAAGTACAGAGAATGAAGGATCTTTTCACTCAGTTAACGAAGATAATTCAGAATCAGAAGACAGACAAGTTAAGCAAAAGGAAATCCCTATACATGAAAAAGAACAAAAGAGAATAAAGAAGAAACCTTTCTGGTTAAAAGATTATGAAACAAATGAAGAAAAAGACAAACATGACCTAAATAGTTTTTTGAGTATAGCTAGTGAAGAACCCATGACATATGAAGATGAACAGACCAGACTGTCAAAAGTGGGAAGAAGCCATAAACAAGGAAATGGAAATGCTGAAAGAAAACTGTACATGGGAAGAAGTTGAAGAAGTACCGCCAGATGCAGAGTTAGTTAGTAGCAAGTGGGTATTCAAGAAGAAGGAAGGAGAAGGAAGCTCTACTTACAAGGCAAGATTAGTAGCTGGCTTTGAACAAAGAACCTGTGATAA
Organism: Spilosoma lubricipeda; assembly: GCA_905220595.1. Classification (NCBI taxonomy): domain Eukaryota; kingdom Metazoa; phylum Arthropoda; class Insecta; order Lepidoptera; family Erebidae; genus Spilosoma; species Spilosoma lubricipeda. The sequence continues at coordinate 19,907,200 of HG992290.1, read as the reverse complement.
CAATACATACTCACCAGTAGCTAAGCTGACTACATTCAGAACCATGATGGCAGTGGCGGCACAAAAGAAATTACCTGTATACCAAATGGATGTGACAGGAGCCTTTCTATATGGTGATATTGAGGAAACGGTATTTATGAAGTTGCCCAACAGCAAACTATGTAAGTCATTAAAATCTATTTATGGTCTTAAAAAGTCACCTAAATACTGGAATACAAAGTTCAGTGATTTCATGTTAAAAGAAAATTTTAAAATATCAAAAAGTGACCCATGTTTGTATTTTAAAAAGGAAGGTGACAGTTTCATATATGTTCTTTTGTTTGTTGATGATTTACTCTATTTTGAAAATGTAAACGGTCAAGCAATTTCATTTAAAAGGAACTTGTGTGATAAATTTAAAATGAAAGACTTGGGTCTGGCTAGTAACTATTTAGGAATAAACATTGTACAAGATTTAAAAAAGGGTTTTACAGTAATAAATCAGAGGAATTATTTACTAAAATTGTTAGAAAAATATCAGATGTCAAAATGTAAATCTGTATCTACTCCAATGGAACAAAATTTTAATTTTGAATTGTTAAAGAGAGAAAAACCTGAGTCAGAAGAAATAGAAAATATGTGTAGAAGATTGATAGGTAGTCTGCTTTATGCATGTTGTACAAGACCAGATTTGTAAGACCAGTATGTGTAAGTTTTTTAAGTAGATATTTACATTGTGCCTCTAAAGCATTATATCAGTGCTTAAAGAGAATCTTAAGATATGTCAAGGGAACATTAAATCTGTCATTGGTGTACAGATGTAATAACAATGTTAACATACAGGGGTACAGTGATGTAGACTGGACTGGAGTCATTCAGGACAGGAAAACTACTTCTGGTCATATAATTTACTTTGGGAACAGTCCTATTTCATGGGCTACTAAAAAACCATGTGTTTCATTGTCATCCTGTGAAGCAGAATATATAGCTATAAGCTATACTATTACTGAAGTTGTATGGATAAGGAACTTATTGTTTGATTTCGGTTATAATGTAAAATGTAGTATCTATGAAGATAATCAAAGTGTAATAAAGATTTCTGAAAACAATGTCAGTAATAAAAGACTTAAACATGTAGATAATCACTATATTATAGAAAATGTAACAAAAGGTTTTGTAAAATTAATTTATGTTCAAACAAATTGTAATATTGGAGTTAAGTTCCTTCATGACACACATTTGAAATACCTGAGGTCTTCTGAAAACTTGCGACTGAAAGTACCAAAACATTCTACCAATTTTTATACCAACTCATTTTCCGTAGAAGCTGTACGTTTATGGAATGCATTACCGCTCTCTATCAGACGTGCCCAATCTGTTACTACTTTCAAAACTAAGTTAACTGAGCATTATCTATCTCTCATAGTATAAAACTAACGTATGTATGTATATAAGTAGGTTAACATTGATATATATTATGTATATTCATACGACTATGTATGTATAGTATTTTTACTTACTATTTTTGTTATTCACGTGGGAAGGGGAGGAAAAAGAAGTGTTAAATATGTTCGTACTTAAATGCCCCACACCAGCCTATAATGAAACTTTTCCATCCAAAGGTTGTCTGGAAGAAATTGCTATGAGCAATAAGGCCCCCCTTTGTACATCACTTCTCTTTTGTTTTTTATTTAATTCGTATATTGTTTGTAAACCCTGGTGTACAAATAAAGTGTTATCTATCTATCTATATTTTCACAAAACCCTTAGGAAAGCACCAGTTTGCAAAATTAACAAACTTAATATTGACTTAACTAAAATAAGTATTAAGGGGGTGCTTAATAAATGTACCTACTACCTGTATAATCAAGTGTTAATGGTATGTATTTTATTTATTTATTTATTTATTTAATACATTATGCACTTGTGGTGCATTGGCGGACTTAATGCCTCAGGCATTCTCTACCAGTCAACCATTGGGCGATGCAGAGAAAACGGAAAGTAGGTGCTTTTTGATAAATAGTTGTATTAAAATAAACAGTTCAAATACCATATCAAGTACACATAATATATATATATGTCGGAGAACGAGTAGTTTTCTTAAGTTTTAATTTGAATTCGTGTTTATTTCAATCGATTATTCGAAACGTCAAACTGTGCATCGAGAAACATGGCAGTTTGGATGGAATCTGTGGACGGTGTATGTAAAGGAAGAAACTGATTATTTGTTGTTAACGATGTGATTATTAAGTCTTAGTTTACTTACAGCTTGATTTAATAATGTTGGTTTAGTTTTAGTCGATTCTGTAAGCAATATTAAATGTTACTAAAATGTGTGCGGGTAACACCGAATACAGTGGTAGGTGTCACCACTAGTTAAACGAGCAGCCGGTATAAAAGAGAGCGGCCGCACGAGTTGCGGGACTACTAAACTTTTGGCTCTTAATCTAACTACCCACCGTTTCGTATTGAAGTAAAATAGAATCAACAGATCAGTTGAGTACGGGCATTGTACCAGGAAGGACAAGCTGTAAATAAGCTAAGTACATAGGCTTCTTAATTATTGTGATCAACTATTAAACGTTTGTAACTAATAAGTTAAGATTTAAAAGAGTGGCCATGAGTTTCTTTGCCAGTATTCTTCTCATAAGGCCCTACGCATTTGGAAACTGGAGGTTATGGATTGACACGGACGTTCGGTGGATTTTGGTGTTCTCACCTAATTCACTTTGATAATGTTGTGCCGATCTATGATTTTAACTGTAGCTTCATTGATTCAATAAACTATTGGAATTCTATATTGTCTTTGGTTGTGCAAATAAACCCTACCTACCAACGTGTGTAATAATGAAGATTGATTACTAGACTAGACTAGACTTGATTAAGAACAATTTCTATTGCTTTAAAATCACGAGTGCCACTTGACAAAATATGCAAGTGACGGCGGCGAAGCTGACGTCACCATTTCTCAAAAACCGCTTCGACCGATCGCATCCCCGCTGTGACTCCGACATCAGAAGTGGGATTACCTGTGGATTGCCCTATGGATTACCTATGAATTACCTGTGATACCCCTAGAGATTACCTGTGGACTACCTCTAGAGATTACCCCTAGAGATTACCTGTGAATTACCCCTGTGGACTACCCCTAGGGATTACCCCCATGAACTACCCCTATGGATTATCCCTATAGATAACCCATAACGGATCAGGAACAAAATACAGGGCAGATTGCTATTATTTTATTTTACGTTTACCCTACGTTAAAAAAAAAATCTTTTCGATACGGAATTAATTTGTGCTATACGAGAACCGCCAACTAGTGAGAGAACTACTCCGACTGTAAAAGTGAAGTGGTGTGTGAAAAATACAAGCGCTGTCACAGCTGTGCCAAAATCAAAAGTTTACGTAATCCAGTAAAGATTAGGACAATTTTAGTCGTGACAATATTGCTAACAAATATTCTGAGATTTCAGATACTACCTCGCCTGACAGTTGAAGGAAACCAAAACGCTGAAGACGATTACTTGAACCTTGAAAAGTGTGGTGTCATAGATGCAGTTCCAATATGAATGCCAAGGCAAATAATTTACAAACCGAGTAACCAGTGAATGTCAGCTCCATCCAGCCAGCTCTAGTTCAGCTCCAAGAAAGATTTGGTGAGAAGTTTTCATTTTGTTTCAAATGCTCTTTATTAAGACAAATTCTGTCAGATAGATTTCTGGGCCAACGACAATATAGTGCAGTAATATTCTTGAGGGTAGGTAACGCCCGCCCTTATTGTAACATAGTATTGAGTGGTCCACGAATTGTTGCTCTGAGTCTGGGTGATCTTTGTGTACGTTAGTAAGGTCCCCCGTGACATAGGATGTTAATTCCTAATAGGAGGGTTGCCTTTTAATAAAACAAGAAAAACACGAAATTCTGTCAAGATATCCGGGTCGAAAAAATGCACTGAATAGTATTTCCTGTAGTAGGTACACGTTTACTGTATTTCAAACGACATAATTATTTAAGGAAAAGAATGAAAATCTGCTTGCATTAGGCTTTTCACTTGTAATTTTCGAAAAGTTCTTAAAAATAATAAGGTCGTTTCTATTGGTGCCTACGTTCTCTTATAAAATGAGGATCGCAATGAAATGAAATTAGACCCACAGTATAAAGGTCCTTACGTGGTCGCCGAAATATTAGCACACATATTTTCTACCCACACATATTTTCTACCAACCATTGATCATCTACACTCGCAGTAATCAAAGTCAATACAGACCGTCAGATACCCACTAGTGAAGTCCCTATTGATTTGTCCAATGAACATGTAGAAAATAATGATCCTTGAATAGTTTATTAAATTAATCGAAGTCTTTATTTTGTTCGTGAACAATTATTTGGAATGTATTTTGTGACGTTTTAAGTTTATTTTAATTAATAAACAAAGTTATTTAGTTACAAGGGATGTAGTGTTGGTAACCTGGTGTCACTACCTCCTTAGGTCTCGCTGGTCATTTGTAGCCGTAGCTCGTGCAGTACTTATCTGTAGAGAGTGCGCGGTGCGCATCTGGCTATGCGAATGTTAGTCGCTGGTTAAGTGACAATAAAAAGATCTCGATCTCTGGCTAAGAGTTGAGCAAAATGCCGCTGGTTAAGTGGTTATACGCAGTTGCTGGTTAAGCGACTAAGTCAAAACGTCTTAACGCTGTTACTGGCGATTTAGACAGAGGTGCTGAACCTAGGTTAACAATCATTATTGTTTGTACTAAGATTTGTGATTATGCTGGTAGAGACATAAATGAGCATGGTCAGAACCTTATCGTGATACTGACGTGAATAGAAACATCAAATTTAAAATCATGAAGGCAAAATAATTTGTTAAAATTGAAATTGGTTTCTATGAATCTTTAATTTGGTCAGGAATAGCCGAGAGGACGGATTCACTGTCCAGATGATTCCTCAGTTAACAAACACGTAGACGTGTAAGTCTTATCAGAATGCCTGTGGGCCAGGCCGAATAAATTGAGCTACTGTGGTTGCTTTTTTCTTTGTTTACAGATGACTCACACGAGGACGTGTGAAGCATCAGGATGGCCGTGTCGGAGAACGAGTAGTTTTCTTAAGTTTTAATTTGAATTCGTGTTTATTTCAATCGATTATTCGAAACGTCAAACTGTGCATCGAGAAACATGGCAGTTTGGATGGAATCTGTGGACGGTGTATGTAAAGGAAGAAACTGATTATTTGTTGTTAACGATGTGATTATTAAGTCTTAGTTTACTTACAGCTTGATTTAATAATGTTGGTTTAGTTTTAGTCGATTCTGTAAGCAATATTAAATGTTACTAAAATGTGTGCGGGTAACACCGAATACAGTGGTAGGTGTCACCACTAGTTAAACGAGCAGCCGGTATAAAAGAGAGCGGCCGCACGAGTTGCGGGACTACTAAACTTTTGGCTCTTAATCTAACTACCCACCGTTTCGTATTGAAGTAAAATAGAATCAACAGATCAGTTGAGTACGGGCATTGTACCAGGAAGGACAAGCTGTAAATAAGCTAAGTACATAGGCTTCTTAATTATTGTGATCAACTATTAAACGTTTGTAACTAATAAGTTAAGATTTAAAAGAGTGGCCATGAGTTTCTTTGCCAGTATTCTTCTCATAAGGCCCTACGCATTTGGAAACTGGAGGTTATGGATTGACACGGACGTTCGGTGGATTTTGGTGTTCTCACCTAATTCACTTTGATAATGTTGTGCCGATCTATGATTTTAACTGTAGCTTCATTGATTCAATAAACTATTGGAATTCTATATTGTCTTTGGTTGTGCAAATAAACCCTACCTACCAACGTGTGTAATAATGAAGATTGATTACTAGACTAGACTAGACTTGATTAAGAACAATTTCTATTGCTTTAAAATCACGAGTGCCACTTGACAAAATATGCAAGTGACGGCGGCGAAGCTGACGTCACCATTTCTCAAAAACCGCTTCGACCGATCGCATCCCCGCTGTGACTCCGACATATATATATATATATACATAAACCTAACGTATCCACAGAAACTAATACATATTATACATGCAACTAAATACATATTATAAACAAGTTCATACAATACACACACATATACAAAAAGGTGTAATAAAATAGTTGATGTCAGTTATGAGGATGATGATTCTGCCAGTTGTTCATAAAGATATTGCTTTACTTTCGTCTTAAAAGAAATAATATTGGTGGCCATCCTGATTTCGAGTGGAAGCTCATTCCAAAGGAGAACAGAGCGAACAATAAAAGATGAGCCAACAAATTCAGACGGGCGGGACAACGAAGAAGGAGGTTATTAGTAGACCGAAGGTTTCTGTTGTGATTGCTACATAGTAGTTGGAAGTTGGAGGTTAAATATGTTGGTGATGAAGGGTTATTTAAAATGGAGTATAATACTGTCAGAGCACGCAGTTGTCGTCTTGGACGGATTGGTAACCAATGGAGCTGCAAGCGGAAAGAGGATACATGATCATATTTACGAAGGTTAAAAACGAATCGAATGCAGTTATTAAGAAGACGGTCTAGTTTATCGAGAAGATCTGCATTCAGGTCATAACAGCACACGTCACCATAGTCTATTATGGGGAAGATAAGGGTTTGTACAAGCATAGTCTTGGTTTTCGGCGGTAGAAAATTTCTCAGGCGATAAAGCGCGCGAAGAGTACCAGTAACCTTCTGGCTCTGACTTGCAACCTGCTCACGCCAGCTCAGTGTACAATCGAGATGCAATCCAAGATCCTTCACAGATGTGCAAATAGGTATGGTAGTCCCATTAAAAGTTATTGCCGGAAAAGTCTCGGTGTTTATTCTGCTCATCAATCGATGACTTCCAACTATAATTGCTTGACATTTAGATGGGTTTACTGCCAATCCAAACCTTTTGGACCACACATTAATAGTTTCCAGATCTCCATTAACCCTATCAATTGCTAGTGGAATATCTTCAACCCTTTCTTGCGAGTAGAGTTGAAGATCATCGGCATACAGATGATACGCACACTGAAGTTCTAGGGTAAGGAGATTGATGTATATAGAGAACAATAAAGGAGAAAGAATACCGCCTTGAGGGACACCAGAGTTAAGTTTACACCAGCTCGATGAAGACTCGTCCATACGGACGGACTGCTGGCGTCCCCGAAGATAGGATGAAAACCATTCCAGCGCCCCGGGCGAGATCGTGAGATGGGAAAAGATAGATAAGAGGATATCGTGATTGACGGTATTGAAGGCATTGGAAAAGTCAATTAGTGTTAAAACAGTGACCTTTGTGTACTCCATACCCGCCCTAATATCGCCAGTCACTTTGAGAAGGGCGGAAGTAGTGCTGTGTCCAGGCCTGAAACCAGACTGCAACGGGCTTAGCAAGTTGTTTTCATAGATGAATTTCGAAAACTGTTTCAGCACACAGGATTCTAAGACCTTGGAGAGAAAAGGGAGAATAGAAATTGGTCTGTAGTGGTTAGGGAGAGTGGGATTTGTGACCTTTGGTAAGGGGATAACACAAGCTCTGCGCCAAGAGGATGGGAAAAAACCAGAGTCCAAGGAGAAATTTATAATGTGAGAGATAATAGGTAAGATGTGGTCAAGGATTGTGGTGATCATGCGTCGGCTAATTTGATCACAACCAACAGCATTGGATTTGATGGAGAGTATTATCTTTTTGATCTCACTCGGGGCAACCGGAGAAAATTTAAAAGGGTTTATGTTAGGGCTATCTCGAGTAGCCAAGTAGTTGATAGTTTGATACCTGATTTGATGATCCAAAGAAGCAGAGGAGGTGGAATGACGATTAATTTCATCTGAACTAATTATCCCTCGCAGGCCACCTGATCGCTGCTTACCGATGCCCATTGTTCCTAAAAACCTCCATATATTGGTAGGGGATGAACGGGTAATGTTGTCAAGAATGTGTCGGCGTTTAGCGTTACGTATCATCTGATTGCAACGATTTCTCGCGGTTTTGTATAGAGCGCATCTTTCCTCGGTGCGATCCTTCCTAAACTTAGAAAAAGCCCTATCTCTTCGCTTCATAGCCATAAGCACCTCTCTAGTCATCCAGGGAGCAGGTTGTCTCTTGAGTTTGATTTTTTTCATAGGTGCTTGGATATCATATAGTCTAAGAACCGCGTTATTAAAGTAGGTTACTTTCTCTTCCACACTTACAGCCGACATTACTGCGTCCCAGTTCAGATTGGAAGCATCCTCGCACAGCTTGTCAACTTCCATACGAGCAAAACTACGCATATGCAGAATTCTAGGTTGGAGTTTGGGCGGTTTAAGGACATAAGAAACAAAGATGAGGTCGTGATTGGAGAATGCCGGTGCTTCTAGCTGGCCGTGGTCGCGGACAAGTGTTGGGACCGATGTTAAAATCAGATCCAACCAAGTGTCCAGCCCAAGGCTATTATGATGAGTTGGCTGTAGTGGTAAGATCTTCATGCCAACAGACTCCACAATCTAAAGGAGTTTACAGGAACGTGAGGTACGGCGGGTTAGGTCTGTATTAAAATCTCCCATAATGACGTGATGAGCGTATGCAGACCCTAAAGATTCCAGTACTGCTTCCAGACTGGAGAAGTAATCAATCGAAGGAGGACAATAAACAGCCCCCAGAACCATTTTTGTACCCCTCACAGAGACCTCAAGAAATAGAAATTCAGCGGTGGTGGAGTCGGGAGGGGAAGAAGCTAGAATTTTAAAGGGAAGGGAACAGTGTATGTATATAGCAACTCCGCCACCCCTCCTACCGACACGGTCATTTCGTACAAGAATGTAGTCTGTGAGGGGGTAGTAGGTAGAAAGAAGATTTGGCTTGAGCCAACTCTCTGATATCAGGATGGCATGTACGTTGGTGTCATTAAAGGCCTCCGCCAAGTCGCCAAAGTGACTGGGCAGGCTCTGTGCATTAAGGTGACATACATTAAGCAGATGCCTCGATTGGTTGCTGAATTTACACCGTAGGCGTTCACCCAATGTCTCGGTTAAGGAAGCAAAACTGTCTTCGTCGGAAGATATAGCAGACGCATAAGCAGAATTATCAGACTGATAATTAGGGGTAATCATCTTACTAACGATGAATGTAAAATATATAAAATGGTATATGTAAAAATTATAAATATGTAAACGAAATTAAATTTATGTTTGTGATATTTTGAATTATGCAAAAACTTACTATAATGGCATGCTTCTCTGCACCACCCACCAGCCAACACTACACGTAATCAATATAAACTAGAACATAAAAAAAAACTGAGTAAAAACATTAAAACAAAAACATTGGTTGTGTGAACATAAACAGAAATCTCCCACCTCTATGCAGAAATGTTGTATGTTTCTGAACGCAACTCGCCGCATGAAATGTCACTTTGCATTTAAAAACGTCAAATTTTGACAGGCGATTGAGTCATTGTAAACAAATTCTCTATCTCTCTATTGTGTTGTCTATTGTCTATTGTGTTGTGGGTAATTTATTTGTATATCAATCAATACTAACAAAATATAAAAGTAAAGTCCTAAAAAGAAAAGTTTATGTTTACCTGCTAGTCTTCCAGCGAGTTACATGCAGAAACACCAACAAGATGACAGTTCCATGCTAAATTTTAGTATGACAAAACCGATGCTGATGCACATATTATGCCTTGACTGGAGCATTCTTGCGTGAGCTGGGAGAGGCATTAGTTTTGGAGCCAATTCTACTCTGTAGCACTGCTCCATGAGGAACTTTTGGGTGCTTTGAAATCAGGTCCGATAGTTCTTCGATAGTACTGACTTTGAGCCGCTTGCCTTCTGATACTTTAATAACTATAGTGCCATCCTGTGTCCAGCACGCACGAGTACCAAAGTGAACCCTGGCTTTAGCAAATACGGTTTGCCTCGCTTTAGTCAGGAATTCACGGATTGAAGTGGATGAGCCCTTAAGTGCAGTTTTGGCTCTCCATACAGATGACCTGAACTCCATGCTGCGGAACCTTACTAAGATGGGCCGGCGATGATCTTTACTAAGTTTTTTTTTTTTTTTTTTTTTAACGTGTGGAAACCCCCTCGGGCCGTCACCCCGCCGGGGTTTGCGGCGGGGCGGTGTGTCGGAATCGGACCGACTAAAACCACACGGTGTGCCACTCTGCGCCTGAGACGGGAGGGATCCGGGAACTGCTGTTATTAACACATCCGGACCCCCCCCAGCGCTTGCCCGCACTATAGCGGGCACCGTCAGCTGTAAAACTCTCATTTTAGGCGACGTACGGCACACGCGTAACGTCGCCCCATGATCTTTACTAAGTGGCCCAAGCCTGTGGCAGACTGTAAATGACTCCTCAGTGTATTTGTCCAAGTGGAGTTTATTGCTAATAATATCCAGTACTTTTTTGTCACAGTGTTCACCATCAGACTCAGCAACCCCCATCAATAGCAGTGCTTTGTGTCGATGCCTTGTTTCCAAAGCATCCACAGCTTGAGCACACTGATTTATCTGCCTCCTTAGCAATCCTAGCATACCGTACATCAGTTCCCGGAAACTTCTGAATTCTTCAGCAACCTTTGAAACTGTATCCTTTGAAGGCCCCGTGGAATGTAATTGTGACTCCAGTTGTTCCATTCTTTTATTGAAGCACTCTTCTAGTGACTTTTGGGCAGCTTCAATACTCTCCAGTTGTGGCATCCTGTTGAGTTGTGTATAGCTGGTAGGTGGTGACTCTTATGTAATTAAGAACCGCACATAAACTTGCACTAACACTCGTAGTGTACTTTTAAAGGTTATAGAATTGAAATATGATGTATTTGTTAAGCAAATATATCTATTTTAATATTTAAAATGATTAGACTTTATAATATATGTGCAACGTTTTTGACACCTACCCTCAAAAGTATGTATGTATGGTGGTATGTTAATGGTAACCTATAGTTGGTATATAAAATTGATTTTGTTTGTGTAAAAGTCATGAAGGGTGTACAAAAATTAACTGTTGAGGGGGTGTGTTGAAATATGCAACAGATATTTTTTGTATGGCAACCCTATTCTATAAGTCCACTCTGCCTCCAACCATTGTGTGTGAAGTACATGTGTAATAAATATCTCCCAAATAAAATTAACTTCAAACGCAATCGGCTTTTCTTCCACATCAAAACCTCCAAAATAAATAAACTTGATCAATTGCAGAATAAGGCTTCTCTCAAAGCTATGTTCTGCATAATACATGTACTATATTCACTGCAGAGGCATATGCGGTTTATCAGGCTTTATTACATATTCGCCAAATTAACAATTGTAAATACTTTTTGATTGTTTCTGATTCAATGAGTTTGATAAAAGCCTTAACTAACCTAACACTTTCATTTAAGTCGAATTATATGCTGTATTTTATCAAAGAAATAATTTATCAATATTATCTTAAGCACATAAAAATTTCTTTCCTATGGGTACCTTCTCACCGAGGTATCTCGGGCAATGAAATAGTTGATAAAACCGCATAAATATGAAGGTAATAATTCTGTTGATGTTAGAAATGCAATGGACATTCCTATGACTGACTCTCTGCAAAGTATCAATGAAAATGTATGTAAACTATGGCTAGAAATGTGGAAGAAAGACCAAGACACCAAAAGGAAAATGGTATGGAAGTATTCAAGAAAGATTGCCTGTTACACCCTGGTACAACAAATTGAAAGAAGCCAGCCGAGACTTTATAACTACGATAAACAGATTGCGCTTTGGCCATAATACTGCACCGTCACACCTTTCTAGACTTGGCATTATTCCAGATAATACATGCCCATATTGCGAATCTCAAGAAGGAACCATGGAACATCTGATTTTTGATTGTCAAAAATTCTTACTTGACAGATTAGTGTTGGCTAGTGAACTCGGTGATGTGAAAATTAAGTGTGATTCTTCATCCCGCCCGCCGCCACTAGAACAGTTATTAAAAGACAAAAACACTTACAAACCTATATATAAATATATTAAAAATACTATCAAAACAATTTAAAAATGAAGCAAAGTGAAAGTGCTATGTTTGTTTAAATAAAATAAGACTTGACTTAAAGGTCTTAGTTACCAGGTCATTAAATTCAAAAAAAAAAAAAAAATTGTGCTTCTATTCTACTTACATCTTTCTGTTCTGTGGTTTTACTAATAAGTGAACTTCTGAATTACACATGTGTAAAGTATTAAGTAATAAATTTTTGGAACAAAGGAAAGTCACTCATGATAGCGACAGATTTTAATACTTGAAACAAAACACTAAAACATAAGCTACATAAAACTTGTTTAATACGTGTATCCGATTTAAGTTTAAAAATAGCATAGCAACATTTTTGACATGAAACGTCACGTCATACGTCACGCTTACGCCAAGTGCAAGAGAAACGGACATCAGGAAGGTGAATGTTATAAGTAATTTGATAACATCTTCGGCCATAGAAGTTAGATGCGCTCGACAGGGTATCTGCGGAACCGATAGATGATAATGTAAACGAAATGAGGAGTGCTCGAGACGGTATAGGTCGGTGAGAGTAATGTCGATAGAGTACGTGCCGGTGAGTGAGGGGGAGCAGGAAGAGCCCATCGAGCTGCCAACCGAGGAGGACGGCTCACTGCTGTTGAGCACCGTCGCCGCGCAGTTCGCTGGCGCCAGTGGCCTCAAGTACCGCGCGGGCGGCCGGCTGCGCGGGCTGCGTCTGGTGGACGAGCGCCTGTCGCCTCCGGCTGAAGGATGGGCTGCCCACCGCTACTGGTGCGCTTTCCCACGCTCCACTCCGTCACCGACGCCGCGACCGCGATGTTCTGATCTTATAGTTCTCGGTCTTCCTTGGAAAACAGGCGAAGATGCCGTGCGAGAGTATTTCGCAGCGTTCGGGGACTTGCTAATGGTGCAAGTGAAACGAGATGCTAAAACGGGGTTATCGAAAGGCTTCGGTTTTATAAAGTTCGCGGAGTACGAGGCTCAATTGAGAGCGCTGGGACGGCGCCATATGATCGACGGCCGGTGGTGTGACGTGCGCATTCCGAACGGCAAGGACGGTGGCGCCAGCGCGCACCGGAAAGTGTTCGTGGGGAGGTGTACCGAGAACTTGACTGCAGAGGACTTGCGCGAATATTTCGCTGCGTTCGGGCAAGTGACGGATGTGTTCGTACCGCGACCGTTCCGCGCCTTCAGCTTCGTGACGTTCTTGGACCCGGAGGTGGCGCAGTCACTGTGCGGTCAGGACCACATAATCAAAGGAGTATCGGTGAACATTTCGACAGCGTCGCCGAAGCGCTGTGGCGGGGGCGGGGGCGGGCGCGGCTCGCAGCTGCTGGGCTGGGGGCTGGTGGAGGCGGGCGGTGGCGCGGCGCGCGTTTTTAACTGGGCCGGCGTGGGAGGGGTGGGAGGCGTGGCCGGCGACTGGCCGCAGCAGCCGCACTCGGCCGCCGCGCTCGACAAGCCTTACCTCAAGTATGAGTGACGTTTGTATGTGCACCAAGTGTACTCCGCTCTTTGTTGATCACTGTCAAATTTTATATGAGATGTGTAAATAATATAATATAGTATGATGTTGTCCGATGTTTCAATTTGCAGTGTTAGTTTTTGAATGGATATATAAAAACATAAATATTGAGAACTGTCAAGGTGTACACTGGTCACTCCATGATTAGGTATTGAGTCTATCCTAACATATTGTTAATGTACTTACTATGGTGTGTTCTCGATAACCTGCTCTTTGGGTTTCTGCAACACTGGTGCGCTGAATCTAGCTAAAGTAAAATTATTTAGAAATTGTATGTCCGCAGTGTTTAAAGAGCAGATTCTAAGATGCAAATGTGCAGTAATTGTTTTGTTCGCAGTATATTTAATACTGTTGCAAGTAATCCACAAAATGTTAGCATCAAGTATATTACCAAGAGCTGTCGGTAGTTGCAGTGAATGTGAATCTGAGTGGGCCGGTGTCCACTTAGCTACTTTGTTTGTTTATGCAGGAGATTGACATATTGTGCATTCAATAAAATCATATTTTTATATAAATTTAATGTTAAACACATTTTCTGTTGTTTTAGTTGATTCACAAACCACTTATTCATATAATTATGTTGCAGATATAAAAGTGATATATAAAAATATAAATATTTTGCACTGTCTAAGTTTATGAAACACATAAAATAACCTTGACTTGTCTAATTGTGTGAGAGCTAGTGGCACATGTAGTAAGTATATTATGTGATATGAACAGCTTTTATAAGGACATATTGCACAGCGTAATTGTTGGACTAGAACCCAGTCGGAAGCAATCTGCAAGGTAGGTATTGCGTGGCCATGGGTCCCCTGTACTGCTAATATGAACTAATAGTAGAGTAGCATAATAGATAACAAGAATTCATGTAATGTGCATGATAGTGCTGAAGGCAACCACAGTGCCAGTACCAAACTAGAGTCCCTGTTGGATGTTCACAAGTTGCTCCTCATCAAACTAGCCACTTAAGAGTAAGATATCCAGGTCACCTGATCCAGCCAGCTGGTCTGGGTCAAACTCAACACTCAAATCTCAAGGGCCACAGGTGCGAGTGTGGTATTTCCTATTACATTTTGGCTTGGCTCCGACTTCAAACAGGTTTTAGGTACCTAGCACACATAATAATACTACTATTTAAATGAACAAAGAACCAGGTATAGACAAGAATTGGCACAGCAATTTATGAAGAGCCGTCGGTATTTTTTTTTTTTAGTTTTTATTTTTCCATTTTTAGTGCAAGCAATCGTAGGTTATCAGTAAGTTGAACTAATTCATATAATTTATAGTACGTGCCTAAGAAAATGAGGGATTCCCTCCATTTACCAGGCATCCTACCATCAGATCCCGATATGGTGCCAAAGCAAACCACTTCGGAAGCATACCCTTTCGAATACACCTCAAAAACTTGACAGTATAATGAAATGAAATCATTTATTCTGCAATTAGGTTATATAAACACTTTTGCAAGTTAAACTTTTTTTGAGCAGATGAGTTCGGCCTTTTCTAACTGGACTAGCCCTAAGAAGAAAGGACGAAACAAACTCAGGGATCAACGTCTCTTTTAAAATCCAGACAATTTTCATAAATGCAAAAGACATTATTTCAATTAAAAAAGCGATATTACAATTTGAGTTACAATTATAATAATCAGTGAAGATAATAATTTAAAAAAAATGTCAACCTTAGCAATAGTTTAAGATAATTTTATTTCAAAGTATAAATTATCGTCACATTAAAATAAATTCAGACATTCAAACATTCAAAATAGACAGCATGTGCAGAATGGCCAGCTCAATCCCAGGCAGTTTTATCATCAAGATATTCTGCTATGGTATAATACCCCTTTTGCGGATAACTTCGATTTAATAGTATTCTTAAATGTCCTTAATGGCAAATTCCTAATAGTAATAGGGAGCTTATTGTAAAAGCGTATACATTGTCCCATGAACGAGTTGCCCACTAAAGATCTATGGATATGTATGAAATTGAAAGAATTATTCTCCAACTCCTAACCGTTGAGGAGTTGTACCTTCCATCATCAGCTTACCTAAATAACTTGAAACAATACGACTAAAGTTAATATACACACATATGACATTTAAATATTTATTCTCCAACTCCTAACCGTTAAGGAGTTGTATCTTACTTCATCAGCTCATCATCTTTAAATGATGACTACCAGATGCAAATTCAAGAGTATTTTCAGAAAATACAAAAACGTAGTATGTGCCTGAAAAAAATGAGGGTTCCCCTTGATTTCCCTGGGATGCCATCATCAGATTCTAGTTTCCTTATCATGGTACCACCGTCGGAACATTTTCTTTCCAACAAAAGAAGAATCATCAAAATCGGTTCATAAACGACTAAGCTATCCGCGAACACATATAAAAAAATATATATACGGTCGAAAACCTCCTCCTTTTTTTGAAGTCGGTTGAAAATTACAAACAGACATTTAAATTTTATTGATTTGTACTTATAATAGCTGAACCCCGCGGTGATAGTTGTAACCGCGGGTAACGCCGCGAAACAAAGCTAGTCAAAAAAAAGTAGCTTAAGTTACTCCCTGGATCATCAGCTACCTGCCAGTGAACAAACAGACAGACAAAAAAATTTTAAACTACCTTTTTGGTATATGTACCGTGTATACATACATATGTATTAAGTAAAAAGCGATTATTTTGATATTACAAACAGACACTCCACTTTTATTTATTTTGTATAGACTATCCGACCACGCGCACCCAACCTCCTTTGCGTCTCCTATTGCTCGTACCGTGACTGTAACATTCTAAATTGGTGCTTTGCTCCTGTAAGTCTTAGCGTAATGTAATGATATATAGCCTTCCTCGATAAATGGGATATATGACACTGAAAGAGATTAGCGAGTTCAAACAAACAAACTCTTCAGCTTTGTAATATTAGCATAGATTTGTTCTACCATGAAATGTCGAGTTGTAATAAAGTTAGTAAGTAAATGAAAATTTAAGCGTCTGTTTGTAAATAAGTACATATAAAAATATATACAATCCTAGCATGAAAAAAAAACATTTGATAAGGTTCCGTAACCAAAGGGTAAAAACGTGACCCTATTACCAAGATTCCTTTGTCCTTCCGTTCATCCATCCGTCTACGCGTCTGTCTGTCACCAGGCTGTATCACGTCATGAACCGTGAAATTTTCACAGATGCTGTACCTATTGCCGCTATAACATTAATTACTAAAAACAGAATAAATTAATTTTTCAGGGCGGCTTTCATTCTTTGACGTGACTACATCTAATAAATTGATGAACGCCGGCTGCATACACGAAAAAGGATGACTCATTGTCCTGTTACGCTCATTGTTCATCGTTGTAACATCATTTCATCAATGTTTTGTTATGACATTGTCACGTTAACTATCGTCCGAAACTGACATTTTTTACCGTTTTTGCTCGATATTAATAACTGCAACATATATATTAACAGCGGTACGGAACCCTTCCTACGCGAGTTCGACTCGCACATGACTGACTTTTTCAAATTTAACATCAGCAGCTACGTTTAAAGTGGAGTGTATAATCTCTTAGAATATAGTGTGTGGTTTTTCCACTAAAAAAACTTTTGCTTCGATCATGGAAATTCCTGACTCCTACCACATTCAGTGTAAGGTTCTTTCGATAATCACTAATCGATTTAAATCGAATATCAACGTCGCCTAATTACCTACCTGTTTTATATTTATGAAGGATCACATGTTATGGATTATGTATTTTGTAGGAAATGTTCTATGAAAGCATAAGCATATTTATCTTTATTTGTACCAATGACACAATATACTATATTTCGTCAGTGCTTATACTAAAACCCAACTATGACAAAAAGCGACGCTGAAAAAGCATGAAACAAGTTTCAAAAGCCGTAGTACATGTAGTGTAATGTAAAATAGTCCATAACATATTAACAAGCCTGACTACGGCTTTTGAAACTTGTTTCATGCTTTTTTGTCGTAGTTGGGTTTTAGTTTCTACGTATTTTTATTTAAAATGTTTTGGTGTCTCTATAATATTAATTTCTTTGCAAAGTATATTTTAAACTAGCTGAAACCCGCGGTGCTACCCGCGGTTATTGTTGTACCGCGAGTAACGCCGCGGGACAATGTTAGTGTAAAAAAAGTAGCCCTGGATCATCAGCTACATGTCAAATGTGCAAGTAACGCCCTTTCCAATGATACCAAAGACATCATATTTATCTAAAACTAGCTGAACCCCGCGGTGTTACCCACGGTTATTGTTGTACCGCGAGTAACGCCGCGGGACAAAGTTAGTCTAAAAAAAGTAGCCTAAGTTACTCCCCGGATCATCAGCTACCTGTCAGTGAAAGTCCCGTCAAAATCCAGAGATTACCCGGAACAAACAGACAGACAAAAATTTTTTTAACTACATTTTTGGTATATGTATCTTGTATACATACATATGCATTAAGTAAAAGCGGTTATTTTAATATTACAAACAGACATTCCAATTTTATTTATTTGTATAGATTTATTTTTTAATACAGTACTTTATGTCGGCTAGAGGGCGCCACATTAGATTCAGTGACACGTCATATAGCCTATAACCAGAGGAAGATTAAGATGCTTCTAACGACATCTCATTTGTCCAGTTCTAATGAGTAGTTAAAGAGGTATGAGGGAACAAATGAACATACATTATACATAGCCTGTCAAAATCATAATCCTTCTTTGGCTTTGCCGTACTCGGATAAAAATAAAATGTCCTGAGTGACTGATTCATCATCGCCGAGCGTAAACTATTAAAGAGAAATTTGGTGAGTATGACCGTTTCATTGAGTAGACAGGAAGGAATTTTGGAATTTCTACCCCTAAGAGGGTGAAGTAGGGGTTGAAAGTTTGTATGGAAGTCCGTCATTTTTTTTTAAGTTAGAAACATGAAACTTAACATTTAGGCTACTCAGTAAACACGTATTCAAGCGTTTTTGGATATTCTACCCTTAAGGGGTGAAATAGGTGTTGACATTTCGTATGTAGGTTAGTCTGGAAGTCCGTCATTTTTTTAGTTAAAAACACGAAACTTTATATTAAGGTTACTAATTAAAAATGACTAGACACGTGTTTAAGCGTTTTTAGATATTCTACGCCTAAGGGGGTGAATAGGGGTTGAAAGTTTGTATGAAAACCGTCATTTTTTACTTGGAAACATGAAACTTTAGTTTTGGTCTACTGATTAATAATGAGTAGATATGTTTGTTAAATGAACATGTTGTACTGGAACCGGTCGTGGTAGATGGTGCTTTTCACGAAGTTGTTAAAAATATGTGTTCCTCGGGCAGACATTGCAGTCAGGTAGAAACAACTTCGGGGACGAGCTAAACAGGAAAATTCAGCCTGTGTGGGCAGTCTTTGGGAAACTTTGTCGGATCTTTTCATCGTCGATCCCACAGGGCATAAAGACGAAAGTCTTCAATCTGCGTCTACTGCGTCTCGGCAAACGTAGTGTAGGACGTCCACAGGCCAGTTGGAATAATGATCTGCCCAAGACGGCTGGTAGATGCTGGATGCGAGAAGCCGAGGATCGAACCAAGAGGCGTGAAATTGAAGATGCCTATTTGCAGCAGTGGACTGCGATGTTGATGATTATGAGATACGTATTTTAGCGTTTCTGGATATTCTACCTCTAAGCGGGTGAAATATGGGTTGAAAGAATACATAAATACACAGAAGTTCGTTATTTTTCAAGTTAAAAACATGAAACTTTATCTTTGGGCTACTGATTAAAAATGAGTAGATAGGTAGGCATTTAAGCCTTTCTGGATAGTCCACCCCTAAGGAGGTAAAATAGGGGTTGAAAGTTTGTATGGAAGTCCGCCATTTTTTTAAGTTAGAAATATGAAACATTATCTTTGGGTTAATGGTTAAATACCATTAGATACATATTTAAGTGTTTCTGGATATTTTAAACTTAAGGGGTGAAATAGTCGTTAACATTTCGTATATACGTTAGTCTGGAAGTCCGTCATTTTTTAATTTAGTAGCCTGAAACTATACCTTCAGGCTTTTAATTACAAATAAATGAATACCTATATCAGCATTTATGAGAGTTCTATTTCTAAAGAGGTTAAAATAAGGGTCTTTAGTTTGTATAAAAGTCCTTTTTGATGGGCTATTGATTATAAATACGTTTAAAAACATGAATTAATTATTCAAATATAGGTACTTACAGTTTTAATGAAATACATGTAATCAACTTCCACGCGAGCAAAGCCGCGGGCAACAATAACTAAATAGAAGAATCTAGGTCGAATTTACACCGGTAAAGCCGTCATAGATTCTTCTATATAGTTATAAGAGATTGTTTGTAGCCACAAATTTTAATAGATTCCAGTATAAAATTTCATATCTCAAACCTAATATTATTATAATTATTAGCATATACATAATACCTACATATATTTACGAAGTGTGTGAGTTTACTGGAACACACCCTGTAGTAGATACAGCCCGTACAGCCCTTCCTTATGCGGCGGTAATCGCTTACCATTAGGTTTCATTACGTCTGCTCGTTTGCCTCCTATTAGATAAAAAACTGGTGCATTGTTTGCATTCGCAATGAGGATGGTGACTGCCAGCTTTGCATCTACTCATGCTTTATATCTGAGAGAGGAGCTTCCAAATTCTCTTCCTATACACACTAATTATGTACATGGCATCAAGTCCGTTCTTGCCATTGACAATCGTAGTCAAGTCTTTATTCTGCGTCTTTGTGTCGTGCGAAGCCGGGACGGGTCATTCTAATCTTTATATATATAATTCTTCTATGAGTGTGTATGTCACTGAACTACTCTCAAACGACTGGACCGATTTTGATGAAATTTTTTGTGTGTGTTCAAGGGGATCTGGGAATGGTTTAGATTCACAATTTTGTCCGCTGGACAATGTTTTTTAATTAATTTTTAATTTATTAGTAGTTATGGCAAAACGACGTTTGCCGGGACAGCTAGTACTATATAAATTAATGATTGTTATGAGATTATGAGATGAGTTGAGTTTTTTGAGAAAGAATGTTAGAGGGCAGAGAATATGGGATTGTCTGCCAGGCCCGCTGTGGAACCACACTCGGAGCCCTGTGAGGAAAGGATTTCCCCAGATGGACAAGGCAGCACGTACACAAGGTCGGACTTAGAGCCCGGGGCAACGGGACCAAGGACCCCTTAGGGATGAGGATGTTGGGGCCGATATTCAGGCAAACATCACGAGCGATGTCCTGACCCACTGAAGGGCCGATGGCCTATCTTGGACGTGCACGGGCAGGTGTATGGATGCACCCTCGAGTTCGTAGCGGGTATTGAGAACGCCGTCTCGGGTGTCATCGTGGCCGCCGCCGATTCACCCCTCCCCCTCCCCCTCTTCGTGGGCCAACGGTGGTGATATGTCCGGTCGCTCGGGCTATAGTGAAGATTGAAGATTTAATAAGATAAGATTAAAAAAAGTCTTTATTCTGCGTATTTACGCAGATCTTTCGATTCTTGCGCGACACGGTCGCGCTGGTCGGTGGAATACTATAACCGGCCTCGGAAGATATCAGAGGATCAAAAAGCAGGGGCAAAGCAGTCGACACCACCAGGTTCACCCGTGCGAAGCCGGGACGGGTCACTCTAGTACTATATAAATTAATGATTGTTATGATACTGTTAGATAATTTAAATAAAAAATACCTTTATTATCGATTGCAACACACAGACACTAATACTTTTTGGCTTTTCAACGATACGATCGATCAAAACTTTGATTGAAGAGTGTGGATCGACACGACGCTCGTTCCCCATCGCAATCGTACGGCACCGGCGCTCGTTCATCGCAAGTACTTGGCCGCCCAATCGACGCGGGACGCACCGCTACCCACCGCCGTCGCTTCTGGAATAGGTAGATCGAGTCACAAGCCGAATTTTGACATTCGTCAAATATCAAACCGAAAGAACACCGATTACCTCGATGCGCTCGAAGAGGTAGAGGACGGAAAAGCGAAGTGTCTATGCGCGAACCCGTGACGTATCGAGCTGCGCTCAAATACGCGGCGGCCGCACCGCCCGGCGGCGCGAGCGGCGCGAGCGGCGCGAGCGGCGCGAGCGGCGCGGGCTGCAGCGCCGCCAGCACGCTGCGCCCGCGCGCCTCGCCCCCGCCCGCGCCCCCGCCCCCGCCCCCGCCGCCCCTCGCCTCGTGCACCACCTCGCCCCTGCGCACAGTGTTAGCACCGACGTGACTGCGCTCTAAAAAGTACTATGTTTCCTTTTACAGGATTTATTATTTAAGTCTAACCGGATACGATACCCGTGATCTATAAAGCGCGTTTGAACACCAAAAATCCTCCCCTGGTTCGGATCTATGAAAATAACCTTAACCTGAATGACTGCTTTAAAATAAGGATTTTTAAGTCGCCACTTACCCCAGAATATCAGCGAACCTGTCGCGGAGCGGAGGCGGCGGAAGAGCAGCGTGTAATGAAAGTGCAGGTACGGGCGACCTGGTCTTCTCTGGAACGTGCTCTACCTCTGCGCGGGTGGAACTTCTGCACACACACATTTATGGCATTTAATATTTTAATTTGAACAAAAAACTATGACGTAACCAAAGCAAAGTTAAGTACAATAGGGAAATAAGCAAAGTGGGGAGAGAGAGAATTTAATTGAGAAAGTATATTTTGACTTTATAACAATTCAACAAGTCGCACGTTCAGGTAGGTAAGATATAGTATTTAAGGGCCTTTAATTTGAATACCTACCCAGGTACTTACCTTCGCGCCCGTGAGGCGGGTGGTGGTAAAACGAGAGCAGCGCCTACAGCAAAGTATGGAAATCTGCAATAAATTAATGCTTACTATTAGAAATTGTACTACTATATTGGTCTACTCACAGACCCTTTACCAACCCGTCTGACCATCGTGTCGTGGGTCGTGGTATAAACGACAAAAACTACTTTCTAAGAATAGGCCTATGTACACCAGTAGACTGTTAGGTAATTGAAGGCTGTTGTTGTGTGATGTGCTTTTACATACTTGTAATGAAACGTGTACACGTACCGTAGTGCCTGCGGTGCAGTGGGTCGATCGCGCGGTGGATAGCGCAGTAATGCACCAAGCAACGCCAAAGCGGGAGATGAGGCTGAAGGCACCACGCGCGCCAATGGCACTCCTGCACTGGAAGGGAAACGGAATCGCAACCCTTCAGCTAGAGCATATCCCTCGGGCCAATCGTCGCGATCAGGCGTACCAAGGGTGGCACAAATCTTGTGCAGTTGGTCAATTTCGGAATTGCCAGGGAACAATGGCCGACCCGTGTATAACTCTGCCATAATGCAACCGAGCGCCCACAAATCTATGGGAGCACCGTATCGCGTGTCGTGAAGCAATACCTCGGGAGCGCGATACCAGCGCGTGGACACATAGTCGGTGTATGGCGGTCGGGAGCGCACTTCTCGCGCCAATCCCAAATCGGCAATCTTCACTAATTCCGCACCCGCACACAACAAATTTTCAGGTTTAAGATCCCGGTGAAAAAAACCATGACGATGCATATGAGCTAAACCTTGAAGTACCTGATATATTATATTTCTCAATACGGGTTCGGGGAAGGGTCGTTCGGCGTCGCGTATCAGCTGATAAAGATTGCCACGCATGTACTCGAACACGAAGTATAAAGTATCGTTTTCTCTTATTACTTCACGTAACTTAACAATATTTGCGTGATTAAGTTTTTTTAGGGACTTGACCTCACGTAAATTCATAGCTTCATCCCACGAGTAATATTTGCGCTTCATGCGCTTTATGGCCACCTTCTCGCCTGTGTCACGACGTTGCGCTAACACCACGGAACCATACGTCCCATCGCCGAGCTGCTGGAGCACCACATACCGATTCATAGTTTAGCTGTTCTTGGTTTAACCAGTCAACACAGACATTATGACACTTGTCCCACTTTTACACCGTGTAATTTTATAGCTAATATTAAATCCAACGTTGAAATTAGATTTTACTCAAAACATTTCACTTCCAAAATCTTCAAATAATATTTACTTAGGCAATAATACCGTAATATTACGTTTTGTGAAATACGAACATCTATTTGTGTAGGTATAACAAAATTACTACGTTAACATTGTTATGTTATAAATCCTTCAACTTTGAGGAAACTTAAAATATTTGGTTTTCTAGTAAATCACCATTGAAATTCATCTAATATCGTACCCTCATTAAAAGCTTATTAATTAAATTAACTAGATATTTATATAGACACAGTTATAATAAATAAACATGTTAAATCTAGAATTGGTTGCTATGGTAACTGTTTTACTACATACTGCCATGGTCTAACAATACCATGTATTGTGTGTGTATTGTTATACCATGCACACTGCTACATTTTACCGCACCCATGCCATCGCTCTTTTACCATAGAACAAACGGACATAAAAAAACAAAATTTAGTAAGAATACAGATCATGCTACTGCTAAAGAAGATTCCGATTTTATTTTATTTTTCAAATCAAAGAATATTTTTTCATAGTTATATCTTAAGAACTTCTAAAAGTCATAAACTGCGGCAGTGTTGTGCGGATTATATCATATACGGGTTTATCAAAAATCCCACAAACCTATCATAGCCATTGTGCCGCTATAAATGCTCTAGTTCCATTCAAATATCAACGACTGGCATAAAAAGGCTAGAGCCCAGAGCCCTATAATCAAGTTTTAAAAAATGAGTTTATTTTAGCACTGTCAAATAGTGTCAAAATAATTGTAAATTTGTGATCAAAACGAGCGTATTTATGAAATCTATTGGTGTATTACGAATAAATTATATATTTATTGTGATTTTCGAGACGTTAAGTTACAAAAAAAGGATGTAAATCTTTGGCCGTATACCACGAACTAATAGATATGTGCTTTGAGACATGAGTGCCGTGTTAACGAGATGCAGAGTGAGCTCGGAGCAACTGGATCTATTATTGTCGTTTATGGAAGATCATCCCGACTTCGCGTCAGGCAAACAGTCGATTTACTCACGTTTCAGTTCGAGCAAGTTGTGGCGATTGCTGGCCGAGCGCCTGAACGCAGCGGCTTCTGATAGCGGCGGGGCGCTCAAGACGCCTGACAAGTGGTGTAAGGTCAGTACTGTACCGCTCTCTTGTTTCGTCTTCCACATCCTGTCCAATTGACAGTCACATCTGTTTGTTTCCTTCTTAAGGAGAACTAACATGCAATACATATTAATACAGAGGAAACATAATCAAAGAATATCGGGAATAGTGTTGGACCGAGCACACCTATGACACGGCTGTGTATCAGGGCTTGGACTCTCTGTCAACACTCAGTTCCATTTATATGCATTGAAATGCTTGAGCTATTGCTTACAGTGCAAAACATCTATATAAACCATATTCCTTTCAAACCCTGAAGTAGTTCCCACTACCTTCCTTTTATTGTATGAAGTGCCTGTTTGATTCTTCTGTTTACTTTTTGAATCTGTAGAACTAATCATAATTTAGCGTCATATTTTATTGATGTTTTGCTATTTCTTTCTTTTTCTCAGCACTATGACTGCCTACTTTAACATTGTATGTATGGCCATACCTTTTATATGCACTCACTAGTTGAGGGTAGTGCAAAAATACAATTGTTGATAGAAAACTTTTAGTTATTAATGTAAGGTGTGCACAGAAGTAGTCAACTTACTAATATACACACAAACAAAGTAATAATACAGTATAGGCATTAGCAAAAAACTGTTCACTTGAGCCACCTAAAGTATGTGTATAATGACATTATCCACATAATAATTATTTTAACGGGAATTAACGTGATCACATATAAAAGTATATTGAAGTCAGCCCATAACCACGGCCAGTGCAACCTGGGCGAAACGTCAGGCAAATCAGAGGTATGTAATACCCTTAAATAAGTGATCGCATTAAAGTAAGTTTGACCAGTCCACTGCCACCACTAACTTGGGCCTCTCCTTCTAAAGTAAGTTTGACCAGTCCACTGCCACCACGAACTTGGGCCTCTCCTTCTAAAGTAAGTTTGACCAGTCCACTGCCACCACGAACTTGGGCCTCTCCTTCTAAAGTAAGTTTGACCAGTCCACTGCCACCACGAACTTGGGCCTCTCCTTCTAAAGTAAGTTTGACCAGTCCACTGCCACCACTAACTTGGGCCTCTCCTTCTAAAGTAAGTTTGACCAGTCCACTGCCACCACGAACTTGGGCCTCTCCTTCTAAAGTAAGTTTGACCAGTCCACTGCCACAACTAACTTGGGCCTCTCCTTCTAAAGTAAGTTTGACCAGTCCACTGCCACCACGAACTTGGGCCACTCCTTCTAAAGTAAGTTTGACCAGTCCACTGCCACAACTAACTTGGGCCTCTCCTTCTAAAGTAAGTTTGACCAGTCCACTGCCACTACGAACTTGGGCCTCTCCTTCTAAAGTAAGTTTGACCAGTCCACTGCCACCACTAACTTGGGCCTCTCCTTCTAAAGTAAGTTTGACCACTCCACTGCCACAACTAACTTGGGCCTCTACTTCTAAAGTAAGTTTGACCACTCCACTGCCACAACTAACTTGGGCCTCTTCTTCTAAAGTAAGTTTGACCAGTCCACTGCCACAACTAACTTGGGCCTCTCCCTCTAAAGTAAGTTTGAGCAGTCCACTGCCACAACTAACTTGGGCCTCTCCTTCTAAAGTAAGTTTGACCAGTCCACTGCCACAACTAACTTGGGCTTCTCCTTCTAAAGTAAGTTTGACCAGTCCACTGCCACAACTAACTTGGGCCTCTCCTTCTAAAGTAAGTTTGACCACTCCACTGCCACAACTAACTTGGGCCTCTCCTTCTAAAGTAAGTTTGACCAGTCCACTGCCACAACTAACTTGGGCTTCTCCTTCTAAAGTAAGTTTGACCAGTCCACTGCCACAACTAACTTGGGCCTCTCCTTCTAAAGTAAGTTTGACCACTCCACTGCCACAACTAACTTGGGCCTCTCCTTCTAAAGGAGGATTTGGCCTGTTATACCACACTGGCCAGGTTGCTATAAGGTTGCACATTCATGTTACAATATTGTAAACTTGGTATAATATTAAGATATGTTAATTAGATGTTTTGGCATTAGCATGTAATAAATGTTGTCTTATATCACTGCAATGAACCTACCAAAATTTTAATTGCATTTTTACTGAACTATCAAGAATGACAATTTTTTCATTATGGATGTTTTTTTTACAATGGCTGGGCCCCTGCCTGGAGCCAAGGCAAAGGAAGAGTGTTAAGTTGATAGAGATAGAGTAAGAGATATAATTAGAGAAAGAAATACGGAAACTGAACTGTGACAACAGCATCACTGTGACAATGCCCAACCTTATTTGGTCCTAAGAAAGTGATAGTGAAAGTCTTGTCAATCTGCATACTAACCCATTAAAGAGTCTATAGTAAAACAATAATTGTAGGTCTGCTGCAAAGGAGGTATGCTGACACATAATAATTGTAAATATTTATTATTGTTTATAGTACTGGGCAGATATAAAATATAAAGCACGGAAAAAGTCAGCCGCCGGCGGGGCTCTAGGAGACCTTTCTAGTGTAGAGGAACGGTTGCAGAACATATTCAATAGCAGCGGACGGGAATGTAAGTTATATGCGTACTAGACGTTTTTAAAATGTTTCAGAACTAACAAACGTAACTAGATGTTTCTGATTTTAACTTTATTTCATTTAAATTCACTCACATGAATCATTTTATGAAAGAGTCTCGATAAACTAAATATAAATACAAGGGGTACGTCACGGATACACTTCAAGGTGATCGACGATGATAGTGATTAATCTACAATTGAACTTCCCAGCGACGGGCGGCGGACGACGCGGCAGCCACTCGGACGAAGAGCGCAAGCCCGCTCTGCTGGACGACGACATGTGCTCGGAGGGCTCCGCCGGCCCGCCCGCGCCCGGCGACGCGCGCCTCAGCACCGAGGAGCTGCTGGCCGAGGCCGCCATGCGCAGCGCGCTCGCGGCCGAGAAGCAGGCCGAGGCCGTGACGCAGGCCGTGGACCTGCTGCGCGACCTCGTGGCGCTGCTGCGCGAGCGCCGCGAGCCGCAACACGCGCCCCACGCGCCACACCCGCCCCACGCGCCCCACGCCGAGCACCTGGCGCCGCTGCACCACCACCGCCTGTAGGCTAGCGCGCGGCGCGGGCGCGGGCGCGGGCGGGGGGGGGGCAGCGGCGAGGGCGCCAGCCCCACGCGCGCCAGCACGCTGTCGTACACCTCGTCGGCGCGGAGGCGCGCGCGCGCGGCGCCGTGACGCAGCACGTCGCGCAGCAGCTCGGGGCGGCGGCGCAGGGCGGCGGCGCGCTCGCGCACGGGGCCCAGCGCCTCGCTCAGCGCCGCCGCCACCACGCGCTTGTACCCGCCCGTGTCGAGCCCGTCCGCCTCCTCCACCACCTCCTCCGGCAGCTTGTCCGCGGCGAGGCAGTGAAGGGTAATCAGGTTGGACACGCCCGGCCGCCCCTCCCGGTCGAACGTCACCTGCCCGAGTGGCACGTTTAAACTCGTCGGGCCGGTTCATTAGCGATCGGTATCGCTTTCACCCGTTCGATGACGTGGCACGGTTTGTAATATTACTGTAAACTACCCTTTCGATAAGAAGTCCTCTCAGTCTATGATATGAATAGTAGATGTCCGTTTTTACCGTGATATTCGAAACTGTGCGAGGGAGTGAAGTGTGAATCTAAACTAAGTTTATTACCGTTAGGATGATACCCCGTTTTAACTGTTAGGTGCTCACGTACGAAAGATACTATAGTGATTTTGAAATATAAAATTGGACTATGATATAATTGTTTTTCTATTCTGATTCTTCAAAAAGAGCATCGATAAACTGCCACCACTGCCACACGGCAAAGCAATATAAGCACCGTACGCGTAAGTGAGTACTTTCATTAGTAGATATAAGAAAATAATATATAATAATAGATAAAACATGAAATTGCTTTAACTCTTTATATCTATACAAATAAATAAAATTGGAGTGTCTGTTTGTAATATTCAAATAACCACTTTTTACTAAATGCATATGTACAGTAGATATACCTATGTTGTCTTTTGTACTGCCTAATTTAATTTTTTAGGGTACTCCCAATTCCTATTGCCACGCCAATAAAACAAAATATTAACTACTTACCTGTGGCGTAAAGTCCGTCACAGCTTTTCTTAATTTCAGTAAAATAGTTTCATCAGAATCTGTCAGCAGGATACATGATTTAGGGTCTGTATCAGACTTTGACATCTTCTTGGTGGGGTCTCGAAGACTTAGCAATCTGTCACTGCCATCTTCTACTCGGGAAAAGAGTTGAAACATTAATTATCCAAATTGTTATTTCTATGTGCTGTGTATAAGTGTGTGTATACATTAATGTTATCACTACTATAATATGGCTCCTTCACCATGCCAACAGTCGGTCGGAAGGGCATTAGCTGTTTTACATAGAAAGACACAAAGGCCAGTTTTAGTTTTGTAAAGTGCAGAGATATTGAGATATAACAATTTACCGGCTAGCAAGGGTCTCGGTGTGGGGAAGGTTCTGCCGAAGCGGTGGTGGAAGGTGCGCACCAGCTGCGACGCGACCTGCAGGTGCTGCAGCTGGTCCACGCCCACGGGCACGTGCGTGCCGCGGTACACCAGCACGTCCGCCGCCTGCACGATGCACCATGCACACCCAATCGTTCAAGTAACTTCGTGCCAGATTCATGCAACTAACAGTTAATTACGAGAAGTTACGGTCTTTTTGAATTCAGTCACGAATGAATTCGGTGTTCCAAAAACTTCAAAAACAGGAATCGACAGACCAGTGTGTCTGTCGATTCCCGTTTTTGACGTTTACGATGACGATACAATAACGAGTGAAAGAGACGGAGACCTGTAATACGGGATAGAGTAGCAGGCCGAGCGGCACCTCCTTCATTTTAGCCGCCTTGTCCTTGTACTGCGGCAGGTGCGCCAGGCGCGCGTGCGTGGCGAGGCAGGCGAGCAGCCAGCACAGCTCCGAGTGCCGCGCCACGGACGACTGCGCGAACACCACGCTGCGCTCCGGGTCCACGCCGCTCGCCAGCAGACACGCGGTCAGCTCCAGCACGTTCTCCTGAAGGGCCGCTGGCTCCTAATCGAACATGTATAAATGTATCAATTTTATTTTTTTTATGATGATTCAAACTAGAGAGGAATGAAACCCAGAGTGGGAACAACGATTTGTGGTACAGACGCAAGTTGGGAATCAGTCCCACAATACTCAGGTCAGAATGAAACTGTGAGGTCGCCTTAAACTGACTTATGATACTAACCTTAAGCAGGTTAGTGTCATAAGTCAGATTAAGGTGACCTCTGACTGCATGAAGTATGATGGGACTTTTTCTTACATCTTTAAGTTGTCCTGACACTTGTCTTGGTAAAAAAAGGTTTTTGCATGCATACAAAAGAGAACATGATGCAACAGACGAGAAACTGGAGGAAGGGAATCAACATTGAAAATATTAAATCAAGGGTAAAATAGATATTTTTATAGATTAATAATCATTTAAAGTCAGAATCATGGGAAAAATAAAGTCATCATGAAATGCATCATGGATCTGGCCAATGGATCTTCTGAGAATTAACCTAAATAACCATAGAACACGGCATTACCTGGTGGGTTGTAAGAGAATGCAAGTCAGCTATGAATATCATGAGGTCATCACCCTTGTCTTGAAGGCGGACACAGCGCCGCACCGCACCAAAGTAGTTGCCGATGTGCAGGGTGCCAGTCGGCTGCAGGCCGGATACTACACGTCGTGGCCACTCGTTTTGTGCGTTTTTGCCACTATTGCTCTCTCCTGTCTATCATATAACAACTAGTAACTCATAAATGAAATTATCTGATTATCCACTGTCTTCTTTACTGCCTGATAATTTTATTATTTGTACACAAACAGATGACAGGTTTGAATTTATCGACAGTTTCCACGCTAAACTCGAGGCTTGTATCGAAGCAAACAAGACCAGATTTTACATTATTAATTAGTGCTATTTCTTTTGTTTTAAAATCATAGCATCACTTTGAGACGGACAGCGCTTCTAGCTTAAAGATTATTTATACATGTATTTTGGGTATGTAATGTAGTTGAGATAGAATCTATACTAATATATAAAGCTGAAGAGTTAGTTTGTTTGTTTGTTTGAACACACTAATCTCAGGAACAGCTGGTCCGATTTGAAAAATTCTTTCGGTGTTGGATAGTCCATTTATGGAAGAAGACTATAGGGATATACCCTCATCATCAATCATCACGCTACTACTAATAGGAGCGGAACAATAATGAAGAATGTTTCAAAAACGGCGCAAATTTTCACGCTACGGGCAATATAAGGCGCAAACGCGGTTGCGTGGGTCAGCTAGTGTAATATAAAAACAATACAAGTTTTAGAACAAACTGATTAAACTTTGTATTATTAAATACTAGCTGTTACCCGCGGCTTCGCCCGCGAGTATGTCGGTTATCGCTTCAAGTAGTAGCCTAAATGTTATTCTGATATATAAGCTATATTATTGTGAAGTTTCATGCAAATTCGTTCATTAGTTTTAGCGTGAAAGAGCAACAAACACGCATTCTTACAAACTTTCACATTTATAATATTAAAAAGGAAGGAAGCAGGATATATATCAACAAAGCTCATAATAATATGCTTTGCATTACAAACCCACCTCCGCAGATTTGCTATAGTTGCTCATTGCACGTCTATTGAATACATTGCGCCTACAACGATAACAAACAGTGCTATATGTTTTTAACATTTTATTTAACATCTTTTAGTAGAGACTTAATCGACGGTCTATTTCCACAGAGTATCAAACAGATTTATTAGAAATTAATCATTTCAGTATTGACTTCATATCAGATAATATTCTATCAAGGTTCAGGTCTTCGTTATCCAACAAGGGTTCTAATCAGCATGCATGCAGCTTCTATTGACATTAATGACATACTGCTGTGCAAACTGGTGACAAGTCTGATAGAAAGCTTAGAGCATATATTTACCTGAAGGGTCAGTCGAATGGGCGGTAAGCGTGATCAGAGTAGAGCTCAGAGCATATATATCTTAAGAGGCAGCCGAAAGGGCGGAAAGTGTGATCGAAGTAGAGAGAGACTGAGTTTGAGTAGTGTCTGTATCTCTCACGCAAGCAAAAAATGTGGCTCTCCTACCGTATTTCCCACAAAACAGAAAGATAGGTAGAAATGTTATGTGTCACGTTTAATAATATTTCTTCTCGCGTAATGTTAAGAGTTATTTTACCATAAGAAAAGAGGATGCAACGTTTCGTAATCTTGAAAGTAAGAATACTTCATTGCAAGCTATTCAATAACAGATGGCGTTATTCTAAATGCACGCAATTGTAACATTAATCTCTATAGGAATAAATTCGACATTTGTGTCATACTTCGGCATGTATCGATACTCGATTAGCGTTGTAGCACATATTAGAATAATACCA
Organism: Spilosoma lubricipeda; assembly: GCA_905220595.1. Taxonomy (NCBI): domain Eukaryota; kingdom Metazoa; phylum Arthropoda; class Insecta; order Lepidoptera; family Erebidae; genus Spilosoma; species Spilosoma lubricipeda. The sequence goes on along the minus strand of HG992290.1, from coordinate 19,875,122 downwards.
ATAATATCGATACCTAACTTCTGTTTGGACGGAGCAGAATATAAAACATGAATTGAAGGATATCTGAGGAGGTAACATTATAAAGATAAGGAAGCTAAAAAATAAGTACTAAGTAATGTTTATTAATTTTAAGAATCTAGTATTAGAATCATAATTCTACTAACATTATAAAAGCGAAAGTTCGTAAGTATGGATGTTTGTTACTATTTCACACAAAAACTACAGAGTGGGTTTGGATGAAAGTTTACAATAATATAGCTTATACATCAGAATAACACATGACTTGTTTAGGCACTTAACAAAATTCAAAACAGTGGTTCCTATATAATTAATATTTGGCATAGTATGTACTTATATTAATATGTTATATAGATTTTAAAATGTTTAAAAAATTACTATATTCATTGTTATTTTTTAGGAAATACATAGTATTAATACTCATAAATTGATTGCATTAACCAAAAAGGTAATTTGTAGTTATAAATTATAATATAATTGATTATGATTAGTTATAGTTATTGGCATGTATGTGTATGTATATTGATGTATATGATGTGTTGTATTGTATTGTGTGTGTGTTTCTAGTTATATTCATTAGAAAATTATAATTCTTCAAAACACCCGCACCGTCAAATACTGTCTCTCCGATACATTTTTATCAATCTTAAGTTTGCCTGGAAGAGATTGCTATAGGCAATAAGGCCGCCCTTTGTACATTACACTTATGCGTATTCTATAACCCGTTTAAAAGTATGCATATCGATAAAACCAACATCCTACCTGACTACATGTCTAATCGAGTAGCTTTGAAAATTGATAAAATCCGATTATACCAAATTGACCTGACGGATAAGGAAAAGTTAAGCTTAAACCTCTAGTCGATTCATAGTTAAATAAATTTTTATGATTTTATTGATAAACTATTTAAAATTGTACCTATCGATGGTAGGAAACAACTCCTCCATTATTAATGTTTTTTCTTCTGCTACCATTTTTACACTGTAAAGCAGAGCAGTACGGCATTGTGGCGTATAAAAAACTTTCAATGGACGACCTATTCGACGCAGCGTTGTAATACGACTATGATCCAAAATACCTACAACTCATAAAGGTATGCGTTGCAACGCTTACTAGTGGCACGCGCATGACGCTTACTAGCCATTTCTTTTCCGCCTGTTCGGCTGCCCCTCCAAGTATTTATGCTTTAAGATAGAGTGATTGACAGAGGGATTGTTGATTGTTTTTTTTTAAATATGGAAGGTTACTTTTTACACGGAGTTACCCGGTTGGCAACACTGCTCCCAGCCACAGACCATTGTACATTGCTCTCAACTGTCAGCTGATTTTTGTTTTGAGATAATGAAATAGTCAAAGCAGATAAGAGTTTTATGTGCTCTGTGAATTAGACGAATAGGACATAGGTAAACAGTTTCATATCTATTTGTAAGAATAATGTAATTCTATTCTAATGTAATGTATTCTAATTGTACTTATCTCTATCATAATTTGTTATCAATATTGGGGTTTGCCAATTTCATATAAGTATTATAACCATAAAATTCTTATACATATTTAACCTAAACATTAAAAAGAAAAATTTGTTAACTTTATTAGTGTATGTAATGTTATTGTATTGTATTTTGTGTTTTGATTATATGGAATACTTGTTAGGATCTATTGTTTGGTTCGACCTGGTTGGGTAGGTGTCTTGAAAAAGTAGGGGTAATATACAACCCCCTCTTCTAAGGAAAGAGGCCTATGTCCAGTCACTTCTGGACAATCAACACATGTACGTTTACTAGTTCACTAACTATATATATATAATACTAGCTGAACCCTGCGGTGTTACCCGCGTTTTTTGTTGTACTGGGGGTAAGTCCGCGGGATAAAGCTAGCAAACTTCACATAAACCATCTACTGAATAGCCTAAACAAAATCTAAATATTTGGTTTGGATAGGTGAGCCCGTTCTTGAGTTATAAATTTACAATGAAAAGTGGCATTGATTTTTATAAATATTGATATAGTCTTGTTCTGGTTGTTGATACAAATGGATCATCACAATCTTGGCCAAAGGATGTCCACTACTGGACAGAGACAAGGATCTCCACAACAACCAGTCCTGTGCTGTTCATGAATACAGTGGAATCTCTATAACTCGAACCTTGTTAAGTCAATATCCTCAATAAGTTGAAAAAAAATGCCATTTCCTTCCACTGAACGTCTGAATATGTAGTATCTCAAATTATTTTGACTTTGTAACTCAAACTGTTTACTCAAATTTCAAAAAGCAAACTCGGTAAGTCATATTTCATAAAAAGGAATCTATCTATTGTTTTAAACTTGTACACTTGCAATGACTGAATACATAAATTAAACTTTAAAAAAAACACTTGTTAAAACACACTCATGTTTTATTTACTGTTAGTCTCTTGGTTTTGTTTATTATTGCTAGCTGCAGGTTCATTATCTGATGCTGAAATCATTGATTTTATTATTCAGAATTTAGATGAAGATGAAAATGATGATGATCATACTGATCTTGCAAATTTAAAACCAAACCACCAGTGTCAAATATAGGAGCGAGAGCAGCAATTGATACATTACAAACTTACATTGGAAGATGTAAGGACATCGAGGATCATGTATTCTGTCGGACCAGCTTCCCGCTTTTCCAGCACTCAGAGCTTAAGCTAGCGCCAACATCTCCAACACCTCCCTGAGGCGGTCCGTCATATGGTCGAAGGCTCGTGCCAACACGCGGGCAGATATCCCGTCCGGCCCGGGGGTGGTGTTCTTGGAACAGATACGCAGAACAGCCGCCCCTATTTCCGCCTCCGATTTCCTGACAGGCGGAACATCCTCGTCTGCCCCTGTCGTCTCTGACCGAATAGGCCTTCGACGGGGGTGTGTGCTCCGCCCGCTGTGGGTAAAGGCCCTCGACCACTTGCTGCAGGAAGCTGGGCGGGAGAGTCGGTGCACCACACGGTAACGATAATCTTTTCGTCCTTGGCACGGCTAATGGCCAGTTTCAGATTTCTCCTGCGCTTCGCGGCCGCGGTACTCCTCATGAAGCTGGACTAGCAAACCGTGTCCACGGTGACGTCCCGGCTGCGAGTATAGGACCTCAGGGCCCTAGTACAGGCCGCACGGAGATCCGCCAACTTCTGGGACCACCACCATACATATAGGGCATGGTGGCATCGCAAATCTGCGTAATCGAATCGCGAAAGCGTCAGCCCCACGCCGACCACCTCAGTCGGGGCCTGCGGAGACAGCCAAGCGTGAATAATGGCCGTCTCCTCTAGTAGGCCTCATCAAGCCTGGCAATAGCCCACCGCGGAAAGCGGGAAGAACGCTGCGCCGCGTGACCTGCGTACTGAGGCCCTGGGACCGGGAGAGCTCAATTCGGATATAAAGGTGATCCGAGAGCGTCTCAATCTCTTTCAGGATACATCAGTTCCTATCTCGTGGCTAACAGCAACACAACACTATCGACCTCCCCTGCTGTCGCACCCACGTCTTGGTGGAGCTTCTGTTTAGAAAACAGAGGCTCACCGAGGCCGCCCACTCCACTACGGCCTCGCCCTTGGCGTCCGTCCCAGGGGAATCCAACGCAATGGACTCTGCGTTGAAGTCCCCCAGCACAAGGACTTGCCCAGACGCTAATTGCCGCATCGAGGTCTACAGGCTGTAGAAGTGTAGAAGTATATACCGTATACGGTGATCCCCCCACTCGGCGGCGACATATCCAGTACCCTTATCTCTTCGCGACAAGGGCGGGAAGGTCCTGTGCTGCCCTCGTCCAACGCCATGCCGCCACCTTCATCAGCTCGTTGGACCACCTTAATGATGACCTACCAGAAAAAAACTAGGTATTCTTTTTAAGAAATATTTATTTTATGATTTTGTTAATAAATTACAAAGTATGACAAATAAAGACACAAGTTAATTATGTTTAAAGATGTCGTGACTCGTGGGTTGTTTCCTTCAAAGACAAATAACTCCAAAATGTTAAGGTCATGTATTTCTTTGGAACTTTGTGATTCTGCCTTTAGTCACGTTCGAATCGCCTGATTATTGAAATACACACTTTTCTTCATTTAATTAACCTGAGTTACCTTAATCTTACATGCTCGAGTATTTCGGATCAACACTGTTTTATACTAATTAGGTACTTTACTGTAGGTATAAAACTGATGGTGATGCAAACAAATATCTTCTTCTGGTCTCAAAGCATCCTCGGGGGTGATGATTGATGATACATCACTTATTTTTAAAGTCGATCGTAAGCAAACGTTTTTGACGATGTGAATAGGGCCCTAAATGTAACGTACATTGAGTTTACAACAAATAATCTTCTACTGAACTCAAATAAAACAAAGTCTGTGAGATTTACTATGCCAACTGTAAAACAGCACTAATCTAACTTTAAATAGTGAATTCATAAGTATTGTAGACTCGACAGTTTTCTTAGGAATTACATTAGACAGCAAACTACAATGGGGATCCCAGATAGATAGCCTTGCAGGTAGGTAGACTTAGTTCGGCAGCTTATGCAGTATGGAACGTACGTCAGCACGCTGATACGGACACAGCTAGCCTAGCTTATTTTAGCTACTTTCACAGCGTCATGTGCTATGGTATTACTGCTTTGGTGCAAGACGGCTGATATTGAAACGATTTTTATTCTACAAAAACGAGCCATTCGCTCAATATACAATTTAGGTGCTAGAGTCTCTCTGGGTATTTTAACTGTTGCATCACAGTACATATTTGCAAATATTATGTTTATTGGGCGTAACATTAATGACTATTTGATAAACAGTTGTCTAAACTCGTTGGTCGTTGGTATCATCGTTTACATAAGGTACACAACTCGTTCGAAGGTCTTGGTATGCGTTTCTATAATAAAATTCCTACAGATGTAATTGACCTTCCTAGACATAAATTCAAGCGTACTGTAAAAAATCACCTTATTAGGAAAGCCTACTATACGATCGGCAATTATCTGAACGACAAACAGTCATGGGTTTAAGGTGCTTCTATATACACACTAATTTATTTGTCTGATAATTAAGCTAAATTACACTGGGCATCAAAATTTAAACTTATTATGCCACAAGGACTTCACTTATACTCTGATAGATGACTGTTATTGCAAATATGTAATTTAAAAAAATCCATTGCCCAAGAATTTTATCATTTAGATGCTTAAAAGTTGTGAATGTCTGATATAAAAAAAGCAAAAACATTCTATTATGAATATCAAACTTGAGAGTTCAGGCATATTTAGCTTCTGGGTGGTCCATTTTTATCGTCTAACAGTAATTAGCCAACCCCCTTGGGTTCCATTTGCCCTTAGAGCGTTTCTCCATTTGTAAAATGTGTCGATAGAAACTATTCCCGGGCTCATCACTCACTACTCCTGAATTGTCAAGAAAAAAAATATGTGCGAGTCTAAAAACGAATCTTAAGGTACCTAATGCTTGATAAGCCTATAACAGCTTATTAACAAACTCTGTAGTTGTCTGATAAGCCTTTAACAGCTCGCTAACAAACTCTCTGTAGTTGTCACTCTTATGGTTACCTAGAATATTTGAAACAACTGTTATTTAAGATATCTATGCTTTTTTTTACAGATCATTCGTTTCTTCTTCAAACACTGAATCTTGTATAAACTCCCTGATTTGTAGTCCAACGAAAATATCCTATTTTTATCTCCGCATCACTTACTCTTGGACATTTTTGGTTTAGTCCAAATCATGGGTACCGCAAACGGCTTATGGCGGTGGCCTTTCTTCCAATCAGTTAAATTCTTAACACAAATTATGCAACATATATGAGGGGCAAAAGGTTTGTCTTGATGGGCCGTCCATCCGATCGTTTCTTACACAAGTATAGTGAAATTTCGCCTTTGTTTTTGGAAGTTAATTCACTTCAAATATAACAAAATAAATCAGAATCGTTATTACACTTCCTCGACTATACACAATCTCCACAATTTCATAAAAAGCACATTAATTTTAAATAATGAATTTTATTTATATTTTCTTGCGACTGTTTACCTGCGTTTATGTCGCTAGTAGTATAGGTACATATTATGCTTACCAACGCATCACAAAAAAACTGAGGCCAATTGAAAAAATATTACTGCAATTTTTTAACGAAGGTAGATGGCTAAAACAGTTTTAGCTATTAGAATTCGCGTGGCATGACTAGTGTTGACCAGTGATATTAACAAACCATTATTAGTTTAAAATAATGCGTGACGATTATTATGGTAATTTGATCAGTAGTGATTTTTATCAGTACTATCTCGGCTTTGGTTCGTCATGTTCACTAAAATGTCATTGCTTGCGGTGTAGTCGTGGGGCGGGTCGTTTCTTTCCCTCTGATATGGCGAAGGAGATGATGACTGGTCCACGCGTCATACTCGTAAACGGGTGCTGTATGCTTTAGCTCATACTATTATTTTGGTTCGTTCAACGGCAACTCTAGCCTCTTAATCCAGGCACGAATTATTTTAAACAGTATTTTTATAAATGAATGTCAGTAGATTTGCACCTGGAATAATTTGTTTGTGCGTTAGATTTTGGAACAATTTAAAAAAATGAAATTCAGGTGGCAACAGCTTGCATACTGTTTACCTTACATGTAATACTAACACTATTGTACCTACCTGAATATCTATACAAATAAATAAAATTGGAGTGTCTGTTTGTAATATTAAAATAACCGCTTTTTACTAAATGCATATGTATGTATACACGGTACATATACCAAAAATATAGTAAAAAAATTATGGTCCGTAGTCTGTCGGTCTGTCTGTCTGTCTGTTTGTTCTGGGTAATCTCTGGAACGGCTGGACGGATTTTGACGGGACTTTCACTGACAGGTAGCTGACGATCCAGGGGTAACTTAGGCTACTTTTTTACACCAACTTTGTCCCGCGGCGTTACTCGCAGTACAACAATAACCGCGGGGTTCAGCTAGTCTGACTTAAAAAGAGTGGCCACGAGTTTCTTTGCCATTATTCTTCTCATAAGGCTCTACGCATTTTGGAAACTGGAAGTTATAGATCGACACAGGCAGATTTTGGTGTTTTCACCTGTTTTCTTTACTTTGACAATACAGTACATGCTGTGGCGCCTGTTTGTGTCGATCTATGATTTTTAACTGCAGCTTCAATTTAACGTTCATAGATGTCGCTTGGTGTCTTAATTGAATAAATGATTTTGAATTTGAATTACCCTTTTTACTCTTTTGGAGATTTTAAAGTTTCTTATGTTTTTTAAATATTTATAAGAGACTCGATTGGGCTTTTTTTTTTTTTAATTTTGGTCGGTCGTTGGCAATCTGGGTTTAACCCACACTCTTAATAAGGGGGAATATTATCCGGGAATATTACACATTATAAGATCACAAACAATTACAATTATACATTAGAAGAGTGGAACATATGTCATTTTGTCATTCCTCTTTCATTAGTCATTCTTCAATTTTATTCCGACTACGGCAAAGCCAAAGGAGGGTTATAATTTTGTCAGGGTATGTATGTATGTTCATTTGTTCCCTCATAGCTCCATAACTACTAAATAGAACTGGACAAATGAGGTGTCGTTAGAAGCGTCATGATCGTCTGCTGGTTATAGACCATATGACGTGTCACTGAATCGAACGTGGAGCCCTTTAGCCGACATAAAGTACTGTATTAAAAAAAAAAAATTGAGAGAAATATACGAAAGGGCGTTACTTGTACATTTCAAAAATACATATATTATTAGCATTTTCATGTGATTTTGTCCGTATTTATTCGATAATTGTGAGATTTTATGGTACCTATTTAAAATATACTTTGCAAAGAAATTAATATTATAGAGGCACCAAAACATTTTAAATAAAAAAAAGTTAAAACTAAAACCCAACTACGTCAAAAAACGACGGTGAAAATGCATGAAACAAGTTTCAAAAGCCGTAGTCACACTTCAAGGACCATGGCTTTTGAAACTTAGTAATGTATCATAGTCCATAACACTTTAACAACGCGTGACTATGGCTTTTTAAACTTGTTTCATGCTTTTTCAGCGTTGTTTTTTGTCGTAGTTGGGTTTTAGTGTTTACTTTTATTTATTTATTAAGATTTTGAAGAAAAAGGGGTCTGGTATTAAAGTAACAGAACTCAAAATAGTAGTTTTAAAAAAAAAACCATTGTGTGGTAGTGCGCGCTAATCTGTGAGAGAAGGCATTATGAATTAAATTTAAACTCTATACATCGTGTATGTTTATTATTAAAAATAGATTCCGTGACTCTCCTAATTTTATCGGTTTTCAGTATCAGTAATTATGACAGCGAGCAGCCAGGTACGCACGGGCGCGCGGCGGGCGCTGGTCGGGCGCATGCGCGCGTGGCGAGCGCACGCGTACGGCGCGCCGGCCGAGCTGCGCCTGGACGAGGCGCGCGCGCCGCCGCTGCGCGCGCCCGACGACGTGCTCGTGCGCGTCTCCGCGGCTTCCATTAATCCTATCGACGTCGCCATGATCGGTGAGCGACGTTCAACGGTTTACTTCGCCCGCGGAGGAAAATTAACTACATTTTCTTTAGGGTTCGGCCAGACCTGCGCGTCAGTAACGCGGGAAGCGGGATGCGATGCGGGAGTTTGTTAGAGCTTTGTTTTTCAAATCGTTAGGTATTATATACTGGGATATCCTCTCACTGTTTCGATAAACAGCTCTGTATTTTTTTCTGTGGAACGAAATATTACTAATAATATTATTATTTTGACTGTACAGTTGGCCTAGTAGTTTAAGCGGTCGCCACGCCGCTTTCTTCTGCGCCAAGTGTCGCCGGTTCGATTCCCACATGGGACAACAACAAACAAACTTTGTATGATCTACAAATTGTTGTTCTGAGTCTGAGGTGTACTTTGTGTTCGTTTGCAGAGTCCCCCGCGACAAAGGATATATATTCCTAATACGGGTGTTGTCCAGGGCCGTCTTTACCTAAGCTGGGGCCCCCGGGCACATAAGAATTTGGGGCCCTTTTGGAAATTAAAAAAATGTATTATGCCAACCTTTTTTCTACTACGATAATTTTTATTATGAGTAATCGTAGTAGTGTAGTGAAGTAGTGGTTTCTTTCAGGTTCTATGTTAAACAAAACAATCTATTTATTATTACGTGTTCAGGTTCGACGAATTTGAGCTTTAAGCCTTCTGACATGTAAAAGGGACTTTATTATAAACACTCTTAAAACCACACAACTCAGACTAATAGTCCATAATGGCTGCCGAGATCGCTCTGTTAATCACATTATCACTCAAATATTTGTCTCTCTGTAGCTCTAACTAAACTGCCTTCTCATACTAGATTCCGCTATAACTAGATCATACGGGAAAGTTCAACAGCCTCTTGAAGCGCCAAGTTGCGAAAAACGCTGTTGAATGTAAACAACCAACATAACAAACATAACAAACCAACAACAAGCACTTCAATATGAACTGATCGACATTATGTTTATACTCTTAAGTTTTATTATTCTATGCCTCATCAATCCAACTAGAACTTTCTCGGCTAAACCGATTGCCGAGTCTTTTTCTGGAATGTTAATTTTGCGTAAGATCGCATCGCTATTGTTACCATGCCATATTGCTTCTATATTTAGCCAGGTGGTGGATATGCACTGTTTTGAACTCGATTGTCGCTGAATCCTGAGGGTCACGTCGTTAATCCGGTTAATCACCTTGTACGGACCTCCCAGTTGGTCTGTACTTTTGGGGCTTTTGTATGCATACGTGTCGGGCTTTCAGCCAAACTAGTGAACCTTTATCAAAACCGTTTGAGCGCCAGAAGTATCGGGTTTTCTCGTTCCACTCGCGATGTCAACTGCAATTAGTTTCCAGTTTCCGTGTTACAGGTGCTGATTTCTTTGGTTTCGCACCTGTGGGCCATTTTACAGCAGCAGCAGTATACAAGTAGTAAATTTACGTGTGGAAACCCACACGTGCCGTCACCCCACCGGGGCTTATGCGGGGTGGTGTGTCGGAATCGGACCGACGAAAACCACACGGTGTGCTATTCTACGCCTGAGATGGGAGGGATCCGGGAACTGCTGTTTTTGATACATACGGACCCCTGCCAGCGCTTGCCCGTTCTCAGCTCAGGGCTCAGGCTCATGCTCAGGGTGGCATGAGACGCTGATAGGCGTGCCTATCGGGCCCACTCGAAACTAATCTGCCGCCCGGTTCGCCGGCGGAGTGGAGGTTTTCCTCCCGGGCCTTCAGGCGAAATAGCCTCTTCGCAGAAGATTGCGACCGCGGTAAAACTGCTATCGCTACCGGCCATGGAGCGAATGACGGCCGGTAGCTAGAGATCTCTTCCTATGACTGCAGTGAGGGCCCGACGCTGCGATGCCCAAGTGGGGCAAAGCGGGGTATACTAGAAGCGTAACAAATGTGAGTACGAATGGAAATGACGTCATTTCAACCCTCTGTCACGTCACCAAAATAAAATATTAGTCAATAATACAAGAGAATAGATGATGCGTTAACCAATTTTTCGAACATAGAGACATCTAGTGCCAAACTAAGCAGAGCTTGTACTATGTGTACTGGACAACTGATATAAATACATAATAACTAAACTTTTTTTGTAAATACACATAAATTATAAATCGAAAACATCAAAGCTCCGAAACAAATATTTGCAGATTTAACTGATTTAGTAACTAAATAAGGACTGTGTGATCAGAAGCTCCTAACTTGCTTTTAAGTTGCTTCTGAATTTCGAAGACTAAATTCAGCCAAATGCAATAAGCGCTTTAGGATTCGCTTAATTGTAGTAGTTGAGAAATCTTTAAATCATGAAATACTCAACGTTGTGATTATGTGCTTCATGTATGTAATTATGCTTTATCACTAATCTAATGTTATTTTTATTAATATAATAAATTGTGTAAGAAAATAACCAAATTAAGTGTTAGTGGACGAGGCACATTGCTCGCAAAAACGAAAGGCGATGGGGCCATAAAGTTCTTAAGAGATGACCGTATATTATACATGTTATTGCAGCGCTGGATGGTAGGTCCCCCACAGGGTAATGCAGTAGTGCACCTGACGACCTGCAACTGTACGCTCATGCCAACGTTGAAGATATAGCAACAGCAATCGACAAGATAAACACAGATCTTCTATCGAAAACTGGTATGCCAAGCTATAATAATCGGTAGCCGCCATCCGATGAACAGAGTCGATATCGAGATGTTACCGAAGAGAACCTTAAATTGTATCACTGTCCCTATTTGTTCAACGGTGAAAGACATAGGCTTATATCTCGACTGCAGTTTTACCTGGCGTGGTCAAGTTATATACCTATGTCAGAGGGTTACCAACATCCTGAGGACATTATACTGTTTGAAACTGGTGAAAACTAAATCAACGAGTCAGTCGACTCTATATCCCTTTAATCGACTATGGCGACGTGTGCTACTGGTGTCAGAAATAATCTACGAATATATTCGAGATCGTTTAACATGTTAAGTGCAAAAGAAAGATTGGTCGGAACATTACGATTTGCCACTTGCAACAACTTAAAAGTCGTATTAAGATTTATCATAATTCAGTTCTTTAATTTTCTAACCCTTGCTGACAAAAATATCCCTGAAACACGGACTATTTATAAATGTCTGACACATTAATAAAAAGATGAGTGAGTACCAAACAAAAGTATACGTCCTCATGCACGGACAGTTGCGTGTCGATTGAAGTTAGTAACTAAATGCGATTATACCTTCCTAAATGCGTTTCTAATTAGGTTGCAGTCAGTCAAAAACCATCCTTGGTTCTAAATTTAGACGCTAGTTTGCTAACTGCAGATTAGATTTGACTAAATTCATTGAAAACTGAACTGAACTAACTGAAATAAGATGACTAAATTCAGGAAAAGCGCTAAAGGCAGAGAAAATATAGAATTTAGGATTTAACGATCGTAAAGAAGGTGAAAGAGTCACAACTTTGTACGCTTTCATTTTTGAACCATAAAAAATATAAAAATTAAAAGCCTATTAATTATGTCTATTATTTCTTATCTAAATGTACCTACTACGTGTCTTTTTGTGAAAAAAGTGTAATGGGTATGAAAATTTATAACGAGAACATAATAATATGTCTGTAAAAAAATCTCGGTTCCTCGGGGCCCCCTTGAGAATGGAGGCCCTGGGCCCGTGCCCCGAGTGCCCTTATGGTAAAGACGGCACTGGTGTTGTCTTTAAAAAATAAAAGGTAGGTAACATACCTACGTACGCACGTCTGACCACTAGACGGGGCGAATTCATAAATCGCGACTTATGTAAGTATCGTTGATGCGATAGTGAGTTGACGGCAGGCGGATACGGCGCACGAGCACTGAACACCCTGCGAGCGCTGGACGGCGTCGACGACATAGAATTCCCGCTGGTGCCCGGGCGCGACTTCGTCGGCACCGTGGAGCGCGCCGGGCCCTCCGCGCGCCTGCGCCCCGGCGCGCGCGTGTGGGGCGTCGTGCCGCCGCACCGCCAGGGCAGCCACGCGGACTTCGTCGTCGTCAAGGATCACTGGGTACGGTGGCCTCCGGCGCGGTTATACCTATAACAAACGAGTAGAACGCACGGCAATTCGAACGGCGTTTTCAGGCGGGGCCGGCGCCGTCGACGTTAGAAGACCACGCGGCGGGAGGTGCTCTGTACGCGGCCCTCACGGCGTGCGCGGCACTGCGGGCCGCGGGGCTGGCGCCGGGCGGGGCCGCGCCTACTCCGGGCGCGGCTCCGCGGGTTCTGCTGCTGGGCCTGGGCGGGGTGGGGCAAGCCGCCCTGCAGCTGCTCGCGCAGCAAAATATAGAGGTGGGCCGCTCCGATCCAAAGCGATCCGGTCGGTAGACCGAATTCGTAAACGGTAATCGTCACGACCGTCGGTCACAGGTGACGGTGGGCTGCTCCGGCGAACAGACCGAGCTGGCGGAGCGGCTGGGAGCGGCTCAGGCGTTCGACCGCCACCGAGAGGACTACGATCGTCAACTGGAGAGCGGCGGACCGTCAGTACCTCGCTTCGTTTATTAGTCCCTCGAGATCGCGAGTGACGCGATCCGAAGGATTCTGCTGACGGTGTCACGGTGCAGGTACCTGGCGGTGCTGGACTGCGCGGGGCTGGGCGGCGGCGAGGCGGCGGCGCGGCGCTGGCGGTTCGCGCGCTACGTGACGCTCACGACGCCGCTGCTGCGCCTCGTGCAGGCGCGCGGCGTGGCGGGCGGCGCGCTCGCGGCCGCGGCCGAGCTGCTGGCGCAGGGCGCGCGCGCTTCGGCCGCGGCGCTGCGGGCCCCCCCCCCCCCCCCCACCCTCCCCGCGCCGCTGCTGCCGCCGCACGTGCGCTGGGCCTTCTTCCGGCCGAGCGCCGAGGACGTGGCTCTCCTCCACCGCCTCGCCGAACGCCACCAGGTGAGCCGCGCGCGGCGTTGACGGCTTTTGCGAAGCCGACTGTCGCATTGCTTACGCGACGACGAAGAACCCTATTTAAAGTTCATCGTTGTGCATTATTCTCGGAAGCGACCCGCTCGATTAATAAACAGGGTTTCCCAGAAAAAATGGATAATCCTGAAGCGCATAGTAGTACGGCTACCTGAGGTACAAAAAAAATTTTATTGGTGCCCAAAATATGAAGTTTAAAATAAAAACTTTTTTTTGTCCTTACTGTACTTACATGTATGCCACGGCCGCAAATTAATGAAATTTGCTGCGTTTTTGATGTTATTTTATTCCTCGCAGACGATCTTATTAGAAATGCAGTAAATAGTATGAGTACCTACCTATTGTACATTTTTAGAAAAAAAATATCAACTTAAATTTTTAACATGAAATTTGATCAAAAACAAATTTTGACAAAGTTTGAGAGCCTTTTGTGAAAAAAATGTATGGAAACCTAAGGGTCCAAGTTGAAGAATTTCAAAATAGTCGTTTCTGCGAAGTCTCTCCTTGTGCCTAACGTTCTTTCTCTTACGCCGAATCATGTAAAAAGAGTTTTCTACTTCATCAAAGTTCTTTATGTGATAGCAGCGGACTCCTCGACGGGCAACCCTGGCCTCGAATATTTTTTTTATGGAATCTCTGACTCGAATAGGTCAAAGAACTCGTAAACGGTGTCGGTGTTGCAGTTCGGCGTGTGCGTGGAGCAGGTGTTCGGGTGGTGGCGCGCGGGCGAGGCCTACGAGCGCGCGGCGCAGGGCAGAGCGCGCGGCAAGCTCGTGCTCGACTTCGCCGCCCGCGGTCCCGAGCAGGAGCACCGCCACTAGACTGCAGCGGACAGCCTCCCCTTCACTACACACCAGCGCGGCAAGCTCGTGCTCGACTTCGCCGCCCGCGGCCCCGAGCACGAGCGCCGCCACTAGACTGCAGCGGGCAGCCTCCCCTTTACTACAAACTAGTTGTTAAACATCAATAAAATTATTTACTTGTTTTTCTTGTGTCATTTCTACATCCGGTATTGTCTAACTCGCAGTCATTCGTTTGCCTATATCGGCCATTTGGCCGATAATGATTTTTGTGTGCCCTCTAGGCACATATTGCTAAACGGTAGCCATAATTTAAGTAGATAAATACGTAGGCACGTTTCGCCACAATGTTTATTCTTATAATTACTTCTCATGAGTTCGCGTAACATACTTATTAAAACCGGAAAGAAACTACTGTGTGACAAGAAGAGAACTCTTGGCTGTGGTGAAAGTCCTACAGCACTTCAACAAATATCTCCTTGGCAGACGATTTTTACTGCTCACCGATCACGCAGCATTGCAGTGGCTTCTGCAATTCAACCCACCAGGTCAAGTGGCCAGGTGGTTTGAACAACTCCAAGAATTCAACATCGACACAGTACACCGTACCACCGTACACAGACCCACTGTCACGAAGGTCATGCCCAGAAGACTGTAAGCATTGTGTCAAACAAGAATCACACATCAGAAATGCTCCAGTGCTCTGTAAGGCATCCACGAATTTTATTAAAGTGACAAATTGAACAATCTTACAAATCGTTGCCTCATAAAGAAAAAAACGTTATTATTAGTTTAATCAGTGGCAGGATAGCAAAGCTATCATTTGTTCCTTTTGATGGTTTACCATTGAGGCCAAGAATATATCTATTAGTGTGCCTAAGTAGTGAGTACTGTATTTGTGTTGCCACTGTATGTGAAGTTATCGGATGGGGCATCCACCCCGAACAATCATCCCTAATGTGGGAGTGATTAGGCAAGAATCTCGCCCTGTGTGACATCAACTAAGCCGTTTCGGACAGGGATAACCGTTTGGAGGGAAGAAAACCCCCTTTGTCGGATACCGACTTATGTATCTAGGATTTTTTTTTTATTTAATATACGGGCAAACGAGCAGACGTATCGCCTGAAGGTAAGCGATTACCGCCGCCTATGGACACCTGCAAACACTGGTGTTTGCAGGTGTCCATAGGTCGTGTTACCAAACCGTCGTCATGTGTCACCAAACCGGGACGGTTTGGTTATGTTTGCGGTGGATTATAAACCTTCTACTTCACGGATTCGACGACGTGCACCGCTGAGCCAGTTAGCGTGTGACCACGGCCAGTGCAACCTGGTCGAAACGTCAGGCAAATGAGAGGTATGTAATACCTTTAAATAAGTTACTTTAATTCCCGTGAAAACAATAACTTTTATATCATAGAACGCAAAAGTTCAAAAGTTAGTACTAGGCATATATATAAATACATATTATATTTTATTTTTGAAATTACATACATATTATACATAGAAAACACCCAAACTCCGCTACAATTTTTGTAGTAATATGTAATGACGGGTAGCACCACAGAACACATTTACTGGGTAGCACGCACTAATTGAAGTCTTTCGTTTTTAGGCACTGTGGGATCGACGAGGAAAAGATCCGATAAAGTTTCCCAAATGTTGCCCAACTCGGCTGAATTTTACTGTTCACCTCGTCCTCGAAGTTGTTTCTACCTAACTGCAAAGTCTGCCCAAGGTACAGATATTTGTGAACAACTTCGAGAACGGCACCGTCTATCGCGACCGGTTCCGGGAGAAGATGTTCATTAAACATACCTATCTACTCATCTTTAATCAGTAGCCCAGAAATAAAGTTTCACGTTTCTAACTTAAAATAGTGACGAACTCCCATAGAAACTTTCAACCGCTAGGGGTAGAATATCCAGAAACGCTTGAATACGTGTCTACTCATTTTAATCAGTAGCTCAAAAGTAAAGGTTTATCTTTCTAACTTCAAAAATTACGGACCTTTAGACCAACTATATACGAAATGTCAACCCCCGTTTCACCCCGTTTGGGGTAGAATATCCAGAAACGCTTAAATACGTGTCTACTAATTTTTAAACAGTAGCTCAAAAGTAAAGTTTCATGCTTCTTACTTTAAAATGACGAACTTCCATACAAACTTTCAACCCCTATTTCACCCTCTTAGAGGAAGAAATCCCGAAACTCCTTGCTTAGTGGGTGACTACTCAATGAAACAATTATACTCACCAAATTTCAGGAGGTCCGAGCGAGAGCTCGGTAACATGATTGCGGGCATTGCGGGACAGGTTTACAACTCTCCCTGCCCGCCAGGCCCGGGAACGGTACGTGGCCAGGTACCACAAACGACTCAGACGCCGGAGATTGCAATCCGCAAGCCTGAGGGTGACAGGTGAGGCCACCAGTCACCCTAGCAGAAGCAGGCCGGGGCGGCAGCGCGAGCTCTACAAAGTACTTGCGCCTGAACAGAATAGAAGTGTAAGGGTTCCTACATAGGAGGGGGCCTACACACAACCTACAATTAGTGGGTGGTCCAAGGTCCGTCGGGGTTCCAGGGATTTCCTTTCCAGGGTGCACCTGGTTCCCCGGCTTCTTGTACCCGAGACGGTGTGCGGTTTATAGTCGGTTCGACTCCGACATAACCACCAGCCGGTATCCGAGGGGATTTTCGCACAAAAAAAAGAGGGCGGGCTGTACCAGAATTGAAGTTTCCGGTATCGATGTGCATTCTATTAATGGGTCTATGTTAGTCAATGATATTATATACAAAAAAATGTTTGTATTTTGAGTGTAAATAGAAGCTCTATATTATCATCACACTTCACACTAATCACACTAATATATAAAGGCGAATGTTTGTGAATGTGTATGTTTGTTACTTCTTCACGCAAAAAGTAATGGACGGATTTGGATGAAACTTTACAGAGATATAGCTTATACATCAGAATAACACATAGGCTACTATTTGCCGCGTATATAATCTACATAAAAGCGAATGGAGCCACGGGTAACAGTTAGTGATTGATCATTTCGAAGTTATATATCGTATGGTTCTTTCGATAGGTCACTTCACGTCAACTTTATATTGAAACCAATACAAAAAAAACGGCCAAGTGCGAGTCGTACTTGCCCATGAAGGTTTCCGTAACAGCAAGTAAGTGTAACTTAATAAAAAAGTTCTTGTAGTTCGTTGTAACTTTGTTCGCTGTTTTAATAATAGTTTACCTATTCGGTTTACGATTTATGACGTATCAAAAAAAAACAACTTACTAGATCTCGTTTAAACCAATGTTCGGTGGAAGTTTGCATGGTAATGTATGTGATATTTTTTTTAGTTTTATCATTCTCTTATTTTAGAAGTTGGGGGGGACACATTTTACCACTTCGGAACTTTCTCTGGCGCAAACTATTCTGTTTAGAAAAAAAATGATATAAGAAAGACCTATATTTGAAGACCTATTCATAGATATCACACACGAATTGGTTTGAGGAAAAAAATTATTTTGAGTGTCAGTTCTAAGTACGGGGAACCCCCAAAATTTATTGTAATTTTTCTATTTCTGTGAAAATCTTAATGCGGTTAACAAAATACATCTAATTACCAAGTTTTAACATTATAGTTCTTATAGTTTCGGAAAAAAGTGGCTGTGACATACGGACGGACAGACAGACAGAAGTACATGACGAATCCATAAGGGTTCCGTTTTTTTCCATTTGTCTACGGAACCCTAAAAACGATTTCTATGATTAAATGAATATTTTCGTGCTTACCGAATAATGCCTACTGAGGCTATTGTGAAGTATCTACTGAGTGACTGACTGCATTTGCTGTAGGTAGGTACGTAAATTTGCACTGTATTGTTAATTTAAAGTATCTCTTCAAAAATGTCTCCTCAATTAAGTCTCCAAGAGCTCTTATCTTCAAGGAATCTTATCAAATAAAATAAAGTCTCAAGGACAAGCAACGCCCGGTGACTAGTTGTCCAGGGTCATGGTGTACTGTGTGTGTCTGTGTCTCTGGGCGTAATACATGGGGTTCTGCGGGGCTGGCGGCGCGGCGAGCGGTGGAGTGCGCGAGGGTGGGAGGGTGGCGGCCGGCGGCGCGGCACGGCGGCGCAGCGTGCTCGCGGGCCGGCCGCGTCCTGCCATTGGCCGCACGCACGTGGCCTGATCTCGCACCATGGCAACCGCTCCGTCCCGCGGCCCCCCGCACTCCGCAATTAGATATCGCGCAAGCCATCGTCTCCTCTCCTCGCCTCGCATTTCGCATTCACACACACACAGTCGCGCTGAAAACGAAGTCGCGTCGTGACGTGCCGGACGTCCTTAGAACGCGCACCGGTCGATATTCGCGAACCCATATTATTACGACGCGACGAACCTTATAATTACTAACAGTGCTCAGCGCTTTGTGCTTTCTAATCACTGCACGCTGATGTTTTACGTCCGCCAAGACTCTTCAAACATACAAAAAATAAACACATCGCATTCATTGTTTGCATACTCCGCAGTCACAAATTGGGATCTTAATTAATTCTGTAAGTCCTACTTCCTAAACATTTACAATAAATAAATTCAGAATTTAAGTATCCAGAAATACCTATGTTCTGTCTTAGAATATAATGTGTCCCTCGTCAAGCCGTCAAGAGTGCAGTTAATATCTAAGTCATAAACGACTTTGTAATGATAGTACAATCATTAACACAATTTTATTAAAAGTCATATATTTTTATCGATTTCAAGGAAACAGGAGTCGGCGAGCCACACGTATGTAAAACTCATTGATTTTCCTCACCCGACTGTTTACCGTATGTCGCACGCACATAAAAATGTTAGAACAAATAATAAAGTCACACGTAATAGTTGAGTATGTTAGAAGTGGTATGTAAATACAATGAACGACAATCAGTAGTTAGGTGTTTTATAAATACCGAGGCACTTAGTGCATGAGGACTCGCTGGCCCAGCGATGGCGCGTAGTAGTCGCGGGGCGCATGCCCCACTTGCGCACTAAATACGGAGTTCGTGCTCGGACTGCACAGTGCACTAGCATCGTGTTGACCACAAAGGCGGTGGTGTGACGTCACTTGCGGTCACATTTCGCCCATGATCCGCTCCGCTCAGCTGATCCTGTTGATACACTGCTCGCACTGCTCACACTGCTGCGGCTGCGGGCGTGACGCGCGTCTCCCGACGTGCTGTAACCGTGTGCTTCCCACATAATCATAGTGATTTTCCAAATGTAGTTTTTTAAAAACTCGCTCTTGAACTTGCAACAAAAAGTGCCTAGGTAGGTAGGTGCCTGACATTGGTTCCGATTTGTATAGCAATACAATAACCTTAAGATCATTGCACAGTGCACTCTGCGTAGCTGTAAAAATTTAGTGAAGTTAAACTAATTATTTTCATGGGAATTAACGCGATCACTTATTTAAACTTGTCTGAGGTTTCGACCACGTTGCGCTGGCCGTGGCCACAGACAAAATTTGTGAAGTTATAATATTGTGAATTCAGTGTAGATACTAGCTAAACATAAACAGCTGTAGGAGTAATTAATAAAAAGAGTTGCAGGTACACAGTACACAGGATATATTGAAACTACTAACGTCGTGTCGTCAGGCAGGGGTCAGATTCAACGGAGGACTTAAAATAAGAGTTCTCTGAAACGGAAAGCTGCTGTTTCAGAGAACTGTTGTTGAGAGAGAGTGCTGTTGCTACAAAGTATTTTTTTAATTAGATTACACCCATAGGTTGCACGCTGCGTAATCGGATGTCGATGTCTGAATTTTTGTGGTTGTTTAAAATACTTATTTGAAATTATTTAGTTGGACAACAAATGAACACGAGACAATTTGATAAACATCATTGTTGTCCTTCATTGTATGTCGTGTCGGTTAAACTCATAGTTAAAATACGTATATAAGAAATGTAATTCATTCAATATTATAAAGGTTAATCTTTTCCAATTCTGCTTCATCTCAGACTGAGTACAGTGAGTGCTTAATATTATAAACGCGACAGTTTGTAAGTATGGATGGATGGATGTTTGTTACTCTTTCACGCAAAAACTACGTAGCAGATTTGGATGAAACTTTACAAGTCATATAGCTTATATACTAGAATAAGACATAGGCTACTATTTGCCGTGATAACCGACATACACGCGGGCGGAGCCGCGGGCAACAACTAGTAGAGCTACATTTGACATGAGAAAGTAATTTATGTAACACTAGTTGTTGCCCGCGGCTCCGTCGCGTATATAGTGGTATAAATAGTAGTCTATGTGTTATTCTGATGTATAAGCTATATTACTGTAAATTTTCATCCAAATCAGTTCAGTAGTTTTTGCGCGAAAGAGTAACAAACATCCATCCATCCATCCATCCTTACAAACTTTTGTGTTTATAATACTATAAATATAGATGTACTTGTCGAATATTTTCGGTGCATATCTACAGGTGATAGGGATAGGTGTAAAGATGCTACGTCATTTTGTACGCGTAGTGTGACGGTCAAGGCCGTACGCTGGCTACATCTGTTTTAATGTGTTTTAGGGACTGTCGTTAAGTGTGTGGGCGATTAGTAAATCATAAATGAACTTCGCCATATAATATCCGATAAGGAAACTACCTATCAGATTTGGTCTAGGTAAGTCTAGCGATACTATGAGTCATCCACTTTTCGGAAAATTGTTATCGATGGTCTATTTCGACACACAAAAATGATTCATTGCTAAAAATGAATACAAAATACACTTTAATTCCGTTGCATTGTATGTGTAAGCATTAACAGGAATTAGCGCCATCTACTCTACCAGGTTTCCGAATATGTTATTTTATGTTAACGTTGGTACAGTTAGCAGCATATTGACTTGTGCTTTCAAATTACTTAAAGCTATGTGAAGAACATCAATTCAATTTTAAGTTGACAGACTATACATATACATACAAATAAATAAAATTGGAGTGTCTGTTTGTAATATTAAAATAACAGCTTTTTAATCAATGCATATGTATATATATACGATACATATACCAAAAATGTGGTTAAAAAATTTTTTGTCTGTCTGTTTGTTCCGGGTAATCTTTGGAACGGCTGGACGGATTTTGACGGGACTTTTACTGGCAGGTAGCTGATGATTCAGGGAGTAACGTATGCTTTTTTAGACTAACTTTGTCCCGCGGCGTTACTCGCGGTACAACAATAACCGCGGGTAACACCGCGTGGTTCAACTAGTAATCTATACATGTATACATCTATATAAATAAATAAAATTGGAGTGTCTGTTTGTAATATTAATATAACCGCTTTTTACTAAATGCATATGTATGTATACACGGTACACATGCAAAAAACGTAGTTAAAAATTTTTTTGTCTGTCTGTCGGTCTGTCTGTCTGTTTGTTCCGGGTAATCTCTGGAACGGCTGGACGGATTTTGACGGGCCTTTCACTAGCAGGTATGGTGGTCCGGGGAGTAACTTAGGCTACTTTTTTTAGACTAACTTTGTCCCGCGGCGTCACTCGCGGTACAACAATAGCCGCGGGTAACACCGCGGGGTTCAGCTAGTTTATAAATATAAATGTATCCGGCCCGGCTTAACACGAAAGACTATGAAATTTTCAGATTTACTGTACCATAATACGTGTATGCATGTATTACACATATAAAGTAATATAAATCTTCCTCTCAAATAACTCTATCTTTGTATTGCTGAAAACTGCACTAAAATCCGTTGATTAGTTTAAAAGATCTAAGCGAACAGGCAGCTGAAGCGAATTCATATTATACTATGTAAAGATTTGTATTTATTGCCAAATTATAATTTATGAAAGAAATCGAGCCACACACAGAACACCTATATTATCTGTTCTGTGGAGCCACACTTAGGCCGCGGCCACACCAGCAGGAGTGACGACTCCGTGTACAGCGTCATTAACTTAGCACGCACTGAATAGCACTTGTGCTTGATGTGATAGACTTTACTTAACTTTATTTGCTGACGAGCTGAGTCCCGCGGAGTTACCCGCGCTTATTGTCGTGCCGCGGGTGAAGCCGCGGGGCGAACCTAGCCTAAAAAAGTAGCCTAAGTTACTCCTTATATCATCAGCTACCTGTCAGTCAAAGTCCCGTCAAAATCTCTCCAACCGTTCCAGAGATTAGCCAGAACAAGCAGACAGACCGACAGATAGACAGACAAAAAATTTTTCAACTGCATTTTTGGTATATGTACCGTGTATACATACATATGCATTTAGTAATAAGTGGTTATTTTAATATTACAAACAGACACTCCAATTTTATTTATTTGTATACCTAGATGTTATTTTGGTATATGTACCGTGTATACACACATGTGCAATTATAAAAAAAAAACTGTTATACTATAATACATTACAAACAGACACTCCAATTTCATTTATTTGTATTTGTATAGATTGTTAAATGAGTGCAAAGTTCATTTAAGACGGTACGTAACTCTGGGCTTTGAGTGCCACCAACTAAAGTCTTGTGCGTCAACACTCAACACTTTTAATACACAAAACAACTACTCAAGTTTGATTTCAATAGTTCCGCTCATTCTTAATTCTTAAGTTAAATTATTGCCACAGTTTTAATTAAATCTCGTCCTAGTGGTCTCTCCAACTGCAGGACACCTTCGCTAGTGGCCGTGGCCTCTGTGCACTATCTAATTTCCACAGCTGACACGAGCGCTATCTTCTCGAGTTATCCTCTATATTCTTTCTACCTTCACGTCTAAAGCGTTGGGTCGTAAAATAAATAAAAAACGTCGTCCTTTAAAAAAATATGGAAAAAATGATACAATGAAGATTGTATTAACCGTGAAAATTGCTCGCACGATAAAATAAATCATAGTTTTTGTGACTAAAGATAACTCTTTATCGTTTATAACATCGCACTCGTGTTTTTTCTAAAACTCTAAATTTAATGCGCTAATTACTGTTTGCTATATTGAAGTAGTAACAAGTAAAATTTTAACAAAAATAAAACCGACTTCAAGGTTTGCCTCGATTTCTCTTGGATGCCGTCATCAGATCTTAGTGTCCTTATCATGGTACCACCGTTGAGGTATCTCCTTTCCATTAAAAAAAGAATCATCAAAATCGGTCAAATTGAGAAACCTCCTCCTTTTTTTGAAGTTGGTTAACAAAGTAGCAGACAACCTCTAAATGTCAGTGTTTAGTGACCCTTTAGTGAATTATGAGTTTCATAAGTCCATTGCACTTTATTTGCACTGCTGCGTCCAATTTTTGTAGTTGCACTTTACTACATATCGTGATAAATGTACTTTAAAACCTTAGTTAGTGAAGTACCGACTGTTTTAACTTAACTAATAAGTACGTAAATACAGTCGTGTTTAAAATGTTGATAAGTATAATAATTTATATGCTATGTTTGTTGTATTAGTTTCATTGGTAACCACTGCATGTCTGTACTTCAAAAGAATATTGAAACTTTACCCGACTATAATAAGCGACGCGTCGCTTATTAGAAAACATAAATTAAAATCACAATGAATTAAACTTTCATTTTCCGTTTCATCAAACGCTTTTAACCCCTCTGCTGTTGCATTGGAAACCATTTAGATAACTTAGGTGATTTTAAGAGTTTTGTAACCCAATCACCCAGAAGAACTTCATTACACTATTGTATGGAATTAGTCTGAACTGTTAGTTTATAGCAAATTGGCAATATCAATAACGAAAAAGTGGGCGTAAATAATGCCTCGTGTTTGGGGGAGCGCGACTGTTGTCTCTTGTCTCACTTTATGAGGAGATACTGACGTTAATGACACTTTCCTTAGTGTTTGTGACTGTCAAGAACTTGTTTCCTGGGTAACCGAGCGTAACGTAATGGTTGAACTCGGGTTAGATACCGCAAACGAAATAAATACGGTACCGTTTGGTTCTTGTTTGATAGTGTTTCGATACAGTGTGGCTTCTTGTTATTCAGTGTCAATGTACCGGATAATAGACAATGGCTGACTGTAAAGATGTAATGTAAAAAATTATTACGTTATTAAAATTGGTAGAGCTCTGAAATTATCCGCCCTTTTGCCACAAAAAGCCTATCTAACTAACAAATAATTTTGCCAAAGCAAATGTACCACTAACGTCTGCATTATTAATGTATACACAAGTAACAGCGGCCGTAATGCCATTGCACCAAGATATGACTAAAAGGGACTATCTTAGAAAACGCTCTAAACTGAGGTCCATGGGATGAATCAATGATCAACAACCCATACATAATGTCTCACTGTTGTGCTTGGGACTCCTATCAGAAGGTTAAGGCCATACGTCCCACGTTGGCGAGCGCAACAGAGAAGCTCATGTTATCATGCCACCAGCGGTCACCCTTCCAGGTACTGACCACTCCGTCGTTGCTTACCCTCTGTGATTGTTTCTCGTCACATTACATACCTGCAAATACAGCAAACTGTATGAATGTTGGCTATTTGAATTTTAACGGGACAATGGGTAAAGTAGTCAGTTTAACACTGAGTGAATGAATTTTTCAAATCGGATCAATACTTCTGAGATTAGCGCGTTCAACCAAACAAATACACAAACAAACTCTTTAGCTTTTTAATATAATTATAGATTTGTATTTAAAGAGATTTGGAACTAAGTAATGTTTAAAAGTACTGTAGCATAGGTATTCGTGTGGCTAAAATCTAAAACTAGAAAGTAAAATTGTGTCTAACATCTGTAACTGGATTTAATATAAAATTCTATGTTGTCGCTTTTTTAATATAAATAAATGTGAGCCTACCAAAGTGAATCTCCTCAGCCTGCTGGAAAGCGTAAAATGTATCCAGGAGTAGTGGGCAACATACTCCCTGTTAGTGCAACATGGTGACATACACTATGGCAGCTTATTAATTAAGATGCTTCTGGATCTTTGGGCTCAACAACTCATCTGAGAATATGTGCAAGGAGATTTTTTTCCAGATAACATTACACTTTTTTCTAATCTAATGCAAGAACTCTGAGCATTACATCCAAGAGATACATAGAAATCTATACTATTACCAAACATTCAGTATGTACATACATAATATATTGTTCATTCAATAGATTTAACATTAAGTATGACTTAATGTGAATATGAATTCAACTAAATGTTTTGCTGAAAATAAAATAATAGATAATCATAAACAAAATAAAATTATGAAAATAAAGTCAGAATAACAATTACAGAAATAATTAAAAAGTAATGTTTAAGTGAAGTTGAGAGATACGAATGTTCATTAATATTATTATTCATTTTTGTGCGCGTCAGTATTGGACGTGTGAGGACGTCGTTGCTTGCAGCACGAAGGAGTCCCATATCAAAACGTGGGACTCTTTAGTCCCCACATCGAAACACTTTTGAGTGGTGCAAACAACACGATATTGCTTTATCATCCACTCTTGGCCCTTTACAAATTTTGCAAACATTGCGTTGGTTTCTCCTGTGAACGGTTGCTCACCAGTCGCCTACCCAAAGAGGATCCTGTGCTCGAAAAAAACCGGTAGGATAAAGACGCCCATATTAATGACTACATGACGTATGTTGTACAAGAGTGTATGTACATAATTATCTATACATCTATACAAATAAATAAAATTGGAGTGTCTGTTTGGAATATTAAAATAACAGCTTTTTAATAAATGCATATGTATGTATACACGGTACATATACCAAAAAAGTAGTTAAAAAAATTTTTGTCTGTCTGTCTGTTTGTTCCGGGTAATCTCTGGAATGGCTGGACGGATTTTGACGGGACTTTCACTGGCAGGTAGCTGATGATCCAGGGAGTAACTTAGGCTACTTTTTTAGACTTACTTTGTCCCGCGGCGTTACTCGCGGTACAACAATAACCGCGGGTAATACCGCGGGGTTCAGCTAGTGTATTTATAAATTATGTGTATTGTGAGTATCTGTAGGCATTTCGGTTGGTAATCCGCACTAAGTAACCGGTACACATAGTGGCTAGTTTTTTGGTACGCAGTTTAAATTACCTACTTTTGAGCACTAAAATTTTATTATTATCTACTACGAGTGACCGCAATATTTTACTTTAGGAAAATGGTAGCGATGATATGAGTACCAATACCAAGCTTTATGTTTAGTTAAATGCCAGAGAGAATACCTAATCACTTGACATTGTCAATAATGGGAAACAAATGGTCTTTGCAGAAAATTCTCAAATTTACTAAAAATTCTAAAGAGTAATATGCTTATGGCTGTAAGAAAAAGATAATAGATAAATTGGATAATGGATTCAACCTCCACCATCCACCACGCACGTGACAAACATGGAAGTTCACGGCTACGACTCAAAAAAAATACAACAAGCTGAAGTGTGTAAATAAAAAGTGTAATACATCCTAAGTTATTATCTTATCTTAGTTATAGGCTTTATGTCACTGAATCTAATGTGGCGCCCTCTAGCTGCTATAAAGTACTGTATTAAAAATAAATTTTAGATAAATATGACGTGTTTGGTATCATTGGAGAGGGCGTTACTTGTACATTTAAAAATACATATATTATTAGCATTTGCTCGTGACTTTGTCCATATTTATTCGATAAGTGTGGTATTTCTATGGTATGCTTGTTTGTTCCCTACTTCTTTCTAAACTACTACAGTCAACAGTCCATAACACTTTAACAACGCGTGACTACGGCTTTTGAAACTTGTTTCATGCTTTTTCAGCGTCGTTTTTTGTCGTAGCTGGGTTTTACTTTTTATTTTACTTATTTCAACAATAAATCTGAAAATGCCTACGACCCATGAAATACAGATAGCCTTCTATAAAATAATGCTAGACGCTGATTCTTCAGTTTACGATGTATCACCATACCATATTTTTTAGATTTTTTTTACGTTCGGTCCGTCACCCCGCCGGGGTTTGCGGAATCGAACCGACTAAAACCACACGGTGTGCCACTCTGCGCCTGAGACGGGAGGGATCCGGGAACTGTTGTTATTAACACATCCGGACCATACCTTTTTAGACTAGCTTAGCCTCGTGGCGCGCCGCGATATGAATTGCGAGAATTAATTTATAATTTATTAATTTGATACTGTTGCCTATCTCATGTATGTTATGTAACTTCAAAGCATGCAAACGTTTTGGGAATATACTGTAGGTAAGTTTGTACTGCTTATTGTGCATAGAATGAAAAAATCACTGTACAAAATATTATTTTTACATATTATATTAAGATGAAGATGTAGAAGAATCTCAATAGGCCGCGCCGTCATTGTTGCCTGAATTTGCCATGAGTATGGTGACCATTGACCACCACTCTTGGATACTACTCATACTTGTCATCAGTCGGAGTAGAGTCATTTTGGCGAGGTAAACATATAAAAAGTCGCTAATGCTGTTCGCTTAGTTCTTTTAAACTAATCAAGCGATTGCAAATATTTCAATGCAGTTTTGTGCAGTAGATGAGTAATTAAAGAATAAGGTTCATATGCGTTGTGTATTACATGTGTATACAGTAGTAGACGATATCCGATAATTTGAAACACTTACGTTGAAGCTGGGCCGTTGCACTAACTATACAATAAAACAAAATACACAATGTGCAAATGTACTTTCAACGATGCGGCAATACTTTGCGGTGCTTAGTGTGCATTTCTCAAAGGACGAAATTTTTTTTATATATATATTAATGAGATGTTAGTGTAAAGTTTCATCCTATCAAAAACATAAATTTAATGTGAAACGGTTGCCAAGTTCAATATTATGATATCTGTCTTGGTTATTCACTTTTACAACAAAAGTAAGATCGTAAATATCGTAAAAATCGAAAGTAAGTGTGATCTAAATGGGTGCCAAGTTCAATATTATGATATCTGTCTTGGTTATTCACTTTAACAACAAAAGTAAGATCAGTACAAAGCTCAAAACCTCCAGCACCCCCTTAACTCTAAAGTTAATATTTTGCAGATGCAAAGGAAGCCCAGGAGCAACGTGTGGATGTCCGAGAGCAGGGCTCAAGTGTTCCGCAGTGACATTCCATTGTTCTGGAGAAACGTTGGTATTTTTGGTTCTACGAATAAAAGTTGTAGATAATTCGATTGGCATTTAAAAATGTGATCGAGAGAAATGTCATTATCCTTATTCATCCTGTAGTGAGTGTCGTCAGATCCGGCTAAGAATACAAACTACGCAGGGAAATGACACGTTTTACACTTAACGGATGAATAATAGTCTAAAGAAAGTACGGACTAAAAAGCTAGTTCATTTTAAAGACGAGTCCCGTATTAGGAATATACCCTGTGTCTCGGAGTCCTTTAGAAACATACACGAAACAGACAATTTTTGTCAGATAGCTCTGACAAAAAAGTTTTATGGTTAAGGTACTTTGGCAGATAACCATAAAACCACATTTTACCGTGGGAGAACCACGCATCGGCATGAATGGGCTGGCTCGACCGGAATGATACCACAGCCTCACAGAAAACCGGTGTGAAATAATGGTTGCGCTGTGTTTCACTGAGTGAGTGAGGATACCGTAAACCCAACTGCGAAACCAATGAGGCAGTCAAATGCAATGCAATGCAAAATGCAACACCAAATGTAAATTACATTCAATGGATTAAATAGACAAAAGACAAATGAGTTGTTTAGTGTGGGTGTCGGTTATATAATGCTTAGTCGAGTGCGATCATATCCCCGTGTTATAACACTACTTACATTATAATTATATGTTCTTGTATGAACAAACATAAATGTTATAAGTGGGTACTTTAGCAATAAACTAAACACTTAAACCCTCATTTAGCCCCTTAAACTTGTATCACCGAAACGTTTTTGGAATATAGTCGCTGTTTGACATTGTTGTAGTAACGTTACCTAGATTACATTTCTTGTTCTTGTCCGCTAGATTGTGTACGATTATTGTTTGTGACTGAAACAAACGCCACTCGATGCAACTGGTGCTGCCAGGGCAGTGACTTTAGCTGACGCTGGGTATAGCCAACGTCGCATCGCTCGTACGCTTGGTGTACCTGGAACTACGGTACGGGATGCCACAGACGCTTTCGGGAGAGTGGTTCATATACCAGGAGGCCAAGTCAAGGCCGATATCGGTGCACTTCGGCTCTGGATGATCGCTTTGTTGTCAGTAACGTGCTAAGAAATCGTCTAAGAGCTTTTCGTCCAGCTCGCGGTCCACAACTTCTTGCACAGCATCTTAGAGTAAGACTTGCCTTTGCACGAGAATATGCTGACTGGACTGCGGAAGAATGGAAGAACGTACTGTTCTCAGATGACAGCAGAATAGCCTTAAAAGGTCCAGATGGACGTCAGCGTGTTTATAGGCACCAAAATGAACGGTTTGCTCCGTGTACAATAATGTAAACCGTGGGTTATCAGGGAGAATCCATAATGGTTTGGGCAGGTATCTCTTACGAGGCTCGTACCGATCTAGTGGTGTTTGATAGAGGCAGTGTGACCGCTCAAAGAAACGCGGAAGAAGTCTTACAAGATCAAGTCATACCTTTCGTACCATATATTGGTGAAAAGTTTAAATTAATGCACGACAATGCTCGACACCATACCGCAAGACCCCTCACTCAATACCTCGATGAGGTCGGGATTCAAGTATTGCATGGCCTTCACGCAGTCCCGTCTTAACCCAATTAAGCACATATGGGTCAACCTGAAAAGACGTATTCGAGCAAGAATATCAGCTCCTACGACCTTACAAGATCTCAAGACGGCTGCGATAGAGGAGTGGCACAATATCCCTCAGTCGGAAATTCAAGACCTCGTAGATGGATTGCCAAACCGGCTAGAAGAAGTCATAGAACCTCTTTCATATATAAATCCAATAATTATTCCATAAAATTTTATTTCAAAAAATAAAGCGGACTATTTAAAAAAATATTAAAGTTATCACATTTTCGTGCAAATTTTTAACATAATCGTTTTTTGTCATTTTTTTAATTAAACCTCTTTTTTTTAACTTTTGTTATTTTACTTATTCTTAATGACTACTTAGAACATAACTTTCACAGAAACAGAAATTCCACTCCTAAGGGGATAAATCAGGGGATGAAAGTCTGCGTGAGCGAAGCCGCGTGCAAAAGTTGCGTGCGAAGTTTATCAAAAATAGAGAGAACTTCACTTTACCAGACCATGAGCTGGGTTCGTTCATTATTGTCGTCTTGTACTGGCGTGAGCGTGACTCGTTACGAACATATACAATTTAGATAGCACACCAAAGTCTCCATTTTTGTTTCTTATCACTTCACACAATCTATTCCTATTGTCAACATCAGTTACTGGACAATCCACTCATTTCTGTAGGTTTTGTTTCACTAATTATGGCAGGTTAACTTATAAATGTTTAAAGTAATCGTTGAAACATAATATTGTTTTTATGTAGTTTGCATGCAGCATTTAGAACAACTAAAAGTTTTGGACCATGTGTCATTAATTTTTATTAGCACAAAGACATTTGAAAGTAAATTGGCAGTTAAATTCAATGTTTCCTTCATCGATAAACCTGCCCAAGTGGTTCAGAAAATATTTGCAAAACACTGCTAACATTATCTATTATTTGTTAGCTATAGACGAAGTAGAACCCTGCTCGTGGTGTGTTGTGTTTATATTTATTAGAGCAGTCCAAATTATTCTTCTTCCTTGACAGTTATTCGGCAATGAAACTGTAATAAAGGGGAAGCACAGACGATTGTAAATAATGTTAATTGGAAGAAAACAATCCAATTATTAAATAGAAACGTTGCAATTGTAAATCAAAATGAGCATGTATTTATAAGCTCTGTTAATTACATACTTTATTGTTTCATGACTATAACAAAGTGTAGGTGTACGATTCCATAATAAACTCCTAAACTCTCCGCACGCAAGAGTAATAAATAACGCACTACTCCTAATTTTGTCTATGTTGGTGATAGCTCTGGAATACGTTTGTCTAGCTTCCGTGATGTAAACGCCATTGCTTATTTGTCATTCAATTCGAAATGCGTTGTTGTGCGGAACAGTAGTTACTTGACGTGCATAAGTTGAGCGCCGATGTAAAAGCTCAAGAACTTGTAATTTCTCATAACATATAGAAAGTGTATGATAATAGCATTAATCCATATTTTTTGGTAAGAATATGTGTTACTGACTAGCGCTTTAAATGGCTAGAGGAAAACTAAAAATTTGTTAAAACGATACGTCGTTTATTCGTATAATGTTTATACAGAATTAGTATTTAATATTTAAGTAAACACTAGCTCCCGCGGTTATTGTAGTACCGCGGGTAACGCCAAGTGACAAAAATAGTCTAAAAAAAGTATCCTAAGTTACTCCTTAGATCATCAGCTATTTGCCAGTGATAGTCCGAGTCCAGTCCAGTCGTTCCAGAGATTATCCGGAACAAACAGACAGACAAAAATAAAATAAAAAAGTTATTTTGGTACATGTGCCGTGTACACATACATATGCATTTAGTAAAAAGCGGTTATTTTAATATTACAAACAGACACTCCAATTTTATTTATTTGTATAGACTAGTGTCAAATATAGCAAATAAGAAAAAACGCACTTTACCGTAGCACTTATTTTGAAGTCGTATTATTTCACTTCATACTCAGTTATAATATGTAGTTATACCTATTGAATATGGCAGTTGCATAATAATATACAGTAGAAAATATCAACCAAGAGATACTCTCTCTCTTTCTCTGACTCTCAATCTTTATTCTAATTAAATTAAGTGAGGTTATAGCCAAAATCGTTCGTGTTATTAAGTTCTCTTCTCGTAAGTGTAAGTACATTATGTAAACGGGAGACATTGTTGGATATGATCCGATGTGTCGGTCGATGTCTTCAATTGGCAGACAAAAGCCGGTCATTGTTGCGGTAAGTCAGGGCGTCGCCACTTCACGTCGCACTCCAGCCCATCCTTGCGCGGGGCCAGGGTTCGGAGCACGGGCGCGCTGTCCCACGACTCCGGCGAGAGCTGTTTGAGCATTGCGTTTATACAATGTTCTCGGTCACACAAACTGTTCTACACTGTACGCCACTGCAAATGTGCGTGATTAGCTCTCATACGCTTGATTGACTGCGTTTTTAATCGAGGGGTCAGTATATTGTCACTTCTAGATAAAGGCTGCCTGAGGTCGAAGTGGACTCTGGCCATCGCTAGGTTACCATAGAAATTGTTGAGTAGGTCAGGTGTCTTCGCGCAGTGTCGGGCAGTATCGGTAGCTAGGCGAATTTAAGTGGGTCTGCACGAGCTGATAACTTTAGAGAGTAGGAAGAACAAGTCGACCTTGTCCGTCCTTGTGACACGATAACACGGGTTCGGGGTCTCGTGGAAACGTGACGCTTCGGGTCGCGACCCCGCTATCTCGTCTTTATACCGCGTGTCACACCGCCGCGCCATCACTCAGCTCGCACGCTCCCTGCGCGTATCACGCACCTTCTGTTGTGACCGTGCGGAAATAACATATAAGACAGAAATAATACATTTCGAGTTAAGTCCATGATCGGATCGACACCAGATTGGACGTGCGTTCGAAACAGTTGAGGTGAGGTGATAGAGGCAGCTATGCGCAATTCTTGACGGTGCTTAAGTAAGATCAGTGGAACAGGTGAACTGACGGGGTTCTGGTTGCAGGTACGTGTAACAGCAGAGCAACAAATATGCCGAGCGCAGTGACGAACGGGACTCGCGGAGGGGACGATGACATAGTGCTGACAGGCCTCTCGGGCCGCCTGCCCGAGTCCAACAGCATTGAAGAGTTCGCGCAACAGTTGTTCGATGGCGTGGACCTCGTCACCGCTGACGATAGAAGATGGACACCAGGTAAATACTATTAAATACTATTTTTGCGTGGTTGTAATACAGGTTTTCGTGACATTTTAACTAATCCGATGTATATATTATGCTATGAATGCTCAATTGTGAATAGTTCGTTGTGAGCCATGTAAACTACGAAGTAACACCGATGCGCTAACTGACGCTACGTACCAGCCTCAGCTAGCGCCGTTGACTCTGATCTTCTTGTTGACCTATTCTATTAGTAAATATGTTATCATTTACTGTCTTTGCGGATATTAACATACAATCATAAGTCATCATTTGTTAGCCGTTAAATTGACAAAACATTATGTGTACATTTGTAAAGTGACGTAAAGTGGATGCTATGTTATGTCGCCCGTACTGCGCAGTGCGCAGTAGCCGCGCACGGTTTGACTTCCCCAGCTCAGCTGACCGTGTATGAACATGTAACACGAAGAAGACAATACAAGTTCGACTGAACATCAATCGGAATAGGATTGTGAGGCAGCTGTGGACATCAATGCAATAGACGATGTTATGCTTTATGCAAGCCAAGGTCAAGGGTACAACCGCTTTGATTTTTTTTGTGAATTATCAAAACACAAACAAACAAATCATCACCAATCTTAAGTATATCCAACTAAGAACAAATTGTGAAAAATGAAACTTTTATGGGCTGTGAAAATTTTCTAGAAACATTAGTAGCGTATTACGTAGATGATCATGCAATTGTTATGTCAGGGTTCAGGGAAACAGTCAGTTATTTCAATAAACTAAGAAGAAGATTATCTATACAAATAAATAAAATTGGAGTGTCTGTTTGTAAATTAAAATAACCGCTTTTTACTAAATGCATATGTACAATATGGTACATATACCAAAAATGTACTTTAAAATTTTTTTGGCTGTCTTTCTATTTGTTCCGGGTAATCTCTGGAACGGCTGGACTGATTTTGACTCTACTTTTACTGATAGGTAGCTTATGATACGGGGAGTGATTATGGCTACTTTTGTGAGACTAGCTTTGCTCCGCGGCGTTACTCGCGGTACGACAATATCCGCGGGAAACACCGCGGGGTTCAGCTAGTTATTAAATAAGAAACTTCCTTGTTAATTTGATTTTAAAACTTGGAGAGCGACATCTAACATTTCGTAGAAACGATCACAAAAATATTTCTAATGCTGGTCCAGATTAAATCAATTCCAATTCAATAGTATTTTTACCCGACTACGGCAAAGCCAAAGGAGGGTTATGATTTTGACAGGCTATGTATGTATGTATGTATGTATGTATGTTCATTTGTTCCCTCATAGCTCCTTAACTACTCATTAGAACTGGACAAATGAGGTGTCGTTAGAAGCGTCATGATCGTTTAGTGGTTATAGGCTATATGACGTGTCATTGAATCTAATGTGGCGCCCTCTAGACGATATAAAGTACTGCATTAAAAAAAAAGTCGTGTTTGGTATCATTGGAAAGGGCGTTACTTGTACATTTCAAAAATAAATATTATTAGCATTTGCTCGTGACTTTGTCCGTACTTATTCGACAAGTGTGGTATTTCTATGGTATGCTTGTTTGTTCCGTATTTTAAATATACTTTGCAAAGAAATTAATATTATAGAGACACTAAAACATATAAAATAAAAAAAAGCAAAAACTAAAACCATCATGCTTTTTCAACGTCGTTATTTGTCGTAGTTGGGTTTTAATTTTTGCTTTTTTTTAATTATCAGTAGGCTTTCTTGGTAAAATGTTTTTTACAAGTTACATGTCATGGTGCTATTATGCTGGTAAGCTCAAGGAAATGAAATCTACGAACAATGTAATTGTAATTGATATATTGTCGTAGAATAATCAGACAAATTGGGGGAAATGTGTAGAAACACTGTACGTCGATTCTCGTAACGTAATTGTAAAGTATTTGTCCAAAGTTCAGTTCCGACAAACCTACTCTTGATCCCACAAGTGTCTTAGAAGACATGGCCCGTAGTAAAGTAGCTATTACTAAAACTAGCAGAGGACCGATTCAACTTTCGGTCACAACACGATTTAATCGGAACGTGAACGGATACGAAAAGTAAAGTAACTTAACGTTTGATGATGTATATTGAAGACGTAAATTCATTTAAAATATTACTATGTATCTATATCTGTACTCATATCTGGAGTCTTTGAAATATATTCTTAACTTAAGAACAAAAGCTTCCAGATTACTAATTGTTTTTACTATAAAAACTAATCTACTACAACTTAAACAAAAAACACAATTTATTTTTTGCACCTTAATTATTGTTTTTTTAAATCATCACAAAAATTGTTAAAATTAATGTGTGTAAACCTTTACGATCATAAAATATTGAATTGACTATTTTATGTTCTCTGTGGTCCGGTGATCGCGCAGTCTGAACTCAGAAAACAATCAGATCTCTGGGAAAAACTTGTAAGCTTTTTGTTGGTATTGTATAATGTTGGCTAGTTATTGCCCGCTGCGCGATGTTCGCTCGCCGGTCGACGCCGAGCCACCAGTGCCACCACATGACCTCATGATGATATGATGATATGCATGTCATCTGATTTTAGTTTACTTTTATATAATCAGTATAAACAAGTCAAAAGTGCAGATTTTATCTCATAAATCTGTATGATTTGCGGTTGCGTGATAATTGCATAATGTGGCACATATGTACGTATATTCATATGTAACTGTAATTGGTATGATTTAAATCATGATTCTAATCGTGATTTTAAGGAAGAAAAGAATGATATGTTCTTTTCTATATATATTATGGTGATCTAGTAATTCCGAGCATGTTCACTAATAGCTCCTAGTCCTAGGACCCTTCATGGGAAAAATGTTGGTAGCCCTCGTTTTTATAAAAGGTAAATTAAGATTTAGTCAGTTGCGGGCTAACCGTCCTTAACATTAACTACTAAAATTATAATCGACATCGATGAGTTAGTTCACGGTGATGCGACGCGACGTTTGTTTGCTGCTACGCCCATAGATATTTAAACTACGTATTAAAAAAATGCCAACTGATCAAAATATTATTTTCAAAATTTTTATGGCGAAGATGAGCCGAATACTGAAAAACTTCTAATCATTAATCACAATTTTCTGTTAAGCCCTATTTATTTGCATTTTATATGCGCGTCTTCTTCGATGATAGCAAACATTGTTCTGAAAAGGGAAGTTATAGTCATTGAACATATATGTACACATAAATGTTCAAATAATGTCATTTACGTTGTGGGTATAATTATGTATAGCTGTGTTCCAGGTAACGTTTACACGCTTCACAACATACCGATAAATATTTTTGTGCTACGATGTTCCAGGTCTTTTGTGCTATGATCAAGGGCGTACCAAAAACCGTCCACTTCAATTACACACGAACTTGTCAGAGTATTCAATCTTAACAACTATCACTGAAGCTAAAAAATAAGTGATAATAATAAGCGCATCAGCGCATCTATCCGTTACCGATAAAACAGCAGTTGATGCAACGCTCATATTATGATTTAATAGTTGATCCCCGCAACCTTGTATGCGTCTCTTATTGCCCGTTAAATGCCGTAATGTATTGCGTGATGTTATGAAGCAAGGAGAGGTTACAGTGAGCCATCTTCAAAAGATAGACATATTATGTTGTCCTGAACCTTTTTAAAAGATGTTTTAAAGGAGAACAATTATTTCATGCATTTGTTTTGTGAAAATTGAACCGTTCACGCAGTGCAGGTTATGGAAGCTCTGAAGAAGAATATTTTTTCCTCGTTTATACAATATATTTCATTGATATTCCACTCCTTTTGGTCGTAGCGTGATGATATATAGCCTTTAAACTTCCTCGATAACTGGGCTATCTAACAGTGAAAGAATATTTCTAATCGGATCAGTACTTCCTAAGATTAGCGCGTTCAACCAAACAAACTTTTCAATCTTATAATATTAGTAGAGATATATCTAAACATCTTCTATACAAATAAATAAAATTGGAGTATCTGTAATATTAAAATAACCGCTTTTTACTAAATGCGTATGTTTTTTATTTTTTTTATTTATTCGTCTCTGTCTGTTTGTTCCGGCTAATCTCAGGAACGACTGAATTGATTTTGACGGGACGAGATATAAAGAGTACACACATAAATGATGGTGATTTAATTTAATAGAGCAACACGGTAGGGAGTAGTCATTCGCAGGCGTTCCTCTCTGTAAAAGTATAAGCCCAAATGGGCCTACGCGTTACACTGGAATGACACAGAACTTTGTTAATGTTTTGTTTTAATTGTAATGTGTGAGATCGTAGTGACAGGCAATTGTTTTTGTATGTGTGTGTGAATCTAATATGTGTATGTGTGAAGAATCTCCCGCAAAAAATAACAAGACTGTTTTGTATCGGTGACGAGGTTATGGCTAGTCCCCTCTCCCCTCCCGCCTTCGTTGCTTCGGATTCAGATCATCATATAGATAATATACATATAGTAATGGCGATACTTACCTATAATAATTTTGCCACTTTTGTTTAGTAATAAAACGGAATTGGGCATTCTACTTTATATGTACACACTAATAGACACTTGACTATTTATAGTTTCAGTCCAAGTGCAACAGTAACATGACCTAAATATGTCGAAGGTTGCGCGCTAATCGATGCTGTCGATGATGAGTAGGGAGTTATTCCGTTATTGTTGGCTAGTCTAAACCAAGCAGTCAAAGGTTACTCCTTATATCTCCAGAAATGTACCCGTCAAGTCCCGTCACACACGTCTAGCGGTTCCAGATTTTCCATTTTTTTAAATTGCATTTTTGATGAAAATACCGTATATACTTTCATATTCATTTAGTGAAAAACTTTGTAAAAACGTGAAAAATTAGAAACAGACACTATAATTTTATTTACTTGTATATATATTTCACTTTGACAACTAAGGCGTAACATCGATTTATGTACCACGTCCCTGTAAAAAGAGAGACACGAGAGGAAAAGTAGAAAAAAAAAACCTACTTTGTTAGCCTGCACAGTGTGTATTCTCGCATTGTTCTTTTCTGGTAAATAATTAATACACATGAAAACAAAATCACATTGGCGATTTTCAAAACATTAATTAAAATTACCAATTAGTAAGACTTATTATGAGCTTTTTGTATCTAAACAAGTCGTAGCTAAATTTTTTCGTATAAAACGCTAATATGTTTTTTGCTCTGTTTTTAATTATCATAATTAGTTAAATTAATTAATTACACAAAAAGAGTTGTGCTGCGTAATTTCAAATTAATTCCATCCATCAACAATACATGATTGAAGTATAAATCCTATGTTTTACGTACTTTAATAGAATCTAGTTTCAGTCTGACTCGTTGACTCGGATACTGCAAGGATAAATCGTAAATTTATATGTTCTGATGAATTTGTTAGCTAGTCGGTTATTCGGAACACGCACTTTATTGTACTTTTTTTGTGCGGAAATCCCCTCGGATACTACCGACTGGTGGTTATGTCGGACTCGAACCGATTAAATACCGCACACCGTCTCGGGTACTAGAAGCCGGGAAACGAGGTGCACCCTCGTAAGGAAATCTCTGGAACCCGACGTATCTCTGACCACCCACTACTTGTAGGTGCCCCATCCTGAATAGGAATCCTTACACTTCTAATCTGTTCAGAGCTCGCGCCGCCACCCGGCCTGCTTCTACTAGGGCGACTGGTGGCCTCACCTGCCACCCTCAGGCTTGCGCCTTTGGAGGACGGAGATCGTTTTGCGATCTGCGGCGTCTGAGTCGAACACTTTAATGTACCCTGTAATCAAATGTCGATGGTCGATGCCCTTGGGGGGTACAGGTACCTACTGTTAGGGTTGATACTATGACAAGACAAGACTCTATATAAGAAACCGAACCTCATTAAGACGTTGCAAGTTTTTGTTACTTAGTACTTCTTTTATAATCGCCAAGGTCCTTATATTATTTGCGTTTACGCTAACGTCATCCACTTACTGAATATTACTTAAATGGAATAATAAGTTGTTTTGATAAATAACTGTCAGAAATGTATCCGGAAGACATTAAAGAAGACGTTAGTGTCTGACCCAAACTGGTTTTTCAGCCGAAACCGAAACAGAGAACGAACTTTCGCGTTGACACTCATTTTCGACCTAAACCGAAACCTAAACTCATTTAACCTTGAAACAAACGCGAGCCTGTAAACATTTTGTTTTTTTCGAAGGTTGCCTTGTTGTTCACTAAAGTCACTATTTTTTTTTCTTTTATCCATATACAAAAGAGTAGGTGAAGTTTTTATTCTGGTTGTAAACAGTTCACCACTATCCGTGCAAATACACTTGTGCGTATCGGTCGTGAAAAGGTGACCATTGTCCATTACGTTTAGTTCTAGGGTTCCGTACGCAAAATATTAAAACGTATTACTGAGACTCCGCTGTCCGTCTGTCTGTTTCGTCCTTACGTCTGTCTGTCACCAGACTGTATCTTACAAACCGTGATAGCTAGAAAGTTGAAATTTTCAGTTGTTGTATTTCGGTTGGCACTATAACAACAAATACTGAAACAGAATATAATAAATACTTAAGAAGGGGGGCTGCCATACAAGAAACGTGTTTTTTACGTTATTTCTCGATATTAATAACGCTTACAGGTAGACGTTTGAAATGTATAATTTGCAGTGTGGTTGAACTATGTGATTTGCTCCCTTACATACGTGTCTATGGGATGAAAGGGGGTGGTGATGGTGACACCCTGCGTTGTGTATCTGTCACCACACGAGTTCTCTATCAGTTCAAGTATATTTAAATTTACGGTGGTTTACTACATTATTTCCGATTTAATGTGCTCAAGTGTCATTAT
Source organism: Spilosoma lubricipeda (assembly GCA_905220595.1). Classification (NCBI taxonomy): domain Eukaryota; kingdom Metazoa; phylum Arthropoda; class Insecta; order Lepidoptera; family Erebidae; genus Spilosoma; species Spilosoma lubricipeda. The sequence continues at coordinate 19,835,112 of HG992290.1, read as the reverse complement.
AAGCGTGACGTACGATTGATAATAAGTTTATTGGTCCGGTTGTCTATAGGTAATAGCAACAGGCAATCAATCGCAAAAATAAAACTCATTTAGTATAAACGACAGCGGTCACCTTCTCATTTGTTTAAACAAAGTGGCACGAAATCAACGAGTTGCGTGCGGCAACCTGTGCCCCCAATAGTCATCGCCACACTTCTATATCCTAAACTATGCTTGAGGTATCATCGCTCCCCTGGGTACTGCAGCATCACATCGATCAGATATCGCACTCGAAACATTGTTTCAACTTGAAACATTGAACATGATGAAACATTGTCTAGTACATATCAGTTGTCTAGTACCCATAATACAAGCTCTGCTTAGTTTGGGACTAGATGGCGTTGTGTGTTAGATGTCCGAAATATTTATTTATTTATTATTATTATTTATTGTTTCACATGATGGCGCGGAGCAAGAAGCGCTCTGTCACACTACAGTACACAGCGGACGAGCGAGATGCCATGGTGTCATCCGTATTGTCAAATTTCATTTTTGAGTTTTTCATATTAAATGTTACAATATTATTTTATTGTTACTTAAACGTACGTAAACTTAAAGACCAGCGCTTTGGCGCACGCTAACGATAACTTCATTTTCGCAATTGCATTTGTTTAAAGAAGGTAAAGGTGGCCTCAATGTCACTTATGGTGGGTTTTATCCATGCCTATATTATAAATGGCAAAGTAACTCTGTCCGACTGCACTGAAATTTGTCATGGAGATTCTTTGATTCTTAAGAAAGGACATAGGCTACTCTTTGCTCCGGTAACGGACAAACACGCGGGCGGAGCCGCGCCCAAAAGCTAGTTAATTTTAAAAAGATAGTTCCTTTTGTCTGTGGTCCGAAGATTGAATTAAATTGTTAACGACCGAGCACTTGCCGTGAGTGACGAAGACTAGGTTAATAGTAGTACGTAGTTGTTTATTTATGTGCATGTCTATCACTGATACACTGTTGGAGATTTACGTACTAATATCATTGATTACTACTGAATATTCACAATAGGAATACAGTTCATTAATAGTCGCGTTAACAATTATGAACATGCGATCAGGAAACTCTATTTAACATAACGCAATCATATTATCAAGATAAATAACATGATAACATACAGAATACAGACACATAACAATGATTGAACATAGAATATACTATTTATTTATTTTTTCTCTCTTCTCGTAGTAAAACGAAATAAATTGGAAAATCACGACCGGTTTGATTGCTAATGTTAATAATAATAATAATCGCTTTCTTGTAAACCAAATTACTTATAAAGGTAACTTAAAGCTAAGAGGTACAATTGGCGGCCTTATCTCCCGAAGGTAATCTCTTCCAGGCAATGTTATTAATAATTATGATATTATAAAAATGTTCTAAAATTTATAAATATTCTGAAATATTTTAAGGAATGAAATCGGTCAATAGAAGAAACTTACGGAAATATGACTGCAATTGCTGAATTTCGTTCAATGTTTCACATCCAGCGCCGGAAACTCCTCACGGTACACAAAATATTCAAATCCAGGTACATGAAGTTACCTAGTTCAGTCATTAGAAGCACAACTAATGAAAGACTCCACGAAGAATTGAATTTCGTTTGTGTAAGTTAGTACGTTTGTTAACATCAGAACCAGTTGTACATCCGTCTTCACAAAATAATATCAGAACAGCTCAGTGACATAAGCACTTGTGCTGTTTTTATTTTAATTATCCGCGCGACACTCACTTTAACAGTATTATAAAATAGTACATACTCACAACAAATTAATTTACCACTAGTTAATATTCTTTTTTTATGGTATTATTTATGAACCATTGCTCAGTGTTCAGGTTTTTTATATTATTCCGTCTAAATATTATGTTAAGTAAATAAAAACTCACATAACTCTTTGCAACTAGTTATCCAAAAATGCAGCAATTTAAGCATCTAACTTTAAATAATTTTAAAACCTTAACACTAAAATAATTGGAGGATAAAGCAAGAATTATAAGAATTATAAAGGAAAAATTCCAAGTCGTTAAATCATATAAAGACGAATGGTTATTTGCGTATTCAAGATTATTCAAATAGTATTTTTGGGGATACATTTTCAAACGGACGAACCACGTGTCTATGAAAAGTTCCTTAGAGAAAAAGAACCCTGTCTGCGAGTGACAGTTCGAAGCATTTATTCGCTTTTGTGACTGACTATAAAGATAGATAGGTATATTATTGTTTAGCACGTGAAAAATATAACTGTTTAATCGTATCCCGCAACCTTGACTGGCAACACTTGGTAACTGAAACTTCTCGATTTTGCAAATAACTATATTATGAACCTCTTTAAAATGTACAGGAGATACGGGTGCATTGCAAGAATGGAACAATGGAATGTAAGCTTATTTATGTGCACAAGTAGGTATAGGCGGTAGTGACAGCACTGACAGCCCTATCAGGAGTGTTATCTACTTCTTCTAAAAATACTGTATCTACTGCACAGTAACTCATAATTTGCTATCTTATGTCGGATGATTACACCAGTAATCTTTATAAAGTGTATGGCCTTCACTAAACATTCGAAGTAAAGTCAAATTTCAAGTGTGCATTTAAAGCCGTGTCACACAAACTCGACGTGGTGACGTCACGACATCACGTGATAGGTGACGTATTCAGAGTTATGAGGACGGAACTGAGTCTATCGTCGTCCAAAACGAAAGATCAATTCTGCTCAGGTGAAGCTCCACATCCGTGTAGAGGTACACATAACACACACCTCATGTTCAGAACGCACTATTGATTGTTTCTGTCTACGCGACGCGATCAATACTAACCCTCATCGGTAATAGGCTTCGAAAAATAATAAGAAGGACCTGTAGCCATATGGTTTCAAGTTAGAAACTAGATTACCGATTAATTTTCCATCAACACACACACATTTTGTGATGGTGTTGGTGTTTGTTGATCCGACCTGGGAATCGAACCTGAGACCTCAGTGTTTGCATACGCTACCACGGTACCACCGAACACACAGTTAAGAATAATATACATATTTATAAGATGAAGAATACATAATGTGTATTATATTATAATTAGTTAAGCTCGTGACCCTTCGCCTGACCTAAGAGTGAGAGTTAGATGGGTCCACATCTGTACAGTTTGAGCGATAAATTATAATAAATCGTTGCTATGACGACAGTCTCCCGATTATTAAGACACTATATTTACATAATTATGTATAGTTGAGATATTGAACATAATTCCAAACTATAGTTTGTTAGCAGATAACCAAAGATAGAATTTGAATGTAGGAGAACGACAGTTGGATAGACGTTTTATGGATATCTAATAAAAGGTAATGTGGTGACGAGACGATTGCGGTTCCATTAGTCATTTGTGGTGTGTATGAGTATGAGAAACGGCACGCAACCGGCAATGTACGGGGAGGCTTCCACCGTTACGTCGTCAGCTCTAGGACGCGCCGGCACCGGGCACGACCGCCGCGCGCGCTCTCGCCGCCCGGTCTGGCCGCCACTGGCCGCCACTGGCCGGCTGCGGCTGCGGCTGCGGTGGCCAGTGGTGGCGTGATACTCGGTGCGTCATAGATCGCGCTGCGCTACTTATCTGACGCTTACAAAGAGTACATTCGCCAAACTCGTTACGATGATGTCATTCTCGCGCCAAAATAGTAAACATTCGTAATGTGTACCATCATTATTGACTTTGACGTCACTAACTCAGCCCTACATTGATAAACGCCGTAGTTTGATAACATAAGGCATTTTTATTTTTCTCACGTCCATCGAAAATCGAACCATACGAGACGGTATCGAGTGAGTAGACAAAGCGTGGGTGGAAAATATTAGTACCTATATAGATATGTTTTTAATGCTTGTAATTTTACTACGAACTTTAAACAAAATACAACCGTTGTCCCGCAGGACTACACGGCTTGCCGGAGCGAAACGGAAAGCTGAAGGACTTGGCACATTTCGATGCGACGTTCTTTGGAGTGCATCCGAAGCAGGCGCACCTACTAGATCCACAGCTGCGTTTGTTGTTGGAGTTGACACACGAGACCCTAGTCGACGCCGGCTATAACCCTGCGGAACTTCGCGGCTCGCGTACCGGAGTATATGTCGGCGTTTCCAATTCCGAAACCGAAGAAATGTGGACATCGGACCCGGATAAGATCAACGGTTACGCGCTCACCGGGTGCTGTCGCGCCATGTTCCCCAACAGAGTTTCCTACACGTTCGATCTGAAGGGTCCATCGTTCGCGGTGGACACCGCGTGCTCCAGCTCCATGTTCGCGCTGACGCAGGCCGCCGCGGCCATCCGCGAGGGCCACTGCGACGCCGCCGTCGTCGCCGGCACCAACCTGTGCCTGAAGCCGGCCACGTCGCTGAGCTTCCACCGCCTCAGCATGCTGTCGCCCGAGGGCCGCTGCGCCGCGTTCGACGCGAGCGGGCGCGGCTACGTGCGCTCGGAGGCGGCGGTGGCCGTGCTGCTGCAGCGGCGCGGCGCGGCGCGGCGGCTCTACGCCACGTTGCGCGGCGCGCGCGTCAACGTGGACGGCCACAAGGACCAGGGCATCACCTTCCCCTCCGGCGCCATGCAGCGCCGCCTCGCCGCGGAGACCTTCGCCGAGGCGCGGCTGCGGCCCCAAGACGTCGCCTATGTCGAAGCTCACGGCACCGGCACCAAGGTACGACCGCCGCTCTCGCTCTATCGTTTTCCGTTTATTGTTAACGTCAACCGCAATCGCACAACGCTCATGAGCTAGCTTAGCGTTTTCATTATCGTAGGATGATGATGACAAAAGTAACTTTTGGCCCTTATCAAAATTTATATTATCACTCTTTATCATATATAATTGTCTTTGGTTTTGAAGGTCGGCGACCCGCAGGAGGTGAATGCTATTGCAGATTTCTTTTGTCCGGGGCGCAAGAGCCCGTTGCTATTGGGTTCGGTCAAGTCGAACATGGGCCATTCAGAGCCAGCCTCCGGTCTGTGCTCCATCGCTAAAGTCCTGGTGGCCATGGAGCGCGGCGTCATTCCGCAGAACCTCCATTACAAATCACCCAACCTCGACATTCCGGCGCTCAGTGACGGCAGGATAAAGGTAATCTTTTGAAACGTACATACAAAGTTAAAGTACTAGTGGATTTGCATTCTGAAACACTCTCGATGTAAATATCATGATCGACAGGTATTTCTTTCACCCTTCATAAATAGTATTTTTTGTGTGATAGACTAGTACAATAACGATCTAAGAAGAGAAAGAGAAATAATTAACTCCAGAGACGGTTCCTAACTGTTCCCTAATGTCTTTTCTGTATTAGTAGTATAGTTTGTTTTGTATGTTTTGATATCATTATTACCTATAGCCATAGACCGTTCTGTATGTTATAGGTGGTGGATCGAAATACACCGTGGGACGGTGGGCTGGTGGCTATCAACTCGTTCGGGTTCGGCGGCGCCAACGCACACATCATTCTGGAGTCACAACGGGCGCCGGTCCCGCGCAGTACCAGCGCCAGCGGGCCGCCGCGACTCGTGCTGGCGTCCGGCCGCCACGAGGAGGCCGTGCGACACTTGCTCTCGCTGGCCGCCGCCCACAGGGACAACGCCGACTTGCACGCGCTGATGGACGCTATCCACCGCCACAACGTCGTGGGGCATCCGTGGCGCGGCTTTACCGTTCTCACCGACCCCCCGGTCCAGGAATGCTTTGTGAGTTCTCTGACTGACGAGTTGTGTTTTAGGTTAGCATAGTAATCGGACGAGTTAAAACTTTCACTTTGAAATTACTTTCACAGGAAATGGAAAGTGGCGAGCCGCGTCCTATCTGGTTCGTCTTCTCCGGTATGGGGTCTCAGTGGCCGGGCATGGCGAAAACGCTCATGAAACTACCGGTGTTCGCGGCTAGCATCGATCGCTCGGCCGCAGCTCTACGACCATATAAGATCGACCTTCTAAATATCGTCACCGAGGCACCGAGCTCGGCTTTCGACGACGTCGTCAATTCGTTCGTGTCCATCGCCGCGGTGCAAGTGGCGTTAGTGGACGTACTGCGAGCCCTCGAGATCCGTCCCGACGGTATCGTGGGACACTCCGTAGGGGAGATAGGTAGGAGGGCCTTCTCTGCTCGTAAAGACTATCGATCCAAATCGACTCCAAACTGACGGGTGTCAAACGCTGTAACAGGTTGCGCGTACGCGGACGAAACCCTGACGGCGGAGCAGGCCGTGCTGGCGGCGTACTGGCGAGGCCGCAGCATCGTTGACGCCGAGCTGGCCCCCGGCGCCATGGCCGCGGTGGGCCTGTCGTGGGAGGAGTGCGAGGCTCGCTGCCCGCCCGACGTGGTGCCGGCGTGTCACAACGCCGCCGACAGCGTGACGGTGTCGGGCCCCGTGTCATCCGTCGAAAAGTTCGTCGCGGAGCTCTCGAGTCAGGGCGTGTTCGCGCGAAGCGTCAACAGTTCCGGCGTGGCGTTCCACAGCAAGTACATCGCCACCGCCGCGCCGCTGCTGCGCAAGAGCCTGGAGCGCGTCATTCCCGATCCGAAGCCGCGCAGCGAGCGCTGGATCTCCTCCTCGCTGCCCAGGGACAAGTGGAACTCCGACATCGGTGAGTAGCCGTCGCCGCAGCCGTCGCCGCCGTCGACGCGATCGCGCAAAAGCAACTGACGTGACTGACGATACCTTTCGACCGACAGCGAAGCTGAGCGACGCCAACTACCACGTGAACAACCTGCTGTCGCCGGTGCGGTTCGCGGAGGCGCTGCGCGCGGTGCCGGAGCGCGCCGTGCTGGTGGAGGTGGCGCCGCACGCGCTGCTGCAGGCCGTGCTGAAGCGCGCGCTGCCCGCGCCGCTGGCCGCGCACGTGGCGCTGGTGCGGCGCGACGCGCCCGACGCGCTCGTGCACCTGCTGAGCGCCGCGGGGCGCTTGCACGCGGCGGGCGCTCAGCCGGCCGTGGCGCGCCTCTCCCCGCCCGCGGCCTTCCCCGTGGCGCGCGGCACGCCGGGGCTGGCCTCGCACGTGCTGTGGGACCACTCGCAGGAGTGGGACGTGGCGCACTTCGGCGCGGCCCGCTCGGGCGAGAACGTCATCGAGTACGACGTGTCGCGCGCCGACGACGCCTTCATCGGCGGACACAACATCGACGGCCGCGTGCTCTTCCCGGCCACCGGATACTTGGTACGTGCCTCACCTCCTCAGAATGAAAATGTCTCGTGAAGAATAATAATGTTTCGAAATGCTTTCACGCACCCACTAACCGCACTCGAAGCCCTTTTCGACTCAATTCGTTTCTTAATTATTATTGCAGACTCTAGTGTGGAGGACGATGGCAAAATTGAACAACAGGAAGCCGGAGGAGACCCCGATAGTACTGGAGAACGTGCAGTTCCGCCGAGCCACCATCGTGTCGCGCGACGCTCCCGTCAGGTTTTTGATCAACGTGCTGGACGGCACCGGCGAGTTCGACGTGTGCGAGGGCGGCGCCGTCGTCGTCACGGGCTCCGTGCGCCTCGCCCACGACCCGCGCGCCGAGCGCCTGCGCGACCTGGAGCAGCCGCCGCCCGAGCTCGAGCCCGGCCTGCTGCCCCTCAACACCGACGACATCTACAAGGAACTGCGCCTGCGCGGCTACAACTACGGAGGCATCTTTCGCGGTATCCGCTCTTCCGATCCGCGCGGTACCGCCGGAGAACTCGCCTGGGATGACAATTGGGTCTCCTTCATGGACACCATGCTTCAGTTCGGTATCATCGGCGTGGACACGCGCGAGCTGTACCTCCCGACGCGGCTGCAGCGGGCGCTCATCGACCCGCAAGCGCAGCTGGCGGCGGTCGCCGCGCTCGGTGAGGGCGAGCACGTGCCCGTGCGCATGTTCCGAGACATCGACGTCATCAGCGCCGGCGGCATAGAGCTGCGCGGCGTCAAGACCAGCCTGGCCCCGCGCCGCGCCAACCCGCAGGCGGCGCCCACGCTCGAAAAGTATGTGTTTATGCCGTACGACAACGCCACCGTGGCCACCGAGGACACGTCGCGCTCCAAACGCGACGCGATGACCGTGAGTCTACAGCTGGTACTGGAGAACACCGGTGCGCTCAAGCTGAAAGTGGCCGAGGCCGCGATAGACCGCTCGCCCGAGGCGCTGCTCACTCCGTTGGCTCTGCAGATTCTGGACACACAACCGATGGTGCGCGTGGACGCCACCCTGGCCGCGGGGCCGACGCCGGCGCCCTACGCCGCCGTCGTTAAGGATCTCGGCGTCAAGGTGGTGGCGAAGGACGCTCGCACGGCGACCGTGGAGACCGACTGTCACCTGGTGATGGCCGCCGACGTGCTCGCCCGCCACGGGCCCGGCGCGCTGAGCGGCCTGGCGGGCTCGCTGGCCGCGGGGGGCATGCTGCTGCTGGAGGAGCCGCACAAGGCGCTGGACGAGCGCGCGGCGCGGGACGCCCTAGACCGTGCCGGCCTGACGCTGGTCTCGCGCCAAGTGGCCGCCAACTGCGAGTACCTTCTGCTGCGTCACCGTGCTCGCGTTCCCGAGCACCACGTCGTGATCGACGTCGCCGACGACACCTCCTTCGGCTGGGTGGACGCGCTACGCGAAGCCATGGCGCGCGCCGAGAACGAAGACTTGCGCGTGTACGTGGTAGCGCGCACCGCGCACAGCGGCGTGCTGGGGTTGGCCACTTGCCTGAGGGGCGAGCCGGGCGGCCACGCACTGCGAGCTTACTACCTCCCCAACGCCAAGGAACCGTTCGACCCTTCGGCGGCTCCGTACGCGGAGCAAGCGGCTCGAGACCTGGCCGTGAACGTGTTGCGATCGCGCGTGTGGGGCAGCTACCGCCACATGGCGCTGGGCGAGGCGGGCGCGGCGCAGCTGCAGGTGGAGCACGCGTACGTGAACACGCTGACGCGCGGCGACCTGGCCTCGCTGCGCTGGATCGAGTCGCCGCTGCGCTACGCGCGCGAGCGCGACCTGCCGCCGCGCACGGATCTGTGCAACGTGTACTGCGCACCGCTCAACTTCCGCGACATCATGCTGGCCACCGGCAAGCTGCCGCCCGACGCGCTGCCCGGCAACCTCGCCGGACAGGTAATCGTCCCGATTCTCTTCGTGTTCCGAAAGCAATTAAAGTATAAATATATCATTTAAAAAAAAATTACATCTACGTATTCAACGTCGACCGTTATTTACAGGAGTGTATCCTCGGCCTGGAGTTCAGCGGTCGCGCGTCTAACGGGCGTCGCGTGATGGGTATGGTAGCCGCGTGCGGGCTGGCCAGCACGGTGCTGGCCGACGAGGGCTTCCTGTGGGACGTGCCCGCCGAGTGGTCGCTGGAGGAGGCGTCGACCGTGCCCGTGGCGTACTCCACGGCGTACTACGCGCTGGCGGTGCGCGGGCGCATGCGGCGGGGCGAGGCCGTGCTCGTGCACGCGGGCACGGGCGGCGTGGGGCAGGCCGCCATCAGCATCGCGCTGGCCGCGGGCTGCACGGTGTTCACGACCGTGGGCACGCCCGACAAGCGCGCGTTCCTGCGCGAGCGCTTCCCCGCGCTGGCGCCGGAGAACATCGGCAACTCGCGCGACGCGTCCTTCGAGCAGCTCATCAAGCGCCGCACCCGCGGCCGCGGCGTGGACCTGGTGCTCAACTCGCTCGCCGCTGACAAGCTGCACGCCTCCGTGCGCTGTCTGGCCGAGGGCGGCCGCTTCCTGGAGATCGGCAAGCTAGACCTGTCCAACGACACCGCTCTGGTCGGTACCTGTGCAGTGTCTCGATATCACTTATGCTCGTGACTCTCGACGAAGTACTGAACGTTTGCGCGCGTCGGTTGCAGGGTATGTCGATATTTTTGAAGAACACCACCTTCCACGGTATCCTGTTGGACGCTCTGTTCGACGCCGGCGACGAAAACAGCGAAAAGGCGGAAGTGGTCCGCTGCGTCACGGAGGGGATGAAGAGCGGCGCCGTCAGGCCTCTACCGGCCACCGTCTTCTCGGATCACCAGCTCGAACAGGCTTTCAGGTGAGCTTGTATCTCAAACGATCACTTCACACGCAAATCGGTAACAAATTCTAACGAGAATGTTCCAAATTCAAATGAAATTTGATAGACTTTACTGTTTTCTTTAATGACTCACGTTCGTAACATTACAGTATAACGGAGCCGTGGCTTCTGCATTATAAATACCACTGACATCGTTGCCCATAGTCGTCGTATTCTTCGTAAATATAAGTTCCCTATAACTCGTATTTCCTCCTCTGGATTAACAACTGATGTGATTGTGCATTTAATACATATGCAGGATTGGTAACCTAATGATATTGAAGTGATTTCATATTTATTACATATTTTGTGGAAGTGAGTGGTATTATTTATAATCTCTCCTGTAGTCACAGATCAATCATTTGTAACGGGTGCTCTTAAATCTCGCACAGAATAATTTATATCACCTCAAATAAAGCACCACGTTACATGAGAGAAAAAAATCTAAAGTGTTTCGATTTTTGTATTTAGCTAACGATTCCAGTGGAGTTTGATCTATCGATTGCATTTCAGGTATATGGCGACGGGCAAGCACATCGGCAAAGTGGTGTTGCGCGTCCGCGAGGAGGAGGTCGCGGGCGCTCGGCCCGGCGCCAAGCTCGTGTCCGCGATCCCCCGCACCTACATGCACCCGGCCAAGTGCTACGTGCTCGTCGGTCAGTACCGGCTCTGGACTTTACGCCGAGGCACCGCACGACGTAAAAGTAAAGTCTATCGGAAAGTGTAAAATTCATTTTTTATGACAGGCGGTCTCGGCGGCTTCGGTCTCGAACTGGCGCAGTGGATGGTGAAGCGCGGCGCGACTAAGATCCTGCTGAACTCCCGCAGCGGCGTGCGGACGGGCTACCAGGCGTGGTGCATCCGGCGCTGGCGCGCGGCCGGCGTGCAGGTGCGCGTGTCCACGGCCGACGCCGGGTCGGCGCGCGGCGCGCGGGCGCTGCTGCGCGAGGCGGCCGCGCTGGGGCCCGTGGGCGGCGTGTTCAACCTCGCCGCCGTGCTGCGCGACGCCTTCCTCGACAAGCAGACCGCCGCGGACTTCCAGGCCGTCGGCAAGCCCAAGATCGACGGTGAGCGGGCCGTAGCGCCCTAAGCGCGGTGATTCTCACGATCGACCTCGTAGACGACATCTATACGTAAATCATATTACTGTACGACGACAGGTACGAAAATGTTGGACGCGGCCTCGCGCGAACTGGCTCCGGAGTTGGAGTACTTCGTGGCCTTCTCGTCGGTGTCGTGCGGCCGCGGCAACCCCGGCCAGAGCAACTACGGCCTCGCCAACTCCGTCATGGAACGCATCTGCGAGCAGCGCCAGGCCGACGGCCTGCCCGGCCTCGCCGTGCAGTGGGGAGCCATAGGTACCGTCATTATTACGCTTCTGTCGAGTGAACCCGCCGAGGTCAATATTTAAGCGACGATCTCCCGTCGACAGGCGAAGTGGGGCTGATCGTGGAGACGATGGGCGGCGACGAGACGGTGGTGGGCGGCACGGTCCCGCAGCGCATCGCGTCGTGCCTGGAGGCGCTGGGCGCGCTGCTGGCGCTGCCGCACGCCGTGGGCGCGTCGCTGGTGTTGGCCGACAAGCGCCGCGCGGCCGCCGCGCCCAGCGCCGACCTCGTGCACGCCGTCGCCAACATCCTAGGTCAGTCTCGTCGCCACTCGCCACGCGCCACTCGCCACTCACCACTCACCACTCGCGGTCGGCTATTTATATATCATTCATATGCAGATCCATTTTTGTTTTGCCAAATTCTGATTGTCAAAAACAGCGAATGCTGTGTTTAAGGTAAATTCTTATCGATTTGTAAACTGGAGAGAGAACTTAAACTGGAGATGATTAAAAACGGTCTCGCGAACTTGCAAACGTTGTTTTACGTTTACTTCTTATCTAATCCTCCTGACGACTGTAACACAATTTATATTAGTACGGTCGTCAACGGCAACCTCTAGTCTAATGTGTCACTATTTTTATGTTTTATTAGTATAAGAAAAATTTGTAAAAATAATCTGTGGAATAAACATTATTATTATTATTATTAATCACTAGTAAACCAGGTTTTGTTCGATAACATAGGTATTAAAGATCCGAGCAAAGTATCAGACTCGGCCAATCTCGCGGAGTTGGGTATGGACTCGTTGATGGGCGCCGAGATCAAGCAGACGTTGGAACGTGGGTACGACGTGGTGCTCGGAGTGGGAGAGATCAGAGCGTTGACGTTCGCGAAGTTACGCGCCATGGCCGGCGGGGAGGAGGCCGCCCCCTCCGCCGAAGCTCCCGCCGCCGGCGACGCTCCCGCCGAGCTGGTGCAGTTCGCGACGGTCGGGGAACTCGTGCCCAAGCAGGTGATAGTCAAGCTGCCCAGCGCCGCGAAGGCCGACGCCAATATAAAACCCGTATTCATGGTGAGTGCCGTGGCCGAGGATCACTAATATTTTTATCCAAAATCGCTTTCGTTTCACTAGTTTATACCGTTACGGATCTTTTTTCGTTTGGATCGGTCGGTGAGCCGTTTAACGTCGAAGCGATTCTCATGAGCTTTCGGAACGAGTAGTGACGGGGTGCCGGTGTCGCCAGGTGCACCCGATCGAGGGCGTGGTGGAGCTGCTGCGCGGCGTGGCGGGCGGCGTGCGCGCGCCGGTGTACGGGCTGCAGTGCACGGCCGCGGCGCCGCTGGCCAGCATGGCCGAGCTGGCCGCCTTCTACGTGGCGCACGTGCGCGCGCTGCAGCCGCAGCCGCCCTACACGCTCATGGGCTACTCCTTCGGCGCGGGCGTCGCCTTCGAGATGGCGCTGCAGCTCGAGAAGGTGAGTGACCCGGGACGGAGCGTCGGCCGCTCCGGCGCAGGGTTCGCGCTCCTGACCGAGTGTCTGTCCGCAGGCGGGATGCGATACGCGACTGGTGCTCGTGGACGGCTCGCCGGCCTACCTCGCCACGCACACCACGCGCGGCAAGAAGAAGCGCGCCACGCGCACTCAGACCACCGACGAGGCCGACGCCTTGGCCTACTTCGTGCAGCTGTTCAAGGAGGTCGACCCCGCCAAGGTGAGTCTCGACGTTCGCCGTTTTGAACGTTTCGACGATGTAGATATGCGTAGGTATCGGTGTGAGAGTCGACGCGTGCGAAAGACGCTAGATGTTTAGAATCGCCTAATAGCTAGACGGGACCCCGTCCGCGTCCGCAGGTGGCGGCGGAGCTAGAGCGGCTGCCCAGCTGGGAGGCGCGGCTGGAGCGCACCACGGCGCTGGCGGGCGAGGCGGCGGGCGAGGCGGCGGGCGAGGCGGCGGGAGCGCACGCGCGCGAGCTGGGCGCGGCGGCCGAGGCCTTCTACCGCAAGCTCGTGGTGGCCGACACGTACCGGCCCGCCGGCCGCCTGCGCGCGCCCGTGGCACTGTTCACGGCGCGCGACAACTACGTGACGCTGGGCGAGGACTACGGGCTGCGCGAGGTGTGCGCGGGCGAGCTCAGTACGCGCCAGCTGGCCGGCACGCACCGCAGCATCCTGGCGGGCGACGCGGCTGGTGCCATCGCGGCGCACCTGTCGGCGCTGCAGGCGCAGGCGCAGGCGCAGGCGCAGGTGCAATAGCGCCGCCGCCCGCGCCGCTCCCGGCGCCGCGCGCGCCGCTAGCGCCCGCGCCCTGGACACTGACACGTGTGCGTGTGACCTGACACTGACACGTGTGCGTGTGACCTGACTCTGACACGTGTGCGTGTGACCTGACTCTGCTGTGCAGTGCTCGCGAGTGTAGTCGCCGTCGTCCAGCCCCGCGCCTGGCCGCGTGCGCTGCGAAGGCGGTCGACGATCTGTGACGAGTAGAGATCTGTTGAACGAGTTTCGCTAATCGGTAACGGTTTACGTAGAATAAATAGATTACGTCGTGACTCTACCGTAACTCCACTTCCACGAATGCGGCGTAGTCGCTAAGATATCTTGTGTAAAGGAATATCAGTTTAAGGAATATAGTTTTAAGTTGCCGCGGCGCTTCTGCGCCTGCGCGCGTTAGTTACTACCAGTGTATGGTTGTTGTGCTATTTATTTTGTTACTGATGAGGAGCAGGAACCTGTGATTAAAAGTGCATTATTTTCTAAAAAGCGATTTTATTTATGACACGCACCTACCGGTCACTCTGAAACCCTCCAAAACCAGATCCAAATACAAAAAAAAGAAAGAGTCGTAACATAACATGGCTGCTTAGTGTGGTGAGAGTATTTTAACTTATTCTGTGCGAGATTTATAAGAGCACCCGTCACAATAAGTTGATCTGAGGGTACAGGGGAGATTTTAAATAATATAACTCACTGCCACAAAATATGTAATAAAAATTCAATTACAAAAAGGTACTCGTAGGGTTATCAATCCCCAAATATATATATTAGAAATACAGCACTGAAACAACAAGGTTATTAATCTAAGACTATGCTAGATATACAGGCGTTGGCGTGTGCGACTTCTGATCATGAAGTCTCGGGTTCGATTCCCGGGTCGGACCAAATGTTTGTATACAAATATATGTTTCGGAGTTTGGGTGTTTACTATATATAATATGTATGTATTTACAAAAAAGTTAGTATATATGTACTTGTATCAGTTGACTTTAAACCCATAACACAAGTTCTACTTAACTTGGGACTAGATGGCTTTGTATGTTAGATGACCGAAATATTTATTTATTTTATTTTTTATTTATAAGTCGGTATCCGACGATGGAAATTTTCTTCCCTCCAACCATCGCCGATTGAACCTCGCGGAAGTTAGGTGTACTTAACAGGGTGAGACGTTTCTTCTCGCCCGGGCATCTATGTCTTGTTTACAAGACCCAGGTTCGCTCGTGCGTGGAGTACTGTTCTTACCTATGCAATGGTGTCGCACAGTATTAAAACACGAAACTCACTACCACCGCATGTGTTCCCATCCCATTACGATCCCGGGTCCTTTAAGCGGAGCGTGAAAGCATCTCACTAGGCCGTAATAGCGTGGGTCACTATGCTACTCTGTCCACGTTCGCAATGAGGATAGATTTATTAGTGCATTTTGGAGTTTTATTGCCTAGAGTTAGAAGGCATTTTATTCAATATACACTGACGGACTCATAAACTGTATCAAATTAAGAAACGACTTTGAAATAAATATTTTTTTCTTGGATCTTAAAATGTTTTTTTAAGAAAAGCAGAAATTTAAAGAAAAATGGTTTAATTAAAAAATTGGTTTTAACAATAGACACAAGCTTTATGCAAGGGTTTATTTATGTTTTAATAAGGTGTATTACCACCACGTGCCCTTATTATGGATTCTAATCAGTTCGGCATAGATTTGATTAGGGTTATTGAAACATCTTGCGGAATATTATCCCATTCTTCTGAAAGTGCTGTTCTTAGTGGTGCCACTATCGTAGGCACAGGATTTCTCGCATATACAGCTCTTTTTAAATTGTCCCAAAGATGCTCAATGGGATTAATCCATCATCATAATCATAATCATAATGAGAAAACATTAATGATCCTTTTTTTGACAAAACTAGAAAGTAAGTAGTCGTAGGGCGGCATAATCGGGTTTGCACGCGGGTGCTGGATCAGCTAGCGGCGGGCCTGCAACGCATAGCCCAAACCGCTAAACCTTGAATCCTGAAATATTTCATGTAGGTTCTTTATATAACGTAAGTGAGCACTAAGAAAGGAATTCTTGAAATTCCACCCCTAAGGGGGTAAATCAGTGGATGAAAGTTTGAATGAAACTTTTTATTCCTTTTATGAATTTGCTTAAAATTTTGTAAAAATATAGTGGGGTTAAAGTAATTAAATACGTAATAATATTTTGGGTTTGATTCCCTTTCCGAGTGTTATTGAATATACATAATGATATGTAAGTGGTGGTAGGATAGGCGTGATCACTGATCAGGCAGCGAGAATAGCTTCTAGTTGGCAGTGATGTAGACAGAGCGGCAGAGAGTCAGTGCGCGGCAGCGCGGTGCCCGGAGAGAACGTGCGCTGGCGTCGCGACCGCGATATACGCGCCTCGCGCACGAGCGCAGTCAATGTGATAATGCGTTTGTGTTGACGATAAATAAAACGCGCTTTACTCTTATTTTTTATAATACATAATTACATTCGTGTGTTTCATATTGTACTATATCTAAAAATATGTATTTCCGAGAAGGGTTAGGTTACGAGTTCGAAACTGCTTTAAATGATTTACCTTTAAGTACCTATATACTTTTAAAATAAATGTCCAACCCCACTAGTTAGAATTTTGATGAGTAGACATTCGACAACTAAGTAATGTCGTGTTCTGTGAGTTTTCAATAACATCCCTAAGTACCTACTCTATTATATAGTTTTCCTATTTACTTATTATATAGGCATTACTAACACATAAGTGGTTTTCTTAGTGGGCACCTGTCTACTTGCGGTGAAAAGCAATGAAATGTAAAGTAATTGTAAGCCCATTGTTTTGAATGGACCACGCTTCGATTCCGTCTGACAGCGTAGGTAAGGTTATTCTAACAACTATAACTTGCTTCAATGCTCCTAGTTTACCATAAAGACGAGGTAAAATTCGGTATTATTCGATTTTCCGCCCTGAGAGGTTTGGTAGGTACAAAAAAGTCTTTTTTTAACACATTTATTAGCTTGCAGTTTAAGAGACTTTGTTCTCTAATTATTTTGCTTTTACCATAATCTGTAAATGAAATATTTACAACTATTGACATCTAGTTATACCTCTGCACTTTTAGGATAAAATGATTTTTCTTTTTCAACTTATACAAAACCCCTGAGCCACACGACGATATCGGCTACCACAAAAACCTCGGGTAACGTCGCGAAGCTAACCTAGTCTAAAAAAGTATTCTTACTCTCTCCTTATATCATCAGGTTTTAGCCAGTGAAAGTCCCGTCGAAATCGGAGATTAATCAGAAATCACAAGTCCAGAGATTAGCCGGAACAAACAGACAGACTGAGAAAAGAAATGCGTTTTTGATGTAAGTAGGTATGTACCTGCCTATATAGGTACTTTCATATGCATCCAGTGAAAACCAGGAAATTTAGTCATTTTGAGAGGCGCCGGTGAATTTGCGCGGATTAGCTAGTAACAAAGAAATCAAAAGATCGCAGCATCTCACCTGTTCACAAGTTAATGATAATTATTGGAACTCAGTTCATATACATACACACATATTATTAGGTATACTCTAGATCCGAGAAGTTATCAATTTGATCAAATAGGGGGTAGAGATATTACCGTTAACGTTCACTCTACGAGTCAGATGGGAAAATTCGGTAAATATTGAAAGGAAATGTAAGTGAGAGACGTAAGCAATGGGGCATGTGTCACATGTTCCTGGATTCATTCGTCATGCATTTACCTGTCGTGTACTCGTGTATAGCTTAAGCGCGTAGTGCCTTATCTTTGAAAGTTGTCAGTGTTGTGAGAAAACCGTGAGAACGTTAGAGATGCATGCGCGGGTCTAGCGCACGTGCGCTCACGTGTACCCGCTCGCCATAATATGTATAATGTCTTCAGTGGTTAGTGTTCATCATTCCTCAAGCTTATAACTATCAAGTTAAACACACCCAATGAATCCTTAAAGATGGCTTCTAAATATTAAAAGTAAAGTGGTGTACTCAGTTAAAGTGTTGGTGTGAGTGTGGGAGCGGTGGCGGCGTGAGCGTTGCGAATAAATGAGAGCGTCACGATCCATTATACAATTAGTGGGGCGCATGCGTGGTGCGAGCGCGTGCTCCGGTCCGCCCCCCTAATTGTGGCTCACCTCTGACCGCTGCGCCGCACACACAACACACCACAGTGTACGGACACGCTCTCACGCACCCTTTCCTTTTTACCTTATAAAGATGCAAAGCAGGTGAACTTTATACTCGTGCAACATCTCTCACACATTTAGATGTACTCACGATCTCTGTTGAACCGGTTATCTGGATCGACATCGAAATTGTACGATACTTTGGCGTTTAAACGAATCTTGGCAAAGTCTCTAACAACACAAAAAAAATCAAAATATTGAACAGCTAACAGACATTATTTAGTATACAATTTTATATGATTTAGTTCAACAACCAAAAATATAGCGATTGACGAATGATAATAATAAAGAACTATAGCCGCTTGATCTATATGAAGCTTATCATTAAGCTATTGAGCTACTGAGCAAATCTTTGCGGATTTCAAATATCGGCCTAGTTATTAGTCAGATAATAACTGAGTAATATTACGAGCAGTTAGTGCTGATAATTGAAAATCAATTTATTTCACTTATACGGTTCTATTACTTGTAGTTATTAGTTGTAGTTTAAAAAAGTTTAAAATAAAATAATGTGCCATCATTCACTTAAAACTCTGTTTCTCTCTACGTAACTCCAAGGTCGACAGGCCTGATTGGATCTTGGCGTGCACAACACGTTTATAAGTCAAGTAATTCACATAGAACTGGAGTAGACGGTGAGGTCAACTCTGTATTACTGATGTGGAGTGACCATGCGCCTAGTCGAGGGCACTGTCAGGCGATACACGTCTACAACCTGCTCGTAACCGCCTCGCTGACTTCCATGAATGTGTTCTATTTGTATCTTATGTCACGGAGAAAACCGCATGTAATTGTACACCCAGGACGGTGACGTGGATGGCTAGTGTAACATACCGAACACAAGAGTGGTTATGGTTAAATGTCTTAATATATTTGTCTAGAGTTCATCGAGTCCAGAATTTAACTGACGAAAGTTCTGGAGCATTGTTACAGTATTAAACAGAATGTCAGTCACATTGTCTTTACTGACAGATTAATGCATTCAATAGTTAATTTTATAAAATAAAGTGAGATTGTTAGTTATGTTGTTAATTGCGTATGTTTTGTGAGAACGTAACCGCTGTTCAATTTCGCTGTAAACTTTCAGTGAGTACCTTATTGTTCTCAATCCCCAACAAAAGCTGGTCGCTGAATAAACACCTCATAAACATATCAGCTGTGATGAAATCTTTTACAGCCTATGTTTTCCTGTCCGCCTTTTAGTTTTGGCTCTGGAACGACTGGACGTATTTTAACGAGATTTTCACAGACATATAGTTGATGTTCTAAGGAAGTAGTAGGGAGGAGTAACTAGGCTACTTTTTTATTAGGATTCCATAACTCAAAAGAAAAAACGGAACCCCTATAAAATAAAATAAACAAATTTTTTTTTTGTTCTTTCATATAATAAGTCGTTTATGATGCAAATTTTCGACACTCGCAAGAAAATCAAAACCATGAACTCGGAATCTTGAAATTTGGTACGAAGCAACGTCTTATAGCACAGATAAAGAAAAATTGCGAAAAGCATACATTTTTAGTTACATGATATAATAAAAATCATCATAACCTACTCTTTGCCCAAATTTATTTGGGTCGGTGCAATGAGTTTTTCTCCTCCATTCTCCTCTATCACTCGTTAGTTCACTGCTTACACCCTTCCTGGCATTTTTTCTTTGGTCGTCCTCTTCCGTCGACTTCCATACTTAACACTTTCTTAACTACATTTTGTTCATCTCTACGCACCACCTGTCCATAACAGGCTAACCTGTTCCTTCTCAAATTGATGAATTTTAAACTAACTACCTTTTCCTCATGAACGCGTAGAGGTATTACATTGTAACTCATATCAAATACTTAGGACTAGATGGCGTTGTTTGTTAGATGTCCGAAATATTTGTTCATTAATTAATTTAATATACCATTGATCTAGGTATATCTATATCTTAATGGCATTTACACAAATGTATGTATTTCAAAGTCAAACTAAAAAGATGATTATTTTTGAAGTGAAAACCTTTAAGCCGCGTTGAGCACTTTTTGGTAGCGGAAAACCTTATGAGTTCGCGTCACCGACATGCTGACATCACAAAACTTCTTTGTCCGCGTTCATCACTTTTTGGTAGGGGAAAATCTTATGAGTTCGCGTCACCGCATAACCAACATGCTACGATGCTATGTAATGTTTGATGTTGATAATTTTAATTTAAACATGAAATTGCTAATTTTACACATTAATTTTACAAATAACATTCTAAGTTATAAGTTTTCGGCAGTTTTCTTCCTTTGACGAAATGACAACCAGCCGGATCACTCGGATCTGCTATTTCTGCCAATGTCAAGTATTTAAAGTCTTCAAATCTTTATGTGTTTGTCGTAATGAAATTAATGATAAAAAGTGGATGAGATGAAACGGGGACGCGCGTATAGTCTTTCGAAGAAATAAAAAAATACCAATTAAATTGAGAACCTCCTTTTGGAAGTCGGTTAAAAAACGATCTCCGACGCGACGCAATCCTTATGACTGCCAATTTTAT
Organism: Spilosoma lubricipeda; assembly: GCA_905220595.1. NCBI lineage: Eukaryota > Metazoa > Arthropoda > Insecta > Lepidoptera > Erebidae > Spilosoma > Spilosoma lubricipeda. Next base: position 19,814,695 of record HG992290.1, on the reverse strand, counting down.
TTGTCTAAACTGTTTTACTGAATGTCAAAGTAGCCATGATGAAATCTTTGATTAAAGAGGTGTAACAGCCTTAGACAAAAGAAATCCTAAAAAGTTCTAACTAAAACAATTTAAGAATTATGATTGAATTTCGACCTCTGGTCGACCGCTAGTATTACGAGTATTAGATTAGGCATACAATGTACACTACTTGAGGAATTTGCGATAGGCAGCATCTATATTTGTGTTGATTCAGACTAGTTGGTATTAGTTAGTTCGATGAACAACACAACAAACACTTCTCTCACTTGCTCGAGTTACTTCACTTCTTGTCTGCAGAATAATTGCTCCCTCTTACTGAGTATGTAACAACTCATAGTGGTATAAAATAAGTGTTTAATATGCTTCAGCCTGCTCTTACTGGGATATTAGAATTAGCGTATGATTTTGTATGTCTCACACTTATGCTGATGACACTGAGAGCTCTCCCTCTGTTTTGTTTGTACAGCGTGATATATAGTAAGGTATGATAGGTAGGGTAGGTAGAAGCCTCCTTCTAAAGGTGAGGCCGATGTCTAGTAATAGACTGTTACTGTTACTGGATTGGAGCTTTTACCCTTTATAATTGGAAAGCTTCTGCGATACAGTGTTTACATCTTATTTACTTTTCCAGGTTCTATTTAATAAGTGAAGTTTTTTTTGGCTATAAAACATAGAGTAGACGAACGGGCGGTGCCTGTCGGGGAGGTGCAGGCTGCAGCGAGCACATAACGAGTGGATGTGTGTCAGTGTGTCGGTGGAGGAGCTGTCGGATGTGTGTGCGCCTCTCGCCGAATCCTCGCAAAAAGGTCCGCGCGACATTCCGGCCGCGGCGGTGCGTCTCTCGCCCTCCGCCGGAGTCCGCGCGACGGATGTGTGTCAGCGGCGCACGGCCGCACGTCTCTCGCTCCTGAACCAGCACAAGCAGTCAACAACGGACTGCGGCAGGCGGCGGCGCGTTCTGCCGACTCACCGCCGGTAATGAGTGCGACGCGATGCTTACTGCGCCGCGCCGCGCCGCCCGCGCTCCGCTCCTGTGCCGCGACACACAATACCTCATTAGTTCCGAGTGCTGAGAGCCTGATTATGATGTGGACGTGCGCGTAAGTGAACTTGCCTCGTGCACCGCCGACGACTAGTTTTTGTGAACGACGTCATGGAAGTGCGACGGAAGAGAGTTTAAACGGTTAACGCTAATGGTGACGGATACGTCCCTGTGAACATGTGAGCAGTGGCCGAACGCGGTTTGGACAGTGTATCGCGTGCGGCGCGGCGCGGTGCGATATGCTGCTGCCGGACCAGACGTACGAGGGCGCGCTCTCGGTGATGCTGCGCGCCCACCGCCTGCCGCCCGACTTCTTCTGCGCCAACAGGGCAGCCAGCGGCTCTACCCCCCTCTCCGTTCGGTACGTCAAATTGCTTAGTACTATTACGCTGTTCGTTACAATATTATGATAATAATTCAAACAGGACCGGGCAAATTAATTAGGTACCCTTGTTTTAAAAGAATTGTGAAAATAAGTGAAAAAATATGCGCACATAGGTCTTGCAAAGATTTTTGCGCTTAGTGGAGTAAATAAACGAATGTTAGTGAATGTTGGATAGGACCTTATAGTTGCCAAGTGATAAATAATAAGACCACTCCTTATCACTGTTCTTCACTATCTGTCATATAAATTACACTAACATTGTCATTTATGTAGAGTTGTATAAACCTAAAGCTACAATTATAATGAGTAAACATGAAAATTTCAATATGCATATATTATCAAAAGACTAACACAAATCCTAGTCAAGCCCATCCAGGTAGTTTTAACATAAATTAAAAGTGCTTCCAACACAAACAGGAGGTAGGTATACCATCTTAGCAGTTCTAGGTGGTTATTCTCGGTGTGTCAATAAGTGTTTGTTCGACAAGTGTTAGTGTCGTAGTGTTTAATGAAGGTACTTGTATGTGGTCGGTGTGTGCAGGTCCTCGTCTTGGGCGGGCGGCGCCGGCGGCAGCAGGCGGCGGCGACGCTCGCGGGCCCCGCGCTCGCGCCCTCACCACGGACACGGTCAGTGAACGCACACACACGATATGTATATTTGAAGTTCCTAACTTTAATCTGCAGCTTTGTCCACGTAAAATATTTCTCTCTAAAGTAAATGTAAACATTTTACTACGATTTAATTAACGTTGCTCCGGTGCATAAAACACGAACAAAGTAACATTGTTTTTTAACTGTTATATTGTTTGTGTTATATAAAAAAACACGACAAGAGCGTACCTAAACCAGAAGCCAGGGCTTGCATTATAATAAGAAAGAAAGAAAAAACTCGTGTACGAAGGAGGTGAGCGGTTCAGCTCCTTCGAACACGTAAACAACAATAGATTACTGCGCGTCGTAGAGCTGAGGGAGACTTTGTCGCTACACGACTTGCAAGTTCTAATCGACATTATGGGTTGCTTACAGCCATTAGCGCCGAGCCATCAGCCAACTCAGAACAGACCTTCATCATCGTCTTCAACACCCAACTTGCAGAATTACTTAAATATTCTATTGGCAAACTTTGTTGGAAGCGCGGTCTTGCCATAAATCATGTTGTTATGTGGCAGTAGATATAATTACTAGGAGAATTAAAAATTACCTTTATAAAACACCCTTAACATTCATTGTGAAATAAATCAATTAACATTATACACATAATGGCTTTGCAAACACAATTCATTTTTGTAATAAGAATTTCAGTGTTTAGGTCCAAACACTAAAATTATTAATGATACTATGTCGAACTCACTTATAAGGCATAAAGGCATACATGCAACGTTGAAGTGTCTTTACCTTGATGCCAAGATTTCCTTTAATTGGTGCGCTGTGAGCTCCCCCGTGAGTAGCTGCAGCGCCTGCGCAGTGCGCGGCCGCAACAATGTTGCATCCCATCGCACTCTGTGAGGCTACAGCCACTCGACCTCTATTGTACTCGTAATAGCAATAGCCAACATTTATGTAGCTTTAGAAACATATCGCACAACCGTATCGAAGATTATTTTTAATCCCGAATACAAAAAGTAGTGGCGTGATAAGTCGAGCGTGATTAACTGAGTACTTAACTTACCTGGGTGTTTACAGCAAACGAACTTTGATTTACTTTTGTTAACCGACTTCAAAAAAGCAGGAGGTTCTATTTCCATTGTAAGTATATTTTTTTTGGATGTTAACTGATTCGTCAATAGTGGACCGATTTTGAAAATTCTTTTTGTATTCGAAAGGGTATGCTCCCGGGGTGGTCCCATTGCCACCATATCAGGATTCGAAGATTTGCGGTCGCTCGCAAATCATCGGATCCCTCGATTCCCTCGAATCGAAACCCTATATTTTTTTAGGCATGTACTTTATTTTTAGTACAATTTCTAAAGTTACGTCGGTATTTACGTCTTATAGTTTTCATTTCATGATGATGAGCTGATGATGTCAGGTACAACTCCTTAACGGTTAATAGTTGTAGGATAAATCTTTAAATATCAAGTCAACATATGTCTGTTACCTTTAGTCGTATTCATTCAAGTTATTTAGGTAGACTGATGATAGAAGGTACAACTCCTTAACGGTTAGGAGTTGGAGGATAATTCCTTCAGTTTCATACGTAACTATAGACATTTAGTTGTATACTTTCAAGATGTTTAGGTGAGCTGATGAGAGAAGGTAAAACTCTTCAACAGTTAGTGATTAGAGGATGATTGATTTGATCTTCTTGCCATGTGTAGGAAAGAAAAAACATGCAAAGCAGTGGTTCGGATTAGGAACGTACACCAATCTATACACAGTTTGTCTTAGTAGGTTCATTTAATTATAGACAGATAGATAGAAAACTATTTGTACACCGTATCACAGATTTAAAAGAGAGCACAGAAAATGATAAAAATATAATTTACAAAGGGCTATCTTATTGTCGTACCGTAAGCAATCTATTACTAAATATTGATCAAAATGTGTCGGAGAGCCAGTAGTGGACGGTGCAATAAGGGTCTTGTGTGAATTTTTTCACATTGACTCTATTGTCACGGTGAGCGCGATTAGATGTGCGATTGGTGAAGATTTCGGTATGAGTTGATCGAAAACCGCAGGAAAATTGATTAAACGTGATCTAATGTCACAATAGACCCTCAGGACTTGACGTATCATAATCACCCCCACTAAGGATTAGCAGTAGGAGTATTCTCCACAGAGACACAGGCGCTATGACAACTAACCCCTTAATGTCTTTTCATTTAAGTAACTCGCCAGCGCCTGCTTCTATTTTATCACGGCGCAGGTCATTTGAGCTTGGACACAATCGCCATTGCCCCGTAGACCACGTTCTCGGTAACAGAAAGGTCGCATCTCAAAATAATTTTGGAGACTATGCTCAGTTTTAATACGTGTTCAAACCACTAAAGTTATTCGTGTCAGTAGAAATTATATGAAATAGTTCAACTTACTACTTACCTATGATTGTTAGCACTAACAAGTACAATTTTAACAAAAATGAAACCGACTTTAAGGTTCGACTCGATTTCTCTTGGATGCCATCATCAGATATTAATGTCCTTATCATGGTACCACCGTCGGGACATCTCCTTTCCATTAAAAAAAGAATCATCAAAATCGGTTCATAAATGTCGAAGTTATCCGCGAACACACATAAAATATATATATATATGGTCGAATTGAGAAACCCCCTCTTTTTTATGAAGTCGGTTAAAAATAGAAAAATAAACGACTTCAAAAATAGCATCCAGCGTAAACTCCCTGCCTAGAAACACTAAAAACGTAAAATAAACTGGCTCTTCATAGATTGCTAAGTCAATTCTTGTCTAAACCTAATTCCTTGTTCATTTAAATGTTAGTATTATAATGTGTGCTAGGTACCTACAATCTGTTTCAAGTCGGTGCCAAGCCAAAAATAATACGAACAATTACAAAAATCTAAGCGACTATCAAAACTAAAAACCTGTAAACAGCACTATAACGTATCGACAATATTTTTGCTTTGAACAATTTATAAATGCGGAGAAACATAAGGCGCTCCACAAAGTAGTGTAGTTGAAACGTCCAATATCTAACGAAATCAGTAGAGTGTTTCTAACACTAAAAAACGTAAAGTAATCTACGCAGGGAATAATCTAAGCAGGGAGTTTTTGTTTAGAGTAACAAGTAAACAGTAAATAGTGCAAAAGAATCTGTTTCAGTTTCTTTTGCCCTATTTACGTTTACTGCAGACAGAAGTGTTCAACATAGATCTATACTAATCGATTAGAGACTTTTGAATAGACACCATATACCTATTTTAACGAATCGCTATGATCTCAACCTTTCTATCGTTAATATTACTGGAAGCAAAAACTTATCTTATTATTAATAATTTTGTGTTAAAGAGCATTATTTATTATTGAAAACGATAAAATTCGACCAAAAAATGTCTTGTTAATGAAATATTACAAGTTTCACGATAGAAAATTGAGAAACATTAACAAAGTAAAGAACTTTCGGTAAATATTTAGGTAGGTCTATACATACACTCAGCAAATACACAAAATAATCCCCAAATCTTAAAAGTAGAGTGATAGTTCAACTTACATTAAATTCTACAAACTTTATTTTCTTCCCTCAGGTGAGTTGAAAGATACATTTATTCGATTAACAAAAAAGGAACAAAAATATACGACTTCGAGGTTTGAATCATTGCCGTTATGTTTTATTGCTTGCTGTATAAAAAGTACCTAATATTTGTACGCATGTGGTTTGTACTTACAATAGTTTAGAAATCATTTTGTTATATTGCTAGGAAAAACGTGAAGGTTCACGTAATATTGTAGAGGTAACATAGGTAATGAATTACTAAGTCCGTGCACCAGAGGAGATGTAGCTACGTTAAGATCGACAATTTGATCGAAGCACGAGACCTTGCGAGGTGGCGCCGCGAGATGCGCCAGTGGCGGAGTGCAGTGTGGGTGTAGGTGTGCGCCAAGCCGCCGAGTGTCGCGCTCGCCGTTCTATAAACAAGTCGAGCATTATCTCGCGCCCCTTAATTGGCCTTATCTGCAGCCTCCGCGCCGCCATTGTGTCCGGACTGGTGTTGTCGCATCATTGTACACACACAGGCCACACAAGAAAGCGACCAACCAACCTATATTCTTATAAAAGCAAACAAAAACAGTTGACAACTATTTTCTCCGAGTTTGTCTACCTATTTATTCCAGTTTTTTTGTTTCTTTGTTATTAAATAGCGTTAGTGTGGTTAATCAAAAAACAAATTAGATATAGTACCTACAAAGAGTTCAGTTATTAATGTTTCGCCTAATAAATTTACGGAAATTTTATAATATTTATAATATAAATTTGGTAAATGTTGTTAGATTAAATGAACAGAAACGGACAGAAAGTGTAATAAACATTTATTAGAATCTTCCAGTTGTTTCATACAGGACAAACTCTATTTTAATTATAAATTAGATGTCCAACAAAAATAAATTCTAAGTGCCGAATTTCATTTTTCATCTTTACAAGCTAATAAAAAGCAAATAATAACATCCAATTGGCCAGTTGCAGTTTATGAGAAATATATTGTTAAACAATTGGTTTATTGGTCTAATCTTCTTCCTCATCAGCTGCGGCTCCACCGCCCTGTCCCTTGCGGAGGTTCTTCCTCTTGACGCGGCCGGGCTATATAAAAAAATACACATTGTATATGTATAACTTTCTATCCGATATTCATTCTAACATTTATTTAGATCACTGCACATTCAACTCGGCTTGCACATTAGACTAGTAGGTACTAATTGTAGGTACATGAAGCTATAAATAGCTCGTCGATTTATTCCGTGATATGTCGTTGCTCTGATATTGATAGAATGGTTGAGGAACTCAATAAAGGTTCACCAAACTCAAACACAATAACTACAATAAAAATTACTCTAACTTGGTCTTGGTATCCTGGTCATAACCTGTTGGACTTTAAAAAGATATCTCGAGTAATTAAGTACTACCTAACAGTTGTATCGTGGATATTTCGTCAACAGAAACTAGAAAGTAAAGGGTTTTGTGGATTTATTTCTAAGAATTTCACAGCGTTATAGCCACTTGCGGTGTCGTCGTGGGGCGGGTCGTTTCTTTCCCTCTGATATGGCGAAGGAGATGATGGCTGGTCCATGCGTCATACTCGTGAACGGGTGCTGCTTGGGGTGATTGGTCGGCCTAGTCAGCGATGCTTTAGACATACTATTATTTTGGTTCGTTCAACTGCAACTGTAGCCTTTTAATCTAGTCACGAATTATTTTTAAGAGTAGATTTTGCAACTGATTGTAAGTAGATGTGAATCTTGAATGATTTCTATGTTGAATAGTCCTAAAACCTTAAATAGATTTTGGAGCATTTAAATAAAAGGAAATTCAGGTGGCAACAGCTTGCATACTGTTTACCTTACATGGAATACTAACACTATGGTACCTGAAAATCGGACTTTGAAAAGAGTGGCCACGTGATTCTTTGCCAGTTCACCATTCTTCTCATGAGGCTCTACGCATTTTGGAAACTGGAAGTTATGGATCGACACAGGCAGGCAGTAGATTTCGGTGTTTTCGCCTAATTTACCTCGACAATACAGCACATGCTGTGGCGTCTGTTTGTGTCGATCTATGATTTTTAACTGCAACTTCAAGTTAAGATTCATAAATGTCACTCAGTGTCTTAATTGAATAAATGATTTTGGATTTGAATTTGATAACAAAAACCGATTGATAATTTATAATAATTACTAATTATGTACAATACAAATAAACTTATACTTACTTTTGAAACATTCTTATAAATATTCTAGTTCTATGAGCTCGTGCTATTTGTTCAAAGTTTGCGGTCATCCAGTGGTCATGTTGTACATTTGCAAGTCAAATATTTTTAACAAACGTTCTTGAGCGCAGAGCTGAGACCCTTATCTTGTCTTTGGATTCGATTTCGAGCTCAGCGTCTGGCTTCAACCTTTTGGCATGGAGTGAAAGGAAAGTGATTAATTTTATCATCCTATATCATTTTCTTACATTTTTCCCGCACCTACTGTTATTGTTTGTATCAATTATGGCGGGCCTAGGAAAGGCATATCATCTTTTCTAGATCACACAAAGTGAGAAGGTATATTAGGGCATAGATAGAATTCGAATAGCAAACGGGACTGATCTGCCATAGTTCGAAGAGGTGATTTGTAAACGTGAGTAAATATTACAAGCAATAAGTCTCTCCTTCGAGAGGAGGTTTCGGCCTGCACCAGGTACAGTAGTACCTACCACGCTTGACAGATGGCCCAGACTGCCCAGACGAATTGTTATGTTATACAAGATTTATTTCAAGTTTTTCTTCTCTTTGCAGTGGTGTTGTCATAATGTGGAAAATACACAGGATAGTGTAAATATTTGAATTCGTAAGCAATACACTACACATATTTGTATTGAGCGGGAATTGAAGCTGACCTGTAAGTTCGCAGTCGAATTCTCAAGCGCATGTTGCACTTGGATCGTCAACTTTACAATTACAGCTCATTACAATGCTGCAGTGTGGTAGAGGCGGCACACTTCTGTACGTTCGCACCTGAATGAAGCGAGCTCCACGCTTACAAGTCGTCAATCGTGTGGAAGTGTACCGGCGACCGGCGTTGATTTACGACTCTGTAATGTAACTGCCTCCGTAACTTATTACCTTCCCACTTTGTGTTGCAGCTCTCAGGTGCACCAGTTAATGTTTTCAGTTAATTGCTACAACTACATATTATATTTACTTTACCACCGATCAGATGTAGTGTAGATGACTAAAGTAGATGGTAGACTGGTATGCAGAGGAAATGAGACCTCAGTTATTGTCTATTGTTTAGTGAATACAACTAAAATAACATAGTACCTATCTATTTACTTAGTAACTAATCCACAACTTCATACAATATCGGATACGTAACATCTTAACATTGTTCATTCTTCTAATATAATAATAATAATAAATATTTCGGACATCTATTACACAACGCCATCTAGTCCCAAGCTAAGCAGAGCTTGTGTTATGGGTACTAGACAACTGATACAAATACATATATACTTTTTTTTTTGTAAATATATACATATTATACATAGAAAACACCCAAACTCCGAAACAAATATTTGCAGATCATACAAACATTTGGTCCGACCCGGGAATCGAACCCGAATCACGGCGATCCGATCGCGACCTCACGATCAGCAGTCGCACACTCCAACCGCGAGACCAACGAGGCAGTCAAAAGTTAATTCTAAGTTAAGTACATACTTTCCAGCGGTAGGAAAGTGCTAAGGCGGTTCCTTCCTTTAAGAGTTTTGGACACTGTTCCCAATTTATATTGTCCATGCAATAGAAGCCTCGTCCACATCAAAATGTTTTAATACATTACGTGTATTATTCTCGTGATGCATTCTCTTAAATAGTAAGACCTAATTAAAACTTCACATTACCCGTGTTCAATTGGTATAACATGATTGAGCTTATAACTGGCCATAAAGTGCACGTAGAAAGTTTTATGTAAAAGAAAAAGGTGGTTTGTACTGGCTGCTCTAGATCCACTCTCCAACGCATTGATTTATTTGTCGCATGCCACGTGCGCCGTGCGCCGTGCGCCGTGCGCCGTGCGCCGTGTGTCAGTGCGCGGCGAGCGGCGACCAACGCGACGTAGCTATCTTATTGCAGCGCACCTGTAAAGTACATCGGTGACATGTTGATATGCCAGATATGAAAACATTGTGTGAGAGTCATGCGACGAATTAAATAATTTAGAAAACGACAACAATATTAAACTCAGTTTGCCAGTTCATGCTACGAAATCAGAGGTTCGTAGCGAGCGCTTTACGCGAAAGTCCTTTTGTTATCATTCAAGTAGTGGTGAGTGGTAGCAGTTGTTTTACATATGTATAATATCACAAAGAGTGCTCGAGCTCATGATAATGTCTTGTATCAGGTTTTATTTTGATTGCCTCTTTGGTCATGCGATTGGGGTATGCGACTGCTAATCACGAGATCTCGGGTTCGATTCCCGGGTAGGACCAAATGTTTGTATGTTTTACAAATATATGTTTCGGAGTTTGGGTGTTTTCTATGTATAATATGTATTTACAAAAAAAAGTTACCGTGGGAGAGCCACAATTCGGCATGAATGGGCCGGCTCGACTGGAGTGATACCACAGCCTCACAGAAAGCCGGTGTGAAATAGCACTTGCGCTGTGTTTCACCGAGTGAGTGAGGATACCGGAGGCCCATACCCCTTCTCCTCCCCCATCCCCCTCACTATCCCCAAAGGCCGGCAACGCACTTGTGACGCCTCTGGTGTTGCGAGTGTCCATGTCTGCTCGTTTGCCCGCTTTTCCTTAAAAAAAAGGACCTAATAAAATTTCATTATTGAGGATATATCACTGACGTATCAACAAAGTGTAACTTGCCGAGTTGCCCAAAACAAATGTACCGTCCGGTTATACATTCTATAGTACGAGTACATTATGCATAGTTACACAATCATCAATACGTACGTACTATAAAACGATATTCTTTGAAACCACTGCAGTTATTCGCATCAGCAGGAATTATATGAAATAGTTTAACTTACTACGTACCTGCGATTGTTTGCACTAAAAGTGGAAAAAGAAAGTTAACAAAAAACAAAATGACTTCAAAAAAACACCGAAAGAAAACTCCCTGCCTAGAAACACTAAAAACCGTAAAATAAACAGGCTCTTCTTAAATTGTATCATATCAAGTTCGGGCTCGCGGGGGAACGAGCATGACGCGTTGGGCGATAAATGATAATATTTGAACGGGGAAGCGATAGCAATGCAACTAAATCAGCTGATAGCTTAGTAAAGTCTTTTTATTGTTCTTATAATGGAATGTTTGAAGTGTGTCAACAATCATTCAGATAGTTGTTTCAGAGTTTCAGGTAGGCCTGAACGCACCGACACTCGCGACGGTGACATGGTGTAGATAGCAGGGCTCATGTAAAGGCCTGTATTCACTTTAATTAGTGCTAGTACAGGTGCAGGTGGTCAGCGATTTTTTTTTTTTATGTTTGACCCTGCCCTAATGACTCTACTCTGCCTGATGGAAAGCATGAGTAGAATCCAAAAGTGGTGGTCACCATACTGCGAACGCAGACAGTGCAACAAAGCAGCATGGTGACCCACACCATGGCGGGCTAGTGATGCTTCTGCATCATTGGGCCTCCGGTCTCGCACTCACCAACGAAACACGACAGCATGATCGCTGTCATTTTACGTTGATTTTCTGTGCGAGGGTAGTACCGCCCCGGTCGAGCCGGCCCGTTCGTGCTTAGTGCGAGTGCGAAGTTGGCTGCGTAGTAATCTGATTAAAAGCGTTTTCTATTTTTTTGCGAGTGGACTGCGAGTAGCCACATCCCGCGCGCCCTTCCTTACCCCTCACTCGCAGCGTGCCTGCATTTTTGTCATGCGTCGCGATGCTCGTGCTGTTGTTCCTACAAAAAATGGCAAAGTGGACCGAAGACATCTATATAAATAAATAAAATTGGAGTGTCTGCTTGTAATATGAAAAATAACCGCTTTTTACTAAATGCATATGTAATGTATACACGGTACATCTACCAAAAATGTATTTTTAAACATTTTTGTCTGTCAGTCTGTCTGTCTGGTTAATCTCTGGAACGGCTGGACCGATTTTGACGGGACTTTCACTGATAGGTAGCTGATGAGATAAGGAGTAACTTAGGCTAGGCTTAGGCTGTTTTAGACTAGCGGATGACGCCACGGCCGCGGGCCGAAGCCGTAGCACGTTTACGAATATGTGACGCTATGAACATACCGGGGTTTGGAAGTGAAGAAGTTTACACAAAAATACTCCTTCACTCATTTAACTGCCTCGGTGGCGCAGTGGTAGCGAACGCGACTGCTGTTCTTGAGGTCTCGGGTTCGATTCCCGGGTCGGATCAAATGTTTGTATGATCTGCAAATATTTGTATCGGAGTTTGGGTGTTTTCTATGTATAATATGTATGTATTTACAAAAAAAAGCATATAAGTATTTATATCAGTTGTCTAGTACCCATAATACAAGCTCTGCTTAGTTTGGGACTAGATGGCGTTGTGTGTTAGATGTCCGAAATATTTATTATTTATTTCACAATTGCACTTGCACTGATCAAAGTGAAAACAGGCCTTAACAAGAAGAGACGAGTTCATCATCATCAGCCTATCGCAGTCCACTGCTGGACATAGGCCTCTCCAATTGCACGCCATTGCAGAGACGAGTTAATTGTAGAAAACTGTTGAACGCAGAATGTAACATAAACATTCTGTATAACATAGGAGCAAGGAGGGACGCGTCTTTTGTGTTGTCATCGATGATACATTATGGAAAGTTCTGAAAATATGTTGTCTCACGATTTGAAAGTACCCCGATGGAGGAGCGACAGCTTATTAGCGGTGACTAATGTAGATAAACATAATTTGATGTGTTCATGCCACAGCCTCAGGAGACATTATTGTTCTGCAAAGTACTTGCTCTCCAAAATTACTCGTATCTGCCTGATACGAGTATAAAAATACGGTGTACCAGAGCTTGGTGATAGCATAGAAACAAGCAGAGGTCGATCAGCAAAGTTTTGGTGAACACCAAAACTGTGTATTCTATAACTGTTGTAACAATGTAATAACTGTATGGATAGGACAGTTAAGTGGGAGAGCCGCACGATTGCAGGCAAGTCGCGTGCGGAGCGCTCGTTACCACGCCGCGCCGCGCCGGTGCCGCCACCGCTGCACCGCCTTGGTCGGTGATCAGCGTCTGGGATACCACTAGACTCCGACAGTCACCGCTCGAGATTCACTCGCTACGCGACACCACACTACAGATTGTAATTGTACAAATGTACACAGTTATTTATGAATCGCGTGTTGCAGTCAACTGTAACATCCGAAGAGATGCGATGGACGGTTCCACTAATTATCATCAGAGGTGAAGTGCGCAGGCGCCAGGACTTGTAGAACAAACTCAACAAACGAGATGACGGATGTGGACGCTAACCTAGCAGGTTTGTGTAGTGTGTTGGATTGGATCAGTACGGACCACAGGTGCGTTGACGGCCTTTGGGGGATAGGGATAGGGGAGAGGGGTTGGGGTTTAGGACTCCAGTATTCTCACTCACTCAGTGAAACACAGCGCAAGTTATTCTGTGAGGCCGTGGTATCACTCCGGTCGAGCCGGCCCATTCATGCCGAAGCGTGGTTCTCCCACGGTAAAATGTGGTTTTATGGTTATCTGCCAAAGTACCTTAACCATAAAACTTTTTTGTCAGAGCTATCTGACAAAAATTGTGTAAAGCACGAGACATGAAAGTGAGGAGACTTGAAGCCATATCGCCATCCTACTAATATTATACATGCAAAAGTTTGTAAGGATGGATGGATGTTTGGATGGATGTTTGTTACTCTTTCACGCAAACTGGTATACTGTCACTTGGGCCCAATTGAAAATCAGCGTCAGGTTTTTGCCTGACACAATGCTGAATTGGTTCCATTTTTGGTACAGTTTTTTATTGTTATTTTTATAGTGTGTGCCAAAATAAATATTTTTCATTTCATTTCATTTCATTTCAAAAACTACTGAACGGATTTGGATGAAACTTTACAGTAATATAGCTTCAATTCGAAACGTCAGGCAAATCAGAGGTATGTAAAACCTTTTAATAAGTGATCGCGTTAATTCCCGTAAAAATAATTGTTAGTAATATAGCTTATACATTAGAATAACACATAGGCTACTATTTGTCGCGATAACCGACATATACGCGGGCGGAGCCGTGGGCAACAACTAGTAGAGAATATTACCATGGTTATTCTTTGCATATCGCATACAATTTCGTATCGAGGCACTCTCTGTACGCTATAAACTCGAACGTTCGCTAATGCTTTTTATTGCAAAATAAGGAGTGTAGGTAGAAGTTGTCCAGTGCGCGCGGCGGTCGGTTTTGTTGTTATTCGATGAGAAATGTTTTGCTTTTATCAATTGTTCTATTGTATATTAAGTGTAAACAATATTGTTTTGATTATTTTTTGAGTCTGCCATCTAATTTGTTCTTAAAACCAGAAAAAGCCCAGCGGCAGGTGAGTTTGCCGCTCGGGAACCGGCTCATTTGGCGCCACGTCTTTGTCACACAACACAACATTATAAAATAGTGAGAAAATATATCCGAATAGTGTTTTTATTATACAAGATGTATACAAAGCTATACGGTTACAGTTCCTTTAGTTCCTCGAGTTCCGCTCAATCTAATTCGACTGTATTTTATACTTATTCGTGTTAGTTCAATGTGCACCCGCCTCTAATGTGTTGTTATACTATGAACTACAATCTTAGAATACAGACATATACCCCCATTCTTCATTAAAACTCACCTGTACTTATTCCACTATTTTATTTTATTTTACACCTGACCGGTTTCGCCTTATGGCATTCTCAAAGGTTAGTTTGTTAGATGAGTTTTAATCAAGAATGTATTACAACAAGTTCCATCAAGTGCCGACAATCGAGAGTATAAATTATAAAAAAAAATATACCCCCATCTTTACCTCTGAACCAGAAATATATGTACATATATTTCTAAATTAATAAACATTACATATATCCAAATACAAATATGTTTAATCCTACTGTTATAATTATAATCACATCACATCGCACTAATATATAAAGGCGAACGTTTGTGAGTTAGGTGGGACATATTTGTTACTTCTTCACGTAAAAACTACGGGACGGATTTAGATGAAACTTTACAGTAATATAGCTTATACATCAGAATAACACATAGGCTACCATTTACTGCGATAATCGACATACACGTGCGCGGAACCGCGAGCAACAGCTAGTAAATTATAATTTACACAACGCTAAAGACGGACGGACGGGACAAAAAATTTTGTCCCGTCCTGTATGGGAATTTAACCGACACACCAAGGGTATTCAGGGTAAGGTAACCTTTTATCGATGCATTAGTTAGTGTAATATTTATTTTATACTCTCTAGGTTATGTGAGTCTGTGTGTGTTTGTGTGTGTGGTTGAGTTTGGGATAAATGAATGATTGAACTATTTGTATGCGTGCTGCAAAAGTATTTCCTTGTCTTCCTAACGTAGTGATTTACTCACACATAAAGTATATACATATAGCTTAGAACATAGATAGTTCTTTATTAACGATGTTATACAATTAAGCCGAAAGTTTAAA
Organism: Spilosoma lubricipeda; assembly: GCA_905220595.1. Taxonomy (NCBI): domain Eukaryota; kingdom Metazoa; phylum Arthropoda; class Insecta; order Lepidoptera; family Erebidae; genus Spilosoma; species Spilosoma lubricipeda. The sequence goes on along the minus strand of HG992290.1, from coordinate 19,799,406 downwards.
TTGTCTATTTATAAGGGAAAGAGCTCACATTTACAAATGTTCAAAATAAAGAATGTTAAATGTTATGAATGCTTTAAAAGTGATATAAAAAACATAAATTTGGGTGCCAGTGAAAATAATAATTGCCAAATAAACTTAACATTGACAGGTGGTCACTCCAAAAGTCGTTCGCAATCCGGCAATGAGCGCGTTGCGCGACCTGTCATTGTAAGTTTTCAAACTAACCCTCGCAAAAACCTTTTTAAACGTTTGATTATGCGTGATAGTAGCCCTCTGGCGGGCATCGCGTGCACCACGCAGACTTCAACAAAGGTTGTGGCGCGTAGTAGGCAGCGAGCCGCGGTACTGCGGGAGCGCGTCACTCCGCGGCACTCGCAGAGAGGCCGCCCCTGTCCTCAACACACAACTGCTGTGCAACGTTATATTAGATGGCGCTGCATTACGCGTTCATAAGATCTGTATATTTGTAGGTTCAAATATGGATACAGGTAAAATTCTCATGTTCAATACTATGTACAGACACTCACACTATATACCCAAATTGTAGACCAGGTACAGGCGAGTTAAACGCCCACAGCCCTACATAAGTGGCATTTAAGTGTTTTCAAGCGCGGTTTAGTAGAGTGTAAGGAAAGTCTAAGGACTCCCACACATAACTACGATGCGATGCGATGCGATGCGATGCGACGACGGCGCATCGTAGAAACTTGCGATGCGAATTGCTATGATACGAATTCGTGAGGCAAAGCGTTAGTTCATGTGACCATATTTTCGAGCACAAAGAGATATTCGAATGAGACTTTTGTATGAAATAGATGATGAAAAATAGAATAAAATAAACACTAATAATAATCGCTTTATTGTACAGCAGATTACTTACAAAAGTAACCTAAAGCTAAGAGGTGCAAATAGCGGCCTTATCGCCAAAAATAAATGATTTATCGATTCAAATAAATAAGAAAATAGTTTTGTAAATGTTTTAAAACAAAAAAAAAATGTTTAACTAATATTTTGTTTATATTCTTCAATATTTGAACCAAAATAAAATAACATCTCAGATCCTGCAAATTATACGTAGCGTATAGTTACCTAGTTAGATAACTTTACTCTACATATGTATGAAATAATAATACATATTTACGACATCTAACACACAAAGCCATCTAGTAAAGGTAAAGTAAAGAAAAAAAAGAAAGAAAGTAGTGCCGTTTAGTAAAGTCTCAGAGTGAACCAAAAATGTTGTCAACAAGTGTGATATCGGACATTCTTGCTGTGTAGTTTTGTGTGGGCACCCTAATATAAGTGATCTTGGTCTGCGGTTAATGTTATATTTTGATTTTTTTGTAGTAATTAATTAATACAACTTTATCAAATGCGCACTTTATTTTAACACGATTTGGAGCCACAGACATTCTCTCAGACTCCTTTTGTAACCATATACACTTTTGTAAGTATATAACAGATACTTTAGGAACTATATACACATACCAGTTATGCGAACTGATACCTGGCTAAGCTCTCTAAAATCATTCTTGTAGTCGTAGCTAAGAAAACTATATATTGTTTGAATTTAATTAAGCAACAATAAAACAGTAATTAAAAAAATATTTTTCATTCTGATTCTGAATTTTTTTTTCCCGAGATGTATTTTTAGAAGGAATGAGACACTTGTATTAAAACTCTAGTAAATTTCCTGTGTCTTATAAAGCTGCGAAAATATATTAGAGCTACACATATTTAAAGATGCACGTTAAATGGATCGATAAAATTGATTTATTTTTCTTAAATCACCATTCTTTTTCAGCTTAATTAGTTTGATATAATTTGCTTATAGTTACACATTTACTATTATTTCACTAGTTTGTGGCGTATTCCTAAAATCCGCTGAGTGAGTGCATAGAGAACGTCCTTCGTCTTCTGACGTACATTAGAGTTCAACGCGCGCCGCTGCAACCCACCACAGCATATTTTTAGTTCCGTGATTAAAAGCTTACTAAGCTCTCTCTCTTACATAAGTAGTACCTCAGACCTTTGCCAGTTATATCGTTGCTCTGTTTGTACTTCATGCACTTATATGTACTGTTACCCAATAATATCGTCATGAGATTGTTACAAGACTGCATCTTTGTTGAAACCTTATTTTTAAAGAAGAAACAACTGCATTAATATTCATACTTCATATTAATATTATAAATTCCAAAATATCTGTGTTTGTTTACGCCTTGACGACTAAACCGCTACACGGATTTCAATGACATTTGATGTGGAGATACTTTTATTCTCGAGGAAGGACATAAGGTATTCTTTATCGCGATAACGACATACACGCAATCGGAGCCGTGAACAAAAGCTAGCTAGTTTATATAAACAGTAAAGAGAAATATCACATTCGCTTTAGTCCCATAATACTGTGCGGTGTATCATGGGACTAATAAATCATATTTCACTCAAAATAACTAAAATTAAATATTTACAAACATTCATTATATTACTTTTTTACAGAATAACACATAGGCTATTTGTATGTATTTTATTTTTACACGCGGGCGGAGCCGCAGACAACAACTAGTACTCGTATATTATAATTCATACAAACAGAGAAAACACTTAACAGTTACCGTGGGAGAGCCACGCTTCGGCATGAATGGGCCGGCTCGACCGGAGTGATACCACGGCCTCACAGAAAACCGGTGTGAAATAGTGCTTGCGCTGTGTTTCACCGAGTGATTGAGGATACCGGAGGCCCATAACCCAAACCCCCTCCCCCTATCTCCCCTTCCTATCCCCCAAAGGCTGGCAGCGCACTTTTGACGCTTCTGGTGTTTGCAGGTGTCCATGGTCGGCGTTAATCGCTTACCATCAGGCGATACGTCTGCTCGTTTGCCCGCCTATTCCATAAAAAAAAAGTTAATAAAATTGGAGCTCCATTAAAAAGCACTTCTTGGTTTCAATAATCCGTATATATTCCGTTGTCACTGATCTTATAGTCCAATAAATACTCTTGGACTACTTCAAATGAACGCTACGAGTCCGAAATCTAGAGGTCACTTTAATCATTGTATCTGTTATTGTTTACCAAATAATAATACTATCCCCCAAACTACATAATACATCATATAACTGGAAAGTGTTATATAATGTTATTTTCATAAAACAATAAAAATTATAATAAAAATCGCTTCCATGGTTCGTTTACATAGTTGGTCACAAGAGACTTTATAAGACGGTGTTAATAATACACACACGAATCTAGCTCAAGTTTAACTCAATCAGTAAATATGATCATTCCATTTTTGTTATTTGAACATTGTGAATATACTTTTATATTCAACTTATTATGTTTCTGCATCGACGTCAAACGAACGCTCTTATAAGGTATTTCTAACGAGAATACGTTACAGACGTGGCACAAAGCTTGTATAATAAAGCCTTATCGTGAACACAAATAAGGACAAAAGGAAGTGTTGTGTTCGGAGAGAGGCTTCGCTCGCCTCTTACCTGCTCTAATGTATGTCCGTCTCTGTCTAGCTAACCCACTTGTTAGACATTACCTTAACTTAGCGATACTGAGATTAACTACCAACTGAATAAGCCGAACTTATGTTATATTTTAAGTTATACATTTTATGTTGTTTGTAAATATTCACTTGAAACAGAAATAAGTACATTTAAAAGCAATTATAGTTCATTCTTATTCATTTGTCGTACTGTTTTTGCAGAAGTTTAAAATGATAGAGGTGTGGAGAGCATACAATTCGTACAGTATGACAGTAATATCTAAATTTGGAAAACGGCATGTCCAAAATGATGCATTCATTTTGATGAAATTTTGAAACAATCTATCGATGTATTTTATTGCCTTTTCCAGCTCCCCGGTTGCATTAGATTTCTCCAAGATAGCTTATAGGAATAAAACTTTTAACTTGAGGCTTTGTCCGCTAAAGTTGGTTGAATTGAGGTAAGCTCGACGTGTTCTGGAAACGTCAATAAGTTCACTTTATTACTGGCTAGCCTTCGCCCGTCGCTAGATGTTGCTTTAACAGGGTGTGGACATTCAATTATCTTAATTCTGCGGAGGAAGGACGGGTTCTCCTCCTATAGTGTAAACGAATGAAGTGTTTTGTAAAAATTTTTTTAGGTAGTGTCTGGAACTCTAGAATGTCGATAGTCATGGTATGATATTCGAGAAAACATAAGTACATGTATACGAGAGCCATCTCTTATGTTTATCTCGTGGTAATTCATCATTCATCACCCACATCTGCGTATTTTAATGTATAATTATTTGAATGTTTAAATATCTTATGAAGTGTCCATCTCAGTGGCATTCAAGGGTTTTAATTGAAATATTTAAGCCCCTCACATCAACAGCTTTTAGTAATCCACTGCTGGACGTAAGTCGCTTCTTCGCAAGGAGGTTTAATATTTACATATGTGCGTGGCCGTGAAACTAGCTGCATATATTTTCTTTTCTCGCGAATTTATGTAACGTTACATTGTCGTCTCATAGCCAATAGTCGTAGAACATTTACGTACCCCTGTGTACTACATAGCTAAAGAGTAGTGAGTGCGCTCACTTCAGTGCTGTAGTACTAGATACACAACAGATAAAGCTTGAAAGTTGCAACACCGACATGCATTAAAAACACATTATGTTATTGTGGCATATCGGTTATGTATATTTAATACTATTAGATACGAATTACTGCGGTGTTTTGTAACTATATGAGCTACTGCCTAATGTTTCTAATCATACAAAACGGCTAACACTCCTTACGCGGTTCAAACCGATGTTGTGAAAATTACAACTATGTATAACTATCTAAAATTATACTTACCTATAGCTGCCGTGTCTTTAACAATAGTATTTTAAAAGTTCACTTCTAAAATACTATTGCTTTTTATTTGTAAAGTAACAATATTGATGGGTGGACATTGTGGACAGTTAGTCAGCAGTATTAATTGTCAAAGAGTATAGTGTGTATGGAGTGTATGGTGAAAATGTTGGTGAATCTATCTGAAATTAAAATTGCAATTGATAAGTCATGTTCTATTTTAAAACTAATACTGGACCGGGTGTATTGGTGCAGTGTGTGCTTGTGAGTGCAATGAGGTCACATAATGACAAGTCCTCTCCACTGCGACACTGCAGCGTGACACTAGTCTTCATACTGTTCCAGCAATAACAGTTTCATATGCAACAGGACTTTCTTCTTAACAATTAAGCCAAACTGGGTGCAAGTTGAAGTGAATATTCATTCTAACACTTGTATCTCGTTGCTTAAATGGAGATATGTAATGAATGATAGCTTAGCTCTTTGTATAGAAAGACGTGTACGTTCGCTACATGGTTTACAAAATGAAGCTGTAGGAAACAGAATCTCCGTAAATATCTCGTAATTTTAGTTAAACTATGCTGCATCGAAACATTCGTAAGGCGTAGTGAGGCGAACTGAGCCGGCAGCGGCCCTAGATCTAGGAGGGAGCGGCGCATGTGTTGGCACGCCGCGGAGAGCCCGAGCAGAGCTTTCGGCGTACACTTACAAATAAATAAACCAGTTTTCCCGCACTATCTCTACCGCAACGTCCCCTCCCCCTCCCTCCTCCACCCCCACCGTATCTGCAGCCTCCAGCGAGCGCTCGTGTATTGCACGAAATGAACTTTTGTCGTCCCGAGAGCTTATAAACATTTGTTTGCTCTCGTTTATCTCAAACATCAACAGGTCATCCCGCACAGGTCGTCGTTGCTTTTCGTTTATTGTTTGAGAGTCTGGTACGGTCGTTGAGCCGGGACACGTCTGCACCTGGCCCGCCTGTCCGCGGCGGCGCGGCTGGTCTCTCAAGGTATCTCTATCGAGGTCGTTTGCTGAACGCTCGGAAGATAACATTTCTAGTCGAAATGTAGGTGTCGCTCGTGCCGGGTCATGGGGCGGGAGGCGAGCGGGGCGGCGCGGTGCGGCGCGGCAGTACGCGAGTAGACGCGCGCACGAGTGGTCGCCACAGTGCGCAGGAAGCGGCGCGGCCGCGGACTGTGATGCGAGCGCGCCGCCCGCCATGGCCACGCTCGGCCTCTCCAAGGTGTTCATCCTCGACAAGTACTTCACCGAGCTGCAGAAGTTCTGGGAGACGGAGAAGAAGCTACAAGGTGAGCGCGCGCCCCCCGCGACCCGCGAGCCCTGCGCCCGCGCCGCCGCGCTGTGATGATTATTACTTTTTGTGTCGTGTTCGGCGCTCGAAAGCTCCACATAGTAGTTAGTGTGCGTGTGTCTGTCTGTGTATGTGTCGAATGGCTCGCAAGTTCTTAGGGGATTCGATGCTGAGGACCATTACGGCGGCCTCTCCACTCCGGTCACCTATAACGTGCTTGTACTTCTTCCTATTTCTTTTTTGTCATTCAAATTATGTAAGGAAAGTAATTTACAATCATTGCGGGTGTCAATCACAATCTCGAATCAGAACATTACAGTGATATGTACCAACTACGCTTGGCAGTGTTTAGCGAGTCATTGACAACAAGGCCACATTATAAGGCTGTGCGGCGCCGCTACCTGCCGCCGCCGGGGCATTGTTATCGCACCCTGTACACCCCACGTCTGACCCCCTCCACCCGCACCCTGATCCCGCCAGTGGACAGGTTGCTGTGATGTATAAATTCTTTTAGTGTCATGTAATTTTCCAATAACAAAATATAACTTCCGAATAGAACTAACGATTACTTTCAATAAGAATGAAAACATTCACGTATCGAATGTTCTGTAGTAGGCATTATAAACATGAGGCAAGTCTGAAAACAGGTGTGTCGTCACCTGCAGCCACTGGACAAAACCTGACCTGAAATGTATGTCTTAATTACAGCAATGTTCGTGAGCAGAGCCCTCACGCGCTCATTAACATCGCTACTTTACAATTCAACAAGCCCATGCCTAGGGGAATGGTAAACAGCAATCGTGTCACTGAATACCGTAAGGGACCCCGATATCTTGTAAAGACGGCGAGAAGGGGCCGTGAAGGCATTATTAGGTAATCGTGGAAATGTGGCGCTGGAGCCTAAAAGCGCTCGCTGCACCGACTGCGCAGACGAAGTGTTATTCAAACCTGCATCAGTCCAGCGAGCGTTAGCGCAGCTGCGGCTAACGGCAAGTCGTGACGAGGTGGGGAGAGGCTGAAACTTGAAAGCTTTGTGTATCGCTGTGTGTAAACAAATATAGTGTAGAGAGCTAGGCACCGACAAGTAGCTTGATGAAAACAACTGTTTACATAACAAGTTGTACTCAATAATGCATACCGTAATGGATTGTATTATTATCTAGTCTAGTGTTACTGATGATGAACGAACTCGGATTGTCAAAGTTTTTTTATAAAACTTGAGAAGCTTTCTTAAAAAGGCATAAGTCCATGTAACACTTTGTATTTATATTACACTAGCCGACACACGCAACCTCGTTTGCGTCTAATAGTGCCTGTAGCGTGATAATTTTCCCCCGTTTTTGTAACATTTTCCGTTGATGCTCCACTCCTGTAGGTCTTAGCGTGATGATATATAGCCTATAGCCTTCCTCGATAAATGGACTATCTAACACTCAAATAATTTTTCAAATCAAATATGTAGTTCCTGAGATTATCGCGTTGAAACAAACAAACAAACTCTTCAGCTTTATAATATTAAGTTTAGATTACACAATCGAATAATTTACTTCGAATGCAGATAGCTTTTAACAAAAAACTGACCAAAATTCACGACTTGAGTTTTCTTGCATGCATAAAAATATAAATACAGCCTCGCGGGCCGTACCGTAATAAAGTTATAAAAAAAAAAAATTACCTCACCTTTTCAAAATTATACAAATCAAAATATTAAAATAACTAAATGAACCGTAGTTTTATAAACCCAAAGCTCTCAATTGTTGGTCACGACATTATCATCTTAATTGCCATCTGTATGTCGTTTGGAGAAAGCTTCTTGTTATCCACAGAATCAACATATACTTAATCTGTGCACAGAATTGGCCGCCCATGCTCATGAGGCTCGATATTCCACGGTTTTGACCGATTAATTTAATTTTACTTTTGTCACGTATTTCACAGCTAATATAATTAACTGAAATTGTTTTTCATTCATTCGTCATGAAGAATGAATTTAATGTGAATCTCGAACTTTCTTCACATTGAATCGGCATCACAGTAGTTACATAACCGTCACGAATGCCTTCCACTTTATATTTATGTCACATTGCGATTGTTTATAGCTAAGTACAATTTGTCGCCTCTCGCGCTGCCGCCACGCTCGGCGACGTTTTCACTTGCATTTTCCTATTCGGCGCGTGTGCACTTCTGCACCTAAGTACTAGTTATTTGTTGAAATTCTTTCATATTTTTTACTTAGTGGCAATAGGAACACTCTCGACAAAGTCAATCGGCCGTCAGGCACTTTTACTTTCAAATTCCTTCTTAATCAAGAATGACTTACTTTCTGAAACTAATTCCTTGTAAAGGGCAATGTCCCAGAGTGTATTCGAAGTTACTGAACAAACACAATGTAAACACAAGTATTAAAACTTTTCCAAAAATACCGGGTCGCCAATCACAACCATCACTGACCAACAAACTCCCCCTGTATAAGGCGATACTAAAACCTATCTGGACATATGGGATCCAGCTCTAGGGAACCGCATCCCACTCCAACGTCGAACTTTTGCAAAGATTTTAAAATAAAATCATAAGAATGATAACCAATGCCCCTTGATTTCATCGACTATGGTATTTTGACCTGAATGCAGATCTTTCAAACAAACTAGATCGCCTTCTCAACTCTCCATCATTATCTGAAATATACTCCAACCACGACCGAAATCTGTTGTAAACAAACAATATACATACTTAATATATTTATCCAATGCTCCCTCGGATTGAATTGTCAGTACAGTCACTAGTCACAATCGTACTGTTTGCCACATACCTATATATATTATTTAATTTGGGTATGTTATAATATTTACATATATTGTGCATTTATTAATAGATATATGTAGTAGTAAATTTATGTATATTAGTTATATTTATTATAGGCTTATCTCTTATCAACAAAAATCAATATTTTTGCCTAATGGTCGACTGGGAGAGAATGCCTCATTGCATTAAGTCCGCTTTTGAAAAACAAGTGCATTAAGTACTAAATAAATAAATAAATAATATAACCTGTTTTACAGCTGTATCACCAGTCGAAATCAGTGTGTGAGTTCAACTCAGTTTATTTTTCCAAAGACACTTATGTTTTATTGTGTACAATTGACACAAATTAAATTATTTCCGCTGTAGCCGTAACTTCGCCACATTCATGCGCACTTACAATTACACCTTGTACGAATGGAATTAAATTATATTTTATTGTTCTGCAGCCACTAGAAACTGTAGAATTTAAAGCCTGTAAAAAGTTTACTCGTACAGATATTTTTCGGATTGATAAATTTCTCATTTTTTTTATATTGATCTATATATATATTATACATAAGTTTCGTGTCACGATGTATGTTCGAGATAAACTCGGAAACTACTGAACGAATTTTTATCATATTTTGTAAGCATCAGTAATTTGGTTCAACTTGGGATATAGGGTAGTTTATATCTCAATTATTGATCTTAATATTTGTTATTGCCAATTAAATGTGTGTATTTATCGGTCAGTTCTATAAAATCATAACAGACGGATCGATTTTTAGAATTTACATATATTTTCATGCTTATATTTGACGAATCATATCACTTCATTTGATGTGACAACGCTTATAAATTGATAAACGCTGGTTGCATGCACGAAAAAGTATGACTCGTTGTCCTGTAACGCTCATTGTCCCGTTACGTTACGTTAAACTATCGTCCGTCAAGCATTTTTTTTCGTTCTCGTCTGTAAACTACCTGTGGGAAGCCGAGGTGAGCACAATTACTAAAACTATACTAAAAATATTTACAAAAAATATGGCGTCACGATGTTTGAGGGGTCAGCTAGTATTATGTAAGTATTTATTTTCAGGATTTTCATTCAGCATCCATTGCTAATTAGAATAGTTTCAAAGATTAGGTCTAATTTATTACAAGTTAACAGAAGTTGCAAATAGGAATTCAAAAAATCTATAATTTTCTTCCAGCACTTTGTATTTGAGAGTCCTAAAAATCTTGGGCGGCTGAGGGATTAGGAGATAAGTTTTAGCTCTAAAGTAATTTCTGTTTGATAAAAACTTTACTCTTATTGTTACTTTAGTAGTTTTTCATAAGAGTTAAATGTATATTGGTAAAAAATTAGGCATATATTTGAATTTCTTCCTCGTGAGCGAGCTGAAGGGGCCAGAACGGCTGCGCGGCTTCTAGTGGTAATGAGCTTACGTTGTAAGTCATGTATCTCAAATATTATCGTGATCATTCACAACGAGAGTCTCTCACACGTCGTGTGGTCGTGCACCTGTTTTTAAAACACAGTCATTAGCATACGCGAGTAGCGAGTGTGGAGGAAGCGGCCGGACGGCCTTTAGAATGCCAACGAGCGTCCGGCGTGAGCAGCGCCACCCCGCGCCGCACGTCTCCGCTGAGACGGCCTGGAGCTTCAAACGATGACTTCAACAATTAATGTTTAGTTTCATAGTTTTCCCGTCAACATTCTTACTGGCATTTACACAAACATTCTTTATGAAGTACTGACGCGTCGAACGCTTAATTTTTTGAGTTATATTTAAATTTAATGCTTTGGAATATAAGGGAAAGTGAGTTTTTCCCAATTGGTAAGAGGGGATTCTAAAGCGACTGGGTTTTCCGGAAACAATCTAATTGTTTCAAGTGCTGCAGGAGCGCGAGATGCACGTAAAACTAAGTTTGATCAAAGCAATATTAATTAAAACAAATGTTTGAAGTATGGCGAGTGGTTCCGGCGGAGGCCTCTGAGCGCCGGAGGCTGCGCGGTGTGTCAGGTGCGGGTCGGTGAGACCGGCGCGGCGGTCCCGTTAGGGCGGCTCCGACTCGCATATAACTCGTATGGGAGTCTTTAGAGTGGGTATGTGTGCGCATAGAGCAATGCGATCGGCATCCGGTCCAATTACCGGCGGCGCGCGGCGCACGCGCACCTACCATCAGTTTTTGCCACAATCGCACCGACTGTGTCTATTTTACGCTCAAGGCGTATGAGATTCGCTTTGTTGTAAAGCTCACTTGGACAACATTCACTGCGCATACTGTTTCCATTACCTTTGTGTATTTTACAACTCTGTGGTATGTTGAGTAGAGACACCAACAACTAACAACAGTCGTGTTACGAGGCTCACAGTGTGGTCTCACTCCGATGCAGTCACTTTCGAAAACATTATGAACAGCTTTCAGGGATACGGATTCCCTCACCACGTTTTCTTCACCCACAAATCATTAACCACAATTTATATAAACTTCGTACAAATCGTTAAAATCCGTGTTTATCTTTATATATATAATTCTTCTGTGAGTGTGTATGTCACTGAACTACTCTCAAACGACAAGACCGATTTTGATGAAATTTTTTGTGTGTGTTCAAGGGGATGTGGGAATGGTTTAGATTCACAATTTTGTCTGCTGGACAATATTTTTTTAATTAAATTTTAATTTATTAGTAGTTATGGCAAAACGACGTTTGCCGGGACAGCTAGTATTTCTATATTATACTTAAGTACGTTACATAGAGGGGGGCGTAGTGGATTAAAAAAAATATTGTTATGTAACAAGTCCCTTAAAAACACAAACGTACTATAGACATATTATGTGAAAAAAAATATAGCAAAGGTGGCAAACTAGTATACCGGTGGATGTAGATGATTATTGTAAAGTATAAACGTGTAAAATAACCGAGATGCTCGTGTTGTCATTGCTGTCTGCCTTCACACACGAACTTACTGCGGCAATGCTACCTACGCACTCCTGATATAATTTGTGTACCACTAGTAACTAAAGTAACATGACATGTAAAAAATTTGAATTAAAAACGTTTCACCTCAAGCAATGGACAGTAACTATCTAATTGCTTAACCGGTTTACCGGCGAAGCCGAAGCCACGACGAAGAGTAATTAATAGTTTTGGCAATCTATGTATAATTTATGTTCATATATTATAGCACCTAAACAACTGAACCGATTTTAATGAATGAGGTGTCAACATATTCTTAATAAGAGCCAAGGTAATATAGGCTACATACATATTACCAGAGGTTTTCACATACTCTTGTTACAGTTTTCTTCAACTGTCTCTTGTTCCCTCTATATCTTTGTTAGCTTTGTTACTATCTATATATCTCTATAGTATTCAAACTAAGTTAATCATTTTAGAAATCAAAGTTACTCTGCATTTATTTCTTTATGCTTTTAACTACCCATAAGTCGACCCAGTATCTCCCTTGGCATCTTATCTTTTTACTCGGTGAGTTCTTACGGCTAGAACTTTGAACCTGTAAACATTATTACTGGACCTTCCACGTGAATGCTTTACACCGGTAGCAATAAATAAAAGTTCGACTGAACGCGCCTCTCAGTGCGAGGCGCGTTAGTCGGTTGTTAGTAGGTGACGGACCAGTTGTGAAATAACCGTTGGATTGATGCTCGATATCAAATAGTCAAACGCCTGTTACTGTAACACGAGACGAGATTATATACTACATTAATTAATTGATATTCGCGGAATGTGCGTGGGAACGGTCCAAGGAACGAGTTGTTTACCTGCGTCTGTAGGTACACGTTATACCTCTGGCAGGTACCGTCGACACCAAATTAAATTGATTTCAACGTTTTTTGTACTTTCCAACATCAAATCTGGTTGTGCTAATTACATGGGTTCACATGTGGGTTTTAAGCATTTTACTTGCTAGGAGACATCTATGTTTTCAGTAATATTTTCTATATTTATCTTGAGATTAATTGAGATCGACACTTACCATTACAAATGTATTTGATTCTTCAAATTCGATATCCTGAAAGTCTTTTATCTACAGCCATATCCTAAGGCAATGCAAATTAAAGCAAAAAAAATATTTTCAAGGTAGTAGAGCCACGCTGATTTCAGCACGAACGGGCCGGCTCGACCGGGACGGTACTATCCTCGCACAGAAAATCAACGTAAAATGACAGCGATCATGCTGTCATGCTGTCGTGTTTCGTTGGTGAGTGCGAGACCGGAGGCCCAATAATGCAGAAGCATCACTAGCCCACCATGGTGTGAGTCACCATGCTGCATTGTAGCATTGTCTGCATTCGCAGTATGGTGACCACCACTCTTGAATTCTGCTTATGTTTTCCATCAGGCAGAGTAGAGTTCATTTTGGCAGGGCCAAACATAAAAAAAACGCTATAAGCCTTAGTTCTGCAATCTAAAGTCCACGATCAAAATTTAAATCTATGAATTATTTACATTTGAAACAGGAAAGGATATACACCAATATTATTCCTCAATGTACAATAGAAGAACTGAATCAAATAAGAAATTGTTATTCTACCGCAAAATGAAAGGCAACAGATATTGAACTAACCACACATCGCTCACCAATGTCTAATAGTAGATAATTGTAACAATTGCAGATTAGCACGCATCCTGAAAGTGGCCTTCTCCGAGCCGAGGGGTTTAGACTTTAGTGGGTAAACCGATTCTCCGGGAGTGCCACGCACGACTTTCATCTTTCCCATGGAGTGTATGATGTGAAAAGCATTTCCCATTCCGTTCCCATTTCCAAAAAAAGACATCTCTGTAGTTTGTAACCATAGTTTCAAATAACGGCGGTGTTACGTTTAGTTATTGTCGAAGCGGACGTTGTATGTACTCGTACTGTAATTACATTATGATGACACGCGAATTCGTTTCAGTTGTTGATCCAACTCGAGAATGTTATAAGTAAACGAGTTTGTGAGTCAGTACTCGCAGAGGCAGCGGCTTAGGATTGCTTTGTTCAGGCCAACTTTCTACCGTTCGCCGAGCGGAGAGACTTGAACTCAGACTCGCGCTGAGCCCGCTGCACGCTTTCATAATGCACGCGCGCTGTTATATACCTATTGGCTTGTAGTGTTCGTTAACGCAGCTGTCTCATATTTCCATATTTGCAAGCTGTATCTATTGTCAGCCCTAGACTTAATTAGGTACTCAAACTAAGATCTAAATCTATGCACTAACACATAAACAGGTTGTAAAATGGTTTTCGAAATAGTAAATACTAACTATTGAGTTAAATATTAATTTTTCTTGGGAAATAGACGAGAATTGCGTGAGGTAATATTTTTGGAATAGGTACTTCAACCTACTTTAACATGTTATTGTCGTTTTACCATAAAAAATGGTTATCAGATCCTTGGCTATATCTTCGAGGATAACGGGGTCTCGGAGACAGCAAAAGTTGCAAAATTTATCGGGACACCTGTATCCGTTGAAAATCGATATTTAACTTTTTTGTAAATTAAAAAAATGACTAAGAAAATGGATACTTTTGCTGTCATATATTACAAATTGCATTTATGCAAAATTGAAATGTATAGGGCGCGTGCAGAAGGACCATTATTTTTATAGCATCAACATGCATGAAGGTGTGTCAGAGCGCATTCCTTCGTCTCGCCGAAGGAACAGCGCCGCACCCTATAAAAGATCTTTTCAAATGCTTCGCAGGGTTAACACTTGCTGTCTATTTATCGGACGGTATTCGTTTATTCTTTACTTGAAACAAAGTCACCCAGGAGTGTTTTATAGTTCACCTAAATAAAACTTGAAAAATAGTTGCTTTCGCTCACTGAATATGAAATAATGTAATGAAATAAAGACGCCTCTGTGGTTTTTATCGGCGTTTCCTCCCAGAGTCTTAGGATGCCGGCGCCTTCATCCTGAAAATATATATAATAATTAGTAAAAAGATCTAAGTAGGTTTACTAAGAGAAACCATTTACAATGTGTCCGCACACAGTGCGACGCTGCGTCACCCCTGCCGTTGATGCGGTGTGAGCAGCGCGTGCGCGTACATATATCTGCTCGTTTTTGCGATACACCAGATACACGAACACCGCCGCAGTGATTAGATACGTACTCAACGCAGTGGCGACTAATGGACCGTCTAACACATTAACCACGTTATAAACTTTTTTTATGTACCATTCCTAGCGATGCTAGCGAGAGCCTTCGCACAAACAGGTTGACGCCGGCCTCAGGAATTCTTCCTCACTAATTATTTACGTTTACATCACGAAATCTTCAACTTATTCACGGAATATTCTGACTACCCATTTAAAAACGTTTGCATGCAGACCCCGTTGTGTATGTATGTATAGCACACTCGCAGGTAGTTCGATGTCGTTCTGTTAAATTCGTGCGATTGTTTTGCATTTTTGTCAAATAAATATTACGGTATGTATGTGGACGGTGCAGTGCGCGTGCGCGTCAGTGGCCCGCCCACAGACCGGCACGCGGCCCCTGGTTTTTGTGCGCTTACTCACCTCCTATCTGTTGTCCACTCGACGTTCCCACGATTGATTCGGAAGTTGAAAGATTCTTTCAATCTCCTTTAGCGATGAGCATTTTTATTATTATATATTTACTGATAAGCTATTCTACAGTAAAAATACTTACATACTAAACTCGCCAACTCTGACGTTTGTTGACAAGATGTGCGAAAAACAAAATCCCTTCTTGACAGTCAGGTTAACAGTTTTTCGCGCGTATCTAGTATATAAATATAAGTGTTTAATATGCTTATTACCTCATATCTTCCAAACCGCTGCACATTTATTTCATTAACTTATCGTCAAATAGGTGACGCTAAAAAAACTAGCTAAGATACTGTGAGACGCGATAGTTTAGAACAAATAAAAATAATTTTGGCTACCGCAGTATGGTTATCAAATAAATGACTCGTCATGACGATTTTAAGATGGTGTATCATGAACATATTAAATTCTTTTTATTGTTTATCTGTACAAGATAAAAGCGGATGACGGGTGATAAATGTATGAGATTTAAAGTAAAAATTGTTAACCTAAATAAATAGAACAGAGTAAATAAGCGTAAGTATTAGATTAAAATGAAAACATTTAAATACCGGAGTGAAAAAAAGAACAGTAACACATAATAGTATTATTTATACGAGTATAACAAGAACAGAATAACGACGCAACGTTATTTCTGTCCTTGTAGCGTAGCACAATGCCGTAATATTTATAATGTAAATAAATCAATTATGTGCCTATTTTTGGCGGAACTGAGCGAACAGAACACAATAGTTTACGAAACAATCAGACTGAAATTTGTAACAAAGTTAACAAAAACCAAGCGAAATTCTCCATCAGTACATAATATAAAACAAAGTTCTCCACCGCGTCTCTCTGTCTGTCTATCTGTTCGCGATAAACTTAAAAGCACGGATTTTTATGTGGTTTTTATTAATAGGTAGAGTGATTCTTGAAGAAGGTTTATAATTTGTTAAATTATTGAGTACATTGACTTAAATATAACTAGGTATATTTGTTGAAGACATCGGTAAAATTTAAGCTGGACATCTACTCAGAGCAACATAGGCTATATTATAGTTTCTGTAAAGAACCCGTGCGAAGCCGGGGCAAATTGCTAGTATTATTATAAAATAATTCCATTAATAAATAATCAAAAGGTAGTAGAGCCGTGCTGATTTCAGCACGGTTGAGCCGGATCGACCGGATTACTACCCTCGCACAGAAAATCAATGTAAAATGACAGCGTTCGTGCTGTCGTGTTTCGTTGGTTAGAGCGAGACTGGAGGCCTAATGATGCAGAAGCATTACTAGACCGCCATAGTGTGGGTACGTCATGCTGCATTGTTGCATTATCTGAACGAGCAATGCGTGTGGTGACCACCACCACCACCACCACTTTTGGATTCTGTTATTAATCTGTTTCTGATCATTAATCACCTCTAAAATGGTACCTACACTATTAGTTCTTAACCTAATGCAAACAAATATATAACATTGTCCTATCTTACCCTGAGTATAGGTTTTTAGTCTTTGTTTATTTTAATATCTTGTTGTTTTACTTTCATTAAATATTTTAGGTATTAAAAACTTTACATCGCCCCTATCAACAGTAATATAATAGATAATACTCGTACTTATAGGCTAGGCTGTGAATACAATATATATATATAGAGTTGATGTGTGTGCGGAAGTAAACCACATTAAAACAGTTTGTATTCGCAACCGCACAGGCGTAGTGTGTTGATGTGTGGAGACTGTGGCGTAAACACTCATCTTATTAACATTCCCTGAGCGGCGCGTGTCACTTGTGCAGAAAGTAAAAGCTCTAGGTGCGCAGACGCATGCTGCGCACGCGTTCCAAGTGCGAAGCTCCGAGCCCGCGTGCTTGCTGCACATGCCACAGCACTATTTTTTGCGAACAAACTATGAAACTGAATTGCGCAGCGCGTCACGTAACTAGCTAATCTCGTTAAGGTCTCGTACAGGAATTACTGTTGAATGTCGCGTATGTAGGAAATGAGCGCAGGCTCGCGTCGACATATTTTTTATTTACTCTTATCTGTAGTTTTGCGTAGACACTTTGTATCCTGATGTGTAGTGGGTTCTGTGCCTACTACGATGAATATATTAAATATATACTAGTGGCGCGGCGGTGATACTGTACAACGTTAAAATGAGTGCGAGTAGTTGTTTCTTGCCTCATAATAATAATGTAATGTACACGCAGTCTATCGCGCTTCTTAAACCACAAAAGTGCAGAAATCATCGCACGGGTTGGATATGCAAGCGGTTTGATAAACCAAAAGATAAGTTAAGTTTCAGTCGATTTGTATACGCGTAGGTTAGTGTGTAATTTACGTTACTGGTGTTATTTTGTGGCCGTGATGACGAGTCCAAGGTGTCGATATTGCGTTGTGGCTACATCGTATCGTAGTTTTCTTTATTAATATAAGAACTATACACTGGGATAGAGAACATTTACACATCAAAGGGTTTCGAACAGATCACCTCAGCCACGCTGATGAATGACTTAACCTTCTTTGCATAAGCTCTGCGCTATCCTCGATAGTTTAGCTTCCCAGTAGAATTCCAAACAGTTCCTTTGTCGAAACTTACATGTTAGTTTATGGTATTTAATTTTGCAAGTCTGGAAGAAATGTTATGAACGTATGACATTTCAACATACCGTTACATTAGGCGGCACACCAGGACTGGTGTGCCGCTTATATGAACAAAATAAATATGTAAAACTGATCACCATCTCAGCTGTAAGATGTCCACCGCTGGACTTACTGGACTTAGGCATCTCCCAAGGCTCGTCACAGTAACCGGTCATGCAGCCTGTATCCAACGGCCGTCATCATGTACAAAATTGGTTTCTAAAAAAGTCAATAAGAACTATCGCAAAAAGATTTTGTGTACCGTTAAAGACATTACTGTGAAATGATTAGTAGACAAAAATAGGCAATGTAATTTTATGGCAGCAAGATACCCAGTGTTCTTTTGTCCTAACGAACCCGTTAGGTAACAAAAACTCAAATGAAAAATGCTGAATATCAGCGTTCTCTTACGAACGCTCATAAGTGAACCGCGTCATAAGAACGGTTTGTAGAATGATTTGTTAGGGAGTCTTCAAGAGCGGCTTCAATGGCAAGTGCACACATAGCGTTGTTTATTTATTGTTATTATTACTTTATTCTGTTCCGGTTTGTCGGCTCGAAAGTTGTTTTATAGTTTCGGCGGTTTTTCCGGTTTTCGTGTTGTTGATGTAAGCCATCATTGGCCATCGCTGAGTGGACTGTTCGCTCACCAGTTAGCAGTTAGCGGTAACCTGCACATTTTACCTCATGCCTAATACTTGTATATGTAAGTTTTCTCGTGTTATCTACAGCGTTCTCCGGCACAGAAGTATTCAAAATGCATTTCTCTCATTACTAAAAACCGTGTGTAGTTCTTCTGCGTGTACTCATTACATATTTGTTTTTAGCGTAACTTAAGCTCGAACATTTGAAGATATAATCATCGTTATTTTTTTTTTCGCTTTCCAATGCAGAGATAGGATCTGATGACATATGTCGTTATTGCCATGGCAATTTTGTAGACCTGTGGCGTGGAAGCAATCTGCGTTGACATTCTGTACTTACACCCGATTAATGGTTCCCGATCTTGCATTCGTGACACTTATCGGATCACTTGTTTTTTAGCAAAGAGAATCGAAGATTGTCATATAACGAGGCAATCTGACAATTCTCTGGGATCGCGGCCATTAGCCAATACTTTCGAGGAATTTGGAAGTTCTCTGAATCTTACAGCACAGGTAGCAAAGCAAAACGGAGAAAACATTGACACAATAAGATAACTTACTGTGTCAATGTTTTCTCCGCTTGCTCCGGTTCTAAAAATAATAATAGGCTTACGGCTCTTTTAATTTTAAATTGTTTATTACGAAAGGTGACTTACAGAATTTGTTTGCCTGTTGTTGTGTTCCGTCTGAGCAGCATCAAAACACTTACACTTAAAATTAATAACTCTTTGAATGTTCGGGTATATCTTAAGTTGGTACCTATATCTCCTGAACAATTTTGTCAATTAGTTGCCTCTTCAGCATTGCATGTAATTATACACCAATGTTCGGTATCATTAAATACTACTAAGAAAAACCTAGAATTCATAATTGTATCTGATTCCAAAAATGGCCAAAATCTTACCTGTTTTCAAAGTAGTTACCTGTTAATAAGGTGGCCTGCGAGCAGGAATTGCCCCGCTCACCTGTGCGTGTTTTAATCACGAACGTTTCAACTTTCACGAGGAATCCTTTTCGCTTGAATCGACGAAGGCTCTCTTAAATACGATGAGACGGGGCGAGCGAGAGGTGGGACCTCGGCGACGCGGGGAGAGGTGGTGTCCTTCGATCGCGCACTACCTAATAAAAAGGTTTTTGACGTTGCATTTACGTCATGCGTCCTTTCATTTAGGACGTTATGGTGTTTAGTTAAAGGGCGATTTTAGGACGGTGCCCGCGCCGACGACCGGTTGTCTCTACGCTCGTGCACCGCGCGGCCCGCGCATCTACCCGCCCGCAGCCTCCACAAACCATCAAAATACTTATAATCAGATGATCATTCTCTACCACGTTTGTTAACATCGATATTTTATTTAACATGTTTCTTTTCACATTCTGTGAATTCAGTCGCATTCAATGACTGTACGTATTATCGCTCCTATCAGACTCCCAACAAGTATCACAAATTATCATCAAGTAGCCGACAGACCACATAAGACAAACATCCTAAAGGTGATCTTCTTGTGTGTGGCTAATATAAGTGTTTTCTTATACAGATAGGGTCATACAAGGACAAACAAAATTTTAGCAGACTCAATACCCTATTGGTGTCCTATTGTGCTACTTATTTCATAATTAAATAATGGATTTTTGGCTCTCATTAACTCTGGTTTACAAACGACATCGATCGCTTGTGTTCTCAGCCCAAGTGGGGTCGCGGTGATGTCTAATACTGCACTACATCACTTATTGTCACTGCGGACGTACTCCAAATAGGAACTCACATAATTACTGTAATCGGCTTTAGAGGGGAGCGGGGCTAAGAGATTTGAGTAAATGTTTGGCTGTAGCTCTGTTATTTACGGTTAGACGCGTTTGTAGCATTTATTAACCATCAACGGCACTCGCATTACAGACGCGTCATCATCCAACGAGGCGGTGCATCTGCAACGGCGGCTGCTGAGCCTAAGTTCGGAGCTGGTGACGCTCCGCAACCACCTGCACGTGGGCGCCAGTGGTGCGGCCGGGGCGAGCGGCGCGGGCGGTGCGGGCGGTGCGGGGGGCGCGGGGGGCGCTCAGCCCGCCGTGCCGCCCCGCGCGCCGCACCTGCTGCCGCCGCCGCCCGCCGCGCAGCCCCCGGCGCCGCCGCAACCGCCGCAGCCACCGCCTGCACCTCATCATCCTTTGCCGCCGCCTCCAGGTAACATAAACATACTAAATATTGAACAAATTCATCAACTGATAACACACGGCTGGAGTGCGTTCGCACTAGGTACAAACCCGCCAGCTTCCCTTGGCACTCTGGCGACCTCTCGGTAATAATAGACCGAATCACGGGAGGAGAGACGCGCTACTCGCTCGGCTCACATTAGATACTATTGAAAAGATTAAAATTGACTTTTTTAGCCTTTAGGTAAAACTTTTACCGAATTGAAGTATGTGTTGATGCGGCCCACAGAGACGCGATGGCGCAGCGCGGCAGTGGCGCCGCCGCCCGGCGCCGGCGGAGGCACGGGCGCGCCCAGCGCCAGCAGCGCGGGAGTGGACGTGGAGGACCTCATCCACCTGCGCGGGCCTCTCACCGAGGACGCCGTCGTGCGTGCGCTACAGGCGCGCTTTTACCACAATAAATTTTATGTAAGTAATACGGCTCGTCATTGTCTCCCGTTTAACCCTTATATTTAATTTCTTAACTACACGTGGAAATTATTTACACACATTTTAATGACATGAAGTAGGAACAATGTAAAGACTGCTTGTAAATTATCTACATACTAATATATTATGCAAAGTAAAAACTTTGTTGATATCTAGGTACATACCCCATTTTACGAACTAAGTGCGAACGGACGAGTATGAAATACATAGTTCAAGTTTATATGAAGGAGAAGCGCAGAAAGCTTAAAAATATAAAAACTATACCACTGGCCGACCATTACTTTCAATAAACAGGCAGAAAGTCTATAAATGATGTATTAGTTGCACGATAAGCCCTTCAGTTTGAGATTTAAGATTTTGAATAAATGATATTTGATACTACACAACTTAAATTAAGAGTGGGATGTGTATTACATTTCAGACGATGATAGGACCAATTCTGGTGGCAGTGAACCCGTACACAGACACGTGCAACGCTTTGACGCTGACGGCGGCGCGCGCGCAGCGGCCGGAGCTGGCGCGGCTCGTGCACGACGCCGTGCGCCACCAGGCCGACACCGGCTACCCGCAGGCCATCATTCTCTCAGGTAAATCCTCACGACAATGCCTCAAACCATCATCTATTGAAACATAAAAGAGACAGACAACTTGAACTCCATAAAACTTCAGGCTTTAAATTTTGTTTAAGTTCTTGCTCAAGTAGAAGAAAAGCTACCAGTATTTTTCGTGTTTAAAGTTTTATTAACGCCAATTTATCCGATAGAGGTTTGCTTGTCCTTATTTACCTACTTTTGTATAATAGTTTTACTTACTACACAGGAGTATCAGGTTCGGGTAAAACCTACGCTTCCATGGTGCTTCTGCGGCGACTATTCGACGTGGCAGGAGGCGGTCCAGAAACCGATGCCTTCAAGCACCTTGCCGCTGCTTTCACGGTGCTGCGAGCGCTTGGCACTGCAGCGACTCCGGCCAACACTCACTCCAGCAGAATTGTAAGTACAAGAACCACCGTGGGAGAGCAATGCTTTGGCATGCATGGGCCGGCTCGCCAAGAGTGCCTCACAGGAAACAACGCTTTCGCTTTATTTCATCAAGTGAGTGAGGATACCGAAGCCCCATTCCCCATCCCCTTCCTATCCCCCAAAGGTCGACAAAGCCCTTGTGACGCTTCTGGTGTTGCGGGTGTCCAGATTTTCGATTCTAATTCAATCTTTGTCAATTTATTTATTTTGTGAACGGTTTGATAGAATGGTTTGATGTAAGTAATTAACATAAAAATAGCGGGTGCATATTATTTCGTCAGTGATATTATGTTCTTTTGGAATACAAATGATTATGCAGTAAAGTAGTTAGTTACATAGGTATATTTAAAAAAACTAAATTCACTGTCGATTTTATAATATGAGTGACATAAATTGATACTCTCTATTATCCACTACCTTTAGATAAATTAAGTAACTGTATAAAACTACCTCAAAATATATATAAAAGAAACTAATTTAGGCCGCCATTTGTACATGGTCATTCTACTGATATGTTCATTTTGTGTAAACTGTTTGATCTGGTGTACAATAAAGTTTATTCTATTCTATTCTATTCTAATTTAATGCCAAAAAATAGTTAATTTAGACCGGACGCTTACACTAATGTTATTGTAATATCTGGACTGTATTTAAATCTAATCCTAATTAAACCTTTCTTAGGGTCATTTCATCGAGGTGCAAGTGACGGATGGAGCCCTGTACCGCACTAAGATACACTGCTACTTCCTCGACCAAACGCGAGTAGTGCGTCCGCCCGCCGGTGAACGCAATTATCACATCTTCTACCAAATGCTAGCCGGACTCACGCCCGAGGAGCGCTCTCAACTTCATCTAGAGGGATATTCACCACAGGACTTGAGGTAACCTTTAACTTTTCTCAATACGATAGTTTACAGCCACTACATTACATGCATTAACAAGTATTACGCACCTGGAACTTATAATCGTGACATTACACTTAATTCTTACTTATCAGGTACCTGACATCGGCACATCATCGTCGACCGGAGCCCGAAGACGCAGCGCGATTTCACGCATGGAAAACGTGTCTCGTAATTCTCGGCATACCTTTCTTGGATGTGGTCCGCGTCCTCGCTGCGGTATTGCTGCTGGGCAACGTACAGTTCACGGAAGGTGGCGACGGTTCAGCCGAGCCCACCAGCGAGGCGGAGCTCGCGGCGGCGGCCGCATTACTGGGAGTCGCCGCACCGGCCCTTCTCCGAGGCCTGGTGTCACGCGCCGCGCCGAGGAGCAGAGGGGCGCCCGCGCGGGCCCCCGCCACGGCCCCGGCCGCTGCGGCAGCGCGCGACGCCCTCGCGAAGGCGCTGTACTGCCGCACCGTAGCGACTATAGTTCGACGCGCCAACTCGTTAAAACGTCTCGGCTCAACGCTGGGTACTCTTTCCTCCGACTCTAACGAGTCGGTTCACAACCAAGATGCGGCGTCACGGCGAGCGTCGTCGGCCGGCGGCAGCGGCGGCGGCGGAGCGAGGAGTCGCGCCGGGGCCCGCTCGATGGCCGCGCTCAACGACGCGGTGCGACACGCGACCGACGGCTTCGTCGGCATCTTGGACATGTTCGGCTTCGAGGACGCGGCGCCGAGCCGGCTGGAGCACTTGTGTGCTAACTTATGCGCGGAGACGATGCAACACTTTTATAACACTCACGTGTTCAAATCGTCGGCGGAGTCGTGTCGCGAGGAGGGCGTCTCGTGCGCTCTCGAACTAGACTACGTGGACAACGTGCCGTGCATCGACCTGGTGTCGTCGTTGCGCGGAGGCCTGCTCGCAGCCCTTGACGCCGAGTGTGCTGCGCGCGGTACTCCCGAGCAATACGTCACCAGAATAAAGGTTGCACACAGGTATTTACTTCGAATTCCGGCAAGAGGCCACAATACAGATAGTTTAACATTTGATAGAATGCTTTCTGAAAAGGCGGGTTCCAATACTGGTAGTAGTATACATTTGTTTTGACCTACGAGTAAAATTACAGAGGTCACCCGAGGCTGGCCGAGGCCCGGCCGCCCCATCCACGACGCTTCGCAGTACGTCACTATGCGGGTGAGGTGTCATACGACGCGGCGGACTTCCTGGAGGCTAACCGCGATGCCGTTCCTGACGACTTGCTCGCTGCCTTCGACAACAGGACTTGTGAATTTGGTTTTGCAACGCATCTCTTCGGTGCGGAACTCAAGGTATATACAAAAAAATTGCCATAATTGTGATGCATTTTAAGTATAACGGTAAGGCAAACACGGACAGATCCCTTGGTGGGGACTACTGTCTATTGCCCCAAAGAATAAGGGGTACATATTTTTCGAAATCTACATTGACTCTGTTTGCGACTACAGACTTTGACGGCCCAGGGAGGTCCAACGGGGGGTCAGTTCCGCGCTTCGCCGACGGTGGCGGCGGCGCTGGACGCGGCGGCTTCGTCAACTTTGACGCAAGACTTCCACACGCGGCTCGACAACTTGCTGCGTACGCTGGTACACGCGCGACCACACTTCGTGCGATGTTTGCGCGCCAACGCCACTGAGACACCCATGCTCTTTGAACGAGCCACAGTTTCCCGACAAGTATGTCAATCAAAAACTGTTTTTTCAATAAAGATATTCTTTATTGGAGTTATTATGCAGGAGCCACGACTCCATAATACTCTAATTGTTACATGGTGGCGTCTGTGTTACTCACTAACAGATTATTATTTATATACTAAACTGATTCGTTACAATGCATTTAATCACGTCTTATTCTCGATGAGATAAGCCGTGCCTTTATACCACGTGATCTGTAATCTGCTGACCTAGCTGGACCTATCTATGTACACATTCTATTTATTTAATAATATATGATGTAGGAATGATAACAACCGAGACCGACTGCTTAACCTCAGAATTATGGAGACGCTCATGGTATCATGCCACCAGCGGTCACAGTAGGTACCTAACCGTATTAAACTTGCACGTGTAATATTTGTGTGCGTGTATATTTTTGTCGTAAAGTTTTAAGTCATCAGTTCTAACAACGAAATACCGAAACTTCATAAAAATCTAAATAAATATTTGAATCGTATAATGTGACGCGAACCGGTTGCAGGTGCGCGCCCTACAAATCCTGGAGACGACGCAGCTGATGGCTGACGGGTACCCGCACCGCATGCGGTTCCGCGCATTCAGCGGGCGCTACCGTGCGCTGTGGCGGCGGGGAGGGGGCGGTGGCGGGGGCGGTGCGGGGGGCGGTGCGGGGGGCGGAGAGCGCGAGTCGGGCGCCGCGTGCGCCGCCGTGCTGCGCGCCGTGCAGGCCGCCGCCGCGCCGCCCGCGCCCGCCTCGCCCGCCGCCGTGCGCTGGGCGCTCGGCAAGCGCCACGTCTTCCTCAGCGAGGGCATGCGCCAGGTACAGTTCTGAGCACTCACGACCCGCGTGTGAGTCTCGTCATAACGTTCTCGTTTGTGAAGAGTTGCAAACGGTTGGAAACACTGAAATTGCCAATAATTTCGGTGGACACGCGCCTTTACATACGCCGCGTCGGCTCAATCGTTTTAACGTAATACATCGTCGGCAGGTGCTGGAGCGCATGCGGCGCGCACGCCGCCAGGCCGCGGCGGAGTGCATCCAGGCCGCGTGGCGCCGTCACCGCGTGAGGCCCGCGCGCGCGCCCCCCGCCCCCGCCGCCGCCGCCCCGCTGGCGCCCGCGCGTCCCCGCCCCGCGCCAATCGCCGGCACGCCCCCGCCCGACCCCGCCGACAAGTGTGACCCCGCACTCGTCAAGCGAACCTGCTCGCTCTTCGGCCTGGACCTCGTAAGCTTTATACTACATATTTCACTACGTCCATATAATGTATTCGACGTATTCTTACTTCCATATAATGTATCGTTTTTATGGTTTATGCTCTCACACCCTTCCTCCGCCGATGAGCAGTTAAGTCTAGTTGGACTATCACTGTCCGTGGCCACCTAGAAGTCTTGTAATAGACGCGTGGCCACTCTTTTTGCTTCGGCACTCCCTTCGAATTTGCCGATGCGTGACTCTCTCATGGTAATGGTGCGATTTATCCAATCTATACAAAAAAAAAACAAATATTTTCTTAACTTTGACAACTTTCGATAGCAGTTCCGTTAGTTACTATCGCACAATGTGCCGGGACGAGCAGAGAGATGGATTCGAATGAAAGTGTCGGTATGTGCCCAGGAGCGTCCGCCGCCGCTGCCGCCGTCGCGCGCGTACACCGTGGCGGGCGGCGTGAAGCTGGGCTACCCGCAGCAGCGCATGGTGGGCGCCGAGTGGGCGGACGAGTCGGGCTGCGTGCGCCTGCGCGCGGGCGACGCCGTGCTGGTGGTGGGCGCGGCGCGGCGCGGCCACGTGGCCGTGCAGGCGGCCGGCCGCACCGTGTGCGTGCCGCACAGCGTGCTGGCGCCCGCGCGCGCGCGCCCGCACCCGCCCCCGCCCCCGCCGCCCGCGCCGCCCTCCGCCGTCGCCTGAGCGCGCGCCCGTGTGGCCCGCCGCACAGCGTCCTATTTTATAGAACAGTGTAAATAGTAACGCTAAGTATTTATGGTCGCCGTCCCGTGGCCGGAGCGGCGGCGCGAGACGTGAGCGTTCGCCGCCCGTCCCGCAGTATTATGTACAGGGCGACCTTAGCTTTATATGTACGTTTGAACAGACGTCTGCGACTAAGTACGAATAGAAATTAAATAAATTCGGAGCCAGCGTCGAACGGTTCGCGGTTGTACGCCACCTGTGCCATAACGCTTACGAACACGGTAAATAGTTTGCGATATCGATATCTCGTAACTAACTCGCCGCTTTACCTTTTTATATAACTATTTATTAGATAAGTTCTGCAAGAGATAACACGATGTCGTTCAGACGCTGGCTCTCAGAGCCGAGACCGCCCCTCGTCTTCTTTTACTTTACTACACACCTATTAATCCAAATCTTTGTAAATTGAATGATTATATACCAATTTCTGCGACTCGAAATGGAAAAGTCTTCAACTATCGAAGTTTAGCTTGATACCATGTTCGATTCCAAATTTAAATAGAATAAAGATATGTGAAGTGAAGTGAACAAGAGGTGGTTTCGGCGCCCACTACCGCAGTGTTGAGTCGGTGCTATACGTCCGAGTGGTGCGAGTTGTATGCGGCACGACAAGCTGGCGGGTGTCCAGCCGCTGTACGCCAGCTCCTAGTTGCACGTCACATAGCACTGTTACAGCTTTACAGCGGTTACTTCATTTGCACGTACAGTTCTTGGTAAAAGTCCGACACTCTTGTGCGGGTGTATGTTTATATGTATCGCTACGCAAACAGTTCTATACACACTTGGTATGTAATAAAATTACCTTAAACAGAATGATTTCTAATTTAGAACAGACTACAGGTTTTCATTGGATTTCAATAAATTAAATTCAAAACAAATATAGCCCTAAAATGCCTACCACACGCGCAAGTATCACTACAGATAATAACTGCGCAGCTGCGCAAGTAAAACTCTCGTGATACAGTTTTACCAACCACACACGCGCGGTGTTCCGTGTACAAGCCGGCCTGCGCAGGCAAAACTGTAGTGATACTTGCGCGTGTGGTAGGCCCATTATATTTATGTATTCTGACAGTTATGTTTAGATTTTTTTATGAATAGATAAACTTTAGTCATAATTATATCCAGACACATACACCCAAACTTTATTTTTATAAAGTTGAATTAATAGTTTATGTTTATCCGGTACCTTTAACAAGTAGCCCATCTGAAATCGTTTAAAACTGCATCTCCATTGCAAGAATACATGCAAGTTGTACACGTGTTACGTAACCGCAAGTAAAGCTTTAACACATACCTAGGTGTATACACGTGACTGTATGAGTGTGTATAAGTGAATATGCGAGCTTGTGTGTGTGTGTGTATAGTGTGCGTGAGTGTGTGCGTGAGTACTGCGAGAGCGCTCTGCGCAAACTTGCCAACCAGAGTCTGATTAATAAATATTATTTTATATGTAATCTAATGTATTAATTATAAAAAAATCAATGAAATGTATATGTCGATAAAAGGTACAAATAAACGTATATTTTAAAATAAACACTTTATTATTTTACAATAGTTTATACACAAAATACGTGGAATGTGAGGCGCGGTCGAAGTCCACGCCGCGGAACTACTCACAGAGATGGCAGTGACTCTTGTTCAACGATATACAATTTACTTACATTACAAAATTTATTCAATCTTGTCGAAACATTAGTTAACGAAGCTCTAAAATAAGTTTATATTATAAAAAGACGCCACATTGAGAATCCAATCAGCAATATATTTAGAAATATAATGTAATATATAACAGTACATAACTATAAATTTGAAACACGGGAACATATTGCACTAACTACGATACGATTACTTGTACATAACTTAGTATATAACTAGTCGTCGCTACACGTAAGCTACTTCTCTCTCTGAGTCAATTAACATTTAATATGAAGAGATAATGAAGTGACAGCAACATCAGGAAAATATTCAACTTGTCTTGAGCATTTCGATTATATTTTCGACTGTCTATCAAGCACATAACGGGTATCTATATACACTTTACTACCTCGTATCATCTATAAATAATATAAGTGATGTATCTTGAGAATAAACTATCCATTTTAGTAACTCAAGTGTCCTATGGACATGTTACTGAACAAGACAAAACACAGATTCCGAGCATCCCTTCTCTCAGTGGGTCTCAAAATACAAAGATTTTTTGTTTCTTTTTCTTATTTTTACAGCTCGTTTTAACAATTTATGGTACACAATGTGTTGAACCTCTTCCTGGCGCCACGACACTGCTGCTTCTGTCAGACAATACAGGTTGCGTCTGTGCAAGACAACAATACGTTAGTAAGGGTCCCGGCAGTGGCACGCGCTTATAAATAAACGCTTTCGTTGTTCTATCACATAATACACACAATTATATCTCGTTTACTATAGCATCAAATGTAACAAATTAACAATAATTCATTTTTAATTATAAAAATACATGAATATATCGCCAAACAAATATATGTATATATCGTAAAGCTGTCGAGGCAGTGAGGCTCGCTCACCCTGTGTATAGGTACTAAGTAAAATTTGGCAACACTCTCTATACACGTACGTATCACCTAGACAATACGGAATACATAATAAGTTCACTCGCATCCACCAACGTGTACGTACATATACGACTTGTCAAACATTTGTTAACTTCTGTGTGCCTGTATACTTGGTCGACGCGAGTGATTCAGTTCAACGACAATTACATAATTATATTATTAAATAGTAAATATGATAATACTGTATTACATATAAGTAGTGAAAGCCATTGAATAACATTCAAGCACATTATCGTTTGTACAAAGTTACGTTACAATAATCAGATCTAATTACGACGAGATAACGCCCTCCCCCTCCCCCCTTCTGTGTCCGGGGCCGGGTGGGGGCGAAGAGGGGGGGTTTACACTAACAATAATGTAAAAGTATCGAAAACCTACACCTATGACGTCACACGTGCTATGGCCACGAGGCCCACGTGTGCACAACGCGACACACTCGCGCTGCAATTTTAAACAACAAAGTAATTTCAACTCTATTTCCTTGTCGTTAAGCTATAAAACTGGTTACGTATATTTATAAGCTATTTGAATCGCTCTCATGTCGAGGAGGACTTACAGTAACGAAAAGGCAGTTAATTATTAGTTAGTGCTATAGTATAATAATTAATAACACATACACAGCACCATAGACTCCGCAGCGTTAACTCTAAATAACAATTCATTATTGAATAATAGAGTGCACAAGATTCTTTGATAACTAACGATAATAAATAGGTACATATGACAACAAATGTTGCTCGTATAAAAAGCACCATATTTATATGTACTATTCGTTTAATTTTCCAACTAACACATTGCATTGCAAAAACAACTTCATCACACAGGATTACGGATTCCACACTTGACAATATTCATAGAGGACCTAGAAAACTTGCACTGTAAAATGTCGTCACTCGGCACAGACTCTTGAATCGTTAATGGCTAATTACAAAAGTTACTGAGTAGGTACCTCAAGTTCTCTACAACACATAGAATTCATGAATATGGAATCTGTTGGATTTTTGGTAGCAAAAACATTAAATACTAGATTTTACAAAACCGACTTTTTAAACCTTCTTATTTATTTATTTTTTCAATAATCTTTACTGACTAACTCCTGACGTTTTTCTCGTAGCAAATACTACGTTAAGATAAAACATTCTCATCAACGATAACAGTTACTATACACAAGTGACTGACACGAAACAATAATTGTACTTTAATAAAACATTCGTTTTACGTATCAAACATCGGCGAAAGCGCGGCGTCACTAGCCAGCGATAGGCGCTGAGCGATGGTTACGAACAAATATATCACTTGCAATGAGAGCGCTCGGCGCTCGCTCGTAACGAGGGAAATCACAAAAGATAATTTAGTAGCACGACAATTACTCTTATAGTCGGTGCTATACTAATAGCTGATGACTTTTTGTTTGATCCCATGTTTGTTTATTCAAATCGAATCTAAATTGAATAGGTCTCATTAACAAAACACTACGACCTTTACACGTTGGGTAGTGACCATGAACTATAAGAGGAGTGGCTGCTTAAGCTTTTTAATTTGAAAACATTTTGAATAGAAATGCCCACGTTTATGTGTTAAGGCTTTTACACGAGGACATTGTCTTGTGTCGTGTAACTGAACCGAGAAGAATGTGTCACCGACAATTGTGAATCGCGCTCGTTAGCGTGTTTAGAAAGTGAAACAATACGTTTGATTCGTCCACTTCTATTATTACACTGGTATGGTCTAATATTTGTAGAGTTGAGATACCAAAATTGCATAATATATCTGCAAATAATACAATTAACACAACTATATAATATTCCAGTTACCGTTGTTACGCGTACCTCCAATTATAATTGTATAATTTACAGCGAGAATAAACTGAATCTGTAACTGTATATACATATATAATAACCATTATTTCATTACTCTCATCACGCGCCAGGTAGTAAATGCCAAAAACTTACGATAGTAATTATTTATCAACGTACTACTTTCAGGCTCTCTCTAACATATTCCTAGCCACTTCACACCAGTCCCAATTTTTAAACCAGAAAGGTATATATACCACCTTTCTTAAAGAGGACTCTGCTATCCATCTTTATAAGACATTTCGTATATTAAAGATGACAGTTTTAAATTACCAACATACGACATGCATTTAGATACTGTCAATATTTTTCATCATTTTTAAAGTATCCGTGGGGCCAGAAACCGTCTTCGTGTAAATTAGCGTTAATACAACAGTTGGGCGAGAATATAATACATCGTAGACATTAGTAATTCACTCAACACGTAATATAATTAGTAAAGTCACGTAATACAACGAAGATAAGAGTAAACATTGGGCAGTTACATACAATTGAACACACGCTATAAGGCAGTGTTAGACACTCGATAACACTAAGCAACATTTTGTACTCGACGTTACACAAACGATTCGCTATATTTTATCGCTCGAATGACTTCATACATACTTCATTTCGAGCGTCATGCACCAGACGCCATACCATTAAAGCTCACTGCTCACTATCTTGTATTTGTTTTCATTAATCCACATTTGAACGGTTATAACATGTTACATTACAATATATTACACGCTCTAATGTTCTTTATTCTCCGTGTGAAGCTTTTAAATCGTTACAGCACAGCGAGCAGGGGGCTCTACGTCGGAACGATGATGGCAACACTGGAAATATTCAGGCGAATATCGAGTGTTGAGTGTTTTGGCGAATTTCGCATATTGATTACAAAATCATAAAAATATAGTTTGGAGTACGTCAAGGTCTCGGGCGGCGGGTGGCCGCGGGCCGCGGGCCGGTCGCTATTTATATCTATCTGTGGCTACGACACGACCCACGCCACCTTCGTGCTGAGCACTGCCTTCGCCAGGGACCGAACACTACAGTACAGCCGTACACACTAGCTAGTACAGTACAGTATATTTAGTTAAAAACGGAGGCGTCGTGTACAATCAGCCTTCGGAGGTGTGTTCTAGCTTTACTAGTAGGAGTTTTGTACGATGTGAGGCGTCAAACGCACCGCCCACTCTCTGTTCCGCTGGCCGCCTGTAGGTGCATCGGTCGAAGCGACCATAACAGAGAGTGACCGGCACGTCTGTACGGTAGTATAAAGACAAAGGGTAGAGTACTAGTATAGGTAAAGAGCGCACTATATCCACCGTTGAATGTTCGAGAGGCAGCAGAAGTAGCTGCGGGTGCGCGGCAGCTGCAGCTAGTCGCGCGCGATGGGCGTGCTGCAGGCCAGCGACGGCGCCCGCCGGTCCAGCGGTGACGTCACACTCGTGCTCACGCTCGAGCTGGCGGGCGTCGCCGAGGCTTCCCCCTGACCCTCGCCCCCGCCCTCCCCCTCCCCCTCGGCCTCGCGCCGGCGCCCGCCGGCGCACAGGGACGTGAACACGGTGCTCGAGGACACCTCGCGCACGCATCGCCGCTGCTCAGCTGTAAACACACACATTTACTTCATCTTTCATACTTAAGAACAGTGACCTTTGTAGCAACCTACCCGTGACCATTACACGTAATGGCGTTGCATAACCGCTAAAGTTTTCGATGATAGGTGACATATTGCGTTGAGAAGTTCTTAAGACACAAAAAAAGTTTTCAAAATCTTTCATTTATGTAAACTATCAAAGTCAAAATAGAATACATTTATATACGTTGTCTGATGCAGACATGATCCGGCTTAAACTGTAGCCATGAGAAGTAGATTGTGCCAGGAAACGCAGGGAACAGCAATAAAGCCCACGCACAAGGACATGATATCACAAGAGTATCGGGCCGAGCCGTCGCACCGCCGCGTCGTGCCGGCGATTCGGTTCATGTCATCATAAAACAATTTTATGGCGGGTGCCGTGTTGTGGCGTGTCATACACCGATGTGATGCGCCGAGCGCCGAGCGCCGAGCGCCGAGCGCCGATCCGAATGGTACAAACCCCACAACAAATTACACCCGAATGTTGCCATCGGTCGCATCGGTCGAGGCGTTGGGGAACTCTTAGGCCGCGCTTTCGAAGTCAGCGAGCAGCGGAGCGGGAACCCTAACGCGTTTTATTTTGAAGCCAGCGGGCTAAGCAGCGGGTGCTAGAGCGGTTTAGTAATGTGTTATAAGAAACAATATCTCGTAAAATATAGCTTTATACAGAGGACAGATTTCACAAAAAATGATGAGTGAATTTAAATAATTTGTGAAAACGATTAATGTTTGATAATATTTTGTGTAATTAGGATATCCACTTCTGTAATAGCGTCATAAATAAGTATTTTAAATTAAATTTTCTAAAATCGTAAAATCCAAGCCTGATAATCCTAAAAAATCTTGATTAGTCGTCATTGTTAACACATTAATTTACTATAATTGACAAGTTAGGGGGGTATTAGGGTTACTATACTCAATCATTATGGTAGATAACAGAAACCACATTGAAAAAAAAAACATCAAGAAAGCGAACAAACTCACAAGTTATAAAGATGATTAAAATGTTTTAATAGCAACAATAAACTTCAAAAAATCACATTATTGACAAAATCATTAATCAGTGATTGCTATTTTATTCCATCCCTAGATGACATCGCTACATTGGTGCCTTATACAAAGTGTTACATAGACTTGACATATTATGCGTACACCCGTAAGGTATAGAAACCAAGTACATCAAATATTAACGTTGCCAGGTTAAAGCCAATTCCGTTTATTGTTCCAAACGTTCAACAAATCTAGCCGCAATTTGGTCGGTTAATTACAAAATTTTCATACTTTAGAAACTAGTTTTTATAACCTATTTTAAATTATTTCTGCATATTAACACAACAATTGATGTTATTAATCGTAGTTAATATGAAAACAGTATTATGCCAATAAAACGCTATTTTTTATAGTTACGTGTAAAAGGTTATATTTTCATATTTACGTTCACTGCGGCTTTTGCAGCCGACAACAATACAACACACACTGTACCATAGTTTGTAAAGTATCTGGGTTAAAAACAGTTAAATACACTTGAATTCACACAGTAATTTCGTCAAGAAACGTGATTTTCACTCCTGACACAATTACCGCTTTGAACACTGTTTGGTATGCATGTTTATGTACCATACAAAAAAAGCGATACGGCGATAAGGATAAAAGATACGTATCTCTATCTGACACACTAGAAAATGGTATAATTATCAAGTCAAACAATCAAGTTAATGATCAAGTCTATGTAATACTTTATCTAATATTGGTGCGCCCGTTCGTACAACGCTCGGCACCCGCTCCCGCGCCCGCTCCTCTCCCGCTGAGTTCGTGTACGCGGCCTTATGATAAGATCTTAAAATATGTATATACCCTCAAGAGCTTTTATTGTGGACATCGCTTGCTAATGATCTTTGAAGTCTATTTTCACTCTTCTCCGGTAAGAACATTCCGCGGTTGTCTCGTGACTGTGCAAATAGTATGTACCATTCTAACTTATTCTGTAAAACTATTGGATATTCAACAAGTTTGCAGAAACAAAGCGACAAAAGTTTTGACGCTTTAGGCAAGAGTTTTAAAATAAAGTTTTTCTTCTGTTTCTGTCAACGTAAATTACTAAGGATTTGAAGATTCATATTATTCATTATTAATACTATAATTTTAAAAGTAACTCTGTCTGTTTGTAACGCTTCCACGAAATCAATGAAATTTGCGACATACACGCGGAAAAAGCGTCAAAAGCGTAATATATTCAATGTTTGAAAAAAAAACATTTCGACTTGTACGAGTAATTACAGAATTCACATTTAATCCAACGACACAAAGTTAATCGGACAAAACAAATGTTTAATTAATAGCACACACATCAACATTAGCTTTATTTATTTCAATTAGGTAGCTCTAATGTTTATCTGACAGCTGATAAAACTTTAAAATGGATGTGAATGGCATCGTGACAGGATGATCAGACATGCAATAATTACTATTTTACTAATGTCAATTTGTGTATTTAAATCAACCCGTCATGCGTCATAGGAAACTTTACTTGCTTTAGTTTTTGTAGGATTATTGGCCCGCTCCCTGCACAGTGGCTAGTTTTAAAGAACTTTTTTTGAAGTGAAAACTTCTTTAACTGCGTTGAGCTCTTTTTTGGTAGAAGACAATCTTATAAGTTCGCGTCACCGACATGCTGACTCGATATTTTCGAAGTGAAAAATTCTTTGACCGCGTTGAGCACTTTTGGTAGATGACAATCTGGTCGGATTACATACGGACATAAAACATAAGCATGTCGGTGACGCCATGCTAATGTTTAAGTTGATGTATTTTTTAAAACAATTAATTTCTGATTTTACACATTTATGTTACAAATAACATTCTAAGTTATAAGCTTTCACTTCTATCGGCAGTCCTTATGACTGCCAATTTTTTTTACACTAGCATTGTCGACAGGTTATCTTAGAACAAATATTCCAGCCTTTATCACGTTAACAGATTAAAGACAGTTATTGGTCTACGTATAAGTCATAAGTACTACAGTATAAGCCTCACCGATCATATTGTGCAAGTTGTCAATGACGACCTCGGTGTTGTACGTGGCGTCGACGGCGCGCTGCAGGAAAGCCGTCCAGGTATTCAGCTCTGCCTCCTATGGACAAATACATATCAAGTTAAATACCGAGTATACCAAGGATATATTGTTCTACCTCCTGCTCAAGAGAGGCATAACCCTCGTTTATATTTATTTCATAAATTTTAGTCCATTGTTCCGTCATCGTTAAGTGCCATCGATTAAGTGGTAGCACAAAACTACGTCATTACAATAGAAATAATGTAAATACTATTAGTGAGGATTCTGACTGCTTCATAACTTGGAAGTTTATGACAGACAATGTTATAATATAAGTTTACGCTAATTCGGTCTCAATTTGATTGAAAACTGCGTACTTATTATTTGACGTTGAAAATTGTGCGTAGCATCGGCAACGTGCGGCAAGCCAGTAATGGAGCGCACTAGAGGCAGTATTCGATCGTTACACGTTCAATAAAAATATTCCAAGTGGATAAATAAAACCAACTTCAAATAGATTCGTTTTTATTGTTGCCACTTGACTTAATGAAAAATTTAAAAAGCAACGTCCAAAAACGGTAGAATTTGTATCGACGTATTTCTGTATGCAAATATTGTTGCGGGGATTGCCCACCTCGTGCGATTACTGACAGATATTAGCAGTACGACGGTAACGTGTTTGTTTATGGTGTGTCTCCGGAAAGCGTACGCGTCATAGCAATAAATGCCGACCGGTTTCTTTAAATGTGATCTAAGAAATACATTACAAATTCTTCAATGTTGCTATGAGAACCATTTTTTCCTGTGTTCTTAATGGTTAAAAATAAACCAGTATATCGATCGTAAAGATAAAAGAAAAATATTAAAATACAATGCCAAAATCGTAAGTGTGGAACTGGCATCAACATTCTATCCGAGGGTCACTATCCTGACTGACAAGACAAATAATAGTGTGATGAGGTTTTGTGTCTGGTTTAGTATTTTACTAGCCGACCCACGCAACCTCGTTTGCGCCTTATATTGCCCGTAGCGTGAAAATTTCCCCCGTTTTTGAAACATTCTTCATTGTTGCTCAGCTCCTATTAGTAGTAGCGTGATGATATATACCCTATAGCCTTCCTCGATAAATGGACTATCCAACACTGAAAGAATTTTTCAAATCGGACCAGCGGTTCCTGAGATTAGCGTGTTCAAACAAACAAACAAACAAACTCTTCAGCTTTATATATTAGTATAGATTTATATTTTATTACTAGCTGAACCCCGCGGCGTTACCCGCGGTCATTGTCGTACTGCGGGTAACGCCGCGGGACAAAGCTAGTCTAAAAAAGTAGCCTAAGTTACTCCCTGGATCATTAGCTACCTGCCTAGAATGTGTCAAGTTGTTGTTATTATTATAAGAAAACTGATTTAGTAACCGAGACCTTGTCACAAAGTATGTGATGTGTAAAGAGGAAGACGTCAGGAGTTGTAATGTTCGCTTAGGTGCGGGTGGAGACACGACAGCTTATCTGTAGATGTTATACACATAGATGTAGTACGAGACACTTTCATGTTGTCGAATGTTGTCAAAAGACTTGTTAAAACTAATCAATATCGCGTGCCGATGGTTTAAACAAAATGGAGCTAATGACATGGCATATGTTTCAATAATAATTATTATAAATGGTAACTGTGTATGTACACGTAATGGGTACCCACACACACAACACAAGTAATTATGTGAATATTAAACATGGCGAATAAAGATCTATGTATAACTAGAGTCATTAGAGTTTGCTCCTCCCTTATTGTTTGATTTGTTATTAAAAATAACCTATTGCTGATATATCTACAAGATAGGAGAAGTTTTAAAGTACTTCAGCGTGCCATGGGAACGGCTATGCTCGGCGTTTCTCTAAGGGACCGTATCAGAAACGAGGTGATCCGGCAGAGAACCAGAGTCATCGACATGCCGTAAGAAATTAGTGTAATTTTTACATACATATTGAAGTCTGTGAGATCTCTTTGATTGACTGTGCAATGTACTGGCTTACACAGTAAACAATATGACGTGTTTGTTTTTCAATCTTAGTTTCGTGGCAATTTCTTATATACCATAGATACTGTTTCAGACGCTAGTAGACGAATTTGTAAAATGTAATAAAGCTAACGAGATAGATACATCTTTTCTGTTTATAATTGAAAATAATAATAATATAATTAAGTTTACAGCACGCAATAATACACTTCGCTTTCGTAAGAATGAATACCTACGTATAAGCAGTTCATTCATTTAGATTTACCCTAATACCCGAAGCCGAACGTCACCCTAGACACACGGTAAGGGCGAACGAGGAAGTAAACCTTACCTCCCTTGCGTGTCAATAACCTTTCAAGTAAGGCTTCTGTTATATGTTCATGTTTTATTCAAACTTTGTTAACTCAATTTTACAAACCTACACATAGACTATTTACTTTATACCAAAACCAACTCAATATTCTTCTTAAGCTTCTTTGAAACCCGTTTTGGGTAATATCTATAACAAGAAAAAACGAAGAAGATAAAGAACGTCAGAATTTTTGAAAAACTGTACCCTGATTGCTAGATAGCAGCTAGACCCAGGCCCAGACTTTTTGCCGTAAAATTATTTTTATGGTTATTACGACACACAAGTTTGTACAGCAAATACTATCAAACATCATCTTCTTAGCCTTTATTATTCCCAAGATTTGGGGTCGGATACTAGTTCAATCGGTTTTACCTGAATATCAGTTTTTTACACAGAGCGATTGGCATCGGACTTCCGCAATCCTGAGGGTGAACTGAATTCGAAGGTTGAACTAGTTGTCAGTATATTTGAGGGCTCTGACTTCCCAATAACTATTGCCATAGATGTTCATGACAACCGCTTACGCTGACCACTAGACCAACGAGCAGAGATACTATCAAACAATATATCAATATTTATCAGCACCCACTTAGTGTTATAGACGTACTGTTATAGGCCACTAATGGCCAAGTGATAAACGTCGAACATTAATAAAAGAGGAACATCTATTAACTTTGATAGAAAAATTATTACATCTAGTAACAGTTTTAGTTGGGTTGAAATGCAAAAACCTTTTTTTACTATATAATATTACTAGCTGTTGCCCGCGGCTTTGCCCGCGTGGAAGTTTGTTATATGTATTTAATTAAAACTGTGTAAAAGTATGTATTAGTAATTTATTCATGTTTTAAACCTATTTATTTATTTTTGATCAATAGCCCATTTAAAAGAACTTTCATACAAACATTTGACCCATATTTCATCCCCTTTAGGAACAGAATTTGCGTAAATGCTGATATAAGTATTCGTCTATTTGTAATCATCAGAAACATAAAGCCGAAAGTTTTCAGGCTGCTAAATTAAAAAATTATGGACTTCCAAACTAACTAATATATGAAATGCCAATGCCTATATATTTCTCCCCTTAGGGGTAGAATACCCAGAAACGTTTAAATATGTATCTACTCGTTTTTAATAAGTAACCCAAAGATAATATTTTATGTTTCTAACTCAACAAATGACAGACTTCCATGCAATCTTGCAACCCCTAATTCACCACCTTAGGGGTATAATATCCAGAAACGTTTAAATACATATCTACTCATTTTCAATCAGTAGCCCAAAAACAAAGTTTCATGTTTCGTACTTCACAAATGACGGATTTCCAGACTAACCATTTCAACCCTTAGGAGTAGAATATCCAGAAACGCTTTAACGGGTGTCAAGTCATTTTTAATCAGTAGCTCAAAAATATAGTTCAATGTTGCTAACCTTAAAAATGACGAACATCCATGCAAACTTTCAATCCCTATTTCACACCCTTAGAGGTAGAATATCCAGAAACGCTTAAGCACGAATCTACTCTTTTTTAATCAGTAGCACATGAATAAAGATTCATGTTTCTAACTTAAAAAATGAAGAACTTCCATACAAACTTTCAACCCCTATTTCACCCCTTAGGGGTAGAATATCTAGAAACGCTTGAATAGTTATCTAGTCATGTTTAGTCAGTAGCCCAAAAACAAAGTTTCATGTTTTGAACTTCGAAAATTACGGACTTCCAGACCAACCTACACGTTAAATGTCAACCCCTATTTCACCCCTTAGGGGTAGAATATCCAGAAACGCTTAAATACGTATCTACTCATTTTTAGTCAGTAGCCTAAAAACAAAGTTTTATGTTTCGAACTTAAAAAATGACGAACTTCCATGCAAACTTTCAACCCCTATTTCACATATTTAAAATATCTAGAAACGCTTAAGTACGTATCTACTCTTTTTTAATCAGTAGCACATGAATAAAATTTCAAGTTTCTAACTTAAAAAATGACGAACTTCCATACAAACTTTCAACCCCTATTTCAACTCTTAGGGGTAGAATATCCAGAAACGCTTATATACGTATCTACTCATTTTTAATCAGTAGCCCAAACACAAAGTTTAATTTGTCGAACTTCAAAAATGACAGACTTCCAGACTAACCTAAATGCGAAATGTCAACCCCTAATTCACCCCTTAGGGGTAGAATATTCAGAAACGCTTAAATACGTATCTACTCAATTTTAGTCAGTAGCCCAAAAACAAAGTTTCATGTTTCGAACTTAAAAACTGACGAACTTCCATGCAAACTTTCAACCCCTATTTTACCCCTTTAAGGGTAGAATATCTAGAAACGTTGAAATACGTGTTTATTCATTTTTAATCAGCAGCCCAAAAGTAAAGTTTCAGGTTTCCAACTTAAAGAATGACGAACTTCATACAAACTTTCAACCCCTATTTCATCCCCTCACAGGTCGAAATTTCAAAAACGCTAGAACAAATGTTTTATTATTTTTTATCAAGTGCTTAAATATAAAGTTTCATGGTTTTATCTTTAAAAATTATGAAATCCCATACAACTTTCCCCCCCCTCTTTTAACCCCTTACAACCCCTTTTTCGCGATAAAAAGTAGCCTATGTTTTATCTCGGGGTCTAGAATATCTGTATACCAAATTTCATTCAAATCCGTTCAGTAGTTTTGGCGTGAAAGAGTAGCAGACAGACAGACAGACAGACAGACAGAGTTACTTTCGCATTTATAATATTATATAGTTAGGATTTGGTTGTGCTACACGCAGTAATCGCTTACAGCAGGGGCGGTAGTAACAGTACCGTGAGCAGCCTTACAACGTACAATAGAGATTTAATAAGGTAACATGCACGCACACTACATAATCCTCAACGCACATTGACTCCGCTCAGTTGCAGTACGGATACAGGAAGCATACACTGCAACCTCACAATACTTACGAACTTACGCCTTCTCTAGTTTCTTGTAGAGTTACATGCAGA
Source organism: Spilosoma lubricipeda (assembly GCA_905220595.1). Lineage (NCBI taxonomy): Eukaryota > Metazoa > Arthropoda > Insecta > Lepidoptera > Erebidae > Spilosoma > Spilosoma lubricipeda. Next base: position 19,757,916 of record HG992290.1, on the reverse strand, counting down.
AACAATAAACATTACAACATACAACCGATGTAGTTTACAACTGTATACACATGCACTAGGTAGGCGTTTGGTTGCTTAAATAGATACTTGTTTGAACAAGTGATAGCAGGTTGTGGAACTAATATTACCTACCACGTCCACCTTCAAAGTTAAAGCAATTTGTTAAATGTTTTTTATGGAGACAAGTAGCCTTCAGAGCCTCGGGGAACGGGGTACCCGAGGCATAAGCTAATGAAAATTTTTGAAGTTACCAGATGTATGCTGACACCATGCGGTGTCTATACATGTCGTATTTTCCATATTTTCTGTCTAGATTTAGAGTTACGTTACTGTAAAAGTTTCCTCATACCATAAAGAAGCAGCGTTGTGGAATTTCGCTACCAGGTCTAAAAAACCGATGCTCCATCCGGTTTGTTCTGAATTGACATGACAATCGAAGCCAGTATGCGTTTTTGTTATTAAATCGAATCCTATTTTCATATCAATCTTTAATGCATATTTTCTTAATGGACATTCCGGTAGAGAACATCTCTATTTGTATTGTGTCACGTTCGTTGACTTGTTGTACGATGTATACAAACAATAATCCAATGTTTGGTAGTTTCATAGTCGGCATGGTCGGTGAACTCTGAAGCCGGACTAGTTCGCTTCCTAGAGCTCGGCGTGATATACTCGCGCGTATACATAGCACGTGTGCACGGTGACCGGTGTACGTAACAAGTGGAGCGCCTAGCGACCGCTGCACGCACGGTATAAATAGAGATGATGACGGTCAGGGTCGGGTGGCGGCCGCGCGGTCGCTGCACCTAGCGCCTGCCTACAACACATACGCGTATCCAGTATTCGCGCTACTCCCAGGAGTCTTCTATGAACTGGCTGAGAACAAGTTCTACTCGCACGTGGTTCAATATACGTTGAAATATTGCACAAGCCTTGCTTAAGAACGTAGCGACGATAGGATTTTTAAGCATGATATACTGTAAAATACTGTACGAAACCCAAAGATATAAACTTAAACTGACAGCATGACACACGACACCCCAATAAGTTCAACTTGGATTCTATCACTCCATCTCTCATAGAGAAATTAAATTATTGATCGCGTCACAAGACTGTATGTAACGTATGTACTTTGACAAGAGTTTTTGAGAACTAATTGACTGAATATTGAAAAATAAGTAGCAAGTGACAGAGCCTGCAAGGTTGACTCGCGCCCAAGAAGGGACATGTGGGCGTTCGTCTTGAGCTTATAGCACAGATCCATCAAAATCAAGGCGTCCCTTGAAAATTAAAATTAGGCCATATAGCAACACTACTCGCGTCAGTTCCCGAATAGTTCACCCAAATATAGCGGTGACCGCATGTTTACGACACCTTGCAAAGGCGGGCCCGGGGCCCAAGGCTTAATGTGTCTCATGTACATCTGATTCACTCGCTAATTACTAATTATCCTTACTTTATTCTTTGACCTCTTCAGTGATTTAATCAAGCTGGACCTTAGATGGATGCCTGTAGAGTCAGTAACGTCGGAAACTAGGAGGCGTTCCTATTATCTGGCGTCGTGCCAAACCTCAACTCCCTCGATTAAGTCAGCATTTTATTAATGTTTATAAAACTAAATCAGATTACGCAAGGCACATAATAATAAACATAACACACGCTCATGTAAGAGGTTGTGCTGAGATAAAATAATGATCATTACAGAGTACAAGAATATCACTTAGGGAGCACATTACCACCCGCAGTTAGAGATGGATGCTGCGTGCTGGGTTCGGGTCAATTATTCGTCACAGCGCTGCTTTAAATTTACCGATTTAGACGAAATAACCTTAGTATAAACAACATGTTTTCGTCCTTACATAGTATGTTTATTTCACGATTCGTTGTATGTTGTATATATGATCAAATATAAGGAAAAAAAGAAAAGAAGCTCACTTTATCCATACTTAATGCTATAAATTTGAATGTAACTGTTTGTCTGTCTGTTAAGCTTTCATGGCATAACCGCAGTAACTGCTGCACCGATTTTAATTGGGTATGGAGATACTGAGATTCTTGAGGAAGGAGATGGGCTACTTTTGACCGCGATAATCAACATACACGCGGGCGGAGCTGGGAACAAAACCTTGTACTTTATATTTTTTATTGATAAAGGATCAATATAAAACACAATGTAGGTATGTATGTACAACTCTTCAAATGTGTATCGAAGTTTTAGAATGAATGTCTAAGTAGAGTAGGTGAAAGCTCTTGCCATATACACTCAATAAATACTAACATGAGCTTTCGATCAAGATATTGTACTGGTTGTGTAGGTAGGTATGTGGATCAGAGTCGCATGCTTGGTGCCGTTTAGAAAGTTGATTGATATAATTATATGAGAGTTCACCCGGCAAGAGGATCAGCACCCCATTGTCGCATGTCGCACGTAACTGGTACTCTCAGTTATTGCTCGACTTAATATACAAAAGTAATCCCTATAATACGTACAATAGATTTGAGAGAATTTAGGAACGCCTGTTAATTGAAATCTGCGGAGAAATCCGTCGACCTCGATGTATAGTGATTGGTTCAAATTATATTTATCTTTCTAGTAATTGGTTTCTGCAATATTTATACATTTATATTAGAATAGTGTCTCGCTATAACCAACGTACTAACACTAACTTCAATAATATAAAACGTTGTGTAGAAGCGCAAATCGTTCGTATTTTTAATGTAGGTATGTTATTTTGTATTATATGCTAACTAAACCAAGGTAGTAGAGCCACGCTGATTTCAGCACGAACGGGCCGGCTCGACCGGGGCGGTACTACCCTCGCACAGAAAATCAACGTAAAATGACAGCGATCATGCTGTCGTGTTTCGTTGGTGAGTGCGAGACCGGAGGCCCAATGATGCAGAAGCATCACTAGCCCGCCATGGTGTGGGTCACCATGCTGCATTGTTGCATTGTCTGCATTCGCAGTAAGGTGACCACCACTCTTGGATTCTACTCATGCTTTCCATCACGCAGAGTAGTCATTTTGGCAGGGTCAAACATAAAAAAAAAAAAAAAAAAATAGCTAGCTGAACCCCGCGGTATTACCCGCGGTTATTGTTGTACCGCGAGTAATGCCGCGGGACAAAGTTAGTCTAAAAAAAGTAGCCTAAGTTACTCCCTGGATCATCAGCTACCTGCCATTGAAAGTCCCGTCAAAATCCGTCCAGCCGTTCCAGAGATTACCCGGAACAAACAGACAGACAAAAATTTTTTTAACTACATTTTTGGCGTATGTACCGTGTATACATACGTATGCATTTAGTAAAAAGTGGTTATTTCAATATTACAAACAGACACTCCAATTTTATTTATTTGTATAGATGTTACAAAGACAGAATTCCAGATACGGCACAATTTATACAGATATATTTTTCAAATTATTGACATCGTGATTCAACGCTACATAGGTAATTATTTCAGTTCATTCCGAAGGTTGACACCTATGTAAATTCCTATATAGAAATGTTATATAATTTATACCTGATAAACTTTGGATTGGAGATTACACCTGTTCATGTACATTTATGTGATAGAAATATTATATTTATTGTCAACAAGCGACCCGCCCCGGTTTCGCACGGTAATCTTTGAAATTCTCGGTTTCTCTATTATAATAAGCATATTACTGTAATATCCATGCAGATATTATACATAAACCTTTCTTTTGAATCACTCTTTCTATTGGTGAAAAACTCATTAAAATCCGATTTAGGCGCACAAGAACGGAAGCGACTTCATTTGATAGGTATTATGAGATGATGTAAAAATAAAACTACGCTTCCAAATAAGTATGAGTGAAGTGTAATGTTCGTGTCATATACCACATTTAAAAGGTTCCTACATTTAACAAATACAATGTTTGCAAGTACATTTTAAAAAAAATGTGGTCGATCCGTGGTCAATTTTTTTTATCTTTTTACCTTTTCTGCAGTCCTCCTACATAGACAGTGAGAGAGGCACGCTTCGGCATGATTGGCCGGCACGACCGGAGTGATACCACGGCCTCATAGAAAACCGGTGTGAAATAGCGCTTGCGCTATGTTTCACGAAGTGAATGAGGATATCGGAGGCTCTCACCCCAACCCCTCCCCACATCCCTTTCCCCATCCCCCAAAGGAAGGCAACGCACTTGTGATGCCTCTGGTGTAGCGGGCGTCCATGGGCGGCGATATTGCGTACCATCAGGTGATAAGTCTGATCGTTTGCCCCTACCCTTAAAAAAAAAACTTTAACTATACAAAATTTCATACGAGGTGTAGTACGAGGCGTTTGCATATACAATTTTCGTACAATGGGGTACAAAGTCTTTGCTTCACGTATTTATACGTATATATAGATAATTTCGAAACAAATTCGGTGATATTTTCGATCCTATTGAGTTAATTGGTTAGAAATAGAAACTAAGGTAAAAACAGTGTCCAACTAAAATATAGCTGGCAGTCCACCGCCGCACGCACCAAATTAATATTTCGCAGAAATACGCTGCCATCGGCAATGTACTAATTAAATGTTCGTTTTCGCGGAAGTTATAAACGAGAGTTCTCATGTCTTAGTCGAAGGATGACTGGCGAACACGTGAGTAACAGCTTTCTTTGTTCCACTTCTCAAGCTCGCCGGCAACGTCAGTGATCAAGTTTAATTGGAAATCACCAATTTACAGCACTTCTATTACTTTTTCTCTACACAATAGTATGGAGTCGGCCGTGTAAAGCTACAGTAATTTTAGCATTTAAGCTATTGCGCATGGTCAATAAGCAAAATCTCTGTAGTACCCTGAAGAACAAAGGAATACCTCTGCATGAATAACACTGCAAGAAGAGTGCCTACGCAATGGTGATAGCGATGTGACTTTTGATTAAACTATAAGCAAATAAAGTATTATTTTTGTAAAATTAACTTCAAAGATATAATAATACACTTTTCACATAACTTGGATAATTCAAGTAATGTGATAAGTTTCTAATTATATAACTTCAAAATTATTTTCATTTAATTTTAATTATTAATTATTTGTTTTATTGAAATTACCCAGAAATTACCCTGAATGTACCTAGCAACTGAACAAGTAAATATAGGCACGAGCGTATTGTGTTTTACCAACACGAATCAGATGAGAAAGGTAATTTATATAAATGATAACGAAATTGAACCTAACATTTAGAAACTTGGTGGCGATTGGCATTTACACGATCTACATTCAATTTCAAAAATAATAATCTTTGAAATGTCATAGTATAAAATGTAATCGAAGCTGATGCGAGTGGCAATCAGGCTCCAGGTTACGTGAACCCTGTGCTGCAAGCTGTTTTTTGTAATAACGAAAAGCAGCTGCAAACGAGCAGACGTATCACCTGATGCTGATGCTAAGCGATTAACGCCGCCCATGGATACCCGCAACACCAGAGGCGTCGAGGGGTTGAGGTATGGGCCTCCGATATCCTTACTCGGTGAAACACAGCGCAAGCGCTGTTTCACGCCGGTTTTCTGTGAGGCCGTGGTATCACTCCGGTCGAGCCGGCCCATGCATGCCGAAGCGTGGCTCTCCCACGGAATAGAATATATAATAGAATAAGCGATAGTGACGCAATGTAGATAGTATAGCAACCTCTTGGGAACGACAGAACACGTGTTTCTTCACTCGCAATGCTTCGACCTATACCCACCCTCATTCACAGGCACACTGACATTTACATTACAAAAGCTTGTTTTAACTGACTCGCATATATAACTACAAGCAAATACATTGTATCATCTCCTTGAAATACATATAGAATACACAGACGTAAGAAGTCTTTCATTTCGCCATTTGTGTAGTCAGAACTGAAGGAGTAGTTCACGGTCAGCTTCAGTATACGTGTGGTTTACAAGTTTGCTAGGTTAATAGTTTTAGGTGACACCAAATGTGTGCGATTAAATGCCGTGGCTGGAGTTCTTGCACTACAATCAATAAATTGCTTACCCTGGCCTCTGCAGCCATCAATCAGCTAACGTTTTAGGTTTCACCGTGTCTCAATAAATCAATGTTACGCCCACCGACGTTCACTACACGTTAGTCGCGCTCAATCCGCTGATGGCGAATATTGACGACTCTATCACTTGATATATATGATAAAAACTCGCTCAGAGAGTCTGTCAGTTTGTTTGATCCTAGGGCATTACAGAGACGTATTTGATGCTTGTATTAAAAAGTTTCTTGGCTGTTGCTCTAGATGATAGTGATCCTGACTGCTGAGCTCTGGGTACGATTTCCAACCAAGACTACTAAATCACGTGTTCTTTGTCAGAATGTAACTTGTTTATAATATAATATCTACTTAGAAATATGTGGGTAGAATCAGTCTAGTTCTGATAATTTGCTGTCAGTTTAGTTAATGGCGAGATATCTCAAATTCAATTAGATAACTCGATTAGAATGTCAAATACAACAAAATGAATAAATTTCACACATTTAGATATCACCAATAACACTTGAAGGGTGCGATCGTCAAATCAAATACCATTAATCCGAAATTGACCCACAATGATATCACTAATCTGTAATCAGCGTCAATCCGGCGCGCAACGAGCGACGTGAACGATAACACATTGTAAACATAACGATATGATACTGTTATTGGCCCGAACTTGCTAAGTGCTATTTTTATGGATTAATGAAATCAGTATCGTGTGGAATATGGAAGGTACGCATTTACTTTGCGTAATGTTTGTCGCTATATCGCATGCCGGTCCTGAGCAAATTCATTAAGGCAGATGTAATTCGATAAGTAATCGATTAATGAAAAAACTTCTATTCACATTTCACAGATTTCTAAATCTCGCTCTTAATTGAAACTTTTGTGTTTGAAATGTGATATTTAATATATCACATTTCAAACAAGTTTCAATTAATTGATTGATTGACCCTTAAAATATTTGAGACAATGGCAAAACTAGATTAACGAATGAGACAAAATTATTGTAGTAAAATACTAAGTGACAGTGAGATGGGAAACTACAATGCTACATTAACTGGATTTTATGTTGGGAACAAACATCGTTTAAAGCGTATAATAGTTACAATACTTCTGAGCTGCAGCTAAAATAGCAGAGAACGGGTGTAATTTATGTGTGGCGCCATTTGTTCTAGTCTAGCAGCGCATTAAGCCCTGTCAAACAAAGCAAGGCGCTCGCCGTGTCCTGCGCACGCGCACTTTCACCGTCATTACCGCAATCCGCGTACAAAGCCACACTCATTAGAAAGCGAAATTCCATTTATATGCAAATTCTATATAACTACTAGACTTATAGTACCTACTATTGTTCGACAACAATTGTTTTATTGTTACACTTCTTTACCGTTATGTTCGACAAAACGTGTGGACACAACAACGTTTATGTATTGTGTGCATTGTATACTAATATTCAGCTTTACAAAAGCATCTGAAAGCGGAGCTTGGAAAATTAATATACTTATGTATAGATTCACCTGTATCGGACATTGTCTGAAGATACCTGTTGAGGTAATTTGTTTCGTCCGTTTGTCTCAAACTACTAATTAATCGTTCTTCGATTTGCACCTTGAACGTCTCATCTTTATCAATAGTCCAGACAAGCGCAAAATGATAACATTTGTATATCTTCTTAACTTTCGGCAGTGTTATACAAGTGTTGACAAAGGAAAATCAACAGTCCGCGCACCAATACTTTCAGTTTATAATCTATGCTAATCTGTCTTACTAAATCCAGTGGCATGATCTATTTACTTGTTCGATAAGTTGATATGTATTTATATAGAAATAATATGATTAGAATATAGAATTTAAAAATTATGGACAGCTGCTCCGTCTGAAAGTTCCGACCACAACCAAGATTATCAATTCAAAGTTGGCATCAGTCAGCGTCTGCAGCTCGACAATGACCATCACGATATACCGTTACGAGTCAGAGTCTGCTGGAAAATAGCGCAAATCGATTAATCTACTCAGATACGCTTTTGATGACCATTCAAGGGTTAATTAATACCATTAAAAACCGACAAAAAGAAATGTGACGTTATTGTAAGTGGGGTGACACATAGCCATTAATAGCGATCATACATCAGTCTGGCTGCCCTCAGGGCCGACAGTTGTAAAGGTTCAAAACACCAGACACTCGGACGGGTCGTCGACTCCACAAGTCTATATGGACGTCTGCGACGAACAGAAACGCGTTGTTGGCATCCAGACTTGCTCGCTCCCAGTGCCAGTCTCAAACTTTTAACGACCCTAAAGTACGTAATATCGAAGTTGAATTGACTAACAACGAGCACTTCATACGTACTTGGCGAGACTTTTTTAACACGCATTTCTTTTTTGATGTTCTCAAATTTAAAATCATGGCTTAAGGAAAAAGTTCGGTAACAGTATACACGAGTACAATCTCCTGTATCATATAGCATGTAGTTGTGGATGAACTGACATAGACGGCGGCTATTTTGTTAACTTTCTCTATGTAACAGATAAGCGCGTAGAGATATTAGCCTCTCATTAGTGTATATAGACCACAGAACAAACGAATAATAGTTAGAAATGGTGTCGAGCAGCAAGTGCAAGGTACACTGTGTCGCCTAAACGCACACATTAACGATCAATAATATTATACACACATAAAGAACAATATCCTAATTCGTCCAAATGATGCTACGAATATAAGTTCTAAAAGCCACTTACAATGTTACTAAATACAACCTTATACCTTTCAACTAAGGTAGGGTTTCGCTTGCATATGTGTTCGTGGGAGGTTTCGTCGAAGACCTTAGGGATTGACATTTGTCGAATATAATTATATTACAATGATTTTTAAATTAATATTTATTTGGCTGATACTCAGATGTCCTTTTATTCTACTTTATAATGATTTTGTTGCAAAACATTGCAACTCCCTTATCTACCTAAAATAAATTATATACTTTGTGTATTTAGGTATATATCAGAAACTTTAAATGAATAAAAGCGGCTAAGTGCGAGTCCGACTCGTCCATGAAGGGTTCCAGAGCAAGTAACATAATATAATTTTTATTTTATTTTTATTCTAGCACACCCACGCAACCTCGTTTACGTCTCCTATTGACCGTTGCGTAATAATTTTCCCCCCATGTTTGTAACATTCTTCATTGCTGCTCCGCTCCTTTTGGTGTTGGCGTGATGATATATAACTATCTAACATGGAAATAATTTTTCAAATAGGACCAGCGGTTCCTGAGATTAGAAACAAACAAACAAACTCTTCATCTTTATATATTAGTATAGATTGGTGTTGATTGAATAAAAGATAAATTGCAGTTTACGATTTATACCGTATTAAAAACAACTACTTAATAGATTTGTAGTTTGTTTGTGTTATAATGTAAATCATATATATTTTATTAGTTTTATCATTCTCTTATTTTAGAAGTTACAATTTTACCACTTTGGAAGTGTCTCTCTCGTAAACTATTCAGTTTAGATAAAATAGGTATTAGAAACCTCAATATCACTTTTGAAGACCTATCCATAGATACACGTATGGGTTTAAAGAATTTTTTTTTTGAATTTCATCTTCGTTTGAGTCTAAGTATGGGAACCACAACTTTTTTATTTTTTTTATATTTTTGTGTGAAAATCTTAATGTGGTTCAAAGAATACATCTTCTTACCAAGTTTCAACATTTTAGTTCTTATAGTTTCGGAGAAAAGTGGCTGTGACATACGGACGGATGGACAGACAGACAGACAGACCGACATGACGAATTTAAAGGGTTCCGTCTTTTGCCTTTGGCACGGAACCCTAAAAAACAACTATGCATTTTACTGCGGTAGAACAATTGCGATTTCACAAATTGTTGTGCCGAGTCTTAGTGTACTTTACCGTATACTATTATTTAATCAAAAGTACTTACACACTATCTTTTGTACAATCAAATCTGTTTATTGGTCTGGTGGCTATAAAATTTTGGTATATGACATATTTATAAACTTTTTATTAAGTAAAACATTACTAACTTTTAAACTTTCGCGTTCCATGATATATTAACAATTATTTTTACGGGAATTAACGCGATCACTTATTAAAAGGTATCACATACCTCTGATTTGCCTGACGTTTCGACCAGGTTGCACTGGCCGTGGTCACAGGCTGACTCGGACACGTGGAGTCGTTAATTCCCGTAAAAATAATTGTTAAGTAAAACATTTAAATAATAAATAAATAAATAAATATTTTCGGACATCTAACACACAACGCCATCTAGTCCCAAACTAAGCAGAGCTTGTATTATGGGTACTAGACAACTGATATAAATACTTATATACTTTTTTTTTGTAAATACATACATATTATACATAGAAACCACCCAAACTCCGAAACAAATATTTGCAGATCATACAAACATTTGATCCGACCCGGGAATCGAACCCGAGACCTCAAGAACAGCAGTCGCGTACGCTACCACTGCGCCACCGAGGCAATCAAATTTAAAATATACCTCCAAAATAAGTTTAATAAAAAATTTGCGATTAAACAACATTGTTTTAAAACCATAGTACAATATAAATCGGATACTAAACGTAAAATCACTGTAAAAATCAATATCATCGATAACGATATCGATGAAATTTGTCTACGTCCCTATGGCAAAGAATTGTAATAATTACTTTTACTAAATATTATCATGCCAAATGTTTTAAAACATTCCCGCAGAAAATGTAGTTCATTGCTTGCTCTCTTGGCAACTATGCTTTATCATACTTTAATTTAATACGTAATGTATAATTATTTTAATAGATTAGAATGTAACGGTATGTATGTGTATTACATAATACTTTTTAGATTTTTGTTAATATAGCTTAAAAACAAAAGTTTTTAGACTCATTGATGATACGATATGTTTCTTTTGAGTAAATTGTAGTCCTTGCTTCGTTTTCAGCGCCTAATTATCGGACAGTTCGGCATAGCAATATTTTTTTACGCAGCTACGTTCTCGACGAAAGTAATACGTGTATTAAAGCGTTCAGTTGATGCCAGCAGAGACATTAGTGACATCGGTGCTTAACTGCGGCGCGCCTGACCCGCCTACATCGCATTTCTACCTTTAATTCTCCTCTTCTGTGATATAGACATTGTACGTGTATCGAGTTAGCTCGTGTCGCCGCGCCGATCCGGCTCGGCCGAGCGCGATGCGTCCGTGCGGAAAATTCAATATCTTACGGCACCAGTTACAACTTTTTGTTAATACATCGTGAGATTGATATTTCTAAACTAAGCCTAACTAAAGAATAACAATAGTATTTGTACACAACTAAAAAAAAGCTATCAGTAGAAACTTTTGAACTAGACCAGATTATAAATATAGATTATAAGCGACTCATTTCAATTTCTTTTGATTTCTGTCAAAAATATATCTTATTCTAATCTAGACTTATTTCAGATATCACAAATTGTACCTTGTGAAATTATTATTTACAAAGTTCACTATACCTATGTACAATACGTACATATTTTATGAAAAACTTGATACTTTATAAATTGCTCAGTAAATGGCTTGTACATTTAGCCTTTGGTAGAAAAAACTTTCATGCGTTCTAGAGAGGAAAGTTGGCTCATCGATGTTACTGGTAAATGCCATAACACTAACAGAGCTTCTTTGCAGAGTTGGTTTCGTCTAAAAAATGTTACAATACACATCGATAGTCATTTATACGGTCACGCAGCTCTGGCGTCTTCGCGCCGCAACTCGGCAGATGCAAACGGACGTGTACCAGGATGTTACAACTGTACCTACAGCTCGCTAAATACAAGCACAAAAAGCTTTCACAGTTTTTATTGCAAAGCATTGCTCATTACTATTGCACATTTCGTATCTAATAGCTGTCATGCTACACAGTTTTTTGCTGTTGTGGTGGAGGAAGTAGGTACTTCTTAAACACACTTTATGTGATCTATAGAAATGTTTTGGGATAAATTTAAAAAAAACTTGGAAAGGACAGAAAATTTCACACTAGATTACACACCAGCATATTTTATTTAAACTCTGTCATAGTACTACGGTTTTATCGAATCATAGTTTTGTCCACAGTTCAATTGGTACAAGAGCATAATTAACGTTCAGGTATACATGATGCAGAGATAGAATTAGTGATTTACAATAGATTCATAATCAGTAAATGTTTATTTCAATCCACTGTAACCTGTCATTTAAAGGACATAAGTAACTTACAATTACGTTACAAAGTGACTTTTAATTAATTACATGAAAATTTCAAACGCCGGCGCGGCGCCACCAACCGCTTCAATTTCATTGAACTATTTAATTATACGCAAATTGTGTAGCATCATTCCAGCAGATGATCAATTCTGAATGTGTGGTGGCTACAGATGAAATAACGTACACAATTCTATTTACCTTCTATTTAGTCTCAAATTGTACTAAAGCTTCGGTGTTCATTGACGGCAGTCTCGGACAGAGCACAGCGCCGTTATTTACTATTAGCTGGTTTATAAAACCGTACCCGTTACAAAGTTACATGCCGGACAACCAATATATTAAAAAAAAATTAAACATTCGTATTTCTCCCTTAAATCCTACTCCATGTAGCCGTACAGAGGGAAACTATGTATGCATGTGTGACGTAATATAGCAGAGGTGAGGTCCAAGGACTGATTTACGAAAATATCGGGATTTGGTGAAACAGGATTGAATAGTTTTGATTGCAAATGTCGTGTTGGCACAACTCCAACTCCATGAATGGTTCCTTATAGACGTTTTACTACTATTGCCATGCAGCTTTCTCCGAGACACAATTTTATATGTTAGGAGCTTTATCGAGCAGAAAGACATGACCTAGAAACAACTCAATGGTAAAGAATGTAATATAGATGTATTAAACTTTAATCGTCTTGTTAGTTAACTATTTGAGGCATCTACATAGCATAAAACAAAGTCGCATCGCGCTTTCTGTCTATCCCTATTAATGCTTAGATCTTTAACTACCCAACAGATTTCGATGCGCTTTTCTTTAATATATAGAGTAAATTAAGAGGAAGGTTTATATGTACAAAAAATACATGAATACTGCAAAGAAACACTGATAATATAATTTTAGAGGTCCCTAACGTTAACGCTAATGCCGCTGGCTGCACCCTACGATGTACACCTTAAAAAGGTCTACAAAAAAGTCCGCGATGGTATATAACCCACAACCAGTAACAGGGGTAACCATTTTCTTTTCTTTACTTTTTACGAGAAATAATGGCTTATTTACGAAGCGATTTCAAGCAATACAGCATTAATCTTTTTCCAATTAAGTACCTTAAATACATTGTGCATTTAATATAGATCAATATGGTCCTATACAGTAAGCATCTTAAATTAATATATTCGAAGATATTACAGATTTAGAGTTTACGAATCGTGTCGTTGGTGGGTGCATCTGAAATCCACCCGTGCGAAGTCGAGGAAGGTCGCTAGTACAATCATAAATGGAAGGCGCCTACTTCGACTGACTCTCGGTGGTATATTGAAAAGATTGCGCATCTGTTTAAAAGTGTGAAGATTATGTGCCATAATACCAGAGGTTTATCCAGTCTACCATCGGTAGAAATACATCTACTAGTCTTTAAAAATAAATATTTCAATGCTGGTCACTCCCCTAATAGGCACACGAATGCTAAACTTATGAATGTAGGAAGTAAAAGTGTTTGTGATGATGCGGCGATGGTGGTGCTCGTCTCATTATCGCATTAAGGCCATAATCCTCATAATTGTGTGCGCACGCGCTCAATTGGATAACGCGCGGTAATTGGCGGGCCTTGTGATTTCATCGCGCCAGCGGTGGCGTTGCGCCCGATCACTGACACCGCCGCCGCTGTCATATGACCCTTGACATCTCATCTACTTTAATGTCTCTAAGTACGCTTACTAATTGTTGTAATTCTTAGATATCTTAAGGAAAACAGTTTTTTTAGAGTTCCCTAGTTCTTATAAGAAACCTTTTTTAGTTCCAGCATGTTTGTATGTCTGTTTTTCTGCCGTTCAACTTTAAGACTGTTGGTGCTAAAACTTGTTCATCCCCTTCGTGTCAAGGTCTTTCAAAAAACTTGAGGATGTGTGAGGAATATTTTTCGATTTAGTAATAGGCTTGCAAAATATTCATGTGTTTTTGTAAGAATGAAGTGTGTCCCTCTCTAACTCCGAACATAAACTAAACTATTGTCTTGTAAAACCTAAAAATTGAGATGGTAGTGTTTACAGACCTAGAAAAGAATTATTACGACTGAGTTAGCTCTATTACTATGTACAATTTAGCAAGCAAAACGTATCCGCTTGGAAAAGGTGCGAAATACAAAATCAATAAAGAAAAAATATTAAAATGACATGTACACTGTACACAGCTCTTCTAGCTGTAAAGTCCGACGTGTAAAAATATCTGTAATGATTTACTTACAAAATAAATATAATTCATTTATTATACGTGACCTCACAGTGTCTTTTACTAGGTGTTGATATGAGGGTATACTATATTTACCGTGGCAGAGCCACGCTTCGGCATGAATGGGCCTGCCACTGGGACCGGAAAACCGGAGTGAAACAGCGCTCGCGCTATGTTTCACCGAGTGAGTGAGGTTACCGAAGGCCCATACCCAAACTTCTCCTCGCAAACTCAACCCCTCCCCCCGTCCCCATTCCCCAAAGGCCGGCAGCGCACTTGTGACGCCTCTGATGTTGCGGGTGTCCATGGGCGGCAGTAAACGTAATACAATGCGCGTGGTCCAGCCGGTCCTGACCAATATGTGTTTCCTGCTCACGAGCAAAAAACTAAAGTTATTTTTTATCCACTATTCACTATACTATAGTACTATGTTTGACGACTAATTGATACATTTCTTAACAATGCGAACGCTTGTCACTATGCTTTCGAAAAAGAAAACACTACCCAAATTCATGAACAGAGAACGGTAAAGTAAATGGTACCATCTTTTAAAGAATGTCTCAAGAACAATCAGCGCGGAAAAGTAATTAATACCAACTTGATTGGCTGATAATAATTAGATATAAATCGATCAGTCGGTATGTACGCTGGTCTTCAAGTGATTGCCGGTGTAGATCTGGTGTGGCAACAGTAAGTAATATCAATATTGTAATTATCATGGTTGCCAGACAATTTGTCACCGTGTCCTGCTGATGTGGCGTGACACTTGTTGGTGCGTGCGCTGACACCCATGAGACGTGACCGTTCCGCTCGAGCGGCGAAAGTTCACCAAGCGCGGAAGCGTGCGATAGGTGTGAACATAAATGTGACATAAAAACCAGAGGTTCAGCGAAATGTTACTCCAAATTGTTTGATTTAATGGTTTGACCATTCGACCAATTGTCCATTTAGTGAAGTCACGAGTGGCGCACAGCAAACATTACGCCTCGTGCGATATAAAATTGAGGAACAGTTGGAGTTAATCCAGAGTTTAATTTATTCCGGTTATCTAATCAAGTGTAAGAGTGCGGGGGTGTACAGCACGCCACGGAGAGAGCGAATTGACCCTGATCGTGGTTGCTCCGGTGCGGAGGTGATCGGTCAGGTCGTGTAATGAGGGTCGTCGGCCGCCGACGCGCACCTAGCACCGCGCTAACCAGGTCGACAAACTGTACGACCTTATAACAACCATAACTCGACACTGACACCAATTTAATTATCGAACTTTATTGTTTTTTTATTAATCGCCCATGTGGGACACATGAGCTGCGTGTCACAAAACTCGTCCTGAATGTATCTCTGAACAAGACATTAGGAATTCAGCCGAAAACTCTTAACAAAGTAAATAACGCAACTTTTTTGCGACTTTTAGCTAAACGACATAACGGTTTTTATACAAACTCATTAATATCGATACCGCTATTAATTTAACTGCTATAGACTAATGACAATGAAAGTAGTCATAAATCTGAAGTCGAGTTGTAGAATGCTTTGGAGACCCCCGCCAGCATCCAACAAAAGTATAGATCCGACAGACCTCATGATCACTCGAAGAGCGAAGCACATTCATGAAGCTCTTCCACCTCATAAATAAGAAAAAAGGTTTCAAATAACTACTATTAACTATCTGACGTAACACTGAGGCATTCAGCAGACAAGTTTTTAATAGAAGCGGTCTCACAAAGAATATTTACGGTACATTTAATTAACAGTAACCAAGGGAGGTGGGCAATATTTCTTAACACCTTAATTTTGAGGTTAAAATATATAATATTATAAACAACCCTACGGGCGTCATTGAAACTTGTTCGAGTAAAATGTCGGGTCGCCGTGTATCCCGCGGAGCGCTGCTATCCGAGGAAGGTTTATATTAATAAACATAAAAGAAAAGAACTTCAAACGGTTACGCAACGAGAATTATAAATAGTAAGGTGTATTTAACGTAACCACGCACCTACTGGCACGGTTACATTATGTGTGTGTACTGTTGTAGTGATTACGAGTTCCAACAATCATTACATATTTATGTCGTTGTGCGGGTCGCTCTTGAACCTTGTCCTCACAAACACCACATCAATAAACAAAGAGCGCCACTCTTTTTATTTTTGTACACTAGTGTTAATACGGCAGGGTTATGTTCACGGACTGAGCAGATTGCTCGGGCAGCAATAGACTGTGTTCAAACATACATTCTTTTCGCGAAATGTAAATATAAATAATAAAAAAGCAAGATAGTTTAAGTTTTAAAAGATAGTTAAGTCTTAACCATTTGAAAAGGACATATTTTCTTGCAAAGGGGTAATTGAAAACTTCTTTACATTACAACCCAAATATCACATTAAAAATTAATTTATAAAAATTTTAACAAAAATAAAACCGACTTCAAGGTTTGACTCGATTTCTCTTGGTGTCCTTATCATGGTACCACCGTTGGGATATCTACTTTCCACTAAAAAAATAATCATCAAAATCGGTTCATAAACGACGAAGTTATCCGCGAACACACATGAAAAAAAAAAGTTAAAAATATATACGGTCGAATTGAGAAACCTCGCCCTTTTTTGAAGTCGGTTAAAAAGAAAACTCTTAACTGAGTTACAATATTTTGCAATTAAATAAGTAACTGATAAACTGACAGTGCTCTCTAGAGTATTGTATTTTGATTGAGTAGTTTTAATGAAAGAAACAGCTATCAACATCTTTAAAATAGTAGTTAATAACGTATCGGATCTGCTTAATGTTTGCAGTCACTTGATTATAGTTACTTTTTTTTATACAATTTTTCTATTTAATGTAATTTTAAAAATTGGCTAGTCTTTATCCCTGTCCTAGTAGTCATTCAGGCAGGACAAAACGTTGTTTAGTGCGGCTCATTCACGGCCGAAGTAATCATAGCAGGTACCTATCAAATGGGCCCTTGCCTTGGGCACACAGTGAGCGCGGGCGTGCGTGCGGATTCAGGGTAAGCAGTTGAGCTCATTAGTTAATTGTCGCGTCTCACGACAATACACTTACAAATCGTTTGCAATCAGTAATCACGACGATATTTCATTCAATAACATTTCAATCTATACAAATAAATAAAATTGGAGTGTCTGTTTATAACACTAAAATAACAGCTTTTTAATCAATGCATATGTATGTATACACGATACATATAACAATAACGTAGTTAAAAAAAATTTTGTCTGTCTGTCTGTCTGTTTGTTCCGGGTAATCTCTGGAACGGCTGGACGGATTTTGACGGGACTTTCACTGGCAGGTAGCTGATGATCCGGGGAGTAACTTAGGCTACTTTTTTAGACTAACTTTGTCCCGCGGCGTTACTCGCGGTACAACAATAGCCGCGGGTAACACCGCGGGGTTCAGCTAGTTTCAAATATGATTTAATCACCATCATATCAACCGAATGACTTCCACTGCTGGACAAAACACTGCTACTCCGCCAAGGCTCCCCATTACAATCGGTTCTGTGCTGCCCGCATCCAGCGGTTTATTGTCAACAGGTCGAATGATTAGTAATGAATACGATTTGATGATTGATTAATACTGATTGCCTGAAAACTATCAGAACAACACCGCTAGTAAAGATGAACCTTCAACAGTACGTACACCGAACATGCGTTCAGTTTGAGATAAAAAAAACGTGTCGAGGCCTTTCGATATTGGTATAAACTTAATGGTGAAAGTTTTCAATCGCACACAATATAATTGGCGCATTTATGTATTATTTTTCAAACTGCAATAAATCTACTATTGTATTATATTTACCTACAACCGAGAGAGACAGGGGAATAAAACATTTAGTTCAGTAGGGTAGTAGCTTGTACATTCTAGGTGCCGAAGTCACGACGAATGATGTCGCACCACCAGAGCATACAAGAAAAATGATGTAAAATCGACCTTTCAAATATTCTAATTTTCCAAGTTCAGAAGAAATTTTACCCATGTAAAGTTAATAAAAATCTATTCACGGAAATAGTTACCTTATTTTCATGAAGTCCCCATTGTTTTAAATTCCTTACTGTTGTCAGCGGCATTTTACCTAACAATAGCGTCAATGATATCGCTCATACCCAAATTGCCCATGGTTTTCTAGCTACATCTATACAAATAAATGAAATTGGAGTGTTTGTTTGTAATATGTATTAAAATAACCGCTTTTTACTAAATTAATATGTGTTTTTTTTAATTTGTCTGTACGTCTGTCTGTCCATCTGTTTGTTCCGGCTAATCTCGGGATTCTGGAGTCTGGATTTTGACGGGACTTTCACTGAGTAGCTGATGATATAAAGAGTAACTTGGCTACTTTTTTAAGACTAGCTTCATCCCGCGGCGTTACCCACGGTAATACAATAATCGCGGGTAAAATCACGGGGTTCAGCTAGTTTAAAATAAAACTATTTATTTAGTCACCCGTCGCCTGTACAGAAATATGATTCCGCTGTTCGTCGAATAGTGCCCGTTAATAAGAGTAATAAGGCGATATCATTAGCGGTGGTGATGTATGGCGCGAGGTGTCGGGGCGAGGCTGCGCTCGTTAATACCTACAGTACCGCATCACGTAGTAAACGCAAACGCGCTCGTGCCGTGTAATTAACGCCGTGTTTGCGTACAACCTTAAAATTTAAGAGTGGCGACCTCGACTCAACTGTCTGTCTGTTCCTGATCGATTATACACATACTCTACATACATACACTTCCCTTAGCGTGTGTTATATTTAACACCATCTATAATTAAGCATTAAAAAGAAAAAGAGAGTTGATTGGTAAAGTTCAGTAGAGTCATTTGTCGAAAATCGGATATCCGATTCTAAGTCACCGTGCTTATGATTATAATTATTGAAACTATGTCTGACGTGGCCTCAGCAAATGTAAATCACCCTTAAGATGTATACAATGTTCTAGGTCTTCTTACAACAGTCCCAAGTTAAATGCGCAGAAAAAAATGTTCCAAACAAATGGTTTAAAACTCATACGAGGTACTTAGTTTTGATTTATGTGCGCATGTAGGCAAAGAGTGCTATAAACTCATAAGTACCGCCGCTGTTTTTAATGATAATTACACTGAAAAAGTTAATAACCCACACAAATCACAGAATTAATACACGACCGTCTCAGCAACGCTTGTTAATTAATATTACGATACTAGGAAACCAACATCAAGGGTCTATGATGAGCTGTGATGTATACGAGCTCTCGTAAAAATGTCGCTGTTCTTTCTTAAAAAGTGTATATCAGACACTTTGAGAGAATTAACGGCACTACGAACTCAAAGTAATATCATATTTTATGTAGTACAAAGCGATCAATAAAAAGTTTTACAAAAACACCAACGTTTTAACACGGTCATCTTTTAGGTTCCGTGTTTCGTGCAGTCACTACACATACGCTGTAGAATCTAAGTAGAACCGTCCGATAACTTCCATTTTTATCTGTCAAATTTCTAGCACAAAGTTGTCAAATAAAAATGTATTGAAAGTGGGATGTAGTACACAGGTCATAATCACTAGGCATTGATTGATTGGGTTTTGTGAAACAACAATTCAAATGTGTGTTGAGTATTAATATTGGTCAGTAGACAAAGGCAAGCCAATGCGTTTAATTTAATAAATACAAAAGGTGGCACTGAAGAAGGAGGTCAAAAGTGACGACCAAGAACGGTATTCTAACACCGGGGTACTACTATTTAGATCAGTTATTATAAGTGTTGTGGATATAGAGACAAGCGGACAGGTGGCCTGACAAGCGACCACATCCATCAATGCACCGTGGTACTTAAGAGTCACAACATGGCCATGGGGCGACAGCTGACGAGAATGTGACCCATTGATTGGTTATGAGAGGCAAAAAGTTTCTTGGTGGTGGGATGCCAATTACCCAAGTATTGGGTTTAGAAGATTCGGCTTTAAGCTGGGTAAAAGTGAATCACTCTCCTCATCAGATCGCGGTTATGATAAGAAAATGATTTTCATCATCTCTTACAATGCCGTGGGAGAGCCACGCTTCGGCATGAATGGGCTGGCTCGACCGGAGTGATACCAAGGCCTCACAGAAATCCGGTGTGAAACAGTGCTTGCGCTGTGTTTCACCGAGTGAGTGAGGATACCGGAGGCCTATAACCCAAACCCCCTCCCCCTATCTCTCCTCCCTATCCCCCAAAGGCCGGCAACGCACTTGTGACGCCCCTGGTGTTTCAGGTGTCCATTGGCGGCGTTAATCGCTAATCATCAGGCGATACGTCTGCTAATTTGCCCGCCTATTCCATAAAAAACAAAAAAATACTTATACACACATGATTCCCGCTCTCCTCCCCACCACCGTGCAAATAAGTCAATAATGTATATGAGCCTAAACTGGTACTGGTAGCCACTTAAGAGATCCAATACTATTGACAAATCATCTCCAATGTGCTTAATTCAGTACAGCCATCCAATCCAACCTGTTTTGGAACTACTTAGAAGTTACAAGTGAAGCTCATTGAGGCCCATACAATGCGAACGAAATATATTGCTGTTATAGCAAAAAGTACTTGTAAATTGACAAAAGAAATAAATGCGACCCACATTATCCCACGAACATCATTAGTCAAAATCATAAGAGTCATCCATCACCTTGCAACTAACATTTAATGTTGATAGAATGGTTTGCGCGGTCGCCACTAAGGTTACATATATAATGATATTTTTTTCTACTAATGCGAAGACGATCTTTTAAGTAAATATACTTAAGGCTAGAAATGACTATAAACAAATAGAACTAGCTGTTGTATAAATGTGTGTGAACTAAGCAACACGCGTGGCCTTGGCCTGATAACATTATTTCAGAGCTTTGCGAGCTTTTCCCCAATAAGAAGAGTATGGACGACGATTTACCCGAGATGAAGCAGGGAGCAGGTGCGTAAAATGATCCAACACTAATAGCTCTACCAAATTTAGGAGTTCTTATGTATAAAGCGTAGGAAAATAACATGGATATCACATAAAAAGAAGTAGGCTAACATATTTCTCGAAGTTTTTGATGTGGACACCATTTTCATATTATTATTTATTGCTACCGAATCAACTTTATTTTAATGAGCGGACAGTTTCCCGTATTGCGTTAGACGTGTCATCGCCGATATAAACTTTAAGTAGACGCGATACAATCACAACAAAATTGTAGTATCACATAATTGGATATTGTTCATACATACAGATAATAGCATACTTCTTTCAATCATAATTTGGGCGGCCCTTGAGAATCAGATGCGGAAGTCACTTGATGTATTCATTCACAAATGGCAAGGCGAACGTACAAAAAGGTAATGTGAAGTAAATACAGTAATATTGCATGATATAATTATATGTTGCTTATTTATAATGCGTTTACTTGGTTGTTCAGTGCTCCGGTAACCTGTAGGTCATGTTTGCGCAGCCGTTGGAACCAAACATCTATCTTAGTGATTTACCCGTCTATGAATATTTCATGGGACGGGCGCGTGCCTCAGGTAAATAATTCCGTTTTATCTTTCATGAAACTTCTAAGTTTGTGGTGTTCAATTTGAGTTTAACATCATTATTCAAGTTTCTTTTTATAGTGTACCATTATGAGGATATATTTATATATCGATACAAAGCAACACGAATCAATTACCGTGTTCGTGCCTTCCTAGTAGAAGGTACACAAAATAATTGGTGTTTCGCAATAATTTGTAAGAACGCATAGCAAATAATTTAATATTCTCCACGGCTGTGGGTTTGTTCACGGTTGTTGGCCACTATTTATCGGTCGAGTAGATTATCTCCGCATACTATCAACATGTGAATGAATCGACGCGTAAATCTACAACCGATAGGTCCTGCGCTGCATTTACTATGTCACTACATATTATAAAACAAAGTCCGCCGACGCCACTGTATGTCTGTCTGTTCGCGATAAACTCAAATGCTACTGCACGGATTTTGTTGCGGTTTTCACCAATAGACAGAGTGATTCTTGAGGAAGGGTTTCGTATGTAATTTGTTAAATTTTTGAGTGTATTGGTTAAAATATAGCGATATTTGTAGAAGACGTCTGAAAAAATTAAGCCGCAAATTTTCTTGGGTAAACATAGGCTATATTATATTTTCCGTAAAGAGCCCGTATGAAGCCGGGGCGGGTTGCTAGTATTATTATATAGCTAGCTATAACAGAATTGACATGTTTGGCCGACCTAAGCGATATGCCACTCTGAGCCTTAAACAGGAGGGACCCTGGGAACAGGTGTTATTCATAAATCCGAGTCTTCCCTAAGCCGTCGATAGATGTTTTGTAATGAAGCTGGTTAAAAGTATGTTTAGTTTACCATTTTTTTATGGAATAGGGTGCAAACGAACAGACGCCTGATCGATTTTTATTTTGTTTGTTTAATAATTACCTTAATGAGTGATTTTTGATAGATATGTTGGATATTCACATTATAACCAGCAAGCAACCATAATTTTGTCTAAAAGCGTAAATTTTAACTATAAATTCGTAGCCAAAAGTTTGACTATAATATACTCGTATAGGTCGAGGCATATGTTCCACGGTGGACTTTTTAAATCTGTTGGTGTGATACAAAACAAATCTAACTTATTTTCGTATATAAAAACAAAGAGAAAAGTGGAGGTCGCCAAGGAGATTGCAACAGTCTTCAGTGGGCTGCGACCCGCAAGGATGCCGCAACATTATGAAATTACAACTGTTCTCACACTTGTATCTCAGGTAATGAATTTCTACCGAGATACCTTTATTTTATATTATATTATAATATATCAAGCACACAATGCATTGTCGCGTACGACGCAGTGGGAACATTCCGTATCTATTTCACATGAACAGATAAAACAAAATTGCACACATGACCTATTTTTTCGTGTTATCACGAGATACACAGCGAGTAGGCGCGCGGTAAAGCTGTTAGATACATTATCAAATTGTATCCATTCATGGCCAAACTCGCCGTTTTTAGGTTAGGTACAGACATAAGAACTATTTTTTCACAGTTTTTCTTTATTAAATGCTAAACAAACATAAATTAAAATACTACGTATACATATTTATACACTACCAGCTTTTGTCCGCGGTTATCTCGGTTATCACTACACACTAACTGTGGGAAGCTGAGGCGGGCATAATTACTAAAACAAGTTTTTCAGAAATTTACAAAAATCCAAAAAATATGTAAGATATTAGTGTGATACTAATATATAAAGGCGAAAGTTTGTGTGTGTATGTTTGTTACTTCTTCACGCAATAACTACTAAACGGATTTGTATGAAACTTTCCAGTCATATAGCTTATACATCAGAATAACACATAGGCTATTACATAATATTTGCCGAGATAACAGTAATACACGCGGGCCGAGCCACGGGCAACAGCTAGTATATAATAATATATAACTATTGTATGTAGGTATCATCCATTAGACAAGTTAAACTGAGAGAAAGCTGCACGTAAGTAAAGTTCGCTCATAACAGCTCCAAGATTAGGAGCTCCTTTGTGTCTGAGGACGTACTACAAAGGGAAGATGGCCCATAAACATGGAAGTTCGATTTTAACGGCAACAATTTCTATCGGTTATGTACCGGGTGGCTCTCAGCTCCTCTAGAGAAGTATCTATTAGATTGGCTATGGTATACTTTCTGATAAGTTCTGTTGTGATAAAATCTTCTGTGAAGGTGAAGGGTTTGATAACTTATTGGTTTTTACTGGTCACTGCGTTTTTTATCTTTTTCTTATCTATACATATAAATAAAATTGGAGTGTCCGTTTGTAATATTAAAATAACCGTTTTTTACTAAATGCATATGTATGTATACACGGTACATATACCAAAAACGTAGTTAAAAAATTTTTGTCTGTCTACCTGTTTGTTCTGGGTAATCTTTGGAACAGCTGGACAGATTTTGACGGGACTTTCACTGGCAGGTAGCTGATGATCTGATGATCCAGGGAGTAACGTAGGCTACTTTTTTTAGACTATGTTCGCCCCGCAGCGTTACCCGCGGTACGACGATAACCGCGGGTAACACCGCGGGGTTCAGCTAGTTTATTATAAAATTCGAAAGATGCTGAATTTAATTCTTTATTGAAAAGTACAAACCACTGTTGGCTCAATTGACAGATGGTATTTATTGATTATAATCGATATATTATATAATCGATATCGTAAAGATAGCGTGCATATAATTAACTGTAAACTTATTACAAAGTAAAAGCTACGTAAGCAAGTATTACAACATACTCGGGCGTAATGACACTCGCGTGGGGTCACGGAGAGCGCTATGATGATAAAACCTACAACCTCAACGCAGGCAGATAATCGCGAGGTGGGCACATTATCGGAGACATACTAATTACTAATCTTAATACTGACTTTACACATCTCCCACACAGCTTTCTGATGCTAAACTATGGTGACAAAGACTTTTTTTACATTCTATTTTAAATTTCTACATCTAGTCTTGTTCTACTAGACTTCTTCCAGCGATGCATAATGCAAATACGACTACATACACTAGTTTTTATTAGGGTTGCGTACCCAAAGGGTAAAACGGAACCATATCACTAAGACTTCGCTGTCCGTCTGTCACCAGGCTGTATCTCATGAACCTTAGGTAGACAATTGAAATTTACAGAGATGATGAATTTCTGTTGCTGATATAACAACAAAATAAATTTATACAAATAATTAAAATTGGAGTGTATGTTTGTAATATTAAAATTACCGCTTTTTACTAAATGTAGATGCATGTATACACATTTTTACATTTTTTACCTGTTTGTCGCGGCTAATCTCTGGAATAGCTGGAGAAATTTTGACGGGACTTTCACTGCTAGGTAGCTGATGATATAAGGAGTAACTTAAGCTACTTTTTTTAGTCTAATTAATTTTTAAAAATCGGTTATTTTACAACAACAACAACGGTTACAAACAGACACTCCAATTTTATTTATTTGTATAGACTAGCTGAACCCCGCGGTGTTACCCGCGGTTATTGTTTTACCGCGAGTCACACCGCGGGACAAAGTTAATCTAAAAAAGTAGCCTAAGTTACTGCCTGGATCACCAGCTACCTGCCATTGAAAGTCCCGTCAAAATCGGTCTAGCCGTTCCAGAGATTACCCGGAACAGACAGACAGACAGACGAGATTTTTTTAACTACATTTTTGGTATATGTACCGTGTATACATACATATGCATTTAGTAAAAAGCAGTTATTTTATTATTACAAACAGACACTCCAATTTTTATTTTTTGTACAGATAAATTAATTAAACGTAGGCACAAAATCCAGTGATCGTCCTCATTTCACGAGTTATTGGCCCTGACTACTCCTGAGTGAATTCGAATTCACGCCCTGTGGCTAACAGCTAAATCTATACTAATATATAAAGCTGAAGAGTTTGTTTGTTTGTTTGTTTGTTTGTTTGTTTGTTTGAACACGCTAATCTCAGGAACCGCTGGTCCGATTTGAAAAATTCTTTCAGTGTTGGATAGTACATTTATCGAGGAAGGCTATAGGCTATATATCATCACGCTCGGACCAATAGGAGCGGAACAGCAATGAAAAACGTTTCGAAAACGGGGGAAAAATATACGCTACGGGCAATAGGAGACGCAAACGAGGTTGCGTGGGTCGGCTAGTAAGTTAATATATGTGAAGCTCATCATCATCATCATCAGCCTATCGCAGTCCACTGCTGGACTGCGACAGCCTCTCCAATTGCACGCCACTTAGTTCGATCCTCGGCTTCTCGCATCCAGCTCCTGCCAGCCGTCTTGCGCAAATCATCACTCCACCTGGCCTGTGGACGTCCTACACTGTGAAGCTCCGTCAACCATAATGTTCCACTTTCAAATTCCTGTGAATCCGTCCTCTTTGTCCTCCTGCAGTACTTACTAACTAAAGATTATCGTGCAGATTTCAGCATAGATTAACTTATCTGTACTATCTTTTAATTTTCGCGTTTCATAACACATATTTAATTACTGCAGGAATTAACGATATTAACAGATTATTACATACCGTGGAATTGCGAGACATTTCTATCAGGTAGCAAAGTAGCATTGGCTTTTTTCACCTTTGTATATATGTATTAAATTCATTTAAATGAGATGTAGTGAATTACTTTCTATACCAATTTATAAAGCTGAAGAGTTTGTGTGTTTGTTTGTTTCAACGCGCTAATCTCAGGAACCGCTAGTCCGATTTGAAAAATTCTTTCAGTGTTGGATAGTACATTTATCGAGGAAGGTTATAGGCTATATATCATTACGCTAAGACCAATAGGAGCGGAGCACCAATGGAGAATGTTTTAAAAACGGGGGCAAATTTTCACGCTACGGGCAACAGGAGACGCAAACGAGGTTGCGTGGGTCAGCTAGTTGTTTAATAAAATACTGGAAAATAATGAATATAGTTCGGAATGTGTAAAATTACTTTTAAGAAACATGTGTATATTACTAACTTTTAAATTTTCGTGTTTCATGATATTATAATTATTTTTACGGGAATTAACGCGATCACTTATTTGAAGATATTACACAGGTCTGATATGCCTGACGTGTGAATATTAATTGCATGGTTTTGCATGGATTACATGCTTAAGATGATCTCGGACGATTGCATAAAACACCGAAATATTCCTCCCCCGATCGATTGAGAGATTATAATGTTGTATATGTCGGTTATCGCGGCAAATAGTAGCCTATGTGTTATTCTGATGTATAAGCTATATTACTGTAAAGTTTCATCCAAATCCGTTCAGTAGTTTTTGTATGAAAGAGTAACTAACATCCATCCATTCAAAGTTATAAACTTTCGCGTTTATAATATTAGTAGAATTATTACTAACTATTATTTACATTCATACAATACTCATACCTACTGATAAATCTTTTGTTATGAATAACGCGATTAATCAAACAATGCAATTTTAAATTATTCTCAGAACTAAAGTCACAAATGAGAGCACATCATATATTCTAGAGAATACACGTAATATATTGTAGAGAGTATATACCTAACTAGACAGGGGCAATAGTATTTTAATGACTCTCGGTATAATGTATGTTGATTCTGCTATAGTATTGTAAAAGTTTCTAAATAAATATACAACTCCATAGATCCGTTTAGTTATTGAACTTGATGGATTTGTTTCTGGACAGTTTAGGTTGAAATGTACGAGAATAGTCTTCTATTTCCGTACATCAGAACATGCACAGTATGTCATAACAACAGAGCGCGCACGTGACATGACGCTTCCTTTACGCCTCTAGGCGACGACTCGGGCTTGTCATGATGCGATGGAACAGGTGAATGACTTGTTACTACTCAAGTTGCTCCTGTAGACTGGTCCGATATCTTATCTATTAAATAATATCATCGAAAGTTCCTCAAATTGCAATGTATTGCGGTGTACGATTTACGTATAGTACCTACTCAGCCTAAAAGTGGACTATCCAATACAGTTCTCAAAATAAAGCTTGTTTGTCACTAGTGTCATTTTGTGATTTGTTATTTATAACATTTTACACTCATCTTCTCTATAAGTAAAAATGCATCATCGAAATGTATGTACGCGCATAACTTCCGAGCGTCTGCACTAAATTGAATGATTTATTTTTTTATGTGTTTGTTACGGTCTGGACAAGGTTGGTGTGGAAGAAAATTATAAGGAAACCGGAAGGGTTATATTTTCTTAGTCAGCGACTGTACACTACCTGTGGAAAACTGAGGCGTACATAAATACTTTAACAAGTTTTTAAAAAAATTATGTATATGGCGGTACGAAGTTAGCCGGGTCACCTAATCTGTGACAAAACTGGCACGTAGAGAATGAAAACATATGTAATACAAAATAAAATCGCTTGTTTAAAGTTACTTGGTCGGTTTCGAAGCCACCTCTCATTTGATATCAAGCTATATGTTAAGGATAAGGACTGTAACAACGGGTTTGATCTGTACATTTGTAAATGGAGCCATGCAACCACTGAGTGATTGTCCTTTGATTGAAAAAGGGTAAACAGAGATTTCGCCATGTTAACATCTCAACAAGAGTCGCATCAATACCTTGGAAAGATAGGCATATACCTACTACTTCCAGAGCAAGAAACATCAATGGTACTGTGTCGCAAATGGTAGACAACACGTTAATTTGCAAACAATACAATAAATATATTGAGGGTTGTTTAGACAGCTACAATGTATACAAACAGCGAACAGAATAGCATAGCTGTGTCCATGACCGATGGCACCGTACTATTGCTGATATGCATAGGACTGCTGATTGCTGATATACACATAACAACGTAATGACACGTAACGTCTGGCCGAAATTTTCGCTGCATTCAGCAATCGATTTGCCAGACAGACAATGAACGATTCGTATTAATGCTCATCATAATTTTGTATGTAAAGATAGATAGATAGGACATAATTATGTCCACAGTTGACGTTCGTTGTAGTCTGAGGTTAGTTACTAGTCACAGTATTTTTGTCTCTTGACGTTCATTTCATTCATCACACTTTAATTTTAATGTTTTAGTTGGTAGCCCAGAATCTGTGAAGATAGTGCAAGAATGTATACGACACGTATATTAAAAGCTATATAGCACAGTGGACAAATAAGCACTTGTGTAACCTGGTGGTAACACAAGTGCTTATTTGTACACTTATAACTACCGTTGTCTCTGGGTATCTACATACAAATCAACAATCACACGTGTAAGTGCCTTTTTCTCCGATTTGAAGATTGTATTTGAAGGGTCGCGTTTTCGCAAAGTTTCTTGAAAAACTAACTTTAGTGGAATGCCAGTTATTCAAATGATATGTTTTTAACTTTGTTTATTTATTTAAGTATATTAAGAATTCCTGTAAAATTTAATGTCCATTAAATCTAAACCTGTTTCAACCTACGTATACAACAATAATGAGCTTTCTTAATATGATGTTAACACAAATAAGAAACAAGTTATCGACATCAATTGAAGGATTCATTGACTATTCGTGGCGTCCATTCGAATTGCAATGTCAAACGTCGGCCAGACATCACGTACCACTTGATGACGCGATACTATCTGCATAGCACATCAGCATCTGCGTTACAGACAAGAGACGCTACCTAACGTCTTGAGGAACACCTATATTGGTCAGCTGACTATTATCTGTTAAAACATAAGGCAACCACACACTATATACTTTGCAGTTGATAGCTACGATAGCTATTTTAGATGGCGATAAATCTATGCAAAACTCAGTACTGTATGCGTAACATAACACTCGAACCTAATGAAGCCTGAAAAATAAAAGTTTGCTGTGTACAGCGAAGGCAAAAATAAAAGTTTTCTTAATATCAAGCTTCTTTTAACTTTTCGTAGATTTAGATCCGATATCACTAAACTTAAGATTAAGTATCGCCCACGGCTTTCCATAGATATGGAATTGAACTGTTCAGAAGAACCCAAGGAGTTATAATAATTTACGACCTACTTTCAGGCGACTGAGCCCCGTCGTCGCCAGGACAAATTTCAAGAGTTAGCGGCATGTCCTGTACGTGTACCTTCTATTTCCGTACATATCAAGCTAAACTGATCACAAACAAGTCTATCAAGTTCACTGAACGGACCTGTTGCACTGTATACATATCGACACCCATTACACTTTAGTGCACATTAACTAACGAATGTTTATGTTTGTGCCTTTTAAAAGAAAACACACGTCTCCTGCTCAAACAAGCTCATGTACACTAATGGCAACGGCCGCCTGTCCAAGAAAGCACGGTTACGAGAGCACAACATTCTAATAAACAGTATAATTAGGTACTACTTGGCTTGAATCATTGTATGATGTAGTACAGCTTAAAAGTTGTCTTAACAGATTGGATGTGCTGTATCGGCCGTTGAGTTGTGTCGATATTTGCCTGGAGTTTAATTAGAGAATAGACTTACGCATACACTTCAGCTTAATAGGGCATAAAATGCATACATATGTATTCATTTCATGAGCTGCCTATTTTGATGCGCAACAAAATAGGCGTGATGTGATGGTTATGAATTATTTTTATTGGAATACAGATTTTAGAAAATTACTATTTTAACTGGCGAAATGAAATGGGAACCATTGTCCAGACCCCGCGTATGTATTTATCGTGCTGTGATGATAACATTATAATATATTTGAAAATATATGGATATTGTAGTGTGAGTTTCTTGACTATTATGATTTCAAGTATTGAGTACAGTGATTTAATTTCATAATATGCTACATACTAATTAAAATAACTATCTACTGCAGTTCCATATGACCTCGTTCTTACTGTTTAGCATTTGTTGTTACGTTGCAATCCGTGAAAGTGGTTTCATAAAAGACACGGAAGTGTGTTACAGGAAGCCGGGGAATAGTGCGTTATTTGCTGTGAGATGTCAGATGACACACTTCGTACATTATGGAACGATTATTTAGATGAAAAATGTAATGTTACTGATTCGAATATCCTAGGAATGTCCCAATAGTTGGTAGTTCTAGTGGCGGAGACACGCTCGTTTACAACACCGAAACACAGAGGTGCTTGACCAGCTTGATCGTACTAAATCTACGGCATGACTGGGTAACGAGCACCGGTTGATTAGTTTCAGATACATACTGCTACTAATTAATTAGCCGGTGCAAAACTGGAACTGCGAAAATTGCGATATTGATTTCATGAAATACTTTAAACATGATCGGATTTAGAGCGATAGAGGTCTCACGATAAAGGTTATAACCACGGTACCGAAGACAAACAGTAAACCTGCCTGCGCTCACGCCTGCATTCCTCTTAATTAAGTCAGCGGTAGAATTATTGTTTCCTATCTTTCTCACGTAAAGTATTGTTTGTTATGTCAATATCCTAAGAACAATCAAAAAACCAAGAACTAGAACTCATAGTTTTTTGTTGACACACCATGATGTTTTTTGATGATGTGTGTATTAGCATGATACCGATGAACAAAATATCCGTCTTTTTGAAGAATCTTGTGAGTTAGAGTTTTCACGCATTTTCTCTTCCGTGATATCCATGACATTGGTTACATAGGTTGTCACTCTTTGTCTTTGTTCACTGAACACAGAACACTCTTTTAAAACGAGCTTTTGGTGACACGTGATGGGTAGTAAATACACGAACAGGTAATTAGTTGTCAGGTATAAATATATCTTTTTTTTTTATGTTTGGCCCTGCCAAAATGACTCTACTCTGCCTGACGTAAAACATGAGGAGAATCCAAGAGTGGTGGTCACCATACTGCGAATATGCGATATCTTTAATTATCTCAAAATATTCTACGGATGTTTAAAACAACTACTCGTCAATAGTCTCTCGTGTCTCTAGCCAAACGCACAAAATTCCGCTTCTGGACAGAGTAACACTCTGATAAATAAATAAAATTAGAGTAGATAAGATATAATTCTCTAAATATTTAACTCTAAGAAAATGTATAAATTAGTACAACTATAACTCAATGCGAATGACTAAGCTGATGCACTCTCTAACGGTAAGTTATCTGAAGTTAACAATATTAGCATATTTTTAAAACAAGTGATGTGCTACGTGCTTAAAAACTCATTACAGGACACCTAATTACGAGATGATTAATTTGTTGTTTTGCTATTGTGTTCGCCATTATGGCTGCTTATCTATTTCCGTTTGTTACGTATTGTAAACCGACACTTATTCGGAACCATATCCAAATATCGATGTGTTGATCTAACAACTGTTGTATATGGTATTGCAATGTGCATACATTACAATATAATGTTTGCACAATACTCTTATATTACAAAATAATTACATTTATAAAAACTTTAAAGACAATATTTCTTAAATGACTCGTATTGATTGTATTCCCGGTCTCAAGTAATGCTGAAATATGCTGATTGGTGTCCTTCAGCACCTTTGTTACGTGTTCGTAGATTTCCTTTTATATTGTATATCTGGTTCTAATTAAGATACGTTGCAGTTGAAGATGCACATTAAAGACGGATTTTTATAACCAAGTACATAGATAATCTTGGGATGTTTGGAATAACTTTCTAAAAGGTACGGTGTCCAATCCGCCTTTGAATTTATGTGATGTTCGAACGTACGATTTCTTATGTAGCTTTACGTTCAGCATATCTGTCTTTATATTAATGAAATGAAAGTTTTCAATTTTCAATATTGAATGAACTTTCTTATCATCGACTGCGATTGGTCTTTATAGAAACCGCAATAATAGATTTTCCTGGTGACGACAGTTAAGTTACAATATTAGTCGCTATGATGAAGTGCACTATTAGAAATATTATGGAAAAATAGCTACAATAAGTACGAGTAAATTCAATAAGAACGAAAAGTTTGTGTTGTAGAATCAGTCTGCCATTCACTTAAGTATTCGACAAACGAATGCAGGTATGTTCCTATTTGCTCGCGTCAACGCTCACGTTAATCTAGATTTTGTTAAGAATTCCACTATCCCTTGAGAACAAGGCATATTTTTTGGAATATAATGAACCCTATTTTTACTGTAGGTACTTATCTATATTAATAAAAATGAATCGTCGAAATGTATGTAAACCTGATACGCGTACATTAATCTCAATACAAGTTTTTCCAAAACTTAGGTATGGCGGTACAAAGTTCGCCGGGTCAGCTAGTGTTTCATAAAATTTCATGATTACCAAATCAGGAAACCATAATACATTGCGCCCACATACCTAGCACCAGCACCTTAACTTCAAAGAAACTGCTGAGACGAAATACTGCCAATTTAAGTCTGTCGGCTCTGGATTCGTTTAGGATTTTGGGTGGCTCGTATTTGAAACAGCAACATAATATCATGTACTCACCATTTTTGCGAGCATTGTATCCATCTGTGGCTGGTGGGTAGCAGTGAGCAGTTGGCGAATGCGGCTGGCGTTGAGGACGCACTGCGCCATGCAGCGCTGCAGGGCGGCCGCCTGCCGCACCAGCGTGGCGCTCAGCGGCGCCTCGGCGCCCGGGGCCCCGGCCGTGCCCGCCCCCCGCAGCACCGTCTCCAGCACGTGCGCGTGCTGCGACACGTAGTCCAGGCATCGTCCTAACTCAACTGCCTCGCAACGTTGACGCTCTGGAAGATACAATATTTTTAAAACCACCAATAAAGAGTGTAGTAAACTAATATTCAATCCGATTGTGTGTTTTATCATTACAAACCAGATTTGTATCTCATTTCAATATCACTAGACAGTAATACATCAGACATAACAATTTTAGATAAAGCCCATACTTCTTACTGTATATCAATAATTATTTTCTGTTATAAATAATTTTGGTTTTCAATTATGTGTAAAGGTAGAGTAGAGTAGGGCTATAATGTACGACACTAATATAATATTAAAGTTATTAAAACAAATACACAAAGTGATATAACAGTATTAAGATAATAATTAACTTATTATCATTTGAATATACAAGTTACACAATTGCTAAAAAAAAACAGGGTAATGTTTTCAGGGTTTACACAAGTATGTATTTATGTAAGTTTTTGAATATTACTGTAACATTTTAATGCTTACACACGTTTAGATATTTGAGGTTTGTTAAAATTTATATTATACTGAATGATTGGACTATAAATATATAGCAGTTTTTTTATATTGTCACTTGTAATTTTAAATACTTGGCGGGATTGTTGAATGTTTAATATAATATCTTAATTAGTAACTTGTTTCATTACAGTAAAGTGTGCTTTTTAGCCCTACCGTACATGCAATATCTTATGAGGTAAAATAAATAAATTGAGAGGTATAGAATAAATACTAACTAATATTTATTATAACCACCATCCTAAGGAGAGGCCTATGACAATCAGCGGGCTATTAGAAGCTGTTGGATGTATTTATTTTGTATGAATTTTCAAAATACTAAATATGACTAAATGACCACTAATGGTAATGCACAATAGTTATATTGATACATGTCAACATCAGTAGAATGTATCTTATAAGATCCATTCCACAATCAATATCCTCCTATTTGAATTTCAATGTATTTTATTTTTATTTCATAATTTTATTTTATTACATATCTTTAAATATTACTTATATTTTAAGTTTCAATAAATTTTAAGAAATGTAAGTAAAAAAGAATTACGTAGCCCTTAATTTTTCCTTTTTAAAAATTTGTATCAGTCAATGTTTTCTTTAAGTACCTTATAACTTTACATACCAATTATAGGCAAATACTATAGAACCTTTATGAAATGAGAAATATTTAAGCAAATCATGTGTTAATTTAGTAACTTTAATTCAAAATAATAAGTTTTTTTAAGTGGAATCGTAATGAGTATTGCGACAAGTTTACCATGAAAGTCATAAATTCTCTGGGTCCTCCTTAAATATTTTTCCTCCTGCAGCTGCCTGTCAGCCTGTGCTTGTTTTTCACGAGCCTCGAGCACCTCCAGAAAAGAAGAAAACAAGGATTTTCGTTCGTTGGAGTTTGTAACGGTTTCTTGCATCATGATTGTAATAAAACGAAGGTTTTTTATATGATAAATAAATAGTAGCTGTGTTATTTTCAAATTTCGTAAATACTGCTATAGGTATGTTGTGGCTAAGTTACTAAAAACAAATTATTTAAGAAACGAAATCAAACCGAAATTCAAAATCGCACAACCTCTACACTCGCCTCACTGACAACAACTGTTCATAGACAAATGAGACATATTTCACAAAACGTTATCTTTTTGAAATGTACCATAGACTAATTTAAGAAATAACAACAAATATTGTTATTAGTGTGTTTTGTGTGTAATAAATTTAATGAACCAATAAACTTTCTGTAAAAGAAGAGGCCTATGTCCAGAAGTGGGCTAGTAAAGGCTGTTGATAAAGATGTAAAAAAGAAAATAAATTACTACATATTTGTATTTTTTTTAAACTTTTTGATACCAAAAAAAAAACAGAAATTCTTATCAGAAAATAAGTAAAAAGTGGCGAATAATACGAAGATACTATTGTTCAAATTAAAAATCTAAGTAATTTTTTAATCTTCCTTTGCAAAAGTTTAAGGCAATTTAAACAACAGACTTCAGATATTTCTATTCATGTTGGTCAAAACATTTTAGTATTACTCAAAATGTCTTACTATTGAGTACTGTTTAGTTTCTCTATGGACAATGACTACACATTGATGAGGTTTGAAATTTGATGTTTCTGTATTGTCTGTGGAAAATAGTGCAGGCGGCTGTCAAACAAAAAAGTTTCTCCGTTTGTACTGTTCAAGAAATATATTTTAACTTATAAATAATGGCTCGAGAAAGTAGCGCAGGATTCGACAGACACATTACAATCTTTTCCCCTGAAGGAAGACTTTATCAAGTCGGTGAGTTACTTTATTCTAGTTCGCCAAATTACCACTAGCGGTAACCCTCTGCCTATTTGTATGAAAGAAACCACAAAATAACTGAAAAAACATTAGTATTTGATCAAGCTAATCGTGAATTATACTTCTTGTTTGTAGTTTTGGAATAAAATTATTGTAAGGACTATTCGTTGTGTTATTCAAAAAAGCGTCAAGTCATGTATGTGTTACTTAGCCTCGACTCGCTTTAATATCCCACTTATGGCCCTACATCTACAGCATATACGCTGTGCTATAGATAACTAGAGCCCTATACTCTTCAACTGATTTACAATCCTTGATTTCAGAGTATGCCCTTAAAGCCATAAACCAAGGCGGTCTTACATCGGTGGCTCTTCGTGGTGCTGACGCTGCAGTTGTGGCGGCGCAGCGCAAGGTTCCTGATCGCCTACTGGATCCTACGTCTGTCACACATCTGTTCCCGCTCACCAACCGAGTGGGATGTGTTATGACTGGAATGATTGGTGTGTATAAATGTTTCTTACTATCTCAAACTTATTATCAGGTGGAAACTATAAAATAATACCTACACAGGTCTTCATATGTAACTTGTTTAGTAATGCATGTTGTTCTTTATTCTATTTTATTTAATTCAGGTTCACTGACAGTTTGTTCCAACTAGTAAATGATTGAGAAGATATAAGTATTTGTGTCTTACATCTACACTATCATACATCACACACTCAACAAATTCACTTGTCTAACATAACAATGTTCTATCATTTTGACTGCCTCGGTGTCGCAGTGGTAGCGTACGCGACTGCTGTTCTTGAGGTCTCGGGTTCGATTCCCGGGTCGGAACAAATGTTTGTATGATCTGCAAATATTTGTTTCGGAGTTTGAGTGTTTTCTATGTATAATATGTATGTATTTACAAAAAAAAAGTATATAAGTATTGATATCAGTTGTCTAGTACCCCATAAT
Organism: Spilosoma lubricipeda; assembly: GCA_905220595.1. Lineage (NCBI taxonomy): Eukaryota > Metazoa > Arthropoda > Insecta > Lepidoptera > Erebidae > Spilosoma > Spilosoma lubricipeda. Next base: position 19,721,056 of record HG992290.1, on the reverse strand, counting down.
ACAAGCTCTGCTTAGTTTGGGACTAGATGGCGTTGTGTGTTAGATGTCCGAAATATTTATTTATTTATTATTATCATTCTGATGCCTTTTGAATGTATCCTTCCTTGAAGAAAAACCTCATGACATTAAGTTCACCTTAAGAAAAGTCTTTGAAAATAGTGCCATAAGTAAAAACAAATTGCTTATACCAAATCTTTGCTTTTTTATGATTAAAGTTTGCACTTTGTTGTTTTTTTTAAATAATTATATCTCTACTTAGATTTTACTTTATTTATGACAAATTAGCTGCCCTGACAGACTGTTCTGTCAAAAGGTATTATAATAGCCTTTTACAGTCCAATAGAAAAATAAATAAACATTTACTATTTTCTTTACAACATTCCTTGAGCCATGAAAATGTAAACAAAATATTAACAAAATGGTAGAGCAGTTCTCAAGTTTTACACTTTTCATTCTATAAGTATATATATATAAGGGCTACAAAACTAATATTAATTTAAAAATCAATTTATAAGATAACCAACAAACATCATTGTATAATTTCCAGCTGACAGTAGATCTCAAGTGCAGCGTGCCCGCTATGAAGCTGCCAACTGGCAGTACAAGTATGGCACGGAGATCCCTGTGCACATCCTGTGTCGCCGCATTGCTGACATATCACAGGTGTACACACAGAATGCGGAAATGAGACCTCTCGGTTGCTGTAAGTACTCAATTAAGATATTGTTACTATTATAAGGAAGTGTAATGGGCTGTGGTGTCTGCAGTGACTAAGGGAGCACACCGTGCAAGGCAACATCAGTGCACAGGCAAGAAATACTTGAAACAAACCCTATACCATCCTGACTGTCTGGTCAGTATGGTCAAGTAGGCCTTTAACATGAGACCTTTGTCCAGCAGTGGACTACTGAAGACTTTTGATAACTACAGAAGAAAGTCTTGAAATACTCCTACTTTTTTTATTTAATTTATAGTGGACTAGCTGAACCCCGCGGTGTTACCCGCTGATATTGTTGTACCGCGAGTAACGCCGCGGAACAAAGTTAGTCTAGTAAAAAAAGTAGTCTAAGTTACTCCCTGGATCATCAGCTACCTGCCAGTGAAAGTCCCGTCAAAATCCGTCCAGCCGTTCCAGAGATTACCCGGAACAAACAGACAGACAGACAAAAAAATTTTAACTACATTTTTGTTATATGTATCGTGTATACACACATATGCATTGATTAAAAAGCTGTTATTTTAATGTTACAAACAGACACTCCAATTTTATTTATTTGTATAAATGTTGAAGCCTTATTTCAAGTGTCATGCCTAATCTTGCATAATTTTCGTCTGATTTCTGATTAGAGAGTGAGTTTTGTTTTAATAATGTAAAATGTAGAATTCTTGTTTGTGAATTAACACTCATTTATAAATAAATATTTGCAGCCATTGTAGGTACCTAAAACAATACTGATATCAAAATGAAATGTGGTTTTTGAATGAAATAACATTTCTATCGTTTGAATGCCAGGTATGATGCTCATAGCATATGATGAGGAAACGGGCCCATGTGTGTACAAGACGGACCCATCCGGCTACTACTGCTCGTACAAGGCGGTGTCGGCCGGCGCCAAGGCCACCGACGCCAACGCCTACCTGGAGAAGAAGTTAAAGAAACGCTCTGATCTGTCAGCCGATGAAGTGGTGCAACTCGCCATCTCCTGCCTCTCACATGTGCTATCTGTAGACTTCAAGTCCTCAGAGATTGAGGTCGGATTGGTCACTAAGGATGATCCCAAGTTCCGGTGAGTAAACTTTTACCTAAGTTTACCACTTACAATATGTGTGGATTACTACAAGCACAATAACTGATGCTAAATATTTTATTATAAACGATTGAAGAAACATAAATGTATGATTAGTTCATATACTTATGATCTTTTGCTGGGATCTGCCCTCGTGAATTGGGCTATTGTAGTAAATCGTAACCTATGTCCTTCCTCAAGAATCAAAAGATCTTCATTGCAAATTTCATACAAATCGGTTCAGCGGTTTAGCCGTGAAAGCGTAATAGACAGTTACTTTTGAATTTATTTAGTATGGATTTAATGTGTAATTGTATAGCATCTATCACTGACTTACAGATCTTAGCTTTACTTGTACATGACATTAATATTTCTATTGGAATTAAAATTGTATATATGTTATGTACATACAATGATGAATCCTAATCTGTATGATATATCTTCCAGAGTGCTGGCTGAGAACGAGATCGACCGACATCTGACTGCTATTGCTGAGAAGGATTAGGGATTTGTGGAATCAAACACTATATTAATTTTCTAATAAAAATAAATTTTCTTAAATATAAACAACTGTTTTGTATTAACTATGTCAGCTCCTAGCTTAGATAATTAGATAAAGTAGTAATATTCTAAAAAAACAGTTCAGTGAGCATGCCTTCAGCACCCACTGGCACATTCACAGTTCGCGGCATTTCAGTCACGACATTAGTGAAATTATGTAGAGCGCAGCAAAATACCAGTCCGTTGACCGGGACCTCGTAGTTGCGGTTCCTCCTGAGCTCGTGCAGCCACGGCACTCTGCCACAGGCGCTCTCGCAGAACACCGCCTCTCTGATCTCGCTCACGGCCACGAAGGGATCGTTGAGGACGACGAGAGCCACGGCCTTGCTCGCCGCCTTGGCGTGCACCACGCTCCAGATATACTTGGGAACCGGGAATCTCTCGCCGGCCTTCAAGTATACTTCCGTGCGAGTGTGTCCCGTGCGCAGCGACAGTACTCCGTGAGTGCCCGCATACACTTCGACCTCGGCGTGGGGACGAGTCAACTTCAGGAACTTAGCGATGTCGCGATGCAAGTGATCCAGGTTTCCCTCGGCCACGCTCTTCCAGACGGCGACGCGATTAGAGACGAAATCCGTAGCTCTCATATTTTGATCTTCGAAGTAGTGAGCGCTCAACAGATCGGCCGAGGTCAGCGATTGCTCGGCAAAAGTGAATCGGTCGTGTTTGAACAGCTCGTGCACTCTCCTGTTCAACTTGACGTCGTCGGAGTAGAGTCTCTCGGCGTCGTGTCTGGTTTTGGCGTCGAACAAGTGGTTGAAGTTGCCGAGCAGGCTGAGCGGGCCGCTGCGCTCCCGGTGCGGCGCCAGCGCCAGGCGGTTGTGCGGCGCGTTGCTCATGCGCAGCCAGCGCGCGGCGCCCGCGTCCTCGTCGAAGCACAGCGCGCTCAGGTGGCGCACGCGGCCGCCGCTCTGCTCCAGCATCTGATACGCTCGACCCTGGAGCGGTGGGGCGCAACTATCCACCTACAGAAACGAGTCTTTCAAAATCGAGATTGCTTATTTTTAAATATCCCTTACGGTTTCTCAATAAAGTTTCTGCCGTATCAAAAATTTTAAAAGTGATCGGTCTTAAACGGTTCAACGGAAGCGACGACTCGTACGAACCTGATGCAGAACATCCTCGAAGATGCTCTCCTGGCAGCCGAGTTCGAGCAGGTGGCGCAGGGCGCGGTCCTGGCGCACGCGGTAGCGGCCCGCCTCGCACTCGGCCACGAGCGCGTCGAGCAGCGGGTAGGCGAGGAACTTGCCGCCGCCGCACGCCAGCGCCACCTCGTCGCCCGGCTCCGCGCGCACCGAGCCATTGATGGCGCGGTGTGACGTCACCAGCGGCATGTTGTCCGGCACGCACTCCGCGCAACTCAGCTCCATCACGCATGGCGCTGCGCATCAGCGTACACGACACTTACTATTATATATATTATATTGAAATGTCTTACATTGATTTAAAATAAGTTGTGTATATAATTATAACTGACCCACATTTAGCACAGAAGTTACGTGTGTTTAGACACAATTGCAGATTGGACGGATTAACAAAACCCAGTACCATTTTTCCTTTGCTTAATAATACATACACCCTTTCTATCTAATCAATTTAAACAACATTTTTATCTTCATTACATTACTTGAGAGAGATGACACCAACTATAAACTATTAAACGAAAAACATTAAAGACCTTGCAATGATACTTACGATCGGTGAAATAGGCTTGTTTGAAACAAAGCAGCAGGGTGAGAGCGGTGACTGGCCTCATGTTGTTGTATAGATGGGATGCGCGCGACTGAGCGTTATCGGCGGCCGCTGTCCTCTTGACACGCTCACGCGGACCTCGCTCACCCCAGCAGATAACGGCCGTAGGGTTCGCGTCATTCTTTATTGTCATTTAACAATTATAGGCAATTACCCATCAACAGACCAGACCGTAATGTATTAAGAATGAGGCCCAGATGGCCTATCCATATAATAATACCTACCCTACTTACTACCGCGACTACCTACTACTAATAAAAAAAAGTAAAAACTAAAACCCAACTACGACAAAAAACGACACTGAAAAAGTATGAAACAAGTTTGAAAAGCCGTAGTCACGCGTTGTTAAAATGATATGTACCATATGGTACATTACACTACATGGACTACGGCTTTTGAAACCTATTAATGTACCATAGTCCATGTCACATTAACAACGCGTGACTACGGCTTTTCAAACTTGTTTCATACTTTTTCAGTGTCGTTTTTTGTCGTAGTTGGGTTTTAGTTTTTACTTTTTTTTATTTAAAATGTTTTGGTGCCTCTTTAATACTAATTTCTTTGCAAAGTATATTTTAAATAGATACCACAGAAATATCACAATTATCGAATAAATACGGACAAAGTCACAAGAAAATGCTAATAATATATATATTTTTGAAATCTGCAAGTAACGCCCTTTCGTATGATACTAAACACGGCATATTTCTCTCATATTTATTTTTTAATACACTACTTTACGTCGGCTAGAGGGCGCCACATTAGATTTAGTGACACGTCATATAGCCTATAACCAGAAGACGATCACGACGCTTCTAGAGACACCTCATTTGTCCAAATCTAATGAGTAGTTAAGGAGCTAGGAGGGAACAAATGAACATACATACATAGCCTGTCAAAATCATAACCCTCCTTTGGCTTTGCCGTAGTCGGGTAACTAGTAGCCGACCCCAAATCTTGGGAATAATAAAGACTAGGAAGATGATGACTAAATACCGATTGGGGTGGTTGACTGTTATAGAAGTAGGTATAGATATCTATAAACTTAATACTAGGTAGGTTCTTACATATGATATTGTCTCCAATCCATTGCAACCACAAACAAAATTACTTTACAATGGATAAAAGGATATAGTAACTCAATGGGTAACGACGCTGCAGACGAATTTTATGGAATAGGAGACAAACGAGCATACGTATCAACGGACACCCGCAACACCAGAAGCGTCACAAGTGCGTTGCCGGTTGTAAGTTGGACTTAAAATTAGTCTGCAAAATTTTTCATGACCAGTCTGGAACTCGGGGACCAAAACGGCACTGGCTGAGTCCGTTGGGAACTATTAGAAAGGAGAGTTGTTGGTGAACGAAATAAAAATCTGCATGTTTTCATAAGTAATTTAATATGAACATAATATACAATGCTGATGTTTATTTATAAAAGCAGGTAAAAACCGACAAGACACATACACCGTACGATAAAATAGTATTTTATTTATTTCATCAACGTACATAACTATAGAGTATAATTACTTAAATAATTAACTATGACCGCTCGGCGCAGTTCTGCCGCACAGCATGCGGCGGCAGCACTGCGGCGGGAGTCTCTTCCGCCGAAGATCTAACTAGTACGATAATGATCTATGTCGACGCAGCCTGATATAGCTACAGCTCTAATAAATGCGTAACGTCGGATGTTGTTCAGATTGTGTCCACTACCGTACAAATAATATAATTAAGCTTAATGCCACTCGAGTAACCGGGTAACCTCTACAGCAAGAATTAAGTAAACATGCAATAAGCGCGCGCAGAGAACATCGCTGAACTCCGTGAGAGTAACGCGGCAGTAACACATTAACTAACGAGCCTGTACAACTCATAGAAAGTATACATTCACTAAACGACTATTGCAGTGATGAGCATACAGGACACGCTGATCGCTTTATCTCTTATATAAAACATTAGTTGCGTAACAATGAGCGCAAGTGTAACACAACATACCACGGTCGACCGGTCGGCCGGTTACTTATAAACGCTATTATAATCATAATTAATTAATCTCCAAAAATACAGGCGATATGTGTATTGCACAGACAAATTGCAAAGATCGCGTACGCAGCGGTACGTCCATAAGTAGTTCAATAGAAAGCTAACTTGTATAAACATGTGCGTGGCGTAAATAAATAAATATACCTCGATCATCTATTGTCCAATGAGACGGTGTCCGATGTTCACGTTCCTTCATGAACACGCGACATTCACATCAAGTTACAACAAAATCTCAGAAAAATAATAAACCGATCACGCAATAGCTATTTGAGACCATACTTCAAAGTTTTATTTATAAAATAGTTTACCGGTGCACCGGTTCGGTTCCTGCTCATTGCAAAACGTTAATTGCACCCAGATTATTATGCGACTAGACATTCCACAGACACGGAACTCGTCACTTCACTCGAGTCCTAGCGTACGACATACGAATACTTCTAAACGTGAGATTTGATGAGCTAACGATGGATGTTATGTAAAGTAACTTTACCCTTCTGGAAAAATACATAAAAACGAGAGTCGTAAATTGCAGTTCACAGCTCATTTTTTATGGTTTTCTCTGTGTTATATATCGCGATGAGACCGGGACGCCTCCCACACACCCGGTGGTGGAGGAGGTGGTGGTGGAGGAGGAGGGGCGGGCGCTTACGTGCAGCAGGCGCGCGTGGGCGGCGCGCGCGAGGGCCGGCGCTCGACGGCGATGCGCTGGTGGTCCGCGTCCGCCTCGCGGCCCGACGTCTTGTCCAGGATGGCCTCGGCCAGCTCCGAGAAGGCGCGGTCGATGTTGATGTTCGCCTTCGCCGACGTCTCCATGAAGCGGATGCAGTGCTCCCGCGCTATCTGCACATACCGACAACGATCGCTATTTAATGGCACCAGCTTTATTTCATTAATATGTTGCTTTCGAATCTACCGGTCGAATTGTTACTCTAATTATAGTTACCTTTTTTTAAATAGAATCTTATTTTTAAAGGAGTAGACTACTTCCACTAGTTTAAAATTGTTTAAACATTTTTGGACTAGTAAACAGTCTTAGCGATAACTTATGTATAGTCTGTTAGTGTTCGATGTGTGTATTGATCGCTGCTATAGTTCAGTCAGCCACCGATAAAGACGTACGAGATAGAGAATATAATGTTAGCATAATTCATATAAAATATAAGGAAATGATTAATAATGAAATTAGGGTGTGAACTAAAATCGTTTCTTTATCTGCGCGTGAGTCACCACTTCGCGGCAAATAAAAATACTTTGGGTTCGTTCAGTGTTCCACGACGCTAATTAGTGTTAATTATCACTAACATTAACACAAATAATGTTATATTCGAAAAATAACCAAACTATTCACACTTTGTTTCACTTTTGCACAAGTATCACTGATACGATATATCGACTACACTGAAATAATACAATAATAGTGACAGGCTACTGGATGTGTTTGCTGCACTCACAAGGTCCATTGTATTCTCATCTATACAAATAAATAAAAATCGAGTGTCTGTTTTTACATTAAAATTACTGCTTTTTACTAAATGCATAAGTATGTATATATGGTACATGTACCAAATAACATTCTTTACAATTTTTGTCTGTCTGTCTGTTTGTTTGGTACGGCTAATCTCAGGATTCGCCTGATGGTAAGCTATTACCGCAGTCCATGAACACCCGCAACACCAGAGGCGTCACAAATAGATTGCCGGCCTTTTAAGAAGGAGAATGCTGTTTTCTTTTCTCATATGCTTTACTTTACTACCCACATTGCAATTACTGACCAAAGTATCTACATACTTTTAAAATAGCATGATTAACAGAGTCACTGAATTAGGCAATCAAAATCAAATCCTTATCAAAAAGCACCTTGGAAATATCTACAATACTCATTTAGCTGACAGATGTACATCACAGCTGGAATAATGTTATTTAAAAGAAATAGCCACTATAATGTTAAGATAAATACAAACTGACTTGTATGTGAATAATCATCAAAGGAAAAAATATAAATTTATATTAAAATAACAATGAGTATTCCACTAATATGTTATCTCTCACTCTTTATAGTAAGGGTCAAAGGTTGCAGACAGGAATGTCATAATAACTCCTAAAATAGACATTACATAGCTACCATACACATGTGAACAAGCTATCTCACCGCTTCTCCGCGCTCCTTGCTCACTACGCGCTTGTCCTCCATATCACACTTGTTGCCTAAGATCATTTTCTCCACGTCTTCATTGGCGTGCTGTAACCATTGAAATATTATTTTACTCTATGATATATTTACAAAAACTATTTAAAGCGATACAGCTAATTACATGTAATTCTTGTAAAAAAATAAATTTTATATAACCAACATACGCTTAGTATGAAAGTGTTAAAATTTCAAGCATAAAATTATTGAATATCATATTGAATTTTAGAAGAATAAGATCACATTGCATACTGGAGTCTCCATTGCAAAAATTAAATTGGATCATTGCAGGAATGAACGTTAAAAAACATAGGAGATATAGAATAAATGTGAATTTGTGAATTTAACTTAAATGTGATTTGTCACTTGGATTAAGATAACAATTCAACACTATATAATGAGAATAATGTTGTGTAGGTGAATTGAACAGAGTGCATAGAAAGATAATGAGTACTTTAAAGATATACACAGTTTTCAATATCACCAGTAATACACATATATTGTAACTTCACATTTACTACACAACAAATTACAAGGCTAGCTTTTTTAAAGCTATTGTACTATTTAATGTTATAAAATTCTGCACTCTATTACTATATTAAGGCCAAATAAAAATGATATTGTTATGAGTGTGTTATATCATAATAATTATACTTTCTAAAGATGACCATCAAACAAGATCTTTTCAACACAATTTGTATTAGCCTGAATAGTTTTTAAAAGACTAGTACCTAAAAGTAGGTTTTTCTTTGTGTTGAATGTTACTTTACTGAAATGAGTTCTGATGTGTATGCATCTATACAAATAATTCTTAATTTTGTGCATCTACACATGTATCATAGGTCATCACCAAACATAGAGAGACCGCATACATGTGTTGATGCACAAAATTAAGAATTATTTGCAATCTTATAAGAATATAAAATAAAAAACCTTACTAACTGAAAGGAAAATAATACTAGTTGTAGAAACAGAATGCAGCAATCACAACAGGGGAAATGTGTACATTTAGAAACAGCTATAGTAATGAGTAACAGGAAGTTGATGCATTATCAACAAAGCACTGGCCATCTACTACATGGTATGAGTAAATTATATTATAAAAATTAGACAAGGGGTGGGCAGATATGAACAGTTACACTTACTTCGTCTATATTTCGTAACCATTTGACGATATCATCAAATGTTTTCTCATTAGTAATGTCGTACACCAGCATGATGCCCATCGCGCCTCGGTAGTACGATGTGGTAATAGTGTGGAATCTCTCCTGGCCGGCTGTATCCCAAATCTGTAGTTTGATTTTTTTGCCTCGTAGCTCCACAGTTTTTATTTTAAAGTCTATACCTACAAGACAGAAACACGTAAATAATTTGGAAGAAATGACGAGTATACAACTGAAACTTTATTCCACTCATACAGACACTGCAATTTAATAAATGTAGAAATGAATTGCTTTGTCCAAAGCGAGATATGCTTGGATGGTACAAAATCACAATATACAAAGGTGGTGCATACCGATAGTAGATATAAACGTAGTTGTGAAATGGTTATCTGAAAACCTAAACAATATACAAGTCTTTCCTACACCGGAGTCACCGATGAGAAGTAGTTTAAACAGTAAATCGTAGGTTTTCTTAGCCATTTTAATAAATTTTACGTTTCAGAAAAGTAACTACAAAATCCCAAAATCATCCGACCCAGATTGACAGTTAGTGTTAAATTGCAATTTAAGAAAAAGGTGATGTCATTTTGAAATAATGCACATGGTAACAAATTCTAATTCGAATAACTTGGCCACAATATGCTTAGAGCAAATACATTTACCTGAAGAGGCAGCCGCACGGGTAGAAAGCGTGATCCGAGTAGAGAGACTGAGTTTGGGTAGTGTCCGTTTCTCTCACGCAAGCTTCTGATTGGTGGACGCACATACCAATTCGCATAACTGATTTGGCGGAAAATACACCAACTGTTTTACTTGCAGACAGTTAACCTTCTTTTGTGCGGAACTCCCCCGGACACCACCTACTGTTCCTGGACTGTACGCCCGCCGTCTCGGGTATTAGAAGTTGGGGAACGAGGTGCAACTTCGAAAGGTAAACTTTGGAACCCACTTTGGATGGGTGACCACTGGGTGGCGTATTCTATTTACTAATACCATGAGCGTCTCCGTGATTCACGGAGGTCACGTAAAGCGGTCGGTCCCGGTAGTTATCATAGGATAACAGTCGTGCATGAAGGCCTTTGGGCGGCTTAAAAACATACAACGGCAAGATTACATAGACGTTGTCTTGCCAGTCCAACCCGCACTCGGCCAGCGTGTGGACGGATGGCCTTAACCTTCTCCTAAGAGGAGACCCGAGCCCAGCTGTGGGACATTATGGCCATTATCGGTTGTTGATGGAGGCTCTAACAGATGGTGGGTTGGATCAATGAGAAAATTTGCAATTACTTTATTATTTCTTTGACAAAAACTTGATTTATATAACAGTTTTGAAATTAACACATAGTAACATCATGCAATATTTGTTAAATATAGATTGCTTATTTTTTTTTGTTTCCTGTGTGTTCAATAGAACATGATTGCATCACCGGCAACGTCTAAACTATGTCGCACGCAGTGCTTGCACCGCACTCGGTACAGGCCCTGTCAACAGTTAGGCATGACCGAGATTAAGGCAGCTGCATCGACTTAACACACGGATGGCACACAAGTAAACAGCCATCCATGTGTACTTAGAGTAAGATTAGTACATAAGCTAGAATTTATGTGAATAAAATCAGTCATTTTGTCTAATCCGACTTTGACTCGTTACCCTTTCCCACCTCTCACTGTGGCCAAGACACCCTTAGCCGTCAGTAGATCGGTCTTGTGAGTCTGCTCGACCGGCAGTGAGAAAATTATCTCCTGAACCCAGCTCCCGTCTCGTCTCCGTCTGTTGCCCTAGGTCTCCCGGTAACAGACTTCCCGCACTATCTATATATGTTTATATCCCTCACCGCAGGGTTCACATATTGATAGGGCTAGGGATTTTAGGTAATTAGGCGTAGGTTACGTGCGAGTATTGAACGGTTCATTACGGTGCCCGTTCGGTACACGTACTTAGGTTTTATTAGATAGGCTTTCGGCGTAACACGTACGAGTGTTGAACGATGTTTCACGGAACCCGGACCGCACTCGTACACTGTGAAAACCCCTTCGGGCCATCACCTCGACGGGGTTTGCTGCGGGGCGGTATGTCAGAATCAAACCGACTAAAACCACACGGTGTGCTACTCTGTGCTTGAGACGAGGACGAGACCCCTCCCAGTGCCTGCCCGCACTGAAGCGGGCACCGTCTGCTAATAACTCTGAATTTAGGCGACGTACGGCATACGCGTAACGTCGTCCCCTCACTACCACTACAGCGGATGTGCAGTGGCCACTAAAGCGGATGGAGGGGAAAACCCATCCCAACCATCCGCAGCCATACTCAGGGCAGCATGAGGCGCTGGTAAGCGCGCCTCCGCCGCCCGGTTCACCGGCGACGGATCGGGTCCGAAGGGTGGGTTTATGTGAATAAATATACCAAAACGTGGGCCAGAACCTTACCATAAGGTTCTAGTCTGGCACTTTACTTTCAGGTTTTTTCTTAACCATTATCATTAATGCGCCACTTACATGTTTATATTCTTGTTCCTACTTTTGCTTAAATTAGGTATATATTCTAGGGTTTTTTAGCAAAATCAGCAAGGATGGCAATCTAAAATCAATTTATCGAAGAATCAATTTTTTAACCGACTTCAAAAAAGGTGGAGGTACTCATAGCGACTGTATTGCTTTTTATGTATGCTACTTCACAACTTTCGACTGGGTGAACCGATTTGGATGATTATTTTTCCTTTGAAAGCTGATGCTTCCCGTGTGATCCCATCTCAATTTCTTCCAGTTCTTGAATTCGGTTTTGTTTCGTAAAAATACTTTTTGGTCAACATTTTTTAGTTCTAAATCAAAATGAACCACTTAATCGATATTTCACGCTGGAACATCACAAGTACAATTTTAACAAAAATAAAACCGACTTCAAGGTTCGACTCGATTTCTCATGGATGCCATCATCAGACATTGATGTCCTTATCATGGTACCACTATTGGGACATCTCCTTTCCATTAAAAAAAGAATAATCAAAATCGGTTCATAAACGACGAAGTTATCCGCAAAAACACAAAAAATATTTATATATACGGTCGAATTGAGAAACCTTCTCCTTTTTTGAATTCGCTTAAAAATTCGTTTTTTTCAGTAGATAAAATATAAAAGGTTACTTTTTACACAAAAAGGTTACTTTTTTAAATAATTCAGGTAACAGATAAGGTCGGCGTGTGCAACTGCCGATCAAGAGGTCTCGGGTTCGATTCCCGGGTCGGACCAAATGTTTGATCTACAAATATTTGTTTCGGAGTTTGAGTGTTTTCTATGTATAACTAGCTGAACCCCGCGGTGCTACCCGCGGTTATTGTTGTAACGCGAGTAACACCGCGGGACAAAGTTAGTTTAAAAAAAGTAGCCTAAGTTACTCCCCGGATCATCAGCTACCTGCCAGTGAAAGTCCCATCAAAATCCGTCCAGCCGTTCCAGAGATTACCCGGAACAAACAGACAGACAGACAGACAGACAGACAGACAGACAGACAAAAAAAATGTTAACTACATTTTTGGTATATGTATCGTGTATACATTGTTAGAAAGAGGTTTGCAAGCGTGACTCAGACTGGCTGGTATAAGAGATGTCGGATGTTTAAATATGTTTGTTAGGAACAATTCTTACTGCTGTGACTTATTTATTCCGTGTTTTACTATAACTTGATAATCATGTATTCTATTGTGTTTGCCTAATATATTATTTAACAACTATAACATAGTTTTATCTACTAAGCATCAAGGTGCGCTTCATCAGGTTATGGGCCTGCACGTATGCACGTAGAGGAGAGAATATAATATGCCTAGAGAGGAAAACATAACTACGGTTGGCAAACTGGAGAGTTCGCAGCCGGCAGGAGATACAGGAGGTATGAGTTTCTTATCAATAGAGAAACTTGACGGAATCTCGAATTATAGTTCATGGAAATTTAATCTGGAGTTGTATTTAATCCACGATGATCTGTGGGAGTACACTCAGAAGACACCAGACAGTACAGATGTATTAGGTTTAAGGCGAGACCAAAAAGCTAGAGTCCGAATATGTATGATGATACAGTCGCATTGCCAGATTCACGTGAGAAATGCGAAAACGGCAAAAGAGGCGTGGGATTCTTTGAGGAGAGCTTTTGAGGATAAAGGGCTAAACAACCGATGCAGACTTTTATCAAAGCTAGTAAGCCTAAAACTTGAGCAGTTCACAACTATCAGAGGATACGTGACTGAGCTAATGTTAGTAGCACAGCAGCTGAGAGATATCGGAAAAGAGGTTGACGATGAGCTGTTAGCGGCGCTAATGTTACAAGGACTACCGGAGGAGTATAATCCGATGAGATTGGCGATAGAGAACTCAAATATTGAGTTGACAACAGACTATGTCAAAACTAAACTATTGCAAATGGACCAAGGCACTGCTTGCGGAAGTTCCAGTTCAGCGAGTAATGCACTTACAGCAAAGACAAAGAATCAGAACCAGAAGAAGTTTGCTCAGAGGAACAAAGGCAAAGAAAAGAAAATAAGATGTTTCATTTGCGATGGCTCGCATAAAGCACGTGACTGTCCAGATAATCCGAAGCAGAAGGCGAAGGCGGTTAATATGGTAACTGCAACATCGACGGCGACGGTGACGGCGCTTCACACGAGAAGTGAAGAGCAGCAAGATGATGCATGGGTTATTGATTCAGGAGCGTCAATGCATATGAGTAGCAGAAAAGACTGGATGAGTAAATATGAGGCAGGTCATAAGGTTGAAGTGTCTTGTGCAAATGGAGGTAAGATGTATGGAGAGGGTTATGGTACTGTAGCAGATGAGTATCTGAACATTGAGAATGTATTATATGTACCAGGACTGACATCGAACCTACTGAGTGTGAGTAACACTGTGAAAAAAGGTAAAGTAATAGTTTTTTCTAATAGAGGTTGTGAGATATTCAATGAGTGTGAGTATACGTCGAGTGGACAACCATGTGTGACAAGTGTACTTGAGAGAGGAGTGTACAAAATTAAATTCCCTTCTCAACAGAGACAATGAAGTTATGGCATATTTATTTTATATTTATAGAATGGCAACTGGAATAAGCTTTGAACAAGGTAATGATAGATTAGACTGTGTAGCTTGTTTAATGGGTAAACAAACGCGGCTACCGTTTGAGAAAAATAAAGCCACGAGAGCCAAAGATTTATTAGAATTGGTACATTCGGATATTAGTGGACCAATGAGTGAGAATTCTTTTGGAGGTTTTAGATATTATATTACTTTTATAGATGATTTTTCGCGTAAAACTTTCGTATTCTTTATTAAGCAAAAGAGTGACGCCTTTGAGAAGATGAAGGAGTTCAAGAGTTTTGCTGAGACACAAACAGGAAAGAAGATGAAGGTGTTAAGAACTGACAATGGGCGCGAATATTGTAATAAAATTTTTGATGGATTTTTGAGAGAACATGGTGTTTAACATCAACTTACGATCGCTTATACACCTCAACAAAACGGTGTAGCAGAGAGAGCCAATCGTACCATAGGAGAAAAAGCACGAACTATGCTACAAGAAGCAGGTCTTCCCGCTCGATTCTGGGCAGAAGCAGTAAATACAGCCGTATATTTAAAGAACAGGAGCCCGTCAATTGCAGTAAAAAACAAAACACCTGAAGAGGTTTGGAGTAACCGTAAGATAGATTTATCTAATCTTCGTGTGTTTGGCTGCAGAGCTTTTATGCATATCCCGGATGAGAAGAGAACAAAATGGGATGCAAAGAGTAAAGAGCTTGTATTTGTAGGATACTGTGAAGAATCAAAAGGTTACAGGTTAGTTAACCCTATAAATGGAGATCTTCATAGAGCGAGAGATGTGGTATTTTTTGAAAACCAGATATACCAGCAGCATAAGTTGGCTAATTCTAAAGAGGAAAGAGAAACTGCTACAATTCGTCTAAGGAAAGATGAAGAGAGACAAGCTGTTATTCAGGAAGAGACCGTCCTTCAACGTGATAGAGTTCATACAGATGATGGTAGGGATGCTGAAATCATTGAAGAGGAAGATGAGCAGTGGACATCATTTGAAGAAAGACCGGAAGAAGAACAACTTGTTGAACCAGGACCTGTGGTGGAAGAGAGGAGATACCCACTCAGAAACAGGAAACCTGTGGAATTTAAGGATATGGTCATCTATGAGACAATAGTGGAGAAGAGAGACCCACTTACAGTAGAAGAGGCATTGTCGAGACATGACGCCAAACAGTGGAAGGTTGCGATTCAGGAGGAGTTGGACGCACTGAAGAAAAATCATACTTGGGTATTGGTAGAGCCAAACCAAGCGAGCAACATTATTGATTCGAAATGGTTGTTCCGAATCAAAAAGGAGGCGGGAAATAAGATCCGGTATAAAGCTCGATTGGTTGCGAGAGGTTTCAGACAAAGAAAAGGTATTGATTATGATGAGACTTTCTCCCCTGTTGTACGTCATAGCTCGTTAAGACTGTTAATAGCACTGGCAGCGCAGATGAGACTGCAAATAGATCACATGGATGTGAAGACGGCGTTTCTTAATGGAGAGTTACAAGAAGAAGTTTACATGCGTCAACCACCACACTTTGAAGAGAAAGGGAAGGAACATCATGTATGTCTGCTGAAGAGATCTCTATATGGACTGAAACAGGCACCACGTTCATGGAATTATAAACTTCATTCAGAATTAGAGAATCTGAAGTTCCAGAGGTGTAACAATGAACCATGTGTGTACACGAGACGTAATGAGAAGGATATGACAATTCTCGCGGTGTACGTTGATGACATCCTATGTTTTTATAATAATGCAAGAGAAATGCAGAAGGTCAAGAGAGAACTTAAATATGTCTAAATTCGAGATGAAAGATTTAGGAAAAGCAGAGTTGTTCTTAGGGATGCGGCTTAAGCAAGACAATGGCTACATAAAAATTGACCAAGAAGAGTATATAGAGAAGCTGTTACGCAGATTTGGCATGGAGAACTGCAAGACAGTTGCCACACCTGCAGTACCTGGGCAATACTTGAAGAAGCCAGAGGGTTCTTACATACCAAGTGACAAAATACCATACAGAGAGCTGATTGGATCACTAATGTACCTGGCAGTGTGTACGCGGCCAGACATCGCTCATGCAGTGAATATTATGAGTCAGTTTTGCAACTGTTATGAAGAAATTCATTGGAGTGCTGCAAAGAGAATCCCAAGGTATCTTAAAGCGACTAAGAACATGGGACTTGTGTATTCAAGCGATACATGTAGTACAGAAGTACAAGGTTACTCGGATGCGGATCATGGAGGAAATATAATAGACCGGAAGTCTTATTCTGGAAATGTATTTACGCTTTCAGGAGGAGCAATATCCTGGCAGTGCACAAAACAACGGAGTATTGCTATATCAACCGCAGAGGCGGAGTATGTGAGTTTGTCTGAGGCAGCCAAGGAAGCGATTTTTCTGAGGAGATTCCTTGGGGAACTAATGGACGGGCAAGTGAAAGCTATCATGGTTTACACGGATAGTCAGTCAGCCATGGCCACAGCTCAAAACCCAGTGCACCACCAGCAGACTAAGCATATCGATTTACGATATCATTTTGTTCGAGAGGCATTAGAGAAGAAGATTATAAAGCTTAAATATCTCGCAACAAATGAGATGGTTGCTGATAGTATGACAAAGCCTGTGTCTAAGAGCAAGCACGAGTTCTGTCGTAAGGCGATGGGTGTGCAAGAGTGAGTCAGAGAGAAACGCTTGAGGAGGAGTGTTAGAAAGAGGTTTGCAAGCGTGACTCAGACTGGCTGGTATAAGAGATGTCGGATGTTTAAATATGTTTGTTAGGAACAATTCTTACTGCTGTGACTTATTTATTCCGTGTTTTACTATAACTTGATAATCATGTATTCTATTGTGTTTGCCTAATATATTATTTAACAACTATAACATAGTTTTATCTACTAAGCATCAAGGTGCGCTTCATCATACATACATATGCATTGACTAAAAAGCTGTTATTTTAATATTACAAACAGACACTCCAATTTTATTTATTTGTATAGATATGTATGCATTTACAAAAAAAAGTATAAATGTATTTGTATCAGTTGTCTAGTACCCATAACACAAGCTCTGCTTAGCTTGGGACCAGATGGCGTTGTGTGTTAGATGTCCGAAATATTTATTTATTATTTATTTATTTTGACAATACCCGGCTGGCCACAATGTATGGTAACACCGTAACTTAAAATCGCATAGCATAATGGCTGCCGGCGCGCGTCGCTAATCAATATTTTTAAGAGTCGTTCCTTTCACATTTGCTGTTTTGTCTTAGACGAACAGAAAATCAATAAAGTGTCGAGTGAAATATTGGTGTCATTCCTTTGAAAATATTTTTTATTAGTTATGTGAGTGGTTTATTCTAATGTAAATCAATACATTTATTTGTCAACAAAATGCATCGCCGTGGCGGGAAACGTATCAGGATGGATGATCCTCCTCCTGAATACGTAAATCCTATGACTCCAGCGACTCCGATGACTGAATATGGCGGACAATCCGTGCATGAACCTGATACTTCTAATTTGAACTACTCGGGGTTTAACATAGGCGCTGCAGTCAACTCAACTGCTACAGAACCTTTGAGGGAAGAAGCTGAAGACTCTCATCATGAAGAAGAAGAGCCACGATCACCATCACCGACGCCTACCAAACGTGTAACTCGTAGTCGTGGTCGCAGAGGGGATGGAGGATTTGTAGGTCGTCTAGCAGAGTCACCACCACCACCGCCGCTGCGCAGGCGCGGACGAGGAGGTCGTGGCCGTGGCCGAGGCAGAGGCGCCGCGCCGCCTCCGGCCTACTCGCCCCCTCCAGTGTTATTGCCTGGTGATGATGAAAATAGTCTATACAATATACTCAGATTTAACAAGACCGCTATAAATGTAAGTATCCAAATAACATTTATTTGTTACCAATTAGAATGGCAGTATCTGTCTAAAATTCAATTTACTTTGCAGCAAGTTGTGGATATGTGGATAGAAGAATATAAGAGCAATCGTGAGGCAGCACTAGTTCAACTGATGCAGTTCTTCATCAATGCCTCAGGATGTAGGGGAAAGGTCACCCCTGATATGGCACAGATGGATCATACATTGATTATAAAAAAAATGACACAGGAGTTTGATGAGGTAAGTTGTAATTCTGTTGACAAGCTTGGTAACACTATTTTCTATGAAATAACTTGTGTTAGAACTTCATCTTATTATATTAAATGTCTGTATTTCAGGAAAGTGGAGAATACCCATTGATTATGACAGGGCAGTCCTGGAAGAAGTTTAGGTCTAATTTTTGTGAGTTTATCCAAACCCTTGTCAAGATGTGCCAGTACTCTATTATTTACGATCAATATCTCATGGACAACATAATCTCGCTGCTCACCGGATTGTCTGACTCGCAAGTTAGAGCATTTAGGCATACTGCTACACTGGCAGGTAAGAGGCTATGATCTGTTATTTGTAATAAATTGTTAAACCTAGGTCTCAATGATGTTAACAGAATACAGAACTGAAATATTATGTTAACAGTTCAACTTAACAACAACACAATGTAAACTGACATACACTGTGCATAAAATGTTCAAAAAAAAGTACAGCATAATGTGTAAAATTTTATAGTTAAATCTTGTCATTTCATAGTCTCTTAGCCATCAAAGTAACCTAAGGAAATAAAGATAAGTATCATAAAAAAAGATGTAAGAAAGTTTTATCTCTACATAATTCACTGACAAATTGTCAATACTAGTTTTTTCTTGAGTTTTTTTTACTAAATTCTCAACACAAAAAGACATGAATAGGAATTCTATTTCTCCCACAAACTCAATTTAAATCAAAGTTGATGGTCCCTATTAATAATATGCAATCTGCAAAAAGACTTTTGTAGAGTAGTTGAAATGTTGTTTTAAGATTTAAAAACAATCAAAGAACTATGGATGTTCAAATTTTTACTGACTGTTGTATATCATTAAAATTTATATATTAAATTCTAAACTTGTAATCAAATGACTAAGAATGGTGGTAAAAAAAACTACACAAAGAACTCTCTATCTATCTCTATCTCCTATTGATCTTAGCGTGATGACGTATAGCCTATAGTCTTCCTCGATAATGAGCTATCTAACACTGAAAAAATTTTTCAAATTGGACCAGCGGTTTCTGAGATTATTGCATTCAAACAAACAAACAAACTCTTCAGCTTTATATATTAGTAAAGATATAACAAATATTTAGAAATTGTAGTGGCTCTTAAGACATGTTCAACAAGTATGTTGTTATGCTACCATACATAACCATGTGGTTTACCATCTGCAACAGTGATGAAGCTGATGACAGCCTTGGTAGATGTGGCTCTTCTGACCAGTGTCAACTGTGACAACTGCCTGCGTCAGTATGAAGCAGAGAGGTTGAAGGCGCGGGATAAACGCGCCAATGAACGCCTGGAGGTGCTAGTTGCCAAGAGGCAGGAGCTTGAAGAGAACATGGAGGAGATTAAGAATATGCTCTCTTATATGTTTAAGTCAGTCTTTGTACACAGATATAGGTGAGTTAATTTTTTTTTTTACTATCTGTACCTATAATATATTAGATTCTTATATATGCTACCCAAAGACACTACTCCATGCAGACAAAGTCGCAGGTACAGCCTAATAGGAGTGTCGTTTACTGGATTCAAGAAATGTTTTGATATTTTTACTTTAAGCTGAACATTTAAACTGTAAAGATCAAAAGCGATAAAACGTTTGTAAATACGATTATTGTGGATTTATTTGGCACCAATATGTTGTCTAAAGACATAAAACCTAGCATTTTACGTTATTTGTACATTTTTTAGGGACACATTGCCTGACATAAGAGCTATTACCATGGCGGAGATAGGTATTTGGATGGAGAAGTTTCCTGCACATTTCCTAGATGATCTTTATCTGAAGTATATCGGCTGGACATTGCATGACAAGGTTGGTGCTTAGATCAATATCTATCCTTAATTGACTTGCATTGTAGACTGTGAACTAGACCTGAAAAGATTGTTGCCTAAATGACTATCATTAAGTTTTTGTAACTTTTTTTATCACATTATTTTTTATGTTACCTTTTTTCACCATTGTAACGCACTTTCTAGTTTGTCCTTAAATACAATAATTAAACGTAATCAACTGTCACATTCACACTTATACATTCACTACACAACTTTTATATACCAATATCGCTATCCCACAATAATACATAATCACAACATTTACATTACTTCATCCTATAGCGCTTACACGCAAATCACATTCCTATTTCATTTTCACGTAAAATTAAACCATCATTGTATTTGCATGATAAACATAGCAAACACTAATGAGTCCCTATTTCGTATTAAATTTGTCTCTTTTCGCTACAATAATGTGTACACTCCGTGGTATACGTGGTACCTCATAATATCAGCTACCTTGAATTCACTTAGTTCAATTAAATTCAACAAAATTCGATAATATTCATCAAATATTAGACGAATTCCAAATTGCTCATTCATCAACCTGTACAATAGACGACTGCGCTAAGCTTATCGATTCCACGCAGTTGAGCTTAAAAGTTTTCCATCAAAACATTCGCAGTCTAAAACGTAACTTCGACGGGTTTTTAACACTTCTTGCAAGAACAAATACTGACTGGGATTTGATTGTGCTTTCGGAGTGCTGGCTGAGACACGCGAGTTGTATCCCGCCAATAAATGGCTACAATCATATACAGAGTCATAATAATCTCACACAAAATGAAGGAGTTGTCGTCTACTTTAGGAACACTATGCGGGTATCTGCTTTAGATAATACTTTGCAGGACGCTAATAGTGTCATTATAAGGTTGGACCATAACACCATCCTAGTAGCTATTTATCGCGCGCCGGGCTATAAGGATCTGCAACCGTTTTTGGAGTCCCTTAGCGAGTTGCTAGACAAATTAAAATGTACCAATATTATTCTCATAGGAGACATAAATATTGACATAATGCCAAATAGTAAAGACACTTTCTCATCAACATACCTTGATCTACTCGCATCATACAGTATCTTACCCGCACATCAGTTACCCACGCATACCAAAACCTGTCTTGACCACGTTATGCTAAAGAGCAAACTACCAGCTTTTTGCTACGTTGCGGAGACATCGGTTACTGATCACGATAGTGTGATGTTTGTATTGAAACTTCAAGTTCAACACACCAACGCCGCTGTATCTATTAAGAAAATTGATTTTAATCAACTGGATATTGACATGGCTGATATAAGTTTTGATTTTGTTTATGACTCCGTTGATGCGGACGTGGCTACTTCTTTGTTGATATCGGTTATAAACTCTAAAATTGAATCGAACACGCGTACTGTCGCAGTCTCTAATCGCAGGCGAATAAAAAAGCCTTGGATGACCAGTGGCCTCTTAAAATGCATAAAAAATCGAGACAAACTTCACGTTAAAACTAAAAAAAACCCTAGTAATGAAACGTTGCGAATCACATATATCAGATACAGGAATTTTTGTAACACCCTTCTGGGGAAACTTAAAAGAGACTATGATAGGGAACAGCTCTGTAACGCAGCTAAAACTAACACAAAGGCGCTGTGGGATGCCATTAAAAACATTACTCACTATAACAATATATCGGACTCTTCCACAGATCTCTTAGATTCTAGCGATCCAATCACCTCCGCTAACAATATAAATAAATTTTTCACGTCGATTGGTGAAAATTTAACCAATCAAATAACCCCAATTGTGCCTAACATCTCAAATATTGATCCATGTCCCTTTTCATTTGCCTTAACCCCGACCACCGAAGCTGAAGTTCAGAGTTATATAGTTAACCTTAAAAAAGTAACCACAACTGGAAGAGATAATATTTCAGGCTTCCTGTTAAAACGCTACTGTAGTGTCTTAGTACCTCCCTTAACATATATTTTTAACCTTATGTTCAGTACTGGAGTTTTTCCGCACCAACTAAAGCTTGCTGAAGTAATTCCTATATACAAAAGTGGTGACAGAGACTGTGTCAACAATTATAGACCCATCTCCATACTCTCAACAATCTCTAAATTGGCTGAAAGAATTTTAAACACACGTTTAGTTGATTACCTTGAGACTAAAAATCTCTTGTCTTCTTCGCAATTTGGTTTCAGAGCAGGCAAATCAACAAATGATGCTGTTCATGAATTAACTCATCATATTGTGCGCCATTTAGATAAAAAAAAGAAAGTACTTACTATATTTCTGGACCTAGCGAAAGCTTTTGACATGGTTTCTGTCCCACTTTTGTTGGACAAATTAGAAAAACTTGGTATCCGTGATACTCAGTATAAATTATTTTCAGAATATCTGACTGGAAGGTATCAAAGGGTAAGGGTTGGTAAAACCACAAGCGATGACCTGCCTATTGCTTTTGGGGTACCGCAGGGCAGTGTGCTTGGTCCCACGCTCTTTCTAACTTACATAAATGACTTATGTAATTTAAAACTCAAGAATGGCAAAATTGTCACTTTCGCCGATGACACTGCCCTAATCTTTCATGGAGAAAATTGGAAAGAAACCTTTGCTTTCGCACAGATGGGCTTCAATGCGGTGTCTGCATGGCTCAGGAGTAATAGACTGACACTTAATGTACACAAAACTAAATATATTCCCTTTACAATAAAAAACTTTATATCTAATCCTGTACAAGATCACTGCATTGTGGCCCACTCCTGTTTAGACTATAAGTCCTGTAAATGTGACCATCTTGAAAGTGCCACTAAAATTAGATATCTCGGCATCATTATCGATAGTACCCTTAACTTCAACTACCATATTGACCTACTATCATCTAGAACGCGGAAACTGATTTTTATCTTCAAAAATTTACGCAACATAGCTGACAAAAAAATCATTAAAATGGTTTATACGTCATTATGTCAACCCATATTGTCGTACTGTATCTCGGTGTGGGGTGGAACATCCAAAACTAAGCTTATAAAGGTGGAAAGGGCTCAAAGGGCGGTTCTTAAAGTGGGTCACTCTTTGCCATACAGATACCCGACTAGTGACCTCTATCACCTTTCAGATGTACTCACGGTTCGACAACTATTTGTCCTGCACACTGTCCTAAAACAGCACTCACTAATTTCATATGATGTCTCTATCACCAACAAGCGTCTCAAACATAATGTTTGTCCCCAAACTGAGATCTGCAGTACAGCATTCTCTGGCAGATTTTTCGGCTTTCTGGGAAGATACCTTTATAATAAAGTAAATCAAAGGTTGAATATTTACTCCTCTTCGAAGTTCCAATGCAAGCGGACTATTACACACTGGCTCAAATCTTTGAACTATGAAGAGACTGAAAAATTGCTATATGTACCTTCATAGACGAATCTAACAGGAGATCACGTTCAGCATTTTTCTCCTTATTGTTGGATATGTAGGATATGTTAGCCTGGTTTCTTATATCTATTATATTCTTATATACACTATTCACGGAGTAGCTATAACACACATAACATATCACACAAAAAGACCACACACACTCACACACACACACACACACACACACACACACACACACACACACACACACACACACACAAACATACACACACAACACGTTCTCACTCACAGTTTGGATCACACTAACTCTTTCGATTATTCTTCTCACATGTACGGCAAATGTAAATAAATGTTACACTCTATAGTACCCCTATACCTATACCTACTTGCCTGGAGTTAGGAGAGGCTGGTTAGTCTGTCATACAGGTTCTACCTAGTACGGAAACCAGTCTCTCACACAGAGCTTTAGTTTCTAGAATCGTTTGTGTATATTTTGATATAACTGAATTCTGTAAATTTTGTGTGAGAGAAGAAAATAAATGATTTATTATTATAAAAAAAATAAAATAAATGATTTATTATTATTTATTATTATTTTAGAAGTTTTATAGCAACTTTAAAATACGAAAGCCAAAATATATAAACATATATTTTTAGGTGGGAGAAGTAAGACTTCGCTGTTTACAAGCTCTGCAGCCGTTGTACGAGTGTGAGGAGCTGAAGGGCAAACTAGAGTTGTTTACTTCCAAGTTTAAAGACCGTATCGTTTCTATGACGCTGGATAAAGAGACAGATGTGGCAGTACACGCAGTGAAACTCGTCATCGCAATTCTTAAGTGAGTGTTTATTGTTAGCTAGGTACAATGTACACTGCCTCGGTGGCGCAGTGTAATATAAAAAAAAAATGTTTATTGTTGTCGGATGTTAAATACAATAAATAAACTGGTCCGGCACCACAAAAATCTATTAAAAAAAACCAAAATATTTTCGGACGCCGGGCGGGGCCTAAGAAACAAATAAATCCAATAAAAATAAATAATACCTGAAATAATTCGGTCAGTGTTGAATCCTTAAGCTAGGGTGGGGGAAAGCCATTAAACGAATCAGATGTTAAATGATTATGATGCAGATTTATTATCCCCTAGGGTCTGAAGGATACAATGTATATTGGTCTAATTACAAAGATAAATTAAAATTTCAAGTTAGTTTACTGAAACAAGTCTTAATATGGTTCTGTTTATGTCATTATTGTAATCTTTTTACCTTAATTTAAATTATTTTATGGCTTGAAGGGTTTCCAGGCTGAACTCTAGACTGCAAATAGGTTCGCCGTCGTAGCATGGTAATTCGTAGACTTAAAGGATTTTTAATTTTAACTAGTGTCTGTGGATCAGCTTGTGTAACATGTATGTATTAACAAAAAAAAAGTATGTGAATGTATTTATATCGGTCATTGAAGCGGAGCTAACGAGTATGAGTAAGAGTATGAGTAATGAGAGGACATCGGCAGGTCGCGCATGCACCCCGACGTGCTGACGGACAAGGACTGCGAGAACGTGTACGAGCTGGTGTACTCGTCCGTGCGCGCGGTGGCGGCGGCGGCGGGCGAGTTCCTGAACGTGCGGCTGTTCCGCGCCGACGACGAGCCGGCCGGGAGCGGGCAGGGGGGGGCCGGGCAGGGGGCGGCCGGGGGCGGGCAGGCGGCGGCCGGGCCCGCGCAAGCGCCCGCGCGCTCGCGCCGCGGCAAGGTGCGCCTGCCCAGCACGCCGCTCATCCGCGACCTCGTGCAGTTCTTCATCGAGTCCGAGTTGCACGAGCACGGCGCCTACCTCGTCGACTCGCTCATCGACTCCAACCCCATGATGAAGGACTGGGAGTGCATGACCGACCTGCTGCTGGAGGAGGCGGGCCCGGGCGAGGAGGCGCTGGACAACCGCCAGGAGTCGTCGCTCATCGAGCTCATGGTGTGCTGCGTGCGCCAGGCCAGCACCGGCGAGCCGCCCGTGGGCCGCGGCGCCTCCAGGAAGCACCACCACATGCTGTCCAAGGAGCAGGCCAAGGTATCACCCACATACATACGTACATGCACACCACCCACCCACCCGTTCTACTCTTGCACACTCTTACACCCAGGCAACACCACACTACTACATTTTGCTTTTATTTGGTTTATAATACGACTCAAATAAGAATAAGGATGTTGATGACCTCCATGTGTCAAATATCCCTTCAAAAAACATTATTAAATACCTTTAAAAACCTTGATAAAATATTACTTAAAAACATTATTGATACGCAAATAAGGTTTTATTGCAGACACCGTATTTATCAATGAATATTTGACAGATAAAGGTCATTGACGTTCCTATTCTTCTTTGAGTCGCACTGTACGAGAGAACACTGGTACCCGTGATACCGTGCTTGTAACATTGCTTATGTATTTTTGTCCTGAATATAGAAATAAATTTAGCCAAATTGTATGACATCGATTTAACGTACAGGTGGTGAGCGACGACCGCACGAAAATGACTGCACATTTCATCGTGACGTTGCCGGCGCTGCTGGACAAGTTCGGAGCTGACCCAGAGAAACTCACCAACCTTGTGTCCATCCCGCAGTATTTTGATCTAGAACTGTACACCACACAACGACAGGAAGGTGTAAGTATTTCAACTGTAGTCAAGTACTAGCTGTACTAGACGCTGATTGGTGTATTAAAATTTAAAACATGTTTCGTTTTAAGTACTTTAGGCCCGTATTTTAAAAGACGTCTCTGTCGTGAATCTAGTTTTAAAACTAAAACTAGTTTTAAGAAGAGATTTTATTATTGAACGTCTCTGAAGACAAGATTCACTGATCGTTAATCAAGTGAGTAAAGATCAATGAATCTTCGTTTATAGCTTATTTCAGAACGACGTTTATGTCAAAATGTCTCAGGAATAAATTCAATTCACTTAAAATACACATACAACCATTTGTTTAAATTAATATCACCCACAAGCTTTTGTTTTCTGACAAAAATGTAACATTAATTTACCCAAAATAACAAAAACAGTTTAACAATTCAACATGACAAGTATTGATAACAATTTCAATGTTCCGTTATAGATCCAGTTCTGATACATGTGGTCATTTTTATTTATATTTAATTTAAGGCGAGTTGCTTCTTAATATTATGTTTACATTGATACACTAGCCAATAGTGTATTATATATAAATTATGTTTCTTAGTTAATCGTTAAATTATCGAATTTATTGTTCCGTGTCATGCATCAAATTATGATGCATGACACGGAACAATAAATTCGATAATTCAGAAACGTAATTGAGAGCAGACTGTTGAGTTGAGATTGGTTACTGAGACTAGTTTCAGCTGAGTAGAACTTAAAACGCAATCTATAACGCAATAAAGGCAATGCTTGAGATTTTATGTAAACTTAAAACTAGTTTCAGCTGATCATAGTTCAAACGATACTTGAGACACCTTTTATAATACTAACACCTGTATTATAAAAGGAATCTCAAGTATCGTTTTTTCACAATTATTGTGGAAAATCAATATTAAAATCATATTAAATAAAAAACAAGTTGCGCTTTTTCTGACTTACTTGACAGTTATTGTTATAATATTACAATCAAATTTTAAAAAATCCATAGATTTTAACTTAATTTCCGATGTCTAAACTATAATACTGCTTAGTGTCATGAAAATCCGTTCAGTAGTTTTTGCGTGAAAGAGTAACAAACACACACACCAACATTCTTACAAACTTTCGCATTTATAATACTATCTGTTGCCCGCGGCTCCGCCCGCGCATATGTCGATTATCGCGACCTATGTGTTATTCCGATGTATAAGCTGTATTACTGTAAAGTTTCATCCAAATCCGGTCAGTAGTCAGTAGGTATTAGTAGGATCAATAGCTACAGATTGTGCATTTTTAAAATATGATTTGTTCTCTTATAAGACGAATGGTAGAACGAATGTAGTATGGATAAAATGAAATAAGTTTTTTTTAGTATTTAAACTTTTTACTTTGTTGCATAATTGTATTTGATATTAGTTGACCCACACAATTTCGTCTGCGCCTCCTGTTGCGCGTAGCTTGATGTATAATAGTGTACACTTCGTTTACCATTTACAAGGTTATAGTGAGGCAACCTTAAAAGATAGACATATGCAGTCGCGGACTTGTGCATGCAATGGAGGGAATATTTTTTCCCCGTTTTTGCAATATATTGTAATCGATACTCGGCTTCCTTTGGTCGTAGCGTGATGATATTTAGTCTATAGCTTTGAAAACTGAGAATTTTCTTGAAAACTGGGGTATCTAATACGGAAAGTATTTTCCAAATCCGTTTAGTATTTCCTGAGATTAGTATGTTAAAACAAATAAGCTTTCAGCTTTATAATGTTAGAATCTAGATAAAACGCTTACTATTTTGTATATTGGTGTGAAAAAATTAATGTATATAGGTGCTTCATCACATACTTGACTTTTACTTTACTTTGATTTCTTCGTCGGAGCAGTGCTGACATACTCTTTTGCAGTGAATGAGGTTCATTTGTGGTGTTTTCCATGTATAACATGTATGTTTTTACAAAAAAAATATATACGTATTTATGTCAGTTATCTAGTATCCATAATACAAGTTTGCTTAGTTTGGGACTAGATGGCGTCGTGTGTTAGATGTCCGAAGAATATATTTATTAGTATTAGTACATAGTAGTATTGAACGGAAAGGCGTGTGTGTGTGGCCGTAGAACCTGAGCTTGCTGCTGAACAAGATCCGCGAGGTAGTGGTAGTGCAGACGGAGGCGGAGGTGCTGGAGACGTGCGGGCGCACGCTGGAGTACCTGTGCACGGAGCAGTGCGGCGTGTACACGCGCTGCAACGTGGCGCGCGCCACCATCACCGACATGTGCGTCAACCGCTACAAGGAGGCCATCGACGACTACCGCACGCTCATCGAGGGGGTGAGTCACACGCGTCACACTAACTAACAACCTCAAATGGGGTTCATATAATATAAAAATCGTATTCATTTTCATATTTAGAGCGAAATTAATAGTTATTTAACAAAAATACGAGTAAAAATACAATAATTCGGCATATTAAATTGAACACTAGTCAGAGCGAGTGACGTCACGTCTCTATATAATCGTCATTTTGTTTGGATAGACTCGACGATCACTTTACTATTTTTGGGACTCCCGACGAACAGTTGTCTTGTTTTGTAAGATTTACTAGCCAAACAGCTCTAATTTGTGAACTAACTTTTGGAACGTCAACAAATAACTTATTAGGAAGTATTTTTATGTATTATGGTACTGTACGACCGCACAACAAGACTTTAGAAATCATGTTTAACAAACAAAATAAATAAATTAATGCTATAAACCCATTGTTTCCTATTGACAATTATTGACAAATACCTAAGTGACGTCACGAACAAAAGCCAAACCATGACACCACAGAGCGTTTTGGCGTGAATTTTAAACTTAAAATTTTAATGACATTTTTTCTACTAAAACTTTATTTTTTGTTGAAATATAGTTTTAGATAATAGTAGATTCTCCCAAACATCATTTAACAGTTTTTCAAAACTTGTCATCATGCCTATTATTTGACATAGTTCGTTCATTATAACAAACACTCACTTATTTGGCATATGTCGTTATAACTAAAATTAAAGTAAGAAGTCCGAACCGTTAGTGAGGTGTCTAGAATAGGTAGGTTTACTTTATTAGAATTATGAAAATGAATTGTAATTTCGAGTTCATTATTTTATTGTTACGCACGGTACGTTGACCTCCCAGCCGGGAGGTCAACGTACCGTGCGCCAGCGCGGTGCATTGACCGCGGGTCTCCCCTCGACCCGCTTCATTTGCGCTGTACCTACTGATAATACAAATAAGACTAATACTGCCTAGTTAATAATGCTGTCTAGGCACCAGGTTGTAACCTAGTACCTAGACAGCACAGCCCGCCTTAATTTTACAAACAGAACTTCTTAGAAACCTAAGTTCTAAAAAAATGCAAAATATTAAAGTAGGTAGGTGGCCATTAACAATGAATACAATTTAAGGCCCTAACTTTATGAAGCGTGCATCTGCGTAAACAATTGTCTATGTAGATGCGTATAATATTGTATTAGGTAGGTACAAAACTTTATTTTATACACGACTACAAGTGTTGATTTCGCCACCGCGAGCGCTAAGGCGCCAAGCGCCACAGCTGCGGCCGCGGGGCGCGGGCCGCGGGGCGGGGGGCGCGGGGCGGGAGGGGGCGTGACCAGTCGGTCAGTTTCAATTATGACTTCGTTAAGTGCATGTCTGTGATACTGACACGGATAGGACTGTTCAACCATCGCAACGAACGTCTGTGGTCAATGAGGAATACTAAATTGATTCGGCAGCATTCATTCCAATACAGTCTTAGTGTAAACAGTCTCCCGATCAACTCCTGTGGATTTATGAAGTGAAGGTTAAAAAGTTTAAAAGTGAATTTAATAAATAGTGTGTTCGTGTTTGCAACATTAAGCCTTATGTACGTATGAAATACGTACATTAAGTTCTGTAGTAATTACCAGTTGATTACTTAAACTTAAAAGTAACTAATAATAAAACAGTAGGTATCAGTATCGGAAAACATTAGTAGGTACGTATTTTGTGTTTGGTCAATTTGAAGGCTGACTTCTCGGGTGTGTCGAACTCGAAAATTAAAAATCGCAATTTGATCACAACGAGAAGGCCTTAAAAAACAGATTCGTTTTACCTGCTACTCAGTTTAACCAAAACTTTGCCTAAATACTATGATTTTACTATAATTACAATCAAGTATAATGAGGCATTTTAACTATTTAACCATAAACCTAAATGTGTTTGAAGTCGTTGCAATAATAATATTTAATCGTTCCCCGCGCGGCGCGCTGGTGGGCCCAGGCTCAGGTGGCTGTGACTGCGCTGAGCGAGACACGCACACGCGTGACGCGATACGTGCCTAATTATTACAATATGAACGTATTTTGTGACTTTAAAAACGTTAATAACTTTATTGTTTTGCTTGGTTCACATTTCTATTATTGTGTTTTATGTAAGTACACACGTTCTGTATCCGCCCCTAGTTTTTTCTGGTAATTAAAAACTAACAGTTGATGCCATTTCTGGTTCGACCGAGGCTACCGCAGAATTAGGTACGTAGAGTATAAAGTCACTACCTACTTTCGTTAGTAAGCATAAGCAACTGTACCGACGCGTAGGTACTTAAATTGTAATAAATAGTCATTCACTTAGCTACACGGTGCGCGCAATACATTGCTGGCTTCTGAAATGAATAAAAATCTTGACACATTGTTTTTTCCGGCTACAATTGTTTTTAAGGGCAACTGTTTGTTTTTTTTTAATAGGTTTTGGGGTGCTGAAGCTACCTCTTTCGTTTTCGGTAGACGTCTGGTTACACCCTGTATACAACATCCCGACATCAACCGTTGGGCAGTGGCCCGCCAGGCATGATCACCTCGCCTGGTCGGAGGATCCTCCCTTTGTGTTGATAGGACATAACACCCGGTCCCCCACAGTTCTTAGCTTTTTTAACCGGTTGTTAAAAATGGGGTTCACTGTATTTTTGTTTTGATATTTCCATTAATCACGTGATGTTTTTGCTTTAGCATTTTTTGATCCCCCCCCCCCCCTCTAGGTGATACGTGGTGAGGTTTAAAATTAACTCCGCCTCCGTCTAAAATCACGTATATTTTTAGCAAATTTTTACCCGACTACGGTAAAGCCAAAGGAGGGTTATGATTTTTATCATTAAAATTATAGCAAGCGCGCATTGGGTCTGGCTATATTTCTTATTGAACCATCTAAAGGTCGATCGATACAAAATGTAATATAATATGAAGTCTGCGTCCGCAAAACGATACGTGGGAAGCGTTGGAAAAAATAAAATATAGTTTGTGTAACGTGTATTCGGGTGGTTCTTCAGGGCGAGACCCCGGACGCGGACGAGGTGTTCAACGTGATCAACTCCCTGCGCAAGGTGTCGATAATGTACATGTGCCACAACCTGAACGACACGAACATCTGGGAGTCGCTGTTCGAGGACCTGCCCAAGTGCGTGAAGGAGAACGAGAGCGGCATGCCGGCGCAGGCGCTGGTGTACGTGGTGCGCGCCTGCTTCTACTCCATCCTGTGGGCGCTGCACGGCGTGGAGCAGCGCGGCCAGGACGGCGCCGAGCCCGGGGCCGCCGCGCTGCGGGAGCGCCTGCACGCCTACTGCGCGCTCTGCCGCAGCATCGTCGCGGGGGGGCTCACCACCGACCTGCGGGAGGAGGTACGTGCCACCCCCACCCCCACCCCCCACTCCCCCGCCCCGCCCCGCCCTGGGGCGCTGCACGGCGTGGAGCAGCGCGGCCAGGACGGCGCCGAGCCCGGGGCCGCCGCGCTGCGGGAGCGCCTGCACGCCTACTGCGCGCTCTGCCGCAGCATCGTCGCGGGGGGGCTCACCACCGACCTGCGGGAGGAGGTACGTGCCGCACCTTGGGGGATGGGATTCGGGGAAGTGTTCGGGTATGAGCCTCCGGTATCCTCACTCATTCGGTGAAACACAGCGCAGATGCTATCACACCAGTTTTATGTGAGGCCGTGGTATCACGAGTCCGGTCGAGCCGGCCCATTCATGCCGAAGCGTGGCTCTTCCATGATAAAGGTATTTGGTTAGAAGTATAAACTTTTAATATAATAATGGCAACACTGGGTTTTTGTCGAATCAGGTTTGACAGTTGTCAAACGCCCCTCACCGCATCGGATTTTGAAGCTGCATACACGAGGTTAGTAAGTAGTATATTTTAACGAGACGTATCGCCTCGTTAAAATATACTACTCACGGCTATATCTATGGGCCCGCATAGACTAGTACAAGGTTTCCCCGGGGAACGCAACATTGGTGATTGGCCTCAACAATGTTTGTAAAAAGAAACAAGATAACTTAGATGAACAAAAGCCATATAATAATAATAATAATAATATTTATTAACCATAAGTGTTAACAATTTGATGCTTAACATAAAAACTTAGTTTTGGTTATAAAGAATTATTTCGAAGATTCAAGATTTTTAATCAATGTTATAATTTCATCTATCTATGTGAACAAAAATATCCCAGTCAAAGATATTTGTATTAAAAAAAAGACTAGCTTTCAAACTATGTAAAATATCATACAAAATAAAAACGCATTTCTGTACCAGGCCGATTGACGTCACTACCTGGCAATATTTAAGTCTTTAATGCATTAGAACTAGCGGCCTATCCCGGCCAGCATATTTTTTAATAGTGGCAAACGAGCAGACGCGTCACGTGATGGTAAGCGATTACCGCTGCCCATGGACAGCCGCAATACCAGAGGCCTACCCTTACCACAATCTGAGACCTTTTCCAAAGAGGTCTCAATTTCAGACACAAGTTTGTTTCAACTTTCAATGATGTTCGATGCACAACATCAGCAACGGAATCAACGGCGGTGTTGGGATTATCCGGCGAGAAGCACAACTGGCTCCAAGGGTAGGACGCAAAGAAGGACCGCATCCCATCCTAATGTGCTGACCTGTAGTGCCACACACGACGGCTGCAGTGAGCGTGCGATATACACTGTACTCCGGACACGGAGGAGCCAGGTGGGGCGTTAACGGATACGCGATAACCGTCCG
Organism: Spilosoma lubricipeda; assembly: GCA_905220595.1. Lineage (NCBI taxonomy): Eukaryota > Metazoa > Arthropoda > Insecta > Lepidoptera > Erebidae > Spilosoma > Spilosoma lubricipeda. Next base: position 19,687,458 of record HG992290.1, on the reverse strand, counting down.
GATGAAAAGTCAGCAGAAGGTCCAACAGTAAAGGATTCTGTCCGTCTACATTGGGACTCGCATGGGCGTGGTAACCAGTTGTGTCAGGCCATATGCCAGTGCGAAGTCATGAATAGATCTCCCCACATGATCGGTTTTACTGAAACTGAGTCAGTCGGCGTGGTGGACGTTAAAATCGTCAAGTGCGACGATCTCTGCGGAGGGATCTGCTGCTGCACAAAGTTTTTAGCCATCTGGATGCGCTCACTGAGTCGGTCTGTTTCGGCATCACTGCTATCGGACCTATAGAGAGAGGTACGCATAGACGCGAGGGTGGTGGTCGCTGTCTACACGGCGCCATAAGATGGAGAGGTTCATACCTTCAAGAGTGTTGAGGCGACGAGAGTCTGACGTACACGCACGCTCCGGTCTTAGAAATGAAGGAGTGTTCAAGTTCGTACCCAGGGTAAGTGAGGTAAGATGTGTCCGCTAGAGACGAGCAAGGCTGGTGATGGACAACATCAAGATTACTATGTAATCCCTGATATTGCAAAAGTCATGGTGCCATGGTCTTACTGTTTTTACCCCGAGCATGATTGAGCGTAGTTTTGTAGTTTCGACCTAATAGTGTGTTAAGATGAGTAAAGATGTGGTGTGTTGTGTCGTTGCAGGCGTACACGAGCCTGTGCGACCTGCTGATCTTCTTCGCGGAGCAGCTGGCGACGCTGCACCACCCGGGCGACGCCGACATGCGCCAGCTCGTGTACGAGCCCGACGCCGCGCTCTGCGACATGCTCAACGACTTCATCCAGGAGTTCGTCTTCGTGCACCACAACTACGGTACCGAGCCTCGCCCACCCTCTCCACACTCCCCCTCACACCTCTCCCCCTCACACCTCTCCCCCTCACACACCGACACACACAACCGACACCCCACTTTGGACTACGGCTCATTACCTATAGTACATACTGATTTTCTTTAAAAAACAAAGACTGCATTAAAAATATAGTACATATTGATTTTCTTTAAAAAACAAAGACTGCATTAAAAATAGATCTCGTGTAACGAGAACTTTACAAATATTCAAATGACACGTAGAACACTTATACCCAAAACAACAATTTGTGGATAACTCAGAGTGTTGCCCCGTGTAGTAAACTCGTGACATTCAACGCAGTAGAGAGCGGCGTGGCGACCGCTGAAGCCACTACGCCGAGTATTGAAAGTCTTTCCCACACTCATTATTATATATTAACGAGACTTCTCTAGTCTATTTCATTTGAAGAATCATATCACACAAACAATGGTAATTATATCCATTCATTGTTACAATTCAACTGACTACTCATTACAAAACTACAAGGGATATTACGTAGTTCTTCAAAGGGTCACTTTTTCTAAACTACCGTCAGTCCAAAGTGTGTCCAAAGTTCATTAATTTAGTATAAAATATGCGGTAGAAATAAATATACAATCATATTTCATTATCTGATATTCACTTATATAATAAAAAAACTGTGGTTACTAAATATTAGAATAAGTTCTTTGTCATCCATGTTACTAAACATAATATAAAAAAACAAGATTTACTAACTTCTTTATTTCTATGGATGTTCGACTTGATAAGAATCTCACGGAAATATTTTGTTTCTTTAAGTACTCGTAAGATATTCATGATAACTAATGAATACTCCAAATATTTCTAATTAGATTGTATATTAATTTCTATATATCAACAGCAAACGTTGACTGTTAGTCATTTTTGTACAAAATCATTAGTGACTGATTAATACTAAAAAGGAATAATAAACCTAAAGATATTGAGGTAGCGGAAGCTCAACAAATTAGTTAATAAAACACTGATGTGTACAACACGTATAATATGTATATGTCCCCGTAAGATTGTAAAAGCCGATAGATTATAATTGTACCCAGCGAGATTGTAAACTGTGGCAAGATTGTCAAGTTGTCAACTGTGACATACTGCTTACAATTTAACGTACTATTTTTAGTTACATTATAATGTATCGAATTAAAACCGTTAAATCACAATCTGTCGCTCGTCAAATTATCAACTGTTCCTGATTGGTCGGTGCGTACTACACCGTGAGTTTCAATATAAAACACCGTAGTAAAGTAAATAATGTAAATGTTAGACTATTACACCAAATACATAATACATAATGATTACTTTAACGTGTTGAATGTGCGAGGTAACAGGTAACAGGTAACAGTGGGTAACAGGGCGAGTCTCTCGCGATGACTCGTTGGTCCCCGCGCGTCCTGCTCCTCGCTCACACCTCACGAGGCACACTCCACGTTAGCGTTGTTAACAGTCGGTCGTACAGTATGCCGTTTTATGGCTATGGATTTAGGTTAGGTTAAAACTTTCATTAATCACTAATTCATTTTAATGTCACAACAATTTTAATGTTACTTATTCTGAAGCTGTGAGGTATTTCAACATGAAATCAATGTATGGTCACAAAAATACTTTACATTGGGCAACAAACAAATTAACAAACAAATATGGCGGCGCGGCACTTTTGCTGTTCAACCACTCAGCGCGCGTAATGCGATCCGTCGCATACCGTATCATAATTTGAGGGTTTCACTTCGATAGATTAAAATCTAACTAAAAATAACACGTAAAATTGTAAGCAATATGTATATGTATGTATATACAGTTCACATTTTTTCAACAGTTTACAATCTCGCGAGATAGATTGCAATCGAAGGGTTTTGAAAATCTCATGGTAACATTTCTGCTACATTAATTTGCGAGTAGTGTACATCTTAGTGCGCGAAATTCAGTAATAATTTAAAATTTTATTTGATTGGTTATTTAGACACAGTGACTATTGTATTTTTCTCCTTTTTCTAGGAGTGTTAATTATAATGTATTTAATAGATTTTGTACCAAGTGCTTAACTGTCGACTTTTGCTGTTCTGACTCTGACTAGAGAGTGTCTGTCTCGAGAAGCCGATCTAAAATGTGAACCACCTAACAAACTGACTGAATCATGTCGTTCACAATATTACAGTGAGGTGTCTCGTTTTAGATCGGTTCACGTATGCATATCGTCTGGTTATCGATGGTACAGTTTCTTATTTTCATGTTCTACGTTTCTGACCTATATTGTATATTTGGCTAATTAAGAATATAAAGATTTTATTTATTATTTAAAATACTTTGTACAAACTACTAGTGGGATGACCGATACTCACGTGCACTTGTGGTCAATTTTTCTTTTAAAATTGTGTTCGATCATATGGAGCTATCTAAGGGTGTGGTGCACTTGTGGGTACTCATCGTCGATAGAGTTGTGAGTGCTATTACTCGTGACTGAATAACTATAAAAGAAACCACTTTCCCGGTACATACGACAGTCGTTGAGAACACTGGAATGACTAACGACTAATGGTGCTCGCATTAGATAGAGGCGTGCGCCTCTCGGTACTTTCGAACAGTCACTGTTGCCACGTATAAAACAAACAGTGGCCGAGAAAAAAATATGCATTATTAACGTCGACGTAAAGTCGGTGATGAGAAGCGAAGGTCTCGGTCTGTCTCGGCGCAGGCGGGAGACCGGCCAGGCTCGATGCGATAACGGTGTGGTATGTTTGGTTGCATGTCACGCCCCGCGCGCTGTCGTGTCGCGTACGTTCGACGCCGGTAAGCCACTTGCTCCGCACTCCGTTCGCACTAGATGACACACCGACGGCGTATTTTACCTTAGTAATGGCGCGACCCTCCCACGCCCGGCCCGCGCCTCGCTCCCCGCTCTACCGTTCTCGGGAGACGGACCCATCGCCTCCTCTTCCGATAGGAAACACGACGAGCGGCGTCAGGTTTTTGTGTTTACAGCGATTTGTACATAATATATTTCCCATGAACGGTAGAACGATTGTCGCGGTCACCGTCGTCGGTGGACCGTCTCCGAAAATAGCGACCCGGCAGTCGGCGCCGACGTTCGATCACTCCCGACAATACCTCGAGCACTATCCGTATACGTAAACTCGCCACCGATACTTTCGCAGACAGATTCTAATAACGGAGAGAAATTTACTTGAGAAATGAATCGAATCGACGAAATAAATTGAAATGTATATATGTCATTATAACTTGCTTTATTGAACAAAGCCACCCGGTGTCAGGTATTTCGGTATCGTTAAAATCGTTGGTAGTTGGAAGTAGTATCGGCGACACGACGACCCGGCGGCAAGGCCGGTCGCGCGCGATGCTCGCGGTGCTCGCGGTAGGTTCGGCCGGACGTTGCCGCATCGGCGGGGCGGGGCGGGGCGGGGCGGGGGGTGGGGGGGTGTTCGCCCGCGCAAATAATGCATATTTTTGTCTCCACGCAACGAGCGAACTCTGTGCACTCGCTATGTGTTATTACTTAACATTACTAAGGGAAAATTTGTCGCGCCCGCTTCATATACACCATCCGAGACCGTCTGCGGCACGCGGCCCGCACCACGACCCGTGACCCGTGACCCGTGACCCGCGTCCCGTGACCCGTACAGTGCGGACGAGACGAGTGCTCACAACCGGGCGCGAACTGTTCACTATCCTAACGTCAATGATGCCCGGCCGGTGTTCGCCGGCGGTGTCGGATCGGACATAAATAAATTAACACACTTGAAGAGTTTTGTGAACTTGGCATGATTTGTGCAGTGTATACTATTATTTTTGCATTTTTATTTTATTTCTAGAGCATTCAAATTATCTTTCCATTCGAAACGTTAACAAATGATGATCAGTAAGAAACGGCTTGTACTAAACAGGACGGGGTGGGGAACTTTCCTGCGACTAATGTGTTAATCGAGGGATTTATTTAATCGTGCTTTATCGTTTCCTATAATATGTAGTCCGTAGCGCAGTGCATGACTACACTCGTAAGACGACCACCTCAACTCGTGCTAGTATGTGAAAATATGTCCGTAATTATTGAGCGATATCGATTAACAATAACAAAAATACATCGGTCACAAGTTGAGGTATACAACACTATGATGTTTCTGTGTCGAAAGCGGTTTTCAAAGGTCAAATTGAGACAGAAAGTAAATGTGACATAAAAACATCATAAACATCGTCAGTAACCGTTGGAATGAATGAATTCGCGCAAGACACGCGAGTTTAAAGAGATAAGTTAGTGAGATGTGCGCGTGCGCGTGCGCGTGTGCGTGGGTGTTGCAGACGGTCAAGACGAGAGACGCATCGAGGAGCTGCACAAGCGGCGCAACTTCCTGGCCGCCTACTGCAAGCTCATCGTGTACAACGTGGCGCCCATCCGCCGCGCCGCCGACGTCTTCAAGCACTACATCAAGGTACGCCGCACCGCCTCCCCGCCTCCCCGCCTCCCCGCCTCCCCGCCTCCCCGCCTCCCCGCCTCCCCGCCTCACCACCTCACCACCTCACACACACACCACCACCTCTAACTAACTCGGGGACGACTTTAGGGCCCGTATTTTAAAAGGCTTCTCAAGTATCCGTTGATCTCTGATCAGTAGAGGTGGGTCATACTCGTTAAAACCGGTACTGAGTTTTACGAGTACGAGTACGTGTAAATACTGATTCCAAAGACTAGTTCCACGAGTATTTAGAAGTACGAGTCCAAGTGTCGCAAAATGGAAGTTGTTACAATGGATGCTATCGAGCTTTCGTAAAAAGGACCAACCAATCAACTTATAGGTATAAGCTTAATCGAAATATACTTCATACGCTTCATACTTTTACAACCTTAGGACTGTCAGGTTTTATAGTGAATATTTTTGCCAATTTATTACTTAATTTATATAATTACTAGCTGAGTAACGCCGCGGGTCAAAGCTAGTCAAAAAAAGTAGCCTAAGTTACTCCCTGGATCATCAGCTACCTGCCATTGAAAGTCCCGTCAAAATCGGTCCAACCGTTCCAGAGATTACCCGGAACAAACAGACATACAAACAGACAAAAATTGTAAAAAATGTTATTTTGGTATATGTACCGTGTATACACACATGTACATTTATTAAAAAGCAGTTATTTAATAAAAACATTTTTAACTACATTTTTGTTATATGTATCGTGTATACATACATATACATTTAGCAAAAAGCGGTTATTTTAATATTACAAACATACACTCTAATTTTATTTATTTGTATATATATTTAAACTGTTTTAACGATATGACTGATAAACGAACAACCATTAAATCGTATTAACTTAAAAATATTCTCTTTGTTTTACAATTCAAATTTATGGACAAAATATTTCGCGCGTAGATAACTAATGTACAAAACTGCCAATGATTGGAATTTTTAACCTCAAAGAAACAAAGAATTTGTAAACAAAAAGAAAAAAATACACATTCATCAAACCGTAAATAAAACTAATTTTAGCATGAAAATGGTCTATCTGTCTCGTTTTAATCAATAGAAAATCTGACAATGCATCTCGTTCCCTAATTATTTTAATGTCTATGTATGTAAATTCTATAAACTATTGTCACTGGATATCGAGATTTATTTCACTCACACATATGTTCATTGATCGCGTCTTGCCGTGATAGAGTATTACGAGTTCAGTAAATTTAAAAAGTGTCCTAAGTTTGACAAGTTAAGGTTGATTTTCCTTTAGTTTTTGTAAGCACCTACTCACTCACACTAGTGTTCATCGAACGCGTACGCGAACGCGTCTCGGCATGTCAGAAGTATTGCAACTTATAAGGTTTGTGAATTTAAAAAGTGTCCTAACTTTCACAATCTAAGATTGATTTTCATTTGACTTTTGCAAGCACCTCACTCACACCAGTGTTCATCGAACGAGTATGCGAACGCGTTTTGGTACTTTTGGTTTTGCCTGCTTTTGGTTGGCCTGTGTTGGTGACTGGTGACTTGAAACTAGAACATATTGGTACTTCTAAATACTCGAAACGCGTTTGTACGCAGAATAGGAACTAAGTTTTCATACGTCTTTGATGAAACCAAGTTTTAAAACCTGTTGTAGTATATACGACTCATCGCTACTGATCAGCTGAAGCTAGTTTTAAGTTCAAATCAAATCTCAAGCGTCGCTCTTATTATAAAATGCGTTTTAAGTTCTACTCAGAAACTAGTAGTTATGGTTATCAATACTTGTCATGTCGAACTGTCAGACTATGTTTTTGTTTTTTAATTAAATTAATGTTATATTTTTGTCAGAAACCAAAAGGTTGTGGATGATGTTAATTAATGGAATTTAAATTTAATGTAATTAAAGTGAATTGAAATGTGTATGATATGTAATTCTTTTGTAAATAAAGTAAAGTAAATACTTCGTTGTAATTTAGAAACATCATCATAAAATACGTCAATTTCCCCTAAGAGCCCTTAGAAATTACCACTTGAGACTAGATTGAGCTTGTCTCAACTGAACAGAGATCACATCTGTCAAAATCTATTCCTGAGAGGAGTTTTCGACATAAATATCGTTTTAAAATAAGCTGTTTATTGATCTTTACTCACTTGATTAACGATCAGAGAATCCTGACTCAAGAAACGTTCAATAATAAAATCTCTTCTTAAAACGAGTTTTTAAACTAGATTCACGACTGAGACGCCTCTTAAATAAAATACGGGCCTAAGTCACAGTAATATAGCTGACTTCCACAATCTAATTATCGAGGGATATCGAGGCTCTGTAGAAAGACTATTGTAAAGCTTCATCTACTTGTTATGATTGCCACAGATGTTACTTATGGGAACCGAGGCCGACGGGTTAACGTACTCTTTGAGAAACGGAGTCTTACTCACCTGAAATGAAATAGTTTTACTTTGCAATTTGTTAATCACGAGTTACTTCAATTCTGATTAAATTCAGACAAAACATTATAACACATATAAACATATTTAATGTATACATTTTGACCGTGTGTTTGCAGTGCTATAACGACTACGGTGACATAATAAAAGCGACCTTGAGCAAAGCGCGCGAGATCAACAAAATGAACTGCGCGCTCACCATGGAGCTGGCCATGCAGGCGCTCTTCACCGAGATGTTGAACCGACATCGGACCTTGAACCGACAGCTGCCGGACTTCTTGGAACTTAAGGTATTCCTTCTTTTTCCGTTTCGTTTGCTTTACAGCATAGTAGTTCAATCATCTGTGAATACGTGAGTTCAAAAATTGAAAATCTTGACTGATTAAAGATGTAGGTGGGCATAAATTCATGAAAACTGACCTGCAGAATAACACTTAACTAAGACAAATCATATCTAATAAGACAATGAAAAGTTTTTTATCGTAATTTATTTAGAACTAGCTAAACCCCGCGGTGTTACCCGCGGTAATTGTTGTACCGCGAGTAACGCCGCGGGACAAAGTTAGTCTAAAAAAGTAGCCTAAGTTACTCCCCGGATCATCAGCTACCTGCCAATGAAAGTCCCGTCAAAATCCGTCCAGCCGTTCCAGAGGTTACCCGGAACAAACAGACAGACAGACAGACAAAAATTTTTCTAACTACATTTTTGTTATATGTATCGTGTATACATACATATGCATTGATTAAAAAGCTGTTATTTTAATGTTACAAACAGACACTCCAATTTTATTTATTTGTATAGATAAATCGTTGGTGACAATTGAAATGAAAAATCACAAATCAAGTTCGAATTCGAATAAGTAGCGATTAAAGTTAGGTACGATTAAGACGTCAGTGTTTATTGATTGTTATATGTTAGTTATCGTTCGGTGTGACAGGAGTTGGCGAAGCGCTTCTCGGTGATGTTCGGGCTGGACGCCGTGAAGAACCGCGAGGCGCTGACGGCGCTGCACCGCGCCGGCATCTCCTTCGCCGCGCTCGAGCAGAACGGCCACACGCCGCCGCCCAACCTGCTGTTCCTCGAGCCGCTCGCCGAGTTCTCCAACAAGCTGCTGCGCCAGGACAAGCGCCAGGTGCGCCAGCGCTCTCGCCCTGCGCCACTCCGAGCGAGTGTGGGGCGCGCAGTGACGCTCGTGGTTGTCGTGTGCAGGTGCTGAAGTTCCTGGACGCGCGCATCCCGCACGCGGTGCAGTGGGGCGAGGAGTGGGCGGCGCTGCTGGCCTACCGCGGCTCGCTGCTCACCGACGCGCCCGACGAGCGCCCGCCGCCCGTGCGCAAGCACTACGCGCGCCGACCGCGTACGTACACATACACGCACCGCACGCACGCATATGCACGCACCACGCACTGCACAACGTGCGCAAGCACTACGCGCGCCGACCGCGTACGTACACATACACGCACCGCACGCACGCACATGCACGCACCACGCACTGCACAACGTGCGCAAGCACTACGCGCGCCGACCGCGTACGTACACATACACGCACCGCACGCACGCACATGCACGCACCACGCACTGCACAACGTGCGCAAGCACTACGCGCGCCGACCGCGTACGTACACATACACGCACCGCACGCACGCACATGCACGCACCACGCACTGCACAACGTGCGCAAGCACTACGCGCGCCGACCGCGTACGTACACATACACGCACCGCACGCACGCACATGCACGCACCACGCACTGCACCACGTGCGCAAGCACTACGCGCGCCGACCGCGTACGTACACATACACGCACCGCACGCACGCACATGCACGCACCACGCACTGCACAACGTGCGCAAGCACTACGCGCGCCGACCGCGTACGTACACATACACGCACCGCACGCACGCACATACACGCACCACGCACTGCACAACGTGCGCGAGCACTACGCGCGCCGACCGCGTACGTACACATACGCGCACCGCACGCACGCACATACACGCACCACGCACTGCACAACGTGCGCAAGCACTACGCGCGCCGACCGCGTACGTACACATACACGCACCGCACGCACACACATACACCCACTGCACACCGTGTGCAAGCACTACGCGCGCCGACCGCGTACGTACACATACGCGCACCGCACGCACGCACATACACGCACCACGCACTGCACAACGTGCGCAAGCACTACGCGCGCCGACCGCGTACGTACACATACACGCACCGCACGCACGCACATACACGCACCACGCACTGCACAACGTGCGCGAGCACTACGCGCGCCGACCGCGTACGTACACATACGCGCACCGCACGCACGCACATACACGCACCACGCACTGCACAACGTGCGCAAGCACTACGCGCGCCGACCGCGTACGTACACATACACGCACCGCACGCACGCACAAACACGCACCACGCACTGCACAACGTGCGCAAGCACTACGCGCGCCGACCGCGTACGTACACATACACGCACCGCACGCACGCACATACACGCACCACGCACTGCACAACGTGCGCAAGCACTACGCGCGCCGACCGCGTACGTACACATACACGCACCGCACGCACGCACATACACGCACCACGCACTGCACACCGTGCGCGAGCACTACGCGCGCCGACCGCGTACGTACACATACACGCACCGCACGCACGCACATACACGCACCACGCACTGCACAACGTGCGCAAGCACTACGCGCGCCGACCGCGTACGTACACATACACGCACCGCACGCACGCACATACACGCACCACGCACTGCACAACGTGCGCAAGCACTACGCGCGCCGACCGCGTACGTACACATACACGCACCGCACGCACGCACATACACGCACCACGCACTGCACAACGTGCGCAAGCACTACGCGCGCCGACCGCGTACGTACACATACACGCACCGCACGCACGCACATACACGCACCACGCACTGCACACCGTGCGCAAGCACTACGCGCGCCGACCGCGTACGTACACATACACGCACCGCACGCACACACATACACCCACTGCACACCGTATGCAAGCACTACGCGCGCCGACCGCGTACGTACACATACACGCACCGCACGCACACACATACACCCACTGCACACCGTGTGCAAGCACTACGCGCGCCGACCGCGTACGTACACGCACCGCACGCACACACATACACGCACTGCACTGCACGCATACACGCATCGAACGCGCACACACACACACGCATCGAACGCGCACACACACTCACTCACCGCACACACACTCACTCACCGCACACACACACACACTCAGCGCACACACACACGTACACGAATGTATACCATATTTATTCATTTTTCCTCACTAGTTATATCGATATATCGACTGTACGGGTGCGGTCTGGGTTCCGTGGAACACCATTCAACACTCGTACGTGTTACGCCGAAAGCCTATCTAATAAACCTAAGTACGTGTACCGAACGGGCACCGTAATGAACCGTTCAATACTCGCACGTAACCTACGCCTAATTACCTAAATCCCTAGCCCTATCAATATGTGAACCCTGCGGTGAGGGATATATACATATATAGATAGTGCGGGAAGTCTGTTACCGGGAGACCTAGGGCAACAGACGGAGACGAGACGGGAGCTGGGCTTAGGAGATGGTTTTCTCACTGCCGGTCGAGCAGACTCACAAGACCGCTCTACTGACGGCTAAGGGTGTCTTGGCCACAGTGAGAGGTGGGAAAGGGTAACGAGTCAAAGTCGGATTAGACAAAATGACTGATTTTATTTACATAAATTCTAGCTTATATACTAATCTTACTCTAAGTACACATGGATGGCTATTTACATGTGTGCCATCCGTGTGTTATGTCGATGCAGCTGCCTTAACCTCGGTCCTGCCTAACTGTTGACGGGGCCTGTACCGAGTGCGGTGCAAGCGCTGCGTGCGACATAGTTTAGACGTGGCCGGTGATGCAATCATGTTCTATTGAACATCGACAGTCATTAACGATCCACTGCAAAACTTCAATATCACAATTTTTTTCAATGTTATGTGGCATCGTTTTAAGTTATTATTAATGTGTTATATTGTATATTTGCAGGCGGGCAGAACGAGGACGAGGAGGCCGAGGACAACGCGGACTCCGATCAGGAGCAGCCCGGGTGAGACTCGCTGCCAGCCGACAGCTCGGCGCCCGCCCCCACACCCACATCCACACCCACAACCACACCCACACCCACAAACACAACCACACCCACACCCGACACTTGACACGCGCCTCCTCGGAATTTCGTGTTGCGCTTCTACACGCGCTCCTCCACTTAAAACTGACACATTACACATTTATCTCACTTCTAACTTGGACAGTTCATTCACATATATAACATTGTCGCGTACATATCGATGAAATCTTATACAGTAACTTAATATCATTTGACTGAAGTTAAATTGTAAAAATTATATATAAAAGGGGCCTTATAGGTTTAATGAAGTAGTTAGTGTGTAAACAGTATATATTATAATGTACGATAACTTTAGTGTCGGAGCGACCGTTGTTTGTTACGTTGAATATTGTGTAGTTTAGTGTAAGTATATAAGTGTAGCTAGTATTTAAAAATGGTGAATCATGTACATTATTGCATTTGTTAACATATACTGATCGTGTTTAAACAAGTTTGAAAAAACTTTAATGTTTATTCGTAACTTGTACGGCATCGCTCTTGGTGCAGTTATGTGTGAACAAATGCAGTCGTTATATACAGCTCGTTACAGAAAGGTTTCATATTTATGGTGGTCATATTTAACACTTTTATGTTTTTACACGCTTTTTATTAGCTTCACCTATGTGTTTGTATATTTTTTTGTACTCGACTCTTTTGGCCTTGATTGTGATCCAACATCAAACGGTTAGATTTAATTTAAACTTAGTTAACTTATCGAGGACTGATGACCATACAATACTTACTTAACTTAATGTCCTTTTATTCGTTATCACGGACATAGGGCTCTCAGAAGGGGCCTCCATTTCACACGAAACGATAGCTAAGATCTTAATCGAATCGATCAGAATGGAACTAACTTTAATTGTTATTTATTCGAACTTGACAATTCAATAATTCGAAACAAAAAACAACATAATATTAAAACAATTAATAGTTTATAAAAACTTATAATAAAATATTTTATGAAACTGACAAGTTAAACCGCAAAATGTTTAAAGCTTAATATATTTCAATAAATTTTAGTTATTTGACATTAAATTTAATCATTATTAGAGAAAAGACAGTGTGTGTGGTTAAATATATTTTAAAGTTATTGATGTTGATCTTAACTTTAGATTTATTTTGTACAAATTGACTGTGTGATGTGAAAAGGGACGAAAATGTGTAACACTTTTATAATTGCACTACACCTCTCTGTAACGGCGTGTATGTAGCAAGAATTTGAGTTATTATTGTATTTTATGTAGTAGTTAAAAGTAATAGTAGGTTTTGAGATGTGCAGTGTACAAACACATGAGCAGATTGGGTGATGTCATCGCGCGGGTTTTGTACACCGCACATAGTGATGTGTAATGTTGAATAATTATGTGACTTTGTAGTTGGGATATATTATATATTTTTATAATAAATTATTTTTATTATATACTTATTTGTTTTATTGTATCAAATCATTAGTAGATACATCATATAATATTATTTGAAAAAAAATATGTGGTGGTAATAATATTTTTTTCCAGTTATATATTTGGACTACTAATAAAAAATAATTTGTTTTGGAAAGAAGTACGATCTCTACGGTCGCCATGATCGGTAACATGGACTCAATTAAGTATTGTGGAAACGACAGATCCGCGCTTCTATATTCCACGAACGAGCGACTATTCCTTCATCATATCTTCGTGTGTCTGCGCTATCGCGGCATACGGTACTTTTACGTTCACTATCGTATTTACAACCTACAACATATATCCATAGTGACTGGTTATTATGGAGACACATGTACATAGTGTAACGGTGGGTTAGCCAGGACGGCGGCAAAGCAAACACAACACGTTATTGTAGCACTAGCTCACAATGCTCTTCAATTCAATCTACAAGCAGGTACACCAAGTAGAACGTTTAGAATATGAATTATTTAACCATCATCAGCGACCCCCACGAGGGGGTCGGAGCGACGCTCTCTCCTCCACGTTGCCCTGTGGAATTCCTCATCAGACTAGCCATTCTCCCACTGGCAAATATCGCCTCACGCGGATCAAAAGGAGAGATTAAGGACAAATTAGCCGGTGATCTCCCATACACGCTATAAAACAAATTCAATAAATCATAAATCAAATAATAGAAGACTATCATGTGTCAGGAGTGACCCAGGTCATGATCGAGAGATATGAACGTCGCGAGATCTGAAGAGAAGACTGTCCTCTGATTCCGATCGCGACGCTTTGTATCGATTTCATCCTTATTCGGATACCCTCATTCCGACATTTAACAATAAATAACTGAATTCATCCAACAAACCCGTGTCTCATCGAGTGTTGAGTCCGCTACGAGTGTCGTGTAAGCGCGGCCATTCAATCACGAGTCGCGATGATATATTATGGTGTCGGAATAATCGCTCGTTCGTGTGACGCGTGACTGGCCGACGGCGACGGTAGAACAGCGGGCCCCAAAGAGCTACGTGTCCGACGAGGACAGCCGGGAGACGTGTCGCTGTCGCTCGCACCCCGCCCGCCGCCCGCCGCCCGCCGCTCCGCCCGCCGCTCCGCCCGCCGCCCGCCGCCCGCGACGCCTTCCGAGACCTCATTTAAAAATACGTTGAACATCTATAATATTGTAAAATGAGCTATAATCCGATGTGATGTAAACCGTTTGGTGAATCATCCATATTACATAAGAATATTGAACAAAAATATTCACCTCCATAAGCGGAGGTAATACAAATATAGATTCTCATTATTCTAAGTTAAGGTAATCCATCAAAACTAGTGATAGCTTTGCTATCTTAACGAGTCAATCTCTGACACTATTTTACACCATGAAGTAACGATGAGATAAAAAAATGATATATAGACATTAGTAAGTAAGTACGACTTGATTCTTGTCCAAAGTTGCTGACGTCGGCCGCACGTGGCTTCACCCCTCGGCCGCACACAAACGATATTAGAAACCTCAATATAATTTTTGAAGACCTATCCATGGATACGCCACAAATATAGGTCTTGAGTTTCAGTTCTAAGTATGGGAACCCCTCAAATTTATTTTATTTTTTTTGTGTGAAAATATTAATGCGGTTCACAGAATACGTCTACTTACCAAGTTTCAACAGTAAAGTTCTTATAATCTTATAGTTTCGGAAAAGAGTGGCTGTGTCATACGGACGAACAGATAGACAGACAGACGTGACGTATCTATAGGGGTTCCGTTTTTTGCCTTTGGCACGGAACCCTAAAAACACCAACGCCCAATTGAGCCACGGATAAAAAAATACTACGTCATCTATCAAAAACCTCCACAACCAAAAGTTGTCTTTATTTAATTATAATAATCTTATATACAAAATTCTCGTGTCACAGTATTAATTACCATACTGTTCCGAAACGGCTTGACCGATTTTTATGCAACTTTATATGCATATTCAGTAGGTCTGAGAATCGACCAACATCTATTTTTCATACCCCGAAATGTTTTTCTTTACGGCAAAGCAACGTTTGCCGGGGCAGCTAGTTTATATATATTATTTTATGTAAATACTAAATATGTAAATATTATCTAACTAATTAAAAAAAAGTATTAATTTAAAAAAACTGCCTCGTTGGTCTAGTGGTTAGCGTAAGTGACTGCAGATTAAAAGGTCTCGGGTTCGATTCCCGGGTCGGACTGCTGTTGAGTTTTTCTTACAAATAATTCTTAATAGTAGCCCTGAGTATGGAAGATGGCAGTATTTACCGCCCGTGCTGCGGAGGTCCGATGCCAGTCGCTCCGTGTAAAAACTGATATTCAGGTAAAACTGGTTGAACTAGTAGCCGACCCCAAATCTTGGGAATAATAAAGGCTAGGCAGAAGATTACTTAAAAAAATGTAGTAGTAATAAATAGTTCCTATAGTTTCGAAAAAAGTGACTGTTGACGTACGGACGGACAGACAAACAGACAGAAAGACATGACGAATTTATATAACAAAGGTTTTTAGGGTTCCGTGCCAAAGGCAAAAACGGAACCCTAAAAACCTTTCAACGAGGAACCAAAATACCCAGCGCCATCTATGAGCGCGTTAAGATCACCATAAGCGGATGGCTTGTAAAAGGGTAAAACCTTTCTGAATCGTCTAATAGACGTCGTTCTTTTTTCTCATTTGTAATTAAAAATCTTTCGTGTTCGTATTTAATCATTAAATACAATCACGAATGTTTTCTATTGTATGTTAATAGTAAAACACTCTTATTGTTGATATATATATTATATATTAATGCTATATTATTTTATATATAACAACATAAAGAGGTAAAGTTTCTAACTTTGTATACTTGTAGGGGGTAATTTTCGGAAGTACAGATCCGATCCTAAAAATTCTTTCACTAACATAAAGTAACACTATTCAGGAGTGACATAGGTTTTATTTAATTATGATTGAACAAAAATTCAGTTAAAATAATAGCATTTGTAAATGAAGTCGAAGAAAAGCGGGCGATCAACGTCATACGAAGTGGGCACGGGTCGGCTACTATATTAATTAAGATAATTCAATAATAGTAACTTTACATATTAATCTACATAGACTACGGACCCGTATAGAAAATTGATGGGTCATGTGAACCACCACGAGACCTTTTTAGAAAGATCAATTTCAATACCTCTTCTAATCCATTATTTCTCAACGCCGTTCATAAATCATGTGACAAGGCAGACAAATCGAGGGTTGCTTCTTCTTCGACTTCACCAGTACTCAGTTGGACAGTTTACAAGTGACGGCATAGTGCTAAAGGTTATTGTTTTATGTCTGCCTCGTTGGTCTCGCGGTTAACGTGTGCGACTGCGGGTTGGACCAAATGTTTGTATGATCCTCAAATATTTGTTTCGGAGTTTGTGTGTTTTCCATGTATAATATATATATGTATTTACAAAAAAATGTATAAATGTGTTTGTATCAGTTGTCTAGAACCCATAACACAAGCTCTGCTTAGCTTAGGACTACATGGCGTTGTGTGCTAAATGCCCGAAATGTCCGAAGCATGTTCCTGTATTTTTCTAAAAAGGTCTTCTGATAGTTCATATGACCCATCAACTTTCGACAGGGGTCCGTAGTCTAAAATCAAAATAGCTGTTTGTAGTATGAATAATAAATATAACTTATTATAATGATGTTTTACGTTTATTAATCAAAAGAGTTTCGTTAAGATATGTGAATGTTTTATCTAACAAAGCATTTGTTACAGAATGTTTAATGCATATGTATTCACAGAGCGTGGTGTAAGTGTAACAAGGTAGTTTGTTTGTTCTCAGGAGCAAGCGACGTCGCATGTGCCGCCCGCTCCGCTCCATTCGCGCCCGCGACCGCTCCCGCGCCCGCGCGCTCAGGTACGTGCTCACTGTACACTGTACACTGTACACTGTACACCAGCGAGCGGGAACATTGCGCTATGCCTGTGTCTTGAGGGGCAGCGCCGACCGACAGATTGGCGACCAAGAGTCTAGTCCAGTAACTATTTAAATTCAGCCTACAGTTCTCCAACAGCCAACATTCGCTCACATCATTTTCCCTCATTTTATTTCGTTGCAGCAAATACAGTTGTATTCTGAAAAACCTTAGGTTAAATTTCAATTTTTAGTTAACTAGTCTCTTCGCCGTCACTCCGTATTTCGAAGCTAAACTAACGAAACAATAAAGACCACCGACCTGGACCGGTCACTGCAAACATCCCTGTATATTGAGTGTAAAGAAAGCTAGCAATACGTTACTATTTGATGAAACTCGCTTCCGAGATAATAGAGTTACAACTACGGAGACTGTAATATAGTGTCATGTTATTGCATACACAGTTCACTAGATGGCGCCATAATAAAAAGATATTTTACTATAAATATCATTTTCAGCTCTACAACCATGAATTATTAAATGTACTAACTTGAGAGTAATCACAATATTATTTGTATCAAAAAGTATATCTAAATTTTTTATCGCTACTTAGAATATTCTGTCATTCAAATAGATAATGTGACGCCAACTACAGCGTAACTCATTCATCAACAATCCATAACGTCCCACTGCTGGGCTCGGGTCTCCTCTCACGCTCCTCCCACGCTGGCCGAGTGCGGTGCTTCATGAAAGTTATCCTATGATATCAACCGTTACAGACTGCTGAACGACGAATACTAAACTTCGCCGCATTCTACTGCACTGAGTGTTGAAGGTTCGATCCCGTCGTGCAAACTCGCTTTGTGTAGTATACAAATTGTTGTTCCAAGTCTGGGTATTCTTTGTGTACCCTGCCACACTTTATATGTATCCCTTGTTTAATTACTTTACACTTTATATGTATATATGTTGCAGAAGCAGCAGCACACTGAACAAGTCGTACTCGCTCGCCTCGTCCGAGATAGATCACGACACGTCTTCCCGAGACACCACTCTTACTACTGCATCGTAAGACCTTACTCTCAATACAGCATCGAACGATTTATTTATCCACCAATGCACTTTAACTTACTTCGGTTATTGATTTAAAACAAACAACATAATTATCTAAAAGCTCAATAGTGTAGCGCACTTTATTAATTTGGTATTAAGTGTTAGTATTCATTTGCATATAAAACATATTACATTAGAATGTAGCGACTTTCAGAAGATACCATTCCAACTTTACTCTCAATAGATATTGTTTTTTTACGTTTGATTATTTAATGTCCCTTGCCGCCTTTTTCCATTTGCTATATCCATGAACTGGCACTGAACTGCTTTAAAAAGATTGATAAGACATCTCGTATTCTTATTTTGTAAGTTACATGAGTTAGGTACAAATATTGGCTGTGATTAAAAAATAATATAAGTACATATTATATAATGTCCCTGTAAGGTAGAAACATGTGGCTGTGAATGTATGACGTCAGTGTTTCCTCTTATACTCGTATTAGATAAGTGAGATATACATAGATACTTGAAATTATCGTATGCATGGCATGTGTTGGTGGGAAACTACTTTTAC
Organism: Spilosoma lubricipeda; assembly: GCA_905220595.1. Taxonomy (NCBI): domain Eukaryota; kingdom Metazoa; phylum Arthropoda; class Insecta; order Lepidoptera; family Erebidae; genus Spilosoma; species Spilosoma lubricipeda. The sequence goes on along the minus strand of HG992290.1, from coordinate 19,668,500 downwards.
AGTAAAAAAGTTAAATTGATATTGTTATAATAATAAGCTTATTAGAAGATACCGAAGTCGCAATATTCAGCGTATTCAGACTGGATATATTATTAAACTTTGGTATTTTCAACTCTCACTCACTTTGTATCACATGAAAGGGACGAAAGGACGGAAGGAGGGGAAGAACGGAAGTAACAGAAAGCTACGCTGAATGCGTGAGATTCGTCACCTCTTAGTTTTTTATCTTAATTTAATTTGGGTTGGTTTTGATCCAGTGAGGATATGATATGCCAATCAAATCGTCCTTGATACATAGAAAATACTAAAAAATTAATTTACAATTGATTAGTAAATTTTCTAGTATCCACAGTACAAGCTCTGCTTATTTTGGGACTAGGTGGCGTCGTTTGTTAGATGTCTAAAATATTGTTATATAATAACTAGGTATGTCATCATTGCTTAAACTTGGACAATACCTTGTAGATAGTAAACATTGTGTTAAAAATACATATTTTTTGGTTATAATTTGTTGCAACGGGTCATCGATATTTGTTATTATATTTAAATAAATTGTCTGTCTGTCCATAGTTGACGGCTTGTTAACTTTACCTGGCTGCCTGCCTGTCGGTCTGGTAGTCCAAGAGTTGCTTGTTATTATATTTGAAACTAACAGTTTTAGCGCTTATGTTCTCAGGTAGAGAAGCTAGCGATTTACGCTTTGAGTTTAATTACTTTTAAAGAGTTAGACATAGCCATAGTTACAATATGTTGTGAAATATGGGTAATAATATATCAGGTTAGTGAATATTTGCGTTAATTATACATGTTAAGTAATTTCAAGTTGATTAAACAATTACTGCGGCTTATTGTTTGTACTGTTTGTTGTATACGGAGCAGGACGACCTTTAGGCGTCTGTGTTTAAAACTTACACTGCTATTTTTGATACTTTTTCCTTTTTATATAGTTTTATTAACATTAAAATGTTAAATGGATTTATATAATTTGTTTTCTTTTACCATTGCTATTTAACCCATTCTAGACGGAGTCCTCCGTTTAGAGCTATGGCTAAGATGCTGATACTGCGATGATTACGATAAGGCCGACGTTTGTTTGTGGTCGTTTGTTTGCTTATAAAAGACAATTCCCGCATTAGAAATAAACATCCACTTTACAAACATACATGACACGACACAACACAATCAGATCTACATATAGGCCGCCATAGTGTGGCTCACCATGTTGTTTTAATATGGTGGAGTATGGTGACGTGACCAACTACTCTGGGATTCTGCTCATGCTTGCCATCAGGCAGGGTAGTCACTTTGACAAACTCATATATAAAAAAATATTAAATGACCAGTGCCCTCATGAATAGTTCTTAATATCACATGAACTAGGGAATTGCTTCAACGTGAAGGAAGGCGCTGACACCTGCGATAAAATGTTTACATACATTAATAGAGAGTTTTGACAAACAATAAAAGTTATCTATTATTTTTCCTGAGATTTCCGGAATCCGTTTTGAGTTTAGTCTTCCGTTTTTCTTGTATTTTCGGTCAAGCGAGTCCCTTTCTCTAACGCTACTGGCGCCCCCTGCACGTGACAACTTCCGTTTGTCACCTCGTGGATTGAGCCATTTTGCTTATCACTATACAACGTGAGCACCAGGTAGGAATTATCTGGATTTCGGATATCTCAGGAAAAATAATAGATAAGTTTTATTGTTTGTCAGAACTCTCTATTATTTTTTCCGTCATCGATATCCGGAATCCATTTTGAGTGATGTGTTTGATTTCTCCTGGTACTTTAAGTGTTTGATGCTATAATGTGTATTATGACTGAAAGGTGAGTACTACACGGTAGGTACGGGGTAGGTACACAAACAGAAATTAAGATTAGCATGGATACAGTTTATATTCATTCAAATAATTAAAAATAAACATTCACATTGCTTCAAAATATTGTGATAAAGAGACATTCTGGGGCACAACTCTATTTACCTCTTTAATTTGCTTATGATAATAAGTCCTGAAAGTATGTTCTTATTTCCAATTTCCAGTGGACATAATTTGATCCATTGTATAGTTTTCCAGCCAGTTTAATGAAGACACTGCTGAACGTACTAATCCAGGAGATGCTTCAATCCCTGCTTCTCGTAGTACCGCCTTTACCCATCCTTCGATAATAGTTCTAGTAGCAGGTTTACTCGGACCTCTTGTAGTAATAAATAGAGCAGACCAGTCTCCTTCATTGCAACGACTTTGTGATAGTTTTAATAATACTCGGCGCCAGTAAACTATATCTAAATTTATTTCTGGGTGTGATCTGATCTTCCAGCCAGACTGCTTATATTCGGCCGAGTCTGTCTTAGAACCAAAGACAGACCACATAAGCAGAGAATCTCCATTGTCAACTAAATGCCCCTAAACAAGGTGAGACGGTTCTTCTCGCCTGCCGCACCTGTCTCTTCTTTATAAGACTCAGGTTTGCTCGTGCGTGGAGTACTGTTCTCGCACCATCGCAAAGGTGAGAACAGTACGTTCTCACCTTTGCGATGGTGCTGCTCTCGTCCGGTTGCAGCGGCGAGCAATCGCATTGTCGGCAATCCGGATGCCACCGAGTCCCTTGAGCTTCTGCAGTTGCGGAGAGATATCGCCTCTATGGCAGTCCTCTATCGGCTTTATCATGGGGAGTGTTCTGATGAGCTCTTCCAACTAGCCCCCCCTTCTCCTTCCTATACAGGACAACACGTGCTAGCCTTAGAAGTCACCGTCTTAGAATGGAAGACATACGCTCTCGTATTCATCGATTCAGTTCTTCGTTCCTGTGCCCTGCGGTTAAAACATGGAACTTACTACCAGCGCACGTGTTTCCATCGTACTATGATCCCGGGTCCTCCAAGCGGGGCGTGAAAAACCATCTCACTAGGCCGCCCTAGTGCTGGTCACCATGCTGCACTGTCCATATTCGCATTGGGGATGGTGACCACCACTCTTGGATTCTGCTTGTGCTTTCCATCAGGCGGGGCAGTCATTTTGGAAGCACATTTTTTTTTTTTTGATTGTATGATCCAAAACGTTTTTAGGATCCCATATGTGGTTTAGGATTTTTAAACCTCGACCCTGTTTTACTAAAAAGTTAAATGATATCTCTTGTCCACTGGTTTTTGTTAATGTACATATCGCCGATTTATGGACTAAAATGGTCCGGTATGTTAAGCCTACCGTATTGTGTAGATAAGCTAGGTATCGGGCTACTACCGCCGGCTCAGCACGTTTAAAGTCTAGGTATAGAGTGAGATACACACCACCTTTCCACTTTTTCCATACTGGCAAATAGGTGTTTAAGGTAGATTTTCGCCAGCTAGCTAACATTTAGGTTTTTTCTTCCTTTGTTCAATCTTTGATTAAGCCTGCCCACCCTGAATCAGCCATGCCTCCAAGAATGTGTCTTGAATGTTCGGTGGATGGCGACTTGTTTTCGTATCTATTAGTACCCGTGGAAGGTCCTGGATCTGATGTGGTGGCTGGACAGCTTTCTGTTGTAAATCGGCTTTCCAGAATGCCTTCTCCCATAGCGGTGCTATTAGGATGTAAAGACCTTGGGCCGAAAAACGGAAGACCAAATTCAAAATGGATTCCGGATATCGATGACGGAACAAATAACAGCTACTAAGTGTCTAAGTGTGACGTTTCACATTATAATTTGCCATATTTATTAAAGGCGGTAATTTGTAGGTATCCCTATTTGTGAATCAAGTAGGTAGGTATTATTATTATTGGATAAATCGGTGAACAGTCGGTTTCACGTGGGGAACGTAGATTAATTATGTTTCCGTGTTTTGAAATTAAATAATTTAAATTTACTTTTGCTGATTTGCCAAATTTGCCTCGTATTTTATGATCAGTGACCAATTAGGAAAGTCCCAAGAATGTAACAATTTTAACCTTCAATCAGGATTAACATGTTTGTAAATTGATTGTGTCATTGACACTTACTTTGCCACCATAAATGATTTCAATTTTAATTACACAATCCTTTCAAAATTATAAAATTTTTAATAGAGCATTACACACATTTTTGAAAAGTGTCTTAATTAGATTCTATAGAGCTAAACTAAACCACAGAAAAAAACACCAAATTTTTATTCAAACGATAAGTGCCATAAAAATGCATTTAAAATTTACCTACTTTCGCGTGTCGTTTATCAAAAACGCCATTTTGGAAGCCATATTGCTCTGTGGTAATGACGTCAGTTGGCTTTGTAAAATGTGGATGACATGAATATAATTTCAACAAACAATCTAAAGCGTACGCTGATCAGTTGACACTTCAGTGTACCTACTTACAAAGCGGTGTGACGTAATAACGTCTACTATTGGCGGCTACTATTTCATGGTGTTATGGAACAGATTATAAAAACTGAAAACTTTGAAATAAATTATAAAAATATTTTATTATTTTATGAACTAAAACTAGCATTTCCCGACTGGTTTTTGCCTAAGGTATCTCAATAAAATATTTTTAGATTTTTACTCGTATACCTACAGTAAAATACCCTATTGACGCCTACCGTAAATTGTTATGTGCTTGCAAAAAGCATCCTGAGTTGTAGTTATGAAAAACAACTTGATAAATTTGTTAATAATGCATTCACACACAAAAATGCAGGCAGGACGCGTCACTCACCAGTGCCGGTAAGAAAGTAGGTATGTGACGTAAGAACCCCATGTATCATCGGTTGTCCCCACACCTTTGACCTGTAACGATTTAGTAAATTACACACAGTAGGTAATAGTAGTAGCAATGATTGCTTTCCTTCCCGTTTTCTTAAAAACACACTACGTCATTAGCTGGGAGAAACGAACTAGCTTTAGTTTGAGGAAAATTTGTCGGTGGCGGTTGGTGTTTAAGGAAATCTCGTTTTATAATAAGTGCACACAAGATTTTTGCAGTTTCCGAATACATTAAGAACTATAACATAACAAATATGGCTATGGCAGAACATTCAAATAGGGCAGGTTTCGACGCAAGCGCAAGGGAACGCAGGTGAAAGTCCAAGAGGCGGAGCTTACGCGAGTGGGCGGTAACAGGGCGTGTTTGGCTTGAACAGGCTTTAAAAGCTCGAGACCAACAATACCTCAGCCTTAAAGCATCGTTAAACAACGCATTCAGCCGTCCTGTCTCCACACACTGTTATTAAACACAACTGCCTCGGTCTTGCGGTTGGCGTATGCGACTGCTGATCGTGAGGTCTCGGGTTCGATTCCCGGGTCGGACCAAATGTTTGTATGATCTACAAATATTTGTTTCGGAGTTTGGGTGTTTTCTATGTATAATATGTATGTATTTACAAAAAAAAAGTATATATGTATTTGTATCAGTTGTCTAGTACCCATAACACAAGCTCTGCTTAGCTTGGGACTAGATGGCGCAAAATAAATAAATAAATAAATAAATTACTAAATAAGTTAGATCAAGGAAGGTACGCTGGACGCGTTCCACTGAACAAGTTTTAACATCTTATGGGTATAAGTAACAGTCGAAATTGTGATGAATATGGCATTTTTGAGGATGTCTATCATTTTTAATGGAATGTGTCAAAAATAGGGCTGAGAGGCAGACTTTGGTAATTAGGCTTAAGATAAACATTGTAGATGTTGGCATGTTCCAAAGTAGGTATATTATCAGAAGCGGTGTTGTTAGTGTATAAGTACCTAGGTAGGGAAACTCTTCGAAGTATAGTCTGTATTGCAGAGTTTTGCAAATAAGTTTTATTATTTAATTAAGGTATAGATAAGTTAGATATGAATGTATTGCAAGTTTAGAGTATGATACGGCTGACATGGTTTTATGCGGGATTACAAACCCCTAAATAAAGTAAGATTAAAAAAGGAAGGTACACTACACCTTATATTTCCTCTTCTTCTTCCCTGTGCCTGAAGTCGTTTTATCGTGCCATACAAATATCACCCAGGTGGAAATTTATGATTATTTATAAAATAATATATAAAAGATTTTTTTTTTGTGGAAAATTATGTATTCTTTAATTTTAAGTTTATATACTTTAATTTAACTTATAAATTAAGCTTACCTCCTTCCAAGTCAAATGAGAAGTAAAATATGGTCGTGTCAGCGCTATTGCCAAGCTCCAATGACGCCACAGCTATGTGATAGTACTTAATATGTAATGTGGAACTTGGAGCTGCGCTATGTAAATATGAATAATTTCCAATGAAAGCTACGCTTTTATACCTACTGATCAGTTCTACAAAATAATTTCATAATGTTTCATATCAAGCAGACGTCCCGCGACACACGACGCAACGGCTCAAAGTTGTACACCTTTGCATTTAGGTACTTACATCATATACTCATATGATGAACTATGTAAATGCTTGGAAGTCTACTTCGCAATCGTCTCGAAATTAAACTTAATATCTACATAATAGCTAATAATTATCTAACATCTTTTTTTTAGAAGTAGATTGCTTTACTAGTGTGGTAGATAAATAATTCCTTCAATGTATGATTCAAGTATTAAAGAGCGAATGAAAGTCACAGGTACCAGCACTGGGTGTCGTGATCGTGAGCAGGCAGCGCCACCGCTCCGTCCCCTATATTCGTAATTGATGAGTTAATCTTGAAACGGTCATAGTCAAACTAACTATGCGATAGTGCTAGGTAGGTTGGCGATTAAGTAGTTCAGATGAGCGAGTGTGGTATTGGGACGTGCGGCATAGGGCGTCATATGCGCATGCCCAGGTAAGCGCACCACCGTTCCGCCCCTGTGGTTGATATGTTTCTTAAAGCGGATACCTATAGTTAACTCACTAAGGGACCGTGCAGCGTGCTGGCTAGGTCTGCAATTCGGAAATGAAGAGAGTGAATGTAGCAGCGACACGTGCGGTACAGGGCGTTAGATGCGCGTGCGCAGGTGGGCGCGCCGCCGCCCCGCCCCTGGTCACCGCCCACGTTCCGCCCCACTGGCACACTTGAGAACACTGCTTCTCATATATTCCCACACTCATGCCGCTGGCGCCATCTGTTTTATATTTATTTTCATGTTCTATTTTTTATTATCTAAAATGGCAACCTGAAGGTTTTGTTTGTCTCGCTCGACCATGGTTCAGTTACATCCTTATTGTTTTGTATACATGCGATAGCGTTCCCGAGATCCGGGTTGCTCGTCCAACCGCCCACATCCGCCTCGGTGATTGACATCGTGGAGACGTAGGCGCTCGTATCCCTGTGGGTACTCACTACGCTATGTTTTATTTATAGCAGCTGTGGGCCCTCTACCGACTCAACGGCGTACATTTGTTTGAACATGGCAGTAAACGTCACCGCCAACGTCACTTGTATTCCTTTTTTTAACAAGTAGTATGTATGTATACAATGATGGCAAAAGCTGCGTTTCAGTCGATGAGCGGGGCTATGAAAAAAGTGGGCCAGCAAAAGTGTTTGCCCTACACAGTAACGTTTTTACAGTTACTAACAAGATCAAAACTCAAAGATCAAAATTGATAAGTCAGGTCGTGGATTTGCTTCCCACCTAGAACAAATATTGCTTGATGATCTCGTTGGTTCTCTGCATGGTTGTAATTTATCTGAAATATGACTGTATTTAGCAACAGACACGTATATCAGCATATTAGAAGGTAGATAGTCTAGATACCTATTTCAATTGTTGTATATAAGCTCGAAATCTGAAATTTCTTTAACAGAAGTTTTAACATTTTATGTCGTAGAAAGGATGAGTGTACTGAGGAAATCGAATAGGAAGGCAATTGAGTTTTGAATAATATTGGACGATATGATTCTAACTACGAAAGAACAAAAAGTTTTTTTTTATGTGTGTTCGCGGATAACTTCGTCGTTTATGAACCGATTTTTATCATTTATGATGGAAAGGAGATATCCTAACGGTGGTACCATGATAAGGACACTAAGATCTGATGATGGCATCCAAGAGAAATCGAGTCAAACCTTGAAGTCGGTTTTATTTTTGTTAAAATTTTCGAAAACTTTATTCTGAAGTTTTTTTGTAGCTCCGATCAAAAGCAGCGTTAGAATTAGTTAATAGTAGATAAGTATAAGGGGGAGACCTACGTTCAGCAGTGGACGGCGATTGGTTGAGGATTTTAGATAAGTATTAAATTTCAGTTTTCTGTGAGGCAATTGACTGGAGTCCATGTCGTGAGGCATGTCGAGTCGACTGGAGCCGAGACCGATCAAACCTGAACCTGCTGAACCATGGCGTTCTCCTGTCAAATCCTAAACAGTACCTAAGCATTAGGCCAGGTGGTAAAAAGTTTATACACACCATTCTGATATGCATATAAAGGCAGTTTAGTAGATATAGGTGAGATAAATAACTCCTATGATTATGAGGCGACAGACAGGGGCCCAAATACCTAGTAGATTACCGTAAACAAACAGTGATGTAGGTCGAACAGACGGCGGCACCCCCTGCGGCGTACCTCAAGGGCCGCCTAATGAGTGGCAGACGCCGTCACCCAACCTTGAACTTGCTGACACACACCCCTTAGACTATACTATATCCACCCCGCAACAGCTACAACATTTTCCGTTTATTTTTCTTTCAAAGGTTATTTTATTTTTTTTGTTGTTGGCAATCCTGAACTCGTAAACGACATTGAACTATTAAGGAGGCGAAGCTCCCAATGGATGTTCCACTGTATGAAGAGGTTTGTTTCCAGGAACAGTTTGCCATGATATCCACGGTTGCATTTTACAACTGCATCTCCCGTCATCGTCAAGGTTCTCATCTTCACAAATTCACCTCTAGATGGTTTCATGCGGTAACATTCTAGAGGAAACTGTGATATAGGGGTTTTGGAGAAGGTTTAGAAAAACGTTTGTTTAACAAAAACGCTACTATACCTACACAAGTGCTTGAAGTTGTAAAATAAACGAATTAAAAAAAACTTTCCGACGCACGCACGTTAACAGTAGTACCTACCTTATTATTCTTAATAAGTGAAATTCATGATATTTTTCATTACAATTAAAAAAAAAAACTCTTAGGTATGTTACCATATACATTTTTAAACCCTTGATAAATGATCGACATGCTTATGTTATAATCACTGTGCGTAATTGGATTCCAACCGCAAGATTTTGACCATAAGGTCATATGTGTAAGCCACTACATTGATACTGAGCTTTTGTATGTTTTTTCTTCAAATCGTCTCATAATGGTCCTCTGAGTTTTCTGTGAATAGTGATTCTATTTATTTTATTACGAAGGATATTTTATTTGCTTGTTTGTAAGGTTTTCACGTCTTGACTACTCACAATGCCAAGAAATTTTGTTTGCAATGGCAGGGATGGAGAAACCGCCCCAATGAACCAAAGATATACCTACCTATGTGTGGACAATGTTGAGACCTGGCCCTAAGCCAAGATTAAAGTGTGTCGCGTCGAATCTCTTTCTAAAATCGATATTCTCTGGTATTATTGGTTAATATTTTATTTTAACTATGTGACTTTGCGTTGAGACACGTCATTCCCGTTCCATATATTTGTTTATTTTCTAATAACCTGTACGTTTAATGTGAACTTGGTTAGTGGAGCTCTTGTGTAAGTTTTCTTAACTCGTACTTACAAATACTAAACATCTGTTATCTTAGCACTGTTGAAAAGGTGAGGCATGAACATTTATTTTACGTGTATTCAATCATAGGATGGATGTAAAAAATAATCTATTTAAATAAAAGGTGTGAAATTTAATATTCTCTTTTCATTTATTGTTATCTAATTTATGTAACCAAATTAGATACTATTTACAATATACACATCTCTCTTCACTACGTTCATTTACTTTTTATAACAAAACATACATTTAATAAATAATTCGTACATTCAACAATTAACAATTTAACACATTCATGATCTTGTAGGTATAGCTTTCATTTACTACTTAAAAGTACTGTTTTCCTTATTCTAAAATACTGGATCAGTCTCAGGAACATCAAATTGAGCTAATTTACTAAATATTAGCTGTCATGGCGAACTTAATTACTAGCAGCTTCGGGTGGTCCTATCATCTATTGTTAATCTCGATAGCTGCCGTAGACTTCGTCATGGTGCAGGCGCATCCAACGGACACGAGCATGGGGCTCGTGCTGCCTTTAGTGTCGCTCACCAGCACCGTGTCGATCACCTCCTTGCACGAGAAATTGAAGTTAAGATACGAATTTTGCTCGCAGCAGGACACCTGGCCGCCCTTGTCGTCGTGGGCCGGGCACATCTTGTCGGGCTTGGAGGCGCACTTCACTTGTTTGATGATACGCGGTATTCTGTCAGGGTTCTCGTCGTAGTCCACCACAGATTGACAGATAGAATGGTCGGCCAGCTCGGAGAGCAGGCCGCTGGGGATTGCCGAAGCGCTGGGCACGAGTGAGAGCGCGGCCACGAGGCACGCGAGCGCTACGAACACCTTGAAGCACATGTTTAGTAGTACTAAGCGATGAGGAGGAAATTGAGCGAGTGCGGTCGGTCGGGGCACTTGTGCGCGGCGTGCGATTATCTCACGATGTGATCCGGAGTGGTGCTGAGGTGTGCTTATATACACTTACACACCTATGTGTCATCTCGGTAAATCCCTTTCTGTTTTTACGGCCATTGATTAGACGCCGTTTAGGTAACTTTTACTTTAAACCAATGAAGTGAAATAAAATGTACCTAAGTATACAAATTTAATACAATATATATACTAGTATGATCTGCGGGGTGTCAGCAGGTAGTTAGGTATAGGTAAATATTGGTACGAATGGTATAATAATAATATTTACTGTCTCAAAATTGAACCTGTGCTTTAAGCATCAGCAACCTTCCAATGAGACATGATATTCGCATGTATTACACTCTGCGTATTATTATTATTTTTTTAAAGTACCTAGTACTAAAAATATGAAAACTAATTCTATGTTACGTGCATCTCATCTTACTGTGTGTGTTTGTGTGTATGTGTGTGTGTGGGGGAGGGGGAGGTGTTTGGGGGTGTATGTGAAAGTGTGTGTGTGTGTGTGTAAGAGTTACTTTAAGTCTTGTGAAAGGTTTTTTGAGTTACTGTAAGGTTTGGTTTTCTGTAATTATTAGTTACCGTCGTCCTGTTTTACTTAAGAAAAAAATAGTAATTGCGTTGAATAACTTGCGAAGGTTTTTTTTCATTTTAATTTAAATATTTATTTAGTTTTGCCGAAGTTTGTGTAGGTATCTATTGTTTGTATTTATATGAAAAATTTTAGGTAGATAAAGAATTATCGATACTTAATATTATAAATTGGAAAGGAACTCTGTTTCTTTATTACGTTTTCACGGCTAAGCCGTTGCATCGGTTTGGTATGGTACCTATGGAGATACTTATATTCTTAGGGAGGCTAGGCTACTGTTACCGCGATATCTGACATACCTACGGGTGAAGTCGCCGGCAAGACCTCGTATTTTTTTTATGGTATATGGGGCAAACGAGCAGGCGTATCACCTGTTGGTAAGCGATTATCGCCGCCCAAGGATACCCAACACCAGAGACGTCACAAGTGCATTGCCGACCTGTGGGGGATGGGGAAAGGGATGTGGATAGGGGTTGGGGTATGGGCCTCCGGTACCCTCACTCCCTCGGTGAAACACAGCTCGAGAGCTATTTCACACCGGTTTTCTGTAAGGCCGTGGTATCACTCCGGTCGAACCGGCCCATTCATGCCAAAGCGTGGCTCTGCCACGATAAACGGTATTTTTTGTATTTTAAAACACTAATAAACTTAAAATTATTAAAAATAATAAAAAACCCAACTGCGTCAATATTTGATATCTTCATTAAATTTAGATTTTTTTCATTAAAAAGTAGTTTTGCATATTTTCGTAATCACCGTTACAAATTCCTTATTTTTATACCACACTCGATTTATTTTGAAAACATTAGTTTTTTTAGATTACTCTTTGGGGCCAAAAATCCCTTATTATCTTTTTTTTATTATTTTGATGTGTCCAGGGTCACTCTTACGACTAAGACGAATCTATACAAATAAATAAAATTGGAGTGTCTGTTTGTAATATTAAAATAACCGCTTTTTACTAAATGTATATGTATGTATACACGTTACATATACCAGAAATGTAGTTAAAATTTTTTTGTCTGGTCTGTCTGTTTGTTCCGGGTAATCTCTAGAACGGCTGGGCCAATTTTGACGGGACTTTCACTGGCAGGCAGCTGATGCTCCAGGGAGTAACTTACTTTTTCCCGCGGCGTTACTCGTGGTACAACAATAACCGCGGGTAACACCGCGGGGTTCAGCTACTCTAACATAAAAATACGACAAGCCGTTTAGGCTCTAGGGCGTGCCAAAGAAATACATTCATACATGTATATATGTAATATACACTATAAAACATAACCCTCCTTCTTTCGCAGTCGGGTAATAAGTAAACTTAACAATGATTTATGTTATTTATTTCGAAGCATAGCCCTGGTACCATTTGTGCTGGGTGATGTACCGTAGTCTCTTGTCACGAAAGTATGTGATACTGGGGGATCTGAATTCTTCTTTTTAACCGACTTCAGAAGAAGGAGGAGGTTATCAATTCGACTGTATTTTTTTACGTTCGTTCCCGTCATAACTTTCTACTGGGTGAACCGATTTTGATGATTCTTATTTTATTTGAAAGCTGGTGGTCCCATTTTCATCTGGTCTTTCTCTCAAAAAAAAATTTCTTGAAACAAGGGGTTAAAATGGTAATTATCACAATGTGTGGTTAAAGCAATGCAACATATAACTTTTAATTGATTTTACTAATAAAGGCTAATACTTTTCACGAAATATGACATTAATGGTGAATGCGTGCCAATTTTAGGAAAAATAAGAAATAACAACCAACCTAAAACATTATTTATAATTAGAACAAAATACTTAGATCTCTATACACAAACTTGATGCCATCTTTAGATTCGAGTATAAGTTGTTTGTTAACTTTGTCCATTTGGGGGCGAAGGGTTCTGTCGGATTCTTCCTGACTAAAGACTACCCAGACCCTGTGTTCTTATGCTTGTCAATGACCTGGGGAGTGCATTCTGATGATTGGTTTGAAGTAACACAACATTTATTTCTTAGGATCATTCAACAGGTATGAATTATTACTGTATATCTTAAGGAATTATTATTATTGTATTGTATGCATAAGAACTGTAATGTTTATGTGGGAAATAGGATTTTTGATTTCTTTACGAGTAATTTGATTTCGAGGTACTTTTAAAAAAATATATAAAACATGTTAGGTCTCTGTATGTTTGGAAACTACCTGCTGCGGACCTTAAAAATCAATTTATAAGAAAAGAAATAAATCATGGATCGAAATAATGGGTTTTGATTAATTTAGATTTATAATCTTGACAAATAAAATATTTAGACATCTTTAACTTTCCTAATCATTTTCTCGAAAATTAAGTACACTAGTTAGGATATTTATAATGTCAGGATACATATGTAGACTCAGTACCAAATTGCTGTAAGCTGTGATGCATCCCGTTTTATAATGTTGCGAGGCAGATGTTCCGATTGGATGTAAATAATTATGTAAAATATTTGGCAAAGCGGAGAGGGCGGCCACGTAGCGTAGCAACACGACGATCTTTGGTAAATTAAATATAAGTGATTTGTGTTCAATAGCGGAGCAGACGTCGAGGAGAATGAGATTTAATGAACCACTCGTTAAACCAAAAGAAGCCATTTATTTCATCGGAGACTGTTCGTATAACTAATGTACTAATCCTTGATTATCGGATATTATTGTATGAAAAAGCAATTGATTAGTTATAAAAATTATTTCTAACATTTGGTAAGGTACTTTTAATTAACCTTGTCTCGGTGGCGTCTGATGGTAAAGAATTTGTTGGAAAAAATACGCCCTCGAGGGAGGTAAATTACAGCATGTAGATACAGTTTATTACGATTTATTTTATATATATATAAGTAAATATAAATCATCATCTCAAAGCCTCCTCATCACCTTTGAAGATGGTGATTTATATTTAAGTTAATTTTGTGATAATGTACATTAAAGTTTCCGTTTCTTGTTGTAAAATATTTCCATTACATTATTTAACGCGGATATTAAAGACACTACTGGATACCCTCGTTTCGCAGTTGATATTTCAAGTACCTATTTATACCGAGTGTATTGATTGAAGTGAAATGAAATAGCGAAGAACAGTTAGGTTGTAAAGGACAACGAGGCTTTGCTGCGGACGTGAGTCACCGTTGAACTCTTGACTCATCGAACGAATGGGCCCTCAAATATTTAGTTTACTACTTATTTACAAAATAAAATACTTTTACTTATACATATATATCCTAATGACCTATACGATAACTATACGTATTACAGTATTTTTACTGCACCGATGAAGACGGGGTACGTCCTGTCGTCGAACTTGTTTCTGCAAACGGTTTCAAAAGAATGTTTAGTCAGGAATAAATAAAGTTCAGTTCTTGCGCAATGTTTAAAATATTTAAATCTTAATTAAGTCTAGTAAACCTTCATGGGTTTTTCTGAATGTTGACGCTAAAGACGTGGAGATTCTTAGTTCGTTAAATTTATAAAACTGTTTTATTTAAATAATTGTCGTAAGTGTATTAAAGGTCCATTCTCAGAGATCAGAGATCCATAAGTCAGAACCATAATGGATCTAATTAAATTGTTCTTTATCATTAGATCCTGATTTCCAGATATAGATCTACTGTGTTGTATTCACATATATTTCAATATTTCTATGCAATTGTTTTGAAAATTCGAAAAAACTTATTTAAGTACATTTAAGTACGTGTGCAACCAAAGTTTATTAATTAAAACTGTTTAAGGTTTAATTAGCTTTAAAAATAGTAATCTCCTGTTAAATATAAATATATGCACTGCGTGTACGCCGCGTGTACTACCAATAATATCCGAAGCATATTTGTATTGTATAATAATGTGGATGTTTCCCTTTATTGAACATTTCTCGAAGTAGGGTTCAGACGCTGCACACGGGTCAGACATACATTTCTAAAGTGAAATTGCAAGAGTGCCAGGGGGATGCAAAGTAAACACAAAAATCATTATAAAAATCTTATTTTATTCAACATGACCGATACCAGCTCGGTAGTAATTTAAATAAAAAAAAATGCGCCAGCGCATCATTTGTTATAACAATAATATTAACTTACTTGTAAATGTTTCTTGGCTTTCAACGATACATAATTAAATAATCGGGAATTAACACAGTTTATGTATAGGTGGTATAAATTGATCAGTTACGGCCTGTGGCATTACCCCGTCGTAACCACAGGAATTCTAAAGTATATAAAATCTATATAAATCGTGTCTATTCCTGATCACATTATACAATAACAATTAAACTAAAAGTCACTTTGTCTTTAATTAAATAGCTACCTAAAGATTATCACTAGTGGTCCATCCGGGTTCGGTCGGCAGCTCGCCGAGCCGTCACAACCGTCACAACAATCAATAAATTAAATGCGAGTATTATCTTCTTCCTTGGTGCTTCGGCACTCTCACGAAATAAATAATTCACTGCAGGCAGTGGTGGAACGTATAGGAACTATAGGTGCGGGTCAGGCGTGGGCCGTCTCAGGCTCAAGGCACTTCGGAGGCCACTGTGGTCTCCTCTATGAGGCAGTTGCAGCCCACGGGCACTTTCATCGCCCTCTGCGCCTTGGACTCCTTGTAGGTGACTTGCACGAAGTCGTAGATCTCCACGCACTCGCTGTGGTAGCCGTGGTGGTGGTGCTTGCAGCAGCCGTGCGAGGTGTGCTCGTTGCACACGCTGTTCGGCCGGTCCGCGCACTTGAGGAACTTGATGCGCCGCGGGATCCTGTCTGGATCTTCATCTATGTGCACTTTGATGGGGCACATCGTCTTGTTGACAACCTCGGACACCACGAACTCCTTGTAGGTCGACGGCCTCGCCGTGACGTACGCGAACGCCGCGATGGCGACGAACGCCGCCAGGAGACATCTTATTGTATAGTGAGACATTTCGATGAGGATGGTGTCGGTGCTTGTGTGGTAGGAAGCGTGCGCTCACCCAAAGGTTGTGTTGCGAATAGTAGGTGTGGTAAGTTACGGCGGACTTATAAATACGTAGCACCCTTCTACGGGCGGGCGGCGCGTGGCGGAGGCGCGCCGGATCCCGCCGCGCCATTCCATTTAGTTATCTCGCACGCTCCGCTCGCGCTGATACACGCGCGCACGCTGCGCGCTCTCGGCGCTACTTCGCACGTGGGCCGAGGGCCGTCCGTTGCGTTCTTCTCGAGGATGAGGATTGTTTACAGTTCGAGACAGTTTTAAAAAGTGTGGTGTTTAGTGATAAGTTAAGTACAAGACTTGAGTAAACTTTAAGTTTTTGTAGAAATTTTGTGGACACGTGACTTTTGATGTTAGTTTGTGTTATGAACGCGCTCGTGTTAAGTATTTGTGAAAAATAGATATACATGAATTGGTATTTTAAAGGGCTGACCAATCGAGTATGATCGAGGAGCTGTGCGTATATGGTGCATCATGACTCCTGAGTGGTGTCTCGGCAACGGTTGCGGCCGCTGCGTGTGCGTGTGCCGACTTGCTATTGGTCGCAGCTTTTATGTAATTACGATATTCCTCGATTGGTTAGCCGCCAACCAATAGTATGTAAAATATTTACTAAAGTTTCTGTATGTTGTACCCACAAAAGTAGAGCGGGGCTTGGTTGGAGGATGCACTAGCGCACATTTCTTTTCCGTATGATACAAATGATATCGTCTTATTGTAACAATGTACCTTCCAATCACAGCGACCTAAAGCCACAGCCATGTACACAGCCAGAACCTCATATCTAAACTCCAATCTCTCCATCATAATATACTTCTACTTTTCTACCTTTGCTCACTTTAAAGACTTACTACTAAGATATTTTTTGTAGATACGAGTTGCAGTCGCTAAGATACATTTTCGATTGTTTTGTGTTCTGTAGCTTCGATCCCGTCACTCTTGTAATAAATTACAGTGTGAGTTTTCATTACGGTTGGTGGAAAGAGTGGCAATATTTGGTACAGTGACTACTGGTCTTCTCTGATTCTGAGAGCGTGGCTCATATACTCGAACGTACCGTGGCATAAAGCATGCGCATTCGTAGAGATACATAAACACAACACAGGTTTAGCCAAAACATTCTTATTCTGAGGGACAGATATACCTTTAGGTCAATATTTCTTCAATTCTAAATAACAAATTGTCACTTTTCATTCAACAAATTTACAGTTTATTGATTTTTAAGTACACTTGTTTTATCTACTGTCAACATCTCAGTTTCCAAATACTTATTGATTCATTCATCTCAAACCCGCCAATTTGTTTTTAAAGTCAAGTCCGGCGCTAAGAATTCTATGTCGCGGGGACTTAAAAAACTCACATGAAACGTAGTGTTTCGTTGGTGAGTGCGAGACCGGAGGCCCAATGATGATCACTAGGCCGCCATTGTATGAGTCACCATTTTGCATTGTCATTGTCAATGAGTATGGTGACCACCAATTTTGGATTCTGCCTATTATTTCCATCAGGCAGAGTAGAGGCCTACATAAAGAAAATGGGCACACAGACCATCATGATTCCGAATAATCCGTGAATCGCAAAGTGTGTTGTCCTTTATGTAAATCAAACCCACAACACTTCGCGTCCTATCAAGCGACGAGATGACCGCTTCAATCACTACGACATCCATGCACTTTCATATGATACTTTCAGCAATAGATTTCTGTATGAAAAGTTTCCCCAATATTAATAAGTATTTTCCAGTCATTCGTTTAGTTTGAAATACGATAATCGATCAACCCATCATCGTCCACGTCTGAACAAAAGCAAAAAGCGCCAACCATCCCTGTTTTACGCGCTGCAGGGACGTATTATATGTCCGTAATACTAATGTCTTTATTATATAACATGAGATGTTTGAAATATAATAATGACTTATTATCACTATAATGATGGTATGAATCCTGTAATAAAATAAATAATCTTCTGTTGATGAGATGGCAACCAGTTAATCTAATGTATATATATAATAATGTCTTTAAATACTAAGTCTTCGAGTCTTCAAGATGTTAATATAAAAATTTGAAAAACGAATTGCTTACGTAGGTACCCACCACACATGGTGAAGTCATTATTTGATCAGTTACTGAGCCGTTTTCAGCGTAGTATTTAACTTCAGTAAACTATATATATGACAACTACACCGATATGTTCAAGTCACTTATGTGATTCCACGGTTCCTATCGTCTCTTACTTCGTTCTTATCTTTCTATTGTTTGATTTTAGACAGTTAGTACTGAAGCTGAAATGTAACACTTTGTTGAATTAAACAATTAAGTGAACAATAGCTGAGAGATGTAAACCATTTTTGTGACGAGTGGTACAATTTACAATTTTTCTTAGGAATACTCAAAAGAGTTATTCAATTCAATACTAACAGCTTCAACAAAAAAAACACGCTACAAAGCTAACTAGATTTGTTTTAGTATAGGACTGTAACGAGCCAAGTACGCGTCATGTTCATTACTTTCACTGTTATGAAGTCGATGAGATGAGCAATTCTATAACAATTTACAAAAACCATTGACGTAAAAAGATATTGTTTTCTACAAACCACAAGCGAAGTGTGCCCGATCTGCGTAATGTAGGAAACTTCACCTCTCATTTCTTGCAAGAATCACCAAGTTTGTAAACAATACGCGTCCACGTTCATCATTTTCCTCAATACGTGTCCGTGGGAATTATTCCTTAAGAATGATGAATGAATTAATATATTTAATTAATTGACATTATGACATAATTGCTGTTTTCCTGTCTGGAATGTTTAGGTACCTAAAGTGTAGCGCCAAGACGGTAATGTGTAATGATACTAATGCAATATTAGATATAAAATAAACTTCATATGTAATTATAATTCCAAATAATTTATATTTTAGTTCATTTCATTCATTAAAAAAAATTGCAATTTGCAATGTACACAAGTACCTAAAATCAAATCAAATTTCAATCACAACTTCTAACAATACAAGAAATTCGTTGCGTCCGAACATCTGTGCCTTCCTTAAAAGACCCAGGCAGGTTCTCTTGTGCGTGGAGTACTGTTTGCTTGATTCCCTCGATTAGTTGCAGCGGCGAGCAGCCCGCATTTAGCAATAGTCCCGATGGCACCCAGTCCCTCGAGCCTCTGCAGTTGCGGAGAGATATCGCCTCTATGACAGTCCTCTACCGCTTTTACAATGGAGAGTACTCTGAAGAGCTCTCCCAACTGATCTCACCTTCTCCCTTCCTCTGCAGGACAACACGTGATGGTCTTGGAGTCGTAGAAATACGCTCTCGAACAAAACGCTTTAGTTCTTTCTTCGAGTGCCTGTAGTTAAAAACTGGAACTCACTACCAGCGCACATGTTTCCCTCCCACTATGATCCCGGGTTCTTTAAGCGGGGCGTGAAAAAGCATATCACTAAACCGCCATAGTGTGGGAAGCCATACTGCATTGTCTGCGGTCCCAGTCAGTATGGTAGCCTCCACTGTTGGGTTTTACTCATGTTTTCCATCAGGCTGAGCAGTCAAATTGGCAGGTTGTCAAATAAAGAAAAATAGTCAAAATCAGCTGTATTATAGCTCAAAACATAGAAAAGATTAGACTAAAAAATATTAAACTAATAATAGTAATATTTTGTCAAACCTCATCCCAAATCGTGCTATGGTAACCAAACCGCTCAACAACATACTTATAATTTACTAAATAAAAAAAACATGTTAAAGTTAAATCACACTAGGGCTCTGAGCTGATAATTTGTCCTGGATGGGTATCGAACCCTCCGCCTCTAGCCTGGCCGTCGGGTTACTAACCTTTACACTTTAAGGATATGATTTAGGTGAAGTACTCTAACACCTATTGCGATATTATGGAATTTTAGACACTGGTATGTACTATTGTAGGGAACTTTCCGAACTTTTTTTTTCTATGGTTTTGAGGTGCATTAACTAATAAAACTCTTATTTAAAGTAACAATATTTGATTTTTCAGAAAGGCATCAATTCAAGTAATTTATTATACTTTTCTCTAATATTTATGTCATACACTGACTGTTCACTTCGTTTTTATTATAAACATATTATTATTATCACTATTCTTTTTGCATTATCCATCGCAATAAGCTATTTGTTATTGAAATCACTATAATTGTATTGAATAGTTTTAATTTAGTTAGTAAAAAAACGTACGTCAACAGAATTTACGAAAAGTCTAGTGTCATAAACAATACTGTATTAGAGTAAAAAATCTTGATCCATTTACAAATTTGTTTCACTTGCTTGCTGCTTTCGTGTTTGAAGATCTTGACTGCTGAGCCTGGACAGCGCGTGGGTTCGATAATTTTCTTATGAGCTCGATTGGTTGTTCTGTGCCTGGATATAATTTATCTGAAGTATTTGTGGTTACGAAATGCTAATGTGATTTAGCTTTATGACACAACCAGTGGTGAAGCGTGGGTGACGGTCGCCCGGGGCCACAGACAATTTTGCCGCCCTCTTATTTGGGTTTTTTTTTGTTTTTTTTATGGAATACCTACGGGGCAAACGAGCACACGTGTCGCCTGATGCTGATGCGTGGAAGAGACACGCTTCGGCATGAATGGGCCGGCCTCCGCTATCCTCACTCACTCGGTGAAACACAGCGCAAGCACTATTTCACACCGGTTTTCTGTGAGGCCGTGGTATCACTCCGGTCGAGCCGGCCCATTCATGCCGAAGCGTGGCTCTCTCACGGTAAATCCATACATTTTGTAGGACAAATATTTGTTTCCATTATGTAATAATGTTAGTTAATATTTATATAATTTAACAATCACATTGTCCTACAAATTGCGTGGTACGTTATCCCAGTCCTACGCTCAATGGTTTTTTCCCTGCTAGCCTTGTATCGAAATTTTTTATAAGGTGGGCCCTCATCAAATTGAAGTCATTCACGAATAGTTAGCTTGACAGTAGTAACTGGTAAAATTTGTTCCGGGGATCCCGGACTATTACATAGGTACATTAATTTTAGTTGTGAAGTTCCTGCATCTGCCCTAGAGTTTAAGCTTTCACCTACCTCTGTCAGCTATTCCACAGTAATTAGAATATCATGTTGCCATAACATATTTACTGCATCGCCTCTTGCACTCCACCGCGTGTCTTGAACCCTTTTTAAGCTTTTGCTGTTGTAGCTGCAATCAGAACTTCCCTACGATTTGCTGTGCGGCCTGAGTATATCGGCTCAACTATGGTTGAATAGGTCGAGGGCTGATCCATGCGTCTTACTTTATTTTACATTTGTGACATTTTATTGGTTATTTTATATTTGGGCATGTAACATCTTTTTAAATTTGACTGAGTGAAAGTGCTATTTGGATTTTATTTTCCATGGACCTCACAATATAAAAGTCTTGCAGTTTTGAGTAATAACGGCGCATCATTGGTTAGCTCGTGTAGGTGTGTCGTAATAGGTTAGCGGTGCAGCAATTTTGTTTTGTTTTCTTTGGTCGAGTTCGTTCTCATTCAAATATCATAGTAAAAACATTGTCAACGCTATTTATTTATTCTAAATGGAGTAACAATGGAGTTTCTTGCCAGATTCTTCTCCATGAAGGGTAGACTGCACTTGGAATTGGCGACTAGAATCACTCGATTTTTTAATATTGACTATTCACAAGTGCCTATTTGGATAAAATCTTTTTGACTTTGTGTAGATGTGGAAAAAAATGAATAGCAATGTTCTAAAGTGATCTATAATTTTAATCTATCTCTTTTTAATCGGTCCGAATTTGTAGTGTAGTACTGATAAAAATATGAAATAGTTTAAATATTTTTATTATTTATTATGTAATTTTGCCCCTCACTAAAAAGTGCCGTCCGAGGCGCCACTGGACACAACGCCATCTATCGGACAGGGGTGTTATGAATTTGACTTGAATATATTATCATTAAATCCAACAAGAGTTGTAAGATTTATTGAAAAAAAAGAAAATCTCTATCATCCATTACATATATAATAAACTAGCTAAACCCCGCGGTGTTACCCGCGCTTATTGTCGGGCCGCGGGACAAAGTTAGTCTAAAAAAGTTGCCTAAGTTACTTAAGAAAGAAGAAATTAGTCCAGCCATTCCAGAGATTACACGGAACAGACAGACAGACAAAAATTTTTTTTAACCTCATTTTTGTTACATGTACCGTGTATACATACAATATGCATTTAGTATAAAGCGGTTATTTTAATATTACGAACAGACACTCCAATTTTATTTATTTGTATAGATTTATTATTGTTATGATATATGTAATAGATGATAATATGCATGCAGCGGTATGGTGTAAAACCCCACAGTCCGCGCCACAATTATAGGCTCGTGCCGCCAGGCGCCACTATTCAAAACTAATTACGAACACTCAGTGGTCGCTCTAATGATACCGCTGACGGAGGAATGTATTTAAACTTTAAACATGTTTCACATAGGTTGCAATTTATTTAAATCGGATAAGAGGATTAGTTAGGATTGATTGATGATAATTGTAACAAAAAATTGAGATTTTTTTTTTTGGTTTAATTAGTTGTAGTTCTATTATGTATTTATGATGAAACTTGAAATTATTATTAAGAAAATTTCCATTTCCATTTGAAACATAATGAGCTCCTTCTAGCAGTACTGTTTAATTAATCTTAAAATATGAACTTTAATAACTTTTGTTACATTATTATTGCGTTTCATCATTAAATCATGTAGTAGTGCCACGCTGATTTCAGCACGGTTAGGCCGGCTCGACCGGGGCGGTACCACCCTCGCACAGAAGATCAGCGTAAAATGACAGCGATCATACTGTCGTGTTTCGTTGGCGAGTGCGAGACCGGAGGCCCAATGATGCAGAAGCATCACTAGTGTGGGTCACCATGCGGCATTGTTGCATTGTATTGCGTTATGGTGACCACTAATCTTGGACTCTGCTTATGCTTTCCATCAGGCAGAGTAGAATCATTTTGGCAGGCCAAACTTAAAAAAAGAATCAAAGAGATCAATTGTTTCTTCTTTTAAATAAAATTGTCTGTAAGATATTGCTTTGGAGCGATGAAGCCGCCACTTGTACATACTTCATAATAGTTTTAAGTTAACCTTGTTATTACAAATGCTGGTGTACAATAAGAGATTTATTATTATTAATTTAGTGCCTTTTGAGATAACTCAAATCTATCAGAATTAATTTATTTACAGCTGAAAAGTTGTAACAATTTGTAGTTAGATATTAATATAGTTTAATTAAGTACATGTAATTAGTATTGCTTCTGCATCATCCAGAGGCCAACTGACAGAGAATATCTAAGGTATTAAGTCTAAGTCCGCCTCTGTATTGTCAACTACTCTACTTCCAGTGTATAACACATATAACGTGTATAAAACAGTAAGCAGTTATTTAGTAAGTAAAATGGAAGTAGTTGTACTTCTCATTTCTCTTTTCCAAATTTTCTTCGTCTTAAAAAACACTTGTAAAGTAACATAGGATAAATAGATAGGAAAGCTATTTACTATAACGAGCGGCTGTGTGACCATTTGTATCCTAATAAAACTATGTAATAAACACTTGTGCAGTGTATTATCAATGAAAACATTCATTCATATACGCCAGCCTCAAAACGAGAATGCAATGCAAGTAATATTCTGATGTTAGTTGACGACATTAATTAGAAATTAATTAACGTGCCTAAAGCTGTGATAATGAGACATGTTTGTTTAGATCCGGCTGTTCAGCCGTTAAATATTCTCTTCATTTCCTCAAATTGAACTAATTTCTTTTTTCTGCATATATTTATGTTCAAATAATGTTAATGTAATAGCTGTGACTCATGTTAACCGCTGTTGTTTTTAGCTCTTTTTATTTATGTATTAGTAAATGACGAAAAACGAAAAAATGGGCAAAAAATGTCTGACGCAGTAGCGTTGAGAGTGTAAATGAATTAAATGTTTTGTAACGTAATATGATGTTATATGGTAGTTAAATAGTGATGTACAAATTTTCATGTAGTATTAAGTATTATTTAATAAATGATAATATAATTTAATATTTAGTTTTATTTGTTTAATATAACCCATTAGCTAGTGTTGTTTTAATCATTTTATCTGTTTAATGAATTATTATTGTTACGCTTGAAAGGTAGCATGGGATCCTCTCATACTGACTGATGCAGGTTATCCTTAGAGATTATCTGTGTCTGCAACATGCCACCACGATGACCGGACTGTGAACACGGTGGTACACAGCAGAACGCCCGTCGTGGGTGGAGCTGAGGTGAGGGTAATGTCTCATGACAGCGAGTTAGAATTCTATCCTCGGTACGGAGAGATAGCGCCTTTCCTTACGGTCTATCAGACTCGGGCACGGGCCAGATATCGTAGACAACGTGCTACGCATTGGTGCCGAAATCATTATTCCTTGTATATATCTATACAAATAAATAAAACTGGCCTGTCTGTTTGTAATATTAAAATAACCACTTTTTAGTAAATGCATATGTATACACGGTACATATACCAAAAAATATTTTGACTGTCTGTCTGTCTGTCTGTTTGTTCCGGGTAATCTCTGGAATGGCTGGACCGATTTGACGGGACTTTCACTGTCAGGTTGCTGATGATCCAAGGAGTAACTTAGGCTACTTTTTTTTGACTAATTTTGTCCTGCGGCGTTACTCGCGGTACAACAATAACCGCGGGTAACGCCGCGGGGTTCTGCTAATATATAACGCTCTGAACGATATAAATGGTTCAGAGCAGCGTGGAATGAGAGAGGCCTATGTCCGGCAGTGGACTGCAATAGGCTGATGATGAGAGGTTACAAACAGTTCCAGTGTTTCACAATCCTCAAATACGTATTTTATTTTAGGTGCGTTAGGTGACTTATAAAACTGAAACGTCATGAATGACATGTAATTGAAAATGGTGAATTAGAAATTTAGTTTTTCGAGATCGCATGGCTACGGTGTAGTTTTTCATAGAGTAGCGGGCATCTACATACTATTATACATGCGAGGAGGTGGTTTTCAAGTTTTCAATCTTCTAGCTCTTGTACAAGTACAATTTTAACAAAACTAAAACCGACTTCAAGGTTCGACTCGATTTAATATATCGATCAGATATTAATGTCCTTATCGTGGTACCACCCTTGGGACATCTCCTTTCCATTAAAAAATAATCATCAAAATCGGTCCATAAACGACGAAGTTAACCCCGAACACACATAAAAAAAAAAGAAAATATATACGGTCGAATTGAGAAACCTCCTCCTTTTTTTGAAGTCGGTTAAAATACCCATACGAGGGGTAGAAATGTATTTAGGTAATAAAAATAGCTAGCTAGCTTAGCTAAATAAATTGTTTTTGATGGACAATTAACAACAATGTTATTTAGTTTATTACTAAATAACATTACTGTTTGTTGATGCGAATGAAACGTTAAACGTGCCCTTAGCTCTATGAATAAATAAATCTCTATACGTTAAGTTTGATATTTGTATGAGCTTGAATGTTGGACAAAAGTAGATTTTTTTATTTTCCGAAGGTCGTACCTATTTTCGAATGATTCATAATTCAGTCCCAATTCAATAAATAAATAAATAAATATTTCAGACATCTATTACACAACGCCATCTAGTCCCAAGCTAAGCAGAGCTTGTGTTATGGGTACTAGACAACTGATACAAATACATATATACTTATTTTTTGTAAATACATACATATTATACATAGAAAACACCCAAACTCCGAAACAAATATTTGTAGATCATACAAACATTTGGTCCGACCCGGGAATCGAACCCGAGACCTCACGATCAGCAGTCGCAAAACGCCAACCGCGAGACCAACGAGGCAGTCAATCATTTTTAAATTTGTCGTGCTCTTTCATTACGGGAGCTTCTAGTCTACAAGAGTTCTCAAGTTATTCACTAGCGCTATTACAATGACTTCAAATATGTAAACATGATTGTTTTTATTGTTATGTTTATATAAAATACACATACATAATATATATTCATCAAATCAAGTATATCAGATCAACCCTGCAACCTTGACGGCAAGCGAATACAGTTATCTAGATGAGTCAACGTGTTTCCCTCGCGTGTGCGGCTCGCGTGCCGATGCCATTAGCCACGCGAGAGTTTAGCGCCCCCCCTACCTCCCTATCCCCCACTACCGCCCTACAGGTCGAAGTAAAAACCCACATTACACACTTGCAGCTATTCTTAAAAGTTGCACAAATACATATGCTGTTTGCACAATGTATACTTTCCTGTTCTTATGCAATCAGCTATTACCGCATATAGATCTAGTGCTTGTGCCGATAGAATCCGTAATTAATTTCTGAAGTGATTTTTGATGTGTAAATTCTAATGCAAGGAGTTTTAGATGGACTGTTGACGTGACGACGAATCGCCACGACATGTGTCGTCACGCTATATTATAGTGTAGTTTACAGGTAATGCGGTGTTGCAATGGCGAATAAACAGACGGTCCCCTGTAAGCAAGTGTCTTTTTTTTATGGAATCGGGAATATGGAATTTTATGGAAAACGAGCACACGTATCGCCTGATGGTAAATGATTACCGCAGCCCATGGACAACCGCAACACCAGAGGCGTTACAAGTGCGTTGCCAGCCCTTGGGGGTGGGGAGGAGGATGGGGAGCGCTTGGTATCCTCACTCACTCGGGGAAAAACAACGCAAGCGCTGTTTTACACTGGTTTTCTGTGAGGCCGTGTTATCACTCCGGTCGAGCTGACCTATTCATTACGAAACGTGGCTCTCCCACTATGTCCAACACCACTCATGGTAACTTCACTTAGGAGACACGACTGTACCTACATTACCATCCTATTTATAAATAGGTAAGCAACAGCAATATATTAGCAACTTGTTAACAAACTACATGCACAACCTTATTTGGGATCAGATGTGTGAAGTAACTATATAATCTTAAAACTTGAAATAAAAATCTAGTCTGTGTCGAGTTTATTTTAAATATTTTGTGAAGAGAGATGAACTTGAAAAAATTTAAAGAAAATGTTTCGGATAAATGCCACAGTTGAAAAGACATCAACGCAGTCGCTATTGTCTTATTTGTCTCGGTAACGTATTCTATATAATTAATTTTATATCCAATTACTTTTAATTTAACAGATATATATAAAATATATTATATAGATCAGATGATGCCTTTCGGTGATAGACAAACTCTTCGAAAACTGAAAAAAAAATCAACAGCGACCGCTGCTATCGCATGATAAATATGCATTACGTACATAGTATTGTATTAAACCTGTTCAACTTGTTGTTAAATCTTGTCTTTTTTAAATAAATGTCAATTTTATTGCGACATAAAAAATTCAAAGCCGTTTTACATAAATTATAAAATTTTAACAACTTTACCAATTTATAGGTTTCCTTGTGTTGAACTCGACAATTACAGTATATGATAAAAAAGTAAAAAAAAAACTAAGTAGAGACGAAACAATAATGTTGCAACACAAATAGACACCAAGGACATTGGCTCTTGTTATCATAACAGAAAATAATTCTTACATAGAGATGATCCAACCATTGATTACACAACTAGAAGCCACGTCTCGTTACGTTCAGCGGTCACCGAAGGCCGCGTGTGCCGCGTGACTCAGCCCACAGCCTCACCGCTAATCACTTAATGATGATTGTGTGATGATAATTTTGATTTGCAGTGAAATATTGAAGCAATATTTTCTTTTTTCGCCAGCGAACCAAAACATTGTGAGTCAGTTACGCAATCCCTAACTATGCAATATTGAATAATAGTGGAACAAGAATTTGACCTATCTGTAACACTCTGTGTAATACAGAGAACAGTTTTGTATGTATGTATGTGTATATTGTAAAATTATTAATCATAGAAAGAATTTCAAAAGGTACAGGTTTTTAATATGTTGTTGGGCTGTAAATCCTTAAAGAAACTTTCTCTGATATAGCATTCCGATACTGTGCGTAATTAAGCAGTATCACCTTGAACACACACAAACCACTTATAACAGTAAACACACATACATTGTACATATTACAATTGTGAGACTCAACGGCCTTGCGAAGGTCACCGCGCCGCGAGGTGCACGCGAGTGTCAAGTGCGAACGCACACGGCGGGGGTGCCCGCAACCTGCCAGTGCTCGCCGGTACACAAGTACACATTAAGTACAACACTGTGTACGGACAAGTTGAAACAAGTTTCGTCAAGCATTGTTTAAGAACCGAGTTAAACAATAATTCTGAAATTAATGTATTTTTCGACAAAAAATAAGTGTCATTAGGTAATTTTTAAAACATTTGTTTAAGAATTTAAATTGACTACACGAATGGCATTGTGGTTAAACTAGTCATCTTCCCACTTACTACTCCTCTGAGTGTACGGGTTCGACACACATTCGGGATAACATATTGTGTGATTCACAAATTGTTGTACTGAGTCTGAACATTTTTAGACAAGGATAATTATGTTCCTAGTGCAGGAGTTATTTTATATAAAAACAGATTAAACAGTATTTTTATGATTACCATAATTTTATTATTGATGGCTTCAGATTGGTTAATGAAATACTTGTTATGTAAAATATCAATAAAGAATAAATGATTAGTTTATTATGAATCTGGATTGGTTGGGAGGCGCGTGCAGACAGACACACGTGGTCGTGTGCTTGGAAAATACCAGTTTTTGTACCCATAACTGAATAATTAGTGTTGTCGTTGGCCGAACCACCCGCATCTAGTTGCCATCTCTCTGTTTCGGTGTTTACCTACGGGGTTTACCTGTCGTTAACTTTTGCAAAAAAAAGCAAATAAATGGTTGGGTAAAAAGTGTGGACTTTTCAAACATTAACCATTTTACCTTAATCAAATAATGATGGTACCTATTAAAATTCATTTGAGTTTACATTTTTACATATTTTTAAGGTTGTATAGACAATTTTATTAATGGTAAAATAAAAGAAAAATGTAGGTTTTGCACTTTAATACACTCACTTAGACGTAAATACATTTTCTGTGTTTAATTAATTATTTGTAGCAATGTAACATCTTGTGAAACTTAAGAGAGTTTTATGAGTCAGTCTGCTATTTATTGTGAATTATTCATTAGTTCTACAAGCAACTAGCATAAGTGGAATGAAAATCGTCAATGCGTATTTGTCTAATGGCTTGGCATCGATAGTAACACAATTTTGATGACTGGTTTCTGAAAACTGTAACTGTTTGTGGATTTCTAATTTAGTTTTAATTAATTTTCTAAAAATAATCCATGTCTAGTCCCATATCTATACAAATAAAATTGAAGTTTCTGTTTTTAATATTAAAATAACCGCTTTTGAATAAATGCATATGTATGTATACACGGTACATATACCAAAAATGTAGTTAAAGTTTTTTGTCTGTCTGTCTGTCTATCTCTCTGTCTGTTTGATTCAGGTAATAGTAGCTGGTGATCCAGGGAGTAACTTAGGCTACTTTTTTTAGACTAACTTTGTCCCACGACGTCACTCGCGGTACAACAATAAACGCGGGGTTCAGTTAGTAGTAAATATAGTTAGTTATTTTTATTTTTGAATAGATCGTTGTTTTCATGTTACAGTAACGTAATAAGTACACCGTAATTGTCATACACATCTTAACAATTTCTACAACCGGTAGTATCTTATGAGTTGTATATATATAGTTGAATATATATAATAGGTTTATGTAAAATGTAGATTATGTTGAAGAACTTGTGTTCTAGTAAAGATAAGAGATTTCGAAGGTATTTCGAGTGCATCACATCTCTAATATGCAATATATAATATTAACTACTATGTAATTAAATAGTGAGACCATGTTTTATAGTTTTAGTTACATATTTACGCTTGCGAATGAGCTCAGTCGTCAAGATCATTTTGCTAATAGAGAGTGTCCGTTTAAGTCATAACGGTTTTTTGATGAGACATCTTGTTAAGTTGATATTCATCGTCCGACGAATTTCGTATGACGCAGATAGCAGACTTTAACAGGAATTGGTGTCTGGCACGAGCTGGCCGGCTACTCATATGTTTAACCTGATGGAGGCTGCACGCGTTCGGCGCGCGCCTCAATGAATCACTCGGGGGAATATCCCATCGAATCTAAATCTTCACAAACACTAACACCACAACTTAAACATATGCTACAATGATCTTAATTAGTCATGTAATACTTTAATTTGTGTTTTTATATATATAGTTTAAATTTCAACAGTTTTCCTTCTGGCCGTACGGTCAAACCCACGGATTTTCCAAAAATGTAATCTAGCGAGCAGATACAACAACAGCTCTTACACACGTTATGAAATACTAGCTTTATTGAGTCACTCGGAAAGGTTTTTTGCTGACGCGCTCGTATAAATCTCTTTTTGCAAGCGTTGACAGTTCGGCAACATTTGACTAAGAATTTTACGTGAACGTAAGTCGACATGTCAAGGTCTTTGGGTGTCAAGACCTTTCTAATTCAAAAACATGACATTGGCAAAATTGTGGTCACACTCTACCATAGAGCCATTAAATCAAAAGTTGAAGTTGACCTTTCTAATGTAACAAAAAATCGACCCTTTTTCAAATTCTGTTTCGGAATCAAGATCATTAAAGACGGTGTGAACTTAACAGAGAAGAGATGCTTTAATCACAATTACGATATGAATACATAAAATATACAGGTAAGTAGGTAACTGTGGTTTGTGGATGTTGCGGTCAGTGTGGTCAGTTGTAGAACATTAATAACTTCCGTTAAATGTAACTATTTTTAGAATAGGATAATCTTTTACAGTAATCTATATCTATACAAATAAATAAAATAAAAGTGTCTGTTTGTAATATTAAAATAACCGCTTTTTAATAAATGCATGTGTACATGTAATAAAATATCATTTTTTTTTAATTTTTGTCTGCTTGCGTGTCGGTCTGTCTAGAGTAGCATAGGGAGCAAACTAACAGACGGGTTCACCGAGGGTAAGTGCCTACCGCCACCAATCGACATCTCCGACTGAAGAGCCATAAGTGCATTGCCAGAAATTTAGTGTCTGCCTTAACAAATTCAGTCAATCACGAACTCGACAAATTGCAATGAAAGAACTACGTGGAATCATTTTGCTACGGCGCCATAGTACCAATTCAATCGAGAGGAAAGCTTCAGCACAAATGGCCGACCCATTTGGCTGAAGCGTTGCTCACACGCCTCTAGCGGATTAACAGTTATTAGAAAGCGCGTCTACCTGTTTTGTCTTACGAACAAGGAACCAGCGAATTTTGCCTTTGTTACACTGACTGGGAATCGATTTGGTGATCTCAGCCTTCGAATGCTGTTTAATTGTACTACGGACTAAGTAACGTTAATTTTGAGGATAATCTACTAGCGAGTCTGAGTCATAAGTGCACCGTTAGTGGATTATCCTTATCAGCAGCATACAAGTAGATTTTACAAGATATTAAAAAATCCTGATGATGTGTCCAAGAGACGTGGTGACGTGTGAGGGTAACGGCAGATCTATGCGTCACAGTGGGGAATGTCTCGCGACAGACGCGTGGGCATATCAACGTAATGATCATTTATTAAGCTATTGAGATGATGTCACACCGCGCCACTGATGATCGCGTACTCGAATTGAAACTACTGTTTTATTACACCATTTCTTAATAATGTGAAGGAACGGATCTATGCTTGGCAGGCGTCCCAACTATTCCTATTGAGAAGTTGTACACATAAAAGGCAACCGTTACTGACTGATCTATTTACGCACAGCTCGAACCACTGATCGGATTACGCTGCAATTTGGCACACACTTATCTGTTGTGGTGTAGGCGTGCGCTAAGAAAGGGTTTTTCAAACCACACCCCCGAAAGGGGTGAAACGGGGGAGTATGTATGTATGTATGTAGCACCAAGATTACGTTTCGAAACTTTACGAGATAAATATATAGAGCAAATACCTGTTTCAGAGTATTTCGAAATTCAACCCCTTAAGGAGTAACATTTGGTAACTAGTCTTAGTCTAAGTCTTCAAAGCAATATGGGTATCGTTTTTTAAATTATTGGACGCTGGTTACAAAAATGACATCGGTTTTAAATTTCAACCAGGCAGAAGAAATATCATGAACTATCATCATCTTTATAATAAATTAGTAGTATGCCCGTGATCTGGCTTACGTTTTTATGGAAAAAAACTTTACTCTCTTTAGTCGGGAAAAAACAGTACCCAAGGTCCTAATGCTGACCTTAAACACCTTAATAAATTAAATTAAAAAGTTTTATCAAAATCGGTCCAGCCGTTTTATCCTGATGCGCGTTCAAACATAAAAACATATAAACAACAACCTTTTTCAGTATACATATTTATTTTCATTGAAATTGTTGGTGAGTGATTCAAATCGACTTGACTCGTTACGTACTAAATTTCTTTCCTGAGCAACAGTAGAACAGAAAAGGTTATTGATAATGTTAGTAATTGGAAGAACTTTCATTGCGCAATGTAAGAGTAGTAGTTACTCCTTACCTTGATGTTATCGTTCAATGATATTGAAGTTGGTTGCGTGTTTATATGGAAAACAAAAACGTACAAGGTGGTACACTCACTCTGACTTCAGCACAAACGTGCCGAATCAACCGTTACTACCCTCTCACAGAAGATCAACGTAAAATGACAGCGTTCGTGCTGCCGTGTTTCGTTGGTCAGGGCGAGACCGGAGGCCCAATGATGCAGAAGTGCAACAATGCAGTCATGCATTGTTGCACTTCTGCATTATTAATGAGTATGGTGACCACACCTAGATTCTGCAACAAATTAATTTACAAATTCATTTTTCACAGTTATACATATGATTCGACTCAGCAGTCGCCTCTAAATTCATATAGCACACTTATCACGCCCATTCCATCGATGTATCAGAGTTCAAAAGTGACCTTCACGACCACCATGAACAGGACCAGTTGATTGGCCCTAGTTTATAAATGTTAAATTAGGATTAAATTTACAAATGGTAAACTATTTAGGATTATCAAGAAAATAATTGCAAATGTTTAAATATAGATACGTCCGTAAAAAGTATTAGGAGGAGAAAATATGACACCATTATTCTTTTTTTTGATATGGTATCGTGGGAGAGCCACGCTTTGGCATGAATGGGCAGGCTCGACCGGAGTGATGCCACGGCCTCACAGAAAATCGGTGTGAAATAGCGCTTGCGCTGTGTTTCACCGAGTGAGTGAGGAAATCAGAGGCCCATACACCAACCCCTCCCCACATCCCTTTCCCCATCCCCCCCATGTCAGCAACGCACTTGTGGCGCCTCTGGTGTTGCGGGTGTCTATGGGCGGCGGTAATCGCTTACCATCAGGTGACATGTCTGCTTGTTTGCCACTATTACCATAAAAAAAAGATCTGTAAGGAAGGATCCACCATTTGTGAATAAAAACTTTGGGCCATTGGACTTTATAAAAAATAACTTTAATGTGACAGGTACTACTTGTTACTACTAAGACGTAGTACGACGACGTGAGGTCACGTAGCCACAACAGTTCGATAAGCAGCATCCGCGAGCACCCCACTCCAGAGCCTACCAAAATGTCCGGGTCATGTTTACAGTTGCAAGTGAAAGATAGTGATTGCACCACACACCGCGCGTGCGTCACACTCGCGCTGCTCGCGGCAACGTGTCTCACTTTCACTGCGCGTGCGCGTGCGCAGCGTGCCGGCGCGTCCGTCCTCTTTCACTGAATGGCCTTGACCTCGCAATGTCCGCGCCACCAACAGCGAGCCGACTCCTTCATGATGTAAACTTATTGTATATACGTATAGACGTAAAGTATTAGTATACGATAGTGCATATATGTACAAACAATACTCAGGGATGAACAAAACAGAATATCACAACCCTTATTCCTCCCGTGGGTGTTATAAGAGCCAACCTCAGATTAAATAAAAAAAGGTAGACAACGCACGGCCTTATTCTTATTGAAGCAAAAAAAGTAGCGTACTTTTCGTCAGATTCAAAAAATAACCCGACTGCGTCAATTTCTTCCATAAATCAATTGAATAATTGAAAAGAAAGAAAGTACGAAAAAGAAAACTGTTTTTAAATAATTTTTAATGTTTTTTTTTTTTAATTTTGATGTGCCTGTCACCGTTAGATTGTAAAAACCGTTAGATTATAATCTACCTAGCGAGATTGCAAGCTGTCGATAAATTGTCAACTGTGATATACTGCTTACGGGCGTCATATCATATTGTCAACGGTCCTTGTCCTCGAGTCAAGTAAAGTTAGAAATTATTAAATTAATCACAAATTAATTTTACACAACAATTCTATATAATTAATCCTAAGCTGTGAGATATTTTTAACATAAAATCAACTTACAATCACAAACAAATATGGCGGCGTGGGTAATATAATAATAATAATTTATTGTTTTCATAATGTAAATTTTACAACTGTATAGTATACACTAAGCCCTACACTAGGATTCCCTGTGTCGTGGGGATTAGTATCTTCGTTACAATTAAGAAACATAAGAAAACAAAGCGGACAAATATGTTATGCGCGTGTGTATACGTGTGTATGTGAGTGTGTGCGTTAGTGTGTGTATGTGAATGTGAGATTGTGTGGGTGTGTGCATGTGTTTGTGCCTACATGAGGTGGTGAAAAGGGTTGGTATGTATATGCATTTATTGCAAGACTTGCTATGCTCTCAGTTTCGTGGTAGCTTTTGTCCTATAACCACTGGTACACTGTTTTTTTATAGGTAATCCTATTCATGTCTATCACTCTGTTATTGAGAGTGTATAATTTTGTGTATAAGTAGGGACCCATAAATTTGAAAGTTCGGCATGAGAACGAGGTACGCACTTTCGACCTGCCCCATTCAATAGATCTATACGAGGCTCGAGCCTTCTCTTTCGCATTTCATGAAACCTTCAAATTATTGAGGCTATGCACAATTGTCTTTTTCTGAGAAATTTACACTCTCAATATAGCAAGTCAGTTGAGTAACGCCATGGTTTTCTTAAAACTATTTTTAATATAGAACGTTAAACCCGCTCGAATCTAATCAAACTAGATTAATATGTAGTCCCCCATACAACTATGCCGTAATTTAACACTGATTGGCAAATACTTAAATATACTATTCTCAGAATATTCGCATCGGCTACTGAGCTTAGTTTTTAAAAATGTGTGATAACTTTTCAGCCGTTTATACAGAGCGTCCACATGAGCTGCCCAGTCCAGATATTGATCAATTTAGACACCCAAATATGTGATGGTCCGAACTTGTTCTAGATGAGAGCATTCATCAATGTGTTGATTTATGGTATTACATGTGTGCAATTTAATTTGCATGGGGTGATCAGGTGCAGTTCGCTCAGATATTCTAAAAACCAAATATTTTGTTTTAGAAATATTTAGTGTCAAGAGGTTATTTTCTTACCAATTACTAATTTCTATAAGTCCTTTCTGGGTCATACAAACGACATCACTCAATTTTTTCTAGAAAAAATTATTGCTGTATCATCAGCAAATGTAAAAATATTTGCATTTAGCAGATTGATGGAGCAGAAGTCGGTTATATATAATAGAAACAGTGATGGTCCTAATATAGTGCCCTGCGGCACGCCAAATTTAATATTAGTGTAATCACCTGAACGCACTGTTTTCGTTTGTTTAAGTAAGACTGAAACCATCTCAATAAAAAATATGGTGTTTAACCAATCAGCGTGCGACTTGCAATTCGTCGATACCCTTTCACAATCTTTCGACTGTTTGCAATCTCACGAGATAGATTACAATCTATAGTTTTGACAATCTTACGGTAACATACCTAATATCACTCTCAAGACTAAGATGAATCTATTGACATCGTACACACAAAATGCATTGTTATTTTGTGCATTTGCATTATTCCGGATAATCTCCGCACTGGCTGGACCGATTTTCGTCCGAGTCCGATCCAGGGAGTAACTTAGGCTACTTTTTTAGACTAGCTTTGTCCAGCGGCGTTAGTCGCGGTACAACAATAAGCGCAGCTAACACCGCGGGGTTTAGCTAGTGAGATATATAAACTGTGTTCTCGAGATCACAATGTCTCAAAAACTACTAGGCTTAGAGTTTAGACAATATGAGCTTAACAAGACGAAGTAGAAAGAGGCCGCAAATACACGTCACACAAGAGTCTTATGTATCACGCAATTTGCATTCATTTGTGTGGGCGAGATATGATACACGTCTGTGAGCAATGCAAGGTGGAGGTCACGATAAGTTTAACGGCGATGGTTCAGAAATCACAAATGCAGTATAAATCTATATGTTGAGATTTAAAATTAAAGTAACAATAAAATTCGATGGCTAAAAAAATGAATAGCCTCTATTTAAGTCATTACTCTAATTAAAAAATTTGTGCAAAGTGTGACATTTTCAATTATTTTGGTTGGTATCTTGCCTGACCGGCCGCTTGACTGTAATCGCACTGGGAGTAAATGCAATGAAATGAGTTGAAAGTGAAATAACAAACGAGAGAATGACACTGAGACTGCGATACTCGAAGAAGTGAGAGATGCGTTCTCATCACGTCCAAGTTACTGCAGTACTGCGATTGAAACCACCACTAGGATATTGATATCAATTGAACAGAGATTACATGGTGTAAAATTAATTACTCTATCTCATTAAATAATTTAGTTTTACATAATAGCCGATAGGTCAATACACGGATGTTTTAATGTGCACTGCGAACATAATTTTAAGCCTAAGGTCCGGTTTACAGGCTAGTTGTTAAACGGATGTCAAGAGGAGTCTTGACCATAAAACTCGTGTTATGTGGACACCAGAATCGTTAAGGTTACCTTATCTCTTACGTAATATAGTGGGGTTTTGATGTCTAATTTATCGAGTGCAATTGGTTTCTTCTTTCCTCAAAGATCTTTTTCGTTGCTTTATTGTCGATTGCTTTATACTCCTTAAGTCGCAATTGTCCGTGAAACTAATACGGTCAAATAAGTGTTATTTATTCAATCTATACATCTATTCAAATAAATAAAATTGGAGTGTCTGTTTGTAATATTAAAATAGCCGCTTTTTAATAAATGCATATGTATGTATGTACATGTACCAAATTTTTTTGTTTTAATTTTTGCCTGTCGAACTGTTTGTTAATCTGTCTGTTTGTTTCGGGTAATCTCTGGAACGGCTGTTCCGATTTTGACGGGACTTTCACTGGCAGATAGCTGATATAGGTGTCACTTAGATCCATAAATTCTTAACCGCACTGATATGTTAGGGACGCTAATGGTAGCTAGTGACGGTAGTTGGTGGAACGTTAATACGGTGGGTATATCAAGAACCTTCTACCTTAAAGTTCGACATGGAGGGCGTTGGCTGCTGAGCCACTTTAATTATGATAAACAAAAATAACCCTCGTACTAATATTATAAATTCAAAAGTTATTCTTTGTGTTACGATTTCACGGCTAAGCCACTGCACCGATTTCTATGAAATTTAGTATAGAGATAGCTTAATTCTTGAGGAAGGACGTAGACTACCCTGTACCACGATAACCAACATAAATGCGGATGGAGCCGCGGCCAAACGGTAGTTGTACAACTGATTTACATTTTACATAAATATAACGTATATTTATAAAACTGTTAAGGTTGAATTTAAACTTTTTCAAAATAATATAGGTATCAAATATGGTAATCATGTATATTGTACGACTGGGTTTTTCGTATCGATGATCATTGACGCACAGTCATGAAAAAAAATAGTAACTAAATGTGGTTTTGTTTTGCGTTCAATGAATTGTTAAATTCGATGGTAAGTACACGAGTAGTTTAGGTAAGAACTGGCCATTGTTGTCGGTTGAGTCGAAGGAACGTGGCTGCCTATTCATTGAACTGATGACAACGGGTATGAGTCGTGCATATTAAGTGACGATTTCACATGGATAGAGCGTAAGGGAATTAATTAACAAGTTTACATCGAAAAGGAGGAAGAACTAATTAAAGTACTTAAATAGAAAATTGATTATTTCTCCGGGAATTGTGACGCTCATGATTGGTAGGTATTTAATAAATACCTGTGGGTTTTGAATTGTCCGAGGAAGTGCACTGACCGTGCTTATCAGTCGGCCTTTGACCGTTGACCACAGGCATCTATGTATTTAATACTATATTGAGCGCATTAACTTCTGTAGTATTTATATTTAGTATATTATTTTATCTTTAGTTTAAAGTTAGAAGCTTTTGAGTTGTTCCTGTGGCTTTCTTAATGCGATAACTATTGAATAAAGTTATAAAAATACTTATGATCTGAATCAAACTTATGGACTATTTATTGAAACTTAAAAAATATGTTAAAAAAGTCTGTTTACGATTACTTAACGGGAAGATATTATGTATGTATGTAAGTATGATTAACATTGTGAAATATTTCTCAATAGAGTGGTGCGAGATGCGGCGCGTGCGTAGTTGCTCAACATAACGCGGTGTGACACATTCCCTGGTAACGGTAAACTGCATCTGTTGGCCTTAACACTGCTAGCACAACTCTTAGAGTTCTCAAAAGTTGTTGGTAATCGTGATTGACGTATGTGTGTGGGCATCTTGCGAATGGGTTTTAGCATGTGTAATGGTTCCGCGGAAACTGCGTACATGGTGGTTAAATGAAATCATTTCCGTCCTTTACCATGACTCGTTAAGATTACTTACAAAATTGTTATCTTCCTTTTTTGGGTCCGATGATTCTGTGAATATTTACTTTACTGTTGAATGATGATTTTGTATAAATAAATGTAGATGTATGTAGGTATGTCAAAAGTAATGATGTTCGAAATATGTACTTTGTAAAAGATCATATATTATTTTATAACAACCGCAACATATAATAACTTATATAGTTCACATGGCAACTGTTATTCAAACAACCCATCTTGTGCCGAAGTATAAAAACTGAGCTTATAGTAGGTACGCAGGTCACACGCCATCCCGTCACTCACACGTAGTTCAACCATAATATTTGGAGTGTGACCGCGGCGCGGTCGGCTCTGTAGCGGCTCGTATCCGTGATGTGTGTGTGACGCAGTGACCGTGCG
This sequence comes from Spilosoma lubricipeda, assembly GCA_905220595.1. NCBI lineage: Eukaryota > Metazoa > Arthropoda > Insecta > Lepidoptera > Erebidae > Spilosoma > Spilosoma lubricipeda. The sequence continues at coordinate 19,629,255 of HG992290.1, read as the reverse complement.
CACTGACGTCACGGGTGACGTAGGTATTCGCCACGTCACACGCCTGCCATCTGCCGCCTGTAACAACTTACAACTGGCGTGTATCCAAACAAATCTCACTTCTTACATATTCCTTTGGATAATAATTACTTACAGTTACTTATACGTCATACAGAGTGGACAAGTTGACAAGTGATGACAAAAATGTATTGCGTCTTCAAAGCTACCTTTTTGTTTATTCTAGTAAAGTTCTCAGCTGATAGCCAGCGCCGGCGTTGCCATGTACTTCATATGTAAGTACTCGTGTGTATAGTGAAGGCTGCACGCGACTAACGTCGACATCCATTAGGCTTCGTCAATTACACATACCTGATTGAATTAAGAATAACCTAATTGTATATGTTTAGAGCTCTTATGTGATAGCATCGACCGTAAATCTGATATTGGCACTCAGAATGAGTACATGCTTACAGGCGCGGGCGCGGAGATGTTGTTTTATACTTGATACTCCAATTTTTGAGTTTCCTTTTTATAATGAAGACTTGTAGAGTATGTGGTCTGCATCTCAAACAACTATTAGTACCTAGATAGCATGCGCAGCAAAAGCCACTGTATTACTTAATGTCGTTCTTGAAACACGTTGTAAACTTAGTTTGAACTTTTTACTAGTTTTTAAATATTAATATTAGTATTAATCTTTTTATTTCCTCGTGTTGGCTGTGTTACCCAAAACGCCATGACAGTCTTCCGGCCAAAACCTCCCACGCTCTTCCTGTCACTTGACCACAGATAATAATAACAATCGACGTAAAAAAAACTTGTAACATTAAGTCATTCTATTACTTATAAGTTTCCTTTAAAACTAAAAAAAACAGTTCACTTCTTTTCCTTCCCCCTTTAACCATATATATAAACAAAACAAAAATTTTACAATCTTATGTTATTTCTTCTATTTCTTAAATAATCTGTTCCATAAAAGCTTAGCTTTAAAACTAAAAAAAAACAGTTCACACCTTTAAATTTTCCATATTAAACATTTCATTTAAATTAACTAACAACGCACCAGAAGGTTTATTTTTCAAAAATATAAATAAAAAAAAAAATATTTCGGACAACTAACACACAAAAAATAGTGATAATTATACTGAGTTTAAAATTGACAGAAAATAGTCCATTAAACTAATTACCGTGGAAGAGCCACGCTTTGGCATGAATGGGCCGGCTCGACCGGAGTGATACCACGGCCTCACAGTAAACCGGCAACAGTGTTTGCGCTGTGTTTAACATATATATATATATTAAAACTAACCGTTTACGAAAAGTATACAAAATAAAAAATATGTACTCAAATTGGTATAGAATAAGTCGACATCTGGGTACTGACCGATCAGAGAGTTGAGGAGACTAACTGCCAGTGGGAGCGTAATGAATGTGTAAATGAGAAGGAAATTATTTATTTTTTAATATATTATTTATATTCTTTATATATATATAATTCTTCTGTGAGTGTGTATGTCACTGAACTACTCTCAAACGACTGGACCGATTTTGATGAAATTTTTTGTGTGTGTTCAAGGGGATCTGGGAATGGTTTAGATTCACAATTTTGTCCGCTGGACAACGTTTTTTTAATTAATTTTTAATTTATTAGTAGTTATGGCAAAACGACGTTTACCGGGACAGCTAGTACCTATATATATATTTAGTATAAGTATTTAATATTTGTTTATTAGACGGCAACAGTAAGTAGGTCTAATATGTTATTAGTAACATTTTACTTACGTCTTATGTTATTAACGTAAAGGTGAAATTAACACTTTTAAACCTGATTTCACTAGGACTATCATTGCATGACGCAATCAGGGTGCCTCAAGTCTGTTGCTTACCATCGTTAGGGTACTATTGGAACTAGATGGCATTCCTGCAAGCAGCGAGTTAGTTTTAATGTTACATTGTTTAGTAATATTAATACTGATAACATAATATATGAGTGACGACGTGCTCAATGTCAAGTCCTGGTCTTCTTATGTCTATTTACCACAAAAACATAACATAACCTTTAAAAAAATATTTTTTAAATTAAAATGGTCTCGAAATCTTTTCTAGAGATACGTTTTATAGTTAGAGCTATTTATTTATTTAAGCTTACCACAAATACATTGGATAATGCAGACTTAAAGCCATAGGGATTATGTTCAGGTCGACCTTTGGGTGGTGCAGAGCTATGTGTAGCAGGTATATCATTGGAGCAAGTGAAAAGGATTGCTTAATTTACGTATAGATACTATTCACTGGTATACACTGATATTAAAGTCGTACAATGTCATTGCAGTCGTAAATCCTGGCCTCTGACCAGGACTTTATTACTCTTAATTGTCCGTGCGCAGATGCTGCGTAATTCATACATACATATGTATACATATAGGTATGATTGGATTGGATAGGTAGGTGACACACCGACCATTGGTTTTGACTGTATGATCGAGGGCAATGATCCGTGTCAGCTGGTTTTACCATATAATTAAGAACTCCTGGAGGCGAACTTTAACTTTATGGACCATAACAAGAGCACGCAAACTAATGATTTTTTTTTATTTTCATTTAAAGAGTATTCAAATGTAATTCCGTTATTTAATTATTAATCCTCCTCTAAAACAAATACCTTACTGTTAAATAAGCATGATGATTTTCCTGTGCCTCAATCTATATTATAAACTAGCTGAACCCCGCGGTGTTAAACGCGGTTATTGTTGAACAGCGAGTAACGCCGCGGGACAAAGTTAGTCTAAAAAAAGTAGCCTAAGTTACTCCCTGGATCATCAGCTACTGCCAGTGAAAGTCCAACTCGGTCCAGCCGTTCCAGAGATTACCCGAAACAAACAATGAGACAAAAAAAAAATAACGACATTTTTGGTATATGTGCCGTGTATACATACCTATGCATTTAGTAAAAAGCGGTTATTTTAATATTACAAACAGACACTCCAATGTTATTAATTTGTATAGATGTGTTTAGAAATATTTAAGTACGCTTGTCAGCGATCAGGCTACTTTAGCGCAGGAACTGCCTACACTTTTAATAAGACACCTTTTTAATAGATTCGTCGAGTTTCAGTTATTGCTACAATCCTAACTAATATTATAAATGCGAAAGTAACTCTGTCTGTCTGTCTGTCTGTCTGTCTGCTACTCTTTCACGCCAAAACTACTGAACGGATTTGAATGAAATTTGGTATACAGATATTCTAGACCCCGAGATAAAACATAGGCTACTTTTTATCGCGAAAAAGGGGTTGTAAGGGGTTAAAAGGGGGGGGGGGGAAAGTTGTATGGGATTTCATAATTTTTAAAGATAAAACCATGAAACTTTATATTTAAGAACTTGATAAAAAATAATAAAACATTAGTTCTAGCGTTTTTGAAATTTCGACCTGTGAGGGGATGAAATAGGGGTTGAAAGTTTGTATGAAGTTCGTCATTCTTTAAGTTGGAAACATGAAACTTTACTTTTGGGCTGCTGATTAAAAATGAATAAACACGTATTTCAACGTTTCTAGATATTCTACCCTTAAAGGGGTAAAATAGGGGTTGAAAGGTTGCATGGAAGTTCGTCAGTTTTTAAGTTCGAAACATGAAACTTTGTTTTTGGGCTACTGACTAAAATTAAGTAGATACGTATTTAAGCGTTTCTGAATATTCTACCCCTAAGGGGTGAATTAGGGGTTGACATTTCGCATTTAGGTTAGTCTGGAAGTCTGTAATTTTTGAAGTTCGACAAATGAAACTTTGTGTTTGGGCTACTGATTAAAAATGAGTAGATACGTATATAAGCGTTTCTGGATATTCTACCCCTAAGAGTTGAAATAGGGGTTGAAAGTTTGTATGGAAGTTCGTCATTTTTTAAGTTAGAAACTTGAAATTTTATTCATGTGCTACTGATTAAAAAAGAGTAGATACGTACTTAAGCGTTTCTAGATATTTTAAATATGTGAAATAGGGGTTGAAAGTTTGCATGGAAGTTCGTCATTTTTTAAGTTCGAAACATAAAACTTTGTTTTTAGGCTACTGACTAAAAATGAGTAGATACGTATTTAAGCGTTTCTGGATATTCTACCCCTAAGGGGTGAAATAGGGGTTGACATTTAACGTGTAGGTTGGTCTGGAAGTCCGTAATTTTCGAAGTTCAAAACATGAAACTTTGTTTTTGGGCTACTGACTAAACATGACTAGATAACTATTCAAGCGTTTCTAGATATTCTACCCCTAAGGGGTGAAATAGGGGTTGAAAGTTTGTATGGAAGTTCTTCATTTTTTTAAGTTAGAAACTTGAAATTTTATTCATGTGCTACTGATTAAAAAAGAGTAGATACGTACTTAAGCGTTTCTAGATATTTTAAATATGTGAAATAGGGGTTGAAAGTTTGCATGGAAGTTCGTCATTTTTTAAGTTCGAAACATAAAACTTTGTTTTTAGGCTACTGACTAAAAATGAGTAGATACGTATTTAAGCGTTTCTGGATATTCTACCCCTAAGGGGTGAAATAGGGGTTGACATTTAACGTGTAGGTTGGTCTGGAAGTCCGTAATTTTCGAAGTTCAAAACATGAAACTTTGTTTTTGGGCTACTGACTAAACATGACTAGATAACTATTCAAGCGTTTCTAGATATTCTACCCCTAAGGGGTGAAATAGGGGTTGAAAGTTTGTATGGAAGTTCTTCATTTTTTAAGTTAGAAACATGAATCTTTATTCATGTGCTACTGATTAAAAAAGAGTAGATTCGTGCTTAAGCGTTTCTGGATCTTCTACCTCTAAGGGGGTGAAATAGGGATTGAAAGTTTGCATGGATGTTCGTCATTTTTAAGGTTAGCAACATTGAACTATATTTTTGAGCTACTGATTAAAAATGACTTGACACCCGTTAAAGCGTTTCTGGATATTCTACTCCTAAGGGGTGAAATGATTAGTCTGGAAATCCGTCATTTGTGAAGTTCGAAACATGAAACTTTGTTTTTGGGCTACTGATTGAAAATGAGTAGATATGTATTTAAACGTTTCTGGATATTATACCCCTAAGGTGGTGAATTAGGGGTTGCAAGATTGCATGGAAGTCTGTCATTTGTTGAGTTAGAAACATAAAATATTATCTTTGGGTTACTTATTAAAAACGAGTAGATACATATTTAAACGTTTCTGGGTATTCTACCCCTAAGGGGAGAAATATATAGGCATTGGCATTTCATATATTAGTTAGTTTGGAAGTCCATAATTTTTTAATTTAGCAGCCTGAAAACTTTCGGCTTTATGTTTCTGATGATTACAAATAGACGAATACTTATATCAGCATTCGCAAATTCTGTTCCTAAAGGGGATGAAATATGGGTCAAATGTTTGTATGAAAGTTCTTTTAAATGGGCTATTGATCAAAAATAAATAAATAGGTTTAAAATATGAATAAATTACTAATACATACTTTTACACAGTTTTAATTAAATACATATAACAAACTTCCACGCGGGCAAAGCCGCGGGCAACAGCTAGTGTTAAATAAATAATTTGTTTGAAATTCCTGGATTCATTGTTTCCGATTATATCTTTATTTTGGTTTCATAGCGCTAAAGCAGAAGCTTACAGTTTGCTTAAATACATATACTTATTGTAAATGTGGAAATACTCTTATTTACTATTACACCACGAGACAGAAGTAGAGTAACTATTAATGGTTAAACTGATGGTTGTGAGGCTCGATGATGCAATGAGGATCGCTTATGAATGATTGTGTAAGTGGTGGAGGGGGCTCGACGGACCGGCCGCATGCTGCGGTCATGGACCTGAGGCGAGATGTGGGACAGTAATGACGCCACGCACCTTGAGCTCTCAAGCCTACCTGGTTTAGTTTCCATTCCGGACATATTTATTTACGTACTAGTTAATTATGAAATTTTAAAACTTGGAACCTACAAAATGATCGTGAGTTTCCTTAAAATACAAAAATAAAAAAAAAAAACAATCCAATTTAATAAAAAGCGGCCAAGTGCGAGTCGGGCTCACCCATGAAGGGTTCCGTAGCAGCAAGTAATATAATATAATTTTTATTTTATTTTTATATTTGTGTTGATTGAATGAAAGGTAAATTGCGGTTTACGATTGATGACGTATTAAAAAACTACTAACTAGGTCTCGTTCAAACCAATTTCGGTGGAAGTTTACATGGTAATATACATCATATTTTTTTAGTTTGTTCATTCTCTTATTTTAGAAGTTACAGATATTAGAAACCTCAATATCATTTTTGAAGACCTATCCACGTAAGCATGGGTTTGATGAAAATAATATTTTTATGTTTCAGTTCTAAGTATGAGGACCCCCAAAATTTATTGTTTTTTTTCATTTTTGTATGAAAATTTTAATGCGGTTTACAGAATATATCTACTTACCAAGTTTCAACATTATAGTTCTTATAGTTTCGGAAAAAAGTAGCTGTGACATACGGACGGACAGACAGACAGACATGACGAATCCATAAGTGTTTCGTTTTTTGCCTTTGGCAGGGAACCCTAAAAACCATGTACCCTTTTACCCATTTACCCATTACGAAAATTATGCCAACGGAGGGGTATGTTTGGTACATTTTAAGCTTATAGGAAGGACGAGTGCACAAAGTTATTTTTTTTTAACTTTCTGCGCTTCATTCATGAAATAAGATCGAATCGATCTCGATCGCTCGATGCTCTATTTAAGTTAAAAATAACATACACCTTCATGGATATGGACCATATATATGAAAGCTCTACCTACATACGTTAATTAAGCATTAACTATATTAATGATGTATCAGTTATAAGGTAATAATTACTCAATTTGTGTAATGTAACGAACCTCCCGGACACTTACCAAAAAGTATGAACTTCGCGGTTTGTCAATACTAGTAGAGGTAAAGCTAAGGTTCTATGGTAGTGTTAACGAGCTGCTGAAACTAATAAAATAAAAGCAAACAGTCTCCAAGGTGAGAGGAGAGCGCCGGCGGCGCTTAGTGCGTCAATGCATGAGCAAAGCGCCATTGTACGAGATTGAACGTGAGAACAAACAAATATGTGGGTTCAGCATCCGGCCATTAAACAGACTTTACTGAATTAATAGAATTGCAATTTTTTATGTCTTCAGACTCCGGTTTCATTTTGCTGGAAATATTTGCAATTTATGAATATCATCAAATGCTTTTATTAGTCCACGGGTGGACATAAGGATCTGCTGATTAAAATTTATGATAAAATTTTCACGTAAAATATTAAATTAATCAATCAAACATAACAATAATAAATAGCATTGTTTCTAATATGTGTTATACGTATCACTCAAGTCATATTATACAAAGTATTATTGTTATTGGAAATCGGTGAGGGACATTTCAGTTTTGATCCCCTGTAATAATTATAATACGGCTTCATACTTTGTATTAAACATAACCTATTTTAAAAAAGTTAATTAATTAGAGAATTTGAACAATACCTGGGAACGTACCTACAGTTTAGTCTATAAACCTGCCCAGTTTAATATCGTCTGGACTGTCAGGATATATCAGATGCAATCGGCTCGATCTCCTGACGATTGGGTACATAGCTTAGAGGCATAGTTCTTTCGCTCGACCGGAAAAAAACGCCACATGGATTTTTTGCCTTGTTCAACCAATTTGGGGAGGCCACGCTTCGGCATAAATGGGCCGGCTCGACCGGAGTGATACCACGGCCTCACAGAAAACCGGTGTGAAATAGCGCTTTCGCTGTGTTTCACCGGGTGAGTGAGGATACCGGAGACCCATACCCCAACCCCTTCCCACATCCCTTTCCCCACCCTCCATAGGTCGGCAACGCACTTGTGACGCCTCTGGTGTTGCGGGTGTCCAGGGGCGGCGGTAATCGCTGACCATCAGGTGATAGGTCTGCTCGTTTGCCCATTTATACCATAAAAAAAAATTTGGCAAACAAATTATCGCCTACGAAATGTAAATCTATACTTAGCAAATGTTTCTTAAGTATGGTATGCATCGTTTCAAATTTCAATATCGGGTACACACAATCACTCAAGAAGAAATTAGTAACATCGTGTACGTACTAATTGCATTCAGCTGATTTCAGCATCAAAACTACAATAAGTTTAAGAATATTAAATGAGTATTAAATCTTCGTTACACTTTACCATACCGATACCATAGACATGAACAAATACGCAAATAATACTGATCGTCATTTAGGTACACTATGACCTTGTATTATTTACTAACATTAAAAAATGTTCTCAATAGAAGTGAAAGACTATAAAGTTAAGAAGTTAGTCACAAAGCTTTCACTCATTCATCAGTCTTCTTGGTAGTGGGTGAGTCAGCACCACACGCCATGTCTGCCCCAAGTAGTTAATGAAGGAATTCGGCAAGTGTGTACTTCTTGCTTGACGCATAGAGCACAATAAGATCATTCAGGACTTGACTGGGTTTCCCATTTAACGCCATATCCTAGCAAATATTTGATTCATATCTTTGTATAAAATTGACTTTTCAGAACTACACATTTCCTGACATAAGACCTTATAGGCACACGTAGGCAACTTCTAACTAACCGTTATTGACGCACGCATCTTCCAATCTAAATAACTCGCACAGATGAATCCTTAGTCATAATCGGTAATAAGGATTTGCGATGTTACCTACACACCAAAGAAATGCGTATCAAATTTGATTAATATCGACCTTGTCGGCAGTTCGTCGACCGTCTGCCACGCGTGCAGACTTGTATCCGAAAGCTCATTGACTAACAGCGCAAGAATGCAAAGAATGCAACTACAAAAACGCGGGTGTCAATCAAAGGCGGCCCTTCACTTCACCGTTGTATTACTTTTTGCAAATATAAAGTATCGGCAACACTAGAGAATGTTGTGAAATAATTCCCGAAATCGTTAATGGGATTCTAGTGGGTCGATTTTGGGGTTGTACATCGTGTGAGTATAGGATGAGTAATCGACAGTGGTCACGTAGCCCGTGTTTGTATTCACCACAAAGTAAATGTTTTATTAAAGACGAGTGTGACCGCGGTTGAACGCCGGCGTACGTATGAATGAGCTCGCGTAGTGTTGACATTTGAAACACGTGCACGGTTGTATCACACTGTTTGAGCGGAGGCGAGCGAATCTAATACGTCATCTATTCTATTGTAGCTCGACGTTTATCAAAGTATTACATTTGCGTCTTAATCGAAATAACATTAGGTATCTAGGTAGGTATTCATATGGCATTGTGTCGTTGCTGTTTTATGACTTAGTACAATTTGAGATTACAAGTTTAGTCAAGTAACAATGTTTGTTTGTTTTTTTTTACTTCTTTACCGTAACCATTAGACATTTATAATGGGAGAAGGAAGCGCCTAAAGCCGTGTACAGATTTGCGAAATGTAGTATGCAATGTAACATGAAAGGAGCATTTCATAAATGTGGACGCAGCGCGCGCATGTACTGAACTGAGCGTACTCGCATCTGTTTCCGGCATGCGCGCGGCCAACATAGTTCGGTCTGTTGAGAACACGCGAAAATAATGAATTTCATTTCAGATGTTTTTTGGAAAAAGATTAATTTTGTGGATTCCACAAAATTTCTCTTGTTCTGTACAACTCAACTAACTACATTACTTTGTTTCACTCCATGATTCAACTGTAGCCTCTGTCGTAGTTGTGTTTTCTTCCATGGTTCGCGCGCGTTCAGACACACATAACATAACCCGTCCACACTGGCGCTCCATGCACACTACGCGCCCATTTCTGTTCGGCAAATAAACCGAAAAATGGCGAAATGCTCTGTTTGTTCGCGTAGTCAGCACGATTCGTACGCGCAAACCGTTCACACTATGGGAATTCTGTTACATTGCATGATAAGTTGCTACAATGTAGACGGAGAATTCTTTCATTGCGTGTTACATTGCATGCTATAAGTATTAGCTGAATTAAAAATCGAAAACTTAAGATTACCCATTTCTTCGTCTAATTATTAACTAACCTGATGTCAGGCTATTTGAATCATACTGAAGCGGAACGCGATAAGCTTGAGCGACTTCAAAATTTTGATTTTGTCAAAGAACGGTTCGAGCGACTGATTTCACAAAACAGTAAAATCAGTCTTTTTACAGTTTAAGCTGAACTCGCTTACGGAATGCTCAGTTAGTTCAGTTACATCTTTTTACGAAAATTATGTGAACTGAGGACGGAGGAGCATGAGATAAGATTTGCACAGTTGTAGTTTTTATAAAGGTGGAGTGCAGTAAGTTAAGAAAGAATTTCGACCACCAGGCGACCTGCGTGACCCCTGTTCACTGTCACTGTCTCATGGAAGTTTTATGATATCTGTTAATAATGAGAATAATGAGATCATTTTGAAGTAATAAATGGTCAATTGCTGCGTCAATTGTTTCTAAATACTAAAACCAGCCATTGCGGTCGGACTCGCGCACGAAGGGTTCCGTACCAATTATCAATAAAAACTTTTACTATTTATACTCTCGATTGTCAGCACTTCATGGAACTTGTTGTAATACATTCTAGAAATAAACTCACTTGTACATATTCCACTATTTTAATTAAATTTATAAATAATAAAAAAGTTATAATCCTTTGAGAATGCCATAAGGCAAAACCGGTCAGGTGTAAATTTAATTAAAATAGTGGAATAAGTACAAATGAGTTTATTTTATTCTGGTTTTTAGTATTTTTTGTTATAGCCGGAAAATTTCAACAGTCTTACTTTTTTTTTCTAACTACCACGGTTCATGAGATACAGACTAGTGACAGACGGACGGACAAACAGATGGACAGCAAAATCTTAGCAATACGGTGCCGTTTTACCCTTTGGGTACGAAACTCTAAAAAACACCCTCTTACAATTGTGAATTACATCATAAATTCAAAAAAAAAAATGTTCCATAGAGATGGATTATGGTTGTATACTGAGACTCTGAATTTATTCAAAGGTTTATTAAATTGGCTGTTGTAAATATACCTACACGTTTGAAATAAGTTCATCATAGCATTCTTCGCAAGTCACGTCATTAAATAATCGTTCCGATTTAAGGTGGCTATAAAAAAAAATATTTGCATACCGAACTAAGCATACGCATCCTTTTTGAATGAATATCAAAACATGTTGTACCAGTATTTCACTAATGATATTTATCATCATCTGCCTAGCCTTTATTATTCCCAAGATTTGGGGTCGGTTACTAGTTCAACCGGTTATAACTGAATATCAGTTTTTACACGGAGCGACTGGCATCGGACTTCCCGTGTTCCCGCAATCCTGAGGGTGAACTGAATTCGAAGGTTGAACTAGTTGTCAGTATATTTGAGGGCACTGACTTCCCAATAACGTTTGGCATAGATGTTCATGGCAACCGGGACCGACGGCTTAAATTGCTCTCCGAGGCACGGGCGGAAAACACCGCCATTTTCCATTCTCCGGGCGGCTATTAGGAAGAATTTCTGGTAAGAAAAACTCAACAGCATTCCGATCTGGAAATCGAACTCGAGACCTTTTGATCAGTGGTCGCTTACGTGCACTAGACCAACGAGGCAGTCACTAATAGCCGGACTATTAGTGACTGCCTTCAATGTCAATTTAGACATTCGAAGGTGCATAAAATTCCAACAAGCTTAAAAATCAGTAAAATTGTTCAAAACATAATTATAAATAATATTTAAAAGTTCGCCATCATTCCCGTGTATGGAAAAAAAAATTCAAGGTCAAAGGTCACAACAATGAGTTTTTCGCGATTTTCAGCAAAACGGTAAGATTTATCATAAAAAAACCTATGACAAAAATTATAGATCATAAAATTATCTATAAAAAATGTTATGTACTTTTTTCCTACGAGCCACCATTTCTGAGATATAACGATTCAAAAAGTTATAAAAGTTGTTATCGTCATAACGAGCCACCATTTCTGAGATATAACGATTCAAAAAGTTATAAAAGTTGTTATCGTCATAATATGCACACGTTTCCATGCCACCTATGAGGTTAACGCGTTTTTTAACGTAGTTTCCCCAATAGGCCTACTTCACGGTCAGTTGTGATCCTGTTTAATGTGAAACTATTGCAAAATAACGGAAGTTTTCAAAGATTGGAAAAGATAAAAATGTAAATTATAAAATAGTGGTAAAGTTTATTCGCCTGATTCGTAAGTTTCAAATTCTTCTTGTTCTTCTTCTTCATCTTCATTTAGGATGCAAGTAGATTGTGTCAATAGCGATGTATCGCATGACACTTTGTCGGAATCAAACGAATCCTCTATTGTTTATGATTCAACATTAGAGCACGAGTGACAATTTGTGCTTGCCAGAGAACAAAACAGTCCAACTTTTTGCAACCACATTTAGCACTGCATAACTTTTTGCATTGGTCTTTGGACCTTGGTCGAACAGCAGTCATGACACAATGGCAAATATTGTGCATATTAATTTTAAATTGTCTAAATTTGATCGTTTATTTTTTTAAAGCACTCGTTCCACAAGATATGTCAACGATTCTGGGCTTTCATTATTTAAATCTTCAAACATGCGACTTGGTGGAGGGTAGTTAGAATTACCAAATACTGTGGTTTGAATAAAATATCATGATGATTATTCACTAAGCATATGAATGTTGATGTTCTCGATTTCTCAGTGATAATAAGTTTATCACCATACTTTACTTTTAGTCGTAGCTTAATCGTCCTGTAATTCAAAGTCGTACTATTGCAAACATTTTGTAATTCGTTCAAAGTGAACTGACAGTCATCGCTATTTTCAATGTAAGTAAATATTTTCTCCATTGCCAGATTCGTAGCTTCGTCTTTAGGACGACCCATAGCAATCTCGATGATACTTAGCTTCAGCAGCAACTAAATCATATTCAAATTCGACTCGAGCAAGAACAGCTTTTACTACAGCATCGTTACGAGGCCGAGCTGCTTTCAGAATTGAATCTTTAAATTGAAGTGTACTTACTTGGCTAATTCGACGGCGAAAATCTGAGGATTTTCTTCTTTCATACTCTTCATTCAATTTCTGGCCACAAAATAATATGATAATGAATGACGTTTTATTCCAATTTGTCTCTTTAAAATGCTCTCCTATAATTTTTTTAGATACAGTGCAGTTTTAGAGATACAACAACTTACGTGGGGGGTATCGATTTATTGAAATCGCATGAAAATATCATCTTTCGGATTATCTGGTCTACTAAGCAACAAAATCAGCGTTTGCGTTTGTCGTTTTAAAATAAGTCAAATATTAATGAATGTATCGAAACTGGTTCTATGATATGAGACAAGTTTTACACAATTTGACGCGTGCCCAGTGGATTCTTGCGCACTGATTTCTTTGACGTCATCAGTTATGAACTAAGTCTCGTCATTGTATCATGATGATGGTGACATTTGTGAAGCCATGACGTGGGACATCTGGTAAGTTTTTTTCCTCCTTGTATTTTAATTCGGTATTAGCACGGCTGAAGAGGAGTCCTTGGAGTTTAATAAATCAATAAACATTTCACACATCTCACATCACGCCATCTGTGTACCATGACAGCTAGATTGACTATTTAGATACATTTTTATATATATTTACTAGCTGAACCCCACGGTGTTACCCGCGGTTATTGTTGTACCGCGGGTAACGCCGTGGGACAAAACTAGTCTAAAAAAAGTAAACTCAAAATCTCGTCAAAATCGGTCCAGCCGTTACAGATATTATCCGGAACAAACAGACAGACAGACAGACAAAAATTAAAAAAAATGATATTTTGGAACATGTATCGTGTACACATGATTAATTTTAGTACACATGGTTATTTTAGTGTTACAAACAGACACTCCAATTTTATTTATTTGTATAGATATTGTGAGGACGTGATGTTTTGATATAAGTTGCTGAGTTAAAACTAATGTACCTACTAAAGAAATATCACTCTTCAATCAAAGTATCATCACAAGCCTATGTTTTTAATGCATTTATAACGCAAAGTGTACAATATGGACCTTGTCTACTTACTTGAGCTCCCAACACCTTAATGCCTTAACAAACCAATTGAAGAATGATGGCTAATGACTTTACTTGATTTAAGTTATCCCGAGGAATATTATTTTCGGCCATCTAATAAAAGTATTCCTTTGAGTACCTTATAGGCTATAGCCCTTAAAAATACGTTGTAATTTGTGGTAACTTTCAGATATTTATAGAGAACAAACAAATTTCACAATATCGTTTTTATCACAAACGAGTGTAAATTGACCGTGACCAGCCCTCAGATAACACGATCTATAAATAGCCAACTGTCTCTTACGTAAATAACGAGTGGCTCGGTTCGTCAAGAGTGTGGTCCCAATATGTAAATTGCCCAATCTATTGGGCGGGTGAATGCCACGGCCGCGATGATGCGTGGCGTGTAGTAGCGCAGGGGGCGAGGTCGCGGCGCCTGCGCCGGCGCACGTATGCACAAACGCATTTACATCACATTCTACTGAACTTTGGTCACATATGACGTGAAACGCATTTTAATGTTGGGGACTTTTGGCTGTTCTTGTTAAAATTGACTTATGCTTTATACTATTACATCGTTTTCGTAGAACTTTTTTATGAATAATCTTTTCTGATAAAGCAATTGACGAATCAGGTCGGAAGTTCTGGCGGTGCATTCGTGCGAGCTTGCAGATATTTGCGATGCGTTGCCAACTCGCAGCTATGTGTGGGAGCCCTTAGGCCCTTAGTGCCTAAACAGTTCTATGAGGAATTAATTTGGAGCAAAATAAAAAATGCACCTTTTTTATTTAGTGTTATAGACTGCGACTACGACTACTAGAAAGATATATGAAAAATAATAAGAAAATAGCTAGTGCCGTACAAAAACAGTGCGCCACAAAGTCGGTTTTCTTTTTCTTATATTTTTTCGGTAAATTTAGTCATTTGATTCCATACAATTTTAACATATCTTCTAAAATCCAATCCAATCCAAAAATCTTCTATGAAAATCCCGCGACAAGAGAGAAAAAACGAGGGTTGTAATTCCCTCCCCTTCAGTGATCCGGGCGTGATTTGGAAAAGTACGGCATCGCTTTCAAAATATTATTATTAAAAGTACTATAAAAAATGCCGTCGAAACATTATTGTTCATTTGAACGTAAATCTAAAATTACCTTAACTTAATCGTAAATTTGATTTTTAAAGCTGTAAGGTCATTTGATCCTGTACGGTAACTTTTTTACACGGTATTGCTAAATATAATTGTTACATAATATTGCCGTTCAAAAAAAATGTTTTATAATAATTTAGAGAAAAAAAAGCGGCCAAGTGCGAGTCGGACTCGCAGATGAAGGGTTCCGTAGCAGCAAGTAACATAATATAACAGTTCTTATGGTTCGTTGTAACTTTGATCGATAAATTGCAGTTTACGATTTATGACGTATAAAAAAATAACTACTTATTTGATCTCGTTCAAACCAACCACTTTGGAATTGTCTCTCTTGCAAACTTATTTAAAATTAAGTTTAGAAAAAAATTATATCAGAAACCTCAATATCATTTTTGAAGACCTGTCTATAGATACATCAGAATTATATTATGGGTTTGATGAAAATAATTTTTTTGAGTTTGAGATCTAGGTATGAGGACCCCCAAAATTTATTGTGTTTTTTTTATTTTTGGGTGAAAATCTTAATGTAGTTCACATAATACATCTACTTACCAAGTTTCAACAGTTCTTATAGTTCGAAACAATTGGCTGTGATATATGGACGGACAGACAGACAGACAGACAGACGGACAGACTGACATGACGAATCTATAGGGATTCCGTTTTTTGCCTTTGGCAGGGAACCCTAAAAAGTGTCAATTTGAAGATTATCGCAAAATTTAAAATTATCATAAATTAATGTAATACAGTATTTTTTCACCATAGACCTGTTCCATTAGACCATATTCTTTGTCTGATAAAAATGACAAACCATTTCAGAAGTACTTTATGTTCATCTGATACTGTACGGCATTAACATATTTTTAAGGCGAACAATTAATAGTATAAATAAATCATTATAACGTCTATGTAAATTGAAACAGTGTGTTTATTTTATAAAAATTTAAAACGATCTTTTTAGACTTTAAGGCGCACTATTTTTGCACGGCAATAGATTGATCTTTCGGTGGTAAGAATGCCGTACAAAAATATGTGACCAAACTATGCTATCTCTACCCGTGTTTTTGAGTTCTCATCTGCACTCAGTTGGACAGCTTACAAGTGACGGCATAATGCTGAATGTTATTGTTTTATGTTCCTGTATCTTTCCAAAAACGTCTCCCGGTGGTTCACATGATCCATCAATTTTCGACACGGGTCCGTAGTAGTGGACCAGAAGTCAGCTTTTAGCAGTAGATGATGAGTATAGAAATGATAATTTTTATTAGTAAGACAAAACTCTACATAGCCCAGTTAACAACAAATTTCTTATGTAGGACTAAAATCATAGTCAACAAATGTCGACGTTTAATAAACCTTTGCCTTCAATTATACGATAATGTATGAATATATCTGATCTACTAAATGGCTAATAAATAATTTAACTTTAAAACTTAATAATTATAATGACGTTATAATATTTATATATCTGTGGTATCGTCACAAAATTTTCAAATGGCAATATATATTCGTGATTAAAGACGTCATCATTTCGGTTACAAAAAGGCACAGCCATGTTTTATGATCAATGTTTGAGTCAAATTGAAATCAAAAAAATCCCAAACGCAAATCGTATTTAAATTTAAAATTAATTTCAAATGTCATACTATTTGGTTATACGAAGCGGTTTTTAGATCACCACGTACCAGGCACCAAGGCGTGGTGCGTCACAATTTTACAATTTGAATTATGTTTAACTGGATTGAAGGGTACGGAGATGTGATCGAACTCCCTAAAACTGATGTCGGATTCCGGAGCGATGACCAGTTGGTCAGGGGTGGTCGGAACACGCAGGAGAGGAAGAAACAAATAATGGAAACTTAGTTCTCCTATGTATAGTGAAGAGCTATGTTTAAGAACTCCTAAGCTTTGCTCTATATATACCGATGTTGTGTAATGTATTTTAATCTAGCTTTTGTCTGCTGCTCTGCCTGCGTGTATGTCAATAATCACGGTGGAGATTACCTTATCTCCTTCCTCAACAAAGTATATATTTTGGATCCACATTTCATTAAAATGGGTGCAGTGGTTTAACGGTGAAAGCGTAACAGGCAGACATAGTTACTTTCATGTATTAATGAGGTTTTATATTTCTAAATTATTATGTTGATATTTAGAAAGTTGTTTAAATATTGCCGTGACAGATAAGATCACCGATTGTCACATTTACATATTTGTAACTCATCTTTTGTTTTGTACCTATGTGCCTACACGAGGTAGAAAAATAATCTATACATACAAATGAATAAATTGGAGTGTCTGTTGGTAATATTAAAATAACTATATACGATAAAAAAGTATATACGATACATGTACCAAAATAACATTTCTTAAAATTTTTGTCTGTCTGTCTGTCGGTCTATCTGTCTGTTTGTTCCAGCTAATCTCTGGAACCGCTGGACCGACTTTGACGGGACTTTCACTGATAGGTGAAAGTCTACTTTTTTTAGACTAGCTTCGCCCTGCGACGTAACACTGCGGGACTCGGCTAGTCATACATATATTTTTAATTAATTTCCATCACAATTAATTATAACTTATAATTATTTCTGATGGAAAGGAATTTGTTAAGGAAGGTTATATTAAAGAATTTATTAGATACGTCTGATGTCACTAATGTAAAACAGCTACCTGAACAGGTATTGTTTAGTCACAGACGACAACGACAGTCGTAAATTAAAAGAAAATCAGTTTATGATGCTAAAAGAAATATTTTTTAATTTAATAAAAAAATACCTAAAAGAATACCGACTGCACGAAATCTAATAAAACGCAAACAACAATGAAACAAATAAACATTGCAATTTTAAGGTTTCAATAAACTCAGCTTGGTATTATGTACATCGTACCTATAGATATAGGTAGGTAAATCATTTATATGAGACTGATAAGACTGTCACACATGTTTCCTTCGACTTATTATTATTCCTGACAAGGAAACATGTATGCAATTAATACTTAGATACAAATACATAAATAAAATTCTGAAAATCGATGTAGGAAACTATATATTTAAAAATATCTACCTTTTATTGTATTTAGTTAATTGCCTATTCTTTATTCTTGGTATTTTTCAATTAGATTAGGCCTTTAATAAGGTCTTGCAACGTTCGCTTCTCTCCAAGTTTCCCGTATGTGGCCTGTTCCCTAAACTTTTGCCGGTGGGTTGCCGCCTTCCTGCACTCGCACCTCGCCTCTGTCACTCGCGCTGTTTCTTCTGCATATTAATGACATGTTAGCCCTTGGCAATATATTTGGCTATACAGACGAGAGCACAGTCCATTGGCAATATTTGTCGCTCGCTATCTCAACCGGCGGGAGGTCATTGAGAGGGTCATTAAGGCGGCCTCGCGGAATCGACGTATTGAACAAGGTGGAACGGTTCCTCTCGCCCGAACATCTGTGTCTTCTGTATAAAGCCCAGGTTCACTCTTCCGTGGAATACTGCTCTAATCATTGCGATGAATGCCGGATCCAGTATTTGCTTGATGCTCTCGACCGGTTGCAGGGGCGAGTATTTACTATGGAGAGTATACTGAAGAGCTCTTCCAACTGGTCCACCTACTCCTTTCCTCTACGGGATACTATGTGTTGGTGTTGGAAGTCAACGCTTTAGAGTGGTAGAATTATTATAATTTAATCGGTTCCTTTAAGCGGAGCGTGAAAAATATCTCACTATGTGAGTATGGTGACCCCCACTCTAGGATTCTATTCAAGCTTTCCATCAGGCTGAGTCACTTTGCCAGACCTTCAAATAAAAAAAATATTGTCAGTGTAAGTTAGATATAAGGAATTTTAAGTTTCATTCTATTTTTTTGTATTTACTAGTTTTCCTCGCAATGTTGTTTCGTGAGGTTGTTTGCTTCGTGTTATCTTTCGTGGTGAATTTTGTATGTACCTGTAATGGGTATGTAGATCCGATATTAAATATTGTAGTATGTATGCTGTTGGTATACTATATAAATAAATATCTGTACCGACTATGACCCATTGCCATTGAAACAAGCTAGTTCTGCGACCCGTTCTCCCCGTAATTCGGTGTGCAATAAATTTCTACTTGTGTTTATCAGGTACATGGAGTTAGTATTTTAAACATTAACTCGTTGTACCGATATCACGACTAGCGTTCTACTGACGCTTACATCACGCAGCATTGTGCAAAGTCTAAAAATAGACCATTATGAAACCATTTGTTTCTCTGAAATGCATTTATCTCTCACAATACCCATGAATGTAAGCGAATGTGAACTAAGCGATATATTTCTTCAAAACGTGTGTGACCTAATATCTGTAACAATATTAGTTTACTCGTGTTTAGTCACGGGTTGCGGTAGGCACTTGACGTCGCACTAGGAACTGTGTAATCAATATCTGGTATGAGTCACATCGGAAGGGTGAAGTGAGTGACCCCTTGATGGCACCTTTAACTGTGTACTAAGACAGGATAAGGATGAGTAATGCATGCAGTCTCGGTCTACGAGTCTTTGAGGATAGAAACAGATGACCGCAAAAATTCTGGAGCTCTATTGAAATGGAACTAATAGATAAATCTTTCATATATCGTGTTTTGGCATTTAATACTGATCTGGTAATAACATCAGAAGGTGGACAGGAAAACACTTCCGGAGCTACTAGTGTACCGTCGAATTCTCTGGTCGGAGAAAAATTCTCGATTCGGTTGTATTTTATTAACCGCGGGTAACACCGCGGGGTTCACCTAGTAAAATATAAAAACCGTTTAAAAATACTGTTTATAACACTTCATCACGCGTTGAAGTCGGCAACACGATTTTTTGGTCGATTAATTATTTGTCTCTCTTCTAACTTTGGTCTATTTTAATAGAAATTTTCTGTTTTGAATTTATTTGCAGTTCTACCTTGTAAGCTAACTTATTATTCATTTCCATATGGGGACTGACGTGGGACAGCCACGCTTCGGCATGAATGGGCCGGTTCGACCCGAGTGATGCCACGGTCTCTCAGAAAACCGGTGTGAAATAGCGCTTGCGCTGTGTTTCACCGTGTGAGTGAGGATATCGGAGGCCCATCCTCCCCCCTATCCCTCTCCCCATTCCCAAAATAACGCACCAACCAACGCACTTTTGACGCCTCTGGTGTTGTGGGTGCCCATGGGCGGCGGTAATCGCTTACCATCACGTAATACGTCTGCTGGTTTGCAACTTGTTCCATAAAATAAAATCACCGAAAGTTTCTGAAATAAGCCCACAAAATGATGTAACCGACATAGTGTCATACTAATCTAACTTACCAATGCTGTTTTATTTTATTGCATTCATTAGTTTTTAGTTGTTTTATTAATTAATGTTCGATTCTTTTTCAAACTGTATAAACTGTAATTAGTTTATTATTATTCAAAGAAAAATAATATTTTTCTGATAAGATTTGAGAGACTGACGAGTCATCTTGTTCACCTTAGGTTATCATTTACTTGCAATTTACATTAAAAACATCAATAGGAATCACATCCTATTACTCAACCTTAATGAATTGATTAAATGTTACCTACTAGAAAACAAGAAGCCCAATTTATTTTGGCCATGACTCAAGCAGCTTTGTCATCGTTTTAGTTATTTAATTGACCTTAAATCTTACTTTGATATTCGTGGACATCTAACGTTGAAAGTGGAATAAATAATATACGTTCTTACAAGTACAACTGACTGCCTCCATTTCCTAATTCCCTCTGAAGCGGGTTTTACCTAGAAGAGTCAACTCGACTTCGGTTCACGCAAATATAACTACACAACACTTATAAACAGATCTATCAAATTGAGATCCTCCTCCTCAAGTAAATAGAAACCAGTATCTGTGTGGTTACGTTTGTGAACGGTATGAGTGGCGACTGGCGAGTGCGCGGTTTAATCGCACGACTGCGAGCAGCGGCGGCGCAGACAGTTTGGCGCCGAGCCGACGCACGCGCATCGCACTCGCGCATTGAAAAACATTACACCGATTGATTACACGTGAGCGATGACGACTGCACGTGAATTATATGATTATATGGCTCATAATTAGATATACAAAACTTAGTTTATATTCATTTTTACAAGCTAATGTTTGGGATCTTGGTTTATTTGTTTAAATAAAATGTAATATTTTTTTGATAGGATTGCTGGCTACCGATGTAGGCATACTCAAGGATCCGAATCAGTTTCGAATACTCGTTATTTTTTTTTTAAATAACTGGTAAAATAAATAAAATTATAAATAAACTAGTAATGGAATGATTGTGTGAGTAGATAAGGAACATTACATTTAGATCTTCGATTTATCTCTGTTCTATCCATATTTTTATAAACCTTCGGTACATAGAAGTAGAGTTAATACAAAAAGTTCTTTTTTTTTAGGTTTCTGCATTGTAATAAATATTTAATAATAATAATAAATATTTCGGACATCTATCACACAACGCTATTTAGTCCCAAGCTTAGCAGAGCTTGTATTATGATACAACTGATACAAATATATATATAATTCTTTTTTGTTTGTAAATACATACACATTATACATAGAAAACACTCAAACTCCGAAACAAATATTTGTAGATCATACAAACATTTGGTCCGACCCGGGAATCGAACCCGAGACCTCACGATCAGCAGTCGCACACGCCAACCGTGAGACCAACAAGGCAGTCTGTAGTGTATGTTATGTATGTAGTTATTGTATTGTAGTTATTGAAAATAAGTGACGTGTTAATGTCGGCTGATGTAAGTTAAGTACAGGTGTTTTGATTAATGTAATTTTATGTACTTTTGCATCAGATTATGGTAACAACATTGCGTGACCGCATGACCAGGTTATTAGTATATCCATATACCGAGGAAATGTGGGATTTTAACCTGTAAGTATTCATTTAAGTTTGATATGCAGAGACTTTTGATTACTTATCGGTATAGTGGATCTTATAGGGATTATAATTTCTTCTTTATATATTACACATATGTGCGCGGTAGATTGTTGGTGAGGTTTCATTAATTGTTTTTTATAAATAAATTCCATCGATCCGGCAGAGAACCAAGGTCATCGACATAGCCTGCCATTAGCAAGCTGAAGTGGCAGTGGACTGGCCATATTTGCCGTAGACCGATAACCATTGGCGTAAACAGGTTCTTGAGTGGAGTGGTTCGTGTCTCGCCAAACGTTGTGTAGGACGTCCGCAGGCCAGGTGGAGTGATGATTTGCGCAAGACGAGAATTGGATCAAGTGGCGCGCAATTGGAGAGGCCTATGTCCAGCAGTGGACTGCGGCAGGCTGATGATGATGAATTCCATCGATTTCAAGCAGTGAATCGTTTCTTTGGAGCGAAAACATGTATTTAACCGGTTTAGTATTATGATATGTCACTGAGTATGTTCGTTATAGAGTTTTGAAAGTAGCAGTAATTATCTTAAATTACGTTAACAACTATGGTGATAGGATAGTGCTTCATTATCCTCACTGCTAAGCTAGAGTGACAGTTTATTTTATGAATATTTTATCTACCATAACTACCTAAAATTGTAAATTTATTGTATTTAAGTATATTTCAGAAAAATTTAATAAATAAAAAACGACTGAGCATTTTACTGCACTAGAACAATACTTTTATCTACATATTGTTGTTCTGAGTCTTGGAATACTTGTTAATTTCAGATATATGTGTTAAGTCCCGCGCGACACAGGATAGATTCGTAAGGTAGGCGTAGTCTTTTAAAAAATGGTTAATTTAATAATTTTCTTTTTATTTCAAACAATAGTTTACACAGTTAAGTGGTTTATGATATATCGCTTAATTTTGATATATGGAGTGTTTATAATCTTTTTAATAAAACATTTCTTTTCAAATATATGTCTAAAATAAGTTTATGTACCTAATAGTTTTCCGAACAAACAAAATCTTATATTGGTTTAAAAGTCATAATACTAAATATATCGAATACTAAAAATAAAATCAGTAAAATCGCTTTAAAAACCAATATCATTAAAAACTTTAACATTGCGATATCGAGTGAATTTGTCTACATCCCTATGGCAAATAATTGTAATCAGTACTTTGACTAAATATTTTTGTGCCAAATGATTTGAAATATTCCCGCAGAAAATGCAGTGCATTGCGTGCTCTCGTGGCAACACTATGCAATTCATACTTAAATTTAATACGCAATGTATGATTATTTGAATAGATTAGAATATAACCTTTTTTTCTGTGCAGTTCATAATACATTTAGTAAATATCGCTTATTAACAAGTTTTTTTTACTCTGCGATTACACGATATGTTTCCTTTAAGTAAATTGTAGTCCTTGCTTCGTTTTCGGCACGTAATTATCGCACAGTTCACCATAGTAATATTTTTTTACGTAATAGCTTTCGCGACGAAAGTAATACGTGTATTAAAGCGTTTAGATGATGCCAGCAAAGAAATTACAGGTATTTACCTTTATTTGCGGTGCGCCTGCCCCGCCTACATGGCATTTCTTCCTATATTCTCTGTTCTGTGGTTCACACATGCTACGAGTGAAACAAAACTAAACATAAGACAGAGCGAGACATACATATATATATATATATATAAATAACATATATACGTTATATATATGTTATTTATTTAATAAATAAATAAAAATCTATACAAATAAATAAAATTTGAGTGTCTGTTGTAATATTAAAATAACAGCTTTTTAATCAATGCATATGTATGTATACACGACACATATACCAAAAATGTAAAAATGTAGTTAATTTTTTTTGTCAGTCTGTCTGTCTGTTTGTTCCGAGTAATCTTTGGAACGGCTGGACGGATTTTGACGGGACTTTCACTCTCAGGTGCTGATGATCTAAGGAGTAACTTAAGCTGCTTTTTTTAGACTAGCTTTGTCCCGCGGCGTTACAGATATCTGTCAGTGAAAGTCCCTTCAAAATCGATCCAGCCATTCCAGAGATTACCCGGAACAAACTGACCGATAAAAAGACAAAAGTTGATGTAGCAGAATTAGATAAGATTAATTATCTGTAGTTACTTTTGGCCGGAAGACTGTCATGGCGATTTTCAGAGAATCATGGTACCACGAGTTAGTAAAAGTGTATTAAAATTGTAAAACATATTAAAACAATTACAAATCTATATATCTATATATCTATATACTTATAATAAAACTGTAGAGAGGTCAATTCTGTACATTGAATATATATTAAAAATTATTATTGGGGGATGAATGGTTATCGATACTGATGCTAAAAATGTAATCAGTAAGTTTTTTGTCTGTCTGTCTGTCTGTCTGTCTGTCTGTCTGTCTGTATGTGCACGCATGGATCAAAAACTACTGAAGGGATTTTAACCAAACTTGGTACGATTATAGTCCATACTCCTGGGCAGGTTATAGGCTACATAACATAACGCTAAGATGCATAGGAGCTGAGCAGTGACGATAAATTTGAAGCAAGTCAGATGAAAATTTTCGCTTCCGAGCTCTTATCCTCGCATACCTTGATCATACACCAAAAATATGTATCACAAAGATGATGGTCTTCAAAAGATCTACAAAAAAGTCCTGAATAGTATATTTCTATCTTTTATAAATTAGCCACAATAACGTGTTTAAGCGTTAGGCATTTCTTCAAGGTGTATCAAATACTTAAATATATTGTATTTCACATGGATATATCCTTATCACTATACACTTTAATATCTTTTTTAATAAAATATAGAATTATAAAATTATAATTAATAAACACCAAGATATGGATGAAATAAAACTGCCAAATCTCGCCGCACCAGTATAAGTACGATATTACGGTTGATTTTTCTTTAACACGCGAAACGGCCATCCGCTAGATCTACAAAAAGGCGGGAGCGCTCACGCCGCTCACGCGCTGACTTCACTCGAATTGTCACTGTTAATGCGAACGAACGTGGTTCTTATTGACTGGGAATAAGCGCGTTTTAGATTTAAAAAATACATAAGACGTAGTTTTTAGATATCAGTTTAAAGTAGGTATTAGATAATAATATAATTAGTTTGTTTAGTGTTTTTGTTTGTTTCTCCTTCTTTCCTTGTAAAATTAATAAGTATATAGTATAATTTCAAATAAGTAAATTTATGCAATGACAATCAATAAATCTCATCGTCAGACTTGCCGTGTTGCTGGAGTGGATCTTAGTCTCAGATGTTTTTCACATGGGCAGTTGTACGTCGCTTTTTCCTGGGTCAGTAGTTCCACAAATCTTTATGCATACGTACCGGAAGCGTCCACTTTGAACAAATGTAAACAAGTGTAGTGACGATGCAAAACAAAAATTACTCTTCGGTCTTAAATAGATTTTTAAAAGGCAGCGTCATATTTATTTATTAAATTGTAGTTTAATAGTCTATAGTTAAAAAAAAAACATTATTGTAAAAGGAGATCCACGCGGACGAAGTCGCGGGCACAGCTTTAAACAATAAGATATTATGTCGCATGCCTGCCTGGTCAAAGTACAGAATATTGCTTCATTCATCGGGTGGTGAAACGACTACTTACCGAATCAATTTTTTTGCAGAATTTCTACTGAATTTAAATTTAAGATAAAGTTCAAGCTTGACAACCAAAAACGATATTTCTGTAATGGCGCTGGTCACATGAGACGCGTGACGTCACACTAGCCACAACAAAACAAAACAGCGCGATTTAAGTTAATTTTATCAGTTTTCTCCAATTTTATATTAATTAAAATGTCGAATAAATGGTTTGTAGTGCCACAGTGAACAAATCTATACATCTATAGGTACAAATAAATAAAATTGGAGTGTCTCTTTGTAATATCAAAATAACCGCTTTTTACGAAATGCAAGTATGTATGTGTATACATACTTGCATTTCGTAAAAAGCGGTTGTAAAAAACCGTGTGTACATATACCAAAAATGTAGTTAAAAAATTTTTTGTCAGTCTATCTGTCTGTTTGTCTGTTTGTTCCGGGTATTCTCTGGAACGGCTGGACCGATTTTGACGGGACTTTCACTGGCAGGTAGCTGATGATCCAGGGAGTAACTTAGGCCACTTTATTTAGACTAACTTTGTCCCGCGGCGTTACGCCGAAATGTATGTATGCGCGTAACTTTCGATCGGCTACACCAAATTATATATTTTTTTATGTGTTAGTTATTCTTAGGCCAAGGTTTGTGTACAAGAAAAAATAAAAAATAAAGGAAAAAGTTTTTTTGTCCGTGACTACACCTTACTCATGGGTATCTGGTAACGAAAGAAAAATATGGTGGTACGAAGTTCGTCGGGTCAGATAACATCTTTAAATACCACGCTTTGTACTATTTCAAAATGTAACCTACATAAAGTAAATTAGATTTTACAAATATAATGAATGAATTTTTTCCAGAGGTTATTACAGAAACAATTTTTATGTTGTACTTATGCAAGTGCAACATAGCTGCTTTAACATTTTTCAGTTCTGCAGCATAGTTATCAATGTTATTATTATGTACTAGCTGAACCCCGCGGTGTTACCCGCAGTTATTGTTGTACCACGAGTAACGCCGCGGGACAAAGTTAGTCTAAAAAAAGTAGCCTAAGTTACTTCCTGGATCATCAGCTACCTGCCAGTGAAAGTTCCGTCAAAATCCGTCCAGCCGTTCCAGATATTACCCGGAAGAAACAAACAGACAGACAAAAACATTTTTAACTACATTTTTGGTATATGTACCATGTATATATATATATATATACATAGGCATTTAGTAAAAAGCGGTTATTTTAATATTCAAACACACTCCAATTTTATTTATTTGTATAGATAGAAAAGTGCAACCATAAAAGCGTCTATCTTATGTAGGTTGCTGTTATCGGCACGCACAAAATTTGGTTCCTTTTTGTTTCGAACCACTTATTACATAGTTTATTAAAAAAAGTCCTGCAGAAATAGCTCACAGATCGATTATTACCACTCCGAAAACATAAAACGCAAACAATATTCAATAGAGGAATCTTTCGTTTATTAGCATGTGACGTCACCAGAGTTGCAACCAATCACAAGACGTTTATGTCGAAGACAAAATTTCAAAAAAATTGATAGTTTTATTTCGTGCAATCTGCGAGAAACTTAAATTATTTTGTTTGATTTATAGTGAAATATGTCTTTTTAGACTATTATCTTAAAGGATGACCCCAATCCATAGTTTATTTCCCTTTCCTCTTTAAACGCGTGCAGTTTTTGGTGAGTCTGTGAGTCTATGCTTTGCGATGACGATAAACAAGACATAAGGTCAGACGTTGCGCACCGCAGGCATAGACGAACTGTTTCAGCAACGGAAAGCTCTATGTGGCTCTGTCGAGGGTGAGCGACAATGCTAATATGTTCGTATATTGTTCCAATGGCATTACACATAACATAGTATACAGCGAAGCTCTTTAAATAAAGGTAACACTGTCACAATATGTGGACATATCAGTGAAATTGCACGCAAAAACTACTGAACGGATTTGAATGACACTACAAGAATTTAACTTATACATCAGAATAACACATAGACTACTATTTGCCACCATAACCGACATACACGCGGGCGGAGCCGCGGGCAGCAGCTAGTATTAAATATTTTCGGATATCTAACACACAACGCCATCTAGTGGGACTAGCTAAGCAGAGCTTATGGGTACTAGATAAGTGCCCAAAACACAAGCTCTGCTTAGCTTGTCTACTTGTCTTTTTTCCTATTTCTCTTCTTTTTTTTTATATTTATTCGAAAGATGTCCGGTAAATACCCTGACATTTGGTGTCACTAGCTTCAGAATGAATGAGGCGATATCGTGTGATTACCGATGGTGGGGTGCAACCGCGGCGCAAGGAGAGCGTTGCATTGGTAGTATGAGAAGCGCATGGCGCGTGCTACGTGGAGTGTGTGATGTATGCACGGATTGTGCAAGCGAGCGTAACATCGTATTGTAACGCGTTACGTGTAACGGATCTAGCAGGTTCTAGCAAAACATCCGGCTTAGTTCTGCAGAGGTTTATTATGCTCAATGAATCCACTTTCCCCAAATAATATATTTATCACGTAATATTACGTTTGCGGTTCTAAATGTCTATTTAAAATGTTGCAAACATTAATATGAACGAATCAAATCTTAGAGCTCAGATATTCTCATGAATTAGGTATACTGCTAATAATCCCCAATTCATGCGTATGCATATTATGGTAATATTAGTAATACAAAATCTTCTAAAGAGAGGGATAATTAAGTCTATAGTAGTGCTCTACTAAAGGCTGTGGGTCATTCACTTGGTTCCTCCATATTGACATAAAGCAAGTAACGTAATATATACGTTTATATCTAAATTAGCATATAGTTCACACGATACAGACTCGTAAACTGTTGTCGTGAGTCTTTCTTTAGTGAGTAATCGCTCCTCGGTGCTGCGCCCGCGCACGTGTGCGACTACCGCACGAGACTGTTAAGCGAATCTATTGATATTCAGACGAGAGTTGCTTTTTATTATGTGTACACAATAAAGTTGTATGATAATATTACTAATTCTATAAAACCCCTGCAGTGTCTTTCTGTATCTTTGATTGTAATAAAATATAGAGTTCCCAAACAGATTTTTATACATCAACAATTATTTTTAAGGGAATTAACGCGACCACTGGCCGTGGTCACAGGCTGACTCCACTGAGTAAAATAACTGAGTCAGCCTGTGACCACGGCCAGTGCAACCTGGTCAAAACGTCAGGCAAATCAGAGGTATGTAATACCTTTTAATAAGTGATTGCATTAATTCCCGTAAAAATAATTGTTAATATATCATGGAACGCGAAAGTTTAAATGATTTTTATACATCAATAACTACAGAAAGTTCTGACAAATTTAAACTAGAGCATTTGATTTTGATACAGGTTCTAAAGCAATAGAAATCAAATCAGCCCTTTATAAAAACACTAGCTGCAGTAATGCCTGAGACGGCGTTTTGCACGGAAAAGAAGTAGAACGCCAGACGCTGCCTACCATAACTATAGATGCGAGTAGTATTGTGTTTTACAACAGATTTTACTATTTGAACTTATTAGGTTATACGTCGTTGTATTGATATAATTAAATTGTGTATTTCATTTAAAATGTCTGTGTAATTTTTTTATGATTTATGTGGGTATGTATAATTGAGTCAAAACGAAGTAGAGGTGTGTACGTACTTCATTATTCCTGTAAGTATATAATATTAACTGAGGTATAAAGTCCTTACGTACGTTACGTAAAATGTAAAAAAATGTTTAATTTTTTTGAAAGAATTGTATATTTCAGTCGTGACATTACTTATTATTGTTTTCATTCTGTACATTAAATGAGTTTTTTAACCGACTGCAAGAAAGGAGGAGGATCTCAGTTCGACCATTTTTATATTTGTTCGCGGATAACTTCGTCGTTTATGAACCGATTTTGATGATTCTTTTTTTAATGGAAAGAAGACATCCCAACAGTGGTATCATGATAAGGACACTCATCCAAGATAAATTAGTCGATTTGGTCGTTCTTGAAGTCGGTTTTTTATTTTGTTAAAATTTTATTTGTGTTTAAAAATTCACAGTAAATTATGTTGTACGGCAAATTGTTCTAAGGTACATACATCTATACTTAAATGTACCTACACAAAATTTGATATAAATACATCTTACTTTTGCTTATTTACATGTGTAAGTAGTTTTACTATAATATTACATGGTTAATGTATTTCATGATATGCTTAAGTTACAAGTAGGTATTGACGTCAATATTTGCAATATTAGAAATATTAATGGGGCTACGAAACCTTTGAATTATTGCTTTATTATTATCGCATGAATGCTTTCATTTACTAACGTCATCTATCGAAATAATCTCTATTAATCTTCACAGTCTGAAATATTTTACAGTCTTAGCTGTTTTTTGTTTTATATATGTTTTTACACATGAATATTAAGTAGTTCAGAATTCAAAAGCCCTGAGTCCTTAGCTGAAACACAAACATTTCAGATATTAACGCGTACTACAATATACTATCTATACTAATACTAGCTGACCCACACAACTTCGTTTACGTCTCTTATTGCCCGTAGCGTGATAATTTTCCCCCGTTTTTGAAACATTTTTCATTCTCTAGTCTTAGCGTGATGATATATAGCCTATAGCCTTCCTCGATAAATGGGCTTTCTAACACTGAAAGAATTTTTCAAATCGGACCAGCGGTTACTGAGATTAGCGTGTTCAAACAAACAAACAAACAAACAAACTCTTCAGCTTTATATATTAGTATAGATTTAAAGCTAGATAGAGGAAGGCTATAGGGTATATATCATCACGCTACTACTAATAGGAGCGGAGCAACAATGAAGAATGTTTTAAAAACGGCGGAAATTTTCACGCTATGGGCAATATAAGGCGCAAACGAGGTTGCGTGGGTCAGCTAGTATTATATATAGTACAATGTAAATTAACATTGAAAAGTAGTTTAAAATATCCATAGCAAAGTTCTGAACTTGTTCTTAATATAATATACATACTTAGTTTACTTAGTTCTTGTTACACAACGGAACTGGTTATCCATACAAATAAATCAAATTGAAGTGTCTGTTTGCAATATTAAAATAACCGCTTTTTACTACAAGCGTATGCATGTATACACGGTACATATATCAAAATAACATTTTTTTCAATTTTTGCCTGTTTGTTGCGGCTAAGCTCTGAAACGGCTGGACGAAACGATTTTGACAGGACTTTCACTGATGGGTAGGCTACTTTTTCCCGCTGTATAACAAGAACTATGTCTATGTGTCAAAGTCGCGAAAGTGCAAAAACAATTACTGCCCGTAACTATCTTGTAAAAATTGGCCCACGTTAATAAAATCGAGTTTTAATTTAATCTAGACCGATATACCAGCTGCAATTTAAGGGTCACCAGTATGATGTTGTCCTTTGAAGTGCCCCAAGAATCAGTCAGAGCGGCGCAAGAAGAGGAAGATGCGGTGAACCAATGTTACTTACTCGGTGAAAAGCAAGAGAAGAATAGACAGGCTTGTTGGTCTTGCTAGTAGTTCGTATTCCTGACTGCTTAGCTACACGACGTAGGTTTAGCTCCCAGTCAGGACAAATCTTAGTCTAATAAGTATAAACACTTGTTCAGTGTCTGGGTGTCGTTTACCTATAATATGTTTGTATTTAGAAATAGTCTTGAAGGTAGTAGAGCCACGATGATTTCAGCACGAACGGGCCGGCTTAATCGAGGTGGTACCATATACCTTCGCATCGAAATCATACTACCATCGCATAGAAAATCAATGTAAAATCACTGCTGTCATGTTTCATTGGTGAGTCCGAAACCGGAGGCCCAATGGTACAGGAGCATCACTAGGCCGCCATGGTGTGGGTTACCATGCTGCATTGTTGCATTGTCTGCATTCACAATGAGTATGGTGACTACCTAGTATAGTACTACTATTCTTGGATTCTGCTTATGCTTTCTATCAGGTTGTATGATAAATTCGGCACCATGGAGGTAGAAGTACATAGGTTTAACGATGTTTAGAATTCACAAACTTAGTGCACACGATGTTTTAAATTCAATTTACTTTATCCTCCAGCGGACAAAATACACTCAGATATCGGAGGGCAAAAATACTCTTTCCCAGATGGGGAGATGAAAAGATACTTTTTCCTTGCTAAATCCATGTTACAAATTCGTTAAGTTCTTAATAGTCATGCGTGTATACGGTTTCTACGCAATATATTAAATGTAGATTTGAAATAAAAATTCTACTACATTTGCAGATCCGCGAAAATGTTGAACTTTGTCCGTTGATCAGATTATGCAATCATATCCTAATAATATAATAGATATATAGAATACCTGGCGCTTGTGTCGCAGGTTCAAAGTTTGATAGCAACACTACATATCTATTGACATAATAGGGTATATGTTTAATAGTAATTCCAACTTTTATTTATGCTTTTTTGTTTTTTTAGCTTTTTTAACTCCTCCTGCATACAAACTTTAACTGTGTGAAATTTCATACTACTTCGCCCATGCTCGCTTTCAGGATCAAGCCTAGGGCTTGTGTGTGGAAAGTGGAAAGACTTTACCAACAACCGCAACGGGTGGAGGAACTCTTTGGAGGAGGGCTGCAGAGCACACGATAGGAGCTGGTTACAGAGTCTAGCCAACAAGCGTGAGGGGAGACAAAATGAACGAGAGGGTCTCATCCGATCGAATACAAAACGATCCTCTACTTTAGTGTCAATCGTGTCGTTACTGCCGCTCTCGTATTGGGCTCTGCAGCTATACTGGAATTGCCACAAAGGCGCTGTTGTCTAAATCATCTGTAAAGATGGAAAGGCCATATGATGATGACTATAACTATTTTTATGACAAACAAATTTGTTCATGATGTTATAACATCACGCTATGGGCAATAACAGCCGCAGATAAGGTAGCAGTACGGCAACTTTCATGCAATAAAAAATATTTGTTCCAAATTAAACATGAGTTAAAAGACAATAACATAGATACTACAAAATAAGAACAAAGAGTAAAAAAATATTGATTTTGATGTAATTATTTCAACGCGTCTTTTTTTTTAGTGCTATTTTAAATACTAATATTATAAAGAAGTAAAAATTTGTAACTGTCATTTGCTAAATATTAACCCGAAAAATGATTACCGCGATATCCGACATATATGGCATAAGCTAGTGGTATATAAATGTATACCAGGCCAAAGTATACCTTTTTTTATTATCTGTATATTATGAAATACAACGTAAGATTTTACAATAACAAACATACTTATCGCGTTTACATCAAAGAATCAAACACCGTGTAATGAGTTCCAGATCCGCACACACTGCTCTGCGTACGACGCTACTGTTTACACATGTCAGTTACACTCAATGAGTGTCAATCAACAGCGCGGAGCTGTCACAAGGCGCTGTGTCTTATGAGATCCAGGACGCAATGCTGTCATTACGTCATAACACGACACGTGTGACGTCATTACCCTATCGGTGACGTAGTAGCTAGATCATTATTGTGTCGTAATGCGGATCTGTTCCGCTGGGAACTGCTTGTACCATCTCGGCTTCGCATCGGCATTAAAAGCATCTTCAATAAGCAAACATGACATGACAGCGTGAGATAAGAAATCATCTAAAGCTGAAAGAATTTTAGACACGCGAAACTATTGTGTTGGAAAATAATTGTGTAGAAAATTATGATATTATATTTTGTAAGTATCTAAAGGATGGGATTAAAAAACCAGCCAAGTGCGTGTCATAGGATACCGTAGTTTTTAATTATTATTTTTATATTTTGCATGTTTACTTATTATTTTGTTATTTTTGTGTTAGAGTTAGGACTCAATAACTTTTGAACTAACAAAGTTATCTAGCTAGCCGTTTAGCTTCTAGAGTGGGCAGGACGTCCTATTTTATCTATGCAAAGTTTTACCTTTCCATCACTAACCGTTTAGAAGGTAAACCGAGGACGGGAGGACGGACGAACATGACGAAACTATAATGGTTCCGAGACGTAAAATCATAAAAATATGGAAATTTCACTTTGACTTCACTTCACTCGTGTTAACTGATATTATTGTTAATAGATTAGAAGCGATTTTTCTATTTTTAATAGTACATAGGTATCGTTATATATTTATATACGTAAGTAAAAGATAAATGGTTGTTTAGGTTCTTAACTTAAGTAACTTAAGATTAGGTTTAAATTATAAATGTATAATCCAATAATATTATTTATGTTTAAACAATCGGTTAATCATTTTTCAATGAGAAGAAATTTTCGAATTGAATCGCTATTTGACCGAAATTGTAGGTATAGGTACTAAGCCGTTCTGTTTAGTTTATATTTTTCAATATTACATAATGACATAAATTATTAATTTTTAATACAGTTGCTCAAAAAGTGGCGTATCGCAGGGACGTATAGCGTTCGGGATGTGGACTATTATATGCTCGAGCTTTTTATTTAGCTTTACCGAACTCGTGCGTTCTCTCTCCCAACTGTCAAAATTATGTCTATTAAAAAGAAAAAACCTACCCAGAAGTTTTTACAAAAAAAATATTCATAGAACTTTTTATGATTAATGCAAATATTTCTAAAAAGAAGATACTAATTTGTTTCAATATCAGATTTAGGGATTTGATTCAATGAGTTAGGTTAGGTTTCCTTTCATTTCATCTCATTAAATTTCATTTTCATTCAAATCAATAAAAAAATTCTACTGAAGACTTGGCTGTATGGGCATAGTTTCCTTTGCCTACCCAGAATGGGTGAAGAAAACAAAAAAAAATCACTGTTTATATTCTTTTACCGTTGGCGCTATTTCCCAAAAAAATTCTTTGCGAGTTTAGTTGTTTGTTACAGATAATGATTAATTTCGACGACATTTTATTTGAATTAACAACACCGGAACTCAGTATAATTGCGCAAAATGCTTTGGAGAACATTTTACCGGAAAAGTCACAAAATCGCTACATATCTACATACGACGAATTTATTGCGTGGAGAGAAACCAGTTAGTATAAAAAACTGTAGCAATTTCAATGTATATGTGAATTATAACTTTTATAAGAAATAAATGATTAGTTAGTTGAGTTTTGTTGTTATTATTATATTAAATTGCTTCATTTTTTCGCAACTGTATTAGAATAGTTGTTCAGTCGGAACCGTCATTGCAACTTGTTCCGACTGTGAGCCCTATTCCCTACACAATATTATTGTTTCAGGTTACCTTGACGCACCCAATTTTTTCGAGCGGCTTCAAAAGTAAATCAAGATGAAGGTATTATTTATATCTATTATATAGATAATGTTTTTTTAAAGTTAACTTGCGCATTTGTAATATATTACGTGTTGCGAGGGACTTTACAGACATACATGAAACGGATACAAAGAACACCCAAATTCAGAACAACAACTTGTAAGTCATACAAAGTGTTGTCCCAGGTGGGATTATAACCCACAACACTTATCGTAGGGGGGCAAAAAGGCCCTCCTTAACACTACTCTATCTGCTGCTAAGGTTACATTTCGTGTATAAAAATATTGTATTGTACATATTAAAACCTGATACAGTATTAAATTGTACTGCTTATGAGTTAAATTCAATAATTTAATTCAATTAATTTCAACGCTCAACGCAACATTTTTTTTGTGGGTTTACCCGTTTACTTTACAACTTTCGAAATTAATTGTTGGCTAGAATTTTAAATGGTAACTTCAAGAATGGTTTTTCCCGTTATCTTTTAATTTTTCTTGTACACACACCTTATTCTAACAATAAGGAACACATAAAAAAAATATTTCATTTGGTGCAGCCGATCGGAAGTTATGTGCGTACATACATTTCGGCGATTCATTTATTTAAATATATACTAGCTGTTGCCTGCGGCTGTATGTCGCTTATCGCGGCAAATAGTAGCCTATGTGTTATTCTGATGTATAATCTGTATTACTGTTAAGATTCATCCAAATCCGTTCTGTAGTTTTTGTAATAAATAAATAGTGTTTGTTTCATAGAAGTAACAAACATGCACACTCACAAACTTTCGCCTTCATATATTAGTGTGATGTGATGCGATATGATGATGATGATGACTATACTCGTAGGTACTTATAATAAAAATGTAACAGGTCCAATTCTGAACATTAAAGATATTTTGAAAATTGTTTTTGGAAGGCTCTCTATAAATTGATACAAAACTATATTTTTTTGCAGGAGAGATAGGATAGAGGATAGGATAGGAGGAGGATAGAGCATACGAGGCGTTTATAGCAGTTGCACTCGGTGACTAGAAACAATCTCCGTGATTCGGAGGTCACGTTAAGCAGTCGTTGCCGGTTTTTATCATAGGATAACAGTCACTGTCGTGAAGCTTAGTTGGGAGCTTAATAACATCCAACGACAAGATTACGTAGCCACAACGTTGTCTCGTCAGTCCCCAACCCGCCTGAGAGGTGACTCGAGCCCAGCAGTGGGACATTATGGCTTGTTGATGATATAAATACGATGATAAGTTCAATCAATTCAAAGGTTGTAAGAACTTTTTCGCCAAAAAGTAACATCTTTTATATTTAGACCGTTAAAAATGCTAATTTGAGAGCCTTAAACTATTGCATTCCCTGATATCTATCTATACATAAATACGTGAAGTTTCTAAAATAATTATAAAAAATATGCGAACGGAGAAGTATGAAAGACACAGTTAAAGTTTATATGAAAGAGGAGTGCAGACTGCAGAAATTTAAGAAAAATAAAAAATAATGATAAAAAGTCGAACTTCGATCACTGCGCGGCGACTAGTAATTATTTATTACGGAAATTAACGCGATCACGATGCCTTTGTATTTCTTGACATTTCGTCCAAATGACATTGTCCGTAGTCCAGCCAGTCTGTGCCTGGTCGAAGGTTTGTAGGTACTTTTGTGAACGCGTTATTTTCTGCAATACATAATTACATTGAAAACTATATCCTACTAATCACACTTCACATTATCACATCACACTAATATATAAAGGCGGAAATTTGTGAGTGTGTATATTTGTTACTTCTTTACACAAAAACTACTGAACGGATTTGAATGAAACTCTACAGTAATATAGCTTATACATCAGAATAACATACAGTGGAGCCGCGGACAACAACTGGTTATATTTATTTTGTAGAATTGCAACATACGATAAAATATTCTCTGAAGTCTCTCTATCTGCATTTCTCAAGTGAGATATCTTCGCAAGAAAGCAAAGTAGGTGATCCCGGATTCGCAGCGAACTTTCTTGCACACTCATAGACTAGTTGTCATACAGCGGCGAGGACGAAGAGTCACGCCGTCTGCGCGCCGGCGGCATCGGCGGGACCGGGCTGACTCAACACGGATCTCCCACGACGAACCTGATCTATTTCAATTCCCTCAACGTAACTGACTGACAATATTTCACCCATTGAGCGCATTCGTTATCATAGGGTTGCCAATGCTTTTATCCAGTTTTATACTGCGGAGTATTTTTCAATGTTTCAAGAAAACTATATCCAAGATGACTCCTGGATATAGTTTTCTTGAAACATTGACATGGAAATATTTTATAATATAATTATTTATGAGGTAATGAAGTAATTTTCTTAGGCCTAAATCACAGTAGAGTGAATTGAAGTGGTACTGGGCGAATGGCAGCAAATAGGTTCAATCAGGAATTATGACTTCTACGATGAAATATGGCAGTTAATATCGATTTAAAGGCTCATCTTGCGATCATTTCCATTTATTTAGTTACACTTAAGATAATATATAACAAAAACTATCTGAGCCCCGCGGTACTACCCGCTGTAAAACAATAACCGCGGGTAACACCACGGAGCAAATCTAGTCTAAAAAGTTGCCTAAGCTACTCCTTACGTCATCTATCGCTATCACCTATCTGCCAGTGAAAGTCCCGTCAATATCGACACAGCCGTTCCAGAGATTATCCGGAACAAATAGACGGACAGACAGACAAAAATTGTAAAAATTGTATTTTTATACATATATATTAAGTAAAAAACGGTAATGTTAATACTACAAACAGACACTCCAATTTTATTTATTTGTATGTATGTAAGATAAGATGTAATATGCTCTCCGTGTGGTGATAGAATAAGAATGCAGAGCGTCACCACCCTTATCCATCCAATGGATAACGTAAACAGCGAGAAAGGGAACTAACTATGAAGGAGACCATTACTCAAAAAGAAGGAAAGCTTGAAACAAACTCTTGAACTTTTGAAGGAGAAGCTTATGTCCATTAGTTGCCTATTAAAAGCTGTGTTTAATGATCTGATTCCGTGTGATCACGAACCAACGAACAAGGTTTGTTTGGTTACGTTTCCACGCTCTAACTGATGAGGGTCAGTCAGGTTCAACCCTGTGCGAGGCACACGCAGGCGCACCGCCCACCTAGCACTTGACGCATCGAGGCTTTCGCGAAATCTTTGCGTTGATCTCTCAAAGTGGCCGCTTCAGTGACACACCTATTGTTCTGGGCCGCGCTCCAACCTTTCACGTAACTATTCAAATATCTCGATCTACATTATTAACTTATTAAGTCATGTCAACGGTTACGGGCCGATTTCATTTGTCATCTTACTATCATCTTTTTACTCAATCACTCCAGAGCAACTGAACGCGTCTAAATGTTTATCCCAGAGGTAGATTAGGAGACTATAATATTGGAAACAAAGAGTAATAGAATCGATATGGCCCCTAAGAAATATGCAAGCAATATAGTGAGTGTAAGTTAGATGTACGAAATCAATTACTTTATGATTTTTTCGATACAGAAGGCATGCTTCAAGTAATACCTGTACCGGTAGAGTAGTACCTGTAGTATTTGAATGTTTTCGACGAAACATTTAAATACCACAGGTATTACTCACGGGCTACCAATCAGGTAGATTCTTATACTGAAGGACATCTGCCAACATGATTCTAAATCTGTGCAACTAATATTGAAGTTTGTATTTCAGATTGCAACCCGAGATTACTCACTGCGTTAGTGCCCGTTCATTAGAAGTTTGCTTTAAAAAACCTTTTTAAATTTACACTTTAAATTGGATTCAATATTTAAAACCTAATGGTTGGCGGAACAATTCATGATATATTTTTTTTTTATTTCTTGAAAATACATCAGAACTAGTTTTTTTATTCACATAGTAGGTTTAAAAATCATGCGTTCTATTACTACTACTCTAATTGTTATTATAATATCCGTACAAAGATTGTCTGTAAGATTGTCATGTTTGTATATTGCAGCTCTTATTATCTGTTTATGTATGTACAATAAAGATAAATTAATAAAATAAAGAAATTTTGTTCTTCTTTCTTTTGGCTTGTTGTAGCAATTTATGATGCTCTGCTTTAAAACTGAATTTTATCACTATTGCCAATCTCCTTATTTTCTCATTACAACATTTTTCGCTTAAAACCAGATTTTCTTTCTCATCATCCCATTTGTATGCCACACACGCTATATTAAAGTATTTCCACAGAAGTTTGACATTATTAAACTCACAGCTAAGGTTATCAACATATTACGTCGCGCCCACGCCTTGCGGTCACATTTACAACTTGGTAACGTACAGATTTTAGGTCGCACTCCACCTTGTGACCACATAGCAACACCGGAATTGATCATGAACCCCCTACATTACCTCTTGTCTTCAACTTCATTTAATAAATATCGTTGTAAGGCAGCAACGTATACTTATTTCGAGTAGTGCATTCGATTTACATTGCGTCTCATAGTCAAGTTTGATGTTTAACTATACGATGTGTAAAGTACCGCTGTTCGTCCGGACATACCATGGATGCATATTCTCGTAGAAGGGGCTTTTCGTAAGGCTGCATTTTGGCCCGGAGCGTGGGAGCATGACGCACCGGAAGCTCTACGCATACCGCTACGTCGCGCACGCGCCCAACAAAAAGAAAAGCTCGGTCCAGGATTCTTGTTTGTGCTTAGGTCGTGTACCTTCGCAGAAATTTACGATGACCACTGTTCGTATCGTTTATTCTCTATGCTACTACTGGAACTAAGTTACGATTAACAAGGTCATAACTGAATGTTGTTGACTGTTGTGCTACAAGGTTTTCCATTCAAACTTTTCATTTCTATTGTCGTTTCTCTGCAGCATATATCTCCTAAATATTATGCTTTTAGCAATTGCGGGCAATAAATTCTGTTCATTATTGTGACAAGTATCGGTCGCGTTAGCATCGTCTATCATCTTGGATCACGGCTGAAAGTACTTTTATAAAAGATACCGTACTCTCAACTATCGGCTTAAGTACCAGCGCTAGAACGGCTAGAATGTACAGATTTGTTGAGTTGTAAAGATACTCCAACATGTCATCCATACGAAGAAGGTTATATTCTCCCATCAGTGAGCTTAATGTAAAGAGTAACATAATCGTTATAGAGGTTGAATGATACCGGTTTGTGTAAGACTGCATTTATTTCACACTCAATAATTAAGTCCTAAGGATCACCGTCAGACATCAGATCGATTGAGGCTGTGGTGCTTCATGGATCGCTTAAACTAAACGTCCTCAGAAAGGGACGAATAAAGCATTGTGGTGCATTTGTTTGATGGAGCTTGACCAGAGATTCTCTTTACCACCTGGCCCTTTTGCACCACAATGGTACGTAATACAATGAAATCCATTCAATCCAAAAACAATCAACCGAGTAGATGGGTTACATACATATATTGTATGGTAATTATTTTAGAAGTAGTATGTCTCATTTGGGTTTGTATATCCAAATTCAGTGAAACTATTATGATTGAATCATCCTTCTCCGAACCTATTAGCAAACTAGGTTGGGGTTGGCTTTTAGCGTACTATCACATGTCTGAACTTCGGTTTTTACGTAAAGCAAAGCTGCTCATTCATTGCCTAATTACTATAACCATCGTATGACATAAGACGTGCTGTACATCATTTATCTTATTTGTAAGAAATGACTCAGTTTCACTCACATTATCTACTACTATACAAAATACTGTAAAAAAGACAAAAATATAAAAAAATCTATATGATATTATTACATATATCTATTAATTAAAGTTATCACCTACTCATTTTATGTAGCTTTGCTAATACTATGGCAGTTTACAGATTTCCTTCTGGAAGAAATCAGCTGGACGAAAAGCAACTAACTCTTCAAAGACATTTTGGGCCTCTCGGGTATACAAAACAATTGTTTTATTGCCAAGAAGTTATTCAAATCCTGGAAAAAGAAGAAGCTGAAAGTTCGTTGAGTATGGTGGATGACGGAGAGCTTCTAACCTCACCTCCTGTAGCTTGGAGAACGCCAGCTCTGCAGTGAGATGAGCGATTGACCAAAGCTAGTTTAAGACATATGTGCTTCCCCACCTTTACCTTCATTTTTTCACAGTACACATATGCAATAATCTTCATCCAGTTTGATAAGA
The DNA here is from genome assembly GCA_905220595.1 of Spilosoma lubricipeda. NCBI lineage: Eukaryota > Metazoa > Arthropoda > Insecta > Lepidoptera > Erebidae > Spilosoma > Spilosoma lubricipeda. Next base: position 19,588,035 of record HG992290.1, on the reverse strand, counting down.
ACATGCAATAAATTTTACCGGCGCTAAACCAGAAAATAGCGACCCAGGGGTAAGTGTTCGTTTTGTTGCTGTACCAACATCCAACCATCTGGCTGAGCGCTTGCGATTGTCAAACAGAATCCATTTATCATCACATTTTATAATAATGTATTTTAAAATGATTTCGTTTATATACCTGTTGAGCAACAGAAGGCACGTCTCAACATGAACTTCACGCTGATAATAATTGAAGTCGTGGGACATTTTGATATTGCTAATCTCTTTTAAAGTCAACTCTAACCATTTAGATTAAATCTCTGAAACATAGGTACATGTTGGTTGGGGTATGGGCCTCCGGTATCCATTATTTCATACCGGTTTTCTGTGAGGCCATGGTGTCATCACTCCGGTCGAGCGGGCCCAATCATGCCGAAGCGTGGCCCTCCCACGTATTATACGTATACGTATATATCTAAATACAACAAGCAGTAGATAAAAAGTGTCGCCAGTATGGCCCGGACGTCACACTACCGAACTTTAACAAACTCTCTGATATGAAGTTATGCGGGACATTATAAAATAATCAGTCCTCATAGCGTCTCTATGTGCCTACGTGTCGGAAGGGCCCGAGCCCTACGTGACCATACGCACGAGCACCCTTAAGGAACGGCCCTTTTCTCATCTGCATTATTATAATTAATGTTATAAAACATGAAAGTTTAAAAAAGCATGTCGAAATGAATCTGGTATAGGCATTTAGTGCAGACAAACAGCCTAAATGATTAACGTTTTTGTGATCACCTACGTTTCTCTTTGGATAGAGTGGAATATGATAAAACTGAATCAGAAATGGCGTATCTAAGCCTCATGCGTTGTAAGCAGAATAGTAGATCAGTGTTTAAAAAGCCAAAAACCTCAAAAAGTTTGACCTCATTTCGCTTGCATAATTTGGCAAAAGTTTTCATCGAAATATTTATGAGCAATTTTTCACATATTTTATATTTATATGCAAATTTCGTAGTAATATTTATATAATCAGCCTGTTGGACATTTCAAGTTCTAATTCCGCCAAATTGAGTCATAAAGGTATTTAAAATGAAGGAAAAAAAAATTGTATGCCTTTTTTGGTTTTCTCAATATATGTTCCTAGAAATAATAGCATCGTTTAAATTAATATTAGTTTTTATATAATATAAATACATAAAACACAACAAGGCCTTAAGTTCCAAAAAACTATTATCTCAAAGCTCTCATTTCTAACCAGCTTCGCGCATGCGCGGCGCGTGCGCAGCTCACGTACACACACCACTACACACATATGATAGATAAAGTTACAGTCTACCTGTCAACTGATTGGAACACTATGAGTGAGTTGAGATAAGGTTATATTTAAATGTATTTCAAAGATATAGGTACTGTTCTGCCCTTGTAAGTGGTGTGACCTGAATCAATGTTTTTTTTATGGAATAGGCGGGCAAACGAGCAGACGTATCGCCTAATGGTAAGCGATTACCGCCGCCCATGGACACCTGCAACACCAGAGGCGTCACAAGTGCGTTGACGGCCTTTATGGTGGATGGGGAGGGCGGGAGATAGGAGGAGGTGGGTTGGGGTATGGGTCTCTGGTATCCTTACTCACACGGTGAAACATAGCGCATGCACTATTTCACACCGGTTTTCTGTGAGGCCGTGGTATCACTTCGATCGTGCCCATTCTTGCCGAAGCGTGGCCCTCCCACGGTGAGCGTTATTAATTTTCCTTTTAATTCAAACGTACTGTATTGTTAGTCTAAAAAAAAAAGAAAGCTAAATCCTCCCACCCTGGATCGTCAGCTACCTGCCAATAAAAGTCCCGTCAAAATCGGTCCAGCCGTTCCAGAAATTACCCGAAACAAACAGACAGACGAATATTTCTTTAACTACATTTTTGGTAGATGTACTGTGTATACATACATACATATGCATTTAGTAAAGAGCGATTATTTTAATATTTCAAACAGACATTCCAATTTTATTTATTTGTATAGATAACAGTTTAGACATTTTTTTAATTATAAAGGTAAGCGAAAGTCGACCACTGCTAAACATAAGACTCCTCCCAAGAATGATCATGAAAATAAGAAAATATCAGTGGTAATAAGAGGCATACTCAAATGTTATAGATAAACTACGAGTACAAATGAAATGTTAAATGCAAACGGTACCTATAGCAGTCAATATCACAATCCACTGGACAGGACACTGGAACCGGCTATCGGAATGTAAGTTGTTATTACAGTTGAACTATGATACCTATTCGTGACGGAGCCGATTCATTTCAGGTAATTTCAAGCGAGTTCAACTACAATTCAATCTATACATCTATACTTCCGAGTCTATACATTTTATCTATACATCGATCCTTACAGAGTGACTGTTTGTAATATTAAAATAATCGCTTTTTACTAAATGCATATGTATTTATACACAGTACATATATACCAATTTTTTTTTCAACTTTTGTTTGTCTGTCTGTCTGTTTGTTCCGGCTAATCTCTATAACGGCTGGACCGATTTTGACGGGACTTTCACTGATAGGTAGCTGATGATATAAGGAGTAACTTAGGCTACTTTTTTAGTCTAGCTTCGCAACGCGGCGTTACTAGCGGTACAACAATAACCGCGGGTAACACCGCCGGGTTCAGCTAGTTTATATAATACAGCGGTCGCATAGGTCGAGTACTGTGGGTTCAAATCCCATACGGGACAGAACTTTGTGATCCACAAATTGTTGTCTGTCTGAGTCTGGGAGATTTGTATGTTTGTAATGTCCCTCGCAGAGTAGGATTTATGCCTAACGCGGGAGAAGTCTTTTAAAATGTATATAGTCACTCATAGTAGAAATTTCTGCCCGTTAAATGGGATCAAGACATAACATACATAATAACACGTCTTACCTATTCACTAATTATGAGTAATACGGATGCACTAGTGGAGAAATTTCCCAGCTTCGTCACACAGCTCATGTCATTTCTTTAAATGTTTACGACCTACAAACACGACAGCCGTAGGTACACGGGTCCTGTGACGGTTTTCAGAATTGTTTGTGTTTGTGAACTAATAATCACAATAACATATTTGTCACAACAAAACACATCATATAGTAAATGTCGCAATATAATTATTTGCACCTATGACTGAAAATATTGTGTCATTTTCGTAGAAAAATAATAGGTCTTTACCTATGAAATTTCCGTTTTGTATGCAATAAGTGAAAGTACTTATTCTTTCAAACTTTTTAATTTCTGTTATTCCAAGTAATCCCCCATGCAATCGACGCATCTTTGCCAATGTATTGGTAGTTTATTGATGCCCTTTTTGTAAAAATCAGCTGGACGGGAGGCAACAAACTCTTCAAAGGCATTTTGTACTGCCTCTCGGGAATTGAATTTTTTACCTTCTTAAAAGTTGTCCAAATTGTGGAAAAAGTAATAGTCGGTAGGTGCAAGGTCTGGTGAGTATGATGCGGATGAGGGAGAGCTTCCAACCCCAGCTGAAAGGATTTTTGAAATTCCATCCCGAAGGGGGTAAATCAGGTGATGAAGGTCTGCGTGAGCGAAGCCGCGTGCAAAAGCTAGTCAATAATATAAATACAATGTTTAAATTTGCAATATTATCGCTGATATCTGCGTTCCAATTGCGATATATATCTAAATAAGGAAATAAATCGTGTTGGTTTGTTTAAGCTTCAACACAAAGAGTTTTACTCGTGCATACATTTTTCATTCGATATCCAACCTTCTTCTTCCAATATTTTTAGCCAACTGCAAAAAAGGAGTAGGTTCTCGATTCGAATGTATGTTTTTTTTCTGAGTCTATTTTGTTTCGCATTTCTCATCAATGCACTTTCAGTTTGCGACACATTCAGTACGTGTCACGAAATGTGACAGGATCCAGCTAGTTTTAATGGACTTCTCTTAATTTCTTAAGTACACTAACATTCATTTCTAAATTACTGTTAATTATGTTTTTGTAACAATATTCATTTAAGACAACATCTAACAGTTGATATATCGTACGTTAAAATCCTCTAATCACGAATATAAAGTCAGTATACAACATGCATAAATCACCTACTTAGAAATAAAAGCACTTTTCGGAGTTAGTTATCTTATTAAACAATTATAATTACGATATTACAAATATTTACAATTCAGAAATATTATTATTTTAATATATTTTCGAATGGAAAATGAACTAGTTGACCCGCGCAGATTCGTCTGCGTATCTTTTCAATCATGCTCGGCTTCTATTGATCTAAGCGTGATGGTAATCTTAGACACGCCAGCAAAACACACATTTAAAAAAATGTGAAAATCTGTTAGATACTTGCACAGCACTTTGTAAGTAACAACGGGATACGAGAATTAGATATAACAGCTGAAACAAAAATAATGTGCAATTGAAATATTAGGTATCAATTTTGTTTTTGTAACTCTGTCTTGGTACCAAAAAATCGGTCTTTCCAGCAGATGAATAATACCTATAACGTAAGTTATGACATCATATTATTATTTAGTCTAGTTATTTATAACTAACGTTTCCGTAATCGAGTTCACTTTTCCTCGAATACTTTGCATGAGTAAACCAACATCACCAAATATAGACTTCAACGGTTTCTAAGTGATGTTTCTGACGTAGGTTCAAGTCATCATTAAGTTTTTTATTCATTATTATTTAAATATTTTCTCGGTTTTTAATTAGTAACAGTCAATGCTGCAAATCTATATCAGGGCTCGTCGGCCTGCCTGATGGCAAACGGAACATTACCGAGGAAGAAGATAAATAGGAGTAAGGAAAAGAAGAAAGCGAGAGATCACTCACAATCAAGTGACTGTCACCGCGAGAACACCATCTATCGTGGGAGAGCCACGCTTCCGCATGAATAGGCCAACAGGAGAGGTACAACGGCCTCCCAGAAAACCAGTGTGAAACAGTGCTTGCGTTGTGTTTCACCGAGTGAGTATGGACACCGGAGACCCATGGCCCAAACCCTCCCCCATCGTGCTCCCCATCCCCCAAAGGCCGGTAACGCACTTGTGATGCCTCGGGTGTTGCGTGGTGTCTATGGGCGGCGGTTATCGCTTACCATCAGGCGATACATCTGCTCGTTTGCATATTCTTTAAAAAAAAACAACCAGACGCTATTAGAAAAATAACAAATAAATGAGAAGAAAGTCATCTGAACGCACTCACGAACTCACATGGTCAAACAGTCATAGGTCAACAGAGGCGTTAGCGAATGTAGAAATAGAATACAGTGAAACACTTGCATCTTGGCTACTCAACAGTTACAAAGCAGATTCAATCTATGAGGTCATGATGTCACTTCGGGCGACCGACACGCGCCAAAGCATGGCACACCCACATTAAACCCGTTTCATGATTGGAGATGACGAGATTAGAATCTTTTTCCTTATCATATTAATAATTAAAATTACTTGCTATCACTATTATGTATTCATCTAATAGAAAGCGGATGAGTTCGTCGATAGTAACATCAAAGGTTATCTTTAAAAAACTGAGATAACGGTACCCAAACTATGTACTTAATATTATATATCTTTACGAACGCGTGTTCTATTTTTGTACGCAATAAAGTTGGAACTGTTATAGATGTTGAAATGAATATCTATTAAAAGTAGATGTTATTTATTTTTTATTTTCTCATTCATACAAATGACTGCCTCGAGGGCACAGTGGTAGCGTATGCGACTGCTGTACTTGAGGTTTCGGGTTCGATTCCCGGGTCGGACCAAATGTTTGTATGACCTGCAAATATTTGTTTCGGAGTTTGGGTGTTTTCTATGTATAATATGTATGTATTTACAAAATATGTATTTATATCAGTTGTCTAGTACCCATAACACAAGTCCTGCTTAGCTTGGGACTAGATGGCGTTGTGTGTTAAACGTTCGAAATATTTATTTATTAGAAAACTAGCTGAACTCCGCGGTATTCCCCGCGCTTGTCGTCGTACCAAGAGTAACGCCGCGGGACAAACTTAGTCTAAAAAAGTAGCCTAAGTACTCCCTGGATCATTAGCTACCTGCCAGTGAAAGTCCCGTCAAAATCCGTCCAGCCGTTTCAGAGATTAACCGGAACAAACAGACAGACAGACAGACAAACATTTTTTAACTACATTTTTGGTATATGCACCGTGTATACATACATATGCATTTAGTAAAAAGCGGTTATTTTAATATTACAAACAGACACTCCAATTTTATTTATTTGTATAGATAGCATTTCACTGTATACACGATGCATGTACCAAAATAACATTTTTTACAACTTCTGTCTGTCTGTTTGTTCCGGGGAATCTCTTTTTGACGGACCGATTTTGACGGAGCTTTCACTGGCAGATAGCTCAGCTAGTATATTATAAGGGCTGTAGCCCTTCGCTCTATGCAGCCCACCATATCAGCAGAGGTGCAATTTACTACAGCAGACATCGGTTCTTTGGAATACATTTTTCGATGTTTGCTGTCTTTTTAGCAAATTATTGCTTTGATATTCTTACTTTTAGAGGTATGTCGGTTTATTCTTGGTGTATTATTATCGTCACATAATTTCATAATACACCAGTAAAATTTTAACAAAATAAAAACGACCAAACTAATCGATTTCTCTTGGATGCCATCATCAGATCTAAGTGTCCTTATCATGGTACCACCATCGGGATATCTACTTTCCATTAAAAAAAGAATCATCAAAATCGGTTCATAAACGACGAAGTTATCCATGAACACACATAAAATACATATATATTTATATTATATTTTTATTTTTTACTTATTTATTTATATCTTTATTGTATACACAGGATAAATACATAACAAAGAATGAGTTACAAAGTTGAAAATGTAACAATTGGCGGTCTTATCGCTCACGGCGATTTCCTCCAGACAATCTTAGTATGCATATTGGGTGTTTATGATTTTAAGGCAGTTTATACACTAGTAACACACCATCAAGTGAATATTCAAACAATAAATAAAATAGAAAAATTCATACACATACAAACATAAAATACATATCAGACCATAATATATATGTTATAAATAATAAACGGAAATTATTCATAATGACAGATAAGTATTTCTTTACCAGGTTCTTAAAAACAGACAAGGTTTTAGCTTTTCGAATTGTCTCTGGCAAGCTGTTCCATAGTCTCTGCTTGCACAGTAAAAGACTTGTCTGCAAACTGAGTGGAGTGCTGTGGCATTTTTAATTTTTAATTCTCCGATGACCTTAGGTCTCTGCAATGTGTATTGTGTAAGAATTGAAAACGTTCTTTGAGGTAAGAGGGTGTGTGAGGATAAAATAGAACGCTGTATGGAAGAGAAAGTATATGGAGATCCCGGTGAAAGCGTATTGGTAGCCACTTGAGTTTAGAACGATACTCTGAGATATGATCATACTTGCGTAACCCAAATATAAGTCTGATGCAGAGGTTTTGAAGTCGCTCAAGTTTATTTAGTAGGTCATCGGTGAGATCGAGATAGCTGACATCGCTATAGTCAAGGATGGGAAGAAGAATTTTAGTGTAGATGGAAAGGAAGTTCCGTAGTCTTCGCAGAGACCCTGCTACCATAAATAATTTGCGACTGACTTCCCCGATCTGAGGATCATATACATAAATATAAACCAATACGGTCGAATTGACAACCTACTCCTTTTTTTTAATTAGGTTAAAAAAATGATGAATAATGTAAAGAAATAGGATCATTACCAATACCTTTTTTGCGCATGGTTATTATTCGCTTGTTTGTAAAAACAATATCATGTACGTCAATAAAGCATTGTCTCATTTTGTTGTTATTTATTTAGCAACAACAGTTTCTCACTTTAAGACGTATGTGAAAGTCCACCGCTGAACATGTACCGGTGCGGTATTCCCATATTTCGTCATTCAATGATGGGTAAAATTTTAAAATTAAGTAACTATGTCACATTAATTATGTATACGTGTTTTTTATTTATTAAACTAATCAAAAGACAGATATATACATCTTACAATGTATATTACCTACACAATAATAATCTCTATATTACTAAAATGTAAAGCTGAAGAGTTTGCTTGATCGCGCTAATTTCAGGAACTTGGTCCGATTAGAAAAATTCTTTCAGTATTAGATAGCCCATTTATCAAGAAAAGTTTAAGACTATGTATCATCACGCTAAGACTAGTAGGAGCGGAGGACCAATGAAGAATGTTTCAAAAACGGGGAAATATAATCACGCTACGGTCAATAGGAGACGCAAACGAGATTGCGTAGATCAGCTAGAAAAATATAAAACTAAATAAAATATATTGCAAATTATATTTAGTGATTAAAATAATAACTACTACATTATAAGAACACCATGCTATAATTACAATCAATTTTTTTTTTTACCAATGAAATTCAAATTAACTTTTTAATTTCTTAACAATCATGAAAAATTTTGTTCCGATGAAATAAATTATTATTCTTAGTTTAACATTTCTGATACCTTATGTGAAATTCGAAAATAAATAACCTTAAAATGCAATTCCTAGGAATTTCGAGCTGTTGAAAGTTAGTTATTTAGTTTGGAAAATAAAAAAAATATAATCATATTCAGGGCCTTTCTCCGTATCCCGAATGTACGCGTAAGCAAAAAGCAACCGCCACACGTCGATTTAGGTAATGAAGCAAAGTTCCAGGAAACAAAAGCTCAAGTCAATGTACGTTAGTTTTCGACAGGGTGCAACCACCTTTTGCAGCGATGCAGTCAACGGATTTCAGTATGGCGAAAGAAAATTATGGATACAGCCATTTTTTATTCTGAAACCGAATTTCAAACCATTGTTATTATTTGTGTGTTAATCTATACTGATATACATATGAAGCTGAAGAGTATGTTTGTTCGTTTGAACGCGCTAATCTCAGGAACTACTAGTCCGATTTGAAAAACTCTTTCAGTGCTAGATAGCCATTTATTGAGGAAGGCTATAGGCTATATATCATCACGCTAAGACCAATAGGAGCGGAGCACCAATGAAAACGTTTCAGAAACGGGGGAAAATTATCACGCTACGGGCAATAGGAGACGCATACGAAGTTGAGTGGGTCTGCTAGTTATTTACTAAACATACAGTTTTTTTATATGTTTTTAGTCTTACATACATTATTAAGTAATGTATAGTACCACTTTTACCGTTGTCATGATAGAGGTAGGCTCCTGACAACGGCAAAAGTGCTAGTATGATTCCCACTTTGGCAATCATTGTACTATGTGTGAATGTATGTTTGTTTTTTTAATTTGTATTAAGAATATGAACTTACAAAAAAGGACATTAAAAAATTATCAGTTTTCCAAAATGAATGGTAAATATTTTTACCAATATAAAGCTATGTGATATAAATATTATGATAATATTGTTAAACAATAAAATATAGTAATGATTATAATCAATCACATACATTTTATACAAATCTTGACAGTATATCCACATTAATATTTCTCTCGTCAAATAACAATAGGGCGGCTCCATAAAAGTCCGATTGACAGATGGATAATAAATACCCCTGAAAACTTCCCCGAAGTGAAGCCTCTCCATGCGCCTGCGCATATAGGACTGGGTACCACGAAATCGCCAATTTAAGGAAATCGTTATTTATTATCGCCGAAGGGTAAATTGATGCGATTAGTGTTGTCGTTTAATTTACGACTCCTACAGATAACAAGGCCTATGGTTTAAAGGGTTCTGTTTGAACTGAAACAAAATGATACTTTTAATTTTTATAATGTTTGAACTTCAATAAGTTTTTTTAAGGTTAATTGATCATAATTATAGTAGTAGCTAATCTGTATAGCATTAAGTTTTATCTCTCAGTTTTCTGTTAGAATCAATTTACATTGTTGTCATGTGATTCGAAATTATAGTATATATTTCGTCAGTGATATTAAGTAAACAGTCATCCTCAGCATTATTTACTTCTTGTAGGTATTCGAATTCAAGTCAGATATTATATACTTCTAATTATTATTATTTAGTTATCATAAACTTAGCTGTATAGAGTGCTCGCGCCTGAACAGAATAGAAGTGTAAGGGGGGGACCCAAAAAAAACTAGCAAACCTTTTTATTTTCGACACAATATATGCGACTAGCTGAACCCCGCGGTGTTATCCGTGGTTATTGTTGTATTGAGTAATGCCGCGGGACAAACTAACGCGTTAGCCTAAAAAAAAGTAGCCTAAGTTCTCAAAATCCGTCCAGCCGTTTCAGAGATTACCCGGAACAAACAGACAGACATACAAAAAAATTTTTATCTACATTTTTGGTATATGTTTCGTGTATACATACATATGCATTGATTAAAAAGCTGTTATTTTAATATTACAAACAGACACTCCAATTTTATTTATTTGTATAGATTTGCAGGCGTTTGCCTACCACATATCTTTTAAGTGGTGTTTGCCTGCCTGCAAATCTTTATTACACTTGTATACAAGTGTAACACACACTTGTATTGATGATGAAGATGATGCTGTACATAAATCTTGCAAGTTTATTCTAACCTACTTCTAATTGTCACATCGAGAATAAATGTTAAGTATACGATAATCGGAAGTATCGTCAGCTCTCGTTACCTACGTACTCGAGGTGTTTTGTGGCCGTGTGGAGCGCTAAACGAGATTAGCGCCGGGTCTCTAGTGAGGAACGGATAGTACATGGTTTACTTGTAACCCGGAGTTGTTGTGTGATTGTGAATGAAGCAGCAACATCGACAAGGAGCACCCCTTCGCCAATTCGGAGGTTAGCTGTCATCGCGCATCGGGTGAGTGAACATTAATTAAGATGAGGTGTTTTGCGGCTGTCTGGCCACATCTATGGGCCGTATGGCCAGCACAGGTTAGGGTACGGTAACACAACCGTCTGGTGATTTGATACAGGCCCAATGATGCAGAATCATCTCAATAGACCGCTAAAATGTGGGTCACCATCCTGCATTGTTACATTATCTACATTCGCAATGAGTATTCTCTGTTTGGCGGTGTACTCTTGGTTTCTGTGTAGTCACTTTGGCAGGCTCATACAGTTAAAAAAAGATGACAGTATTTTAAATTGGCAACTTAGAACTGATTTAATGATCGACCTAGGTTAAATGGTAGATGTGGAGCGCTTAATTCTAAATTGTATTTAGATGTGGGTTGGTTTTGACTAATTTAACCTGTCTACGGAGTCAAATATCACTGAGACTCTATGTAGCTTTTTATTTTGTTTACTATTGAATAAAAGTAGTTTATTTGTTTAAGTTTTATTTTCTCTTTACACCGTATTCCAAAAACCCCACAGATGAAGTCACTGATCCGTCATTGTTTACGCGAGGGCGACTTGAACAAAACGTACCATGAAGTGATATATTAGTGCCGGCAGACATAGTCGCGTCTTGAGGATTCCCCGTAACATTATTGATTATCATCAAATCAGTTACAACGGTTAGAGACAATGACAGTCACAGAGCGCGAAATGAACGGAAAGTACGCGAAAAGGAGCCAAGCCCTAATTGCTGTTGTCAACGGGGACACCAGAGCGCTTTGTCATGCTTCGTTTACATGGTTTTATTCTTTAGACACGGTTCGTACTATTAGAATAAAACTTCTGGAAGTTGTATTCATATTAATTGTTACTATGATGACGGCACGGATGGCGAAGGCGATGGCGAGATTATGCTCTGAACGTTGTAGGTTCAATTCCAACATGGGACAATACTTTGTATGATCCACAGATTGCTTTATCCACCAAATCTCTTTCATATTGCCGTTAATGTTTATAAAGTTTCCCACGACACTAACTGACGTGAGTTCGAATCCTACCCAGGACCATTATTGTGTGTAAAACATGATCATTTTTAACGTGGGAAAGCCAAGATTGTGCATGAATGGGGCCGGCTCGATCGGAATAATATTACAGCCTCACAGAAAACCGATGTGAAATAGCGCCTGCTCTGTGTTTCACCGAGTGAGTGAGCATACCGGAGGTCCATGCCCAAACCAAAATCCCCCTATCCCTCTCCCTATCCCCCAAAGGTCGGTAACACACTTGTGACGCCTTTGGTATTGCTGGGTATCCATGGGCGGCGATACGTTTGCCCGTTTGCCCCTATTCAATAAAAAAGTCTAACATAAGTATATATTTACGAATACTTTAGTAAGTTTATCAACAATTTGGATACCATAGCACAGGTTTAGTCTAGTTTGGCATCAGACCATTATGTGTGTCATTTTTGATTAAATGATGAATGGCAGTTGCTCCGACAGTCTTTTTACGTGTATGTAATGTACGTTTTATCATTGGAGTTACCACATTACAGGGCATTATAAAAAACATAAGTAGGTATAATCTATATATATAAAAATGAATCCCAATTTGCCTTGGTCACGACATCACGCGTGAACGACTGAACCAATTTTGCTAATTATTTTTATTGGATAACCCATTTAGCGAGTAAGGTTCTAGGCTATGTGATTTTACGACTAATAGGAGCCGGGTATCGACCGAAAATGTTGGGAACATGGAAAAAAAATATTTCTTACGGAGAGACGCAAACGAAGTGGAGCGGAGCAGATAGTGTTTAATAAAAGACAAAACATTAAGTACATTACTTGATGTCATTAGATACTACTTTTTACTGCGACGAATAGCTAATCAAAATATTGAAATATTTTAACAAAAGAAGAAGAAACTATACCAATCTAAGTAAAACCAAATGAAAATCAATAAAAAAACAACGATTCGTCTCCTTTTAACATTCAGTTGTATCAAGCTATTTTTGTCCGTATAAATAGGATACACACACACACACAGATTTACCTATGTTTACATTTTATTACCAAGCTTTTAAACCAATATAATTGATATTAAAAGTGTACAAAGAATTCTTTATAATTATTTTTAAATCATGTTCTTAAATGTAACCGTTTGCTACAAAAATATGTTTATTTCCTGACTGAGTCAAGGACGACGAGTCTCGCTTTGTTTATTAAACATAATAAACCGTAATCTCGTCATTACCAAGTTATTGTCGACGTCACTGAGGTATCCCCACGTGGTCATCGTCACTCATTCGTTTAACCAGTTAGTTCACCTACGATCGGAAGCCGAGTTTTTTATTTACGCAAAGGTTTTATTGGCAACACGGGTTTACCAAACCGCATCTTAGATGTGGGATTTATAAGTTGAGGTATTGCGTGGAAACTTGTTTACAAATAATTAACATAACTACTAGACACTCGTATAACGTACCACGCACGCAACGCACAATATATTATTATAATGACGATAATTACATGGTATGCAGCAGGCAACTGTTATCATTTAGGCTCTTTAGGTACTCGACTCGGGACTTCCCTGTACCACCAAGCTTGAAGCCTTTGTCTCTTTTGTCTGTCTGATTAGCACAATTAGCTTCAAAGAGCAATAAACCAGTGGTCTGAGCTACAGAGACATAAATATAGCTGCCAATGACCACATACATGCCGTATCGAGAAAGCCTCAAGGTAGTAGAGCCAAGTTGATTTCAGGACAAAGGGGCGGTATTATCCTCGCACAGAAAATCAACCTAAAATGACAGCATTCTGCTGTCGTGTTTCGTTGATGAGTACGAGGTTGTAGGCCTACGATGCAAAAGCATCACAGGGCCGCCATGGTGTTGGTCACCATGCTACATTGTTGCATTGTCTGCATTCGCAGTGACTATGGTGACCACCACTCTATGATTCTGCTTTTGCTTTCCATCAGGCAGAGTAGAGTTATATTGGCAGGCCCATACACAATAAAGGTCCTTAATGCAGCTGCTGAACATGACCTTTTGATGGTGTTAGTCGCCTTATAAGTCGCCGACGCTGTTCTTGATACACATAAATAGTCTAGCTCAATTACCCTTGAAGAACGCCAATATTGTTTGCTAAATAAGTAAATGTAGAGAAGTACAAAGAACAAGGGAACAATAAAAAATCTTGGTGTGGTCATAGATGAGAAACTGACATATATGGGACACATTACTGCACTCTCAGCTAAAACCAGGCAACTGATTTATGTTATCAAAGCAATCAGAGATGCTGCCGGTATCAGTCTCCTCAGAAATATCTACACCTCACTTTGCCAATCTATCTTAACCTATTGCATATGGGGTGGAACACCAACAACGCATCTGTTGCCACTGGAAAGAGCGCAAAGGTCCATCCTCAAAATTATGTTTCGTAAACCCATCAGGTATCCAACGACAGACCTTTATCGAGAAGCTAGTTTACTGAGCATACGGGGGCTCTACATAGTTTATGCAATTGTCTCGGTTCATAGGCTAGCTTTGAACTTGCCTAATTATAGGAACATGTTGAAGCGAAGAATCTTTAAAATCCCTACTGTTAAAAGTAATACATTGTCCGCGAAACGATCACAAAAATACATGTTTCCTTACCTATATAACAGAATTGCACATAAGTATGACTTGAAACATAACACGACCCGAAGTCCAGGTTAAGGTTTATGAAATTATCAGTGACTTGAACTATCACCAAATTGAGCAGTGTATACGAATCATTTCCTGAAGGAGAAGATAGAGCTCTTGCAGCTTGGAGACTGTCTGTTGCGCAGTATGCGGTCGCGCGTTGTCGTGAAGGAGCAGTGGGGACGACCGATTGACCAAAGCTTTGTGGGTGTGTGTAAAAAATTCAATCAAAAGTGGGTAAAAATTCAATTGCCGAGAGGCAGTACAAAATGCCTTTGAAGAGTTTCAAGAAGGGCATCAATAAACTGCCAATGCGTTGGCAAAGATGCTTCGATTGCATGGGTGATTACTTCGAATAACAGAAATAAAAAAGTTTGAAAAAATAAGTACTTTCACTTATTGCATACAAACGGCAATTGCATAGGTAAAGAATCTTGTTCTTGAAAAATTCTGAATCTCCGACTTTTGTTAAGTTTCCCTAATGTATGAAGTTACAAAACACCTGAACGTCACATAAATTTACAAATAAGGTAAAAATACAAATAAACGAGTGACACAACCAACAGTTCGAGAATCCAGTGGCGTCACAAACATGACGTAGCGTGATTGCGCCTCCGCATAAACACGCACACTCATAGATTATATCACCTCGGCATAGCGCCAGACTGGTTGCTGTAGACTGTCGTGTGTGCGCGTGCCTCGTGACCTTGACCTCGGAAGGCTCGGCGGTAACCACGCTGCCCTCGTCCTTCTGTGACTGACCCGTGCGGGGTAATCCCGAACGGGAAAATATTAAGCGTTTAATGAGGTTTTATGTCAATACACACCTCCGTGGGAGTTTTTTACAGATTTATAAGACGGTAGCAAAATATGTGAGCTTAATAGACTACAGACTTCTAGATTTGAGTGATTAATCGATTGTTCTTTTCTGAGGAGATTATTATCATATTTTGTAATAGGCTCCATAGCAGCACATTGATCTCAAATTTTTATCATTTAGAAAAGATTAGCCGGAAGAATTAGAAGACCCTTACCGGGATAAATAATGATCATCCAATATGGTATACAAAATATATAAATATGTTTCTATCATAAATACACCCCTCAAAACTAAATAGAAAAATAGAGTATTTTTTGTGTTGGTTACCACAGAACTTCATTGATTTGGCAAATATTTTTTTAATGGTCATCGACGTCGGTCGTTTTCAACTTTCACATGAAAATTGTAAGGAATGGAAAAAGCGTGCTATAACTTTATTATCTTAATGTAAGAGCATTCTAGGATATAGCGATATTTTTTAAGTTAATTTTTAATTAAAAAAAAGTTTAATTTCAGTGATGACGTAAATAAAAAGACGTGAAGTCCCATTCGTACAATCCTAAATCTCATATGTCACAGTAGGTACATGGGGATAACTGATTCTATGAACACAGGAACATTTTATTGGGATGAGTCGGGCCATTTCAGCTGAAAAAGTGACTCAGTTCTTATTATGTTGTGAAGAATTTGAAATTCTAAAAACATATTCAGTAGTAATTAATTTGGATGATGTTAACCGACATTTCTCCTCTCTTCCACAATTTGATCACCAAACTAATTGTCGAACCTTAAAGTCTTTTAAATTTCATTCATTTGCCTCAGATAAATTGAAAAAAAAAACCTTTCCATTAAGGCCAACGCCATGAGAAGTGAAAACGTTATTCGTTGCATGATGGCACCTATCCTCGAATGTTTTCTTTCCGTGTTTAAGCATATAGTGAACTTTTCTCTCGATTCTCGTACTTACCCATCACTATAGCATAACGCTTTTGTTATACTCCTCCCTTAGGTCCCCAATCCCACTTTAATAAATCATTTTCACCAAATTCCCATACTTCCCTTCTTAGCCACGGTGCTGGAGACGTGCGACACCAAAAGTTATCACAATGTCTGTACCACAATAACTTCTTTAGCCCTTTTCAGGCTTAGACAAAGCTCCACTTCCGCTCTCACTAAAAGTAACTGGTGACTTTCGGACTGAAGTTAAGAAGTCTTTAATTACCGTATTGACTTTGATTGATTTTTCAAATGCCTTTAATACTGTCAGTCAGTATATTCCTCTATCTATCATTTCCTATCCTATATATATCTATTCCTATATTATCTTCCTACCATGTGATAAACTTTGAAATGGTTCTCTCCATATCTTCGAAAGTACCGGAAGTCCGCTTTTCTTAATGAATATACCTCTAAATGGTGTATTCATCAAGAATAAGGTACATACAGTACACAGCCAGCTCATAGCCAGCTCATTTAATAATAATTAAAGTCAAAATATAAACAGATATCAAACGAAATGTCTTGGCCACTCATTTTAAAATTCAGATCTTCAGGTATAATAGTATTAGTAAGTATTAGATGAAAGGTTAACAGTATGCAAACTGTTGCCACCTGAATTTCTTGAAATGCTTGAAAAGTTAACGTATCAACAAACAAAATTACTCAGTGATAAAATTGAGACAATCCAGTAGCAGTTTTAGCAGTTGTTCCATATCCCTTCTTTAAGTAAAAGTGGTTGCCAAGAACTGAAAAGTAGTATTTGAGGGAATTGGTGATTATAGAAGTGCAAAGAGTCAAAACAAGAAGATTTAAAAAGTGCGCGAAAGAGAAGCAAAAAAGTGAGTCTTAGATTCCTCAACAACCACAACTGATGGCAACAGTGGCACCTGCATTGATTTGGAGACCCTTCAATATTTGAGAGAAGAAGACACAAGTATGACTATTCTCAACCCATAAAGAGTAGTAAAGAGAGTGTTTTCAAGATACAACACCTACCTTCCTAATTCGGCACCAGTGGAAAGATTATTGTCTTAGAGTGGTAGGTAATAATACGTCCACACCAGAAAAATCTGTCCATACAGATGCAATACGTCTGATGCTCCTTTAGAAGAGCTTGTAATGTTAAAACCTTCATTAAATAAAGAACATTATTTTTTTTCTGTAAGTAAAATATTTTATTTGAATAAAGTAATTTCAAAATAACGATTTTGTTTTTAGTAGACATTTAAATACAAAAAGCAAAAGTAATTTGTTCATCTCTGTTTTTTTTGGTATAGATGGCAAACGAGCAGACGTATCACCTGATGGTAAGCGATTGCCGCCGCCCATGGACACCCGCAGCACCAGAGGCGTCACAAGTGTGTTGCCGACCTTTGGGGGATAGGGCAAGGTATGTGGGGAGGGGGTTGGGGTATGGGCCTCCGGTATCCTCACTCACTCAGTGAAACACAGCGCAAGCGCTATTTCACACCGGTTTTCTGTGAGGCCGTGGTATCACTCCGGTCGAGCCGGCCCATACGTACCGAAGTGTGGCTCTCCCACGTACAAATTACAACGTACAAGGTACAAATCTGTATGTGATGAGAACAATAATTTGTGCAATGTCTATGTGTAATTTGTCTTTAATGTTTGTTTGTATTTAGAAATATTAAAAGTATGTGTACCATATTACAGGATAGTTTGGGATCAGACGGCCGTGTACGAGATATGTAAAGTTATTATTGTTATTTCATTAATTAAATACTCTGTAGTACATATTTATAATAGGTACATAGCTACATTGCCCAATTTTCTTAAAAGGAAATAAGGCACTCAAAATTTTGTACCAATTGCTTTACTATAAACAGTAGCTTTTGTAGATACATCTTACTTACAACTGTTAATTATCTACCACTGACATTATCAAATATGGAAACTGTTAGTATAATGTGCTCTATACCTTTATCAGTGTGGTTCGGTATTGTGCGGTTTAATTTTCTTCCCAATAGGTACTTTACATTTGGTATACTTGATGTTTTGTATTCACCTTTTATTGCATACATGATAAGTAGAATAGATTTAGACATCACGTTTCATCTGAAACATACAGCGCCCTCTGTGGCGACCCACAAGAACTTTGATCTAACAGCAATATCACAAAAATGGTAAACAACTAGCAATTGTTAATAATAAAAGCAAACAATACAATTACGTAAATCAATGACCATTCATCTCATTAGCTACGCTAACGCTACTAAATTGCCTATCTCATAATACATTCCTAGTTGTCTATCAAGCACATGCGCTTTGGGAGTTCCCGTTTATGAATCGTGGGTAGTTTTCAGGTATCTCTAGTACAAAACCTATCGATATGCGGGCACATCCTACATACGTCAATTCACAGTGTGAAACCGCAGTTCACAGTACCATAACGTAAAATTCTAATAAGTATGCGCAAGCGCATTCCGATTTAAATTTAGAACGCCACCAGCATTCTTATTATGATTATGAATAGGCATACGTCCGAAGCCGTTAAAGGATTACTTCAGCGGAGTAGGTGATGAACCGTTTACAAGGTGATGATGTCAGGGGACAAAAGTCCTTTGACGTTTGCCTGAGGCACGAGACAGTTTGGTAATCTGTTACACAATATATAGTAAAGTGAAAGGGAAAAAATTAATTGTAAATGGTGAGAACAAGTACTTAATTATTAATGGGAAAATAAACATAATTTCATACCGTGTTTGAATGGTTTACAATAATTTCAAAACGAACCCTTGACTGTCCCATTGATTTAGAGGTTAGCAAATCTGATCTGAAGTGGAGAACGCGTCATGAAGAACGTAATAAGGGACACCTGGCTAGATGGCGGGATGATTTGCGTGAAAGGGCTGGCAGCGAAAGGATGCAAAAGGCAGTAGACCGGGCCCTGTGGTGTCCCTTGATAGATGTCTATGTTCAGCAATTGACTTCAACGGGCTGATGACGAAAAAATGACCTATAAATCAGAAATGTAAGTTCGATTCGATTCGAAGAATTTTTGTGTTAATACAATTTTAATTGTATCAGGGTTAAATATTTCTATATTATGTATGCTGTTTAAAAATACACTTATAAGTATTTTTATGTCCAGTCAGATTACTATAGCATAAGTTGACATCAGTCGGGCATGTGTGAAATGTGTCGTATCGATGGTTAAACTCAATGGATAGTATTTATTACGCACTCATTATATTTTAATCACATGCAATTAATTATGAAGCCATCATTCGGTTCAAGTTCGATATAATTCTTAAAAAAAAAAAAAGATCTTAAAAAACACACATTGCAGGGACCTGAGGTCGTCAGAGAATTTAATATTGAAAATGCCAAAACATTCAACTCAGTTTGCAGACAGGTCTTTCACTGTGCAAGCTTTGGAATAACTTGCCTGAGACAATTCGACAAGCAAAAAATTTGCCTATTTTTAAAAAGCTGTTGAAGGACTATTATTTGTCATTATGATATATTAAATGGATCTATGTTCGTATTGTATGTATACAAATTGTATATATGTATATGTAGGTATATGTATGTGTGTGTTACTGTGTAATGTGAAAGTGAGTGGGTGTTATTTTTGTTCATGATTGTTTAAATGATACTTTTAACCACTCAAGTAGAGAATTAGATGTGTTACTTGTATGTAAACTACCCAAAAACTTTTGGATACTGAAAATCCGTGTCTTGGTTGTCTGGAAGAGATCGCCGTGAGCGATAAGACCGCCTATTGTAACATTTGCATATTTTGTAACTCATCCTTTGTTTTCTCTTTATAATTTTGTATGTATACAATAAAGATATAAATAAATAAATAAATAAATAAATAATTTTGATATTAAGATCCAGTATGGTGGTACTCGTACAAACAAACCGATCGTCGAAAATAACTGTCGATTTAGTCGATTCGAGTGCGATATACGAGTGCTTTTTTCTGTAGTCTATGGTCAACTAAATGAAAGCTTAATTGGCTACTCTTTAGGAAGAAGGTGTCTAAGGGAAGGTCTTATTTAAAAAGTAGACTGTTATAGATTGTTGCTGGCACGCCTTTTTACTTACTATTTTGTCTAGCATTTTTACACAGATTAAACTTTCTTT
This sequence comes from Spilosoma lubricipeda, assembly GCA_905220595.1. Classification (NCBI taxonomy): domain Eukaryota; kingdom Metazoa; phylum Arthropoda; class Insecta; order Lepidoptera; family Erebidae; genus Spilosoma; species Spilosoma lubricipeda. The sequence goes on along the minus strand of HG992290.1, from coordinate 19,567,601 downwards.
TTCTATTTTAGCTACGCCGTAATTACTCTGCTCTGCCTGATGGAAAGCATGAGCAGAATCCAAAAGTTTGCAATAAAAATATTTTTTTGTTTTTTTTCTTGGGCAGAGCTAGTTTCAAAGATACCATTTTACATATCTACGAAAAATTGCAATATCAAATAAAAATATTTACATACTAAATCGTTTATTGTCTGTTGATTCTTAGTTCCAAATAAAATAGTAAAAATGTTCTTTTTATGCTGAAAAAACAAAACAAACCAAATTTTAGCTCACAAAACTGATGTAATCTTTTTCTAATCGTCTGATTAATTTTATAAATCTCTATTCTTAAATAATCAAAAGTGTGTCATTACTCCAAAATTGAAATTTAAATTATGTTGTAATAACGAGAATTTCCCATCACGTCATGACAGATATAAAAAAATACGTAGATCTCCATGACACCTGATATTGTCCTCAATATTTTCCGGGTATGATTTCACAAAGCACTAACCTTAGTCTTGCATTATTTTACGTAAGAATGTTTCCTAGGACGTTGTTTTACTTTACCCATAACGGTATATTTTTAAATTATTAGATCAGTAAAGGTCACACACATATACACACGGCAGTCTTCTGATATAAAGTGCGCACGAACTTGTGATTTTTTCCTTAAATCTGTGTCATCTATTAATAATATCATCATCACAATTTAGTCAAACATAAATTCCCAGTTTTCATTATTGATAGAAATACAGATAATGTGCCTTTTGGTGAGATATACGGTCACAAAAAAAAAAAAATTTTCTTTTGCTTTTAAAAGTCCTCAATGCAAAAGTTAAACTTACGTAAAATCTTTTGAATACATTTGTTATTGGATTTGAAAATAGCCAATACCTGTAGTTCATTCAAGTCCTCTCTTGCAGGCGCGCGTGCCGTAATTACGATGCTTCTGATGTGCGACTTTAAATTTTTAATTCAATTACAGTCGCCCGCCTAACATTAGGTTTACCTACTTATGTACTTTGCTTCTGTTTCTTAAAGTTCTTCTTCTTCAGCCTATTGTCATTCACTACTGAACGAAAGTGTACCTACAATAAAAGCGTGTGTCTATAACTCCGTACTCTGCTAAGTGATTTTAAAACATGTAGATTTAATCCTTTCTTCATTTGAAATTAGGAAAATATTGTTTTCTATTATAAATTTCGTTAAAATATAAGACGTTTGTAGTAATTTTAAGTTCAAATTAAATCTCTAGCGTCGCTCTTATTAAAAAATGCGTTTTAAGTTGTACTCAGCTGAAACTAGTCTTAGTAACTAATCAGTCTTTTTCAGTAACATTTCTGCATTATCGAAATTATTGTTCCTTATCACGCACCAAATTATATTAAACAAAACATATGTAACAAACATAATTTATTTATAATTGGTTATTAGTATATAAATAATACACTATTGGCTAGTGTATCAATGTAAACATAATAATACGAAGCAACTCGCCGCCCTACAGTAAATATTATAAATATTAAAATGAAAATGGCTAGATATTACCTATTAACTACAGAACGTTTAAATTGTCATCACTACTTGTATGTTGAATTGTCAAATTATGTTTTGATTTTTATAATGTAAAAAAATGTTATATTTTTGTCATAAACCAAAAGGTTGTGAATGATATTAATTGAAACAAGTAATCAAATGTGTATTATAAATGCATTGAAATGTGTATGATATATATAATTCTTTCGTTAATAAAGAAAAGCCCTTAAAAATTACCACTTGAGACTAAATTGAGCTTGTCTCAGGTGAACAGAGATCACACCTGTCAAAACCTATCGCCTGAGAGGAGATTTTGACATGAGTAGACATCATTCTAAAACAAGCTGTTCATTAATTGTTACTCACTTGATTAACGATCAATGAACAGCTTATTTTAGATTATTTAGATTAGTTAATCAAATAAGTAATATTTACTCACTTGATTTCGCTAGTAGAGCTACGCTGATTTCATCACGAACGGGCCGGCTCGACCGGAGGTGTTCAACCCTCGCACGGAAGACCAACCTAAAATGACAGCTTTCGTGCCGTCGTGTTTCGTTGGTGAGAGCGAGACCGTGTGCCCAAAACGAAAACCTAAAACAAACCCTACACCAGTCTGTTTGCAAAGCATGGTGTAGAAGGTCAAAATTTCCTTTCTGGGGACAGGTTTATGTCCAACATATTAAATAATAATAGTTTATTGCATAAACTTACCCAAACAATGAGAAAGTAACACAGTTATTCTATATACAATAGCAAATTATATAACAAGTATAACAATCAATTATATGAGACCCCTGATCCTCAAAGTAGGATTTTCTGTATTTTGAGAATCAGTGGCTCCGCTTAGTGCGATGCAAGATAGGAGAACTTAGTTTAAAAGAATACTAAATGATATACGATTTTGATGGGTTATAATAATTATAGTTATGAAATGTATAAATAATATAAATGTGTATGTGAGTGTGTGTGTGTGTGTGCGGTGTGTTTGTGTGCGTGCGGTGTGTGTGTGTGTGTGTGTGTGAGCGCGTGTGTGTGTATGTATGTCTGTGTGTGTGCGTGAGTGCAAAAGGTTAGAGTGTTCGTCTCTGGGTATTTATATCAACGTCTATCTTAGCAACCTACAAAACTACAAAGCGTCATCAAATCATGAAAGAGTTTAGCTATCTCCTTAAACAATGAAATGTTTATAAACTTTAAAAGGAGACTCGAAAAATGGCTTACGTCATTGCAATTTAAAGTATCGTATGAGGCCCAAGAACTCACTAGCATGCAATTGTAGATTACTCATCTCGTGTGGAATAATTCGTTCATAGTCATATTGTGAGGGGAAATCACAGGTGAGTCGTGAATATATCGGCGGAAAGTCACATTTGGAAGATAATATATAAAACTTTGTCCTTGTCTTCGAACTTACGGTAATTTTATCCTTAAAATAGATACCTAAATGATAAAAATGTATTATTGCAAGTGTATTGTTCAAAGTTACGTACATTTAAGCAAATAAAGTGCGGCCAATGAAAAAAGAATTAAAAACAACTATCGCTATCGGTTCACATATTACGGAACAAAGAAAGAAGTTTATTAAAGTGAATAAAGTTACTAATGTTCTTCTACTTCTAATTCAGGCCCAATGATGCAGAAGCATCTCAATAGACCACCATAGTGCGGGTCACCTGGCAGCATTCTTGCAATACCTGTTGCAATGTGTGTGTGGTGTCAACTACTCTTTGATTCTGCTCATGCTTTCCATATCGCAGAGAAGTGTCACTTTGGCAGGTTCATTTAAAAAAAAACTTGTAATAGCGTAGTTTCAAATAGAAAGTACAACCTATTTCGCTGATAGTTATCTATGTGAAGCTTGCGCGAGCGCAAGTGACATGGAAACGCTGGAGGAAAGTGTGCGTGTGTGAGGGGATTCCGGCGCGTGCGCGGAAATCCCTACGTTACCGGCTTTACCCACTCGATGACCCTAATGCAAGTACAGCTACACACCCACTCTATTTATAAACAGAACATTGCCTTAGGTTGCATTGCATTTTGTAATATCATTGTTATTATATATTCGTATTATAGACTGTTATATATTCACCCGCGCACGTACACTTCTTTCCTTTCATTACCATTTCATTCTTACCTTTTTTTCACTTACTAAATTTACTCATCTTGTACTCGTGCCCGGACACTTTGGGAGTCAAGCGGGTTGACTCGCATGGATATGGATTGTAGTGGGCAAATTGAAAGTATTTGTTATATCCCTATATATCTACCCTTGCGAAATACAACTTAAGTATCACCTAACGTTTTCTTACTGAAACTACGTCTAAACTGAAAATTTTGATATCTGAAAATTTTTGTGGATATGTATTTTACAATCATATGATATGTTCTTCAAGGCATATTTATTAAAAATAACAGGAAGAATGAACCGTATCTAAATAACTTACTTTATAGTTGTCCACTCCACATGCAAACTATTTTTAGACGTAGTCTTGTACACTTTTAGACATTTGTCAATTTATCTAAAGACTATCTGAACCCCGCGGTGTTACCCGCGGTTATCGTCGTATGGCGAGTAACACCGCGGGACAAAGTTAGTCAAAAAAAGTAGCCTAAGTTACTCCTTGGACCATCAGCTACCTGTCAGTGAAAGTCCCGTCAAAATCGGTCCAGCCGTCCCAGAGATTACCCGGAACAAACAGACAGACAGACAGACAGACAGACAGACAGACAAAAAAAAATTAAACTATATTTTTGGTATATGTACCGTGTATACATACATATGCATTTAGTAAAAAGCGGTTATTTTAATATTACAAACAGACACTCCAATTTTATTTATTTGTATAGATGATGAAAAAGATCAGACCGATTGAGTTTTGATAAACGCTTTTAGTTTAGAACTCAACAAAAGCGGATGCGAAAGATTATAGAGATATTAATCTTCGATGCGGTTTCTATTAGAAATACGTTTCTAAGTACTTATGGTTTAATAAAGATAATTTAATAATTATTATTAAGTATCTACAGGTAGGTACACAATAAAACACTAGTTAAGTAAATAAAAATAGCTTACCTCACGTTCTATTTGGCAACGGGAGTCTCTGACAGAATTCTAAATTCTTAGGAACTTCCCTTTAGAATAGATGCAGTTGTGATGTTTTTCACAGACAGGCATTCATCAAATACGTCCAAATCGTTTCAGCGGTTTAGTTGTGAAAATGTAATAGACAGACGGACAGAGTTACGCTAAAATTAAAATATTGTTACACAAGATATGCCTAAAGCACGGGCAATTAGCAAAACCATGACTTCAGCTCATCAATCTGAATAACTTTCCCAAAGAAACCGCGTTTCCAGATGAACTTAAAAATCCGACTTTATATACAAACGCTAGTCAAAAATTAGTAGTTTTGTAAGAAACGTTGAATTTTGAAATTTATTTAGGAAAATAGTCCGGAACAATTGTCTTAAGCAATGGTTTCGCGAACTGTCTTTGTTGGAGAATAACTTTGTTTATAGTATCTATATAATTTGCTGATTGGTCGGTCTCCCCACTCTATTAAACATTACGAAATATCACATCAAATGACTTCAAGGCTTCTTTTCACATTAAATAGAAAATATTCACCTCCATTTCTTACTTACTTAACACCATGTGTGTGTAAGTTATTATAAGTAAGGTCAGTATCCAGGCTCATTACCGGTTCTGCAAGGCCAAACAACTGTAATCGTTCTGGGGATTCCCAACTGTCTTTGCACATCGAAACAAGATTTTCTTTTAACTGATAAGAAACTGCAGCAAATTAAAGGTTAACGCATCCTATTTCTATGATATGTAATTGCCATTAGCGGCAGTTAATTATATATTTTAAATAGATACCGTTTCTTTTTAATGTTTTCCATGACTATATAAAAGTTGGTACGCAATGTAGAACGAATTTGGACATATTGATTAAGCAACTTATTTGAAAATAAAAGCATAAAAGCCAAGACATAAGAAACTTAAATCCAATTTCTTTTCTATAGCAACCGTTAGTCAACAAAAGTTGAATAAATAAACATAACTTTTACATCTGTTAATTTTATTAATCATCTGAGTCCAATCTGAAATTTCACAAACCACAAATATCTAAATGAAGACGCTGACTCGAACTTTTTTTTTATCATGCGGTTTAGGTCCAATTTAGTCAAGGTATACAGAATATATTATACACGTACCTGTCTACTGACTCTCTCTGAAAACATCAGTAAATTTGTTTCGACCACGTTCAAACTAAATCCATTTCGATACACGACAGACATTTTCTTAATTCCCGCCAATTTGGCAAAAACAAATGACATTACTATATTATCAAACATGGACAGATTCTCAAAGAGTTCTGAATTCAAAATTTTAATTAGTTTTTCATGGTCAAATTTTCTTACTGGCCTATTTTGAAAACGTTCTGGAACAACCACGTAAGCACTCTCCGTTTAAAATTAAATTTTCTTCCATGGAATCTAGTTTTATGAACATCACTGAGTTTTTTTAAAATAGAGTATTAAGGTAGTGCTAAACGTTTCAGACTGCGTAAGTAGGACAACCATGCAAGTTACATCACGTGTATATTATGTGGTATATTATACGAATAGGTACACCAGGGTTAACAAACAATATACAGTTCTAAATTTTCAAAAAACTGTGATGTACAAAGGGCGGCCTTATTGCTCATGGTAATTTCTTCCAGGCAACATAACTATGTTTGGTCAAGGTATCCAAAATACGAATTCGACATGGTTTTAAATATCATCAAAAACCCATAACGTCCTTCTGCTGGGCTGGGGTCTCCTCTCCGAAGTGGGTTAAGGCCATACGTCCCCGCGCTAGCCGAATGCGGGTTGGTGACTGGCAAGACAACTTTGTGGCTATGTAATCTTGCCGTTGGATGTTTTCAAGCCGCCCAAAGGCCTCCAACTAAGCTTCACGACTGTTATCCTACGATAATAGCCGGGACCGACTGTTTAACGTGACCTTCGAATCACGGGGACGCTCATGGTATCATGCCACCAGCGGTCACCCATCCAGGTATTGGCCACGTCGCCGTTGCTTTCTTACGGTGATTGTTTCTAATTACCGAGTGCTACTGGGCTATGAGCGCCTCATTGTCCAGTAGCATCCGGCAGTAGTAGCCGGTCATAAACATGTTTTAATGAATCGTAATTATTTTATCGTATTTTAAACGTCTTTACCACGAAGGCATGGAACTCCGTAATACGTGCAGCAGAGTCAAACATCCAAACCACGAAATGTTAATAGCAGCACTTATGGTGAGAATCTTGACAATCGGAATAGGTTTTTTTGTTGCAAGTTATTGGTGATTGTATCCGGGTTCATAGTCAACATCCGGAAAAGTTCATCCACAGCAAAAAATTGTGGAGCAATCAGCTCAGAGATATTGGGAGAAGACTTAGAAAGTTATAACAACGAGAAAAATGAGACGCCTTTAACAATATGGGCAAATAAACGTGGTTTAGGAGCTGTCAAAAAATAGTGTTCAGTAATTCATCAATGTTAAACAGAATAACCACAGAACCGTTATCGAACAGAACAACTGTCTTTCTTCGAGAAATTTCAACTGCTCATAACGGCAAGACGTTACCCACAAATAAGAAGAAAACATCTCATAATTAATGTACATTCGTGAGCGTTTCGAGCACTTCATTCTTAGGAGTAACCTCCGTCGCTGTTCTCTTCTCCTTCGAAATCCCTTTCCATAGGACAAGTCGCTATGACAACTCCTTCAGAGTTGCGACTTTGCGGCTGTGGAATGACTTATCGCTGGCAATACGTAGGTACTAGTCCTTCTCTGAATGACTTCAGGAGTAGAACCAAATTGTCTCTCCCTTGAACGATCAGGTCCTTAGCATGTTTATGTCTGTCAGTATATCGCGATATTATTTAAATCTATACAATAATAATAAAGCTGAAGAGTTTGTTTGTTTGTTTGAACGCGCTAATCGCAGGAACCGCTGGTCCCATTTGAAAAATTCTTTCGGTGTTGGATAGTCCATTTATCGAGGAAGGCTATAGGGTATATATCGTCACGCTATAGAAGCTATAGGAGCGGAGCAATAATGAAGAATGTTTCAAAAACGGGGGAAATTTTCACGCTACGGCAGTGGCGGATTTACATATTTGCCGCCAGTAGGCTATAAAATTTTTGCCGCCTCTACACCTCTTTTTTTACATGTGGAAACTATTTCAAGCCGTCATTCTACCGCCGTCCGCCGCTAAACTTTGGCGAGCATTTCCACCTTCAAGTCCACAAGGTAGTTCCGGCCAAGGCACAAGCCGCCACGGCCGACATAGTGCAGTAACCGCGTATAGCTCTGACTACCAATATCCTCTGGGGATGCCAGAGGCGTGCCCTATTCTGGGCCTCGAAGCCTTAAATCAACCTTCGACCAGTTTCTGCAGGAGCAAAAAGTAGTTGAAGACGTTTCATACAACACAGGTGGAGCACACGTCCCCGTTTATGGGCTGTTGACCAAAATCAATGAGAAGAACGTGGATGATGTTTTACCCGTTACGAATACGGCGGCAGGAGACCACTGTCCATAGACTAAAGGGCCAGTGTGATGATCTTAGGCTGCAGGCAACAGGCTTGCCAATAGTTGCTTGAGCGCCCACGCAATAACCAACAAAGCTGGTCTTTTTCTTCCGTGTTGAATTGAAATACATTTAGATACTCCCTACCGGACCACCGGTGATGTGGTTATGTCAGACTGAGACTGATCAAAACCACGCTCTGTCACGGGTACTAGTAGCCTAAAAACAAGATGTTACAAAAAAAAACTTCTGGTACCCTGACAGATCTCGAGCCATCTATGGTTTACAAATGGCCCCTCGTATATGGTGACCAACATCTCTCGTTCCGGGCTAACCCTGACCTGCTTCTGCTATTGCGATAAATGGCGTGACCTGTAACTGCCCTAGCCTGAGCCTATCACCGCGTACAGTGCCTGGCCCATTCTCGGACCTGCCAGACCTAGACTAAATCTTTCCCAATCCCACTCTGCGCTCTCTATAACGAGTTCCATCTGATTAAGAGAATCACTACTAATGGCCATCATAATGTTTCTCGCCTCTACTGTCTATGTCATGCAGTTTTGTCATGGGGGGCTGTTTTCGGCTTCCTTCTGTGGAACATAGCGTACCGGTGCCCCGCAGGAGCCTTCACCTTATTGCCCCTTAATCGCCTTAATTTCGATCTAGTACCGAATTACACAATGTATCTGGCCCTATTCCTTAACGGTAGGTGACTTTTTGACAAGCACTTCCGACAGCTTGCTCAAGAGCTAGCGGGTGATCTGCTCTTCGGCGACTTTTACCCAACTTGAGTGAACCAAGGGTCACGACAAGACTGTATGTGCAATTATTTGATAGCAATATGCGGTACCCCGATGAGAACCGTAGCTCTGGCCGCCCAGAGTACTAGTAGCCTAATAGTGAGCGCCTCTGGCACTCTTAGCCAGTACTGTTGGTTAGAGCGATACACGGTTATTACATCGTGTCTACGGCAGCGGCGTGCGCGTTGGCCGGAATATCCATGTGGGATTTGTTCCTGGTAAAGTAGGTTCTTTCCGGGCACGGATACTTTAGGAATTATCTGCACGTGAGCGTACGTACTGAGTACACGTACTGAGCCGATTCGCTGTGGCAGTGCTTGGGCATCGCAGCGTTGGATACTCATTGCAGTTTTCGTACAACATTTCTTACTGCCGACCGTGTTACACCCATGGTAGCGGCAGATGTTTTATCTCCTTGCTTAATATAACATAGCTCAGAAAGGGGCGGCGGAAAGGACCCGGGAAGAAAATTTCTACTTGAACCTAATTTGCCGCCACCCGGTGAAACAGGCGGCGCAACGCATTCTAGGACCTCATGTCGTCTCAGTGACGATAAAGAAAAATGTTAGTCAAAATTACTAATTTAAATTTTAATATTAAACTGCAACTGAGATGTTATAAAAATCCATGTTTACAAAGATATATTTTACCAAGCGTTACGTAATTTTTCAAATACCTAAGTTGATAGTATTTGGTAAACTGCTTCATATGTGTATTGTTTATTTTTGTCGAGTCTTCTTTTCTCCGTTTATACATACAGTTTTTTTTTTTGTTTCTAATTTTAGCCGCCCCCTAAAATTCGCCGCCCTAGGCTTCAGCCTACTCAGCCTAGTGGTAAATCCACCACTGCGCTACGGGCAATATAAGGCGCAAACGAGGTTGCGTGGGTCAGCTAGTGCCATATAAGTATATATTGTTATTATTTGTTTTTTCATCTGCCTGTTTATTGGTAGGTTCGCCCTAACATTCTTTACTATCCTCTATTCACTCCAAGGTTAGCTGGAAGATAGCTTATGTTTTTTTACTTTTTATTATTCTGTTGGGGTTAAACGAACAGACGTATCGCTTGATGTTAAGCGATTACCGCCACGCATGGACACCCACAACACCAGACGCGTTGCCAGCCTTTGGGGTATGGGCAGCGAGATTGGGGAGGGGTTGGGGTATAGGCCTCTGGTATCCTCACTCACTCACGCGAGCGCTGTTTCACACCGGTTTTCTGTGAGGTCGTTGTATCACTCCGGTCGAGCCGGCTCATTCATGACGAAGCGTGGCTCTCCCACGTTACCGGTTGTGGACTGGAACACTATATTTTTACATTTTAAACATTTAAAATTGTTGTTTTGTTCCGATTCAAAAATGTGTCAGCGTAAGTTTTAGATACTCATTGAGTCATTATAAAGCTAGAGTACGAGTAGAGAGAGTTGTTTGCTTGAACGCGCTAATCTCAGTAAGTATTGGTCAGATTTGAAAGTTATTTCAGTGTGTTTTTATAGTTTTTATAGATATAAAGTAATTGTAAGAACAGTAATTGCCTGAAACACAGGTCTTACCTAGCTCAGGCATATCACTAATTTGAAATATTGACCATACTTGATTATGTACGGGCCTGCCAAAGTGACTCCACTCCAGCATTCAGCATGGTGGCCCATGGCGGCTAATAGAAATGCTACTGTATTTTTTTGTATTATGTATGGCCTGCCAAAATGACTCTACTCTGCCTGATGGTAAGTATAAGCAGAACCCAAGAGTGGTGGTCACAATCTTGTACTCACCAACGAAACACGTCAGGACAAATGCTGTCTTTTAATTTTGGTCTTCTGTGAAAGGGTGGTTCCGCCCTGGTCAAACTGGTTCAGTTTTGCTGAAATCAGCGTGACTCTACTACCTTGAACCAACTACCTATGTTCTATATTATATGTTATATATTATAGCATTGAAAAATGATGCAAAAACAGAGGATTTTTTTTCCTTTTAAGACCTTCCATTGCGAGTGCGTAAAGTTTCACAAAAACAATGTATGAAAGAATTGTTCCCCTTAAAAATCCTATCCGCTACAGCATAATATCTATATTTTAGGGTTGGCTTACCATGTTTTTTATTGCTTGGTAAACAAATTTGTTTACCCTGTTATAACATCACGCTGCTGGCGCAGCAATAGGAGACGCAGACTAGGCTGTAAATGTTTTATGTTACTATAACTGTCCACTACCATTCTGTGACAAGTATCGCCCTCTCTTATACTTATACAAAATGCAAACTAACTACTACCGCCCTCTAGTAGCTCAATAAACAACCACAGTTATTAGAGGATTACGAATAGCGCCATCTAGTAAAGAGGTCTATGACACTACAGCTTGTGTTAACATTTCCTGGCAATAAAAATAGTCGCTCAATGATTGAATTTCGACCATATTTTTTTTAGGTTTCTGCTTCCCTTATAAACTTTACCTGTGCCAAATTTCATTATTCTACGTTCGCATAATTTTTGTAGAAAGGTGTACAAAAGTTTTTGCATTACGTTTTTATGCATAGAATAGATGACGGTATGATATTTTGTAATTAAATCCCAAGTATTTATTGTGAATTTCATTAATAAGTGTATACATTTTTGAACTTAAACATTTAACATTACATGATTATTTCTATAAAAATAAGGAATATGTCGGTTTCAATCGATTCGTTATAATGCATTTACAATATCATTCACAACTTTCATAAAACATATTCCACAAAATACTGTCTCATTATATTTAAAGCATTAAAATTTAACATGAAATTTATAAAATATAATGAAAGACATCAAAATATTAATTATGTTTATATGTGAAGACTTCATAGTCTCGCACGGTGAAGTTGTACTCGGAAGCGAGGCCGGCGGGCGCTATCTGGTCTCCGTACGAGTGCAGGTTGCTGTAGCTTTCGCTGTTGCTGTTGCAGTTGTTCGAGATCAACAGGTCTGCGCCCGCGCCGAATATTGGACCGCAACTGTATTCAATTAAACAGTGTTATTATTAAAAAATAAATGTCCCTCTCAGAAAATTCATTTAATAGTGATCGTGTGTATGTAAAACATATTGCGTAAAGTCCTTACACCTGTATTAAAAGCAGACTTTCTTTTCTTTATAAACTATAGCTGAATCCCGCGGTGATACCCGCGGTTATCGTCGCACCGCGAGTAACGCCGCGGAACAAAGTTAGTCTAAGAAAGTAGCCTAAGTTACTCCCTGGATCATCAGCTACCTGCCAGTGAAAGTCCTGTCAAAATCTGTCAAGCCGTTCCAGACTACCCGGAGCAAACATACAGACAGACAGACAGACGGACAGACAGACAAAAAAAATTTTTACTACATTTTTGGTAGGTATATGTACCGTGTATACATACACTAGCTGACCCACGCAACCTCGTTTGCGTATCCTATTGCCTGTAGCGTGATAATTTTCCCCCGTTTATGTAACACTAGCTGTTGCCCGCGGCTTTGCCCGCGTGGAAGTTTGTTATATGTATTTAATTAAAACTGTGTAAAAGTATGTATTAGTAATTTATTCATGTTTTAAACCTATTTATTTATTTTTGATCAATAGCCCATTTAAAAGAACTTTCATACAAACATTTGACCCATATTTCATCCCCTTTAGGAACAGAATTTGCGTAAATGCTGATATAAGTATTCGTCTATTTGTAATCATCAGAAAATTAAAAAATTATGGACTTCCAAACTAACTAATATATGAAATGCCAATGCCTATATATTTCTCCCCTTAGGGGTAGAATACCCAGAAACGTTTAAATATGTATCTACTCGTTTTTAATAAGTAACCCAAAGATAATATTTTATGTTTCTAACTCAACAAATGACAGACTTCCATGCAATCTTGCAACCCCTAATTCACCACCTTAGGGGTATAATATCCAGAAACGTTTAAATACATATCTACTCATTTTCAATCAGTAGCCCAAAAACAAAGTTTCATGTTTCGAACTTCACAAATGACGGATTTCCAGACTAACCATTTCACCCCTTAGGAGTAGAATATCCAGAAACGCTTTAACGGGTGTCAAGTCATTTTTAATCAGTAGCTCAAAAATATAGTTCAATGTTGCTAACCTTAAAAATGACGAACATCCATGCAAACTTTCAATCCCTATTTCACCCCCTTAGAGGTAGAATATCCAGAAACGCTTAAGCACGAATCTACTCTTTTTTAATCAGTAGCACATGAATAAAGATTTATGTTTCTAACTTAAAAAATGAAGAACTTCCATACAAACTTTCAACCCCTATTTCACCCCTTAGGGGTAGAATATCTAGAAACGCTTGAATAGTTATCTAGTCATGTTTAGTCAGTAGCCCAAAAACAAAGTTTCATGTTTTGAACTTCGAAAATTACGGACTTCCAGACCAACCTACACGTTAAATGTCAACCCCTATTTCACCCCTTAGGGGTAGAATATCCAGAAACGCTTAAATACGTATCTACTCATTTTTAGTCAGTAGCCTAAAAACAAAGTTTTATGTTTCGAACTTAAAAAATGACGAACTTCCATGCAAACTTTCAACCCCTATTTCACATATTTAAAATATCTAGAAACGCTTAAGTACGTATCTACTCTTTTTTAATCAGTAGCACATGAATAAAATTTCAAGTTTCTAACTTAAAAAATGACGAACTTCCATACAAACTTTCAACCCCTATTTCAACTCTTAGGGGTAGAATATCCAGAAACGCTTATATACGTATCTACTCATTTTTAATCAGTAGCCCAAACACAAAGTTTCATTTGTCGAACTTCAAAAATGACAGACTTCCAGACTAACCTAAATGCGAAATGTCAACCCCTAATTCACCCCTTAGGGGTAGAATATTCAGAAACGCTTAAATACGTATCTACTCAATTTTAGTCAGTAGCCCAAAAACAAAGTTTCATGTTTCGAACTTAAAAACTGACGAACTTCCATGCAAACTTTCAACCCCTATTTTACCCCTTTAAGGGTAGAATATCTAGAAACGTTGAAATACGTGTTTATCCATTTTTAATCAGCAGCCCAAAAGTAAAGTTTCAGGTTTCCAACTTAAAGAATGACGAACTTCATACAAACTTTCAACCCCTATTTCATCCCCTCACAGGTCGAAATTTCAAAAACGCTAGAACAAATGTTTTATTATTTTTTATCAAGTGCTTAAATATAAAGTTTCATGGTTTTATCTTTAAAAATTATGAAATCCCATACAACTTTCCCCCCCCCCTTTTAACCCCTTACAACCCCTTTTTCGCGATAAAAAGTAGCCTATGTTTTATCTCGGGGTCTAGAATATCTGTATACCAAATTTCATTCAAATCCGTTCAGTAGTTTTGGCGTGAAAGAGTAGCAGACAGACAGACAGACAGACAGACAGAGTTACTTTCGCATTTATAATATTATAGTTAGGATTCATCATTGGCGCTCCGCTCCAGTAGGTCTTAGCGTATGATATATATCCTATAGCCTTCCTCGATAAATGGGCTATCTAAAACTATAAACATTTTTTCTAATCGGTCCAGTAGTTCCTGAGATTAGCGCATTCAAACAAACAAACTCTTCAGCTTTATATATTAGTATAGATTTACCAAAATTACTACTCTGCCTGATGGAAAGCATGAGTGGAATGCAAGAGTGGTCCTACCTAAAATCCGCGTTGTGAACGTGGACAATGCAACATGGTTACCCACACTACGATGGTCTATTGAGATGCATTTTCCTGTTTCGCTTGATCCCTCCCTGGGATCACTCACCACTAGCGTACGTGTTTCCCTCACTGAGTCCTTCAGTGAGTTCCAAGTTTTAACTCGATATGCTCTTTGACACGGGAAGAAAGAATCGAACCGTTGTGTTTGAGAGCGTGCGTCAACTACTCCATGCAGATACGAATCTGGGTGTTATATACATATATTTATTATTATAGATGCTCAGCCCAGAAGAACCGTCTCATCTTGTTCAGTAGACATAGCTTTTGTGAGGCCGCCACAATGTACTCACGCAGTTTGAGATTTAAGTTGTGATGCTGATGATGTGTATGAGTGAGTGAGTGTGAGTGAATGTGTAACAGTGAGGTGCTCACTCGGGGTGGTAGCAGAGCGCGAAGGGCTTCTTGTTGAGCGTATAGCGCGCGGCGGGGGCGGGGGTGGGATAGGCGGGGTCTGCGGGGTCGGCGGGGTCGGCGGGGTCTGCGAGCGCGAAGAGGAAGGCGCGCTCGGCCGCCACGTAGCCGCCCGCGCCGCCCGCGCCCCACGCCGCCTCGCAGTACCCGCCGATCACCTCGCCTCGCGGCAACTGACACCACACAACAAACACTCATATGACCACAGTATATATAGTACATTCGCATGGACACGGTCAGCTTGATCGAAGCGTACAGTTTACGCCATTGTATGAATTATGTTCGAAATATATTCGTATGTCACAACAATAAATAAATCACAAATAATGAGCGTGCGGGTGCACCGACACTATTTAAACGAATGAACTATCTTTATCTGGAGTACCCACTAAGTTTCAAGTTTTCTAATTGGGCATCCGGTCTCGTTCTCACTAATGAAACATGACAGCAAGAATGCTGTCATTTTAGGTAGGTAGTCTATACAAAGGCAGTACCGCCCCGCTAGATAATACAAGTGTCAGTTCTTAACCCACGAATTATTCAATAATTATTTTTTTATTTCTAATACATACTGTTTATGAACAGAGCGCATTTTCTCTGTATTTCCGGTTGTAATTTCATGTATGTTTGTAAAGTCCACTGCGACTCAGAATATATCCCTAGTGCGAGAGTTGACTTTAACAAGTAACATTTTAACAAAAAAAAATACTTCAAGAACTAGACCAAATTGAAATGGGACCACGCGGGTGGCACCAGCTATGAAATAAATAGTTATCAAAATCGGTTCACCAAATCGAAAGTTCTAAAGGTAATAAACATGTAAAAAAATACTGTTTCTTTCCTATCTTATTCGTACTCCTAAACCTAAAACTAAAATTATTTCACGCCGTAGTTTTCGTAACATGAATGTCGAAAATCTTCGTAAAGATGCTAACAAAATAGACTGGAGTCCAATTTTTAACTCACAAAGTGTGGATGATAAAATCGACTGCTTTACAAATAATCTAATACACCTATACGACAAGCATGCGCCGATACGACAAATAAAGGTGAAACATCTTCCTGCACCCTGGCTTACTGAAGACATAAAAGTGACACAGAAAAAGAAAGCACGGGCTCGATCGAGGTATAAAAGACATCCTACACCTGCAAACTGGGAAAAATTTGTACTTGTAAGAAATCACTGCAACAAGATGTGTAGGAATGCACAGCGCCGACACATTCACAAGTCTGTTGAAGACGGTGATCCCACAAAGGTCTGGAAGTTTCTTAAGTCGTTGGGGGTCGGCAAGTCACGTCCAAATTGTACTTTTAAAGATGTTGATATCAATTCCTTGAATTCACATTTTTCTGCTTCCTCCACTTACGGGGGAGCTACCAAAACAGCAACGCTAAGTTACCTTTCTTCTCTGCCGACACCTAACTGTTCCCCATTCTTCTTTAGTCAATTTGCTGCATGTGATGTGAGGAAGAGCATAATGTCAATAACTTCAAATGCCATAGGAAGCGACAGCGTCAGCCGTAACATGGTTCTTCCCATCCTAAATGAGATCCTTCCTGTAATTTCCCATATTCTCAATTACTCGATATCTGTCAGCACTTTTCTAAATGCATGGAAAAAGGCTCAAGTCATTCCTCTGCCCAAAAAACGTAACCCATCTTCCTTATCAGATTACCGTCCCATATCTGTCCTTCCTTTTTTTTCCAAAGTCCTTGAGCGTCTCATTCACACACAATTAACCTCATTTCTCTATAGAAATTGTCTCCTCAATCCTTTCCGTCCAGGGCATAGCACTACCACAACTCTAGTCCGTGTAACGGATGACGTTAGGTCGGGCATGGAGGAGGGAAAATTAACGGTTTTTGCATTGTTAGACTTTAGCAATGCCTTTATCACCGTTGATTTTGATGTCTTACTGGGTGTATTGTGTTCTCTTAACATATCTCCATCGGCTATTGGCTGGTTTCGTAGTTACCTGCATGGTCGCCAGCAGCGTGCTTATATTGATAATGTTTACTCCTCTTGGTGCACTACATCTGCGGGCGTACCTCAGGGCGGCGTTCTATCTCCGTTACTTTTTGCAGTTTTCATAAACTCTATCATAAATCAATTACTTTCTTCCTACCATCTTTATGCAGATGATCTTCAAATATACCAACAAACTACTCCTGATAATTTAGCACAAGCAATCAACAATATTAATAGAGACTTAAGGCATATATGTAACTGGAGTGAAGAGTATGGACTTACAGTAAATCCAAATAAAACTCAAGTCATCATAGTGGGTAGTCCCAGGTTGCAGAGTAAAATAAACTTTCAGCAAATACCTGTAGTCAGTTGCAACGGTTTGGTTATTCCCTACAGTGAAAAAGTAAAAAACTTGGGAATCTATATGGATAGGTACTTATCCTGGGATCCTCAGATCGGGGAAGTCAGTCGCAAATTATTTGCGGCAGCAGGGTCTCTGCGAAGACTACGGAACTTCCTTCCCATCAACACTAAAATTGTGCTCGCGCAATCTCTTCTTCTTCCTATCCTTGACTATAGCGATGTCAGCTACCTCGATCTCACCGAAGACCAACTAAATAAACTTGAGCGACTTCAAAACCTCTGCATCAGATTCATATTTGGGTTACGCAAGTATGAACATATCTCAGAGTATCGTTCTAAACTCAAGTGGCTACCAATACGCTTTCGCCGGAATCTCCATATACTTTCTCTTCTATACAGTGTTCTGTTTCATCCTCACACACCCTCTTACCTCAAAGAACGTTTTCAATTCTTACACAATACACATTGCAGAGACCTAAGGTCATCAGAGAATTTAAAATTAAAAATGCCACAGCACTCCACTCAGTTTGCAGACAAGTCTTTTACTGTGCAAGCAGTAAGACTATGGAACAGCTTGCCAGAGACAATTCGAAAAGCTAAAACCTTGTCTGTTTTTAAGAACCTGGTAAAGAAATACTATCTGTCATTATAAATAATTTCCGTTTATTATTCATAATATATATATATATATATATTATGGTCTCATATGTATACTTATGTTTGTATACGTGTAGGTATATGTATGAATTTTTCTATTTTATTTATTGTTTGAATATTCACTTGATGGTGTGTTACTAGTGTATAAACTGCCTTAATATCATAAACACCCAATATCCATACTAAGGTTGTCTGGAAGAAATCGCCGTGAGCGATAAGACCGCCAATTGTGACATTTTCTACTTTGTAACTCATTCTTTGTTATGTATTTATTATGTGTGTACAATGAAGAAATAAATAAAAAATAATAATAAAAATACAGTCGGATTGAGGACCTTTTTTGAAGTCGTTTATAAATGTATTTTTAGTTAGTTAGATTTATCACCTCTAAACTCTCTGCATACTCAGTTTCATTACAATCATTGGGGCCGTTTCCGAGATACAGAATATATAACAATTTCTCATACAGAAGTAGTTTAAAGGTTATTACATTTCAATGGCACTACTCAATGATAAATGAACTTATTTTTATAAGTAAATCTTTACAAATATTATTACACGTTGGACTTTAGGTACAGTTGGCAGATGGCGGCATTATTAAGACCTACTCTGGGAAGAACCGAAAAAAACTTCAAAGGTATTATATCCTGCCATTCTTTATATCTGTGAACATGTTAGTTAAAACTATACTTATTTGGTATATATATATATAACTGCCTCGTTGGTCTAGCGGTTGATGTATGTGACTGCCGATTAAGAGGTCTCGGGTTTGAATCCCGAGGCGAGCCAAAAGTGTTATTGAGTTTTTCTGATTCCATAAATACTTAATAACAGCTCAGAGTTTGGAAGTTGGGGTCTGAACCGTGCCTCGGAGAGCACGTAAAGCTGTAGGTCCTGCGCCTGATCTCTCCCCGATCGTGTCGGTTAACCGCGTCCCATCGGGTTATGAGAGTGAGAGAACAGATAGTGCACCTGTGTTTGCGCACACACTTGTGCACTATAATATCTCCTGCGTAGTTGGTTGGTTGGCTTTTTGTAGATAGCATACGAGCGCCAGTCATTGTGTGTGTGTTCTCAACCCACCTTGGAATTTATCTAAATGTAACTCCATTAATTATTTAAGTACCTAATACAATAGTTAGGAAACACACATTTATATAAACGACTGTCCGTGTCTCTTAAATAAATTTCACTTTCTTGTTCACTACAAATGCAAAAGGAAGTATTGTTATGTACTCATGTATCTATTTAATGTTCAGGGTCCAGCGTAGAACAGTTCCGTACCTGCACCAGCAGCAGGACGGGAGCGATGCCGTCGCAGTGCGAGTGGAAAGCCTGCGCCGAGTAGCCGTGCGTGGACGCGCGGAACACCAGCCGCCAGGACTGCTTCGGAGTGCCACACCTTCATCGACAACAATTCATCGTTAATCAAAGGCAGAAAAATATTATATAACAAATGATCCACTAGAACAAGAAATAAAAATTCTCATTCCGCACCAACCGTCGGCAGACAGGTAGAGAATGACTGTGGCATTTAAGTCCGCCATTGTATATTCTGTGCATAAAGTTTTTAAATACATAAAAGCATTACGAGGACTTGTTTTGATTCTTTAATGCACTTAATAAAACAAGTACACGTGTTAATTTTATCAAATAATCTTGACACTAGATTGAATCTATGTGACCCTACTGGAAGATCCACAATTTCATATCACAGGTACAACGCCACCTATCTCAGGACAAACGAACCACTAATACCCAGTTATACCTACAGCTGGCAACTATATTTTGACTAATGTACAGTGTTTTACATGCAACTTTAAGGCGGATGATTAAATTATATACAAAAAATAATTGTATAAATAGAGTAAGGTATGGATCGAGCCTTAATTTTAAGTATTCTTATTTATTTACTAGCTGAGCCCTACAGTGTTACCCGCAGTACAACAACAACTGCGGGTAACGCCGCGGGACAAAGCTAACAAAGCTAAACTCTACAAAAAGGTAGCCTAAGTTACTCCTTATATCATCAGCTACCTCTCAGTGAAAATCCCGTCAAAATCGTTGCAGCTGTTCCAGAGATTACCCGGAACAAACAGAAAGACAGACAGACAAAAAAAATTTTAACTACATTTTTGGCATATGTACCGTGTATACATACATCACCATGCAACTTGAATTTAGTAAAAAGCCCCTATTTTAATATTACAAACAGACACTCCAATTTTATTTATTTGTATAGATGTATACATAAGAATCTCACAAGAAGGAATACACAAATACAAAACAGAAAAGAAGTAACAGGACTACTGTTACCATGACCAATGATAAAAGGTCTTACCAGTTGTTAATGACAGCTTGAAATGCGCTCTTGTCTTGCTGCAGAATTAGCGATCCAGTGAACATATTAACTGCTAATCTGTAACAAACAAATTGTGATATATGTATATGTTACGAAGACATTGAAGACTTAGCTCGTGTTGTAAACACGTCGGTGAAGTTTTAAAAGTAATTATATTTTATAATTTCAAATTACGAAATTCATGAATATTTTTTTAGGCAGCCCAAATAATATTATGTTCATAAATTTATTTCATTTATTATAATATAATTTTCATCCGGTTAACAAGTCAGTGAAGGTCGATTTAACTTCGGATCGTCTATTATGACAATATTTAAGCAGGTTAGACAGCTTTTTAACCCGTTAGTTTGTTTCGAGTGTTTCTAATAAGTGAAACTATTTCTTTAATAATTTGAGCTATCAGAATTAACTTCAATTTTTAATTATTATTAATTCGCAAAGGGACAGTATGTGAAAGCTTTTTTTTTATGGAATGGTCGGACAAACGAGCAGACATATCGCCTGATGGTAAGCGATTACCGCCGTCCAAGGACACCTGCAAACACCAGAGGCGTCACAAGTGCGTTGCCTGCCTTTGGGGGATAGGGAGGGGAGATAGGAGGAGGGGGTTTGGGTTATGGGCCTCCGGTATCCTCACTCACTGGGTGAAACTATTTTACACCGGTTTTCTGTGTTTGTATGTTATATTGTTTGTTATATGCAAACATACTTCTTAATGATTAATTGAAAAATTATACATATACGTAACATCTTTTATTTTACTATGTGTAGTCAAGAGCTTATCTTGTTATTCCTTCTTGTAAGTATATATCTACTTATTCAGACAAAACAAAGGAATATAGTGAGTGGCGGATTTACATATTTGCCGCCAGTAGGCTATTATAATTTTGCCGCGCCTTATTACATCTGCAATTCAATAACCTTTTAAACGTATAGAAAACATTGCAAGCCATAATTCTACAGAGGTTTGCATGTAGTGTGTCGAAATTGAACTGGGTAATGCTATACGGTGTTTGGGGGAGGGGGAATAAGTCTCAACTGTTGCTTGGTCACCGTTATCGCCTTAATTGCGCTGATTTACAATTATCGTTATCCACTCCATCAGGCCTTTATTTCGAACTCTTCAGAGTTCGCCTTCAATCAGTTTCTGCAGGGACAGGTTTCTGGGACTCCGCTAAGCATACGCTGGAGGACTACCCGCGTGTGCGTCTGAACGCGAAGTCCTAGTCAACCATATTGGATGAGACCTGTCCCCGCCAGGCTGGCGTCAGTGGTATCTTTCTGTGAAGAAGTAATGTACCGATCACCAGCTTAGACGACATCAATGGCGAAACCAGTCGGCGACATGGCCGGAAATTGCCAGAGAATGGGGACGTCTGGCGGCAGATTAATTGTTACAAGTGCTAGTTAATTGATCCCGGTGTACAGGAGTTACAGTGTTGGGCCTGTGGGCGGGATTAGTCCTAACAAAATATCGATAGGATCTGAATGGATTTTCCCCTCTGGTCTACCCCTTGGCGATTTTTGCCCAATTTAGGTTAACCGAGTACAAGCCTGTACGCGGAATTCTTTGGTCGATAACGCTATACGGTACCCCGGTGTAGACAGTAGCTCTGACCAACTAGAGTAGGGTGGGCCTGTGGCACGCTTGGAGAGTTTTGTTGGTTAGATCCATACGCGGACATCACATCGTGTCTACAGATGCGGCGTGCGCGTTGGCTGAAATATCCATGTGGGATTTGTTCCGGGTAACGCAGGTTCTTTCATTGCATTGGAAATTACCTGCACGTCGTTACTAGGAGTGAGTTGAATCCCGCCTGTCCGGCGTATTGAGCCAATTCGCTATGCCAGTATTTGGGTATCGCAGCGTTGGATACTCAGTGCAGTTATAGGAGAGCACATCTCACTGCCAACCGTGTTACGCATCATGGTCGTTAGCGGCAGATGTTTTACTTCTTTTTGCGAAGATGATATCACGCAGAAAGAGGTGGCGGCGAGGACTAGTGGAAGTTTAACTCTGCACCGCCCGGTAAAACGGACGGTGCAGTGCATTCTAGGGCCTCATGCCGCCCTCAGTGGTGATTATGAAATATGTTAATCAAAATTACTAATTTAAATTATAATATTCAACTGCTATTGAGATGTTTTAAAAACCAATATTCACAAAGATATATTTCACCAAGCGTTTAGTAATTTAAATTAGTTCTTTTTGTTAAATTGCCAAGATTAACTTTGTATTATAACACTTATTGTATATTTTTATTTTTGTTTGAAAAACTAATAATCTAAATTTGCCACCTCTTAAAATTTGGCCGCCCTAGGCTCCAGCCTAGTGGTAAATCCACCATTTGGGTCACGAAAAATGGATTAGTCTAAACGATAGATGTAGGATGGAGAATGGTAGGACCATCGACTGACCTATTGGTTATCCCTATTCCTAGACATTAATATATGATACCTTCTTTTCCATACATAAGTACTTATGTATATGTACATATGTCTGTATTTACAATACTATTTTCATATTCAAGTTGCTGCTAAGAACAACAATCACAATTTACAAACACAAAATTGTTATGTTTAATAACTGTTTTGTAAATGGACTAGTAATACTGTAGCGATTGTTACACGAGCACTTAGTACCATATCTGTGGCTCCTAGAGAATCTTACACAAAGATTATCTAAATGGTTTCGTGTGGCGGCTGTGTCCGTGTGGCCGCGTGACGTACCTGGGCTGCGTCCTCTTGTCGTTGAGGTGCGGGTGCGAGTGCGGGTGCGCGTGCGGGTGCGGGTGCGGGGGCGGCGGCGGAGCGGCGCGCAGGGCGGCGCGGCGGTAGCGCTCCAGCGACAGCTCCATGGGCACCGCGCCCGTGGGCTCCACCTCCTCCGCGAACACGGCGCTGTCTGGACAGTTGTACACGAGATAACTCAACTGACCACTAATATCTACGATATAACCTTGTTCGATTATTCTTTATTCAAAAGTAATGCTGTGATCGAAACTAAATCTTATTGCTAATCATCATCAGCCTATCGCAGTCCACTGCTGGACATAGGCCTCTCCAATTGCACGCCACTTAGTTTGATCCTCGGCTTCTCGCATTCAGCTCCTGCCAGCCGTCTTGCGCATTGCTGATTGCCTTATTGCTAAAGGAATACCATAATTAAATATTTTTTTGTCTATGATTGAGTCTCTTAATTCATCACTCACTATTTTATTTCTACATTTTGAATTAAAAACTAAATACTTAAGTGAGTGACTCGACCGAAGTGGAGCCACAGACTTACAAAAACAAAGGATGTAAATATTTCATGGGTTTTTTAATCGAATGAGTGACGAGACTTTCTAGCCTTTCCCCCAAAACTCCGGTTGTAATTGTCAAAAAGCGACGGTATACTCGTGCCACTCGCACTAACAGATCCATAAGCGAAGTCACACCATCAGGTGACTGTTTTATTTGGCTGTCTAGGATGTCAAGCAGACTCTATAAGCGGCTATCTCTCAAGTTTGTTGTGAGAATTAGAACACATTTTATTGAATATGTCACTCACCGATGAGCAGTAATCGCACGTGCTGCATGAGTGGCGCCAGGTGGGTGCATACCCTGGCGCGCTCCTCCTCGGTCCAGTGGGCGGTGGGCTGGGTGACGCCCGCGCGTTGTTTAGCCCACGCCAACACACAGCGCCACACTTCTTCCTCTTCGAGACATAGCTGGAGATTATAACAATTATATATATAATTATAACATTATTCTGTCTCTATTTCCTGGTTGTAGGGTAGAAGACGCTCGCGACTGTAGCTCAGTTCACACTACTACGGCCGTCAACGAATTCTCTTATCCTAATTTATAAGTTTACTAGCCGACCCACGCAACCTCGTTTGCGTCTCCTATTGCCCGTAGCGTGATAATTTTCCCCCGTTTTTGTAACATTCTTCATTGTTGCTCCGCTCCTGTAGGTCTTTGCGTGATGATATATAGCCTATAGCCTTTCTCGATAAATGGGCTATCTAACACTGAAAGAATTTTTCAAATCGGACCAGCGGTTCCTGAGATTAACGTGTTCAAACAAACAAACTCTTCATAGATAACAAGGAAATTGTACTGAGAATAAGAGAAGCTGTTCAAACCATATGAGGAAATAAAAAGTATTATTATTATTAATTAGAAAATTACTGTCAACATTTATATAATAGAATTTGCATGTAGGTAATTTTATTCATAATGTGTCAATAATTGACGAAATGTGTTATTCAATTCATCCAAGGTTACCTAAGGTTTTTTTTTATGGAATTGGGTGCAACACCAGAGGCGTCACAAGTGCGTTGCCGGCCTTTGGGATATGGGGGGAGGGGTTGGGGTATGGGCATGAGTGAAAAATAGCGCAGGTGCTGTTCACACCGATTTTCTGGGAGGCCATGGTATCACTCCGGTCGAGCCGGCCCATGCATGACGAAGCGTGGCTCTCCCACGGTAATACGGTACCACATCTTTTTGCAATTAACTATACTATTCAGATTTTTTCAAATATGCAGATTATAAAGAATCCCCTCCTGACATACATTAACTACATAAGGTAAACACTATACTCCAGTATTCTACCTACGCCTTAGTCCTTTTACTGTTTCAAGTCGCTTAATTCTTTTAAATGTATAATTCCTCGATTCTTTTTTTACAGTATTAGTAAAATGTGCCCATTGCTTTGCCTAAGTAAATATGTTAGGGGAGAGGCAACAATGGTAGAGCTGTACTTCGATCTTACTTTTCGCGAGTTTACCGAAGCCCAGACATCCTTATCCTTAGTTCGGCGAAAGGAACTCAAAAGACGGCATCGCACTTGTGACTGGCAGGCTGGCAGGTGTCTATGGGCGGCGGTGGTTACTACCATCATGCTCTCTGACTGCTCGTTTGTCCCCAAATACCATGACTGCCTCGTTGGCGCAGTGGTAGCTATGTTTGTATGTAGTTATACCGTTGAATGACAAGCTCACAGTTAATTTTACGAGGTGTATTTAGTTTGGTATTGTAGTGCTCTACTTAGTTTGGGACTAGATGGCGTTGTGTGTTAGACGTCTAAATATATTTATTATTATATTACCATAAAAAAGTGAATTGAATAATGGACATTAGAAAAACTAACAAAATCCGAAGAGATGAGCTTGATGAGTGCTTCTTTGGGTAGATTCAAGAAGGCGTTTGTTTTGACGCAGTCCGCGGCGTTGTCTCCGATGAACGCGATGCAGCGCTCCATGAACGAAGACGCACTCTTGCCGCCTAGCAAAAGACAAGAGGAATACACTGAATTGGCTGTTTTGTTGCATATTTACAATAGAGAGAATAAAATTTAAATTACCTGTTTTGAAAACTCTTGTAAATTTTCTTTTGATACCTATTAATTAAATTTCTACTTTCTTTTTAAACTCCTATTTATAAAAAAAAGATAAAATCAGAATCTGAGAAGCAGTTAATGATGTTTTAACTCCATCATTCTGGCGACTGGCTAAAGCTGTGCAGGCCAACCATTGCCAGCCTTCGCTACCACCGCTGAAACATCCCGACGGATCGCTTGCCCACGAGCCGCAAGAGAAAGCGAAACTGCTTGTGGACGTCTTTGCGGCTAATTCTCAAGTGGACGATCATGGCGTGCAGCCGCCCACCATTCAGACCAGTGACTCCACGATGGGGGATATCCGTTTCCGTCAGAGTGATGTCCTAGCTGAACTTAGGTCACTAGACGTCGGGAAAGCCAGTGGACCCGACGGTGTCCCAGCGGTGGTTCTCAAGAACTGCGCACCTGAGTTGTCTCCCGTATTGACGCGCTTGTACCACCTGTCCTATTCCTCAGGAATTGTTCCGGGGGCTTGGAGAGAGGCGAACGTTCAGCCGATCCCCAAAAAAGGTGACCGTTCAGACCCGGCTAATTACCGACCTATAGCCGTAACTTCCCTTATCTGCAAGGTGCTCGAACGGATCATCAATAAGCAATTGGTCCTCTACCTGGAAGATCACTCCTTGCTAAATGATCGGCAATATGGCTTTAGGCCGAACCGATCCACGGGTGATCTTCTAGCGTATGTCACTCACCTTTGGGGTGAAGCTATTGATAGTCAAGGGGAGTCCTTGGCCATCAGCCTCGACATGGTCAAAGCTTTTGATAGAGTTTGGCACCGCTCGCTTCTCTCCAAACTTCCCGCATTCGGCCTGCCTCCCAAACTCTGCACCTGGGTCGCCGCATTCCTGCACCAGCGCCGCATTAAGGTCCTTTGCGACGGTGCGGCCTCTGATTATCGGCAGGTAAACGCTGGTGTACCTCAAGGCTCTGTCCTGTCGCCCACGCTGTTTCTTCTGCATATCAATGACATGTTGACCCTTGGCAATATTCATTGCTATGCAGACGACAGTACAGTTCATGGACGATATCTTGGTCACCCTGCAGCCAAGTCTGCGGATATTGAGGAGAGGTGACGGGAACTTGTCGCTGAGCTCGACCTGGTTCTAAGCCGCATCTCTCAATGGGGCAGTGAGAATCTGGTCGAGTTCAATGCCAAGAAAACACAGGTGTGCGCGCTATCTACCAAAAAGTCTCCTTTCCTTCCCCTCCCCACTTTTCGGAACACTCAACTGCCCCTACAAGATAAGCTCGGTATCCTGGGTATGGATGTCTGCCATGACCTCAACATGCGTGAGTACATCGAGAGCGTCATTAAAGCGGCCTCGCGGAAGTTAGGTGTACTTAACAGGGTGAGACGGTTCTTCTCGCCCGGGCATCTGTGTCTTCTTTACAAGACCCAGGTTCGCTCGTGCGTGGAGTACTGTTCTCATCTATGCGATGGTGCCGCACAGTATCTGTTTGACGCTCTCGATCGGTTGCAGCGGCGAGCAGTCCGCATCATCAGTAATCCCGAAGCCACCGAGTTCCTTGAACCTCTGCAGCTGCGAAGAGATGTCGCCTCTATGGCAGTCCTCTATCGCCTGTATCATGGGGAGTGTTCTGAAGAGCTCTTCCAACTGGTCCCCCCTTCTCCATTCCTCTACAGGACAACACGTGCTGGCCTTCGCAGTCACCCTTTTAGAGTAGAAGACATACGCTCTCGAACGCAACGTTTCGGTTCTTCTTTCACATGGGATGGGAACACTGCCACCGCACGTGTTCCCATCCCATTATGATCCCGGGTCCTTTAAGCGGGGCGTGAAAAAGCATCTTACTAGGCCGCCATAGTGTGGGTCACTATGCTGCTCTGTCCACGTTCGCATTGAGGATAGTGACCACCACTTTTGGATTCTACTTATGCTTTCCATCAGGCAGAGTAGAGTCATTTTGGTAGCTTGACCATAACAAAAAAAAAAAAAAATCAGCCCAAAACGGCTGAACATTTCTGCATGACACTTATCACAGAGATAGATTGCAGTCTTAAATAGCACTTTCTTTTTTTTTTGAGAAAATATGATAATCTATACAAATAAATAAAATTGGAGTGTCTGTTTGTAATATTAAAATAACCGCTTTTTACTTAATGCATATGTATGTATACACGATACATATACCAAAAATGTAGTTAAAAAAATTTTTGTCTGTCTGTCTGTTTGTTCCGGGTAATCTCTGGAACGGCTGGACGGATTTTGACGGGACTTTCACTGGCAGGTAGCTGATGATCCGAGGAGTAACTTAGGCTACTTTTTTTAGACTAACTTTGTCCCGCGGCGTTACTCGCGGTACAACAATAACCGCGGGTAACACTGCGGGGTTCAGCTAGTGATGAATATAGATAAATGCTATGAGAGTACACGAAACCCTTGGGTATATTTTAGTATATATATTTTAGCCTTTTGGGAATGCTACTAGTAGGCGATAATGTGGAGGAATTTTTTGACGCTTGTATGTAAATATTGTTATTATTTATTTTATTTTTTAAATATGGTAATGTATATAGGTTTCTATACTATGTAATATAGATTACTATTATAATTTATATTATGATTATTAATTTAAACTTGAATTAAAAAAAAAAATGGTTATTATTCCCAGTAGTTGTAAGTACATAAGATTAGAAGTAGTTAGGTATGTTGGATATTTTGGCTAATTTCTACATCATAACTTAATTAGACAATGCTTATTATGAAGGTGATAAGTAAATCATGCAAACAATAAAAAGTATGTTCTAAGTTCATGGCAGAACAAAACTGCAAGTTATAGCCCATTTCATCAAATAGTTCCTTTGCCGTCATAGCCTTTTGTCGGCATAGAAAGAAAACAAAGTAAGATAGATGAATACATTCTTCAGGGAAATATTAAAAGTTTATATTGTCAATCAAACTTAAAAATCTCTTTTTTTTATGGAGTAGGCGGGCAAACGGACAGACGCATCGCCTGATGGTAAGCGATTACCGCCGCCCATGGACACCTGCAAACACCAGAGACGTCACAAGGGCCTTTGGGAGATGGGAAGGAGAAATAAGGGAATGGGGTTTGGGTTATAGGCCTCCGGTATCCTCACTCACTTGGTGAAACACAGCGCAAGCACTATTTCACACTGGTTTTCTGTGAGACTGTGGTATCACTCCGGTTGAGCCGGCCCATTCATGCAGAAGTGTGGCTCTCCCACGGTAGTCTCTTTATATAATATGAGGTAATGTAGTAAGAAAGGCGTTTGCGTTACTGCCAACATGGTAGCAAAGGAACTATTCTATGAAACGCTCCATACAGTGGTCATAGTTGATAAATAACCACATCAACTTCTCTTATCGCCTGTTTAATAAATATTATGTGTACCTCAGCGTTCTATACCTACTTACAGGATTTGTGAAATCAGTGTCAAAAAGGGAACTCAGTAAAACAAGGAATACTGTATATAATCTGAATGACACATGATTTTATGTGTCACTATTTACATATTGCATAATGCAGCATAGCGAACCACACTCCGAGATCATAGTGCAAGGGAAACATGTGCACTGGCAGAGAGTAACAGGTTTTGACTGCTCGTTACAGGAAAGAATGGTCCTAAACAATATTAATTAGTAATTTAATTAAGTCGGTAATGAGCCAGCTTATTTTTGTAGCGGGTTCAGAAATGAAATTTTGACTTGTGTAGGTGTATCATATGATTGTAGCTGTACTAGCATTTACTGATAACAAAGAAGATGCTTCAATAACTAAGCCTCAGCTCCAGATTATTGTTTGTAGATACTGGTTGTGACAAATATCACTAGACCACATGTTATTAATGAAACAATCTTAAGACAACCTATAAATTCATTCTAGATTATCTTATAGTTTTAAAATAATGATAAGTTTTATATTTTAATACGCTTTTAACATTTTGTGCAGTTTACCTTCATTGGATTACATCAAACAGTTTGGTAAATATTAGCAGGCTACCGTTGTTTAGAAATACACAGACAGGAAAGAAATGCAGTATAATGTTCATAAATGTTAGTTACATACATGGCTATGGGCATCTTTGTTCATAGAGCGCATTATTGAAATTTTCATAGCACAGGAACCAAATAAAACTCATTTGTATGGAGAAGTATACTTAAATTTAATAATGAAACACTGATGTACAGAACTCACAAGCCAAAGCTTCGTATAAAACACTGGTTTCCGTGTTTATTGGGAATGAACTTATACACTAAACACCATAACCTAAATTAAATCGACGCGTTAGGATTAACGTTCTGTATTAACGTTATATTGTCCCCCTTCATCATAACCCGTCCGATTTGTTTTCTATTCTTCGTCTTCATATAAACTTCCTCAGCATCATCCAACACAATGTTCATGTATTCATCAAATCCCACGATGTGGCCCTCAATTCTTAAATTCACGTTCTCGTACAACCAAATTTGCACTCGACTCCTGTTTTGTAAGTATCTGAAGATAAGGTTGATGGGTTGAACCATCACCTTTTGTACTTTTGGTGGTCCTTTGTAAGCCATTTTCGTTGATAATTCTTTAACTTAGATGCAAAATACCTTCGGAAAACAAACGCTATCGTCGCTATCAGTACAGAAGCCGGGCTTGGCGCTCTCTTGCTCTGTCAATCAGTGAATCAAACAATTTTTTTCAGTTGTCTATGGTCAGTGGTCTCTGGCCACAGATTATAAATGACGCCAATAATGATCTTAGAGCAAAATTTATAGAAGAGCTGCTGAACGGGCAGATATCGTGATCGGAGTAGTGAGAGACTGAATTTGATTAGAGTCTTTCTCTCTCACGCAAGCTTTAGATTGGTAGACGCACATACTAATTTGCATGACTGAATTGGCGTGAAATACACCGTCAGAAGCGTGCGTGAGAGAGACTGACTATAACTAAACTCAGTCTCTCTCTCTTAGAGCACATATATCTGAAGGGCAACCGAACGAGCGAAAACCGTGATCGGAGGAGAAAGAGAAAGAGACTGAGTTATGTTAAGGTAGCGTCTGTCTCTCTCACGCAAGCTTCTGATTGTTTGGTGTATTACCCGCCAAATCAGTAAATATTAGCAGGTCATGTTAATTGGTATGTGCGTCCACCACTCAGAAGCTTGCGTGAGAGAGACGGACACTACCCAAACTCAGCCTCTCTTTCGCTACTCCGATCACGCTTGCCACCCGTTCAGCTGCATCTCCATGTACATATGCTCTAAGATAAAGATGGAGAAAATGCGAATGGGACCTTTAATTTCGTTTGATCATTTTTCTAGATTATTTTGTGATGATCTCATTTTTAAGTATCTCTTAAAATCGTCGATATTAAATTACAAACTTATCTCATAAGTACTAATAATTCGTTTATAGTTATTTTTTCTTTTCCTCTGATTTTAAATCTTGCGACAGTTGCAGTTGTTTGTGGTGTCAAATTTCAGTGTGTTTTTCCAAAATTAAATAATAATCTATATTTATACAAATGAATCCCTATTTGCTTTGGTCACGACATCACGCGTGAAGGGCTGAACCGATTTCGCTAATTCTTTTTTTATTAGATAGCCCATTTAGTGAGAAAGGTTTGAGGCTATGTGACATCCATCACTCTACGACCAATAGGAGCCGGGTGTCGACCGAAAATTATGAGGAAATGGAAAAAAAAAAAAATCTTATGGAGAGACGCAAACGAAGTAGAGTTGGTCAGCTAGTAGAGTATTTCAATATCGCTATACCAATAAAAAATTATAGGGCAATGAAATTGAGTTCAAGATTTGAAAAATATATTTATGAAATGAAAAAGATTTAAGATAAATAAATTTTATTGCAATCTGATTTATGATTGTATAATTTTTAACAACATTGGATGTAGACCTATTAAAATCGAGAGACTGAACATTAATACTTTCGTGTTCGTGTTAATGTTTCACCAATTTTCCACCTAAGTTTGGCAACGGTGATCAAGTAGCAAATAGAAATTGTATGTTAAGTAATGGAAACGAGATAAATAAGCACAGGAATTATTAAAATGTTATTTTATGAATGCATATTTATTTTGCCCAGCAGTGGACTACAACGGCCTGATGATGATGATAATGATGAATAAAAAAGTAAAATGTAAAAAGTGTGCGATGGCCGGGAATCGAACCCGGATCAACTGCTTGGAAGGCAACTATGCTGACCATTACACCACCATCGCAACTATCAAACGTGCTATAATTACGGCTTATATTGTTAAGGAACTGTAACATACCTGGTCGATCCTGTATTTCCATGGCGGCAGCCAATAGTGTACAGGCACTCTCCACACTTAACGTTGATGTAACATGATCTTCACACGCAGATCGCAGGTCTTCTACTCCTAAGTCTGCAGCTAATGTCATCATTTCAAATACTCCAGAATCTTGTAATAATAGCTAAAAATAATGAAAATCAAGAATTAAGATTTGAAAACTAATTTGTAAAACATTTTTTTTCTTGTGAAATGCGCCATCTAGTGGTACTGTTGTGAAAATGTTTAAGAACAATGTAGCTTTTAAAAGAAATTAACCAGATTTAAAAATAATATTACACCTGGATCAATGACACAATATATATTTAGTCAGTGACCTGGATTAAAATCTCAATAAAATGTTTTACCTTGCCAGTGTAAACATATTGAATGAAAAGTCGAAATGTTTCAACTTGGACGTGTTGCATTCGAATCGGTGTTGGCTGTCCGCCAATAGATGGCGTAACGGAACACCCTGGAATTCTACATACTTCGCCCCGTTTTGTGTTTTGAAAACTTTTGCATCTGTAACATAGAAAAAGTGAACATTGATAAAAAACATTTTAGACCTCTCCTCATAATGTCACTGATTCACTTAATTATAGTATCATGAGAGCACAATCACTAAATAGTGATTTTATTCTAAAGTATTGTAAATTAAACTCTCATTTAAGATAATGTCATACTACACAAGATAACTAGGACACTATTACACAAGAACGTTTTTAATGTTAATTTGTAACTTTGCTAGAAATAAAAAAAAAAAATTGGCTATACATTTTATTTGAAATAGTGAGTAAATTCTATAAGTAATTGTACCTACCTATTTATGTCTATTGAATTTTTCGGTAATTTGTCGTCAAAATAACTGTAAATAGCTTCTCATAACAAACTACATACCTTACTACTTAGCAAAGTTTAGGTTAGTTTATATTAATAAAGAAAGTAAACTTCTTATTTGGTGTCTTTATAAATGTCAAAATTGATAGTCTATAGTTTGTCAAGAGGTTAGGAGTAATGGAAATGGTGGGGAGATCGTTTTTTGTTTTTCGGAAGACGGTCCCCATTTCATCTCATCCATATTTTATATATTTTTAACATTAATTTTATCGCGACGAAGACTTAGGATTTAAAGACTATAAACACTTGACATTGGCCGAAATAGCTGATCCAAGAGATCCGGCTGGGTGCCATTTCATCATCAAAGAAGGAGAAGGAAATGGTGTATTAGGAAAATGACCGAAAAATAAACTTTTATTAAGATATATTTTATGATAAAACAATTAGAAATAGTGAAGAAGTAAACTTTGAATGTCGTTTCTTTGTTATCAGGTGATATTCAGGTTTTTATAATAGTGTACCTAGTCTTAATTTTCAGAAGCAATACATTAGTTTATTTCTGTTCAAAACGATAAGATTTGGTCTTATATATAAATAAAATAACATAAAGTAAACAAGGCACTGAGGCATTCCTTAATGTAATAAATCTCGGTTTGCAGACGCTAAAGCCTTCAAACTATCGTAGCAGAACATTTAGCTTTACTTGAAACTTATTAAGGAACAAGAAGCGTAATACTTCACGTCTAGCAGCGTCTTCCACTCACCCATAATTAAAAATCGATAATATCGTCCGAAGAAATTGTAAGCATACTTGGTACAGCTCTCGGGAAAAACTTAAACTTTTCAAGTGTTCATTTTATAAGTTATGCGGAGCTTTAGAGTGGCGCCCTCTGCCGAGAGCGAGATATCGATGCTTGAAACATTGTGTTTAATATCATTGAAGTTTATATTTATTAACTGCACTATCTGTTACATCAGTCGCTTTCCTAAAGTTTTCCTTGTATAAGTAGGTATATCGGGTAGCTACTAATTGAAGAAATTTTTTAGATGGGTAGAAAAAAGAAGATCTGAGACTTGTTTCGCAGAATGATTAAGAGACAAACAAGGTCTGCGGGTTGTGGCCTCAGGTAGCAATTGTAACATCTATTTATATTTTACTAGCTGAACCCCGCGGTGTTACCCGCGACTATTGTTGTACCGCGAGTAACGCCGCGGGACAAAGTTAGTCTAAAAAAAGTAGCCTAAGTTACTCCCCGGATCATCAGCTACCTGCCAGTGAAAGTCCCGTCAAAATCCGTCCAGCCGTTCCAGAGATTACCCGGAACAAACAGACAGACAGACAGACAGACAGACAGACAAAAATTTTTTAAACTACATTTTACATATCGTGTATACATACATATGCATTGATTAAAAAGCTGTTATTTTAATGTTACAAACAGACACTCCAATTTTATTTATTTGTATAGATGAGAGGAAACAATTAAGAGTTAAGGCTATGACGCTATCAGGTTAACCCTTAAATTTCGAAACTAGAATTTCACAATTGTTTCAGTTATTCATATCATACACACTTAGGGTAATATTATACATACCAGCTACCTTCACTATCCACCATTACATTACCACATCTACCAAATAATAATGATTAAATAACTGTTGAATATGACTAATTATAGCTAGGTATACCTACTCTAGAATATCTAACAAGTTCTTGTGCAGTTTTAGCTGTATTTTGAATTTTGAATCAAAAACGCGGGGCCCTTAACTAATTATCTTAGAGGCTGTTTGGACTATAATGAAAATTACTAATATAAACTTGTTTTAATTTAAGACCGGGTAGTAACTACAATACCTCAGAAAGCGCATGATCCGATGTACACTTGGCGAATTGTTTGGTAATACGCCTTATGGAACTTCTGGTACCAATAGGTACCGACCTATTTAATAAACTATGAGATGCGAAATTAACTTGACGGCATTATTTAAAGATGTATGCACATTATACGGAACTGTTGTGGCAGACAGAGGTTATTCCACACTTCCCAAGAGAATACGGGGCCTAAGAAGACATGTATATTATTTAATATGTTTTGTTAGAACAAATTCTAAGTGTAACCATCTTTTAGGGATTACTAACTACATAAGATATACCTACTAATAATGAGCTAGCTACATAGAACTTGCCTTTGACTTCAATTTATGTATAACCTATCTTGTCAAAAATAAAAATATTTGCTATTGCTGTTACTTCATCGCAGCAAAAGATTGTCAAAATATTGCAAGTTAGAAAATAATATCGCAAAAAAGGAGGTAAGTAATTTATTTTGTTATGGCATTTAATTAATTGTAAGCACTTTCTACCGTGGGAGAGCCACGCTTCGGCATGAATGGGCCGGCGCAACCGGAGTGGTACCACACGGCTTCACAGAAAACCGGTGTGAAATAGTGCTTGCGCTGTGTTTCACCGAGTGAGTGAGGATACCGGAGGCCCATAACCCAAACCCCCTCCCCCTATCTTCCCTCCCCATCCCCCAAAGACCGGCAACGCACTTGTGACGTCTCTGGTGTGACAGGTCTTTATGGGCGGCGGTAATCGCTTACTAAAAAAAAAAGCACCTATGGTGTTTACTAGTTATTTATCTATGTGGTCTACGACAATAATACCCCTTGAATTCCTAGAGTTTAGCACGTCATTTTTGACACTATTTGCCCTCTGACTCTTCACACTACGTTTCAGGTCTCTGTATCTTATTCCAAACAGTAGTTAAAGCAAGTTTAATTTGAAATTCACCTATCACTAGCCTATTGGCTCTCCCATCTATACAAAAAGGTACCTATATATTGTAATATATATTTAGAATAATTTTTCATAATTTATAAGTTTACCCTAACTTGAAACACTTTCAAAACTTGATGACTATAATTAAAAGGCAGCACCAACCTTGGGAATGTAAACATCACGCTCAACTTGCGATTACATAGATAACGCAAGTATACATATAGTAGCAGAGGAACAGCGATGCGATTTGTTCACAATTAATCACAGTTTGAGCTTCGTCCTAAGTAATTAATTCAGTGGCAGAGCTGCGATTGGTCCAGGAATCTCCACAGATATCATTAATCTTGGTCGACGAGTCAGATGTGCAAAGAGCAGGCACGTTCAGATCAGATTTTGTTTTTAACAGACTTCAAAAAAGGAGGAAGTTCTTAAATCGACTGTGTTTTTTTATGTTTGATACCTTAGAACTTTTGGCTGGGTGAAACGATTTTGATGATTCTTTTTTTATTTGAAGCTGGTGCTTGTCGTGTTTTTTGTTTGTTCTTTTTTTTTATGTTATAAGGGGCAAACGAGCATAGGTATCACCTGATGGTAAGCGATTACCGCCGCCCATGGACACTCGTAACACCAGAGGCGTCACAATTGCGTCGCCGACCTTTGGAGGATGAGGAAAGGGGTGTGGGTAGGGGTTGGCGTATGGGCCTCCGGTATCCTCACTCACTCCGTAAAACACAGCGCAAGCGCTATTTCACTCCGGTCGAGCCGGACCAATAATGCCGAAGCGTGGCTCTCCCGCGGTTTGTTTGTTTTCCTATAACTTAAATTATAACATAGTACATAAGTCTATAAATAACAATTTATACCTAAATAATTATATTAGATAGTATAAATGGTTTTGACTACTAGCCATAAGCGCTAGCCATCCGTCGAACTCTAGGGTTGCTTGGGCACGTTACCATTTTCAAAATGGGGCGAATGATGAATGTAAATAACAGTAAGAATGACAAATAGGGTCTGATGTCGGGATCGGTCGAAGTGATACGTCCAACTTGTATGATATACCTAAAGTTTTTTAATAATCTTATACTTGGTACAATGAAATGTATTAATAACTAGCTGTGCCCGTTTCAAGTTATTTTTAAATTTCAATCGTTTAAACCTTCCCTGGACTACGATAAACATTTCAAAATCAAAATCAGCTGAATCTGCCCAGCCGTTCTTGAGTTTCAGCGAGACAAATGAACAGCACTTGATTTTTATAAACAAGAAGGTAAATGCTATATCAGCATTGTCAACTTATTATGAGCACCGGCACCGTATGTACCACATGATCTTAGGGAGCATACTGTATACTGTAATTACATCTTCAGAGGCTAGCTAGTGGTGTCTAAGGTGATGAGCGGTTGTAAGATAAAAAGGCCGGAGGCAAAGAGTCCTTTAGTTGCAGTAACAACATATACTTTAGCGTAGTATCTAATATTTAAGTTATATTTTTAATACGTTCATAGCCCAGTTGCACTCGGTGATTAAAAACAATCACCGAGGGTAGGCAACGATGCCGCGGTCAGTACCTAGATGGGTGACCGCTAGTGACATGTTACCATGAACGTTTCCGTGATTCGGGGGCCACGTTAAGCCGTCGGTCCCGGTTCTTATCGTAGGATAACAGTCGTGAAGCTTAGTTGGAGGTCTTTGGGCGGCTTAAAAACATCCAACGGTAAGATTACGTAGCCAGAACGTTGTCTTGGCCATCCCCAGCCCGCACTAGGCCAGCGTGGGGAAGTATGGCCTTCACCCTCTCCAGAGAGGAGACCCCAGCCCAGCAATGGTATGGGTTGTTGATGATTTTTATTACGTAGCTGATTCTTTTCCTGTAAAATTATAAACAAACAGTAAATATTCAGAAGAATCAGCTACATTGATATTCGTTCTGGACGAGGCTGGTGCATACAGTTAAATTAAGATAGCTTGCCATGGTATATATGTAAACTTCAATTCACTTGAATGGTTTGTCGGTTCCGTACAAAACTGCTCATAATCCGTGGTCTTGGCCGTCTCCATCAGATGGTGACTAATGGAGCGTGCAGCGAGCTTTCACTAACACCTTTTTGCTAATTTCCATTCAACACGTGCAGCTCGTCTTTGGTATAATCGTTAGTTTTTTGCGAGCGCTTAAACGCGTCGTCATCATGAATCTTCAGGAAAATATCTTCATTCTTAATTCTGTTCGGATTAATGTGCTTAAAAAGCGATTTGGTAACTGACTGGGAAAGATTCTGTAAATACTCTGTATGTTTCTGTGGGGATATTTGACAGTCGATTTTGAACCCCCAGTTTTTTAACAATTAAAGGGAAAGGAGGGAGGGTGGAGGGGTAGTCGCTTCGGTAATAATTCTTAATTCAGTAATAAAATAGAGCCAAAATGAGAACCTGTTTTTAAGTTATTTAAAAAAATCTAAAAATTCACTTGCTCGATCGACAGTACGATATAGTCTAAGCTGCTATAGCGTAGGCCCACTACCTAGCCGTAGTCATAAGTATCATAATATTACGACACTATAGGCCATATATATCAGCCATATGGCTGCCATAAATGGCCCATTTAAAAGCCAGTTTAAGTTATCCTTATCTATGATAGGATATAACCAAATATTTCCTTTAACCTTAGTTTACCCCGAATAAGCTGAATTCTGACTCTATCTATAAGTGTTCCCCCCCCCCTCCCCCTCCCCGATTACCATCTTTATTTTTAAATTTCTTGATTATCTGGCTATCATTAACTTAGTATGTTATAGTATGTATGTTAAGGAACCTTTGAATGTATTAATTTATGCTAAATGATACCTTAAATAAAGATTAATAATAATAAAACTGTAAAAACTAATACAATTATAGGGGCAGCTTCTAATCAAAATATTTCAGAATAATTTGTCTTCATCTCTATTATTACTAATCCAGTCTATTCGACACGTCATCCTTACCAGGAGTCAGTACCACTGGTGTGATGAACTAGTTCTCACATGTTGTCCATCGCTGACATCCGAGGACAGTATTAATTGACGCGTCAGACCCTCTTCTGAGGCACACCACACATATGTATGTATGTGAGTTACTTGTGTAATCACATGTTCTCTGACATAAGAGTTGGAGGAAAAATATCAATTTGTCAAAATTAGAACGAGTGTCAATTTGAGTCAAGTGTAGTTTTTTTATATAAAGAAATGGAGAAAAATTAATTTTACTTTTTAACATTGCTCTATTTCTATAACTAAACTACAGAAGATAGACTAGATTTCAACAAATATTTCAAGACAATAATTTAGCCAAATAGAAAAAGTTTAAGCAAGACTAACGAACAATGGTAGTTGTGGTTTACGGTGTGGTGGCTGGTTAGGCGGGTTGGTGGTACAAAGCAGCCTTAAACCTAAATCTCTTTTCTAATGTGCAGTAGTGGACTAGAAGAAGCTTTTGATGTAATGTGATGATCCAATCCGTGGAGGCTTTAGTTAGGACGACGTGCCAAACGAATTTCACACAGAAACTCGAAAAACATAGCCGACCTTTTTGAGAAATCACGTAAATTAAGCTCATCCAGTCGTTGCTCTCACCATAAAACTTTGTGTACCTCATTGGGAACAGATACCTATTGCGTTACAAACTCATCTTTGAAAAACAGAAGCCATATAAAATAATTTAATAAAAAGTTAATAAAACAAAGCTACATACATATTAAATTCCCTTAATATATTTATTTTAAAGTGAACTGAGAGTGTAGTGGAGATATTGCTCTCCGTTCCGTTGAACTTTTAATAAAGCGTTCTCGGAAAGCACTAGATTCTAGGTAGTGTTTGAACATTGTTTTAGCGTGTTTGCAATATTGGCGGTTAGACGTGTTGTTAAAGCTTATGCATTTAATAGCGCGCGATGGAATAGATTTATTGATTAATATTGAATCTGTAGTAATTATTTTGTTAAAGATATCATAAGTTAGTTAAATGTTCTAGTGGTTCCTAGTCCATTTTATAGGATTGCAGTCTGCTATGATTTGTCCCTTGTTCCATATGGGCCGAGTGGATTGTTATAATAACATAAATCCTTTGTGTAGAATAAATAAGTGTGTCTGTTCGTAACATTAAAATAACCGCTTTTTACTAAATGCGTATGTATGTATGCATACACGGTACATTTACCAAAAATGTAGTTAAAAATTTATTTGTCTGGACCGGCTGAACCGATTGTGACGGGACTTTTACTAGCAGGTAGCTGATGATCCAGGGAGTAACTTAAGCTACTTTTTTTATACTAACTTTGTCCCGCGGCGTTACTCGCGGCACGACGATAACCGCGGGTAACACCGCGGGGTTCAGCTAGTAGTAATTATAATTATATATGTAAGTATTAAGCTAAGTGGTAAATTATATTCAGTAAGCTGAAACAGCTGTTCGGTTAATCATTATTCTGAATACAATTAGAATTGTTAAGTTGGCTATCTAGAAACGTTTATGGTAAACAGTGGCAGCTTGCATTTCCCGCGCTTGGCTCTAATTATGTCGGAAATGTTGCAAACCTTTTTTAATTATTTCAAAAGTGATTTTTGTT
Organism: Spilosoma lubricipeda; assembly: GCA_905220595.1. Taxonomy (NCBI): domain Eukaryota; kingdom Metazoa; phylum Arthropoda; class Insecta; order Lepidoptera; family Erebidae; genus Spilosoma; species Spilosoma lubricipeda. Next base: position 19,527,301 of record HG992290.1, on the reverse strand, counting down.
CTCAAATCTATACTTATAATAAAACTGTAGAGAGGTCAATTCTGTACATTGAATATATATTAAAAATTATTATTGGGGGATGAATGGTTATCGATACTGATGCCAAAAATGTAATCAGTAAGTTTTTTGTCTGTCTGTCTGTCTGTCTGTCTGTCTGTCTGTCTGTCTGTCTGTATGTGCACGCATGGATCAAAAACTACTGAAGGGATTTTAACCAAACTTGGTACGATTATAGTCCATACTCCTGGGCAGGTTATAGGCTATATAACATAACGCTAAGATGCATAGGAGGTGAGCAGTGACGATAAATTTGAAGCAAGTCGGATGAAAATTTTCGCTTTCGAGCTCTTATCCTCGCATACGTTGATCATACCCCAAAAATATGTATTACAAAGATGATGGTCTTCAAAAGATCTACAAAAAAGTCCTCAATAGTATATTTCTATCTTTTATAAATTAGCCACAATAACGTGTTTAAGCGTTAGGCATTTCTTCAAGATGTATTAAATACTTAAATATATTGTATTTCACATGGATATATCCTTATCACTATACACTTTAATATATTTTTAAAATAAAATACAGAATTATAAAAGTATAATTAATAAACACACAAGATATAGATGAAATAAAACTTCCAAATCTCGCCGCACCAGTATTAGTACGCCATTATGGTTGATTTTTGTTTAACACGCGAAGCGGCGGGAAAAAGGCGGGAGCGCTCACGCCGCTCACGCGCTGACTTCACTCGAATTGTCACTGTTAATGCGAACGAACGTGGTTCTTATTGACTCTTCTCGGAATAAGCGCGCTTTAGATTTAAAAAATACATAGATACGTAGTTTTTAGATATCAGTTTATGGTAGGTATTAGATAATAATATAATTAGTTTGTTTAGTGTTTTTGTTTGTTTCTCCTTCTTTTCCTTATATTTATAGTTTAATAGTCTATAGTTACAAAAAAAACATTATTGTAAAAGGAGATCCACGCGGACGAAGTCGCGATCACAGCTTTAAACAATAAGATATTATGTCGCATGTCTGGTCAAAGTACAGAATATTGCTTCATCCATCGGGTGGTGAAACGACTACTTACCGAATCAAATTTTTAAATTCGTTACTTTACTTACCACTTTTACCCAATAATAGGCTATTTGACTGATTATTGGAAATCGTTTTAAATTATTCTTTATTACATAATTAGCACTCTCCGATATTTAGCAGAATTTCTACTATATTATGAACTATTATAATAGTAGAATATTAATAATAGTATAATATTAATAAAATTGGGGAAAACTGATAAAATGAACTTATCTATACAAATAAATAAAATTGGAGTGTCTGTTTGTAATATTAAAATAACAGCTTTTTAATCAATGCATGTGTATGTATACACGATACATATCCCAAAAATGTAGTTTAAAAAATTTTTGTCTGTCTGTCTGTCTGTCTGTCTGTCTGTTTGTTCCGGGTAATCTCTGGAACGGCTGGACGGATTTTGACGGGACTTTCACTGGCAGGTAGCTGATGATCCGGGGAGTAACTTAGGCTACTTTTTTTTAGACTAACTTTGTCCCGCGGCGTTACTCGCGGTACAACAATAACCGCGGGTAACACCGCGGGGTTCATATATGATAAAGTTCAAGTTTGACAACCATTTCAAAAAACGATATTTCTGTAATGGCGCTGGTCACTTGAGACGCGTGACGTCACACTCTAGCCACAACAAAACAAAACAGCGCAGTTTAAGTTAATTTTATCAGTTTTCCCCAATTTTATTAATTAAAATGTCGAATAAATGGTGTGTAGTGCCACAGTGAACAAATCTATACATCTATACAAATAAATAAAATTGGAGTGTCTGTTTGTAATATCAAAATAACCGCTTTTTACTAAATGCATATGTGTGTATACACGGTACATATACCAAAAATGTAGTTAAAAAATTTTTTGTCTGTCTGTCTGTATGTTTGTATGTTTGTTCCGGGTATTCTCTGGAACAGCTGGACCGATTTTGACGGGACTTCCACTGGCAGGTAGCTGATGATCCAGGGAGTAACTTAGGCCACTTTATTTAGACTAACTTTGTCTCGCGGCGTTACGCCGAAATGTATGTATGTGCGTAACTTTCGATCGGCTACACAAAATTATATATTTTTTTATGTGTTAGTTATTCTCAGGACAAGGTTTGTGTACAAGAAAAATTAAAAAATAAAAAAAAAAGTTTTTTTGTCCGTGACTACACCCTACCCATGGGTAGCTGTTAACGAAAGAAAAATATGGTGGTACGAAGTCCGTCGGGTCAGATAACATCTTTAAATACCACGCTTTGTACTATTTCAAAATGTAACCTAAAAGCATTGAGATATACCTACCTACATAAAGTAAATTAGATTTTACAAAAATAATGAATGGATTTTCCAGAGGTTATTACAGAAACAATTTTATGTTGTACTTATGCAAGTGCAACATAGCTGCTTTAACATTTTTCAGTTCTGCAGCATAGTTATCAGTGTTATTATTATGTACTAGCTCAAAGCCGCGGTGTTACCCGCAGTTATTGTTGTACCACAGGTAACGCCGCGGGACAAAGTTAGTCTAAAAAAAAGTAGCCCAAGTTACTTCCTGGATCATCAGCTACCTGCCAGTGCAAAGTTCCGTCAAAATCCGTCCAGCCGTTCCAGAGATTACCCGGAAGAAACAAACAGACAGACTAAAACATTTTTAACTACATTTTTGGTATATGTACCGTGTATATATATACATAGGCATTTAGTAAAAATCGGTTATTTTAATATTGCAAACACACCCCAATTTTATTTATTTGTATAGATAGAAAAGTGCAAACATAAAAGCGTCTATCTTATGTAGGTTGCTGTTATCGGCACGCACAAAATTTGGTTCCTTTTTTTTCGAACCACTTATTAAATAGTTTATTAAAAAAAAGTACTGCAGAATTAGCTCACAGATCGATTATTACCACTCCGAAAACATAAAACGCAAACAATATTCAATAGAGGAATCTTTCGTTTATTAGCATGTGACGTCACCAGAGTTGCAACCAATCACAAGGCGTTTATGTCGCAGACAAAATTTCAAAAAAATTGATAGTTTTATTTCGTGCAATCTGCGAGAAACTTAAATTATTTTGTTAGATTTATGTTATATGTCTTTTTAGACTATTATCTTAAAGGATGACCCCAATCCATAGTTTATTTCCCTTTCTGCTTTAAACGCGTGCAGTGTCTGGTGAGTATGTGAGTCTATGCTTTGCGATGACGATAAACAAGACATAAGGTCAGACGTTGCGCACCGCAGGCATAGACCTCACCACAAACTGTTTCAGCAACGGAAAGCTCTATGTGGCAATGGCATTACACATAACATAGTATACAGTGAAGCTCTTTAAATAAAGGTAACACTGTCACAATATGTGGACATATCAGTGAAATTGCATGCTTATACAGGGTTAGGGAATACATACATATAAAAATCACGGTAATACTCATAACTATTACCGTGAGTTCGAGCCCTGAAATCGGGAGAAAAAAAAACCGCTACTAAAAAAATGATTTTTCAACCCCCTTTCGGTTAGCATGAACTTTCCTTTTATACATTTTTTGACATTTTGTTGCAATCTTGCTCAGTATTAATTATAGTTTTTATTCATGGGCATCTACGAAAAAATGTTAAAGTAGTGGAATACTTTGAGATTTATCCGCTAAGTATCAACTAGAGACTACACAAATACCTATATGTATATTACGAGAGAGCCTCGGGAAAGAGACAACGTTTAACACATGAAATAATAAAGACTTGCACGAAGCACTTTGTTTCAGTATTTTATACGCACAATGAAGAAACTCCATACCTGATTTACTGTCTTCTGAGAAATACAAAGAAAGTCTTGCAAAGTGCAACGGATCATAGCGTTGCTTAATCCTACTAATATTATAAATGTGAAAGTTTGTAAGGATGTATGGTTGGATAGATGGATGGATGTTTGTTACTCTTTCACGCAAAAATTACTGAACGGATTTGAATAACACTACAGTAATTTAACATAAACTTCAGAATAACACATAGGCTACAAATAATAAAGATAGTGTGTGAATTCTCTAAAATATGACGATAAGTGTCAAGTAGGTAGTAGAAAAAATCTACCATCTGAGAGCTATACTGGCGTGCGCCGCCAAAATCGCTAAAGTTTTATATATATGTAATGTTTGATGGAAATATTTATCTTAAAAGCCGTTATAGTTAAAATGTGTAAGCCATTAAAGCCAACATAGTGAACCATAACTACAATAAAAATTAATGATTTATTTCAAATGCACATTTGGTATGGTAGTAATAAGTTGATTCCTAAATGAAAATGGACACATTTATCGCTTCTGGTATTTAAAGTAAATAAAATATATCTTTTGCGCTACATCATTTGGACAAATAAATACATACAAATAAAGACAAATAAATAAATATTAAAATTAATAGTTGCGATAATGACAAACCGAGTGCGTGATATTAGGATGGCGCAGGTTGCTCATCGCTGAGTGCGCTACCCGAACGCGGGTAGTGGCGGGTAGGTAGGTTGACGAGTGAGGGCAGACGACGATGTTGGTTGTGTCCGTTTTGCGAATTTTCAAGGCATTTACAATTAGCTAAAAACGCATTTTACTAAAAGTAATATAGGACTAAGGTTAAGGACAGTTTTTTTAGAAGTTACACGTACGAAATTCCACGTACAAACTTCGTTTTTATTTTAATTACATTACATAGGTTGTAGGTAGGTAAGTTGTCAGTGTCAGTGCGCGTCCACACTGCATGCGCGGGGACTAGGCCTTTAGCGGGCGCGGGCGCGGAGGCGTGCGGGTGGCCACAGTGACGCGCGTCGCGCGAGCTGTTGTCGTGCTTAGACGTATTTCAGATGTTGTGAATCATTAATCATGGACGAAGATTTAGTATGTTTACTAGACAGTCCTATCCTGAGATGGGAGGTGATGAACATAAGAGACAGTGTGCACGAAATAAATAAAAATAGAGCAATAAAGGGTGAATTTTTTACTTTGTATGAAGAATTGCGATTGTACCCTAGAAAATTCTTTGAGTTAAGACTCGCATACGCCAAGCGACAAGACCAAACTGGTTTGATATCCCCGCCACCCGCGCATTGAGACGCTTGCCTACTAGGCCCGTAGTGTGTCCATAACGCACGGATAGGAACGTTTGAAAAGTACGCGCGCTATCTCGCTTAAGCCCGTCGCGCTAGGCGCCCGCCTTAGCCACTACACTATGGACGCAAACGGCGGTTTCATATGTTTAATATTTCGCGCCCGTCGTCGCAACCGCGCTAGGCCCGCACTGTGGACGCGCACTTAGGCTGTTATATTTTTCAAATGCGTCTAGCACCAAATATATTATATGTTAAATTATACATGGTATTATGTTTTTGTTTGTTTAACCGTTTTTATCATCAATTACACTAACATTATAAAGGTGAAAGTTTGTAAGTGTGTATGTTAGTTACTCTTTCACGCAAAAACTACTAAACGGATTTGGATGAAACTTTACAGTGAAATAGCTTATACATCAGAATAACACATAGACTACTATTTGCCACGATAACCGACATACACGCGGGCGGAGCCGCGGGCAGCAGCTAGTATAGAAATAATATTGTAGATAAAAAAAAGAATCTTAATTTACAGTTTTATTCATAGATTTAAACTAGCTTTGGCTGTCTTATTTATTTTAATACTAGTTGTTGCCCGCTGCTCCGCCCGCGTATATGTCGGTTACCGCCGCAAATAGTAGTCTATGTGTTATTCTGATGTATAAGCTATATTACTGTAAAGTTTCATCCAAATCCGCTCTGTTGTTTTTGCGTGAAAGAGTAACAAACATCTATCCATACTTACAACTTTCGCGTTTATAATCTATACTAATACTAGCAGACCCACGCAACCTCGTTTGCGTCTGTGTAGAATAAATAAGTATAGAAGTATACATATTGGTTTAAACGATCGCCTCACTACTTTCCACTGAGTGTTGTGGGTTCAATCCTTACGTGGGACAAACCTTTGTGGGATCCACAAATTGTTGTTCTGTGTCTGGGTGTTCTATTCATGTATATTTGTAAAGTCTCCTGTGACACAGGATGTATATTCCCAAAGGGAGGTTGTCTATTAAAAATGGCTTTGATATCAACATGCTCAAATCAACTGTGTTTTATTTACCTTTCTTATTACCCTTGTAGCTATTTAATTATGGCCGTGAAAAAGATTTTTCAGTCAGCACAAAACTTAAAAGTAAAAAAATAAATAAACGAAACATTAAATTAGAAAACCCCTTAAAATACAAAATGTATTTCAATGGTAAAACTACTGTCAAACCGCCATCAAACGTCAAAGTTTGGCGAGAATAGTATTTAAGAAACGATTGTTAAAAAACGATATATCTACTAATAAAAAAAAATATCAATTAATATTTTTACACTGAATATTCAGTGGTCGGCCTCGTCAGGCATAGGGACAGCGAGCATGTCGTTCAGAAGGCACTGGCACTTGGCAGGCCTGGCAAGGAAAGCAAGAAAGCAAGAGGACGGCCGCCCTTGACCTGGATGACTATGGTCGATCTCATGAAGAAGACCAAATTACCTGACCCGGTAACCCAGGACAGACTATACTGGCGCCGAAAGATAAGAAGAGCCGACCCCACCTAGCGTGGGAAACAGCAAAGGAAAATAAGACAAGGAATCTATACTAATTTATAAAGCTGAAGAGTTTGTTTGTTTGTTTGAACACGCTAATCTCAGGAACCGCTGGTCCGATTTGAAAAATTCTTTCGGTGTTGGATAGTCCATTTATCGAGGAAGGCTATAGGGTGTATATCATCATGCTACTACAAATAGGAGCGGAGCAACAATGAAGAATGTTTCAAAAACGGGGGAAATGTTCACGCTACGGGCAATATAAGGCGCAAACGAGGTTGCGTGGGTCGGCTAGTATGGTTAATAAAGTGAAAGATATAGCGATAAACAATACTGAGCTCTGAGAAACTGCAAAACAATCCACACACAACACATTTTTTAGCAAAGAAAAGTCTATGACTCTTAGAACATTCCAGAAAAATACAATTTATTTAAACTTATGTCGTGACGTCACACAACTCGTGTTCTAAATTCCCTTTTTTCGATATGGCAACAGTGTTTCAAGTTAAATAAAATTGATGTTTTATTGTGAGTTTTGTAGCTGTGAGGCGTATTATTCCTTTAGCATTGTTGAAAATGTAAGTTCACGTTTAATTTAATGTAAGCGCAAACAAAACGCGAGATTTAAATCAGTTCAAGTTGAACTGATTCTGAATCTCGCGTTTTGTTTGCACTCACTGTGACTATATAAGTTAGAAAACTCTGACATTACTCTTGCCCTTTCTTAACACTGTCTGACGCAAAACTCAAGAGAGTCTTTAAAGTGGATTCACGTTATTTTAGTTGCGCCAATTTTTTCCATTAAGGCCTAAACTTTTTGTAATTTGAAATGGCTTTTAAATTTGTTACAGAAATAAATATAACCGTAAAAAGAAACTAGTTAACTAAACTACATAAAAAGGTTTGCATTTTTCTGGAATATTCTCGATTTTTTTCCTGAAATCATGGTCACCAGAAAACTAGCAGTTCGCGTGAAGGCTCGAGCTGTAATTACCTTAGAGCATACATACATGGAGGGAGCCCTGAACGAGCGGATAGTGTGATTGGAGTAAAGAGAGAGAGACTTAGTTTAGTTAGAGGGGAAGATAACGTTGTGGCTACGTAAACTTGCCGTTGGATGTTTTTCAGCCGCCCAAAGGCCTCCAACTAAGCTCCACGACTCTTGTCTCCTGTGATAACGACATAACTCATATATCATCAGGTATCATGCCACCAGCGGTCACCTATCCAGGCACTGACCGCGCCGTCGTTGCTCTAAGGTTACAAATACAGTTAGTTACAAACGAGGTTTATATGCCTCTCCAATTTATCACAGATTGTGTGCCTTGTAATACCATTAAAGTGGTCAGGTGGAATTAAATTTTCACCAATTATAAAATAATTTTAATAAAAAAATGATTTTTTTTGGTGTAAAGGACATTGTGACTCGCGAGACTACTTTTGTTTGTTACATATTTGATCAGCCTTAACTATTCATATAAAATAAACAAGAAAAGCCCGTAGTAAACAATCTAAATTTCCCGATGTAAATAGATCAATGTAAGTAGGTAATTTAGTTGAAAGTAAACTCACAAAAAGACCTCGCTGTGATTAATGTGCGTCGCATCAGTGTCGCTTCTGAGCCGAGCGACGCGATGGACGACGGCTGCGGCGAGCCTAACTATTAATCGTGATCACTACGACCACCAAGCTTGTCTATAAATGTAGGACTGTCCTGTACTTAAAAGTTTGGCTCCATATGCCATGATTTGAAAAGTCTTTCATCGCATTACGGATTCAACTGCTGGATATAGATGTCTTTTTGAGCGACACTCCGATCGATTTTGGGATTCTCGTATCCGTCTCTTGTCATCCACCTTGGCCAAAATGGAACTTTTCTGAAAATTTCATCATAAGCCTACTTACAGAACTTCGATATCGCGTAGTTCTTAAGTAAAATATCTAAGATCGGTGATGTCAAAGCAGACTGAAAGCCAAACGTTTTCTTTACCCCATTATACTTGGCAAGAAAAGCTCGGAGGATGAAATAAAGATCCAAAATTCGGCAGCTAGTGCGAAGATAGCCACAAGACATGGCCACTCTTAAGGCTGACGCAAATTGCACGTCAACGTAGTCGCGTCGCGGTGGCGTGTCGCTTCGTGACGTCATCAATCATGGCGGCTGTACTGTTACAGATTATGTCTATGGGCCCTTGTTTTTTAACACAACAAATTGCGAAATTAATTTTATTAAGTGCTCGCAGTTTTCTGTTTGGTGATGTAATTTACTTTAGTGTAATATCTATTTAGTCAACCTTGATATAGGTACTTTATGAGATTGTTTCTTTTCATTTACTAGCTTTTGGCAACTTTAATCGTGTGAATGCTGATTTGATTTGCTGATTCTTTTACAATTCGTGTATCTTAACTAACAAGCTACCGTTAGCGAAGAGTATATATGTAATTTAATTTGAATGATATTCTATACATAATACTGTACTTGTGATAAGATCACGTAAGGTTATTGCAGTTTTCATAGAAATATAATCGTATTCAAACCGGTCCACAGTTAAATTTCTTGAAGCTGACGTTTAAAAGTAAGTCTTGAATAGAAAATGGCATTGAGACTGGACCTGAACTAGACCGGCTTGACTGAAGCGAGATTTCCAAAACCCTAACCCAACTGATTTTGCTTGTTTGATAGGGAGATATTTGTACCAAATAAAAAATACAATAATGGAGATGATGTTCTATGTTTGATATTCATTGCTCGAAGTATTTGAAAGCAGAAACATACCATTTTATTTTAATCAGCAAAGTAAAATAATAGAAGTGAGTGAGTTAAAACAAACAAGGCTTGTGTCGCGAGGCGTGTTGCGCTGACAGCCGCGCGAGGCAACAGACGTCGCCATTTGCCAGAGCAACCGCAAATTGGAAACGAGTGGTTGCGTTGCAGTCTGCAACGCAGCGGTACACTGCTGGTGCTGAAGTGTAGTTATATTAAATGCATACTTTATTATTTAATATTTAGTGTAAAATTTAATAACAATTTGATTTTGTTATGTGACTGAAATGAAATAATTTATTCTGCAATTAGGTTACTTAAACACTTTTGCAAGTTAAACTTTTTTTTAGCAGATGAGTCGGCCTTTTCTAACTGGACTAGCCCCGAGAAGAAAGGACGAAACAAACTCAGGGATCACTGTCTCTTTTAAAATCCAGAAAATTTTCACAAATGCGAAAGACATTATTTCAATAAAAACAATTATAATAATTAGTAAAGATAATAATTAAAAGAATTTCAACTATGAGAATAGTTTAAGATGAATTTATTTCAAACCATAAAATTATCGTTACATCAAAATAAATTTCAAAATAAACAGCATGTGCAGAATGGGCAGCTCAATCCCAGGCGGTTTTATCATCAAGATATTCTGCTATGGTATACTACCCCTTTGCGGATAACTTCGATTTAATGGCAAATTCCTTATAATAATAGAGAGCTTATTGTAAAAGCGTATACCTTGTCCCATGAACGAGTTGCCTAGTCTGTGGAAACGAGTGACGTGAACACTAACATTAAGTTTGTTTCTAGTATTTACCGAATGAACATCACTGATTTTAAGAAACTTTGATATATTTTTTTGAACATAAATTAAATATTTGTATATATATTGTGAAGATACACTCAGAATATTTATCTCTTTTAATTTGGAACGGAGAGAAACTCGAGGGCTGGTTTATAAATGGCTCGTACAGCGCGTTTTTGTAGAGCAAATATGGCATTAACATCTGCACAGTTACCCCAGAGTAGGATACCGTGAGTCATTATGCTATGAAAGTAACTGAAGTAAACTATTCTAGCTGTATCAACATCAGTTAAATGTCGAATCCTTTTCACAGCAAAAGCCGCTGAGCTTAACCTACCGGATAGCTTTTCTATTTGGGGACCCCATTGTAACTTAACGGTAATAGTAATACCTAAAAATACAATAGATTCCACAGGATCCAACTCTAGTCCATTCAATCGAACATTGGTTTTAACATGCCTAAGGTTTGGTGTAGAGAATTTAATAAATTTAGTTTTCTACTCATTTAGGAACTAACTAACTTTAATCTTCTTGGAAGACGAAAAGGGAAGCTTGTCGTGTTTCGGTTCATCATCAAGCAATCATCGTTAAGTATGAATACCTACTTATGTCCTTTTTGGCATCTTTAATAATAGCTGCCAAAAGTTCAGAAAGGACAAAAAAAACACTCATCCAAAAACGTGCGGAAAACCTAATGAAAATGAAGTAAATATTAGCAGGTTATTAACGCTATAAAACGCATTACTCCAAAAGCTTACAACTTTCAGTAAAATGCTGTACTCATTGCAAATTAAAACATTCACTCGACTTTTGAATATAAAACTGTGGATGAAAACTTTTTGATTAAGTACGTACCATATCGTTCCCTTCAATTGAAGAAAATCAGCCATTGGCTTCCTATTTATCGGTTGCCATTCATATATAGAAAATGTTTCGCGAAAATGCAGCGTAATTTAAAAGATTGAATTACACCAATCAGGATTAACGAGTTGATTTATTCGCGTTGGTAATACCGTTAAAAAACAAAATAAGTAAAATATTATAATGGCGTTCATTAGCTTTGAGCTTCGTAATTCGAACGTTGAATACGAGTAGCGTGTTATGAATGCAGTTTAAAATTAGAATGTTGGTAGAATCGCGTGCAGATCATAGTATTTAGTATGCAGTTCGCGGCTCTGAATTTTACATAGTACAAACTGAATTAACCAGATAGCATTTCAATTTAGTATTAAAAACTTTTCATACAACTGTTTTCATTTACATTTCTACGTTTTTGTACATTCAAATCTCAGAACACAAACACGCAATAACTTTCAACAATTAAAGTTTAAAGAAGTTGAACAAATTTTAACCAAAACCAAGATTAAATCAATTGTTTTGTTTTGATTCATTCGTTTTGGAGATAGGTACACTAGGTACTAAACCAATAAAACATTTTACATAACTGAAAAGCTGTCATTTTTTGACAACAACATTGTTGGTAAAACGTTCGAACTAGTTTTTTTCCCCGCGGCTCCACCTGCGTGTATGTTAATTATCATGGTAAAGACTAGCCTATGTCCTTCCTCAAACATCTCTATGCCAAATTTCATAGAAGTCGGTGCATCGGTTTATCTGTGAAAGCGTAACAGGCAGACAGGCAGAGTTATTTTATAACGGCGATACTTCTATCATGAACCGATATAATTGACATACACGCAGACGGAGCCGCAGTCAAAATCTAGTATATTCATATTTAACAGTTACTAATAACGTACACAGTGTTTAGAAAGAGTTCAGTAAGTAGGGTAACTTGTACAGGGTATAATGATGGTATGAGCGAGTGTTCGCGATAAATTCGGCCTCATTGCATCATCAATCACCCCCACCCCTCACGCTGCTACGCTCACGCGGTGCCGGTGTAATTAAGTCCCAAATTATCCCTGTATTGGGTGACCAGGTGTTTGCTTATTGACGGACTAAGCTACATTAGAATTGTTTTGATTTTTATTCTATTTTTATATTAGGATAAGTAAGTAGCTTAATAATTTAGTAATACTTAAAGTTCCTTTTCTTTTTGTCAAGAAAAAATGTCGATAGTAGTTATCATGTCACCGCAATCCAAAGACATTTAAAGTAAAGTTGTAAAAGCGTTATTTTGTATTATAATCAAAGGGTGATTAAGATTCTCAACAAAGTTTTAAAAATTGTCGCGGCCATGGAATATTATAAACAGGATACAGATGACGTTAAAAATCTATAGTACTAAATTTCTACAGCCTCCAAAGGCTAGTAGAGAATGACCTGGGCATTCGTCCTGGTCCGCCGATGTATATACACAATTGCATGAAGTTGTAAAATCCTAATCCTACTAATCCTACTTCCTACTAATATTATAAATGCGAAAGTTTGTAAGGATGGATAGATGTTTGGATGTTTGTTACTCTTTCACGCAAAAACTACTGAACGGATTTGGATGAAACTTTACAGTAATATAGCTTATACATCAGAATTACACATAGGCTACTATTTGCCGCGATAACCGACATATACGCGGGCGGAGCCGCGGGCAACAACTAGTATATAATGAAATATAGTAGGTAGATTGTGTTTTCCTGTTATTCCACTGGAATGCGTCGATAAACTGCCTCGTTGGACTCTCGGTTGGCGTGTGCGACTGCTGATCATAAGGTCACAGGTTCGATTCCCGGGTCGGATCAAATGTTTGTATCATCTACAAATATTTGTTTCGGAGTTTGGGTGTTGTATAATATGTATGTATTGCCAAAAAAAAAGTATATTATGTATTTGTATCAGTTGTCTGGTACCCATAACACAAGCTCTGCTTAGCTTGGGACTAGATGGCGTTGAGTGTTAGATGTCAAAAAAAAAACTGGCTTCAATTTTTTTCATCCAAACATTTAAAACTTAAATATTCTTCATTAATGGTACTTTACTTAAATAAAACACATTTCAAAATAAGTTCTGGACATGTCCCAAACTTTAACTAAGAGATATGGTGACCCTACGTACCCTGTACGATGGCGCTCGAACCAGTAACACCAATTTCAGAAATTCATCAATATTTCTACATAACGTAAACCTTCTCTCTCTGTTAAACAAGAGCCGCTGGTGTGTGAGAGAAAGATCCAACCTGCTTACGCTGAATGAAGGAATTTTAGATAGAGTTATGGTGTTTAGATATTATGTTCTTTAGATTTTACGTCGTAATGAAATTATTTTATTTAACCGGAGACCATTTCCCTTTTAGCAGCCAGTAAGAAGCGCTGGTCACTTGTATTGCTTGAGTTGCAGGTGTACATGGACAATAGTAGTTACTTAACATTAAGTGACCTTTTTTAATGCATCGTAATTTGTGATTGGATGCCACACGTTGAAACTTTTTTTTAATTACTTTGTCCAGCTTTCGACGAAGGAATCAAGCTTTTTTTCATTAAAAAGTGTCAAAATCCCGGTTTGACTAAAGAAATCTAGCAACGCTGGTACCTACGGTTATTGTTACGCTAATATTTCTCTTTCTTCTCCGTGTGGTGTTAGCTTGAGAGTACGGAGTGTCGGAGTGGAGTCGAAGTCGAAGGAAAGAGTAGGAAAACTTGAACCAATCCGTCTGGCCATCATAATAATAATTATCTGGGTCTAGACGTTGACTGTTAAAGGTTGTTGATCTGATCTGATGTGTACTCTATTCCCTAATAGTCGTAGCATTCTGTTAAGTAGTTTGTCTATAGTGTCTTTCTTTCTCGAGAATTGGCTTAGTATCAAATTCGAAATATATTTTTCAAATCCGACAGAAGTTTCAAAGATTCACTCACAAAAAATTCAACACGAAACAAAAAAACATCTCTATGATATTAGTCTAGATATTTACGACTACCTATTCAAAATTACGAAACTTCAAACTCCGTTTCACGCAGATAATCTATTCAATAAGTACCGAAGTAAGTTCTGAAACTTGAAAAACTTAATGATTAACAACGAGTACGGGCCAGCTTGATTAAAACCAAGCGGGGGACCAACAAAAAGTACCATAAACATAATTAAGTCCGAGGCGGGACTAACCTCCAAGTTTGCGATAATGGCCACTGAAAACAAAACGGCATTATTGTTATGGGCTTTACAGAGCACGCCGTTGTTATTGAACAATTTCTGAGGATTATCAGGTTATGTGTATCGTAAATAAAGACCTACATTAAAACGAATACGACAAATCGTTTCGGAAAATAAATAATTACAGCTTTTCATTTCTATTAGAAATTTTAATCAAATAAACATTGAAATATATTGTTCAATTTAGTAGTCTTAAACGTTACAAGTTACGTTACATTTTCCATACAAAGTAGGTAATTGTTTTGACAGGTGATAAAGAGTAGCTAATTTGACTAAGGTGTCTTCATCCATAATTGTGTTATTGGATATTATTTTGGAAAGCAGGAAAGTGCGTTTCGGGACGGTGATGTTTTTTAAATTCGTTTGTGATATGATTGTGACTGGTGAGCTAGATGTCGTGGATCAGATCCCTATATTAATTTAAAGCCTCGGTGGCGTAGTGGTAGCGTATGTGACTGCTGTGTTTGAGGTCTCGATTTCGATTCTCGGGTCGGACCAAATGTTTGTATGATCTACAAATATTTGTTTCGGAGTTTGGGAGTTTTCTATGTATAATATGTATGTATTTACAAAAAAAAAGTATATACGTGTTTGTATCAGTTGTCTAGTACCCATAACACAAGCTCTGCTTAGCTTGGGACTAGATGGCGTTGTGTGATAGATGTCCGAAATATTTATTATTATTATCTACAAAAATATTTGTTTCGGAGTTTGAACGTTTTCTACATAAATTTTTTTTTTTGAACAAACATGTCGGGGGTGCCTAGCCTAATGCGGTTATATAAATAAAACTTCCGTTATGAATTACACTCCGTTATAATAAGCAAGCTAGGACAATGCCCTCGTACAATTACTATTCTATACAATGCTATGAAGGTGCGAACGACGGAGGTCGGACAGGGCGCGGCGTGGCGTGTAACGCGGCGTCGAGGAGAGAGAGCGGGCGGCGTGCGGTCGGCGCGAGTGCGTTCGGCCGACTGACGCTGCAGGCCTACGGCGTCACCGAAGCGCCGGGCGCCGTGGATGCGCCGGCGAATCGCGCGTGGCGCGCGGCAGTGGCGCACAGCGGCGGCGCGCCGAACTAGGGTGCTTTGTGGTATACACCACATCACCCCCCTGGGAGAGTTATGCTCCTGGGGAAAAGAAACAAGGTGGTTTTACAATGCGACCAAATCGAGTGGTCTTAGTAGGACGTAGCTCGGTCGGTCTTGAGGCAGGAGCGTCGCTAACGAGGTCGTCTTCATTCGTCTCGTAAGCAGGTTTGGCTCGATCCAATGAGACAGTAACTGGCCCTCTTGGCATTTCTACTGTTATAGTTTTATCAGTTCTACTAACTACTTTTAATGGGCCAATATAAGGTGGTTCGAGTGATCCACGTAGTGCATCCTTTCTGAGGAAAATATAGTCTGATGTACTCAAATCCTTATGAACGAAAACAGACTTGCTTCCATGTCGGGCTACGGGTACTGGCTTAATTTTAGCAAAATGGCTTCTAAGATCCGTAACGAAATTGTCTGGCCTCACAAATTGTGGAGTAATTGCTTGTAAGAACTCACCGGGGATTCTCAGGGGCTCACCGTACACTAATTCTGCTGGGGAGCTCTGCAGGTCGGCTTTCCAGGCGGTGCGTAGTCCGAGCAGTACCGTAGGTAGAGTGTCGGACCACCGAGTGTCTCCATGTGCCATCAGAGCTGCCTTTAGTGTTCGGTGAAACCGTTCCACCATGCCGTTTGCCTGTGGGTGATAAGCAGTGGTGTGTCTGATTTCTGTGCCACAAAATTTTGCTAGCTCCTTAAAAAGACTAGAGATGAACTGCCGGCCTTGGTCCGTTATTATTACTTGAGGACAACCAAACCTAGTTATCCATGTCCTATAAAACGCTTTAGCAACGCTCTCAGCAGATATATCATATAGAGGTGTGACCTCAGGCCATCTGGAAAAGCGGTCAATAGCAGTAAGGCAATATTTAAAATCATCTGATATAGGTAGCGGTCCAATCAGATCTATATGTACGTGCAAGAATCTAGATTGTGTTAGTTGAAAGCTTTGTATTGGGGTAGCAGTGTGGCGGTGCACTTTAGTTCGCTGGCAGGCATAGCAGGTTTTTACCCATCCCCGCACATCTTGGCGGATGGATGGCCATACGAAACGGTCAGTCATAAGCTTTATAGTGGCTTTAGCACCTGGGTGACTCAAGCCGTGAATGCTGTCGAAGTATTGCTTGCGTAGCTGCTTCGAAATGAATGGGCGAGTCTTCCCTGGTTGTGAAGTATCACAATAAACAGAAAAGGTAGTACCTGGTATTGAGATTTGTTGTAGTTTCAGTGCAGATGTTGCAGTTGATAGAATTTCCTTTAATTCTGTGTCGTGTTGTTGATACTTGCATAGCTCCTCATAGTCAGGGGACTTTTTGATAGCTTCTATCCTACTCAGCGCATCGGCAGTCACGTTTTTCAAACCTGAGATGTGTCGAATGTCTGTGGAGAATTGAGAAATTAAGTCAAGATGGTTGAATTGACGAGGAGTGCATGTACGATCCTTCTTCTGGAACGCATATGTTAGAGGCTTATGATCTGTGTATATTACAAAATGTCGTCCCTCGATCATGTGACGAAAGTGTTTGATGCTCTCATAAATTGCTAATAGCTCCCTGTCGTAAGCGCTATATTGTGTTTGAGCTTTGTTCATTTTCTTTGAAAAGAACGCGAGAGGTTGCCAGTTATCACCAATTTGTTGCTGCAAGACTGCTCCGACTGCTGTATTGGAGGCATCGCAAGCTAAAGTCAGCGGTGCACTGTGTATTGGATGAGCAAGCAGTGTCATTCTAGAAAGGCTAGACTTACATTTGTTGAAGGTTTCCAGAAGTTGTGGGGTCCAGGTTAAGGTTGTAGAACCTTTAACAGATGGGCCGGTAAGCATCTGGTTAAGTGGAGCCTGCTCCTCCGAAGCATGAGGCAGGAAACGCCTGTAAAAGTTCATCATCCCTAGGAAACGGCGTAGGCCCTTAACGGTTTTTGGAGGTGTATACTCCTGGATGATCTTCACTTTGTCTTCTAATGGGAAAGTACCTTCTGAGGATATTTTATAACCAAGGAAAGTTACCTGGTTTACTCCAAAAGAGCACTTGTTGACGTTAAGTAAAAGTCCATACTGGCTGAGTCTTTCAAATACCTGTTTTAGGTGATCCAGGTGTAACTTGGGGTCCAATGAGCTCACCAAAATGTCGTCCAAGTAGGAATGACAGAAATCCAGTCCTCGCAGTACCTCATCGAGAAAACGTTGAAATGTTTGTGCGGCATTCCGTAGTCCGAATGACATATAGGGAAATTCGAAGAGTCCGAAGGGTGTAGTGATGCTAGTCTTGTGTATATCAGCTGGAAAGACAGGAATTTGATTATAAGCCTTGACCAGGTCTAGCTTTGAAAAGATGGTGCAGCCAGACAGCTTATGTGCGTAATCTTCAATGTGCCTGATTGGGTAGCGGTCTGGGATGGTGCGTGCATTTAGTGCACGGTAGTCACCGCAGGGTCTCCAATTATTCTCGCCCTTCGGCGCCAGGTGTAGTGCGGAAGACCAAGGTGAATCGGACCGACGGGCTGTCCCATCCTGTATCATTTCCTCAAACTGCTGTTTGGCTACCAAAAATCGGTCTGGTGCCAATCTGCGTGGTCGACAGAACACCGGTGGTCCAGGCGTGGTTTTAATATAATGCACAGTGTTGTGCTTAATCTCACGGTGTATACCGGAAGGTTTAGTTAAGTTCGGGTACTCTTCTAATAATTTGTGGTACTCACTGTTACCGGAAATGGCTTTGATGCTTGGCACGTGGCAGTTAGTAGGCCTGGCAGGCGTGTGCAGTGATGTCACGCTGTCCATGAGTCGATGATTCCTGCAATCGACCAGAAGTCCATAAAAAGTCATGAAGTCAACACCTATTATTGGTCTGTCCACGTCAGCAATCAGAAAATTCCATGAGAAATCTCGTCTCAATCCCAGGTCTAAGTGTAGTTTTAGAGTGCCATACGTATGAATAAGGCTTCCGTTAGCAGCAGTAAGTACATAGTTCGTTGGATGTCTGCGTTCACGAAGGAAACGACGTGGCAACACGCAGACGTCCGAGCCTGTATCGATTAAAAATTGGACTTTAGTTTTTTTGTCAGTCACAAAAATGCGGCTAGCGGGAGACGGGCAGTCATTCACCGCGTTCACTGACTGCCGTTTATGTTTTCCGATTTAAATTTGCAGGGTTGAACACACTTACGAGCTCTCTCCGCGAACGTATCGTGGTACCAACACACACCCGGCGTCGCGTTCCTCGTGGGGCGGCGCCGGCTATTGCTTCTAGCCCGAGGCCTTCCTTGGTATGTAGTTCCAGCGCGATCGCGTCTTAGATTCAGTTGTGCAATCTGTCGAGAAATTTCGGATTTAATATGAGTGGTTATATTATTTTCAAAACCTTTAAACATAACCTCAAGCGATGCGGTCGATGTGCTTGTCACGTGGTGTGCAGAAGGGTGTGACACGTCGAATATCCGGTCTGCCAAATCCGCAACGTCATCCAGGTCAGTGTCTGACTGACGGGATGCTATTATAGGCTGGAGGTGTCTAGGTAGTCGGTCCATCCAAATACTGCGTAAAAATTCATCATTAACGTATTTTCCACCTAAAGATCGCAGATGGCGTAAAAATTGGGATGGTTTCCGGTCGCCCATTTCCTCGTGAATCATTAACTGGCGCAGGCGATGCTGATGAGAAACTGATAGTCGCTTTATTAGCTCCTGTTTCAACTTCTCATATTTGCCCTCGTTCGGGGGGTTAATAATAATATCACGTACCTCTGTCATTGTTTTATGTTCCAGTTGTTGCAGGATGGTGTAATATTTTGTACCATCAGCCTTTATGCCAGCCGTCTCAAACTGCGCCTCCACCTGGGTGAACCAAAGGTCGGGATCGTCGCTCCAAAATGGTGGCAATCGTACTGCCACGCGGTTAACGGTAACCGCGGCTCCGCCATCTTCAATGGCGTCCGTGTAAAACTCTCTCTCCGTCATTGTTATACGCTTGTTCTACACTGGAATCACTAATGAAAGTAACCGTCGTTATTATGTTTGTTCTACTTCGGGGTCACCAATGTCGGGGGTGCCTAGCCTAATGCGGTTATATAAATAAAACTTCCGTTATGAATTACACTCCGTTATAATAAGCAAGCTAGGACAATGCCCTCGTACAATTACTATTCTATACAATGCTATGAAGGTGCGAACGACGGAGGTCGGACAGGGCGCGGCGTGGCGTGTAACGCGGCGTCGAGGAGAGAGAGCGGGCGGCGTGCGGTCGGCGCGAGTGCGTTCGGCCGACTGACGCTGCAGGCCTACGGCGTCACCGAAGCGCCGGGCGCCGTGGATGCGCCGGCGAATCGCGCGTGGCGCGCGGCAGTGGCGCACAGCGGCGGCGCGCCGAACTAGGGTGCTTTGTGGTATACACCACAAACACATGTATATACAACAAAATCATTAGTCAATCTAACAATCATAATACAAGCTTTGCTTAGTTTGAAGCTAGATGGCGTTGTGAATGAAACGTCTTCTTAATATTTGTATAGAGTTATAGACATTAGATGATATCATACATAAAAACTAGAAATATAAATTTAAAGCTCGTGACCGCTAGTTTTGCACTATGTTTCAGTTTTTTTTTAGTGAGCTGCCAAAATGATTCTGCCCTGTCGGAAAGCATGGGCAGAATGCAAGAGTGGTGGTCACCATCCTCATTGCGAATAAGCACAAAGCAGCATGGTGACCCGCACTATGGTGGTTTGAAATATAATAAATCTTTAGCTACCCAAGTAAACCTATTCTATATTAACGGAGCTGCTTCAAATCATACATACCACTTCATACCTGGTTAGTGATAAATTAGTGTTATCGTAATAATGTAATAAACTCAACATGACCTATACAGAATGTTGACGAGTAATTGGATCGCAGTGTTAGCGTGCGAGCTTAGATGATTGATTACAGTGGAATACAGTAGCAGTAGCCGGCGTGGTGTTGCCAAGTTTGGGAATCAATCATCCAGAACGCACACCAGATGGTTCGGAGAGTCATGAGCTCGGTACAATATGTGGCATGCCGCAATTGTGGTTTAATACCATAGACAAAACAATAATACAGTTCTTTTTTATTTACTACCTATTACGAACACGCGCTTACATCTTGATAAGTGAAACAAGAAAAAGTTTACAATACCATAACTCGAATATGTACAAAACTTTTATAAAATTATATACCTAGCCTATGTCACTTCGGAGTTCGGGACATTATTACTAATATTTGTCACCTCCTTCATTAAAATCGGTTCAGTAGTTTAAGGCGCTTCGTGGAACATAAATATACTGCCAAATATATAACCTTCCTTTTGGTTTCGCCGAAAAACACCGCTTTTCGGGTAAGTTAGCTTAATTTTCCAATTTTAGGTGAGACATTTTTTATTCAAAAGTTAAATTGAAGACAAAACAGCAAGAAGCAAGCAAAACATAGGTATAACCAAATTGTGCTAATTTTGCTCTTAGATTAATCGGTTAATTTAACTTTCGATCTGAAATCATTTTAGAACTCCAGAATGCCAGATTTTTTTTATGGAATAGTGGGCAAACGAGCAGACGTATAACCTGATGGTTAGCCATTACCACCGCCCATGGATACCCGTAGCACCAGAGGCGTCACAAGTGCGTTACCGGCCATTGGGGGATGGGGGATGGGGGATGGGTTGGGTATGGTGTCCTCACTCACTCGGTGAAAAAGCTCAAGCATTGTTTCACACTCGTTTTCTGTGAGGCCATGGCAGTACCCTTAAAACGCCATAACTTCTTTATAAACGACACCGCACCGATAAAAAAATATTAAGAAGCGTTTACAAATGTTTTCCAACCATTTTGGTAAAGAAATGTAACATAAAAATGTTCATAACATTCAAACTAAACGAAAGAAAGTTATTGTCTAACTATAGTGCACAATCTCAGAATAAAAACTGGAGTCGTATATCAAGTTGAATAAGAAAGTTTTCACAAACCGAGAGCCGCACAAATAGTGAGTTATTTTTCCAATTTGCTCTTAACAAACACATTCGTAAGACTTGCAAAACTTTACGCATAACTTGAGAGAGTTAGGCTTGCCGTTTTGCCGCCCCTTCAACTGAATCGGACCACATGTCGGCAGCAAAACCCAAGACTATTTACATGTAAATTGCAGACCCACGACAGATTTCTTTTCGATATCCCCTATCTCTGATTTGCATAACTTTTGTCACTATACATAATTCATTCGGAACGGACTGCCACGTTTTTTTTATTAATTTCTTTTGCACATTTTACTTTGGACTAAATTTATGAAAATTAAGTAAGTGAAAATAAGTAAAGACGATTCTAAACTTGATTTCCGCGCCATCTGGTGACGAAAATAAGTTTAACAGTCTACATAAAAGATGGCGCTAAGTGTTCCAAATTCAAGACTAATTTCAAAGAGTGTTCAGTTAGTGATGAATATTAATTTCTGTACTTCAGCAGTCTTTATTTCCTTTTAGCATATTATGGAACTGTGGGCCTCATCAAGCAAATTACGTCTTCACATCTCGGCGCTCAAAATTAATTTGCATTTGAAATAGTGAATGCTGCAGCACTGAAAGGTCTGTAATTTGTTGCGCGAATTACCAACAATTTGAACCCAAACTTCAACCATTTCGCAAATTACACGGTTTGTTTATTTTACCTCTAAATTTTATTTCTTCTTTCGATAATATTCATTATTGTATGTTTAAGCTTTGAATAACAAATATGTGAAATAATATCGTGAGCATTGATAGTAATATAAGTAAATACGGTAACATATCATGATATAATTTTGATTAAAACATCAACATTTTTATCTGTTTTTTTTTGCTTTATAATTTGTAACTAAGTGACGAACATGTATCAATTATTAACATATTTCGTATGTATCTATAACTCCCGTATGGTCTAGTGGCTAGGATACCTGGCTTTCACCCAGGAGGCTCGGGTTCGATTCCCGGTACGGGAAAATTATTTTTGTGTTTTTACTTACCTTGCTATCAAGATTATTTTGTGTGCGTAAATTTTTTCTTCGCCGCTTCCGAGAATAAATACGATATCTGCCGAGTCTTGATCTTCTGAAAGTCTTTGTAAATCGCGAAGGAGACCTGGCAAGCCGGCCCGCTCAACAGACGCGGTACAGCAAGTACCAGTTACTCGGTTTGCCATTGGCACCGAAAGTTTCTTCTTCGTGGGATAAATTTTGAAGGTAATGAAATCACTTTATGAAATTTCTGGCTGTAGCTGAAAATTTATATTTGCTACTTCACTTGTATGTATTTAACCTAAATGTACCTACTCAACACAACAATAACAAAACACAACAAACCCGATTTTGTATAAAACTGACAAAACACAATTCACTTATCACGATCATGAATATGAACACACATTTACAAAACTAATTACAAAATAAGGAGTCCATTTAGTTACAAATGCAATGATATTTCACAAATCCACTTTAAATCAAAGCTTCCTTGTCAACATAACCTCAATGTAACTAAGCAGTAAGCTTCTACTTCGAGTTCGAGAATAACTTGAGGTGAATCAAAAATGGTATTCCAACTAATACCGGCAAACAGACCGGTTAGCTGCAAAAATTGAGCACGGTGTCCATTGTGTCAAGTGTTCGAAACGCTCGTGTAGGTTCAAAACTGGTTTCCATTTAGATCGGGTAAACTGCTTCTATTATTTCTATCTTTGTCATTTGTTTGGATTTAAGCAACTAAACAGTTATTTGGAGCCTCTCTCTCAAGCCTCCGTGGCGCAATTGGCTAGCGCGTTCGGCTGTTAACCGAAAGGTTGGTGGTTCGAGCCCACCCGGGGGCGCGTCTTTTTTGCTTGACTTTATAGTTTTTTTTTTATTTTTGACTAGCTGGTGTTACCCTCGGTTATTGCCGTACCACGGGTGAAACCACGAGGTACTAGTGAAAGTCCCGTCAAAATCGGTTCAGCCGTTACAGAGATTAAACGGAACAAAAAAAAATTGTTTCCGTACGCAGTTTTTTTTAATATTACACATAGAATCTCCAATTTTATTTTTTTGTATCTATACAAATAAATAAAATTGGAGTGTCTGTTTGTAATATTAAAATAACAGCTTTTTAATCAATGCATATGTATGTATACACGATACATATACCAAAAATGTAGTTAAAAAAATTTTTGTCTGTCTGTCTGTCTGTCTGTCTGTCTGTCTGTCTGTCTGTTTGTTCCGGGTAATCTCTGGAACGGCTGGACGGATTTTGACGGGACTTTCACTAGCAGGTAGCTGATGATCCGGGGAGTAACTTAGGCTACTTTTTTTAGACTAACTTTGTCCCGCGGCGTTACTCGCGGTACAACAATAGCCGCGGGTAACACCGCGGGGTTCAGCTAGTAGATAATAAATTCATTTATCGTTTTTTTACGCTACTAAGGTTCCCTAATTTAGTGGATTTAGAAAGGGAACTTAATGGTATTTCAGTACATAATATTATATTATGATCACATTTTTAGTCTTGTCGTTAGTACTATTAGTTAATTTGTGGTCGTCTAAGTCGTCTTATCATGTAAATGACTGTTTGTTCTTCAATTAATAAAGTTTATCATTAATTTATATAACGATGTTGACGCTGTGACGTGAACGGTTTCGACAATACCATTAAATTGGGCTTGCTGATCAATCCGACCATCTGTCACAGCATCCAAACGAATTTATTGTGAGTAAACCATAATGTGGAACATTTCAGTCTAAAACGATATTTTAACACTAGAAAGTGGTTACAGATGTCTGACGGTTCGGAAATTGCAATCCGAAAGCTGCGCTCAGCGGTTTCCCGCCATCAGGCAACCATCGCCTCTGTTAATCGGCATCTGTCGGTAACTTTCGTCAAACTTCGGTTTAAAGCGATTTGTGATTTGAATTACAAATTAAAAGGATTGTCTCAATAGGCTGCTTAGACTTTAAATTAGAATTACTGTTTGTATTCGTCGTCATTAGCCAGAATTACAAGTACTTTGTTAATATTTAATTTTATATTTGCACCCAGGGCCAGATTTAAACTTAATGCCGCCCCTAAGCATTTTACTTAAACTTATAGTTCACATATTTTATTTGTCAAAATTAAATAACTAATTTGTTGAAGAAACTATATTTATTACATGTTACATATTCCAAAAACATAAACAAATATTTGTTTCTTTTCTAACAATTATAAATTTAGCACTAAAGGTGAGTCTTAATTATATTGTATCAATTTTATAGCAGGCAAATTCGTCTGACTTTTTGAATTGAGAATTGTTTGATTAAATCTTCGCAATCTAAACGTTGAAGTACGTCGGATTCGATGCATAGAATAGCTAAGCTATTGAGCCTATCAGCAGTCATTTTAGAACGTAAGAAGTTTTCAACTCTCTTCAAACATGAAAACGAGCGTTCTGTACAGTTTGTTACAACAGCTAATGTCATAAATATTCGATAGGCGATTTCTACGTTTGGAAACTGAGTACAGGTCGTTTGCATGCAACAATTTTAAAAGATCGGAAGGCGAATTGTGTTCCATCATTTTTTCAGTGCAATAATTTCATTTTGCGTATTAGCAACAACTTTGATCATTTATTTATAATTAAACAATGAAGTATGTTTCATCCACACTATAATATTATAATACTTTATAATATTATAGTGTAGATGAAACATAGAAGAGTTTGTTTGTTTGAACGCGCTAATCTCAGGAACCGCTGATACGATTTAAAAAAATCTTACAGGTGGATAGTACGCTAAGACCAATAGGAACGGAGCACCAATAAAGAATGTGTTAAAAAAATTTATCACGCTACGGGCAATAGGAGATGCAAACGGTGTTGCATGGGTCTGCTAGTAAATCATAAAGCAATAAGGTTAAATAATTTTTTTATGATCATGAATGACAATGGCTATATTAGCCGCAGAAGTGATTACCGTTGGGGTAAACGGGTTCTTGAGTGGAGACCGCGGCTCGGCAAACATAGTGCAGGACGTCCACAAGAAAGGTGGAGTGATATCTGCGCAAGACAGCTGGCAGGAGCTGGCTGCGAGACGCCGAGGATCGAACCAAGTGACGGGCAATTGGAGAGGCCTATGTCTAGCTGTGAACTGCGATAGGTTGGAGATGATAATGGTCATGAATGAACAATACTGCTATAAGCGACATTAAATAAATTAAATTAAAGAAAAAGTCGTTTTACTTTTAATATTATTTTTGAAAATGTTTTTGGCACCAATTTTGAAAATAACTTGCCGCTTAAGATCTTCAAAGTTTTAGCCAAACCAATGACCCTTTCGTGTATCCAAAGATATTTTTTATGTTCTTCACAGTTAATAAGTCTATCCATTATTTTTTTTTAGGTTTTATCTACTGTAAGGTACTTTTGCCTGCCCGTTTTATTTGCCCACATAGGCACTGAACAACACTGCGGCATTTTAGAAACCTATATTTGTATAAGAATGTTTATAAAAATAAATAAACCAAAATAATTTAGAAAAAAACAAATATCGTATGTATTTTATCAGTTCATTTTTTTTTTAGGTTTTATCTACTCTAAGGTACTTTTGTCTGTCCGTTTTATTTGCCCACATAGGCACTGCACAACACTGTGGCATTTTAGAAACCTATATTTGTAAAATAATGTTTATAAAAATAAATAAACCAAAATAATTTAGAAAAAAAAAAAATATCGTATGTATTTTGACAGTTCATTGGACCTGACGCCAAAGTGCCGCCATCTGGAGTAGACCATTCCAAAAAACCGCAAAACCCCCACATATAACCGTAGAATTGAATTTCTTGAATTATCAATTAAACATAACATTATTCATCAACGGAATTAATTAATTATATTATATTGAGCAATCTTGATTAGCTAAACAATTTTTTTCACTTACCAAAGTTTGCCGCCCTGGGCACATGCCCCGACTGCCCCTATTATAAATCCACCGCTGTTTGCACCTATCTATAAGTAAGTTTCTTTTTAACAATTTATTAATTCAAACTTATTCAAATACAGGTATTTTTTTCCTAGTAATTTGGAAGTCTAAATAAGTCTACGAATTAAGTAATAACAATTCATTTTTTGAAAGTTTATTTCTTTACAACCGCACTCTGAGTATCCTCCCCAGAGGACAGGATTTTGGACGTCTGATAACCTCATCTTCGGTCTTTATATTTTTTCAAAACTGATTTTATTTCCACTTTACATTAAACCAATGTTAGTGTAAATCCCAACCGTATTTGCATCACTTTTATCAGTTTTACGTTTTGCGCAAATGTACACTTTTACATCTGAATGTTTGTTTAGTATGTTATGTTCCTATTGACACGCTGGCTGCCTGGATCACCCTAGTTAGGAACGTGTGCAAACACTGTTCGAACATTCGGTCGATTATTCAATTGTCACTACATACCTCCATATTCAGAATATATTTATTTAGCAGAGCATTTAGCACAGGACATACCAATGAACAAATATAAATTAATGCAAAAATTTCTGTTTGCCGTCTATGTCGAACGAATTGTAAAATGGTTGCAAATTATAAAATTCTTTTTTTTTGGTGCTATTTGTAAATGGAATTTGATTGATTGAATATTTGCTTTTCAATGTTGTGTTGCAGTATTAGTTTAGTTTGCATTCAAAATTATTTAAATTGACTTTGTTTTTATAAAAGAGGATTAAGCCTACTTTATTTATTTTTTGTTTCATTGGCCTTGGGTTATTTACCCATGGACAATGACATTACTAATAATAATAATTACTATACTATTTCGTAATTAGGGGCAAGATATTATGTGCAATATCTAATATCTATCTATAGCTTTAAATGGAAATTAATGGGACCATGTAGTGAAATTAAACACCTTGACGGTTTGTTGAATTTGAATGGAACCACACCACACAAAAAAAAATCCGTATCTTTTTATAAATAAATAGTTTTGAGGTAATACACAAACTTTCAAACCTTCTCAATATTTTAAAGCGGGTTAAACGTTGGGAAAGAATACAACTCATATGTTAGTAATTTATTGAGTTTGGATGTAATAAAATATTTATGCAACAGTAATTGATGCTCCAAATCTTTACACAATTTTGTTTGAAACATTCGGATCATAACTTGTACCGGTTTATTTGTACAGATGGGGCGCCATACATCATGGTCTGCTCGTGTACCGAAGAGCCTCACCGACAGATATATTGTTGTTAACGGCCTGTTTTCTATGCACGTCGCCACACATTACCACAATTTACTAAATAATGCTAGATTTAAAAGCGAAATGTCGATAATAATTCTCTCAATTTGTTTTCATTGCGCAGGAGTGCTATGGTTCTCAAGTGCGCTGATGACGTCTTAACGTGTTCCTGTTGATCGGTATTTTTATTTGCTCTTTATTTATGGGTGTCAAGGTTAATGTTTATGTGTAGTTGTGGCGTAGTTTATGTAAACGTTGTTGGGAAAACAATGAAAGATTCTCTTGGTGTCTCTCAGCGGCCGTTAGGCTGCGTCTGTTCCTAGTTCTTTCAAAATGTTTGGAGTTTTTGTTTGTATCTTTGTAAAACTTTATGTTAACGTTATGGATTATGTTTGTAATGGTTTAATTAAATATTCATGTTATTTTAATGCCGTTGGTTTGTAGTGTGTAGTTCCAATGTTCCTTGTTTCGGCCAGTAATGACGCGCAAAAGAAATTTAATAAATCAGATTGCAGATAGCAGAACGAAAATGATAAAAATATATCAGATTAAGATTAGTAGAAAGATAGGAAGCTTTTGAAGAGAAGCAGAGTAGCATTATAACATAACACATAATAAATAACATGGAATTACATAAAAATCGAGCGGAAATAACTCATCCAAAAAAACTCCAAAAGCGTATCAATAATAAAAATGAAATCAAACATGAGTTTATCGTGTAGTCCGAAGCTAAAACAAACAATGTACGTACACAGGACTGTATCAATCACTGTCGCTTATTGATAACTGATAACAGTGTATTATTTGCTCACGATAATGTCGTGAATAACTGGATTATGGTTATTTTGGTGAGCGACTGTTTACCTACACGTGTACCTAGCCACGGCGCTGCTGACATATTTGTCTAAGATTATCGTGAACACCCATCGTTTTATATCTAACCGTCGCCTCGGTAATACGTTTTATTATTATTATATTTGCTTTATTTATTACTAGCTACTTGTAACCTCATAGTATTGAATGCACGGTAATATTAGTTACAATAAGATTTTATACAGCCATAAAACACTCGAGAGCCGATTTACAGATACTATTGAGTTGAATGTTTTGGTTGCTTGTTATCATTTGATGTGATCAATAAATAGGGGAGTATTTAGTTGGCTTATCAGTCACTATCTGTAGTTGGTCCTCGAATGTTTAAAACTATAGGAAAGATCTAATTTAACGCCTTCAGAAAAGAAGAAGATTTTCAATCCGTTTATTTTTTTTATGCTTCATCATCATCAGGCTATCGCAGACCACTGCTGAACATAGGTCTCTCCCATTGCACGCCACTCTAATGGCTTTTGTACTTCTCGCATCCAGCTCATGCCATCCGTCTTGCTCAAGACGTAACTCAACCTGGCCTGTGGATGTCCTATACGCTTGTTAGTTCAGAACTCTGTCATCTAAAAACCGATTTGAAACATAGATATTTGGTATTACTTCAGTTTAGTCCCATTCGAGTTTAAGAAATGTAACTCTGCGTAAGAGTTAAGATATTGGAATGAAGGGTTATAACAATTCAATAAAATGGGACATTAAAGCAGCTTCTTTTAAAAAGTTAAATAGTTACGCTAAATGGTAACTTACCTATGTGAAAACTAACTCGCTCAATACCTAAATAAATAAATCAAAAGTGATTGTAGTTGAACGGACATTTCCAAACAAAACAATTAATTAATTCCCATCGTATCCAGAACAGGGTCGAATTAAAATACAAATAGTTGACAACAACAGAACATGACAAGGGACATCATTGTCCCGAAATAAGAAAACCAATTAAAGCCGGGGCGGTACTAAATGTCACCTAACCGTTGAATATGGATGGTGGGCATGGTGGCCCCGACCCGCCACGCACTCGCCCACCCGTCCCGATGCGATCTGCCCGCAACTATACCACAAAAGAATCAATTACACCGTGCGCTCGCAAAGCGAAAAGAAAACAATATTGCACTCACAACGCTTAGACTCTTCACCGTTTCCGTGCCTTACCTTGTGATCCGACAGCATTATGAAAGTTTAGAACTGTCTTGCAAGATTATGTGACTAAAAGTAATTGTAGAACATTATTTTGGAATCTGACATCGACATGGTCATCATATTTAAGACATATTGCAGATAGTAACAGATTTGACTGATTTCTATCTTTTTATTGAACATGTTAACAATTTCAACGAAAGATCGAGGCTGTTTGAGACTGCTAAATTCACTTGGATTATTCATCTTAATGTGAAATAGATTGTCCAATAATTTTCCCATAAATTTTGAATAAGGACTCTTTATTATATGCATGTCTTCATTTTTTAATATACATTACTATTAATATATTACCTTTACTGTTTTTATTTAGGGTTAGCAGTAATTCTATATTTGGGACAACTAAGTAACTTTACAAGTTATTAAACAAACAAAAAAAACTAATTAGAAAAAAAGTTGCAAAACCAAGAAAATTGCGCATTTTTCTTGAATTCAATTTAAAATCGTTATCCTTAAGTAAATAAAGTATTTAACAAAGTATTTAACTTTAACACCCATCTATGACATTGCAATATCAGTTTTTGACAGTCTATCACTTGATATTTCCAAGCAACTGCCTCTTCACCCCTTATTTTACTTCAGCCGCGTTTGTATGACGCAGTGAAATCAGACTATCGCCGTTCAACTTTACGCTTACTCATGCATTACTTAACGACATGTTCGCGAAAATCATTCACACATCAGCGCCTTTGTCGGGTCTAAATCTTTATGATAACCGCGGAAGTCTCGCGAGTTTGGCCCTCGTCTCTTTGAGGCGCAGATCAAAGCATACGCGCTTCTATTAGCCCTGATTACAGCGGCGCACTCGACGGAGCCCCGGCCCCCGCGCGGCGCCCCTGGCGGCTCTCATTGTCTCACGCGACCGCCGACGGGTTAAGTTAAGATGCGTTGTAGCATCATTGCAACTTTAATTAGCTTTGATAGTGAGCGTTTGAGGTCTCTAGTATGCGATAAGCACCGCGCTAACATACTCTGTACTTCTGGGTTTAAAATAGTGTTTGTTTTTTTAGAACGATTGATTTGTGTTTAGATTTAGGAACAAGCGAATTAAATTACATTAATTTAAAAACGTAGGGGCTGGTCTTGAATTCCATATCCATACTAATTATAAAGTAACTGTGTTCGTCTATGTATCTGCCTATCTGTTATGCTTGTACAGCTAAACCACTCCAACGATTTCAATGTAATTTGGCTTTGGAGATGATTTGATACTGCAGACCAAAGCTAGTAGGGGTATAAATGTATTTTGACCTTATACTAAGTGTTTCTTTTTTTCATCATTATTTAAATACTTCTGACGTTCGAAAGGGCACTGGATAACGGGCTACTTACTCCATAAAAATATTTGAGTTTGAGTATTCGTTTGATCAACAAGGAGCCTATTTTCGTGAGTATATCTACTCTAAGTGGGTCTCTGCATTATTTTTTTAAAAATGAAAGCCATGATAAGAAGTTATTTGTTTTATTGGCAAACAAATTAGTAAATGTTTCTGTACATTTAAATGCTTAATAAGTAATCATGTAGCAAATAATTTAATAACTTTATTTAAAAAAAAAACCAAAGTTAATTATGAAAATATATTCTAGAATTAAACTCACTTGTACTTATTTCACTACTTTCATCAACATAGGTAGTAGAGCCACGCTGATTTCAGCACGAACGGGCCGGTTCGACCGTAGAGGTACTACCCATCGACAATCGAGAGTATTAATGACAAGTTATGAAAAAAATTAAGTGATTTATGTCTTCTGTTCTTCTTTCCTTTGTTATTTATTTATTTTAGTCTCATTAACAGTTGTGAATAAACCTATTATTAGGCACATGAAGCATTGGATCCAAATAACTTAGAATTGTAATTATCGATTAAATTGTTATATGTATTTGTATGGTTTTTTTGGACTTGATGATTTTAGCCTGCCGCCGTCCACTTACAAATATAATCTATATATATAAAAGAGGAAGGTGACTGACTGACGTACTCAGAGATCAACGCACAGCCCAAACCGCTGAACCTGGAATCCTGGAATTTTGCATGTAGGTTCTTTAAATAACGTAAGTGAGCACTAAGAAAAGGGGATAAATCAGAGGATGCAAGTTTGCGTGAGCGAAGCCGCGTACAAAAGCTAGTACTGACATATTATGAATGAAGACCAAATATAATACTGACATATCATTAAGTCAAGTTTAAGTTAAACATTAACATGGTCATCAAATAAGTCCCTAGTTAACTTACTTAATAAATACTTGTTTTTATTAACATTATTATTTATAACTTAAGTATTTTAGGAATAAAACTATTTGTTATGTTATTTAGCACGTGTTGGTATGGCGTCGGTGGTGTAATGGTCAGCATAGTTGCCTTCCAAGCAGTTGATCCGGGTTCGATTCCCGGCCGACGCACACTTTTTGTGTTTTTTTTTTGTATGTATTACTAGCTGTGCCCGCTACTTCATACACTACATTTAGATTTTTAAGTTATTTTTAATTTTCCACCGTTTAAACTATCTCTGGACTACGCGCGACATACATTTCAAAACCTAAATCAGCTAAATCGGCCCTGCCGTTTTCGAGTTTTTGTGTACGTAGTAATCGCCGAAATGCATGTACGCGCATAACTTCGGATCGTCTGCCCCAAATCAAATAATTCTTTTTTTTATATTTTCGTTACTGTTAGGACAAGGTTTGTGTACAAGAAAAGTTGAAAGATAACGCGAAAAGTCTTTCTTTTTTCCGCGAGTGTACACTGTCTGTGGGAAGCTGAGAAAGATATGTAAATATGGCGGTACGAGGTCGGGTACGGGTTAGATAGTTTTGTTATATTTATGCTATGTAGTTCTTTTTAGATTGAGGTGAATAAACTCTCTGTTATTTAGATAACAGCATTGTGATTTTTATCTATACAAATAAATTAAGCTGAAGTATGTGTTTGTAGTTTCAAATTAACAGATTTTCACTATAATAATATTAAATAAATAATAAATTTATTCCAAACTCATTGTACAAGATTTTTGTGTTTCTTAAGAGTAGACTTAACTTAATATGAGCAAAATATTAATTTATTACAACTTATGCGATTTGAACTAAGTATTTATTATACTTACTATCAAATAACAAATCTTAAACTCATTTTTAAGTATGGTCAATATTTTAAATTAGTGATTTGCCTGATCTGGGTAAGATCTATGTTTCAGGCAAATTTGTTGGCTGTCTATCTGTTTGTTTGTTTCGGCTAATCTCTGTATCAACTTTAGCTGCATCAGCGATTTTGACGAGATTTTGACTGGTAGATAGCTCATGATTTAAGAGTACTTATTTTAGTTCAACTTTGACCCGCGGTATTACTTTGGGTTTCAGCTAGTTCAATATATTATTGTAACTAGAATCTATGTAATTACAGTAATGGTTCGGAAGAATACTTCATAATATGTTCCTTTTAATTCTCAAGCTTATTTAGATTATCCCTAAAAAGATAGGTATGTTGTTCCCAAATATCGTGTAGTAAGTTCATAATGTACTCAATAGATGGCGCCACAAGTACCAACAACACCAACGACGCACGGTAAAACTGTTTCTAAACTAAATTTTCCCAAAACGATCTAGATAATCATTTGAAATTTAAGGTATTAAAAGATATTATTTTTTGTATGCAACTTACACAGGGCTATATGATTGAGTAGTTATAAGTTTTAAAATATCAGCACCATTAATATAAAATTTCTTTATGAAAAATGTTACCTATCTAGTAAACTTGAAAATTGTCAAGTAGAATTAATCATATTATCCTCATCAGCTCGTTACAGTCCACTGCTGGATATAAGTCTCTCCCAGAGAACACCAAGGAGCCCGATCTGTTGCTTTCTGCGACCTCAGACATCGTGTGTTTACTTGGAACTACGCTACTTTTTTCCGCATCAACTAGAACAAGGCGGTGCGTTATCTACCTTTTTTTATTTGATCTGAGTCTGCGACATTAATCGTATGGAACAATATATATTCTAGTGTAACCAGCTATTTCATCATCATTAGCATCTCAACATAAGGACGTTCACTGCTCACCTACGTTAAAATATGTTGGTGACTAATTCAAATTTACCAACCGGCTTTTCATATAGATACAATCAGTTCTACAATTAGGACAAAACTCTTAGACAGTAGAGCGTGCCAAAGAAAAATACCAACAACATATTAAAAAAAACAATACCTTCTTTATGCAGTCAAGAAAAAGGTGGTTCTTAAAAAGGCAAATGTAACTGGCCAAGAAAATTAATAAACATCTGAATTTTTTGAAGAACAGTCAATCTTTTTAAAGCTAATTTAGTATTACCTCCACGTTCTGTATTGCGTTGATCGAGACATCTGATAATTACTTGGTATTCGAGATTTTCAGACGAACGCATCTGAAATTAGACGCAAATTGTGCATACCGTGTTTGTTCCTAACGCCGGAAATTGTCTCCAGTCAATATGGGGATGACTGTACCAGCCCTTTATCTTTAAAATAATTGTTATTACAAGGCATCAAGGTTTACATTCGTATGTTAAAGTTCAATTTTTATATAAGTGGAAGTTTTCGTCAGTAATTGTGCATGATTGTCTTGCACCCACCCTACCTTCAAGGGCGAGGGGTTCAAACTAAATATTGGTATCTACGTTTAATATGTGGAAACTAATAAAGGGCTCGGTAGCTCCTCCTGTCGCTTTTGGTTACGTACGAGGGGATTTTTCTGTAATTATGTAGTTATTATTACATTATCTTATCATGTTTTATTATCTTGGATTATAAGAGGCCCCATTTTTTCATATTTAAGATTAAACTATGATTTTGTTGTTCATAGATTTAGTAAGTAATAAGGCAGGACGTCAGTACGTCTTCGATGTGGATCTTAATCATCACGATTGACACGGCTGACAATGTTTAATCAATACAAGTTAAAGTTTTTCTGAAATCTTTTGTCATATTAAGTCAATTTTTTTGATCAATGTTAAGAGTAAATCAATAAAGTATGTCGACATATTAGTCTGTAAAATCGAAGAGAATTCAAAGCTTTCTCTGATTTGATTATTTTACAGAAGGTTCCCATTCCCTTTTTTCTTCTCCATCGTAATTACTGACTAACTATTTTTACCAACTACGGCATATGATTTTGACAGGCTATGTATGTATGTATGTTCATCTCTTCCCTCATAGCTCCTCGACTACTAATTAGAACTGGACAAATGAGGTATCGTTAAATGACGTGTCACTGAATCTGATGTAGCGCCCTCTAGCGGTCACAAAGTACTGTCATAAAAAACAAATTTTAGATAAATATGCCGTGTTTGGTATCATTGGAAAGGGCGTTACTTGTACGTTTCAAAAATATATAGAATATTAGCATTTGCTCTCAACTTTGACCAAGTCCATAACACTAAACGCGTGACTACGGCTTTTCCAACTTGTTTTTTACTTTTTCAACGTATTTTTTTGTCGTAGTTGGGTTTAATTTTTACTTCTTTTTATTATATTTCGAGCCATATTCGAAGTGTTGCCACTGATGAAATATAGATTACCCATTTTTTTTCGGTTTAACTATTAAGAGATTATGATTCAAGTAAAAACGGTAATCAAGAGATAATAAAAGTCTTTAGAATAGCCAAATTTAAGTAAAGTTCTAAGTTATTATAATATGCTATTGTGTTTTATGGGTTACCCATGAAACATTGATATTTAAATTGAGAATTATCCAAGGAGAGAATGGTAATATAGATTTCCCGCCCGACATGTTCGCGGTTTCGAATTCTGTATGTGAATCTTCGCGTATATTTTTTATATTGTTTACAAAGAAGTTAATCTAAATAGTGAAAAACAGTAAAATGTATTTAATCTATACAAATAAATAAAATTGGAGTGTCTGTTCGTAATATTAAAATAACCGCTTTTTACTAAATGCATATGTAAATATACACGGTACATATACCAAAATTGAGTTAAACAATTATTTGTCTGTCTGTCTGTTTGTTCCGGGTAATCTCTGGAACGACTGGACGGATTTCGACGGGACTTTCACTGGCAGGCAGCAGATGATGCAGGGAGTAACTCCTAGCTACTTTTTTTAAACTTACTGTGTCCCGCGGCCTTACTCGCGGTACAACAATAACCGCGGGTAACACCGCAAGGTTCAGCTAGTTTATTATAATAGTTAATATAATTATGTACACAAATTAATGAGTTACAAGTTCCTGCTTCGAAAAGGATTCGATTACACATGATTAGATCAGTAGTTTCCCCAAAAAAATTCTCAAAACCAGAGAAAGTGTCTAGGATGGTAACACTGAAGAACTAATTGACACTACAGCTCATTCATTCACTCGCTCACTTGTTTATTCTTCACTGGTCTCTGTTAAGGAAAACTATAGGTATTTCTCGTATATATATTGTAGTGGACGGCGCTGGTTTTATGGAAGTACTAGCTGAACCCCGCGGTGTTACCCGCGGTTATTGTTGTACCGCGAGTAACGCCGCGGGACAAAGTTAGTCTAAAAAAAGTAGCCTAAGTTACTCCCCGGATTATCAGCTACCTGCCAGTGAAAGTCCCGTCAAAATCCGTCCAGCCCTTCCAGAGATTACCCGGAACAAACAGACAGACAGACAAAAATTTTTTTAACTACATTTTTCGTATATGTACCGTGTACATATGCATTTAGTAAAAAGCGGTTATTTTAATATTACAAACAAACACTCCAATTTTATTTATTTGTATAGAAGAAAGGAGTGGAGATCTCCACAAAAAGTCCCGAAGCCATCGAGTCCCTAGAGAGCCAGTCCTCTATCATGGAGTGTTCTGAAGAGCTCTTCCAATTGATTCCTGCTACTCTTTTCTCTACAGAACAACACGTGCCGGCCTTGGAAGTCAGCGCTTCAGAGTGTTGGACATACGCTCTGGTATTCATCGCTTCAGTTCTTCCTGTGCCGAGCGGTCAAAACCAGAAACTCACTACCAGTTCAAGTGTTTCCGTTCCACTATGATCCTGGGTCCTTTAAATGGGTCATGAAGAAGCATCTGATCATTAAGGATGGTGACCACTACTCTTGGCCTCTGGTCATGCTTTCCATCAGGCAGAGCAGCTCAAACTTCAAAATAATAATAGCTAAGAACCATAACGTCAAATGACAAATCAAAAAACACATACGCAGCATAAAACTCGTTTAGGAGATATGATGTCACAGAGATAAGGCAGAATTTTCAAAATCAGAGAAAATAGATAAAAAAAATATATATATATATACGGTCGAATTGAGAAACCTCCTCCTTTTTTGAAGTCGGTTAAAAAGCCCCACCCTGTGAAGTTGGTTAGAAATTATATGTGCTTTCCTAATTTGATTAGTAATCTGAGGTTCACTTAAATATTTTTAGGTACCTAACATGTACTGAGTATTTAAAAAGTAACTAGCCAACCCACGCAACCTCGTTTGCGTCTCCTATTGCCCGTAGCGTGACAATTTTCCCCCGTTTTGTAACATTCTTCATTGCTGCTCCGCTCCTGTAGGTCTTAGCGTGATGATATATAGCCTATAGGCTATCTAACACTGAAAGAATTTTTCAAATCGGAGTTGTAGTTCCTGAGATTAGCGTGTTCGAACAAACAAACAAACAAACTCTCCAGCTTTATATATTAGTATAGATGTAGATAAGCTCGTACCAGGCAAGTAGAATCCTAAGCAGCTATCCTTAAAGACGTTCATTTGCGGGCTTCTCGAGACGATTGCGATGTCAAACAGAGATAGCATAAATGCGGTGAAAGGATATGGGTCGCGCCCGCGGCGACCCACCCGCTACCCGATTCTGTTAGCCTGGTAACTATTTAGATTTGAGATAGGAAGTGCTTCGTATTTGGCTTTTATTTTCGTATGCAAAGAAAATTTTCACATCAGTTGCAATAAAGAACATTGAAATCATGTTGAATCAAGTAGATACTAATTCACGTCTTAACAGTGTGAGGTTTAATTTCGAGACGCACAGATAAATCTGTAAAGTATTAGGTAACTTTTCAACTTACTGGCTGTATCCATTAAATTAATATTAGGTAAATGAGAAAACGTATGTATGTACAGCTATTAATATTCGTTGTTTAAAATCCATTTAGAAGAGTTCGTAAATTTACCCACCTACACATTTAATTGGAAGCCTTAAAACCATAACCCTGTTTTTGTATTTTTGCTTTGGTCTTTTAAAAAGGTAGGATTACATACGTAATGGTAATTTAGTCGTATATTAATGTTTGTATTCCAGGTTTAACAGCAATGTGAGGTTGTTTTCAAGGCT
Organism: Spilosoma lubricipeda; assembly: GCA_905220595.1. Lineage (NCBI taxonomy): Eukaryota > Metazoa > Arthropoda > Insecta > Lepidoptera > Erebidae > Spilosoma > Spilosoma lubricipeda. The sequence continues at coordinate 19,489,221 of HG992290.1, read as the reverse complement.
CGAATAGTCACACGTGAATGAATTTCGTACGCACACTTTTAAATTGAACGTTTTCTTCGAAATTATATTTGATGTTTAATCAATGTCAAAACTTTTCTATCCAAAAGGGGACAGACTGGTTTACTTTAATTTGTTTGCAGTGGACAGTGACATCAAAACGAATAACATTTTAGTAGTAAATTTTTATTCCCGACTTTTATCTCTGATTGAAAAACACAGGTGGTTACAAAAGCACATTATGCACCACTTTCAGTTCATAAGAAGAAAGCCAAACAGGACAAACAATTGTGTAAAGGATAAAACAATTTGATCTGTGTCTGGGAGTATTCATCTGTAATACTAGAGTGGTCTCAAAAGTTTCAGACCTAAACGTAAACAGAGCAGCAATCGTTATAAAAGTTTGTGAATATTGTTGTGTATCTTTGCATTAGCACTGTGCATCGCTGAGAGAAGTACGCAGAGTTACAAGGAGGCTGTGTCGAAAACTAAGAAAATTAGAAAAAAATATCTTGATTGGAAACTTTACAGACCACATACATATGTTAATATTTAGAAACACGTAAGTATGTATCAGATCAGGACTCTGATTACCATTATTTGGCAACAGAAAACCGCGCGGCAGTGTGTCATATATATAAAAGAAAACCAAAAGGATTTAAGACGTACCTTAGCAAGTAATGGCATATGATAATGCTGTTAAAACTCACCGCTGCCTTCCCAGAATAACCCTCAAGACAGCACATGCAGAAAGCCTCACGCCGCTAATCTCTAGACGTAAACACTACCGTCTGTCAGGCCGCAGTTTATTTACATCTAGCCGTACTGTACGGACGTACGGTATTACTTTTATATCCTTTCTGGTTCCGTAGCTCGCTGCCGTCGTACGTGACTGGAGAATACTGGAGATGCATGAATATTGTGCGAAATAAGTGCTTTCAAAGTCGCTGTTCTTGAAAATTGCACTCAATATGCAGTATCCTTGCGCGTGATAGTGTTTTTGATATTGTTTTCCGTTATCATAGGTCAGCAGAATGCTTTCTATTCTATAACTAAGCCCTTTTTTATCTATATTGTTTTAAGTATACTACTGGGTAGTAGTGTAACAAGTACAATTTTAACAAAAATAAAACCGACTCAAGGTTCGACTCGATTTCTCTTGGATGCCATCATCAGATATTAATGTCCTTATTATGGTACCACCGTTGGGACATCTTCTTTCCATTAAAAAAGAATCATCAAAATCGGTTCATAAACGACGAAGTTACCAGCGAACATACATAAAAAAAAGATATATATGTATATATACGGTCGAATTGAGAAACCTCTCGTACCGTGGCTCTCCCACGGTACAAAAAGTCTTATTAGAAGAATTCTCGTACTGGCAAGGAAACTCTTGGCCACTCTTTTTAAAAGTCAGATATTCAGGTACAATAGTATTATTAAGTATTACATGAAAGTTTAACAAAATGCAAGCTGTTGCCATCTGAATTTAATTAGTGTTTATATTAACGTACCAACAAAAACAAATCTCTCAGTGATACCATTGAAGGTTTGAATCTATTAAACATAATTACATTTAGTTGCAAAATCTACTGTTAAAAATAATTCGTGAGGTAAACATCAGGTATTTTTTGCAATAATTATATTATTTTACTTATTAATGACATTTATATTATCATCTTTACGAACAAAAACGTGAAAAAAAGCTCGTCTGCTGATATTAACAATAGGTTGAGTGGGTAATATCTGAGTGTTGTCGCTTCTCGTCCACCGATTCGCCCTAACTACTTGAGTCGACCCCCTGTTCACCCCACTAAAAAGCCATTACCGCGCCTTTGAGCTCGCCGCGCTCCTTTGATTGCGCCGCTTCGACTAGCCACTTATAACTATTGCCTGCACAGAGGCCGCGCTCACTGAAAAATGTTAGCGGATACGCGAATTGTATTCGGTGGATTAGTTACATTAGGTTTTTTTTTTACGATTACGTCACATTGGATGTCGTAAAGTAGAGTAGAGGGTGCAAACTACGGGCGATAGTGCTCTAAAGAGAAGAAAGATTTAAATACACGTTATAATAGTTTAAAAATAAAAAAAAAAACGTTTTTATAGAAAATTCAACTAGAAAAGAAGAAAAAAAATTAATTAACAGGAATGTTTTGTATACAAATAAATAAAGTTGGAGTGTCTGTTTGTAATATTAAAATAACCGCTTTTTACTAAATGCATATGTATGTAAACTAAATGTGTAAATGTAAAATGTAGGTACATATATCAGAACATCATTTTTTACAATCTTTGTTTGTCTGTCTTGTTTCTGTAACGGCTGGACTAATTTTGATAAGACTTTTATTGATAGATAGCTTAGGAGTAACTTACGCTACTTTTTTAGACTAGTTTCACCCCACGGCGTTACCCATGGTACGACAATAACCGCGGGGTGTAGCTAGTTTATAAATATAAATTAAGAATAGTGGAAATAAGTGAAAAAAAGCGTGGTCTTTACGGTACAGTACCTAGGCTAAAACCTTCTTTCGATAGAAAGGCCTGTATACGCGGGGGACTATAAGGCCAGCTTGATGATGAAGCCTCAAAGAGTGAGTGAGGACAAAAATATTTTGTATTGAAGTACTATGCCAATGTTTTCTTTATAGGTTATCAGAACTTAGAACCACAATTACAAAGTCGTGCGCATTCTAATACTTAAGTCCTAATTAGAATTTTTATTGATGCATTTTTATTGATTATGTATACATGCATAGGTAGTAGAGCCACGCTGATTTCAGTACGAACGGGCCGGCTCGACCGGGGCGGTACTACCTTCGCAAAGAAAATCAACGTAAAATGACAGCGATGATGCTGTTGAGTTTCGTTGATGAGTGCGAGACTGGAGACCCAATGATGCAGAAGCATCACTAGGCCGCCATGGTGTGGGTCGCCATGCTGCATTATTGCATTGTCTGCATTCGCAATGAGTATGGTGGCCAATTTATACTCTATTTGCTATCAGAAGGATCAAATTTGATTGGATACCAAAATTTTGATTTGATATACCTAAAAACGTTTAAGCTGGCTTTTCTCGGAATCAACTCAAATTTCATCATCAGCCTATCGCAGTCCATCTATGTTCAACTAAAATTTAATCAACTCAAATTCGATGTTAACGATGGAATCAACCCTTTACTCGATTCCACTTATAACTGTAAAGATTTACCTCGTAGGCACATACCCTATCATAGACAGGCAGAGATAAAAGAATCTATTCTTTGTGTACTCTGTATTCAAGTTGTTGAGTGGTGTACGGTGATAATTAGTACTGAGTCTTTGATATGACGTCACGTAATACGTCATACGTGCGTTACATCAGGTTGCGGAAATTAGCTCGCATGGAACCTACTCATGAGGTGCAATGTAATGAAGAATGTACTGAAACGGTTTTGCTATAAAGTTGTTTTGAATAGTGCTGGTTCTGTACATGAAATATGTTGCACACTAGCTGAACCCCGCGGCGTTACCCGCGGTTATTATCGTACCGCGGGTAACGCCGTGGGACAAAGCTAGTCTGAAAAAAATTTGCCTAAAGTTACTCCTTAGATCATTAGCTATCTGCCAGTGAAAGTCCCCTCAAAACCGGTCCAGCCGTTCCAGAGATTACCAGGAACAAATAGACAGACCGAGAGACAGACAAACAAAAATTGTAAAAAAAATATTTTGGTACATGTATCGTGTACGAATATACACACATAAACATTTATTAAAAAGTTATGAGGTACAGAGACTCCAATTTTATTTATTTGTATAGATAAAGATAAAAAAGTAGGTATCACATATTTTACAGATAAAAAATCATCAGATCAAAAAAAAAGATAGATAACGTACGGCCTTATTCTTGTTGAAGCAAAAAAAAACTCAGCTACTTCCAAGTAAATACACGCGGTAACGAACCCACATGTTCAGAAACTACGCCACTTTTCCTCAGTATCGTACTAGCTTTTTTTTTAACGTGTGGAAACCCCCTCAGGCCGTCACCCCGTCGGGGTTTGCGAGGTCGGTGTGTCGGAATCGAACCGACTAAAACCATACGGTGTGCCACTCTGCGCCTGAGACGGGAGGGATCCGGGAACTGCAGTTATTAACACATCCGGACCCCTCCCAGCGCCAGCCCGCACTGAAGCGGGCACCTACTGCTGGTGAAACTCAGTATCGTACTAGCTACTACAACTTGTACGATACTGACGAAAAGTAGCGTAGTTGGAAGTAGCTGAGTTTTTTTTGCATCAACAAGAAGAAGGCCGTGCGTTATGTATCTTTTTTATTTGATCTGAGCAGGTGTCATTAAGTGGCGCTTGTTACTTACCATCGGTAAATGGTTTGGCGAATACACGTTAAAAATATCATTGGCCCAAGCTATGTCCTTAAAGCACAGTGAACATACAGTGAAGCATTCATGTAATGTCAATCATATTTTCTTTTCCATGCCGGTAGAGTTGAGCAAAAAGGTTTTAAACATCAAAAACATCTTTGTTCGCCTTCTGATCTCGAATGTTCTTGTTCATTGGTTCGGAAACGTGCACAGTGACGTGTACACACGCCGTGACGTCATTTCCTTACATTCGTACTGACAATATTTTCTTAACTTATACAATATATCCAGTTAGACCTGTATTTATTGTGAAGATAGATTATGGATTTCGTTATTGAGTGGTAATGGTTCGGCTTATCAAGATAACAAAGATGTTATGAGAAAAAGCTATGGGATTAGGTAATAACAAGATTTTTCATATTTTTAAAGTAGGATAGTTTACCGTGGTATATTGACAAATACCATAGTATAATTGGGCCAGATGTTGGATGGAATGAACGACGTGATGTTCAAGACACTACCCAGGTTTGCTAGGACTGACTGAGTTGTGTGCTTAGTTTTAATGGTATCACCGACTTCAATGGCATGGGTGAAGAACTTTAGTTAAAACAAAAGAGAGGTGAGATTTAGAAATGTCTAGAATATTCTAATAGGTTTTGTTTAAAAATATTGGTTAGAATTTTGTAATAATACTTTAATGCATTTTCACAAAGTATGCTTAAGACTCCTTAAGAATGACGTAAACTCAAACCCTCGTAAAAATTACTATTGACATAAAAGTCATATCTCCTATTCACCGACGATCTACCAAAGGTACCAGGATAACATGATACGTATCCATAGTACACAAGTAGCAGTGTAGCACACTGCACTAGTGAGGGTCCCGATCTAACGCGGGCTCATCACGGATTCCCTTTACCGAAGCTCCCTGAACGTCCCGCATCCCGCACCTCCCCGTTACCCTCTCAAAAGAAATCTTTTGCGATTTCCAAGTAAAAAGTACTTGCTTGTATAGTTTGCAATTCGAATGAAAAGTTTCAATTGCTTCATCTAATCCCTAATTAAATGTTAAATTTAGCTGAGTTCTGTGTCTCAAAAACAATTAATGAATCCATTTTCTTTTGAGTAAAGGTAGTTTACTCAAAATATACCGTGGGAGAGCCACGCTTCGGTATGAATGGGCTGGCTCGACCGGAGTGATACTACGGCCTCACAGAAAACCGGTGTGAAATAACGCTGGCGCTGTGTTTCACCGAGTGAGTGAGGATACAGGAGGCCCATATCCCTACCCCTCCCCACATCCCATCCCCCAAAGGTCGGCAATGCACTTGTGACGCCTCTGGTTGCGGGTGTCCATGGGCGGCTGTAATCGCGTAACACTACATAACGCCTGCTCGTTTGCCACCTATATCATAAAAAAAAACTTTTTAATGATAATAAAAACGAGTTTGAGATTGCAAATTTAAAAAAGGAAACTGGCGAAAAGTTGCAGAAAAATGTTAATTTATTTCATGCAAATAGAAATACAATGTTGATTAGATAATATGCAATATAAGTATTTTTTTTATTAAATTTCAAAATATGTAATGCGTTGTACAACTTTTTACAGAAAATTGGATGAAATCATGAGTTGTGACGTCATTCCTTCCTTAAGCCCTAAGATTGGCAATTGAAATTTTAATTAACAGCTACATTATTGATAATGTACGAAGCCAGAAGACAGTATTGAATTAATGTAGTTTTTCATAATCTTAGGTCATGCTAACTACAGTCGGAATTCAAAGAATTTATTTTTAACAAATGTGTCTAACATAATAATTATTACATTACAAAAGATTTCTGAAATATTCTTAACAATGTATGAATGAAATAGTAAAAAACAGTCATTCTCTAACGGAATAATAATTACACATTTGCATACATGCACATGCACACAGAATGCTTGTAAAAAACTTAACATATATTAAAGTACAAAAAATTAAAACACGAGTGTGTGTTATGAGAAAAATAACTCCTTGTTTAATTTACACGAAGAACTCACACCAGCATAATAGCATAGAATCTTCAAGATCGATTCTTTATAGTGAATCTGACGTTCCTTTTAGCCTCACATGCACCCCAGTATTACCTTCCCTCGAGATTCAACCTCTCTCTCACTCGCAGACACACGTAACTATCTTCTTCTCAGTCGGTGCAAACGTCATTGCGTGGCGCATTGTCTGCAAATAAATTGTATATTCAATTGTAACCTAAACACAATACAGGTAAGGTTCAATTTAGATCGAGTTTGAAGTGCAAAATAGGAAATTGGCATTTACATCGACAGTGGAAAAGCCAGTTTTCCGCGGCAAATTTCGAAAATGGAATTCGAATGTGTACTCCGACCAAGTTAGTTTTACCGGCGGTTGCGTTGTTTTTGTTCGCACGGTGTCCGCTTCTTGAATTTGACAAGTGCAAAATAATTTGGTCGCTTTGTGCGTTGGAAACACGCCGGCCGGCCGCATTCGCTGACATGTACCGGCACGCGAACGTTTTTGTTCCATTTTCTGTGTTTTAAATTTGAATTTAGTTTGAAATGTGACGTTGAATTGTGACGTATCGATAGTGTCGGTGTCATAGATTATGATGTAGTACAGGTAGCGTAGGTAAACATATCGGTTGTGAGAAGTCGGTGGCCTCTGTTTGTATACGAGTTGATATAGTTGAGTAAACGTAAATATTAGTTAAGTGTTTTCATAGTTTAAGTAAATTTGTAACTTTGTGCTTCCTGTTTCTATATTTCTTTCGAGTTTATAAGGTAAGCTATTTAACTATAGATCTAATTATTCTGATTAGCTTAAGGTGACTGAAGTAAGTTGTTGATTTGTAAAAAGTGTGCAAGTTGTGCAGCGTTCGCGTGGGTCATTGACCTAGGTTGCCATGGCAACGGTGGCCACCATGTGCGCCGAGACTACAGTCGCTACGCTGCTACGGTGGATTGCTACGATTGCCTACGACTTTGTTGCACCGTATTTTGCTTACATTTTATAGATTTTTGACTATGTTTATGACAGATAAGTGATCATATATTTATTAGCACTAATTGACTAAGCCGATTGTTAATGGTAGTGGTTACCTGCGTCTGTGCCTTCCATTTAAAAAAAAATAGGGTTCTGTAGTTATCCATAATGTCACGTGGATATAGAAGGTAGAATTGGTATTTAGTTTAGTTTAGTTTAGTCTAATCTATTCAGCAGTTTTTGTGTGAAATAGTAACCAACATCCATCAATCCATCCATACTTACAAACTTTTGCGCTTATAATATTAGTAGGATTGTGTATGTAGATATGTAATCAAAGTATATAAAAACAATGTGATGACATTCTCAATGAGAGTCACGTAGATACAAGACTCGAAATACATTGCTTGGTTACACATTCCGCCCTAATTAAAATTAACCAAAGGGTTATTATCCAGTTAGATAATCATAAATAATTACTATACAAACAATAAAACTATTTGATTGTCTATGCTCCAACACGCGTGTGTGCTAGACCTCGGAGCCATAAACACACAAGTACATAGATTTATGGCGGCCAAACGTTTTGGAAGCAGTAAAACAATAATCCGTATATAATTCGATAGTTGATAACTTCAACAGGCTTGTGCTCCACTTAGAAGCGGTGTGCGGAAATATATAGTCTTCTAATATATTATGTACTAAATACAGCGATAGAGTTTTGAAAATGAGTATTAATAAATAAAGATGAGTATCTGAATGACCGATCTTCACTTGGTAATTTTTTTTGGTAAATTGATAAAAAATATACTAGCTAAATGGATTTATCGCTTACAAAATACCTCGAATTTACTGAATTTTATGAAAATCGTTGGAGCCGTTCCCGATATTCAGATTATATTACAAGAATTGCTCGTTTAAAGGTAATGTAAATTTTCTATTTTGATTCCATTTTTGTAGACACTTACAAATGTAACGTGAAAAATAAACTATGATAGTATACAAACTCAGTTAATTGTTATTTATTTTTTTAATGTATGAGAGATTGAATAGAACTTCAGTTGTGATTTTCACGATATTAAATATTCCTACGTCATGTACTATTAAATCAATAGAATAAGGCGTTATTAAATGTATTGTAACGATAGAATTTAGGATATATAATGTCGCGGTAAATTGGTATAGAAACCACACGTTACCATGTAACATTAGAGTATTATGGAGTCGTGGCTCCAGCATAATAAATACTACTAACATCGTTGCCCATAGCCATTGTTAATTCTTCGTACCAATAAGTTCGCTATATTAAACTTTTGCGACACCTGTTCATATACGGTTATCGCAGGTTTTAATTCATCATTTTAACGAATTTTTTTTTTACTATTTCTATCTATACTAATATATAAAGCTGAAGAGTTTGTTTGTTTGAACACGCTAATCTCAGGAACCGCTGGTCCGATTTGAAAAAATATTTCAGTGTTAGATAGCACATTTATCGAGGAAGGCTATTGTACCGGCTTCTGTCGGTACTTGAATTTCGTATATTGGTAGCCCGTGTGCTGAACTGAATTTGCGTTTAATGGTGATAAATGAAACAAGTGTTCTTTCGAAAGGTAAGTTGAAGTCTGTATTGCGAATGATATATTTTTACATGATTCGAGGAAAGTAGGGGGGTAGGGAACAACATGTTGACCAATGAGAACAATGGTACATCACGCCACCTTCGTGGTCCGATTGGTGACGAGCAAGTAGTGTTGCCGGACCACAAATACCACTTGTATGCGTGAACATGCCCCCGGCCTTGAAAGCAGACGCTTTCGAAATAAAGCGTGCAGCAGCTTCACTTCCCCTCGTGGTCCGCATCGAAGAGAGGACAGATCTTGGCGAAGGCCCGACGTACAACGCCTGAAGCTGTCCTGATGTCTGCGACTCTTGAAATCCCATCCTTTCCTGGGATGGACCGAAGTACTCGACCCATTGGCCATTTCAAAGGCGGAAGGTTGCTGTCCTTTATAAGGACAAGTGAGTTGTCTTTCAACTCCGTTTTGTTCTCTGTCCATTTTGTTCGCACCTCTTCAGCGTATGCTCAGGAATGTCATTGAAGTCGTCGCAAGCTGGCGCAGTCAGCGATCGACCAACCAGAAAATGAGCGGGAGTGAGAGGAGAAAGGTCTCGGGGGTCCGAAGAAAGTGGAGAAAGTGGTCGGGAGTTAAGAATTGCTTCTATTTGTGATAGCACTGTGCCAAACTCCTCAAAAGTAAGGTGTGCATTTCCCACCACTCTGCGAAGATGGTACTTGCAAGATTTTACTCCTGCCTCCCACAAACCACCAAAATGAGGCGAATAAGGCGGAATGAATTTAAAGTCAATTCGTTGACTAATCGCGTAATCTTTAATTTCTGAATCGCACCTACGTAAAAACTCAGAGAAATCGTTCATCAATCCTACAAAATTGCGCCCATTGTCGGAATATATTTCTTTAGGTTTACCGCGTCGAGAAATAAACCGTTTGAGTGCCATTAAATATGCTTCACTAGTGAGATCACTGACGAGTTCCAAATGTATTGCACGCGTCACAAAGCATACGAACAAACAAATGTACGCTTTCGATGTTTTAGCCCCCCTACCATTACGATTAAGTATGAAGACTGGCCCGCAGTAATCTACTCCGCATTTAATAAATGGAAAAGCAGGAGTTATTCTTTCCTTCGGTAAATTACCCATTTGTGGAGTTAAAGTTTACCTTTATTGCGCGTACATTTAACACAGGCGTTCACTACGCGCCTAGACAGACTCCTGCCCGCCAAAGGCCACCAGGTTTCGCGTAAATGACAAAGCAATGCCTGAGGTCCAGCGTGAAGGAGCTGTAAATGCTCATGACGAAACAATAATTCAGTAAAATGATGTTTACTGGAAAGTAAAATAGGATGCATTTTATCATAACTAAATTCATTTGAATTACTTAACCGCCCTCCTACGCGAATAATTTGACTACTGTCTAAATATAAATTTAATCTTTTTAAATTATTTTTACCCTTAATTTGTGCGTTATTAGTCAAAAGGTTGTATTCGTTAGGAAAGCTTTCCATCTGGCACCACCGAGTCAAAACCATTTGAGACCCGCTCAACTCCTCAACAGTAAGAACACCGAACCGTTTATTATTTTTATTGCGACTATTGTGTATGAAACGTAACATATATGCGACGGCACGCTTCATACGCTTAAATTGTGAAAAACGGTGAAACGAAAAAGGAGTTAAATCGCGCGAATGAGTCACGAAAGAACAAATAGCCGACTTAACCTCGGGGAGTTCTACATCCGTTTCTATGTCAGTATAATAATTATCCAGTGAAAAACTAGGACTTCTCAAAAAATCGGGGCCTTCCCACCATAACCTACCGGAATACAGCTCTTCTAAGCAGACACCCCGTGAAACGAGGTCAGCAGGATTATCCTTGCCACTCACGTGGCGCCAAAGTACATCTTGTGTGAGCTCATGAATCTCCACCGTCCTGTTTTGAACAAACGTTTTAAGTTTATTTGGAGACATGCGCAACCAGCCTAACACGATAGTTGAGTCAGTCCAAAATACTGTGTTTTTGAACTCACAACGTAAAGAACTGCGCACCTTCTCGAGTACCCTAGCACCCAGTAGTGCACCGCAAAGTTCCAGTCTCGGTATGCTTAGTGGTTTCAATGGAGCAACGCGAGACTTAGAAAACAACAATCTTACAGTGATTGTATTATCTATATTTATAGTGCGCACATAGATGCAAGCGCCGTACGCTGTCTGCGATGCGTCACTAAAAATATGCAACTCCATATACATAGGTTCGCTACCTATAACGTGCCGAGGAATATTTATTGTTTTGAGCGCCCGTAGAGAGATAACAAACCGGTTCCATGTTCGTGCGACGCCAGTTGGAACTGTGTCATCCCAACCTATTTTAAGAAGCCATAATTGTTGTAACAACACCTTTGCGAGAATAATCGTAGGACTTAGCAAGCCCAGAGGGTCGAAAATTTGTGAAATTGTAGACAAAATAAACCTTTTAGTTACCGACGCATTCTCGTTATGACACTGTGTATTAAAATAAAATACGTCGCCAACATTGTTCCAGCCTAGTCCCAACGTTTTAGAGCTGATATTTTCGTTGGATTTAATTTCTTTTGAATAGTCGGTTTGGTCATTATTGTATGGAAAGTTATAAACCCACTTTCGAAGTGAAAAACAACCAGACTGTAACGTACCTTTTATATCCGTGCATAACTGTATTAATTTCGATTTATCGTTATTTCCGGATAAAAAATCGTCTACATATATGTCCTCCAAAATAGCTCGTTGAACGTCAGGGTCGGATGACTCAATTCCCAACTGCTTTAAGCATCTCACACTAAGGAACGGCGCGGATGCGGTACCATACGTAACGGTGTTTAATTGATAAATCCGCAGAGGTTTCGACGGGTCGTCACGCCACAAAATCATTTGAAACCGGCGCTGGTCCTCGGCTACTAAACAATTTCGAAACATTTTCTCGACGTCAGCGCATGCAACAAATTTGTGCCGTCTAAAACGGAGAAGAATGGATATTAAGTCACCTTGTATAGGAGGCCCGACAAGTTGTAAGTTGTTGAGAGACTTGCCGGAAGACGATGCTGCGCTTGCGTCGAAGACAACACGCAGCTTAGTTGTAGTGCTATGTTCTCTCAGTACTCCGTGATGCGGCATAAAGTAGCATGGATGACTATAAGAGGCCACCGGGTTCATATGACCTAAGTACAGGTATTCCTGCATAAATTGCGTATATAATAACTTGTAGTCAGGAGAACGTAGTAAACGTTTCTCCAATGCGAAGAAGCGTCGTTCAGCTTGCGTATATGATTCGCCTAAAAGATCAGGTGACTCTTTAAATGGAATGCGTACACAAAACCTTCCTTCACTATTACGCGTAGTGGTACGAAGAAAATGATCTTCACATGCACGCTCTTCCTGAGTCCGCGTATCCCTGACCTTAGGAAGCTCTTCGACCTCCCAAAACAAGCGAAGTTGCGAATCTAACGAACTACTAAAGTTACAATGAACGCGCCTCTCAATTTGCGTATTATTACTAACTAAGCCAGAGATAATCCAGCCTAGCTTAGTGTTTTGTAGGTAAGGACCGTTGGACAGTCTCATTCTGCCTTCTAACAACAAGTCCCAAAACCTATCTGCGCCTATTAAAATGTCTATATTTTTTAATTCTAAAAACTGTGGATCCGCAAGACTTACATTCTTTGGAATCAAGAATCGCGTGTTTAGTGGACACAATGCCGGCAATATAGACGTTATCTGTGATAATACAAAACAAGTAATGCGTGTTTTGAACGTATTATCGATTCGCGATTTAATTTCGACGTTACAAGTTTCCGAACATTGTATCACCGAGTCGCCTACCCCTTTAATTACATAAGTAGAATTTATCATGGGAACGTTAATTAATTTACAAAAAGATTTTGTTATGAAACACCGCTGACTGCCACTATCAAGTAGTGCGTGTGCCCGATGATAAACACCGTGAACGTCAGGCACTTCCACGACAGCTGTCGATAATAAAACTGAATGCATATCTATAGAATTGTTATGCATTTGTGGTGCGTTGCTAACTTGAATGGGGCGTGATTCCGCGGCGGTTGAGGCAGCGGGGCCGGAGGGTGTCATCGTTGCGCCTACGACTTCACTCCTCGCTAGGCCGCCAGTCGTATTATTGGAATGCAATGTAACTAGACTCTCGCCGTTATCATTATGAATTAATGAATTATGTTTGCGATTACATTTACGACATGGCCCAAACACGCATTTATTAGGAGTGTGACCCGAACGTAAACAATTCTCACATAGTTTGTGCTCGCGAATGAAGTTTAACTTTGAATTTAAGTCACTATCGATAAATTTCTGACAAGAATAAAGTTGGTGATTCGCGTTACATTTTAAGCACGTCCTTTTGTAGCGAGACGAACGGTTATCGTTGGACTTATGTGTAGACACATTGCAGTGTGATGTATTGTGTGAATAGTGTTTTTTATTTTCAATTTGTGTTTGTGGTTTGTTGTGTGACAAATGCAACATTTCCAACACATCCGCTCGGTCCTTAAGGAAGTTAATCAATTCATGTACTTTGATTATGCGTTTAGAATCTTTCTCGTTCGAGGTTAGTGTGCACTTACGCGTCTCCCATTCGCGTTCTGTCGTTCTATCTAACTTTGACACAATTATATAAATGACAAGCGTATCCCACGAATCGGTAGGTTCGCCTAGTAATTTCAATGCGCGTAAGTTTTTTAATATAACGTCAATAAGCTTTCTAATGTTGGACGGCGACTCTTTTGTTAATGCGTTTATATTAAACAAAGCCCTTACGTGATTGTGCACTAAAAGTCTATTATTATTTAATCTATTTAGCAATAATTCCCATGCGACTTGATAATTATCAGAAGAGAATTCTACAGAATTAATGACTAATTCAGCGTTGCCTTTTAGAGACGACTTTAAATAGTGGAACTTTTGAATGTTACTAATCCGTTTAGAGTTATGTACTAACGATAAAAAGGTATCTCTAAACTCCAGCCAGTGCTCATACGATCCGTCAAAGGTGGGTAGGGAAATGGTTGGAAGTTTAACCGACTGCGATTGTTCGGTACAATAGTTGTTGGTACCGTCAGTGACCTCGCCATCGGTCTGTATGACCTCCGCGCGGGCTAAGATGCTGTAGTATGAGGTTTCGAATGATTCTCTGTAATCTAATTGGTCAGATATCTCACTATCGGAAACGATTTCTTCGATTTTGCTTTGAATCGCGTTGAATTCGTTAAATAAACTAGTGGCGCCTTTGATACGTAATTTTAAGTCTATGCGATCTCGAGACGAAATTAAATTATCACTGTCTTCCAACGTATCTAAATAGTTGGAAAACTTGGTAAGTCTACCTTTTATGACGCCGCGTTTTCGCACTAGGTCACGAATTACCGTAGGATCGGCACACCCAAGATTAGGGGACCTTTCGCGTGATTTAATTGTAGCATTGTCGATATCTAACACAAGAGGAGATTTATCGCGAGACTTAGCACTTTCCGTCATTTTGGTGGGTAGTAAGAACAGAAGTACTTACAGTTGGAAGGCTTGAACGACGTATAGCCGTAATATCACCGTGACTAGATGATTTAGGCAGTTCGAGACTCCGATTCGGCAAATGTTACTGAAATCAGGTTGGGCACAGGTATCACAAAGAGAACTAGGAGGTGATTGGGGAAGAGAGGATGGTTGGTCTCACCAGGTTGCGTATAGTTTGCGATGAACAGCCAATCCAGCTCTCGTCCAATGCGCGCTTAGCCTCCAGTTGCTCTTGATGCGTTTTTGCGTTTTGGTTCAGCAGCAGGTACAACCAGTAGTTCCACAGGATGCTGATTCGTATGATCCGGCTCGAAGGACCATATGTACCGGCTTCTGTCGGTACTTGAATTTCGTATATTGGTAGCCCGTGTGCTGAACTGAATTTGCGTTTAATGGTGATAAATGAAACAAGTGTTCTTTCGAAAGGTAAGTTGAAGTCTGTATTGCGAATGATATATTTTTACATGATTCGAGGAAAGTAGGGGGGTAGGGAACAACATGTTGACCAATGAGAACAATGGTACATCACGCCACCTTCGTGGTCCGATTGGTGACGAGCAAGTAGTGTTGCCGGACCACAAATACCACTTGTATGCGTGAACAGCTATATATCATCACGCTAAGACCTACAGGAGCGGAGCAACAATGAAGAATGTTACAGAAAAGGGGGAATATTTTCAAAAATATCTACGGGCAATAGAAGACGCAAACGAGGTTGCTTGTGTCGGCTAGTAATTTATAATTGCGCAGTTAAGTACATAACTGTAGTAATTTTATGAGTATTAGCTTAGTCTATGTATCTACTCATATGTTTTTCGTACTTAACGAATATAATTTTCTATGTAATCTGAGCATCAGATTTAGTGTCAAGGGAACGATAAATCTTCGATGTGATTTACGAGCAACCACAAGAGTTGGACGACGTATAGCTACAGCATACACTCTCAAGAGAAATATGACATTGATTAGCAGTATTATACGGTTTAAAATATATGCACAAATATATATAGATAAAAGGTTCTTAAAGCGTATTTGTATGTATATACGTGGCTTTCCGTGGGAGAAACATGCTTCGGCATGAATGGGTCGGCTCGACCGAAGTGATACCGCGGCCTCACAGAAAACCGGTGTGAAATAACGCTTGCGTTGAGTTTTGCCAAGTAGTAAGGATACCAGAGAGCCATATCCCAACCCCTCCCTCCATTCCCCTACCCATCCCCCGAAGGCCAGCAACGCACTTGTGACGCCTCTGGTGTTGCATAAAAAAAAAATGTGTTGTTTTTGTTTTAAAGTAAAAATTATGCACGAATTTGACTCATTAATGAATTTTAAAGTATGCAAGGGCGCACTGTGCTTGCATTCATTCAGCATTCTATAATTTGGTTGATGAAAGGCAAACTTACAGCCTGTCACGCTGAAGCTAAATTAGTATGATTAATCTTCAATAACCTCATATGTACATTATAGTACAGTTCAGTCAACTCTTTATTGGGATAATTGATAAACGTACATGCGGACGAAGTCACGAGTAAAAGGTAATTTTCAATAACTAAATTTTTTTTTTTTATGTATGGGCCCGCAAAATGACTCTACTCTGCCTTATGGAAAGGATTAACAGAATCCAAGAGTGGTGGTTACCATACTCATTGCGAATGCAGACAATGCAACAATGCAGCATGGTGACCCACACCATGGAGGGCTAGTGATGCTTCTGCACGACAAAACGAAAGCTGTCATTTTAAGTTGATCTTCTGTGTCAGTAACTTGGCATCAAATTAGACTTTGATCCTCACATTAGTTCAGGAGCTTTGTATATCTTTTGTTTTTGTTATAAACGTTTATGCATTTACTCAAATACCAAGTGAATTTATATCTTTTAGTGTGAGTTTGCTTTAACTGAGGGTGTAGGGGCGAACAGTGAGCTCTAACCCTTTTATCGCTACATTGTTTGGAAGGCGACTGTTTAACTCTGATTTAGTGTAATGTTGGCCCAGACAGGGGCGAAGGTTAAACTAAGCATAAAGTACAAAAGAATTTAAAACGTAGCAATAAAATAATGTGTTTGGACATTTCTCTTTTTCACTTAATAAAGAAATAAGCGCACATATTTAATAACTTAGATACATTTGATAGTTTTCTGTTTGGGAACTCTAGAAGTAGGAATTCCATATCGCTAGAGTGATTCCAAACAATTATGAAAAGGCTACAAAGAACGTCCATACTCAGAACAACAATTTGTTGTTGGAGCTGCAAACAGAATGTTGTCACTAGTCAGTCTCAGGCAACGACGAAGTGTCTGCTTAAACTCCTACGCAATTCACGTAATTATAGATTTTATCTCCTTTATTTCAAGTGGCGATCTAGTGAGACTCCAATATTTAAAAAGAAATCTATATCTATACTAATATATAAAGCTGAAAAGTTTGTTTGTTTGTTTGAACACGCTAATCTCAGGAACCGCTGGTCCGATTTTAAAAATTCTTTCAGTGTTGGATAGTAAATTTATTGAGGAAGGCTATAAGCTAAATATCATCACGCTCGGATTGATAGGAGCGGAGCAGCAATGAAAAACGTTTCGAAAACGGGGAAAATTATCACGCTACGGGCAATAGGAGACGCAAACGAGGTTTCGTGGGTCGGCTAGTTTTAAATAGAAGTAAAGATTTGGGACCATTATGATACTATAGTGGTAAACAGTAAGTAGTTTATGTCCTCTTTCAAGAATCACAGGATCTTTATTATAAATTTCATACAAATTGGTTCAGCGGTTTAGCCCTGAAAGCGTAATCGATGGACAAACAGCGTTTTTTCGTATTTATAATATTAAGAGAGTATGAATAGTATTCTGTCATTTCAAGAGTTCAAGTTGTACTCTTTGTTTCCTCCTAACACTAGGAACTATTCTCATTAGGCAAGTGCATCCGAAAACTATCACACGAAATAATTTACCTCAGATACTCAGATATTAGACAGTAACAGACGTAACTAATGTTTAGCTGTAGAGATCAAAAGACATACAAACAATAAGGAATGCTATCCTCGTTCAATACAAATATGTCTTGAATAAAGAGCTTGGTCTGTTGATTATAGATATTTTGGCCTACTACCATCCACAGTTGAATGAAGGCCTCCCTCAAAGAGTACCAACCATCCTGGCCTTGGACAGTCCACATCCATTCATAGTTAGATGGACGCGGACTGTGGTCTTAGTAGCTGGTTATCCTGCTTGCCAAGGCAAAGGTTGTGGGTTTCGTTTCTTACTCAGTACAAATAAATGTGTGATTAACATCCTCATTTGTTCTGTGTGTATGTAGTTTTTCTATACGTATATATTTAGAAATATATTTGAATTTTCATCAGCTGTCCGGTAACCATGGTTTAGTGTCTAACTAGTCAAAGTTACATGGAATATATGTAATTATTTACCTGTACAAGTAAGTACCTTTGAAACAGATCATTTTCCCGATTCTTTTCTCTATGATAAAAATTACACACAATTACATGATGTTAAAAGATTATTTTTGTCGCCAACAAAATCAAATTACAACTTCTCTAAGCAACAAATCATGTGTTATTTTCTATTGAAACTAGTTGCTTTAAATAAGTTTCCTAGTGCTCAAATATTTCTAAAACAAACTTTTACCACACGATAAACAACAGTTTTATTTTAGTTTCTACTTCAGTGAACAGACGTACAACCACCCCTGTATTCGTAGGGCTAGTAGGTGTGAACTGAACAGTCAGACGCCTCAGCACAGCACCTGTATAGGGATTCCCGCGGGGATCGATCCGCCGCCGCCGGCCGAGCGCTAGTGTTGTAACCGAGGATTCCTATTCTACCATCGATAACAAACCTAGATTAAAAATGAAACTTTTTATTTCCAGTAGGGCTACTCGTACCTTGACTTGGCATATTTGCTTTAGGGGTATACATCCCTCACCGGTTTGAATTATTTCTTGCATTTCTTAATTCATTCATACTAACAATATCTCATTGTCTTCTCTTCTTATCTTCTACCTTTTTAGTACACAAACCATTAAAATGATGAAAGCTATCAAAATGATTCATCTTTACCTAATAGAAAGCATGAGTAGAATCAAAGAGTGGTGGTCACTATACAACACATTAAAAATTAAACTTTTACCCACAACTTAGCTTGGGACTAGATAGATGGTGTTGTATGTAAAAAAAACAGCATGGTGACCCACACTATGGTAGTCTAGTGTGAAGTTTTGATGATGATGGAAACGAAGGAGGGATCATATTGGCAGGGCATCATATGCGCTGGTAGTGAGTTTCAGCTTTCCACCACGTAAGTAGTACTTATGTGCATAATATGGGCTTATAATATGCCTCTACCATCCATACCTGCATCCGTTAACTAATGTTTGAATAATATATTATTAAAAATATACGTATATGTTTTTCAAGTGATAGGTGAGAAATTAATTCGGAATATTAGCAAATCGGAGTTTGGGTAGGTTAACTTTGTAAAGCCTGCTAAGTTGCACTAACTCCTTTGTCTATAACAGTCCAACACCTCTAACAATGGGCCGGACCCCATGCCATAGAATAACTAACAGAACTCCCATGCCCCCTGCTTTGCAATGTAGCTCTACATGAGTAATTTAATGTTGAGACATTTTCATGAAGAACTTTGACTTACATACCACGTCTGTATGGAAAAGACAATATTTGATCAATATTATTTTTATAATTAATTACTAATTTTTAATTTTCTTAAGTAGCTAATAATTGTCTAATCACGTAAACCTCTTAGGTAAATAACTTAGACTTATTTTGAATACACTATAGTTATGCAACGGTGAAGTTTGAGGATAATTTTTTGCATAATAATGTCGTAATTAGTACCAAAGGATGGTGCGATGTTTCGGTTTGCGTATTGTCAGATATTACTGTCATGAGAGTAAATACTACATATATTTGTAGTATTTGACATGGAAGAGTTTGTTTTTAAGCATGTTTGACTATTTTATTTATTACATTATTTTATCGACTTAAGAATAGTCTGGGTCGGAATAGCAATCGAAAATACAAATAATATTCAGCAGAAGTTAACGGAAATCTCAATCCTTTTTGACTTTTAATTGTATAGTAATATTTTTTAATTGTATCTTCCAAACTTAACCATATACATTCTACCGTGTGAACCTTATAGGCAAGAAAAACATATTTGAATTGTATTAAGTTTAATAATATTATATAATCAGCTGTTTTGTATCCCAAATTTGCACCTCAAATTTACAAACAGCCGGCCTGATTGAGATTAAAATGAACCTTAATGATATAACAGAAAAATATATACGGTCGAATTGAGAAACCTCCTCCTTTTTTTGAAGGCGGTTAAAAATACATCCTTCACATGAAGTAACTCATAGTTAATCAATTAATCCGTAAAAATATGTTCCCGTAAAACATGTTTGGTGAGTGACATCACTACACGCCCCTCGCTAATGCCGCGCTCACCCTTTTACTTATTATAATTTTTTATTAAACGCGAGCACCCACGCCTTGGGGATGCCTTTTTTACTGAAAACCCTTCTATGTTTTTTGTGTAGATTTTTCTTGAAAGGGACTGTCCTAAGTCTTTATTTAAATATGTGGTGGTTCTATAATGCATTGGTAAACACGCATATATGTATATATTGTAACCACTTAAAAGCTTAATTTTGGTTTGTGTGTGCGTAATATGTGTAATAGATGCTAAAGTGTTGTACCCATTCGGTCCGTCTGTAGTTTATAAAAATATAATGAAGGTCTGGGTACACAGCTCTGGCTGCTTTACTCAGCAACGGGTGGAGAAGGATCAGATAACTGGTGGCAGCACCACGGATAAGTGGTATTCACATTGAAGACAATAAACTGTTATATTCAGGTGAGTATATTCGGTATATTCGGCCAGTTTCAGCCCCTACTCTGATGGTGGCGACGACGTCAATATACGAAAAAACTAGAATGTTTACTGCACTAATATCTCATAAAACCTATGCTTTTATTTGCTACTAGCTGAACCCCGCGGTGTTACCCGCGGTTATCGTCGTACCGCGAGTAACGCCGCGGAACAAAGTTAGTCTAAAAAGTAGCCTAAGTTACTCCCTGGATCATCAGCTACCTATCAGTGAAAGTCCCGTCAAAATCCGTCCAGCCGTTCCAGAGATTACCCGGAACAAACAGACAGACAGACAGACAGACAAAAAATTTTTTAACTACATTTTCGGTATATGTAACGTGTATATATACATATGCATTTATTAAAAAACGGTTATTTTAATATTACAAACAGACACTCCAATGTTATTTATTTGTATACATATATTTCGAGGTACTTCACAAGTTTCAAATATTCTAATTTTGTTTTTTATTTTAAAATTCTACTTAGTTAAAAAAGAGCAAAAATTGAAATACCAATATCCTCCCGTCGTGTTCGTTTATTAAATGAAATGTAAGTGATCTGAACGAAACACTCCATTAGCTGCCGTATTACCCATTACTTTATAATTCAGTATACGGCACATGAACACTCAATACGGAACATACATTAAACGGTGTTGCGTACACGTAGGGCTGCCACGAGGAAGAAAATAAAGCTTTAAAATTACAAATGTTTTTTTAAATGTTAGTGATTGTACGCTAAAAAATAGATATATATACCTTACATTATTTTTTACATGAAGCCTTTTTTATGTGAAAGGATTAAGTAAAATAGAAGGTATTAAGTCTCGTTAAGAGTGTTACTTAATCTAAAAGGTCTACAGAGATGTGAATTATGAGTTTTAGAATGGTTTTTGAAGTAATTAATATTAAATGGAGACACCTCACACATGCCTCTGTTATCAAAATTTAAGCAGAGCTTGGACTATAGTCATCAGAACATTTTTAATTAAACTTGTTTAGTTCTCAACGTATCCATATAATTGAAAGCTTACATCCTAAAGATAAAACCAGTTATTAAGGTTCTCGGCACTTTTTGTACAGAGAGAAAAACGAAAAGGTTCTGAAACGGATGCTCAAAATGCAATTACTTTACAATTTTTAACACAAACTTGATTACTTGATTAAGTATCCTTTAAAAATATGCGGGTTGTCTTTGGGGACTGCGAAAAAAACGCGCCGTGCGCTAGATATATGGATATACTAGCCGACATACGCAACCTCGTTTGCATCTCGTATTGCCTGTACCGTGATAATTTTCCCCCGTTTTTGTAACATTATTCATTGGTGCTCCGCTCCCGTAGGTCTTAGCGTGATGATATATAGCCTATAGCCTTCCTCGATAAATGGGTTTTCTAACATTTAAAGAATTTTTCAAATCTGACTAGCGGTTCCTGAGATTAGCGCTTTCAAACAAACAAACAAACTCTTCAGCTTTATGTATTAGTATAGATATGTAGAGAACTCTTTGAATATTTAATATATGACAGTATACATGTAGCACATAGACAGCATTCGGTGAGGATGTCGCAATTCCCATGATTTATGTTTACTTAAAAAGTGCTCAACGCGCCCAGAAAAGTTTTTACTTCAAAAATGTGGAAGAAGTGTGACAACCCTAACTGTGAGTGACATTACACTGACATTCAATACGACGCGTGGGGGAGTGAAGGGTTAAGTGTCAGGTTATTGTCTTCACACCTCGGTGTCGGTGTCCGGTGTCGTACACGTCACACACATGGCAGCCTTATTTCCTGCTCGTGCTAAATTATACAGGCATTTATAATTTTTGTCTATAGCACGCCTGCTATACCCATTGCCGATATAACATCAAAATGACGAATTACGGGTTTAATAAAGTTACAACTCCAGATTTAAATTTTACAGTAGTCTGTTGCACTATTGTCTAGGAATAAGTAATTTAACGAAGTAACTCTTCTTTTCTTCTGCACTAGGAATACGTTCGATGTTGAAAAATAACATCCAGGCTCAAAACAAAATGTTGTCGCACGTGGAAATCGAACCCACAAACATTAGCATCGTAGGGAGCAGCCAGGTGACTGTTTAAACTTTTGTGCAGTCAACTGACTAGCTATTCATATCTTCTATCTATACTAATACTAGCTTACCCACGCAACGTCGTTTGCGTCTTATATTGCCCGTAGCGTGAAAATTTCCCCCGTTTTTGAAACATTCTTCATTGTTGCTTCGCTTCTATTAGTAGTACCGTGATGATATATACCCTATAGCCTTCCTCAATAAATGGACTATCCAACACCGAAAGAATTTTTCAAATAGGATCAGCGGTGCCAGTGATTAGCGTGTTTAAACAAACCGATTTGAAAAATTCTTTCAGTGTTAGATAGCCCATTTATCGAGGAAGGCTATAGGCTATATACCATCACGCTAAGACCTACAGGAGCGGAGCAACAATGAAGAATATTACAAAAACGGGGGAGAGTTATTACGCTACAGGCAATAGGAGACGCAAACGAGGTTGCGTGGGTCGGCTAGTACTGTATATATACCATAAAGTGTGTACTATATGAATTACTGTGTGTAGGTATGTGTAAATTATAGTGTACTAATAATAGAACACTGTTTTTGCACAAAGTTTGGATTTCGTGCAGCTTTGCACAGGGCCTCAAGTATTGAGGTGTCCATTCACTAGATAAGTGTTGATCACGCTACGGAGCGAAGCCTTCACTACACCGTGCACACGCGAACCGCTCGTAAATAAACACAGAAATTGCATCGTAAACAAACCTCTACTTAATCTTTAGTACAAAGACTTGGCTCTTTGTGTTCCTAAGGGTCCGCATACACTAGATTGCATATATTATTTTTAGTTTTAATACGAACAAAAACATTTCATGATATGATGACGATTAAAACAAAAGTGCAATTAATCTGTGGAGAAAAAAGTCTGTGGAGAAACCCTTTGTATTAAAGAATAATAAGTATCTAAGTGCATGAATAGATATTTTATATGTCTCTAAAACAAACAGTATCAAGAATGATACTGTTTGTTTTACCTGGTAGAAACCAGGTGATACGATCATCGTCCGAGAGTTGGTGAACAATTTAGAGTAGGTAGTAGGGATCGCAAATTGTAGTGCCTCAAAAACATACCCCAAACTGGTCACCAACTCCAACACGATTATCATGACGGGTGATTTACATATTTGTACATACATACTAATCGACATTATATAGAACAAAGCCACAAATCTAATAATACTAACTCGCTGCGGTTGGTTAGGACCCTTAACTCTCTTACCGCAATATTTCATAATCGTTCAAAGGCTTTATTAACGATTACAATAATGCTTATTAAAGCAGTGCCCTCTTAGTTATAATAATTTATCTGTTTCGTTCAGGAGACTATTTATTGCACTAGAAATACTAGACTATCGTTAATAATTCTAATAAGGTTCTTAGTGAAAGAGAGTTTACTTTTAACTAAAGACTTGCTCTAAGTTCGAGTTGACAGAGTAATCTAATATATAAAATTCTCGTGTCACAGTTTTAGTTCCCATACTCCTCCGAAACGGCTTGACCGATTCTCATGAAATTTTGTGAGCATATTGAGTAGATCTGAGAATCAGCCAACATCTATTTTTCATCCCCCTAAATGGTAAGGGTGACCCATCCTTAAATTTTTTTATGGCAAAACGACATTTGCCTGGGTCAGCTAGTAAATAAAATAAAAGTTTCGTAAATATTGTGACAGATAATAAAACATCTTATTACAGCTTTGTCTTTCTTTACTGTACAGTAAGGATTTGACAATAATGTCGTTGTACTTCATTACTTAGTGCCTGGATGACCGAGCTTAGCTCGATATTTTGTTTGGTAACTTTTCTAAAAATGAATCGCAACAAGATCGATTTATCACCCCCGAATGTATGTTACGCATACTAGATTTCATGAAAATCCCATCCTTCACCCATCCCATGTGGGATTTGAACACACAACACTTGGCGCAGTTGAAAGTGGCGTGGCAACCGCTTAGCCACTAGGCCTACCGTGCATATTTTCAAGAATTTTTCTATTAAAAGTGTTAAATAGATAGGTTAAATAGGTTTAATTATCTTAAGATTTTTGCTGATCAGTTCTGCTGAGAATTGATTGTGGAATCCCCTGTTTTTTATATTTTACTAGATGCCTCAACAAATTCTATCCTCTTAAGTTATTGGCCTGTTGTTATCAAATGGAAATAATAATAATAATCTATACAAATAAATAAAATTGGAGTGTCTGTTTGTAATATTAAAATAACAACTTTTTAATCAATGCATATGTATGTATACACGATACATATACCAAAAATGTGCTTAAAATTTTTTTTGTCTGTCTGTCTGTCTGTCTGTTTGTTCCGGGTAATCTCTGGAACGGCTGGACGGATTTTGACGGGACTTTCACTGGCAGGTAGCTGATGATCCGGGGAGTAACTTAGGCTACTTTTTTTAGACTAACTTTGTCCCGCGGCGTTTCTCGCGGTACAACAATAACCGCGGGTAACACCGCGGGGTTCAGCTAGTAAATAATAATTTAGGACATCTAACACACAACGCCATCTAGTCCCAAACTAAGCAGAGCTTGTATTATGGGTACTAGACAACTGATATGAATACTTATATACTTTGTTATTTTGTAAATACATACATATTATACATAGAAACACCCAAACTCCGAAACAAATATAGATAATAATATAGATAATAATATTATGAATTGGAAAGTAAGTATGTCTATCTGTATGTTACACGTTTACAGTTAAACCGCTTTACTCAATTCAATGAAATTTAGCATATGGATGCTTTGATTTTTGAGAAAGAATATAGGCTACTTTTTAGTAAGGGCAACAACAGGTTTACTAAAAATAAACCTAGTTTTGTATGTGTGTGTACATCGACTGTTGTAAATTAATTGTAAAACGGTAGATTATTTGGCATAATTAACCAACTGGGGCGCTCATATACGATGTTGGCATTAACTGTCAATATTCCCTTTGTAAATTATCGACAATATAACCACGTTACACGAATGAGTCATCTACGCCTATCATCGGCATAACTCAATTGACATCGAATTGATATTCGTTATCACATCGATTAGTTGCTCGATTTTGTTGGTTTTGCGGTTTGAGGTCGTAATTTGCGAGTTAAATGATCATGAAATAGCCATATTACAGCGGTTTTGTTAGCAAATGCCAAATGTTGAGAATAGTTTTCTTTACTATTTATTTAAAAATACTGGTTTCATAGGGAGCATGTATATAAGAAGTATATTCATTGTTCCATCGTTAGTATATTAATTGTGATATGGTACATTTCGTACTTTGTAAAGATACTGATTGGTTCAACATATTAATAACTAGTTTGTTAAATAGATCTTGAAAGTTTGTTTAGGAAAATTAATTAAAATAATACAATAATAAAGCGTGTAGCTGCATAAAAATATCGTTTCTCTGTCAAAAAAAAATGGAAATCTTTGTACGGGTACGATATGCTTCTGTGGGTGAACCCCGCATGCATAGGCCGGCTCGCCTCGAGTGATACCACGGATGCAGTACAGTCTCCCTATCTCCCCTCCCTATCTCCCCTCCCCATTCCCCAAAAGTCGGCAACGCACTTGTGACGCCTCTGGTGTTTGCAGGTGTCCATGGGCGGCGGTTATCGCTTACAATCAGGCGATACGTCTGCTCGCTCGCTTTGCCCGACTATTCCATAAAAAAAATAAAAAAACACACGATTAATTAAATATTTTAAACTTACGAACAAAGCCGTCTCAAATTAAAACCAAGTTTTCCACAAAATATCCTTTGATAAATAAATAGTCCCTCCAAATAACTATAGGTAGTACTAAAGTCGTAAAGCGAGCTTCTCAACACTCGTTAAACTAACGTTTACAAAGGTTAACACAAACTTAGCCTTCATCAAACGTTCGTAACACAACGTACCAACAAATTTCTTAATTAAAACTCTTTTTTCCCTAAAGGCTAGTTTAGATCGGCGGGCGACTCGCGGCATTCCGCAAGAAGCCTTTAATTAATGTCGTTGTGAGATCCTTAATTGCAATCCGGCGTCGCTTTGATACGCAACCGTGTCATGAGCTGATGCCTCGCGTCGGTTCCGACCCGTCTCGCCTTTACTTCACTCGAGCCACGAGTAAGATTAAACGATAATCATTTTAAAGATATTGTCATTAATAACTCGTGTCAGTACGTTGTGCAGCTGAAAATATATAAAAATTTCAAAATGAAAAACACAAGGTTGACTTTTAAATTTCCTTACAGTGAAGAGTGAATAGTATATATGATGACATATATGACATATATGACTAATTTATTGACTACTGTTTTCTTAAAGTTAAATGAAATCACTTTAAGTTAGTTTTAAATTCTTGACTGGCATATTTTTAGATGCATCACTAAAGTGTATAAGTCATGTGGACAAGTAATATTTGTTAAAAGACTAATAGATGCTAAAATAACATAGCTACTTTCATTAATCAATAAAAAAATCTTTAGATGCATCTATTTCTGAATAAAGATAGTTTATGGCAATTCATATAAGTCAAGTTTTATCAAAAAGCTGGAAAAGCTTTATGCATGACTGTATTGTCACTTGTCATATACCAAAATCATAATTTACTAATTTAAATAAAAACACCCTACCAGCTCTAGCTCTGAACATACATCGTTTACTTTAAAGTTTAAGTCTTGAAAACCTGGTAAAGCGGTTTTTTGTCGTCTCGCTTCACACCTCGGCGGCAAGCCAGGCGAAGCGAGGCGGAGTACGCGAGGCGCAAATAAGCTCATGTGTAATTAGGCTTACAAGGAAATTAACGTGCGACGTGTTTACAAAATATAATTTAAAACGGCTTCACTTTTGCGGTTTCTAAATTTTAATATCATTTTAATATTAAAATGGCTAGTCCTAGAGATGAGTGAGGATTTTCTATAATATTTTTTTTATTCAAATATTTTCGAAGAAGGAAAATTATATGTTTATCATTGCTCCTTTAATTAATATGAACAAAAGGGAAATTTGCAACTGACGAGAGACGACTTAACAAGTCTTCCGGCCGTCAAAAATTGACAATGGGTAGTAGAGAAGTAATAGATTATGATCTTAAAAATTTCAATGACAATTTCGATGTTTGTATCACTGAAAATCAGAAAAAAAAAATTTATCTGATTACCTATCTAAAATTACCTAGTACATTTAGTTGTTATTTAAAAAAAATATTTTTGTTTACCTTTACTGACGACACATATGCATATAACAAACATTATTTGATTCATGCTCGCACTTTATCTCACGAAATAGATATCAGCTCTATCCGTCTTTGTCCAGCACTGATCTGACAAAGTCTGTTGACAATGACCACAGTCAAGGTCAAAAAAAAAATTGTATATATAATTAGCGCGACTGTCAAGGAAGTTATTTCTAATTTTTAACCGACCTCATTCTGTATAACGTAATTACTGTAATGTGTGAGTATGCATTAGAGCCATTCATATGTCTAGTGAGGTACAACAAAGCACCCTCAACCCTCCGCGCACTCCTCAGATCTCTTCCACAGCCATTACGGTGTCAGGTTACGGCGGTACAATTCATCTTGTGCACACGTAAGTGCTTACAACGAAACTTAATTATTACAAGGGTATTGAGTAAACAAATTGCACCTGAAGAATGAGAAATTATACAACGGTCCTTGTGGAACGGTGAAATACGTATTTCAAGGAGATATTAAAGTTTTATTTACATACGTTATAGATATGTATCTATATACATATACATACGGTAAGGAAAAAATCTCTCTATTTATTTAAATGCGAACGAAAATGTTTAAGATTCGGCGCAGTTAAAGTTTATAAACTAAAAAAAAAAAATTTACAAACGTTTTTTTTAACATTTTTCGGAATACCACCAGCATCAAAACATACTTTCTGGATCCTAAAATTAATAACCACGCAGCAATTGTTAGGCATTCGCAAATAGGTTTCAAACATAAAAAAAGTGCATAAAAGAAAAATTATAAACGGGATAAATGAAACAAAAATTAAAACTACAAGATACTTCTCATAATGTCCCACTGCTGGGCTCAGGTCTCTTGTCAGGAGAGGTTTACAGCCATACGTCCCAACGCTGGCCGCTTCGTAATCTTGCCGTTGGATGGTTTTAAGCCACCCAAAGGCCTCCGACTAAACTTCACGCCTGTTATCCTATGATAACAACCGGAACCGACTGCTTAACGTGATCTCTGTTTTTGATCACCGAGTGCTACTGGGCTATGAGCGCCTCTAAAACTAAAAGAAACATCACCAATTAACTTATTCCATAGGTTTGACATATCCGTGTTGGAGACAAAGAGCGGGCGAATTTCGGCCACTGAACTAATACTAGTTAAATCAAACATCTATAGCTTTGAATATCCCACTGCTGAACATAGGTCCTTGGAGAGAGGGTTTCAGCTGTTGAATATCGATTCCTGTAGTTAATCATTCAGTAGTCAATGTTGTCATTCATGAAGGTTCACACATGGTTCACACACCCACTCTCTGCGTTACTATAATAGAAGATGGCCGAGTTGGTGAATGCTCTGCCATAATAAATGGAACATATAGAAGAAGTGTTTCTTTTTTAACACAATAGAAAAGTCTCCAGCCCTCCTAAACCTTCAACATCAGCTACCTGGCTACCATATTCCAGGGTCTGCTTAGTTTGAGATCAGACGGGTGGGTGAGGTGAGTGTTATTGTTATTTACTTAAAAGAAATTAAAAGAAATCTTATCTCAGAGCAAGTTTGAAACAAACCAGCTAACCAAAGTGTTTATGGGTTAAATATTATTACAATAAATAAACATAGCAAATGGTGAACTATCAGTTATTGGTCTGTTTGTTGGTTCGCTGTAGATAATGATCCTCATTTGTCTGGGCTGACGTAAATGCTCATGAGTTCACTATTTTAATGTAGCAGAAATAATTGTCGGTTCTGGTGCATGTTTATTTACTCTTGTAAATAGCTATGCAGTTTTTCTTCGATAGTCAAAAATAGATCATTACTGTGAATTAGCCGTAGTCTGTTTTTTATGCTGTAAGAGAGTTAACGAGATCCAACTGACGTCTTCCGCGGACAGATGCTACTCAATGCGTTCACGACTCAACTTCACGCACTGCGTTGTTGCCTTTTAAATCCTTCCACCTTCAGGATCTGGATCAGAAAGTATGTTATTCGGTATTCTTACCCAAAGAAAAACATGTTTATCATCTGTATTCCATGAGGTCAAGGACCCCGGTCAAGTGAAAATCACTGTCTATGGATCTGACTTTAAAGTTCAAAGTTAAATTTCAAAATCTATACAAATAAATAAAATTGAAGTGTCTGTTTGTAATATTAAAATAACAGCTTTTTAATCAATGCATATATATGTATACACGATACATATACCAAAAATGTAGCTAAAAATTTTTTTGTCGTCTGTCTATCTGTCCGTCTGTCTGTCTGTCTGTCTGTCTGTTTGTTCCGGGTAATCTCTGGAACGGCTGGACGGATTTTGATGGGACTTTCACTGGCAGGTAGCTGATGATCCGGGGAGTAACTTAGGCTACTTTTTAGACTACCTTTGTCCCGGTACAACAATAGCCGCGGGTAACACCGCGGGGTTCAGCTAGTGTATTTATAAAATTTGAACACGTATTTTGCACGTCACTTGGTTCGTTCTATTGAAAGAAATATGGAGGCCTATAACCTGCAGTACACTGCGATAGGTTGATGATGATGATGATGATGTATATTCTTCTATAGAGCTAAAAATAATTATAATAGATCAACATACACTATAACACATACAGTTTTTTAAGTATTTAACAATAATAATAATAATAAATAATAATAATAAATACTTTATTGCTTCATTAGTTTACATATATTTTGTTTTGTGTTTGGAGCTTCCCTTTAGGCAATTAATGCCTGTGTTAGGAAGCTCCGCTCTTCCATAGCAAAGCAATACAAATTTATCATATAACATACTAAAAAAAGAAATAAAAATAGAACAAAAACAAAACAAAATGTAGGGTAACAGGTGTATGATGTATGACATATCTATGTAAAACAAGTAAATTTTTTTTCAATTTAAGAAAATAGTTTGCAAGTGTGTATTGTGTTAAGTATGTACTTACTAAGGTGGAGTGTTGTGTGTGATGGATAGAATTTAAGTTGCATGCGTGTAATTGTGAAGATTCTGTAGTAGTGATAGTGTGTACGCTCAGTGTGTTATTGCTTAGTATTATTATAGTCACTTATAAACGTGTGATTTGCAACATGTGTGTGCTGTGTGTGTAGTGTTTATAAATGGGGATATGGTGTAGTGTATGATTATTACTACTTATTCAGTTACTCATACAATGTGCTCCAAGAGTGCCTCCGTGTCTTCATAACTTAGTGATTTTATCCAACCTATTAAAGTTTTTTTACAATCATAGTGTTTTTTTGAGTATATGTATACGTTATCGTTAATTTTATTATAAAGCATAGCCGATCGCTTATGGTATTGTCTATCGGCAAATACTGTTTTTGTTCGTGGGATTTGTGCAATTAGGTCTTTCATTCTTTGAAATGTTTTAGTCAAGTCATATTTCAGAGATTTGTGTATTTTTAAAACAGTTTGGATTACGTACAGTTTTCTTACAGAAAGCAAATCGCTAATCAGAAAAAGGTTTTCAGTAGGATATCTTAAGTTCTTAAAATACATAATCTTAATTATGGCCCGTTGGGCGCGTTCTACGTTAATAAAATTAGTTTTTGTAGCTCCACCCCAAACGGGGATGCAATATATTAGGACAGACTGAACCAGAGCAACGTAGATCTCGTTTAAAATATTTCTAGTTGGGTTCTTGTCTGAGAGTCTTGAATATCCAGCTCAATCTCCTTAATCTATTCGTTACTTGATCAAGGTGAGGATGCCAAGATAAGCGTTGATCAATTGTCACTCCTAGGTATTTTGTTTGCACTACTCGTTTAATATGCGAACAGTTACAATATTCATAATTGGTGTTATCGCATACATGAACTCTTAAGTCAAAGTCTTCACTAGGTTGTGTACGTTTGCTGATACTAAAACATATGTAGATCGTTTTAGTTGTATTAAGTGTTAGTAGGTTATTGTTTAGCCAACTAACCACCTGGGCCATTCCCAATTCAGCCCTCAACTTCACATCAAGCCAAGAATTCCCTGAGAAAACTATTGCAGTATCATCAGCATAGCAAAAGACCTTAGCATTCTCAATGCTTATGTTACAAAGGTCATTTACGTATATCAGAAAGAGTGTTGGGCCTAACACACTTCCCTGTGGAACGCCGAATGATACTTCCGCCTGATCACTGATAAATTCTCCAACCCTAACCCTCTGTACACTCTGCGAGAGATAATCTGTAAGTAAGCTGAGTGCTGTTTTTCGTATTCCAACTTTTTCCAGTTTTCTTACTAGTACAGGGATAGAGACGGTGTCAAAAGCCTTCTTGAGGTCTAAAAATACAGTTAAACATTTGTTCCCAAAGTCAAGTTGCTAGTACTAAAGTAATTAAGTTAGTTACTAAAGTACTCAAAGCAGTGACTGCGTCCTCAGTAGATAATTTTTGCCTAAAACCGAATTGCGAATTAGATAAAATATTGAATTTATTTAAATACTGTATTATTCTATGATTAATTAATTTTTCAATAATTTTTGATATGCATGGTAAAACAGATATAGGTCTATAATTATCAGCATTGTCCTTATCCCCTCCCTTATGTACTGGGGTGATAATGGATCTTTTTAAAAGATCCGGAAAAACACCTTTTTGAAAGCAAAGATTAGTCAGGTGGGTAATTACGGGAACAACTACAACCCTAGCAAGTTTTATAAATTTTGTGGGGATATTGTCCCAACCAGGGGCACTATCTGTCTTAAGGCTCATCAACGCCCCATCGACTTCTTTATGGTCAGTATCCAGCAGGACGAATGTGTTTTTTTGAGATGGTAAGTTATCTAGTTGATTATTAATGTTAAATGTATTAAGCTGGATATTTTGAGCTAACTGTGTACCAATATTTGCGAAGTGATTATTAATAAAGTTTACTGACTCATGAGGTGACGTTTTGATGTTTAGTATTTCAGAGTTATGATTTTTACATTTATTAGAGTAAGTTAGATTTTTTATATTATTCCAAAGCAATGTATTATTCGTAACTGAGTTTTTAAGTAAATTTCTTTCATATTCACGCTTTATTTTTTTTTATTAAATAATTACAATTATTCCTATATCTAGTGTAGGTTATTTTCAGGATGTCATTATGTGGGTTAAGTCTAACTTGTTTCTGTAGATTATTACGATTTCTTATGCAACGTAGAATACCAGTGGTAATCCACGGTTTAATTATCCGCTTGCTGTTTGGTACTTTTATAACAGTAGTGTTATTTTTTAAGATGTCGATTAATTTATTAATGAGTATATTAGTCGGTAAATTGGGGTCATTGCAGGCGAGTAATTCTGATAGTTTTTGTTGTTGTAAATCTTTTAAAGCCTGGTCGTAATCTAGAATAGTAGTAGTTTTGTTAGGAATGTAAATGTTTTTTAATTTAGTTAGAGACAGAAAGGTAGTGTAGTGGTCAGTGATTGTAGTGTGTAATATAGCAATAAATGGTGATATTTTCTTCCTTTGTATTTTTAACATAAAATGATCCAGGCAATTCCTCTCTCTCGTAGGTAGTGTATGTCCTGGTAGTATACCGTGTAATGACAGCATATTAAGGTAATTATTTCTAGTATTATTTTCGCTACTTGTCTCAGACCTAATCTTTAGGTTTAATATTGATATTTATGTCTCCCGCTATGATTATATTTTTATATGAATTTAATGTGTCTAAGTGAGCGCTAAGCGAGCTCACAAAGTTATCAGTGTTAGTATTAGAAGGGGACCGGTATATACATAGAACTATATTATTGAGTATGTCTAACTGAAGACAAGATGCTTCGGATATCTCGATTTCCTTCACTTTTGGTTTTAAGCCTTGCTTTATGTATACCACTACCCCGCCACTCTGGTTCAGCTGACGTTTCGTGAAGAAAGACTGATATCTCAATAATTGGGGAATAGGTTTATGAGCATTGAGCCTGCATTCCGTCAGGATTATGACATCAGTCTCGAAGTTAAGTGTCGAGAGGATGAGAATAAAGTCGTCATAGTTGCGGTATATGCTCCTTATGTTTTGGGAGGCTATAGTGAGATCATTTTTGTGTATGTGAACATGTTTAGTTAACTCTGAAATGTCACATTCCACAGTACGGGCGATCTTAAGATTGTCTATATCATTTACAGTAGTTAATGTGTCATCCATTTACAGTGTAATTATATAGAATTAATGTGTCGATAAGATTGGTGTAAAGGTAAAAACGTAGTGAGTTGGCACTATATGATTGTACATGATATAAGCACATATTTGGAGACATTCCTTGCGTGTAAAATAAGTAAATTATTAGTTTAATGTATGTTATGTATGTTAACAAGATGTTATTTTTCATTTTATGTTTTAGAATTGTAAGTGCAAAGTCAGGAGTGATATAAACTAAGTACTTATTTAGATAATTAACCAAAGGGTCTTAATTGATTGCAAAAACTATAAACGCTCCAAATTACCCAGATCATACATATATAGAACGTCACATAAATCGAAAGAGCAGTATTTCAAGTGACTAATTGCTTATTTTTAAATCGAACGCCTACAGTTTTTATTAAGTCGGATCAACTTCAAAACTAATTTCAGTATAAAAAATATACTTTTATATTTATTAATAGAAGAAGTAAAGATAAAACACAACATTACCAACACTTTAATTTTCCCGTTGAGAGCCTTCAGTTAAGTGAGTAACAAAACTGCGAAACTCGACTGAAAAAAATTAAGAAAAACCTTTTGTGGGCGCCGGTTTGGGTGGGCCTTAATTAAGCATATAACAGACATAATGACTGAGCTCCACAATAAGCTGTTATTCCGTTGACCCTGAGGCAGATACTGTCTTTTTTGGTCCCCAATGAGACTATTTTTCACCCACAATGCCTTTCAAGAGACAGAAGGAACTTATTTTGTTGAGTTTATTTACTTTCTTGGTAGAATATTTCGACAGTAAGTGTCGGTTTTTGTGATTTATGAATTTACTTAGGACAGCACATTTATTTGAATATATCTATCATTCTGTGCGTACCTTTTGCGAAGTTTGTGCGTTTGTTATTCTCCAAGTTAGGTGTGTGTCGAACTTTTGACAGTTCATAATGTATCATTACTTGTGAGAAAGGCATGACGGTGTCATACTTTCAAGAAACGTTTTTATCTACGATTTTATTGAAATGAAGCGATACTCTGCAATTACATCACTTAAATCATCATCGTATATCTGCTATATTCCCAGGATTGTAATGGGTTTTATCTGGATTCTTGTGAAGGTAGAAAAAGAAGGTACTTTGGTCTACAGAAGATGAGGAGCTACCGTAATTACTACTAATTAGTCTTAGATGATTTATGGAACTAAAACAACAGAGACCAAACTGAATCCATTCCGTGGAAAATAGCTGGAAGATATCAAAAATATACATACTTTGTAATAAACTGTTAAACATACCGGTAAAGATATTAAGTTGAAATTTTATTTTCCTATAAATATATGTCAAAAAAAAAAGCCTGGAAATCATACAGAAATTGCCTTTACAGACATAACATAGATGGATTGAATCACAGTTTTACACTCAGTTGGAGTACACAATATAAAACCGAGTAGAACATAACCAACAATTTTTCCACCAGCTCCGAGAAACTCGTTTAAAACTTTGATTAGCTGACACACAATTTCCTCAATAAAACGCGCGCCAGTAAAGTAGTGGAGTGGCTGGTAAACAGGAGAATCGTTTTACAACCGCCAACCACTAAGTTACCGACACTTGAACACTCGTCACGTAAACAATCCTGGGTCGGTGCCGACTGGAGCAACTGAGTGTAGTGGAGGCAAACTATCCTCTAACAATCTTCTTTATGAAAAACAACAGTTCCTTATATAAAACTAGTTAAAATTAATAGTGTATTAAGTGATGGTGAGATTTTAACAACTTGCACTTAAAATTGTAAATAAGAAACAGATTAAATTTAAATACTATTTGACCTATTTGATATAATCTTCAAAATATTCAATATTTTGTTACTTTTAAAATAAAAAAACGTTTATATAAAAACACCAAGAAAGAGACACATTCTAAAATATTTCGAAATATTTTGAAATTAAATTCTTGAAAAGCGGGCTGGTCCAGTATTCCATTCCCTAATGCGTGCTTAAAAATATACACCCTACAGTGCAGGACTTTTTAACACTTACCAGTTTTCATCTTTGTAGACCAAACATCTATAAAAACTTATGAATTGTAGCTTCACTTAACTCTTGGGAAAAAGTTGTGATAGGACGAACAACTTTTATGAACACATCTTATGAAGTCTCAACGAGGAAAATAAGTGAAAGTATCTACACGTAGCGAACAACTTAGAATCAGAGCAAAATAAAAAAGTATAACATGTTCATTAGGTATATAAAATGCATAAAAGACTTATTCATAAAACTATTTCACCATCTCGCTTCAGTGTTGCATGCTTGTGTTTTCAATAAATTGTACTTTTAAAACAAGCATCGATTTGGCGAACGTGAGTAAAAAATGATTTACCTTAGCATGTCATATTATGTATATTAGTTCTTGTTCACAACTAATAAAGTGCAATTTAGTATTGGTGGACGTTCTATTGAATGGGATATAGCATTTACGGCTGAGGGCGTGTGAGCTCAAGCAGAGTCAGGACCCGGTACCTGTAAATGTAATTTCCTATTTATATTTTATTAAGTATTTATGAATGTTAACACTGTCGAGTAATAGGATTTCGATAAAAGGTTAAACATTTCCAGACTTCATTAATCTATTGAGTTCCTAAATAATCCAAACAAGTGTATCCAAACGTTACATCTTATTTAACACCCTGATGAGAATTTATTACGTAAATAATTTTCAGGCCTCTAGTTGTGTAACTTGGCAAATTCGTAAAGTTATAAATGTTTGTAAGATTTGATTTGATAATAAAAACTAATAACTCAATAGAATCGGTTTCAATACTTGGCATGGCGCCAGATTATTTTCTATGCTACATTTTCTCGACAATAGTTTCAAAATAATTTTATAACTTTGTGGCGATAACCACGTATAGGCAAATTTGCTTTAGCTCCATCTAGTAAAGATAAAGTAAACTATTGATCCTGCATTGCGAAATGAAAGTTCTAATAATTTAACAGTTTACATTATGTACACTATTTCAAGCTTTATAATTAACAATTTTTGTCATTGGTTTGACTTTTTTCCTTAAATACATAAACGGACAACAAAGTGTCTGTCTTTGAATTCATTATTTTTATACACTATACATAAGACACATTTAAAAGTCGTCACAGGAATAATCAAAAGTCGAGGCCTTATAGCTGTTTCTATACTAATATCCCCAATTTATAACACGTTACATATATCACAGATCAGCTAAATCTGAAGATAATAATGACGTCATAACGACTACGTCACAGTGCTATCGACCCTAACCGAAAATGTATTAAGCTATCGAGATCACAGCAATTCACTGTCACGACGCGCACGGTCACGAACAAAAGCTGCTGGAATAACAAATTGCACTTTTGTTGCAGATTGTAAGAGAACGCACTCCACTGATCGCCAAGCGAATTGCGAGCGACACATTTACGGTAAGCGATTAAAAAGCTAAAATTGCTAACAGTATCTTCAGTATCTATTGTGTCAACAGCCACTTAATGTGATAATGATGTACTTTCTATATCATAATATCCCTTTTTACTTTAGCCGGTTAATAATTATGTTCTTAAAATTGATTAGCGTCATGAGGTCATGGTCAGTCAAAGAAAACTTTTAGCAATACAACTCATTGAACTGATCTTTGGATGATGAGGTAATTGATCGAACACTTTTATGTAATCATGATAAGAAACTTAAGCGTTACACATTTACAGGAATGATTGTTTTAAATATAGATGAGCATGGCCAGTGTAACCTGAATTGTCGAGCAGATCAAAGATAGTATATATATACAAATATTCGTAAGCCTTATGATTATTTTTTTGCTTACAATCTCATATTAAATAATTAACTTTAGTAATCTATTAAGCCAGTATTTTGTTTTCTTATCACACTTATTAGTAGCATGGCTGTAACTGTTTTGTAGAAACTTTTTATGATCACGTGTTTTTAGATTTAAGTTTATTTACATATAACTCATTTTACGCTTTTTAAACATGAAAAATACCTAATTATTGTGAGTGACGATGTTAAAAAACTTAAAACAAATGAATTAAAATACAAGAAGAAGTTAGTTTATAGCATCATTGAACATCTTACATAGCTATTAGTGCACCCAACGCTCATTTGTCTAGGGGTGTCACCCTACTTCATTACGCGCCCCTCAAATCGGTACGCACGTGCTTCGCGTGCGCAAGGCGGTGGACACCCCTGCTATAGGTAATCCACTAAAGATTGACCTCCCCATGTGACGACCATTTTGTCACTATTTTAGCGTTGTTTTACGCGATCGTAAAGCAAATACTATTTTACGAGCTGTTAATTCTAATCCGTTGCGTGTTTAATTTTATTACCATCAAACAATTTATTATAACCACAATGTTAAGGAATTGATATTTAATTTATTACTAAGGTGTACAATAACAAGATAATACTGATTATTTCATTAAATATGTGTTTTAATACTGTTGCTGTTTAAACGTTAATATTTATTTGTAATATGAAAACTTATTTTTTCTTTAAACTTTGTCGTTGTGATAAGTTTTTATGTTCATGTGAAATTACAGGTTTCTAGTACATTAAGGATGTGAGAAATAATATGAACAGACGGACGGATGTACCGAAACTGTATGTTATATAGTTTTGTCACCTTTGCTTAGACCCTAAAAAAGAAGACGATTTTTGATGAATAAATGAAAACAAAAAAAACAGTTAATCGTAATGTATTTGTTCGCTTATGTTAGTTTTTAGTAAAAACGGGACCATATTACTATTACTCCTCTGTTCATCTGTCTGTCCGTCAGTTGGCCTGTCTATCACGAGACTATCTTATGAACCGTGATAGCTAGACAGTTGAAATTTTCAGAGATTATGTATTTCTGTTGCCGCTATAACACACATAACAACACATAAAAAATGATAAAAACACCGGGCTCCCATAAAAGTGATTTTATGAGCGTTTATTGCTTAATATTAATAACGGTAACAGGTAAACACTTGAAATATATAGATAACTAGCTGAACCCCGCGGTGTTACCCGCGTTTATTGTTGTACTGCGAGTAACGCCGCGGGGCAAAGTTAGTCTAAAAAAAGTAGCCTAAGTTACTCCCTGGATCCAGTGAAAGTCCTGTCAAAATCCGTCCAGCCGTTCCAGAGATTACCCGGAACAAACAGACAGACAGACAGACAGACAGACAAAAAATTTTTTAACTACATTTTTGATCTTTGTACCGAGTATACATACATATGCATTAAGTAAAAAGCGGTATTTTAATATTACAAACAGACACTCCAATTTTTTATTTGTATAGATGACACGGAAGCCTCCTGCGCGAGTCGGATTCGCACTTGGCCGAATTTTCATCAAGCTTACTAATCCTAATAGCTATGATATTTGCTGTCCAAAATTAATGTAACAGGCCCCAACCGATCCCTCGTCACGTGTCGTCCGGAAATTATTAAAATTAAAACTGACTTGCAATTTTTGAACGTGTGACGTGACTTAGGCCGAGTGATGACGTCACACGTGTTAGAATGTGACAAATTGATATTAAAGGGTGCTTGGTTAACAATACTGTTGGTAATTATACTAAGTTCTAACTGCCTCGCTGATCTAGTGGTTAGCAAATGCGACTGTCGATTCATTGTGTCGATTCCGTTGAGACTGGTCGCTACGGCCGAAGAAGAACATTATACGAATTTATTGAACAAAATGAAACGATTTATATTATTCTCCATTCTTGTTTTGTGTTTTTTTTTAAAGTGACTACATACGAAAGTTTGTGTGTGATCATTTTAAAACTATAATGATGTATCTATAGGTATGTTCCCTATTTTGGTGTAAGGGAAATAGATAAGACGAGGGAGATAGAACTTACCCTCTCTCCCTCGTCTTATCCGTGTCCCTTAGGATACCGCAAGTCTTGGGGAAACGGAAACTGCAGGACTTGGGAAAGAGTTGGTCGCGTATCCTTAGATATGTACATCGTGTGATAGGAGACATCACCAGGCAGAGGATATTCTGAAAGGTATATTTGATTTAAACTGCAAAAATTATAAACGGTTGAGAGTAAATACAAATTAAATAGTATAAAGTACCCTGCTACGCTTCGCTGTAGAATCTTATAATTGCAATGATGAGAAATAAGGGACAAAACGGACGAGAAAATTAGTAAAAACAGTCTTCACAGTGACTTGTATATCATGTCCGAATTGGAGCTTAAGCCATTCAGAACTTTTCATGATTTTAGAGCATATATAAATTAACCTTCTTAATTTCTAAGATAGTATTTAAATTGAAAATATGCGACAATTTCTCTAACACTTTTCTTAAAATGGCCACTTCCCGCCACCGCCATTCTTGTATTCACGGTCTACGCAGTATACGGTCGGTCCCTATCCTAT
The DNA here is from genome assembly GCA_905220595.1 of Spilosoma lubricipeda. Lineage (NCBI taxonomy): Eukaryota > Metazoa > Arthropoda > Insecta > Lepidoptera > Erebidae > Spilosoma > Spilosoma lubricipeda. Next base: position 19,448,965 of record HG992290.1, on the reverse strand, counting down.
TATAACCAAATTGGAGTCTTTATAAATTCTCCATTTACATAATTTGTTCAGTCCAGGTATTACCATAAGGAATAATTTTAATATTATTCTAAATACCAATCTGTTATCTATAACAAAATATTTGGTTCACGTGTATTTTGTTAGGAGCAGATGTTTTAGCTAGATCTATTTATAATTTTAGTTTATTTAATTGACAATTGAGAACATACTAATTACTTACATATATGTAAGATTGGGAAAGTTACATAAAAATTTTGAACTTGAATCATGATAACTTGCTTCAGCCTAATGCCGTCCACTTCTGGACCAATACCTCCCACAAAAAGCGTCAACCATCCCGCAACTTTTGCAGTTCGCATCCATCTAATACATGATTACATAGATCATTTTAAGCGTATTACATCTATGGTTGCAAATCATCATCATCATCAGCCTATCGCAGTTCATTGTTGTACGTAGGCCTCCCGAATTGCACGTCACATAGTCCGATCTTCGCCTTAAATTAATATCCGTTAAAACCTCAATCTACCGTAAGAGCCTACGCTTCGGCATGAATGGGCCGGTTCGACCGGAGTGATACCACGGCCTCACAGGAAACCAGTGTGAAATAGCGCTTGCGCTGTGTTTCTCCGAGTGAGTGAGGATACCGGAGGTCCATACCACAACCCCTCCCCACATCCCTTTCCCCATCACATTGTCGGCAACGCACTTGTGACGCCTCTGGTGTTGTAGGTGTTCATGGGCGGCAGTAATCGCTTACCATCACGTGATATGTCTGCTCGTTTGCCTCTTATACCATAAAAAAATGAATGTTCCATTTTTTTTAGTAAAACAAACACCATTTTTTTTTTAAACACAACTTATGTAGAAAAAACAAATGTTTTTAAGCTTGGATTTACATCTGCAGTGCAATGTAACTTAAAAGCACTTGGTTCATATAAATGTAAATGGTTTAAATCAGTTCCCGGCGTTACTTTAATGTAAAAATGGAAATTCCATATTTATTCATGAGGATTTTGTTCCCCACCGATCAATAGAAATCAAAACACCTTGATTAGTTTTCGACATCAATCCATCCAAACTTTAATTGCAGAACCCAATTTAGTTTACCAGTGAAGAGTGATCGTTCATGCGATGTGACAGCTCCGCAGTTGATTTCATCCGAGGGTCCCCCAAGGGAATATGTTCATCACACCCGTGTCTGCTGAGGGACGCGGAAACGCACTGCTTACTAATATCTGAGGGGGAAGTATAATATTTTTTAGTGCAATTTTTGATTTTTGGTATTGGATCGACCGACTGTGTGCATTGGTATGGTTATCTTTTAAATACTATAACCTGGATAATCTTAACGCAAACGCCTTATTATACAAACCTATGACAACAATTTGTTATTTAGTCTTGAAAGAAAGTGGCAGACCGATGCATAACAAACCAGTACTGTGCCACATCACTTATTATCGCGAAAGCCGAAAAACCGAGCCGAAAGCAAAAAGGCTGTGTTGAACTAAGAAATAGGGGTCTAATAATAAACATACTTAAAATTACACTGACACGGACTTTATTATTATAAGTTGTCTATGGACTCTATCTCGCGTATAGAGTGTATAACAATATACTTCACACGGTATGGTACAGCTGAACCTAAAATCCTGATATTTTGAATGTAGGTTCTTTATATAAGGTAAGTAAACATTAAGAAAGGAATTTTTGAAATTCCACTCCTAAGAGGGTAAATCAGGGTATTAAAGTATGCGTGAACGAAGCCGGGTGCAAAAGCTAGTGTTGCTATAAAGTGGTAACTGGATAGTGACGTTACATCGAGCCGCTCTCGGAATGCAAGACCTTGTTATCTTAGACCATGAGTCAAAGCAGAGATTCCGCCAATGTCAAGTGTTTCGAGAGACACGTTCAGAAATGGATTGGCTGCTGGTTAATAAAGTTCTTTCATAACATATTTCATTTCCACTTTGTCTTTATCACATACATCTTCATTAAAATAATTCTATGTTCAAAACGTCTTCTTTGACAGACGTCATCTCTAAAGTGCATTATTCGGTGTTTGCGTCAAAAGGGCGCCGAATTAATGACGACAAATTGCGTCCACCCCATGAAATATCGCCCCGGTCCGCGTCGCGATTCATTCTCATTTGGGCGGGTAATATATAAAATGTTTAGGATTACCCGCAATGAAGGATTTAAGGATTTAGTATTGAGGTTGAGGATTTATTTCTTGAAATTTTGTGAAAAAGAATCGTGTCTTTGGTAAGCGAAACTGAGTTTGGTTTGTTTTGTAATTTGTACTAGAATAAATTGAGGTTGAAATGATTTGATTTATTCATTTGACCAGTATAGCTTGAACTGTCATTGTATGGATATTTATACAATGATAGGTCAAAATATTTGTATACGATAAACTACCACGTTTTTTAAACACATAAGTTGTGTGTGTGTTGTAACCCCTGAACCTGTCAGGCAGTCACCTCACCGACGGGCCAGCCGTAGACCATGAGAATCTCAGGGCGCCGTAAAGAAAATAAGTTAAATAAATAAATAAATTTAGACAAAGATAAATAAATAAAAGTTAAAAAAGATAATATGTGTGGGTGTGTGCTTGGGATACCCAGGGTGCTCTTCAGAAGAAACGAATACTCCTCAGTAATGCATTCATATATTAACAAATAAAAATTATAAATACAGGTAACAAGATAATTACATAGGTGGGTTTTTTTTTTTACTAATCCCACCCACACGCCCACCGCTGTAACTCCTGTACACCAGGATCAACAGCAGTGACCCACGAACACACCGAGTTATGACACTCGGGAAGTCCCAGGAAAAAATATTAACTGTCTTGGAACCCGCAACGAAATTAATCAGAAGAAAATCAGGAGGAGTTGGAAATATGATAAGTCCACTTCCCTCCCCAGCAAAGCGGGAGACAAAATGAAGTCAAAATAGGCAGACACCTTTTTTTAAACCGGGAAGCACCACGGATAAAGTATTAGGGGTCCTAAGTGAGCTATATTTGATTATTATAGTATGTATGGCAGAATCGCCTAAACGCACGGAAATTCACCGCAGTTGACACAAGATCCCCATAGTATACCGCCCCAGATGTAATTTGTAAGCTATTTAGCATTGTGTTACGTTCATTGTACCAAAGACTACACTCCCAGAGAACATGATGAGCCGACTGTTCACAGCTAGTATCGGGTGTTGAGCATTGACACAATGGTGAATCGACTAATTTAAATGAGTGTAGCTTGCTCTTAAAGTTACCGTGGCCCGTAAGAAATTGAGCGACACAGTGATCTACCTCGAGCCATGTCCTCGACATCCGTTCGCGAACAGATGGAAAGAACTGGTAGAGGTGGCGCCCCTTAGATGATTCGTCCCATCGTTGTTGCCATTCATCCATTAGGTCGTCATAGACATTGGATTGCTGTTGAAACAACCTTATGATTTTATCGCGGTCTCGTACGCCCAAAAAATCGCATAGGTGGGTTGTCACTGGCTTAAGAAATATATTATTCTACAGTAAAAAACCACTCTTCGGTGTCGCTGGACTGCAGACAGACACCCAGACGAACTCCCAACCCCTTTCAGACCTCAGGCGAGGGTCTATTCGGGCTTCTTATGATGATCTTGAAAAACAGATTAAATTATATCACCTTATGTGGGTGAAATAAAAAAAGTAAGTACTTTGTATTATATGTGTCCCAGTGAAGAATCCTTGGGACACGTAAGTGAGCTAGGTGGTGAGCTGCGGGCTGCCTCAGACGATATTCCTGCCAGGATTTATCCTCACAACCCAGGATGTGTGCTCCGTAATCTTTTGGTTCTGTCCGGAACCATGAACCCTACACAGAAAATACATCTCCTAGACACACATTCAAAGAAAATAAAGACATGGTTAAGATTAATTTATAGGTTATATTTGATTTTTTTACCTCAGACGGGGAATTTGAAGATTACAGCAGCGTTTCACTTTACACAGCGAACAACAATCACGAGGCTTATGCAGGATAATCACAATAGGCAGAGAACTGAAGACAGTGAACCAGTCATCCACAAAATCCTCGTTTATAAAGACTTGGAAACGAATGTTCGAGAACATCCCACCACTTTTTCAGCTAAACATGAGCACCACTCACTCCGATATATTCTAATATAAAGGCACCATTTCGCGAAGTGAACAATTGCATATCAATTAATACTAAAAAGGTTATTCTTAAACTTTGAACTATGCGAACTGTCAACACATTTTGTATGACGCAGTGCAGAATAACGCCCTCTGGTGCCTCTTGGATGCACTGTTCGGCCGGTCGAACCAATAGCAAGAGTGTAACACGCCGTGAGGTCGCTGTGCTCACCTTTTTTGTTGATATAACTACATTTTAATAGCATTTACAAAAACAAATGCTACAGTGTTTGCTTAAAAATGAGTAGAAAATAAATCATCCACACTGAACATTTACTGATGCTTTTGGGGCCTTTCAAAGCCCGCCCGGATCATCTCGCCTCCTCACAGGGGTTTTTCAAATTCTGTTTCTTGCATATTTACTCTAGCATAAGTAAATCTTTTAAATTTAAATCATTTTAGTACATCTGATATTAGATAATTTGTTTTTCAACTCCACTAATTAGTTCCTTCATGTGTTCAGTCATTTGGTAAATTAGTTCTGAATGTAGTTTGTCTTAGAGAATACCACCATTGCATCGTCTTGAGATAGAGTTATTGATTTTGTGCTAGTCCCTTTGCTATGTGGAATTAACGATGGTTGGCGTATACAATTCAATATACAATGCCAGCCTAACATATTTTTATAAAATAGTTATTAGGTTAATAAATTAATGTTATGAAAATGGTTGAGATTTCATGTTTTTATTTACTAGTTTATTGGTGCTAATTCTGTTGTCGCGTTACTAAACTACAATTTGTCTTCTTTTTCCATAATGATATTTTTGTATGTATAATCTTAAGTCGTTCTTTTATTTTGTTAAAATTTTACTTGTCTTTCTACACGTTTTAATTATACTTTAATATATGTTTTATATATAATCGTACAATAAAAGTACTCATTGTTTGTCAGATAAATGGGGAAGCTCTAAAAAAAAAAGTGAGGCCCAAAGATGAAATGAACTATTACTTTACAGACACATCAAAAACACCTTAAGTGCATGACATTAATCTACAATCTAGTGAAAAAAAACGTAAACCTTACTAAGTAATTTGAAAACTTCGATGAAAGAAACCTTCAGCTGTAATTAGTGGGGTGTCGTTGTTTCTATATATTTTTTATTTAAGCCCTGATCAATTTAATTGGGCGAGTTCCACAAAGTTCCGCTAGTAATTAAAAACAAACCCTCGGCTCCTTGTCTCTGCTAGGGCTTTGATGAGTTGTGATTGACTTAGCTATAATTATACCTTTTATTTATACCTATGTAAAGTTATAAATATGTATGTACTTTGCTTTCAACACTAGTTATATATTTTGCTCTAAATTACTGAGACAAAAATCATCCAGTATTTAGTAAGGCTATTTAATATCATTTGGTGTGGTCTTCCACGGCCTCTGGTGTTGGGGAAATCGGTGTTAAACAAATCTTTAAATGCTTTTAACTAAGTCAGTGAGGGTCTGAAGGTCTAAACCTCTTGACCCTCCTTGCTATTCAAAGTTTAGCAACATCCTTGTGTATCTTGTGTTGCAAATGTCTTTAGGCGAAGATATTTACTTACAATAAGGCGACCCATATGTTCAATTGCTAACTCTCATTTAAAAAATTTGCACCTACTGCATCTTTTTTCTACATCACCTGAAGGTCGACTGGATGAGAATGCCACACGACATTATGTCCGCCTTTTGAACAATAGGTGCAACCAGTTTAAATAAATAAATGTTAAATTTTCTAAGTTTCACAAATTTCTCACATCTCAATATTTAGTAGTTTTTGTCTCAACTAGAAAAGCAAAAGTAAAAGCCTTTTTGAAGACATTATAATATTATATATGTATATCGCTTATATGTATATCTAGCTGAACCCCGCGGTATTACCCGCGGTTATTGTCGTACCGCAAGTAAGGCCGCGGGACAAAGTTATTCCCTGGATCATCAGCTACCTGCCAGTGAAAGTCCCGTCAAAATCGGTCCAGCCGTTCCAGAGATTACCCGGACAAACAACAGACAGACATACAATTTTTTTTTTACTATATTTTTGTTATATGTACCGTGTATATATACATATACATTTAATAAGAAGCGGTTATTTTAATATTACAAACAGACACTCCAATTTTATTTATGTGTATAGATAAGTAACATACATTTTTAAAATATATACTATCTACTATAGTGTGTTTTTTATTTCTACTAAAAAGTTTGATAAAACTGCAATTCTATTACGTGTGTTTTATTCATAGAGACACAAAACGAATTCAAGTTTATAGATAAAAGTTCAATAATGACATCGAATACCCATCATCAATAATTTTCCACCCGAGTACGGCATTGTCATTTTCCAATACAGGGGTTATTTGCGTTAAGCCACCACCACCACTAACCACCGCATTGCATGTCGCGTTGGCAACAAAATTGTCAACAGACTACAATCGTAGTTCTAAATAAGAAAAGTTCAACGGAACGCTTCAGTATAGTAATGTATGAATGGATGGATGGATGAATATACTTATGTATGAATCGGTTACAGTGGTAACCATATTTAAAAAAGTTATATATGATATTAAAGCTTCTGTCTGTGTTCGAAACCAAACCTTATAAAATGTATTTGTTATGGCAACACTGTGTGATTGTGTTTTGGCAAATGTCAAAGTGTCACAAATTTAACCACACACAGTTCAGGAATTAGGACGATAATAGCGGAGTCGTGATTTAGAATCGGCCCAATTATTTATTTTGAAATTTATTATATTTAGCTCTCGACGAGGATTAGAATGGCCGTCGAGATTTCACGGGCTAATAGAATAGCCATTCGAAAAGGCCATTTTAAAAACTTAGTGTAATTGTCGGTTGGCGAGGTCGCGTTCGACCTTCGAGTGTAGATTATAAACTACCTGGTGTAGTGTTCAAGGATCTGCGCAGGACACAGCGTCACAGGGGGCCCCCTAACTACTTCGGATGTCAACGCAGCCGTACACTCGGTTATTGAGAAGTTATGTAATTATAAGGTAGAGAGAGGTATCTCGCCTGCGAGTGCTTAGCTAATGTTTATGGGCCGTATAAGGCTATTCACAAGGTTCCTGCCACTCCAAAGGAAGCAGCACTGGTGGTCGGATTAAACAGTCTGACTGCTATGACATGACAAAGGTTGTGAGTTAGATTGAATTCATTTCTTTGAGGAGTTTTTCATTTTCACAAATGTATCGATGTCAGGGAAAAGATGGTAGTGATTAATGCTCCGCCAACTACAACTCACATAGAAACGAGATTTCGATGTCTTCTTATGAATAGATATCAGTGGCCTATTTATTAATTTAATATTTATTTTGTACGTAACACGTTGCCTGATACAAAGTACTTTTTCGGTTTGGCTAAAATCCGTTTTATAACTAAGCCAATAGTAAAAGAAATCAACCGTTCACTTAACTCATGAAAAAACGTCAAACCGTGCAAAAAACTTAAGAAATTGTGTCGTGTCGACGATATCAAGATCTCATTTTGGCACAAAAACGACAATAGCTCTGAAACATTCTGTACTCAAGTGGCAAATATATCCAGTTAAAATTACGAAACAAAAAGTACTGGCAATATGGTCGGACAGCATCGCGCCCGCGGCCACGCTCCTTATGAAATCTGTATAAAAAATATCTACAGGGATGAATTCGGGAGGTCTCGGGGATGTTTATGGAGGCATGTCTTTGTGAGTGACCTATAACTATAATATGAATTCTTTCAGCAATGAAGAGGGATGTTAATACGACTTGTTTTTTTCTTTTGTGCACATATGCTAAAGCGTTAGGGTTCGTGGACTTTTAAAACGCCTGGTCAGAAAACTTCTAAAAATAATTGCAACATTTACTTTATGTTGTTCATTGACTCCTAGTTGAACTAAATGTGGATATTCTTAATTATTTCACTTATTACCAATTATTACAGTTAGATACTTTTATACTACTACGTCATTCTTAGGCATACGAAGGCCCTTCGTTTGCCTAAGAATGACGGGAAATAATAGAATGAAAAAAGGCAGGTGAAAACTACAAATTAATAAAAACACTTTCATGTAGATACAGAATCACATAATTCTGTAGTTACCAATATGTAGTAAATTTCTTGAAAAAGAAGAATTGTTTATGATAAAAGAAGTAATTATTTGTCAAAATCACATTATTGATTAAAATCCATAAATTAAAACATTACGTCTTAAAATTTAGTGCTAAGTCCATCTCTGTCTTCACAACTTTGCCGGAGCTCGTGCAATTAACATAATTTTTGCATCTATAAGCTTCATTCCTGGAGATTCTGTGACGAGTTCTATTTCTTTGTAACACTCGATGTCTCTTTAAGCTTTCAGCTACTTAGTTTAATGCTCAAAAGCGTCTGAAAATCAAGTCCTTGCCGCTCTAATATTGAGCAATGAAAAATGTGAGGAGAGAGGTTATGTATCGATTTTAGGTGCACGGTTCAACTGGATGGATAACCTGCCATGATATGGCATTAGTAGTGTTTCTCCTTATACTCGTTCCCGTGCATGCAGTTCCCATGCAGGTGAGTCGTCGAGCCAGTCGAGCCCGTTGAGTGGAGCCAGCAATGACTGTAGACAGCTCGACTATTGATGATAACACGGCTGCAGGGAAAAACAATTCCATTATTTTTAAACCAAGGGGGTTTAAAAAAATGGAATTGTTTTCCCCCCTGATTTTAAGGGCACCTGGGATTCTTGTAATGTAGGTGTCCACGGACGGTGGTAGGTGTTTATCATCAGTTTCGGAACTGCTTGTTTGCTGTTTTGTGCCATAGAGGAAAGAAACAGAATAATCACGGGCAAGCCTTATTGCACTTCAAGCACTTTAGAGTTGTATATTTTGCAGGTCGAGTTGTTTATGGCTGAAAAATCGGAGTGTTCTAATCCTCTTTGAAAAATACTTAAATTCTCTTGCCCACCTTAAATAATTAGTACTTAAGATATAATGAGGCGCTCATAGCCCAGTTGCACTCGGTGATTAATAACAATCATCGAAGGTAAGTAACGACGGCGCAGTCATTACATGGATGGGTGACCGCTGGTGGAACGATACCATGAGCGTCTCCGTGATTCGGAGGCCACGTTAAGCAGTCGGTCCCGGCTGTTATCGTAGGATAAGAGTCGTGAAGCTTAGTTGCAGGCCTTTAGGCGGCTTGAAAACATGAAACGGCAAGATTATATGGCCACAACGTAGTCTTGCCAGTCCCCAAACCGCATTTGGCCAGCGTGGGGATGTATGGCCTTAACCCCCCCGTTTCTGGGAGAAGACCCGAGCCCAGCAGTGGGACGTTATGAGTTGTTGATGATGATGAATAAAATATGGTTAAAGATCATTACTTGGAGACATAATCCTAATCTCAGTGGCTGTACATGACTAAATGCAGTCTATTTATGGATATGTATTGTGTTTATTTGTATTGTGTATGCGTTTGTGTATATGTGTATGTATGTTTATGTATGTATTTTATAGTTGAACACCATCATAGCTTGAAAACACCTACACTACCCTTTATTCCGTTTTATTTCTTTCTCCAGTCAATATATCCATCCAAAGGTTTGCTTTTGGCAATAAGGCCGCCCATTGTACACATCTTCTTGAATTTTATAAGTGTAGCAATTTGTAATTGGTGTACAATAAAGTATATTCTATTCTATTTTATATAATGACCTGTGTAACATGTTTGATTGATACTCTGTCAATATTTTATAATCTGTGGTTAGACAATATTTGATGGTACTCTGTGGCTACGCACGGACATGGTGGTGATGTGTTGTGTGAATCGTGATTCCTTTTATAAATATCTTTATTGTAAAGCACCGGAGATAACAAATAAAAGGATATAATATACAACCCAACACTTTTTTACAACTTGGCTATAATTATGTTCTTAGTACACATTGCAGAAGTAATAACATGGTTCATAGCCTATAGTTGTCAGAGGGAGGTGTTTGCTCTGGGAACATTAGCATAATTACACGGCAAGCAGCCACTGTGTGACGTCATCAACTGACTAGTCAAGTTATATTGACACGATGCAGTATTTGGAGTAAACAATAGCGATGGATTAAGTAATTAATTTTAACATAGTCTTTATTGACGCTAAAAATTAATTACCGAATATTTTAATTATTTTAGTACGACTACGTACGACAAGTAATAAAAAAAAGTAAAAACTAAAACCCAACTACGACAAAAAACGACGCTGAAAAAGCATGAAATAAGTTTCAAAAGCCGTAGTCACGCGTTGTTAAAGTGTTATTTTTAAGTAAAATGTTTTGGTGCCTCTATAGCCGGGGTTCCCAAAGTGTGCGCCGCGGCGCCCTGGGGCGCCGCAGGAAGTAGCGAGGTGCGCCGCGAGTCGGTCTTCTATCATTATCCGAAAGGGTTAATTATTTGCGGGTATCCATACCGCAACAATATTTTGACCGCTGGCATCATAGGTTCTTAATGCGATCCGACGCGGTGATTTTCAGTATAATAAGAATGTACTCTTAGGCGGTGACACGCGAATCCAAAGCGATACGATGCGACGCAGCGCTAAAGTTAACTTCAAAAGCTTCAACATTTTCATTTCCTTTGCAACGTCATATTTGTGTGAAGCTGGATTTTCAGCAGTAGCCGTAATCAAGAACAAATATTGCTCAAGAATTAAGGTGGGGCAACAAATGAGAGTGGCAGTCTCAAACCTTATCCCACGCTTCGAAAAACTGGGCGCAGAATACCAGGCTCACGTCTACTATTATTGAGAAATTATTGTTTTTTATTTTTGTGTTTCTTAAGTTTCTTTCGTAGATATTTTGTTGCAATTCTGATTTTTATAAGAAATAAATACGTGTTTTACCGTGGATGTTTAAATTTTTGTGCCTTGCAACCAATAATAACTACTATTGTAGGTATATAATTTTTTTGATACTATCTATTTCTAATGGCTAGGTACGGGGGGGGGGGGGGGGTGCCGTGACAATATTGTAATCTTGAAAGTGCGCCGTAGGCTGAAAAAGATTGGGAACCCCTGCTCTATAGTATTTATTTCTATGCAAAGTATATTTTAAATAGGTACCAGAGAAATTTCACAATTTTCGAATAAATACGGACAAAGTCGCGAGAAAATGTTACTAATATATATATATTTGAAATGTACAACTAACGCCCTTTCCAATTATACCAAACACGACCTATTTATCTAATTTTTTTTTTATATACTACTTTATGACGGCTAGAGGGCTCCACATTTGATTCAGTGACACTTCATGTAGGCTATAACCAGAAGACAATCATGACGCTTCTAACGACATCTCATTTGTCCAGTTCTAATGAGTAGTTAAGGAGCTATGAGGGAACAAATGAACATACACACATACATACATACATACATGCACACACACATAGCCTGTCAAAATCATAACCCTCCTTTGGCTTTGCCGTAGTCGGGTAAAAAGAGCTCTTGCTGAACGGAGCTCTTTTTAGCATATAGGTAATATTAGCGCAATTAATTAATATGGCCAAAACCTCGTTTCTAAGATACCTATGTCTATCAGTGAATGAAATCTAAACAATAAAATAAATTAATTGTAATAAGTATATTTTTGAGGTCCACTACTACCAAACAGTGATTTCGGTATTTCGAAGGTCAAACATTAATTATAATATTAATTTACTACTTGGTCTTTTTTTTAATGAAATAGGTGAAACAGCAACACCCATCGAGACCTGCACCATGCAGCTCTAGATATATCGGAGAAGTGCAAGTGCGATTAACTAAGTGGCAAGCTTAGTAGTTGATGAAAACCGGTTTTGTTGTTTTTTGGATGGTAAAAATAGATAATATATTGTTTTAAACTTTCATGGTCAGTAACATTAAAAATAGGAATCTGCGGGATTGCTACCATGTACCTTTTTGTTTGTGAGTATCCGATATTTCGGCGCTGTTGCAAGCGCCATGATCACGGAGTAACTTAAGAGTTACTCCGTGATCATGGCGCTTGCAACAACAAGTATTCCATCACAGATATTGGCGTATGCCACCGCGCTCGGTACGTTTGTTCCTATAAATATATGCATAGGTACTATTTTATAAAAATGCTACTATTTCCGCTAAAACTTTCTTAGGTAGCTCATAAAAATGTTTTGTATTGAATACGTTATTGAAGATAACTATCTATTTTTAAAATAGGAATCTGCGAACTTAAGAGTTACTCCGTGATCATGGCGCTTGCAACAGCGCCGAAATATCGGATACTCACAAACAAAAAGGTACATGGTAGCAATCCCGCAGATTCCTATTTTAAAAATAGATAGTTATCTTCAATAACGTATTCAATACAAAACATTTTTATGAGCTACCTAAGAAAGTTTTAGCGGAAATAGTATCATTTTTATAAAATAGTACCTATGCATATATTTATATGAACAAACGTACCGAGCGCGGTGGCACACGCCAATATCTGTGATGGAATACTTGTTACAAGTACATACGCATAGAAAATTGTTTCGGAAACGCAGTAGGTACTACTCTTTCGTAAAAGCTTATTATTAGTGGGTATGAGAACTTGTACCTAAATTACATAATTTATACGTAATTAATTTAAATACACTGCATAAATCTAATTTAGATCACACAAACCTAACAAAAATACATAAACCATGAAAATTTATTTTTAAAGAGATACGACAAGTATGATGACGGATAATTCAAAAATTGTCTTTGTTCTATGTTTAGTTTTATAAAAGTTCGTTCCTAACGTTCACAATAAATATTGTATTTAGCTTAGAACCTGACATGAACTACATTTTGGAAACTACATTTTTCTGTAATAGGAAAATACGTCCGATGCAATTAAATTACGGTTTTATGAGTATTAGTCGTTGTCATTAATTTCATGAAAGGATTGTTTCATCATTGAGTACATTAGAAAGATAATGGCTTGTTGCTATTTTCGTAGAATTTGAATTGCTTCTTTCTGTCTTTCAGACAAGTTTTAATCGTGTTTTACGTCAAAATAAATATGAATATATGTATATAACATTATTGTCACTGACTGTACCAAAAATATAGGCGAGTTCTTGCTTTCAGTTGAGGTGTCGGCGCATATGATACTCTGAGAGCTTCGGGATGGGCAAACACGCCGCTATTGTTGTACTGATGGATAGAGTGCGTGCACTTAGCGGCTGCAATCCAACCCGCGGCACAAACCGCGTGATGATTTGTGGCAATCATTTTTATTGTAATGTTAGCAGTACAATGTAATGTAATGTAACACTCTGTGCGCGATTGTACGTTGTCAAAACATGGGTATATATTATTGTATGATAAAGGAGATATGGTAGTCTTTTCTGTTATCTAAGATGTGTGAATAATGTGGTCGTAACATTATGTATCTATATTTTATACATATTATTAGTTTTCCATTGTTATTCGTATCTGAATCGGTTAACAAAATATATTGGAAAAGATCTTTAGTATTCTATTTCAGGTAAATTGGTATACCAACTATCTCTTTTAATTTAAAGTGTCACAACTAAAATGTTCAAAGGGTTTAATGTTTTTGTTACCATTGAGATCATTACATTGCTTTGTAAAATAAAACTTTTTTAAAATGGTACATAACCTGTCCAAATATTTGAGTTTAATTATTTTTCAAATTCAAAATCATTAATTCAAGACTCCAAGTGACATTTATGAGCGTTAAATTGAAGCTATAGTTAAAAAATCATAGGTCGACATAAACAGACGCCACAGCATGTGCTGTGTTGTCAAGGTAAATTAGGTGAAAACACCAAAATCTTGTGTCGACCTGTAGCTGCCAGTTTTCTAAATGCGTGGAGCCTCATGAGAAGAATACAGGCAAAGAAACAAAGAAACTCATGGCCACTTTTTCTATCAATTAGTACGATTAAGCCCAGAATTACACATCAAACAGTAAGTTTGTTTGCTTGTTTTGTTTTTAGGTCTAACTGGTCTACCGATTATATCAATAAATTTGCCTAAAAGTATATAGAAAAGAATGTAGGGTACTCGATTGAAGATTAAGTCCGATTCCGAAAAAAACTAAAGCAAATATGTATTTATTACACATAGTTGAAAATAGTTAATATGTTAACAGCGGAGTCTTGTTTATATCGATATAATCTTAATCCAGACCTTGAGTCGGAACGTTAACAACACGAAGGGATTGGAGTATATAAACACAGATTACCTAAATAGGGTCCCACCGCAAGATGATAATCGTTTGCGGAGGACCATTTAGCTAAAAGCCTCTATTGTTATCCCCTCAAACTGTTCACGTTTACACTATTACGTATACGAAGAGCATTCACGCAATCACATCGTCTTTAAAATTTGATTCTCTAAGATGCTTTGTTTTTAATATTCACCTGAGTTCATGTTCTGTAATAAACCACAAGCCTATAAAATAGTCTACACAAATAATATATAATTAAAGCATCTACTTTTTATTTCCAATTTTATCATATTGATTGGAGACTAAGAAGTTCACGAGCATATACTGATGATATTATTGTAAAGTTTCAACGATAACTATACCAGGAGCACTCACGGAGCACACAGGAATATAATTACTATCTAATAATACGAAATCTCATGAGTTAACAAACGTCAAACCGACCATCATAGCGTTAGTGTACTAGCTGAACCACGCAACCTCGTTTGCGTCTCCTATTGCCCGTAGCGCGATAATTTTCCCCCCTTTTTGAAACAATATCCATTGGTTCTCCGCTCCTAATTATCTTAGCGTGATAATATATAGCCTATAGTCTTTCTCGATTAATGTACTAACCAACACTAAAATATTTTTTTTAATCAGACCAGCGGTTCCTGAGATTGACGCGTTCAAGCAAACAAACAAACTCTTCAGCTTAATATATTAAGTATATAGATTAAAATAAAAGTATGTAACTCTACTGTCGGATTTCTTTAGAGCCTTGTTTTAGTTTAGTATTAGACGGCCGTATGTGAGTCATTGCAGGGTATTTGTTTTTCAAAGTAATTTCAGTAGACAATCAAATAAATTCTAAACTCAGTCCTAATTGAATAAAAAAAAAAGTAAAAACAATTGTGATCAATTCAACAATATTTTCTTCGTCAAACCAATACAGAAACAGATGCTTATGGAAATGAAATCCCTTGATAACAAGCCTCTCTTCTCATACCGAAGTCCTGGAGAGCCTCTTATTGTAATGTCCTTGTGAAGTTTGTCTAATTCCGTCTCATTGCTGACGAGAACTCACAAGTATGCTAAATGTTTCAACTCTCGACGTTCAATTAACACGATATGAATTTTAATGAGGATATTTATTCATGACAATTTTGAGTGTGAATATGTTTGAGTGGGGAATTAGCGGACTCTCATTTTTGTATAATGTCAAATTATTACCTTTTATATTTAAATAATACTAGCAAACCCGCTCAGGGTCACATGCGTCTCTCAAAAAGAATATTTTTTACCCTTTTTTTGTAAAAAAAACATTGATGCTCAACCATTGTATTAAATGAGTAAGATTAAATGGGGTATCAACACGTTTTTTTTATTCGAACCAATTTTTTTGAAATAAGTACCTTTTTAATTTTTTACTTAAAATAGTAGTGCTTTTGGAACGAAAATTTAAGAGTAAAATATCATTTTTACAAATAGATGAAACTAATAAAAACTAAGTTCGTTATAAAACTAGAATATTTACTATCAGAGACAAAATTTGTTTGAGTTGTTTTCAAGTATATATAAGTTGGTACTATCACTGACTTTCACAGGGATGAAAGTTAAGATTTCCTCAAAGATTCAAAGATAAGTCACGCTTGCTCCGTACCGGTGGCGGTACACACCAGGGCCATTAACTTGAAGCTGTGTTAAACAGCTTAGTTTTAATACGAGAACTTGGACAGGATAATGAGACGGCGCCCGCAGGAATAACTGGCCCCGAGTTAAGTGGATGAAGGGATTATTATTTTGCGGATGGATGGTCAGCTCCTTCTAGCTTATTATTTCGCAAGAGACGTCTGAGAAATAACATAATGTTCTGTTTAAATATTTCTTTATTATTTCATGCAATTGTCACAATTGAAGAACTTGAAGAGAATAACTGGTAAGTAAATCAAAGTGAACTTTTTAATTTGTCAATTATTTTAGATGCGCGATAGAGAAGAGAAATTCTTTAATTTGTTGCTGATGCATGATGAGTTTTATTAAGTTTAAAAAAACTTTATTTGAGAATACATTTGAGTTTTCTGTACGTAGCCAGAAGATGTTGTAGTTGAAACTTAATTGTTTTACTACTATTAATGAAGAATTTAAATACTACAGGGCGTTTTCCTGTACAATATTTTTTTGTGGGCCTAAACATAAAAACAATCAAATAAGAATTTTTATTTGTGATTTCATTTATTAAGATACCTTTAAGAATAAGAAACGACACATAAATTTTATTCTTATTAGAAAGAAGTCTATCTGCCTAGTGACCGTTTTACGTTATACCCAATAACTTTTTAATAATATAATTGTATTGTTACACTGACAAAGAACTTGTTGCTCTTAACATAACATCCCTTTCAAATAGTAATGTACTTCCACATTAGTTTAGAGATAATGTTGTATTGTATTAAATAAGCCTTCATCCACTATCCATTAGTAACATTAGGAGAAAATCTGTATTTCTCGTAGACAAGACGCCTACGAGTTACGTCATCGGCTACGAATTCAATGCTACTTTCAATAACAGCGTATAATTTATCTATGTGTATTGTAATGCTACTTATTCATCCTTATTTATCTGAGCGTGTATTGTAATGCTACTTATTTATCTATTTTCATCCGAGCACGTATTGTACAGGTCTGAGTAATGGCTGCGCATAAAAGTTGCGGACAATTATGGCGGTCCCTAACAGATACAAAACGGCTCGCATTATTTACACAAGTTGGATAATTTAGTGGCAAAATTTTTCCCTCATTGTGTTCCCAAGACCTTCGACCTTCCTGTTTGGTATACCAGAAGAGTTTAGATGTTATCTTAAGAATGTTAGCAACGTATGTTGAAATTTAATCTAAAGTGACTTTTTTTAATTTTTTCGATTTCTCCTAAATTCCGTTTTTTTTTCTAAAATGTGTGAGTGTTTTTTTTTTATGTTTGGCCCTGCCATAATGACTCTACTCTGCCTGATGGAAAGCATAAGCAGAATCCAAGAGTGATGGTCACCATACTGCGAACGCAGACAATGCAACAATGCAGCATGGTGACCCACACCATGGCGGGCTAGTGATGCTTCTGCATCATTGGGCCTCCGGTCTCGCACTCACCAACGAAACACGACAGCATGATCGCTGTCATTTTACGTTGATTTTCTGTGCGAGGGTAGTACCGCCCCGGTCGAGCCGGCCCGTTCGTGCTGAAATCAGCGTGGCTCTACTACCTTGTAAAGTGTGTTAAAAGTTGTAAAATGAGTGAGTTCCAAGTTTTAAACTGGCACCAAAAATTGGCACAGAAAGAAGGAACCAAAGCGAAGAGTACAAGAACGTAGGTCTACCACTCTGAAACGGTGAAGTCACCGTTTCAGAGTGATAGACCTACGTTCTTGTACTCTTATTTAATAAAATATAAAGTTTTGGAAGTCCAAAACTTTATATTTTATTAAATAATCGGCTTTAAAATGTGTGGTTTACAGTGTTAGAATAGAAATGTAAAAAATAAAAAAGTATCTTTTACAAGTACTTTAACTTAAAAAACTGTTTATGTTTGCTTTCTATTCATCCATATAACTGTTAGTTATCTTGGAGGAATATGACGATTTTTAAATTGAAAATGTCTTTTCGTGGATTTAGTGGCATGGAAGTGTGCTGTCAAACTTAGATACGATTCGACGTTGGACACTTTCAAAGTATGCGGAACCTGCATGAATGATCATCGGTGCGAATTAGATCGGTAGTTCTTGCGGTGCGAGAGTAAAACTAGCAAGCAATAACTATTTATATTATCTTGACTTTCTCCTCGCTCTGCGAAAATATTTTTTCGAACTCCGTAGAATCATTTTTAATCCGATAGTCGTTTGAGGCAAGAAATCTGTATATACGTAAATCTATTCCGCACCATAGGAACGCACCACAAGTCAAATTTAATAAAAAGGTTCAATGCGTTGCCTTCAGAACGCTATTAAATCAACAACAAATTCAAATTACTCGCCCTGGCTCTACTACTGCATATTTTACACTTTCCCTAACTATAGAAAGTCGTAAAATTATGCTTATTACAATTAAATAAAGCTCATTTTGATATAAAACGACTGAAGAATTTAAAGTGGCCTGGTAAACTAGTTGCATATTTCAAAATGCCTACCAACTTTTGTTTGGTGTTAAATTAACTTTTATTGCGCTTTACATAAGGTTGAAATTAGTCTGTAGGTTTGGGGCGAAGGCATGGTGTAGGATACAAAGCGACAGGCTTTGTTCCGCGGTCAGCAATAAGAGGAAAGGGCACCATCTGCCAGCCGCTTTCCTATCCGGACGCCGACTTCCGGTCAGAGTTGGTTGAAATTTTGATCAGGATATAATGCGGCTTATTATGCGAATGCCTCGTGTAGTTTTTCTTCACTCTCTTTTTAGTACATCGAGGTGAAATGGAGGCTTTTTAATTCGGCATGTTCGTGACTCACGTTAAAGTTAGGAATTTTGTTCAGAACAATTTATACTTTTTTTTGATGCACACAGCTACACATATCACTAAAAATATCTTGAACTAATAAGTAGATTAATCATACGGGTTTTCATATGCGATTGTATATGATTTATTAATTTGTATATGTGTATTTATAAATATACAATCAAGTTAATCAGCAGTCAGTTTACTATGGCAAAGAATGTACCTAGTTCGTTGAGTTTTTGAGACCGAGTTATTTAACACATACAGAAAAGAATGTTAAGTGTGAAAATAAAAATATCGGATATGACATAAAAATTAATACAAATCAACAACATACCTAGATATGTACTCTGTTAAAATAATTTAAAAAAATACATATTTAAGCAGCGTCAAAAAGCGTTGAGAAACTAATCAAATCTGTGCACTGGTTCGGAGTCCAAGCAATTTGCTCTCTGGTAACCTAATTGTGCTCTCGAGAACTTAAATTAAGTTTCTTGTTATTAGAGATGCTGCAGCGTTCTGTCATATCGTCCAAATTAGTGTGTATTTTGTAAGATATCTTACGAATAATGTGAAGAGTTATCCTGAATTCATGCTGCTGAGAATGAGATTCAATTCCTAGATCGAACCAAAAGTTTGTAAGATCTGCAAATGTGTGTTTCGAAGTTTAGGGGTTTTCTATGTATAATCTATACTCTATAGGTACAAATAAATAAAATTAGAGTGTCTGTTTGTAAGATTAAAATAACCGCTTTTTATTAAATGCTTATATATGTAATGAAATGCCATTTCATTAAATTGAATTTGCCGAGCTTCGCGCGTGTCTTAGTTTGTCTGTGATTAAAGTGGTAATGAAAGGATATAATTGAGGAGGCGATATTAGTGAACTTTAATGCCGTTGCTTTGTATTTTCAGGTGAGACAAAAAAAAACTAAATTTGTTGTAATATTGTAAAAGTAAAAGTGTGTCAAATAAAGCTTTGTATTTTCAGAGAAACAGTTTATGTTTAATAAAGAAAATCCTCAACAATATGGCTTATATGTATACACGATACATATACCAAAATAACATTTTTTATGATTTTTGTCTGTCTGTTTGTTTCGGAATGGCTGGATTGATTTTGACGGGACTTTCATTGACAGGTGGCTGATGACATAAGGAGTAACTTAGGCTACTTTTTTAGACAAGCTTCGTCAATAACCGCGGGTGACATCGCGGGGTTCAGCTGTTATGTATTTTTTGTATATTTGCAATAATGTATGAATGTATTTCAATTATCTAGTACTAGCTCTGCTGTTCTAGTTTGGACCAAGATGACGTTGTGACTCGTGTTGTGAACAAGTGGTATGTAAACTGATATTGACTGCATTGATGGTGTACACTGATGACGTCATGGCTTAAGCCGTCACAGCTTTCTGCTGCGCTGATTATTGTGCGTTCATATCCCACTTCATAAGAGTATAACAGTTTGTGTGATACAGGAAATGTTATTCTGAGTCTGTGTGTTATTTGTGTCCGTTTCATGTGTGTTTTGAAGTCCTCTACCACACAGGTCTTACTCCTAGTGCGAGAGCAGTCTTTTCAATGAATAAAACAACTTATACTCAAAGTATGGAGATGGACATATTAACCTTTATTCTTAGATGCATTCTTCATGTCCCAAAGAGAGACAAGGTTGGGGAATAATACCCCATTCCAGGTCAGTAGGTATATCCTATGATGTTATAAAATATAATATTGACGGAGCAATATGTTCGCTTGAGGAGTCGATATCAGTGTTTGCGCCTGGGGCTTGTCCGGGCCTCGAGCACATATCGTTTTATTTACGGACGGACGGACGAACGCCAGCGACAATGTAGACACGGTATAACAGAGAGCTCCGACATAGTGGACGTTTAGGAAATATTGAGTAGACATGTAGATGTATTGTTCTCAACCTGTATTACAAAGTGATGTGTACAAATATAAAAGTGAATTTCATTGCACTGTTTAATACTGAACACAGTCTAACATATGACGTTTGAAATGTTATTTAACAGCAATTAATTTCGCTTTCACCGAAATAAAAATTCATATATTATTGTTAAAGATAACTGCCTAAAGTGGTGCAGACGCTATTGAAAAAAATTTTTTTGTAGATTTTTTATAGAATACAGACTAAAGACAAACAGAAAAGAGAGCATTACTACCCTCTAAAGGGACTGCAGAATTCACTCACTCACAAAGGAGGACCGTGGGAGAACTACGCTTCCTCATGAATTGGTCAGCTTGACCGGAGTGATACAACGGCCTCATAGAAAACCAGTGTGAAATAGTGCTTGCGCTGTGTTTCACCGAGTGAGTGAGGATACCGGAGGCCCAAACCCCAACCCTTCCCCACATCCATCATAACCATCAGGTGATACGTCTGCCCGCTTGCCACCTATGCCATAAAAAATACGAATTCTGTCGAGCCTTAGTCGAAATATAACTTTTTTACGTATTGATATATCGTATGTAGTATGTACGTAGAGCGGTAAGTATATAATATAGCTTGTATTTAAATAAGAAAGTTTATCGTCAGACAGTTCACCTCAAAGAGCGAAATTTCAATAAAACCAGTAGTTTTCAAGGCAAATAATAGTGCGAGGTAGCGGGGGAGCTGTGCAATAGTGTCGCGGTCTTAGATTCCGCGAGCAAATATATAGAACTTATATGTGCTGCCCCCGGTCTCGCCGCTACCCATCAATTGTGTTCTCGACTACAACATATCAAATATACAACACTTTATATTTTTCACTTTATTCACTAGCGTTGAGAAGTGCTACAATATATGGTGAATAATGGAGTTATTGAAAATATACTACTGTTTTAGCGTTAAAGACGAAAATTAACTTTTATGATATTAATTCTGCAGATTCCATTAAAATCTTAGATATTACAGACTGTTAATGTAATGATAAGTGATCTTAACCAAATAATTGGTAAACAGTTGAGTGACGAGCACTATCATTTTTTGTGTCTGGTTGTAATTTATCAGTAAGTAACTGATCTGTGGCCACTTCGTTGGGCGTTAAACACAACCTACCACGAAAAAGCTTAAAATTTTTCAGATTAATATATAGCCTATGACACTCATAAATAGTGTGGCTTTTTATTAGTAAAAGGATTGCCAAAATCGGTTCTATAGATCCAGAGATTATCCCCTCCAATCTCACGAACTTTGCTTGCTTATAACAGTATGGATTACGTATGTATTTATAAGCACAAATAATGTATATCAACAACCATAGTATAGACTTTGCCTAATTTCGGATCAGGATTATTATTGACAGTATTTTTATACGACAAAAAACGACGCTGAAAGAGCACGAAACAAGTTTCAAAAGCCGTAGTCACGCGTTGTTAAAGTGTTATGGAATATGGTACATTCTCACATCATAAAAATAACTTGTTTCTATGATCTGTGGGTACATTACACTACATGGACTACGGCTTTTGAAACTTAGTAATTTTCCATAGTATATAATACTTTAACAACGCATGACTTCGGCTTTTGAAACTTTTTTCATGCGTTTTCAGCGTCGTTTTTTTGTCGTAGTTGGGTTTTAGTTTTTATTACCGCGATAACAATAACAAAACCTAGTTTTATGTACATTTAGAACTCCAAACATCTCATGTTAAAATATACATACAAAACTTTACAATTTGTATCGGCGGTATATTTTTATTTACTTAATATGAAGCGGAGGCTCTCTCGACACCACGCTATCGAAGTTTTCCATATCAATACATACAAAGTTAAGGAAATTCAGTCTATAGTAATACTAGACTGAATTTACTATCTTTAAACATAAGATGGTTACACACTAAGCTTTACAATACATCGCTTTACTATAAATATTTGCAACATTTGAAATCATTAAGTATAATGAAACATTACATTATAATTATAGTAGCTACATCTTATGACAGGAACAGATCTTTCGTCTTTATGATAGACTAGCCGACCTGCGAAACTTTATCTGCATTTCTTCAAACATTTTCACCGTTTGATTCTTTGATAAATAGGCTAGTCAATGCTAAAAAATATCCATTTCGGACCATTAATTCCTTACATGCCTTCAAGCAAACACACTTCAGCTTTAAAATGACCTCATATCTCAGGTGGACAAGATATTTTTATGTCTCCAAGATATTAAAAAAAACACCACATTGTATTTTGACAGTAACATTAAATAACGTAATTTCTTACATCGATTTTTGGCACGAAGATCTTTATGGGGCATTGTCGAGAGGTAACCTAGCCGGCAAATAGCGTCCGTAACATTAAAACAAAAAGCGTAAGATTTTAAAAAAAATGTATAGCGCCATCTGTAAGTTGCATATATTATTATATTTTATACGACTGCCTCGTTGTCTCGCGGTTGGCGTGAGCGACTGCTGATCATGAGGTCTCGGGTTCGATTCCCGGGTCGGACCAAATGTTTGTATGATCTACAAATATTTGTTTCGGAGTTTAGGTGTGTTCTATCTATAATATGTATGTATCTACAAAAAAAAAAGTATATATGTATTTGTATCAGTTGTCTAGTACCCCATAACACAAGCTCTGCTTATCTTGGGACTAGATGGCGTTGTGTGTTTAGATGTCCGAAATATTTATTTATTATCTATGATAAGGAACTTCGTTCCTATTTGGTGTCCCATGACACCAGACGACTTTTATTTATAAGTATGCCCCCAACTTTCTCAAGTGTAGCAAGTTCCGGCGGCGCGCCAGTACAGCGGTGTGGCGGTGTGGCGGTGTGGCGGTGTCGGCGACTCCATTCATAGCGCGCGTCGGAGTCGGACCGCGCTCCCTTCAAACTTGCTGATTTCTTTCAATTCAACCGCTCCACGCTGCGGCGCCGTGTGGAGACAAAGTTTTGTAAAGGACATTTATGTTTTTGTAACTTTACCAGAGCCTGGACAAGAGACTGTTTGAACTGAATGCTGTAAAGCGCTTGTTAGACATGAATGGGATAAAAAAGTTAAACGGGATTTAAAGCCGTATACGTTTTTGTAGAAAGTCTGTTTGAAAAAAATTTGGAGACAACATGATTTTTTTTGTCTATAAAAGAGATAAATTGTTACAATATTACTTCACGTATACAATTTTAACGTCAAATTTTGTCACTATGCACTCTGTAGGACACAGTATATTTACAGTTATGAGAGGCACACAAATATATATAAGTAGTAACATAATTTAAACTGATACAAATAAATAAAATATAAGTGTCTGTTTGTGATTTCAAATCAACAGCGTTTTACTAAATGTATATGAAAGCATAACCATGGTATAATTAACATGAAAAAAAACAATTTTAAAAGTTTTGTCTGTTAGTGCCGAGTAATCACTAGAATGGCTTGACCGTTTTCGACGGGGCTACACTAGTAGATCGCTGATGATACAAGGAGTAACTTAAGGCTACATTTTTTGTACTAGTTCCGCCAAGTGACGTTGTCTGTTGAATGTATAGTCCATTCGTTTTGATAGTGTCGGTTCACCCGCACGCTATGTGGTTATGTCTGTCAAATACGAATATATTTATGCATACAACGGCGTAAACTGACATATCATACTTGCTTGTAGGTGTACCATATTATTTTCAACTGACACACCTACATAATATACCTACAGTAGATAAAATTTGATAGTAAGACGTTTGGGGCGGTCAAATTCGCCAATATGAAGGGTGCACCCGACTGCACCTCTGTAATATAGCGTGTGGTGGTGACGCCACCCGTGTTGAACGTGTCAATATTGGAACAACACGTCTGTAAGGTGTCTGGTAGCATAAAATGCAAGTTGAAAAGAAATTCAGTTCTATTTAATACTAGCTGAGTGAGTGAGAGAGCTGAGTCCCGCGGTGTTACCCGCGGCTATACCTGTACCTTTACAACCGCGGATAAAACTGCGAGGCGAAGCTAGTCTAAAAAATAATAGACTAAGTTACACCTTATTACATCAGCTATCTGCCAGTGAAAATCCCATCAAAATCAGTCTATGCCGTTCCTGAATTAGCCGGAACAAACAGATAGACAGACAAAAAATTGTAAATAAATATACATTTTGGTATGTTTACTGTATATACATACGTTTACGTGTAGTAAAAAGCGGTTATTTTAATATTGCAAACAGACACTCCACTTTCATTTATTTGCATAGATGTATATATATACACTTTTTGTAATAGATATTAGAATCGTAGTTGTTTTTTTAATAGTAGTTGCTTTCGTCTGTCACTCTGCATGAGGATATGTCAGTTAGTCAGGCCGCACACCGGCGCGACACGCCACACGCAACATACTTTTATGTCACTACAATTACTACGCTAAAAATTCAGCTTACAGCAAATGTATCGTGTATGCTAACATCGGAAGCACAGTTGTGGCGTGACCCAATAAAGATGCTACATAATTTCGAGAGTATTTGTGCAATTACTTCATAAAGCCGTACGGATTAGTGCCATGGCAAAATATTTACGCAGTATAAGTTTAGGTATTTACCCTTATCATTGAATTTTTCTCCGATCTTAGTCCATATAATTTCTGTAATCTGTCCATTGCTATAAGTATCAGTGAGCGTGTGATTGTATAAAATACGTTTTTTTCAAGCTCTGCAATAAATTTAACGTAAAATTAAATTTTATCTTTCAATTTTCTTGAGCGCAAGAACACATAAAACGAACGTGTTCGATCTTAAATCCGTGTGGCGCGGCGAGCGTCTCGACACAACTACGACTACGACGACTACTACAAATTTGTCGGTGGTGTGCGTGTTTACACACGAATATATGGGGGCGTTAAATGTGTCGCGTTTCAATTGTGGCGCCACAATTATTTTTATACAAATGTATCTCAGGTATGCAGCCTCCCTTATTACGCACTAGCGACCCGCCCCGGCATCGCACGGGTGCAATGCTGATACTAATTATATTACATGTGTTTATAAGCTTATATACAACTTTCATAGCTGTTTGTCATTTTCGAAGTAACTCTTGATAAGTGCGGTTTAAAAATTAACCTTAATACCGACTAACCCGTGGTGTTTGTTACCAAACTCCTCTGAAACAGCTGGACCGATTTTTATTGGCAATCGTAAGTCGCAATATTCACACTAACCGCTAGAGGCATCAACGAGGCTGGCAGTGTTTTATGAAAGTGGTAGTCCTGAAAAAATAAGGTGCCTTTAAATCATAATCAAGTATAGAATTGGCGTACCGTGATATCTTTGTAACATTCAAATCAGGTTCGTTCAGGCTTCTACACACAATGTACCTTGTAAAGGAAAGGAAATTAATGTTTGTATTTAAAATTTTCAAGTATAAATTATGGGCAGAATTAGAAAGGGCACATTTTAGAAACGAAACATTTAAAAAGGGTAAAAGTAATTTGCTAATTTAACATTACATGGGCCTTGGGTCAGCGCGTTTATAATTAAGTCATTCCCAAAACGGTTTAGACAGGGATGCATATAGCACATATGTACGTGTAAAAGAGATGGTAGAATAAATGCTGACAATTCAAGGACGTGATAGTAGGGTTGGAATAGCTGTATTATGTTATTTAAACAATTTAACACGCTATTTTACTTTAAATAATAATTCAATGTTCATGCATAATTTTGACGAGTTTTATTACTCGTTCATCACTGGGTAAAAAGATTTCTTTAGTCCGATACTCTTTAAAACGGTATAGTACCGTACACAAGACAGATATATCAGTGACTAGCTGAGCCCCGCGTCTCACCACGGCGGTTGTTATTATACCCTTACTAACAACAATACCGGGTAACCGGTAACGGTAACCAGTAACCGGTAAGTGTGTAAAGGAATCTAGTATAAAAAAGTGGTCTTTGTTAATCCTTATGTCATCAGCTATAAGCCAAGGTAAGTCCCGTCAAAATCAGTCTGGCTGTTCCAGAGATTAGCCGGAACAAGAGAGAAATATAGACAGACCGACAGAGAGATAAAAACTTTTTTTTTAGGTACCTTATTTAGTTTCATATTTGCATTTAGTGAAAAACTGTTAAATTACAAACAGAAACTTCAATTTTATTTATTTGTATGTAAAGATTTGACAACGATATAGTATTGACTCAATCTGCAGCTTAGTGCTAGAGGTATACCTCCACAATTTGGTTTACAATGCGTGTATTGCTCAGCAAGCTTCATTCTCAAGAACTTTTATTACAGAAAAAGTACTCGAAGGAAGGAATAGTTCAGACTTATATCACCCCAGTTTTCAAGCATCGTCTCTTGCACAGAACTGTATTCTGTGGTTTTGTGATATGTGAATACCCATGAGCAGCAGTCGTTTGGACACTTACCATTACGGGATCCGTCTGCTGATTTTCCCCTATATTATAAAAGTAAAAAAATATAGTTTAAAAAACTAACAAAATACAAAATGATTTTAATTTAATAAGCATGGGGGGACATTATTAAAATATTTTCAGAAAGTACCCCAACTTAACTATAATTTATTTTCTACTTTTTAGTTCGATATATTTATAAAAGCGAGTTTGTTTAATTTTTTAAAACTATTTAATAAAACTTTATTTAGTTTTTTTTTCAAGTTACTGTATCTGTATGTATGTGTAACTGTTATCGGCCTTTGACACCTGTGCAAATTTTCATGTAAATGATACTCCTAAAAGCAGGGTAAAATTAAATTTAAAGATTCTTTTATATACATACAGGTTAAGCTAATAAGAGCGGGTTAAAAAGAAGAACGTTTTATTGTCCGATTCGCTTCTAGTCCGACCATAATTGCCATTGTAAAAATGAGAACAATGACCTCATATATTGCTTGTAATACAAACGGTTGTCGAGCATGAACATCTAAAACACGACACAAAATCCAAGCCACCCTCGATCTTACATCATTACGTCCAGTGTCATTACCCCACGCCGATTACCTCCATTCGTCGATAGACACGACATTCATTAAGTTCAGCGTGTCTGAAGGATAATTGCTGTTCAGTAGTGTAGAGGTTTGCCATACTAAACAACGTTCAAGGTTTGAAGTGCCTATAAAAATTACAATTAAAGGAATACAAATTTTGACAAAAATACCGACTTTAAGAACTGGATCAAGTTGAAATGGGAACACACTGGAAGCACCGCCATTGAAATAAAAAAATAATCATCAAATTTGGTTCACCCCGTTGAAAGGTTGGTAACAAAGATAAAAAAAATACAGTCGAATGGAAAACCTCCTCCTTTTTTAAAGTCTGTTAAAGATAAAGAAAACGCTGTTATAGAAAACCAAATCAAAAGGTTTTTAGTTCTTACATCGTCGTTGGAAAATTTAATCTGTACTAATATTATACAGCTGAAGAGTTCGTTTGGTTAAACGCGTTAATCTCAGGAAATACTGTGGTAGTGTAGAAAGTGTGTAATCCGAACTCAAAATTTATTTTAGTATTAGTGTTATCAATAAAAAATGTTGCAAAAACGGGGAAAAATAATTCCTTTTATAAGCTCCCATTGCGTGCGCTGCGTAAACGATTAAAGTTTGACCAAAACGCAAAGCAATACCTATGTTTTTAAGGTTAATTCACTATAACCTTATAAATAGTAAGCGAATTTTAAATTATTACGATACCATAAAAGAGTGAGTTAAAATTTCTTTTTTTTTAGTTACAAGTTAAACAGGAGCTTATAAATTATTTATTTCGTGCTATCTTGGATTGGAAGCTAACATCGGTATTTTACCCTTATATTTTTAAATATACACATAAAAATAGTATATATTATAATGTACTAGTAGTTTAAAAAAAAATGACAATACGTCGTATTAATCCACTAAATTAAGAACATTTAAGAATTTTGGATGATCTTCATTTATCTGTTTTTTGCAACGGCAAAAACATCCTGGCCCTTTTCCAAGACGTTTCTAGGGTAGGAAAAACTATTATCATGGTTTAAAATTCATTGCGTCTGCCTTATAGCCCCAACCTGCAAATTAAAATCAAGACACCCTGTAAATCCGTTGTCAAACGTAAAGCAAAGCACCCAATCCTGCAATTGCCAAGTTCGATCGCAATCAAACGAAACCGATACACTCGGCACTGCAAGGAATAAATTAAATCTAATTTACATAACGAGTACCAGCTGAACCTTTGCACGGAATCCCGTGCAGGCTGCACGGCTGCAAAGACACTGTCCCTACACTCTAAAGTAATTTTCACTCAATAAAACGGCTCAAATTGAATCACCGGTACGTTCTCGGTGCATAAGCGAGTTACGCCCGCTTCCTCGTACCCCGCCCCACGCTTCACACCCTCGGTAGTCCGCGGAGGGGACATGCACTTAATGCATTGCCTCCGTTAATTGGAAATAAGTGAATTCGGTAAAAGTCGGAATAATGAACTAATTTTTTATTTGTCCGTAGATACTGAAGCAATTTTGTATGTTCAAGTTTAGGTAAGGTTGGAACTGAATAGGTATTTTTCTTCAAGTTGTACTTCTATAGTAATTGGATTACTATTTTTATTACCCGACTACTGCCAATGAAGAGAAGAAGTGTGATGTTTGATGCGCATGTATTTGTGTTCCTTTAGTCCCTCCTAAAAACTTAATTTAATTAAGGTTTTTGATAAATATAATGATACTAATAACCAATTACGTTTTTTATATAAGCATAACATATCAAAATTGCGGCTAAAATATGTGCTTTAAAACTTTTTCTTTTCGTATCAAAGTAAAGGGTTTTATTATGACATGTCTCATTATTTTATTATTTAAAAGTAGTTACAAAATACCTTATTATTCATTCGTACTAATCGTCCAGAGTATTAAACATTTCTTTCAGATCGTCCAGCGATTCCACCAGGATGACTATTTTGTCTAAAAATCACAGTAAGCAGCTTTAGACATATGTCTAATTTTTTTTTGCCTCGCTGTGCAATGGTTTGATCTTGTATTCTGTTCTTACTTTACACTGTCATCGTTGTAGCTGAAACAATAAAATCTAAGATTAAATACCCGAGGACGTCATATACTGTTAGGTATTTTGAAAACCAGTCAACATCCTTACAATATCGAAATTTTTTATAAAGGGCTTATCAGCCTATATAGCCACAGTCCACTGCCGGACATAGGTGAGAAACATAGGTATATATGTAGTTAATATCTAACAAATTCAAATAGTAACACGTTGAATATAGTGACTGTGAAATCGGTTTGATCCAAGTCGTATTCATTATCCGTGCCCATTCGGCTTGGAGCGTTGTTGTAACATGATTGGCTTTACGGTACCTGTTTGAATTTTATAAACTTGGAGTATGTTTGCTATCCTTTGCCTCAAAATTGAGAATAAAGCAAGTTATGTTTTTTTTGTGGTTTTAGATAGAAACGAGTAGAAGTTACTATATTACGCTATCTATGTCAACATCCATGTATATAAAAATGAATCGCCGAAATGTATGTATGCGCATAACTTCCGATCGGCTGCACCAAATTAAATAATTCTTTTTTTATGTGTTCGTTATTGTCAGGACAAGGCTTATATAACGGAAAAGGTTATTTTTTATCCGTGATTGTACACTACCTACGGGAAGCTGAGACAGATATGTAAATATGGCGCTATGAAAGTTCACCGGGTCAGCTGGTATATGTATAATTTCCGTGTCACGTTGTTGCACACGATAATCTCCAAAACTATCTCACCAATTATCACGTTTTCACTTGACTGCGAAAGAAAGAGGTTATCTATAAATGTGTGTTTTGCTGGTGTGTAAGATAAGATAGTTGACATTAGCATGAGTCGAGCCTTGAAAAAAGGCACCTTCGAAATTGCGCGGAGGAAGCTTGGAGTATTCATCTTTAAGTTTATTGTGAAACAAACTTTGTACCCGTTTTTAGGTAAAAATTGCGATCGATCTAATAGAAAAAACTGTAAAATTAGGCACAGTTAAAGTTTATATAAAATGGAATGCAGATAGCTAACAAACAAATAATGTTTATGCCTCGGTGGCGCAGTGGTAGCGTACGCGACTGCTGTTCTTGAGGTCTCGGGTTCGATTCCCGGGTCGGATCAAATGTTTGCATGATCTGCAAATATTTGTTTCGGAGTTTGGGTGTTTTCTATGTATAATATGTATGTATTTACAAAAAAAAAGTATATAAGTATTCATATCAGTTGTCTAGTACCCATAATACAAGCTCTGCTTAGTTTGGGACTAGATGGCGTTGTGTGTTAGTTGTCCGAAATATTTATTTATTTATTTATTTATAGTTTCGACCACTGCCGCCTTCTATACTCTTTGCGCTGTATCGTGGTGCGGGTCACAGTTACCTGTACGACGATTCTGGTTGATTTAATTTACTACAGTTATTAAAGATTAAATATATTGCGAATGTGGTACAGCTGAAATACTTGGTCATAATTTGTAAATCGCGGCAACTTTCAAGAGTGAAACGAAATGTTACTGAAACTGTCCCGCACCATGCTACAGCGCAAATAGTTTAGCTATGAATATGTTTTCCTACGACTTATTTACGTAAAAGCTGTTAATGTTAAAGTTAGTTTCAATGAAATTATTGATAAAGTTTTCCTCATACTTACCTTTAAGTTTCCAATATATTTCATTAATTGTTCCGTTCTAAAATCGCGATGCACAACCCCAGTGGTAATCAAATTTTATTGAAAACTTTCCGCAGTCGGAACAAGTTCTGAACTCCCGATTGTGTTGCAACAACTTCCAGCTATGTTCCGAGAATCTCTTGAATCCGCCGACTTCTGTAACTCCGCCGACTTTAGTTCGTAGAACCATTGACTGGAGTTCGTAGATTCTACGCCGTAGACATTCGTAGTCAAGAATTTCTGTATAGTTCGGTTTTTGTCTTTATTACTTCAGTGAAGTTCTATTTTATTTTTCTGAAATTATTTTTATATACGATTTTATATATGATTTTGTTACTACAAAGTATATACTTACTTTAGCACATAAGGAATGCTAATAAACAAATATAAACCTAATTAAGCACACGGACACGCACACACATATATACACACACTCGGAGTACGGAGCATGAAAGGTAAGCCATTTTATCATCCTGAGCTTGAAGAGCTCTCTAGGACTGGGTCACCAACCGCCTACATTCCTAGGGCGTAGCACTGTCGTGTTTCGTTGGTGAGTGCGAGACCAAAGTCCAATGATGCAGAAGCATGCTTTCCATCAGGCAGAGTTACTATGGCAGGTTCATGTATATTATGAAAACAAATGACATAGAGTTAGTAGCTCTTCCGAAAAAAACACGGTCCGTGTTCATGTTGGACGGTTTCAGACGGCACAGTCGGCGCCAGGGAGCAAACACTAGTGACTTAGGGACCGATTGTGTACACTTGAAGGTGATCGATTTGATCATGTGAAAGGGAAAGTGGGAGTGTACATCGATCATGTTTGTTTGTGTGCTGTATTGATGGTACTATATTTTTTTTAACCGACTTTCCAAAAGGAGGAGGTTCTTAATATGATTGATATTTTTTTATTAATGTACATTGATTACTCCGTCAAATATGAACTGATTTAAAAATATATTTTTGTGTTCGAAAGGATATACTCCCCTTGTGGTCCCATTGCCACTATATCAGAATCAGATGATGGGATCCCAAGGAAATCATAACATACACAACTAACATGGTTTTTCACCAAGTAAGTCGGTTTAACTTAAAGACTCACCTGATCATCTGTTCATGAACTGGAAAAAATGACTTAAAAAGAGGCTTCATGCTCGTCTGATAGTTTACCCTCCGTACCCTTAAAATGCAGAATCAGCGCTAATGTACGTTGGTACCAGTTCAAATTAAGCAAATAAGATGAATAACATAAATATTAAATTAACCGCGAGGTGTTTAGATAGAGGGAGAGACAGTAAAAAAAGCAGAAGGAGAGCTTAAGAATGATTTTTAAGCGTAACTGTGAAGGAAAAGCTTTTTATTCTAACATAACGCGTAGTGGATTACATCACACGAAATAAAAAAGATGATTCGTTTAAAACAAGCTAGGATGAGGCGAGAAACTTTATTTAGTTATCAAACCATGCTCGAAGGCTCGTAGCTAGAGGTACCGGCTGTGCGGTCGGTCTCACGTGATGAAATTAGAGTGTTCCTCACTGAGCACGGTACGGTGGGAAGGTAGACGACACGTGAATGATAGGGTTGACACACTCATCCAATTATTATTGGCGGTGACTTCAATTTTCATGCTAAATTTCAAAAACGAATAACTCAATTAATCGCGAGTGTCATTCCCAATTTTGCTGAGGTCTGATTCTGAGTCAAGTGTAAGGTACGTAGGTATGTGTGTACGATTTCTTTTTTCTTTTCTTTAAAAGACAACTCTGGCATGAGGATTATACTTATAGTGTCGTGGGGGACTTTACAAACAAACATGAAACAGACACAAAAAACATCCAGACTCGAACCAATATTTGTGGATCTCACAAAATTTTGTCTCTTTAAACCAACACCACTCAGCGCAGTGAAAAGCAGCTAAGCGACCGTCTATACCACCAAGCTAAGCATGCAAGCGATAGTGGATGTACTTTTCACATAAAGCAACTATTATTTAGGTAGTATTTTGCTCTATCAGAAACTAATATTGCTTCAATGTTTCTAAATTCTAATGTTGCAATGTAATTTAAATTTATAAAGTCGGGTGGTGGAATGGCTAGGGGTTGAAAAGCAATAAATTCAACATCGAGATCGAGTTATAGCGCGGCATGACGCGGTAGCCGCACGTTGACTTCGTTCTGCACTTCTCACAGATATTCAATAGGGCTGACAAATCGTTTCTAAATACTGAAGAACCAATTTATTTTAAATTTTAATCTTAACGCAGTTCGAGAACGTAGAACACTTATTACTGAATTAAGTGTTAAATATAATAGTAGCTACTTCAACATTTAAATATTATTAATACCAAACGTATTATTAGGATGCGAGACAGATTTCACTTACTGTGTTCTATTGTACGTTTCTGTAAATAAAGGAAAATTTAAACAAACCATAGGGTTTGGTATAGACCAAACCAACTGGTCAGCGTGTTTCAGTTGGCCAAAACCTTTTTCCGGCCGACCTTTGCCCAGCAGCAGAGCTCTTAACAGTTCACTAACTGTTAAGAGCTCTTGATCCATGCGGGATTCAAACTCAGATCACTTGGCGCAGAAGAAAACGGCGTGGCAACCGCTTAACCACTAAGCCAAACATGCAGTCAAGGGTAGTATACACGTAATATAAGATCAGGCCGGTCCGGTAAAATTCTATCAAATACAAAATTTGAACACTGTGAGGTGACAACCCTAGTGACCGATTCTCGCGATTGGTTTACTATTTACACACTACGCGGTGTGATTGCAGTTAGAATTGAAGTGTCCGATGCGAAGTGCTTTTTCATCGACTATGTACATTTGTGTCCCGTCTGTGCCGTACCTATGTTGGACTTCGTCGTGAATACGTGATATCCAATCGAGGGTTTATTGACTTGGGATCTACTTTTATTGTCGGGTAGTTTGTCAATAGATACTTGCAAATAATATAACAGGATACCTCTCGATAATATCTTTGTCTAGTGTTTGTCACATACTCTTAGTAACTGAAAGTAAATACAATGATTTCCTTACGGGAGAGAATGAGAATCTTGTGTTAAGTGAGATTCTGTTCATCAGTCAAAGTAGACTGTCATTTTAGGTACTTTGTGGACAAAGGACGGATTGAGATTGTATACAACCCTGTGGTAAATAAATCACAGACTTTGAGATCATTTGAAATGAGACAGCCGTGTGTGAATGCCGATATGCAATGTTTTTTTAAGTTTTGCGATATTTAATTTTAGAACAAATGAATGAGATGTAACATAGGAATTAATGTGTAATGATGGAAATAGATAATACGTACACAAGGAAACAAAGCTAATATTCAATTGTACGTAACCCTGTTAACTGATCCGTTAATTGCACATTTATGTATTAATATTAAGTGTTATTATTGACTGCCTCGTTGGTCTCGCGGTTGGCGTGTGCGACTGCTGATCATGAGGTCTCGGGTACGATTCTCGGGTCGGACCAAATCTTTGTATGATCTACAAATATTTGTTTCGGAGTTTGGGTGTTTTCTATGTATAGTATATATATTTAAAAAAAAAAGTATATATATATTTGTATCAGTTGTATAGTACCCATAACACAAGCTTTGCTTAGTTTGGGACTAGATCGAGTTGTATGTTAGATGTTCGAAAATATTTATTTATTATTATTTATTTATTAATGTATGTGATATAATGATCCTGCTCTATTACTAATTCTATAATTATTCATTCATATTTTGATAAAACAGTATGGTTATACTTCGAACTTTGAAGTACCTTTAAGCGACTCGAATTTATCCACTCAGTGGTTAAAAGCTTCAAGACAGTATGACTGTTTGTCAAACCCCTTCAATAGAGAAAAGGATATATTTAAGATGTCTCTATAATTTTCGTAGTCCAATTTTTATAAAAACGGTTTTATTCTAAACCCCATCATCATCATCTCCCCCATTTTTTCCATTTTGAAATCGGTGCAATGAGTTTTCCTCCTCCATTCTCCTCTATCACTCGTTAGTTTACTGCTTACTCCCTTCCTGGCCATATCCTTTTTTACAGAGTCCATCCATTTTTTCTTTGGTCGTCCTGTACAATAACGATTATAAATTCGACTGAATAAGTCTTTACCATTTGGAGCTCACTTCAGTAATTGATTTTGTCATTGCATTTTTTTTTTTTTTTTTTTATGTTTGGCCCTGCCAAAATGACTCTACTCTGCCTGATGGAAAGCATAAGCAGAATCCAAGAGTGGTGGTCACCATACTACGAATGCAGACAATGCAACAATGCAGTATGGTAACCCACACCATGGCGGGCTAGTGATGCTTCTGCATCATTGGGCCTCCGGACTCGTACTCACCAACGAAACACGATAGCATGATTGCTGTCATTTTACGTTGATTTTCTGTGCGAGGGTAGTACCTTCATTGTAGTAAATGTTTAAACGCACCTATCTTTGAATAACAAGTGTCCCTTACTGTCCATGGGTGGCTGAAGTCACTTGCCCATCTGCTCGTCAGCGGTTTGTCACGGTATCACTATTTTTCGTAATCTTAGCAATAGCACTAACAAAACGAAGAATAAACTGCATTGAGTTGTTTTAAATTTACTGCGTTACTTGTGGAAGTTGAATTGTAAAATGAAATCAAAGCACCGTAAATACAGTACAAAAGCTTTATTTTTTGCAAGTTTAACTCTGATTTAATGACGTAAAACAAACGCTGACAACGAATTGTCCCACATAAACCAAAGCGGTCGTTTGACCGGCGTTCGGCGTTCTCCTTACTGTCTAGCTTTTATGTTTACTAATCTGATTGAAGTACTTCGAATGCCATAAAACGGGAACGAAAAAAACTTTGCAAGTACTTTTGTGTAGTAATGTTTTAGAGTGTAGTAGAATCGGTAACAAGTTTAATACGAAGAAATCTGAGTTTCTACATTTTTAATGAATGTTCTTCTTTAGCGAAAAGGAGCAAGGTTTCAATTTTGATGCCTGAGTCTGAACTTAGAAGGTGTGATAATTAATAGTTATAATATAATGCAGGATTTAACTCATTCTATAGATTTACCAAATATAAGAATGGAAAAGTCATGTTCCTAGACATGTGCCGGCTGGATGATACCACGGTGTCTCAGAAAACCGGTAGTAAGGAATTCTTTTAGAGGATTTTCATCGACTATAGATTGAGGTTCCCTAAAGCACTTTTTCTAGACATTTTCACCCTTCTAATACCTTAGATTTTGTGAAATAGCCTTTGCACTGTGTTTCACCGAGTGAGTGAGGATACCGGAGGCCCATAACTCTCCCGATCCCCCAAAGGTCGGCAACGCACTTGTGACGCCTGTGGTGTTGCGGGTGTCTATGGGCGGCGGTAATTGCTTACTATCAGGTGATACGTCTGCTCGTTTGCCCACTATTACATAAAAAAGACCTTTTGTCCTATGACTTTATTATGTCTTGTCCCTCTAGCCAAGTTAATATTCTAGAACTGTAAACATTATTAAAAAACTAACAAAGGGATGGAAATGACGTCATCTCAACGTTCAAAATAGTAGCCAATAATACAAGAAAATAGAGGCGTAAACGCTTGTACAAAGATATTCGACGTAAAACACATTTTGTATAAGGGGGCAGGTTATACAAGCCTATAAGACATTTACGTCAAGTTAGATGTATAAAGCAGAATTCAGATAATAAATTTAAAATATATATGTTGGTAGTATAAGACAAAATGTCACGTACGTATCTGCACAAAACTTTATGTATTGAACTGGTGCATCGTTACAAACTGCACGGAGCCGCGGGACAAACTACTGTCACTTTGCAGTGGAACCTTTGTTATATTCGGCACTTGACAGCTTGTGTTGTGTACCAGGATGTATGTTACACCTGGATATGAACTAAAATATAACTTTAGTATACAATACGCAATGTTTTAATGTAGTTAATTCATAACTAGGTAAAAAGTACACATTCGCCTACGTGTCTGAAATGAAATACATTTTCTCTGTTTTTGCATTATGGTCCGCCTCTTTTAGCAGAATCATAATGTTATATAGCCTATAGCCTTCCCTATAACATTCAGTGAGGGTTTGCATATCGTCTAGGGTTGGAAACATGCGTGCCAGAATATCATTTATATTTAAACAAATGTTCATAAACGTTGTCAGGGCTCCCGTAAGTATTAAAGTATACAATTTATTCTCATATAGTAAGTACACGTGCAAACTGTTTTAAAGTTTATTGTTTATAAGATAAAAACGTAATTTATTTATACATGAAGTTACCATTGATTAAACAATATTTTAGCGTGCTAATTAGAGGAAATACCGAGTTAAATAGTGCTACCTTTCTGTTGGTGACTAATACGATATCTTTGGGAATTAAAATGGTTTGTTACTAGGTACTGCACTGACATTACTAGTTTTGCGAGGAATCGCTAAAGTTATGTTTTTTTTCTTTATGTATTATAATGTATGTATTTACAAAAAAAGTATGTAGGTATCTGTCAATATAGCTCTTATACTACAAGTTTTGCTCAATTTGAAGATAGATGGCGTTGTATGTCAGATGTGCGAAGTATTTATTGATTTATTTTATTTTAATATGCTTTGATTAATAGGAGACGAGCATAAATCATCATTGAAAAATGATGCTAAAATGGGAAAACTTTATTACATGTGAGAAACGTAGCTGCAGTTGCGAGAGGCAGCTATACTTTCTTCTACTTTTAAAGGAATCCAAAACGATTGCGGTATTTCATATCTAAAGACATGATTTGTTATTAAAACTGGTGATAAGACGAGATTACATTTATCCTATCTCCTCCATATTGACTGATATCTGTGTAACATCCGTCCCGGCTGCACGGTCCCGCCAACTTCCGCACACCACTAACTAGATAACAGAACAGATACGGCGGATTAACTGACTGGTACTCACTTTATGTTATTGTTCCGAACACTTGTGAATGAGCTAGATATATATTTGATCAACATTGAATTATCTTTAGTTGTTTTAATGACCCGACTGCGACACCAATGAGTTTATTTTGGTTAGGTAACACGTCGCTCGGTTGAAGCCTATAAGTCGTCTGTATGGATAGGCCGATTCAAAACTATACTTCTTTTTTCAAAAGGCAAGTCAAGACACTATACTGTTCTCGCATATCTTTAATTTAATCAATGTTCACGGACTAAAAAAAATATCTATGTGGTTTTAGGAAATGCCGGCGTATTCTAGCTGTAAGGTCCGACATGTCTTTAAAATATTTATTAACAAAATCATTTAACATTTGGAGAGCTATTTAGACTAAACGGTTTGATGGATTTTGATGTTTGAAGTGTCTTTAGATTCTAATTGGAAGAAAGAAGATTTAATTGCAAGAGTAATACTAGGTATTTAATTATTATATAACTACAAACCGCCAATTCGTAAACTGAAATTATATATTAATGGTTTTATTTTTTGTTGGAAATTAAATTAGTCAACATCAAAATCACTTCAAAGACCTGAAATATTATATAAACTAACATTAAACATTATTGTATTTATGTATTACATAAACGATAAATAAAAAAACACCAATCAAACATTGGGATAACCTCAAACAAAATGGTGATTATGATGGTACTCTAGAGAACAAAAGTCAGCTCTAGGATAAAAGTTCTTATGAAAGTGATTTTACGCAGATCTAGTAATAAGTACAAATACCTTCCTCAGGATCAATGGTCAATTAAATAACAATAAGATGTCCACAAAGTGCACCCTCTTGCTCCGTTCGCACCCCTCGACGGGGTGAGATCGCAGCCGTTGACATATTTTTAATTAAACGCCACTTATGTCATACGCGTCGGGCGACCAATCCGCGTTGATCGGCATCATAATAAATGACAGAGGATGAACACATATTATTATAACATTGAATTTATCCCAAATTAATATTTTTATTTCCGCCTTTGCTTAATTTGGAACTAGATGGCGTGGCGTTGTGTGTTAGAAGTCCGAAAATATTTATATATTTATTTTTACTTAGAGCAATAAACCGTCACTACGATAATATTGCTATAACCTGTATGTAAGGCGTTTATTACTAGAAATTAAAGAAAATATATAAGCTCATTTTCAATTCTGTTTCAACAGTTTATGGTGTATACTTAAAAATGTTAAAATGATTATAAAATAACCCAAAAAGAGACTGCATCGGCCGGGAATCGAACCCGGGCCGCCCGCGTGGCAGGCGAGCATTCTACCACTGAACCACCGATGCTCATATTACAATGTGTAAAATAGTGTTTCAAATTACTAATGCAAAGCATTAGCTTACTGACAAATATTCATGCAATTTTTTTAACCATGTTAATAAGGTTGTTTTGATTTTTTCAAGACATTTCTTAGGTGTTGTGTTGGGTTACGGAGGTTATGTTCTCAAAAAAGTTCCCTTACATGTGTTAGCAAAATATTTAGATTAAAAAAATAGTTGTTACCAATTTATTTTCGTGTTAATTATCTTACTAGCCTGAACGCGGGTCAAAGCTAGTCTAAAAAAGTAGCAAGTTACTCCCGTTAGTTAGTTATTGAAAATCCCGTCAACCCAACCAACCAAACCAACGGTCCAACCGTTCCAGAGATTACCCGGAACAAACAGACAGACAGGCCGACGGAAAAAAACTGTAAAAAAATGTTATTTTGGTACATGTACCGTGTATACATACATATGCATTTATTGAAAAGTAGTTATTTTAAATTTTAACAAAATAAAAAACCGACTTCAAGATCTTAGTGTCATTATTATGTCGTTGGGATATCTGCTTTCCATTAAAAAAAGAATCATTAGAATCGGTTTATAATCAGCGAAGTTATCCGCGAACACACATAAAAAAAACATTTATACGGTCGAATTAAGAACCTTCTCCTTTTTGAAGTCGGTTAAAAACTAGCTATTTCCCGCCGCTCTAGGCCTATGTCCTTCTCCAAGTCCAATTTAAAATTCATCCAAATCGGTTTAGCTGTTTAGCCGTGAAAGCGCAATTGACAGACAGGCAGTCACTTTCGAATTAATAATATTAAGTATCAATTATTTACTTTCAAACACGTAAGTACAGAACAAGAATGGTTCTATTATTATATCGATAGTTTTAATGAACCTCACATTTATAGAGGACTTTATTTTTTTTAACGTATGGAAACCCCCTCGGGCCGTTACCCCGCCGGGGTTTGCGGCGGGGCGGTGTATCGGAATCGAACCGACTAAAACCACACGGTGTGCCACTCCGCGCCTGAGACGGGGAGGATCCGGGAACTGCTGTTATTAACACATCCGGACCCCTCCCAGCGCCTGCCCGCACTGAAGCGGGCACCGTCTGCTGTTAAACTCTCTAAATAGGCGACGTACGACATTTATAGAGGATTTGCTGAACCCCGCGGTGTTACCTGCGGCTATTGTTGAACCGCGAGTAAGGCCGCGGGACAAAGTTAGTCTAAAATAAGTAGCCTAAGTTACTCCCCGGATCATCAGCTACCTGCCACTGAAAGTCCCGTCAAAATCCCTCCAGCCGTTCCAGACATTACCCGGAACAAACAGACAGACAAACAGACAGACAGACAAAAAAAATTTTAACTACATTTTTGGTATATGTACCGTGTATACATACATATGCATTGAGTAAAAAACGGTTATTTTAATGTTACAAACAGACACTCCAATTTTATTTATTTGTATAGATAGTGGGAGGGAGAGGGTCGTCGTGCGATGACGCGGTATGTATTAAATACATAATAGATAACGTTTGTCAACAATCACTGAGCTTGAGTCCACCACATGCTCGAAACAGATAACTCCCACTGTGTTGACGCTTTATCTTCACGCTTCAGTTGAGCGGGACAGCAGTGGTGGGTGCCGAACTAGCCTGCATCTCGGAAATATACCTACACGTGAGATTGTACAAGATATAATCTCATTTAGGATAGGTATACCTACTCCTAAATATGAGAATGAATGTAGTTTTTTGTCAGTTTTACCTATTAAATACGGTTTTTCGTATAAAAAGTAAATCGAAGTTTTTTTTTATCTGCCTGCCTTTGCCGGAGGGAAAGCATGAGTAGAACCCAAGAGTAAGGACGACCATGCTCATTGCAAATGCAGACAATGCAGCATGGCGACACACACTGTGGCGGCCTAATGAGGTACTCTTTCACGTCCCGCTTAAATAACCCGGGATCATTGATGATCAACTATATATGCTATCATGACCATTGACACAGAATAGAGATACACCGCGGCATCATAGACAACTTTACTCACTTCAGCCTATTGCTGATTGAAGACCTTCCCCAAAGCGCGTAGCAATGCAATTTTATCGTTATACAGGGTAAGTCAAATCAAGAATTTACAAATCCTCCTATTTGATTTTCTTAGGGAGGACTAAACTAAAGCATTTGTGTCTCTGCTAATACTGCTTCGTTGGTCTGGTTAGCGTAAGCGACTGCGCATCAAGAGGTCTCGGGTTCGATTCCCGGGTCGGACTGCTGTTGGGTTTTTCTTACAAGAAATTCTTAATAGCAGCCCGGAGTATGGAAGATGGTGGTGTTTCCCGCCCGTGCCTCGGAGATCACCTTAAGCCGTCGGTCCCGGTTGTCATGAATATCAATGGCATTCGTTACTGGGAAGTCGGTGCCCTCAATATACTGAAAGCTAGTTCAACCTTCGAATTCAGTTTACCCACAGGTTTGCTGAGGTCCGATGCCAGTCGCTCCGCGTAAAAACTGATATTCATTTAAAACCGGTTAAACTAGTAGCCGACCCAAAATCTTGGGAATAATAAAGGCTAGGAAGATGATATCTCTGCTAATATTAGGTTATTTAGTAATAGTCTAGCATTTGCCCGTGGGTCCACCTGCGTGTATGTTAGTTATCGCGATAAAGAGTACTACTTAATTTCATTGAAATCAGTGCAGTAATTAAGACATATAAAAGACAGAGTTCATTTTGAGTTTAAAACATTTGTATGGATGATAGAACATGTATTCGAAACTCAATTGCAGTTATTTATTATGTAAGACAGTGTAATTATAATGAGTGAACATCGCATAATTTCCCCAGTGTGTTGTAAGTGACTAAGCGGTATCAGGTGGCGGTTTCCTCCCTTCTTTGAAAGGAATAGGATCTTTCTGTCAAGTGAGTAAATTGTCGTAAGTAAGAAAATGTATGTAGAACACAGCTTCCTCTCACTAAAGATTCAAAACCAACCAAAGTATTTTCATTTTATATTTTACTAACTGAACCCCGCCGTGTTACCCGCGGTTATTGTCGTACCACGGAAAACGCCGCGGGACAAAACTAGGAAAAATATAGCCTAAGTTACTCCTTACATCACACAAAAGTAAGTCGAAAAAAAGTAGCCTAAGCTACTCCCTTGATCATCAGCTACCTTCCAGTGAAAGTCCCGTCAAAATCGGTCTAGCCCTTCCAGAGATTCCCGGAACAAATAGACAGACAGAAAATTGTAAAAAAATGTTATTTTGATACATTTCTTGTGTATTAATTGGCTATTTTAATATTACAAACAGACAACTTCAATTTTATTTATTTGTATAGATAAAAAGTGAGCTCAACCCCGCGGTGTTACCCGCAGTTATTGTTGTACCGCGAGTAACGCCGCGGGACAAAGTAAGTCTAAAAAAAGTAGCCTAAGTTACTTCCTGGATCATCAGTTACCTTCCAGTGAAAGTCCCGTCAAAATCCGTCCAGCCGTTCCAGAGATTACCCGGAATAAACAGACAGACAGACAGACAAAAATTTTTTTAGCTACATTTTTGGTATATGTACCGTGTATACATACATATGCATTTAGTAAAAAGCGGTTATATATTTTAATATTACAAACAGACACTCCAATTTTATTTATTTGTATAGATGAAAATAAAAAATGAAAAAAATCAGGCGTCTGCAGGATAGATCCATGATCAATAATCTGTGGTCCAAACATTATTTATCGCGAATTTTCAATAAGATATCAATTAATTAATGAACAATTTATTGTAGCACGAATATTAACATTGTAAGTGCGATAATTGTTAAACTTTTAATCTGAGAATCTTTTTATTTCGTGGAGCTGTTTTTCAAAGGCTTTAGAATAGATTCCCTTTAGAAAAAAAAAAAAAAATTTTGCTTTGTTATTAACAATTTAAAGTGTAAGGTGAAAAATTATAAAGCTTTATTAAACGTACATTTTTTTTGTATAATATTAATCTGTCTGCCAACCATACGTTGACACACAAATACATTTGCAATTACAGACATACTCAGTTCCATGACCTTTAAAACTCACGCTCCAAACTTAAT
The DNA here is from genome assembly GCA_905220595.1 of Spilosoma lubricipeda. NCBI lineage: Eukaryota > Metazoa > Arthropoda > Insecta > Lepidoptera > Erebidae > Spilosoma > Spilosoma lubricipeda. The sequence goes on along the minus strand of HG992290.1, from coordinate 19,405,152 downwards.
CATTGTTCGTGACAACGCAAACATCATGTGTTCAGATTCCCACCGCTCAATATTCAGTGTAAACAGGCGGCTGGTCTACTATGCCGGGCCCCGGCGTCTGGTCCCGCGGGATTAGCCCGGGGCCCCGGGACGCGTGCGCCGGTAATCCCCAACGGGGATTAAGTAAAGCGATGTGAAATTAATTGCTCGCATTGCGGGTCAGGGCTGAGATTTTTCAATTTGTCTTTTGTTTTTTTTTCGTATTTGAAAGTGGATTAGATTATGGGAGGGAAGAGTGTGAGTTCGTAAATAATGGACTATGAAGTACCATCATACTAAATGATTGCACGGATAGCATAGTGGTGTGGGTTAAACCCCACATCGGACTACACTGTGTGGTTCACTAATTGTTGACATGAGTCTGGGCGTTCATTGTGCCAGTTTCATGTACGTTTGCTAATTCCCCTGTGACACAGAAAATATTCCTAATATCATCTCAAAAAATGATAATTTAAAACCTGGAAAGGTTTAAAGAAAAATCTATTTTGCGTCACTCTTGTATTATGGATCAAACCAAATTGGATAGACTAAACACTGATGATTAGTCTAACAGACCACAATACATAATATTCGGGGAAGAGTTAATACTGTGGTAGGTACATAAATCTATATTGACTTTAATCGAAGAAATATGCAGTTCTTCGATAAAACAAGTGAGATACACAAAAGCTCTTTCTCTTTCCTATCAACATAGCGACGAAAGACTACTTTTGTCTCGATGTGTTGTTTTTTTCGGCAAAATGTATTACTCACAAAACACAACTTGTTATTTACACAAGATTATTATATCAACTACCAACCACTCCATTTATCGCATAAACCTACAGAAAATACAAAGTCCCATAGCCGTTTATGGCGGCAGAATGGAACTCCGTCAGTATTTTAATGATTTTATTAAACCACAATTCATTTTACCACATATAGTTACAACCACGCCATAAAATTTCCCTCATAACACCATAAAACATACAAAGACAGTGGCACAGTTCACAACGCCATGGTTTACACCGTATCGTATAGCATCATCGTAAATTAACACTCCTATTTGTTATGGCGTATACGAAACTTCAGGGGGAACTTACCCTGTACTCTCCATAGATAATGAAATATTATTAGTTGTTGATGAAGTCTATTTAAGAGTAAAAACATTTTTTAACATGGTTTTATTAGCTTCAGTCCCATGTATATAACAGAAACTTTGAATATGATTTTGACCCCCTCCAAACGTCGGATTAACTCGAAAGGCACACTTATCAAAGATATTTTAAACAGACCCGTTATTCTTCCTAGGATAACCGGCTTTGCCAAGTTCTACGTTTTCCTAAAACACACAGGTAGTATCTTTGCGCCACGAAAGCGTGTTTTATTTTTAGTTTTTTAAAACTATTTTTAGTTATTTTTTTACAAACAATAAAAAATATAAACTAACCAGCTGACACGCTCAACTGCGTTTGCGTCTCTCCATAATATTTTTTTTTCCATTTTCCCCACATTTTCGATCGATATCCGGCATTATATATATATATATATATATATATATATATATAGATAAATTTTCTCTGAGATAGTATAGAGATAGAGTAAAGGTCATTTAATATGTTGAGCTAAAATCAAAATCTAAGAAATTATTACAGTTAATTTAAGTCAAATTACCATTACCAATCACTGAAACGCTGGCTCTAGAAGAATTTTTATAATAGACGCTTTCGTAGTTATGGTTTTAGTTGAATCACGTGGGTATGTATTTCGAAGATACCCGTTTATTTTAAAATTCGCCAGGATGGCCTCACGGAAGACTAGTGTTTAGAAGGTCCTTCATTGCTTTTCAGCAAGAGATTAAGATTACTGGAATCCCTAAAACGGTTTTATTATAATACCTGCTGCAACCTCCGGTATTACCCGCTGGTTTTCTTGGTTTTGAATCTAATAATATTCACTTTCATTTGTTTTATGTCATTCTTTTTTTCTAAAATAAAAAATCTTCACAACAGCAACTGAGAAAGCACCAGTGAAATTCCCGTCAAAATCGATCCAGACATTCGAAAGATTAGCCGGAACAAACAGTCAGACAAAAAAGTTTTTTATAAGTATCGCAACTTTTCACTTAACGCATATGCATAAAGTATGTACCTATATGCGTTTAGTGAAAATTTCTTATTAAAAATTTACAAAAACACATTTAATTATATTAATTTGTATAGACAAATAAAAATGTGCTTTTGTCATTTTTAATTAGAACTTGTCAATAAACGCGTATGAAAGTACCTAACCTATGTTAAGATTAATGTATTCTAAAAGGATTGGTAAAACTTGGAAATACAATCCTCGGCGCCGGTAACCGTTTCCTATCAGGTGCGCACATGCCCACTTTGACAACCCGTACAAATCGTGTACCCAAAAGAAGAAGCTGTATTTCAATAGATTGGAATCGTTACAGTTAATGCCTTCGTATCCGCGGAGCTGAATCCGCCCGCTGGCTGTAATCAATCAGCGCGGGGGTCCTTTGTACGCGGATTACGACTCTGACGGATCTACGGATCTTGAGCATGTTACAGCGTTGCAAGACGCTCTTAATCTCGTTATTGGCTGTTGAAGTGTTGGGGAAAATAGTTTGGTATATTTATACGAGTATATGTCTCGTCTTAGTGTTAGTAATTTTGAGTTGGGAAAATCTTTGGCTCAAAGATATGTATTGGTGACTCTTATGTCTCGTATATAACATTGTCTATATTTTAATTTACTTATTATCATCACAATTATTGCATCAATGATGGCTGATATAGGCTTTCATTAATAAGATTAACATAAGGCAAACGTCAGGCAAATCAGAGGTATGTAATACCTTTTAATAAGTGATCGCGTTAATTCCCGTAAAAAATTGTTAATAGGTTAACATCCTCGTAAATCAACATGTATTTCAGCGCCATCTATTGGACGTCAATCGAGTTACTTGTTAACTACTGATCCTTGAAAGCACAATAAAAGTTCTCGAGTTGATTTTAATTCTAATAATTATTAAATTGCGTAGAGTCAACCTCTGCTAATAACAAGAAACAAATTCACACGAACTTTTTTGATCTTGGAAAACCTCATCTTGTTTCAACATGAAATTTTTTGTTCAATATCGCTCACACACACCCACCACTCTAACTCAAATTATTATTATTAATCAGAAGAAAACTGGAGAAGTTGAACATATAATAAATCCACTTCCCTCTTTAGCAAAGTGGTAGACTTAATAAAGTAAAAATGCAACTACCCTTTTAAAACGGGGAAGCACCACGGACAAAAAAAACGTAGGTGAGAGATATTTCTATAGAGGTTTCTATGATATGTATTGCGGAATCGCCTAAACGTACGTAAATTCACCCTAGTTGACATAAAATTCCCATAGTAGGTACATCGCCCCAGATGACATTTGTAAGCCATTCAGCATCATAGCATTCGCAAAGGATATGATGAGCAGACTATTTACAGCGACAGTCAGGTCTTGAGTGTCGATACAATATCAATGCAAGTCGTTGGTCTTGTAACAGTTTGCGATGGAGGCGCCCACATCATAGCAATTTTTTTAAAGACAACACGCCTTCATTACTTTACAAACATATATGAAAGGGCACAAAGAACAACCAATAGAACCCAAATAAGTAGCTCCTAGTAATGACGTCATAATTTGTTAGATAAAAGCCTAAAAAACTTTGTCAATTCATTTTCTTCTGATTCAAAATACGAGATACAGGTAAATCAGCAAGTAAGTACTCCAGTTCGATCATGTTATCGTGTTACATGTTATGTAAACAACATATTGAGCTCACAAATGTTATTAACTGACGTAATATTTTTCTGCTCCTCGCTGTGAGAGGAAAATGATATTTATTGATTCCAATATCTTCTCATTACCATCTCAGAAGGGCGTCTCTGCGCGATTGATTACGACAGACTTGTTTTAGGGTTAGAATGTCTTGTTTGTACCTGTACTTTGTAAATTTGCCTCTTTTTCGTTTGCCATAAGAGATAATTAGGTGAACCTTTTGAACACATTATTATGAAGTCCTTAGGTTATTATATCATGTCATTAGATAAGAGGGTAAAAAATGACGGACATCTTTGTTGTAAAAACTATAAAATAGGCTTATTTAAACTAGGATTGTTTGGGAAAAGTAATATTAAATAGTTTCTGCATTAGTTAGGTATGATAACTGTCTGATTATATCCGTGATCGTAACCAGGTGTAGTCATGATCACAAGAAAGCCCTTTAACCAACTATATTTCAAAAAATAAAAAAAATACCACCACTCCTGGATTCGCCTCATGCTTTCCATCAGGGAGGGTAGAGTCATTTAGGCAGCTTTCGTATAAAACAAATATTCTATATTTATTCTTTAAACTTATTTAAGTTTCCGTTGCTTTATAAAAAAACCATGACAGAAACACACTGATTATTTGTGATAAGTAGAAACGAAATCACTTGTGTTATCACTTAATATATTATAATTGACATTGTTTATATTCTATATTTTATATGAATAGTATTTTTCATCTTTATATTTCTAACATGCGGAACTGAGTGTTCAGTAATCTAATTGAATTATTGTTACTTTTAGTTGTGTTTAACAACGAATTGCCTAAAGTTACATAAGTACCTTATATTGATCACACATTTATCTTTTCTCATACAAATCCAAAAAGTAATATTCAATTTAAAAATATATTTATCTAGCCGACCCGCGCAACCTCGTTTGCATCTCCTTGCCCGTATTATTTATTGCCCGTAGCATGATAATTTTCCCCCGTTTTTGTAACATTCTTCATTGTTGCTCGGCTCCTGTAGGTCTTAGCGTAATGATATATAGCCTATAGCCCCCTCGATAAATGGGCTTTCTAACACTGAAATAATTTTTCAAACCGGACCAGCGGTGCCTGAGATTAGCGTGTTCAACCAAACAAACTCTTCAGCTTTATATATTAGTATAGATAAGTGCGTAATTAGTAAACATACACGTACTTATAAACGTTCCTACTGTACAAATCACACCAAACGCATCTAATTACTCTCTTTCTTTCTAATCATAAATACCCCATTAAGAACAAATAAATATCAATTTGCGCCATTTAGTTTTATAGTACGCAATCGTATCCCCTCCTACCCGCAACCCCTCGGCCCGTGCTTAACTTTACGACACATAAAAATTTTATTACCTGAAACAACAGATTACAATACCTAATAAGTACTAGTTGTAAGGGCTGCGACTAGGGGATATATTTATTTGTGGTTTTATTGTCGAATAATTGTGTAGTTATTTGATGATAAGTTCACCCCTCGAACCGAACAATTACATTTGTTTTTAAACGTAGTGGGGATACCTTAAGCAGTTTGATAATAGTGTCGTAAAATTAATGTTCAATGAAAACTAAAATTTTACTTTGTATCTAACAAAGTGGAATTTTAGTATTCATTGATTATTTGTATGTATAAATAAACTATAGTAAGATTATTTTTACTTTATTTAAAGTTTATTGATAAATAGGTTGTTTATTTATTTAATTTATTTATTCAGCTGCTCACTGAACTTACAGTTTGCTCAACACGTACAGTGAGCCAGTACAATCACACTAATATATATGTTTGTTACTTCTTCACGCAAAAAAATACGGTAATACAGCTTATACATCAGAATAACACATAGGCTACTATTTGCCGCGATAACCGACATACACGCGGGCTGAGCCGCGTGTAACAACTAGTGATACATAATGTTAAAATAGGATAATTGAAGCTTATTAGTACTTATTCTGACTAGACTCTAAGACAAAATAATGTGCGATGAGTAATTTTATTGGTCTGAAATATAGCATAGACTATTTTTCTTATTAATTAAAGTAAACTAGCAATCATAAACTAAACTACCACCAATTTATTTACAATAAGAATATATACTTTGAACAATAAAACATTGAGAACAAGTCTGTTCATAGCAGCTGAAACACCAAATTATTCTGTTACATAATGCGAGAAAAAATAACGAATCATCTCTCCATGCGCCTTTTGTGGGCAAAAAGGAAAAAACCATTGCGGCGTGAGTGGGTTGAAATCCATTGTGTGGGCACCATCAACGCCCTACGAACTTTTCATTCTAACTCGACTTAAAAATTTAACAGGGCATTGAAAAGGTCGCCGTCAAGTGGCGCAACAGTCGCCACACTGAAAAGCTTGCGACATTATGTAAAATATAAAATTACATATTGAATTCAATGCAATTTCCCTGTCTGTAGTTAAGGGTGGTGGATTTGTACTGTTTTGTATAATAATGGCGTTTCTAATGAATACCGACACGTCTACTGTTGTAGTATTTTATAAGTACAATTTTAATTTATTTATAGTTGTAACTTTACATTCTTTTTGTTGTGGCTTCTTCCCTTAGCGCAACAGATATTAGAATCTTGTCTTGTTGTTTCATTTTTATGGCCTGATGGTAAGTGACTATTTCTCCCAATGGATACAACTTGCATCCTAAAATCAGATTTTTTCATGTAAAACATAATTCCCACATTACTCTGTTATGGGGGACTTTACAACTATTTATTTATTTTATTTATTTACTAACATAGTGAAACGGACACAAAGCATGGATACAAATGTATTGTCTTAGGAGTACGGGGTTCCAGTAGCATCACTCGCTTGAAGAAAGAACGGAAGAATTGTTTAGTATTTGTTTTTGTAAGGCAGTGGTATTACTCCAGCCAGCCAGTAGAAACGGTAACCTCGACGTAGAACTTCTGCATAAAACCAGAGTTATCTCGTGCCAACGACCGAGGTATATCGTGATGAAAATTTGACGTGACAGGTTTTCATTCTGCTTATTTGTATAAAGAAACACAAAAGTCCGTTACTAAAAATAAACCAGGCAAGAAATCTTTTTTTTTTATATATATATGATAGGCGGGCAAACAAGCAGACGTATCGCCTGATGGTAAGCGATTACCGCCGCCCATGGACACCTGCAAACACCAGAGGCGTCACACGTGCGTTGTCGGCCTTTGGGGGATAGGGAGGGAAGATAGGGAGAGGGGGTTTGGGTTATGGGCCTCCGGTATCCTCACTCACTCGGTGAAACACAGCGCAAGCACTATTTCACACCGGTTTTCTGTGAGGCCGTGGTATCACTCCGGTCGAGCCGGAGCTTAGAAGTGTTTAATGTGGAATAGCTTTTCATCGAACACCTTATTATCCACCTTATTATGTAATATATCTTATACGAAAGCAACCTATAGAAGAACACTCACTTAAAAACTAATAAAAGTTATCACACGGACTGAATTAGACATACACATAATATATAGGTGCTGCTACAAGATTTAAGGCTGTGTACTTCCCATAGGCGCTCATTCGCCGCCCAACGACGAAGGCGACCGCCCGCCCTAGCGCGCCCGGAGCAGCGCTCACCATCACGCGACGATCTAAACATGAACTAAAATTCACTTACTTATTTCACGTAGCATTTAATAATAATACATTATAAACTCCCTTAGTATAGACAAAGTAGTGTACTTAATAACTGTAGTTTTCAAATCTTAGATGCTATATAGTAGAATATATCGAAAATAACTTTTAAAACTGTTAAACGTTAAAAATACGCTTTAAGTTAAACAAGTTAGGCGCATTACACACATTGTTTGGACAAGGCAAACACGCGGTGCGTCGATGGACTTACGACTTGTGACTTCATGCACTAAAAATAAACTGTATTGTTTTAAAGATAGAGTGTATAATCGTGTGTATTCGTATAATGAAAGGTGTTGCTACTGGTAAATATTTATAGACTACTATTAGGAGGCGAATCGGGTCGTTCAGGTGAGTTTATTGTTTTGTAATGGAATAATAATTTGTTATTTTATGTTTGAATATGGCTACTCTGATGTATTAAAAGATTATTTTACGATTCAAGCGTGTTGTTAAGAAAGTAAATTTGTATGTGTAATAATTAATTAATGTAGTTAGTTATACGTTTTTTTACTATTACTATATACAATAAGTTTTTTTTACAATTAAGAAAAGTGAGAAGTTCTGAATTTAACTCTGTTTTATTGATTGCTACCCTAGGACTCCGTTACTTGTGATTTGAAAGTCTTTTTTATCATTTGAAAATAGGTCAAGCGATAAACATTTATACATTCTGATGCTTTTAAAATAGGAAATAAGTAAACTACAAAGTTAAAAGATAATTATTGAAATATTGTTTAGATGAAAAAATAACTATAAATAAATCTATATATAAAAAAAAATATCGCCGAAATGTATGTACGGGCGGGCTTGTTTTTTTTTATAAGTTCGTTATTGTTAGCACAAAATTTGTGTACAAGAAAAAATAAAAGATAACGGGAAAAGTCAATTTCTTTTATCCGTGAGTGTACACTGCCTGTGGGAAGATGAGGCATAAGTAAATATGGCGGTACGAAGTTCGCCGGGTCAGCTAGTAGGTAATAGTTATTTACAATAAGTAAGTTAATTTCAGTTTCGAAAAAGTACTCAAACTAAATATTCCACCGAAAACTAGAGTTCACTGGAAAATTATATACTGTTTATTATGTGTACAAATTTTAAAGTTGAACTTTAAATTTTTTTGACAAATTTTAACTATTGGCGCCTTTATTACTCAAGTAATCGTTCTAAAATTAACATTTCCCTTACTGGGGATATAGATAAGGATCTTCTTGACCTTACTAAGAAAGTACTACTTAAAAGTAACTAGGACTGTCTGCTACGTTTTCCTGGAGGTACTTTGATTTTTGAGGAAGGATATACCATTTTTGTCACGATAACCAACGCGCGGTCGTAGTCACAGTGTAAAATTAGTTCTACACAAAAACAGACACATTTTTTTAATATTTGGCCTGCGACCTGCCTACACTGCCTGATGGAATGCATAAGCAGAATCCAAGAGTGGTGGTCCACATACTCATTGCGAATGCAGATAATTCAACAATGCAGCATGGCGGCCCACACCATGGCGGGCTAGTAATGCTTCTGCATCATTGGACCTCCGGTCTTCCACTCACCAACGAAACACGACAGCACGAACGCTGCCATTTTACGTTGATTTTTTATGCAAGGGTAGTACCGCCGCGGTCGAGCCGGCACGTTCGTGCTGAAATCAGCGTGGCTCTACTAACCTTGATATTTGATTTGATTTATTGATGACAATTTTTATAAATATATTCAAATTCAAATTCAAAATCATTTATTCAATTAAGACACTAAGTGACATTTATGAACGTTAAATTGAAGCTGTAGTTAAGAATCATAGATCGACACAAACAGACGCCACAGCATGTGCTGTATTGTCGAGGTAAATTAGCTGAAAACACCAAAATCTACTGCCTGCCTGTGTCCATCCATAACTTCCAGTTTCCAAAATGCGTAGAGCCTCATGAGAAGAATACTGGCAAAGAAACTCATGGCCACTCTTTTCAAAGTCAGATTTTATATATATAAACTTAATTTAATTATTTTTTGGAAGCGGTTAATCTTCAACCAGAAATCATTAAGCAATTTAGTTGATCTAACAAATGTTAGTAAACATATTTTTTTGTTTTACAATACCTTTACTTCGAAGAATAAAAATACTCCATATCATCACAAATTTCAAGTTAAAGAAAAACACAATTTCAAGAACTGGACCAAATGGGACCACACGGGAAGCACTAGCTTTCAAATTAAACATGAATCATCAAAATTGGGTAAATCAGTCGAAAGTTATAAGGTAAAAACAAAAAAAAATACATTCGAATTGATAACCGCCTCCTTTTTTGAAGTGGTTAAAAATGGGTTCCACCTGGGTAGTTATCATCAACCTGATCAAAATATTGAATACTGAATGTGGGGCTTACTTGTTTAGATAGTCTTTCTATACATAAAGCAATTTTACTAATTACATATGAAATAGTTATGATATACTGATAAATTAGGCGATTAAGGATATACTAGAGGCCGCCCAGTCGTTGAAATTCAACCAAAATATATTTTTTTATACTTTTTTTGCTTTAGTACTCAGCCATGTAAACTTTAACATGTGCCATATGTTTTCTCAACCATTCGCATTATTTTTGTTTAAAGGGGTGCATACATTTTGCTTCACTTATATCACTTATATATTGATAAGAACTAAAGAATAAAATTCATAATAAGCTGTCTTCATGATAAATTGTTGCCGGAGCCTACAAACACTTGCAAGCCAATCTATCTAAGTTAAGTAACTTGTTACAATTAAATTATTAATGTACTCGTATATAAATCAGCTAAAATATAATCACATAATTTCTCGTTATAAGATTAATTTTCAGTTAGCCGAATCGTTAGAACTGGCTCTAAAATATCGATTTACTTAATTTATACTAGCTTTTGCTCCGGACCGCCCGCGTGTATGTCCTTTATCGCGGTAAAAAACAGCCTATGTCCTTCTTTAATAATTGTTTGTGACATTTTTACCTTTTCATGTCTTAATTATTCAATCGTTCTGAAATGTACATTCTTCTTACTGGGGCCATATATAAGGATATTTTTAGCATTACTTAATGAGATACTTTTGATCCAAAAATATACGTACACTTCTGAGGGATAAAACTTTACTTTTTATAACTTTTATCTATACTCTATAAATACAAATAAATAAAATTGTAGTGTCTGTTTGTAATATTAAAATAACCGATTTCTACAAAATGCATATCTTATATTTACCTTTGTCCACGGTACATTTCCCAATACGGCTGGATCGATTTTGACGGGGCCTTTACTGATAGCTAGCTTATGATGTAAGGAGTAACTTAGGCTACTTTTTAAGACTAGCTTCGCCCTGCGGCATCATCCGTGGTTCTAGAATAACCACGTTTAAAACCACGGGGTTCAGCTAGTTATATATGAAGCAGGCACAATTTTCCCAAGTACTCACTCACAGGCAGACAATGTTAAGTTCTGTATAATACACAATAAATAATATTTTCATATGCATTTTAATTAATTACGTAAATGTAATAAACTAGGATCAGTTATATTTAAAATTTGTATGAAGAATATTAAAATGCAAAAATTTTCAACCACTATGAGTGACTATGGTGACCACCACTCTTAAGTTCTGCTTATGCTCTCCATCAGGCAGAGTAGAGTCATTTTGGCGGGGCCATACATAAAAAAAAAAACATTTTCATGTCACAAAATTACATGTGTCTTATAAACCTACATGGAAAGTAATGTAGCTTTTACGACCGCCTTTATTTAAGGGTCTATAACGTTATCTGCTATTTTGAAAAGAAATCAAATCAAGACACACCCCAAAAAGATCTGGAAAAGTCTCTATGAGAAATTCCCAACACTATCAATTCAATAAATAAATATGATTTATTTAACACCCTCTCTTTTCAATATCCTCCATCAAAACCACTACACGCTGAAGATGGTCCGAAATTTAGGATTCTGTCAGCGCAGGCCCCAATCACACGACATTGTCCGCGGTGACCGGCGCAATTAAATTACGCATGGGTTCCGTACGGGAACTGAATGCGTAATGTTCACATTTGTGCAAGCCTGTACAGTTGAATGCTAGTCAATAGTATCGTTGATTTTATAAATATTGGCATTCAAACATCATCGCTTTATAAATTGTTTTGGATTATTTTACACGTTCGTACGTAATACATCAAGGCTGTGGAAACTTATCGCTAAAAAGCATTTGATTGCGATTTGAGAAGTCATGGGTGAGATTCACATTTAGTGATTTGTTTCAGAAGATACAAAGTTTGATACTTGCTTCTATGTTCACGGGATTCCTCTACTGTCTTTAATTTATCTATACTAATATATAAAGCTGAAGAGTTTGTTTGTTTGTTTGTTTGAACACGCGAATCTCAGGAACCACTGGTCCGATTTGAAAAATTCTTTCAGTGTTAGATAGCCCATTTATCGAGGAAGGCTATAGGCTATATGTCATCACGCTAAGATTAATAGGAGAGGAGCAACAATGAAAAATGTTTCAAAAACGGTAGAAAATTATCACGCGACGGGCAATAGGAGACGCAAACGAGGTTGCGTGGGTCTGCTAGTTTTTTATAAGCGTGTTTCTAGTATTTCTGACTTCTTTTTCTCGAGAATATTACCATTTGAATTATTGAATTTGTCTTACATAGTGTGTTTGAGTATTTGTACCTCTTGTGCTTTTATTATGAACGTATTTAAGAGAAAATTCAGTGACTAGAAATAAACACTAGAAATGTTCAATTTGGGTCTAATTCTCTCCTTTTAATAAAGTACTTAATTGTAGGTGTTCATTACCTACCCACCTAAGAGATTAACTAAGTCGTAACGAACTTTTATGATCATAGAATGGAACCACTTACTCTAATATTTAATTTAATGAAATGTGCGTTGTTTCAAAAGATCAAGGCTTCAGTACTACATAATTTTTTTAACGGATCCTTTATGGATTATTATTAATATTTACGATGTGATTTTTTATTCTGAATCCTTCCTAAGGAGAGGCCAGTAGTATATTGTTATGAGCTGTAGGGATTCGAGTTGTTTAATTACAATTTAGTTTACTTCTTAAATATTTTCAGGCTAAAATTTTTCGTTAAAGCAATTACTCCAGGACCTAGAAATAAAACTCAGTGTTTCTAAAAATACAAATGAAAAAAAAAATGTATTTGGCGAAAAGCTAGGTATATAGGCAAGGCTAAATAAAATACAGTAGGTACAACTAGAATTGTCCGTTGAATTTCTCGCAACGTTTTAATGTGACGAGTGACGTAAATCCCAAACCGAATAGGATTGGTGCGCATAATAACGTATTGTAGCTTGAAGCTTTGTTGTGTTGACCTAATATATAAAATGCTAGAAACGAATACCATAACATTCTCCCGATTCTCCCAAAAATGTATTAGAAAATAAGTAATAAGTATATTTAGTATAATATGTAAAGAAAACGGAATAAAATATATATAACTGGTACAGTTTAGTTTAGAACTAATGGCAAAACATCCTATGTGAGTGAAAAAAGAGAAAATTAGTAACTTTAATTTTAAAGTGTACAGGGTTCTTTGTTAGGGCTACAGAATCCCAAAGATTATGTTATTGATTCAGATCATGCAAAACTATATAAATAAATAAAATTAACGTGTTTTTATGTAATTTCAAATTATCTGCGGTCCTTACGTAAAAAAAACAATGTTTAAGCTTTTGTCTGTTTGTCCATTCGGGCTAATCTCGATCTCAAGAATGGCTGTACCGATACTGACTGAACTTTCTCTGGCAGATAGCTGATGATATAAGTAGTAACTTAGACCACTTTTTTAGAATAGCTTTACGCGGTTGATGTTGTAAAGGCCAAATTCTTTTAATCACCTTTCATTGCGTTGTGTATTCATAAAAGCTATCAATGCAGATTTTTATTTAAACGACGAAGAAATATTTCACTGATCGATTCAATTTCGCCTTCAAGCCACGTTTGCCAATATCATAAATCTCAATCTATTGACAAAATGAACAACTGCGTGAACAAACACCATATGTACAAACACAACCACCATTGTATTTATAACATATATCATAATGTGATAACATTTTACACAATCGACATTCGTCACATCTGCGAATATTATAGATTACAAACCAATCCTAGCTGTCAATCAAATATAGCTCTTACAACGACCTCACAAAGTCCTCCGCTAGCGAAAATTGATCTGTCAATTGTAGATGATGAATTGCTGCACGATAATTAACGAAAATGTAACTTAACAAAGATTAAATAAGGTTGGAGTTTGTTTGAGTTGGTTCTCGGTACAGTTAGATGCAAAATGATGAATTAGGTGGTAGTGGGCGCAGATGTTCGCAAGCGTTCGCCGATCACGCGGTATCAGTGATGATTGATAGGTCGTAATGATGCGATGGGTGAGCATATCATGCGACGATACACCGGTTCGATGCTGTTGACTGATGCTTGTGGGATATAAGGAGTTTATCTGCCTGTATTGGAAGGATGAGGGAGCTCTTTTGGCTCAGTTTTAGGGTTTTGCTTTTAGATGTTTTGTTGGTATCGGTACAATGTATTAGGGGACAGTGTACTGTGCAAAAAGGAGCGGAAATACTACAGAATTTACCTTACATATAATGTTGTCAAAGTCACTTAGGTCTAGTTTCGCCAGTTACTGACAATTTTTTCGGATACCTAGTTATCTGCCATATATTTCTGTGTATATAGGTTCCATTTCCCTATCCAAAACTTGCGAAACCGATATACGTCTTTTCTGCCAGATAAGTTCACATTAGCCTATCAGGGATTTCATTAGTAAGTGACGAAACTGACCTCAAGCATTTATAGCCTCCCTCATGTATTTATTTTTCTGATGGGAGAGACATTTACGATAATTAATAATATTTGTGACATCTGATACATAACGCCATCTAGTCCCAAACTAAGCAGAGCTTGTACTATAGGTACTAGACAACTGATATAGATATATATACTTTTTGTAAATACATACATATCATACATAGAAAACACTCAAACTCCGAAACAAATATTTGCAGATCATACAATCTTTTGACCCGACCCAGGAATTGAACTCGAGACTTCAAGTTGGGCAGTAGCATACGCTACCACTGTGAAAGCGAGGCAGTCAAATATGCTTTTACCTGTAAAGAGTGAGGTGATAAAGCAAATGTACAGAAAACCATTTTCATTAATTCTTCCGTTTTTTTCCGAGTGAAAGACGTTACATGAGCCCCATTGCAGAAAAAAAAATACTTTCAAGGGATAGAATTTCCAAAAGTTACAAAGTGATATTGTTTATTCAACATGAGTGACGTCGTGTATAAAGTGTGTGCCAAAACTTTCATTAACATAAAAGACGTGAAATGACGATCGATCAATGTCCAACCTGTTTACTTTTAAGACGGATTCATCTTATTCCAACACTCTAGTGAATATTGTAACGCTTCAACAACTTTTTGAGAATATTACGGAGAAAGAGAATTTTACCTTTGTCTTTTTTCTTTAAATTAATTTCAAAGCCAAGTGCTTTGAAATTAATAATTGTTGCAATGATACAACAGAGAACTTCAAATCATCGGGAATCAATTTTGTAAAGATACTGAAATTGAATTTACTTCTAAAGGTAAGAAAGGGGTTGTTAAATATTTTTCTTCATCATTTTATCTTTCAAAACTGCCTCGTTGGTCTAGTGGTTAGCGTAAGCGACTGAAGATCAAGAGGTCTCGAATTCGATCCCCGAGTCGGACTACTGTTGGGTTTTTCTTCCCAGATTTTATTAATAGCAGCCCGGACTATGGAAGGTGGCGGTGTTTCACGCCTAGAACTGATGTTCAGGTTAAACCGGTTGAACTGGTGGCCGACCCCACATAATCTTAGGAATAATAAAGGTTACGAAGATGATGATTATTTTATCTCTAAAAAATTCTCCTGTATAAGTATAAGTAACTCTAAAAGATTGTAAACTATTAGCTAGTCGTAGTTAGCATACAATATAACTTCAATTTACTAAGTTTCTGAAGGTATATATTTACAGTTGACTTGTGTACTCCTTAGTCGGCTTTTATAAAATGTCAAATAATAGGCAAAATAAAAGAAAAAGGTTACCAAGACAGCCAGAAAATTGTATGAAAAATGTACTTGTAAAGGGATCTCGTTTCGATGTTAATAGGAGTTTCTGGCAATAGTTCGCTTGATTTGTAGGGTCCGCCCTCACTCGACCGTGGCTGATTGGATATGTATTTGCTAACTTTTTATATTGTCTCATGTTAAAGAAATATTACTTTAGAAAATAAGTCAATAATTTTATTCCACTGGTACTAATACGTAGGTATATGTATACATTCAAGACATAATTTAAATCCATTTTATAGTAATTATTAAAACATAATTAGGTTTTATTAGTACGTGCGTGTGTGTGTATGTGTATCTGTGTTTTACGATATGTGCACTATAAAAATACAATAATTGTACAAAGGCGGTATTGTCTTGAACGAAATTTCTATTTTGTCGAGTAGCTTACATTGCAAATGTTAATAAGGTAAATAGGTGGCCGATTAAATTAAATATGTTTACTATTATCTAATAATATTTCATTCAATTTAAATATTAACCTATACAGCAATGTTTTTAGAGGTCAAAAATTATTGGCATTACCACATTTAATCAAGAAAACATCAGAGAAAATCTACAAGAAGAAAGAAGATGTACACAAGTTTAATCTCTCTTCTATTGAAAAAAGACAGCATTATAAGTAAAACACTTTTATTTATACAGAAAAAAAAGCTGTCGAAAGCTGTGCGTTTAAAATCAACAGAGGAAAGCTAAAAAGTTTTGAATCTAAGAAATAGACCGTCTACTCTTAATTTAATCGGCACTTGAAAATGAAATAAATATACCACAAAACGGCTCATTATGCTTTAAGCGCCTTTCCTCTATAACAGCCATTAAGTCTTTATAGTCAACAGGCAGTAAAATAGCGAAAACTTTAAAAAGCTTGTTGGAGCGTGACACCACTTTCGAGGCGTCCGGTTTCGCGACTTAACTTTACTTTCGTGAAATAAAAGATTATTTGGAGACCAAAGTTTGAAAGACGCATTCAACAGTAAAGAAAAGAACTAAATTAAATGAAAATTGAGATTAGGCATTCGGTTACGTCAAAGTTACGTTTCTATTGGAATTTTTGCTATTAAAACACTTAAAGGACTCAGTGTCGTGTGAGAGACTATAGCAATTGCCTAGATACAATTATTAGGTTAACTAGTGCTGTGTTTTCCATTAATCGCGATAACCTTATATACCTAGATATTGAAAAGCCTGACTGAGTTTCTTGAGGTTTCTTCGCAGCCAGACTGCCAGTTAGAGTCTAAGTAGAAATGGCACAATCTACAGATACTTAAACACGTTAAAATTAGATGTATGATGCTTCTATTTAGATTACATATGATTGTCACCACCTATTTCCATAGAATATAAATATATGCATTAGAAAATTAACCAAAAACGGCAAACAATATGAGAATCACGGAGAGAGACAAAAACAGAAGTTCAAAAAGAGACGAAAAAGAGAATAGATAGGTCGACATAAATATGTATGTAAGAATGATTGACAGCAAAAGAAATGAAAAACTATCAGCTTCATAAAAAATAACAATTGTACCCGAAAATAAGCCCCTGCATTTCCATAGCCTCCCTTCCAAACAAGACAACCTCCAGGGTAGGGACCAACCTTTATTAAACCAAAGGGAGCGAAGGAAACCGCTTCAAAATAGATCCGAACTTATTATAATATAAATGGGAAATTCGGTGTGACGGGATGACGTGCATTCACGCCGGCAATTAAAAGGGGTGGGCAGGACGCCAGCTATCCATCATGGTGGATTACGAGGACACTATTATTATTAGCAGCCGCCGATAACCGGTATAATCCGGTTTTGTTCGGCTATTTTCGGCGGGCGTCGGGTTTTGATATTGAGGGTATTGTCTGAGTGTGGATGGGGTGTTTAGGGTTGTATTGTACTTTGGATCACGCGAAGATATGTAAAGAAGGGGTGGAAGGCACGTGTTTATAAATTTTACTTTTAAAGTAAATTATGGTTTTATAATATTCTCGATGTAACATGATTATTTTCCATAATTTCGAATAATTTGTTTCCTACTGTGTTTGACGGCTTAATGTTCTTTTGTGGTTACCTTTCCTTACTCTCTAACTCTAAAGATAGTCAAGACTTAGTAGGAGACCATACCCAGAGGTAATTACAGTTTGTCCTACATTAACACTTGAAACAAATGTAAAATTTAAATTATTACGTTTTCCAAACTAAATATGCAAAAATGTAACAGGAAAATGTAAACAAACACTTCAAAATTTACAAGTTTTTCACTACGGCTTCGTTGAAACAATTTTTATCACATTTATTAAGTCACTTTGACACATTTTGTTGTAGTTGTGAAAATATAACAATGGCTGGTTCCATTTACACAGAAGTATATCAGCGTGCTTTAATGCCATGTAGCTACAAGTATTAATAAAACACATCATAAATTTTAGATAAGACTATTTAAACAGTAGCCAACGTGATCGAAATGAGCTTTCATTTTATAACCTTAAAGATAACTTTAAAAACTATTTAACCTTAGGAACTGACGTGAAGTAGTAAATCTAAATAAAACGATACGATATAAATCGAATTAAATTTAGAGTTAGTGCATTTAAATTTAAACTTAAACCCATTAATTTTGAGTTGGTATTGCACTGAATGGGGATTAACCCACAAGCAACCACGAGTCTTAGTATTGCCTTGTTCTGGCTGATTCAAAGAATAGTCTTTGAATCAGCCAGAACAAGGCAATACTAAGACTCGTGATAGCGTCTTTTAAATGGAAATTCTTTCTTTGTGTTTCAAACTCCTTAAATACACTGACGATAACCAGCCCGATACAACCTTTTCTTGAGACTCCTGAGTTACAAGCGTTCATGGGCGGCAGTATTCACTTTCCAGCAGATATCCCGACTGCTCTCTATCTATTTGTACCTGTTATAAAATAACTTAACTTCCTTGTTCTGGACTTCCATTTGTTACTATAACCACTTTGTTTTCGATAAACTTGTCAATCATTTTAACAGTTTAAGAAAGAGCCTTCCGTGCTCATTTCTTAAGGATGGGTAGCGATAAATAAAGAAGTAACCATCTGGTGCTCATTTCTTACAATGACCATAAATAATTGCGAAGGTCTAAGTGGTATTAATAGCTACAGTGTTCCTCTCCGTAAATTATTACCACTTGTTGTACCTTAAATTGAGAAAAGTCGCGTTCTTCTTATTTAATAATAAGGATTGTTTATTCGGAGCGGAACAAAAGATAAACGGTAGTACGTTTATAAAAGAAAAGCCAATCCACGCAACCTCGGTTGCGTCTCCTATTGCCCGTAGCGTGATAACTTTACCCCGCTTTTGTAAGATTCTTCATTGGTGCTCAGCTCCTGTAGGTCTTAGCGTAATGATATATAGCCTATAGCCTTCCTCGAAAAATGGGCTATCTAACACTGAAATATGTTTTTAAATCAGACCAATAATTCTTGAGATTAGGGCGTTCGAACGAACAAATAAACAAACGAAAAAACAAACTCTTCAGCTTTATATATTAGTATAGATTAATTAGGCTGTAAGGATAATGATATTGTCCTAGCCGATTTTGGCCACAGCGTAGTTGGCTAGCCTCAACGGAGACTAGCCAACTACGCAGGAGATATTATAGTGCACAAGTGTGTGCGCAAACACAGGTTCACTCTTTGTTCCCTTACTCTCATAATCCTATGGGACAGTTATCCGACACGACCGAGAAGAGATCACGCGCAGGACCCGCTGCTTTAGGAGGGCTAAGAAACCACATAGAAATAGGCTGTAATACTAAGTGTGTTGACATGCATAATTAAGTTTTTGAATAGGGGGATGAGGACATTTTGGCAATATGGGTCAGCTCTATCTGAACTGATTTATAAATTAATCCTACCGTTGCATTTTTACCCGGACCAAGATTAGCTTTGAAGGGGCTTACAATTATTAGCGTATGCATTTAAATTGTTAGCCTTTAATTACAAGTATCTATAGACAATGGTACTATCAGCGGTACCGTCTACCATCAACGGAACCGTCTGTTTAAATAATCTCAATTAGATAAAAATATGTAAATATATTTTTAATTACGGTTACCATACAGTTTGTAGGAGCCATTGATAAATATAAATTTTACTGTTTACTGTGTTCCCAATCATGAAACTTTACAATTGTTTTTTTATCTATTCATAGACATATTATATTTACAGAACGGTATTATCTTCCAGAAGTAATTAAAAACTTGAAGTTGACAATGATAGAAAAATTACGAATGAAGTAATTCGATTGATTTAGATAGATAGATAGATAGATACACATTCGATTGATTTAGACACTTATTTAATAATGTTTTATATTAAACAGGCATTGTGAAGCTACAGTTAGCCACATAAGTAACTTAACATTTATGTAAATAAAAATGAATCAGCGACATGTATATACGCGCATAACTTCCGATCGACTGCACCAAATTGGATGATTCTTTTTCAAGTGTTACTGTCAGGACAAGGTTTGTTTGGAAGAAAATTATAAGAAAAGAAGGGTTATATTTCTTATCCGCGACTGTACACTACTTGTGAAAATCTGAGGCGTACATAAAAACTTAAACAAGTTTTTTGTAAACTTAGACACATTGGTACGAAGTTTGTCGGGTTAACTAGTAATTCATATTTTCATATATTTACAATTAATACATGCATACATATAGTTTTATCTTGGAAAGGTTACAAAAGTCTATTTTAATGAAATCTTCATTTTCAACTAAAAATAATGTTGGTATTTGTAATATTCAGCTTCTTTTGTTGCTATGAAGGTGGTAGGTAGGTGAAGCTAATAATACCAGTCTATGATCACTATGCCGCGCCACTTTAAATCGCCGTAGCTTAACGTTACATATTCTTTATTCCAATATAAAAATAATATCCATATACCTGACAGATAATTCACAAGAACATATAAGAAAAATGACAGCCTCGTTGGTCTCGTGGTTGGCGTGTGCGACTGCTGATGATGCATGAGGTCTCGGGTTCGATTCCCGGGTCGGACCAAATGTTTGTATGATCTACAAATATTTGTTTCGGAGTTTGGGTGTTTTCTATGTATAATGTGTATGTATTTACAAAAAAAAAGTATATATGTATTTGTATCAGTTGTCTAGTACCCATAACACAAGCTCTGCTTAGCTTGGGACTAGATGGCGTTGTGTGTTAGACATTCGAAATATTAAAAGAAAAGAAAAAGAAAAAAAGCCTTCTAATTAATCGTTTTAGTGTTGATTTTCATCAGAAATGTTAAAATTCCAATGTCTCATACGTCTATATTGGAATTCTAAATATTTTTACCCAGAATTAACAGCCCCATATTAAAACTTTCAGTAAATACCGACCATTTTTCAGTGGTGCTCCGCATCAGTCACATTCACGGTGGAATGCCCCCATGAGTCGACCTCAGCGGTTAGCGGGGTTATGTATTACCCACAGATAAGACAAATGCTCGCAATGATCTTGACGAGCGATGGGCCGGCCTTTGATTTGGATGCGTGCGGCTAGAGATCAGCTGATGGGTCGGCTCATTAATCTCAGAATGTATAGTATGGCTTCTATTTCCAAAGCAAAAAAAGCTGATCTTTCAATATTACTCAGATATGCATAAATTGTTTCTCTTTTCACGTAATATCCTTTAAAATAATATTATAAATGCGAAAGTTCATAAGGATGTGTGTTTGTTGATCTTTCACGCAAAAACTACTGAACGGATTTGGATGAAACTTTACAGTAATATAGCTTATACATCAGAATAACATTTAGGTTACTATTTGCCGCGGCGGGCACGCGGGCGGAGCCGCGGGCAACAGCTAGTATTGCCAAATATATTTATTGCCCTCAAGAACTTAATGCTTATCACATTTATTTCTGTTTCATATTTTCGGCGAGCTTAGAGCTCTAGTTCTGGCTCTCGGGATCTTTAGACAGTAGAGTAATAAGCCAGTCAATAAATAACTGCTTAGATATAGATACTTAGTCTACCTTTATGTATTTTAATGTTTATTTAGTTTGCTTTTATGTTTACAAAAAATACATACCATCACTAAATACCTACAATGATATCCCTATATACAAGAAATAAGCCAATACAACCGCTATCAGGGGTCAACAAGTAGCCATCAATTCTTATTAGACGTATCTTTATGAAACAATTACGCGGCAACACGGATTTCTTTAATAAGATGTACAAGTAACACCAAGTCTTGGCGGGGATTGCTTAATTTGTGAACCCTCTTCATCCCCACTTCGTCCCTTTCTCGCCCTTTTCTTGGCGCTACGTAATTTCCGGTCTTTCTTCTGTTCGATAATTCCTTACTTTTTTTTCTCAGCTCAGAAGGTATTAGGAGATTAGAGGGAACACTGCAGGCTTCTAACTCAAATTACTTAGATACCGATACTGTATGTATCTCACGTTTTTCTGCAAAGTATTCATTTGTAGACTTTCCGATAAGACCTAAAAACTTTCATTTCAGGACACGTGTCTAGAAATTAAATGAGGTCTTTGTATAAATACTGATAAGTCCTGAACATTCGGCTTTAACGTTGTGTTGTTCATATACGTATTATCATATTAGGCCAGGAATATTCATTAAACTTAGGAGTCAATTTTACATAAAACATATTAAATTCCTAATAAATAATGATTTCATCGTTACAAAATCTTTACATAGTATAACATGAAATCGCTTTTTGTTCTTGTACGCTCAGATATTTTAAATTACGCTACGGATTTTAATACGATTTTCATAGAACTCATATTCATCAATAGAAATATTAATAATATTTATGTTTAGAGAAACCAGTTAGTGTAGGTATCATAAGACATCTCAAGTGCAATAAAAAAACAAGGAACAACAGAAAAAGAAACAACTTAGGAATATATGTATAGGCATGTAAATGAAATTGTAGTAAATAATCATCTAAATGCCTAAACAATTTAACAAGTTCAGATATCTGAGCAATTATCACCGAAGTAAT
Organism: Spilosoma lubricipeda; assembly: GCA_905220595.1. Classification (NCBI taxonomy): domain Eukaryota; kingdom Metazoa; phylum Arthropoda; class Insecta; order Lepidoptera; family Erebidae; genus Spilosoma; species Spilosoma lubricipeda. Next base: position 19,382,439 of record HG992290.1, on the reverse strand, counting down.
ATTATCATTGTAAAAAACAATTTATAACTCTTAAAAATTTAAACAAAGATAAAACTACTTCAAGGGTTGACTAGATTTCTTTTGGATGCCATGATCAGATCTTAGTGTCTTGTTCTATCTTTCAATTGAAAAAGAATCATCAAAATCGGTTCATAAACAACTTATATACGGTCGAATTGAGAACCTCCTCCCTTTTTTGAAGTGGGTTAAAAACCTTTTGCGTTCAATTACAACATATCTATATATTAAAAGATAATATACCTTACAAAAAGCAAAATGAATAGAAGAAAATTCGTGGGAAAACGAGCACATTACTCCGTTCTATATAAAAGTGTTGCAAGTCATGCTCACTGGGTCCCTGGAGTACTCTGCCCTTCGCTTTTCACTTACCGCCCATTAATAACTAAAAGGTAACGTGTAAGGTTCTACAACTGAATACGTTATCTACCATTACGTTGTACATTTTAACAATGAATTGTAGATTTTGGTGAAAACCGCTTAGAAATGGCGAGCGGTTTCGAATAAAAAGACACTTCGACACGGGTATTTGTAAAACTGTCATTGCTGTAAAAGAAGGATTATCTGTATGACTTGTCGAGGGCCGTTCATAAACAGCTGAGGTATTAAGCAAGCTCTACACATTTATTGCAAGTGTAATGTATGTGCGTATGGGTGTTTTTTAATTTAGATCATTTTGCCAACTTTTACATGTTTTTCGGGTTTTATCTACAAGTATATATTGCCAGCGACATCCCTCACGTAATTGTTTCTTATTTCAACTTGGAAATAACATCCTTTCATACAACCAAGCTTCCTTTATTTTATCATTTTAAGGGTGAAACCTTACAAATCCTTACTTAGTGGGTGCTTACAATGTGCAATGAATCAGATGCCAGAATTTTAAGTCTCTATCGGTCTTACTCTCTGTTTCTCTGTTGATTAATCAGTCAAGGCAATTAATTTGTAAAGTAATAAATAAAAATTAAAAAAAAAAAGTATTGCGGCTCTAGTATTGTATAAAAAAAATTGTTTAATAAAGCCACAGAAGTGAAATTCATAGTCCGTGATATAAGTTCGGTTCAGTCGGCCCATCATGGCCTCCCACAGTTTAAATTAATATTTCAATTCTAATTTTGGAAAGATACAACGGGGCCCTTGTTCAAATATGACTGAGGCGTTATGTCGCCGTGGTGTAATGCTTCACATCTTAATAAAGAGCCTCCTTTTCATTCTATAAGTACCTGAAATATTTCTGTTACTATGGTTTCATATTTTTTGGCAGACTATGTGGTTCTGAATTGTACTAATGTTTCAAATTTATTTATTCTTAAGTAATGGTAACTGGGCCTGAAAAAATATTCACCCGAAATAAATATTCTTATTTCAAACCAAGTTAAGAAGATAATTATTAAACCACTTATTATATTCTCGAAATACGTTGGAGTCGGCTTAAAGGCACTGGGTTATTATTATTCATTAATGAAATTCTCCGAAAGAAAAAGGTAAAATTTTTATTGTAATAATATCGCCGAGCGAAATTATGAAATATGCTGGCTTTTATAATTCTTACTAAAAATAATCGGTTTAGCGTAGCTAAGGTCAAGTCGTTTGTCATCGCGGAAGGAAGGGGATGGTCTGATAAGGGTGGTTCTGGTTGGGTTTCGTCTCAATCCGGTTATGTTCGAACCGGAGGAATAAATTAACTCTTTTACGAAATATTTAGTAAAGACCGACTGAATGGTAATACTCTTTTGGTAATGAGTTTTTATACAAACACTCACGTGATCTATCGTCGAAAAAGTAGGTATATATAGGTGTCAAGCTTATCGTGGTCAATCACATCATATCTTCCTAATCTAAACCCTAACATCATAACTAACTTAAGTTAGCATTCTTCATGAGTCTTCATGAGTTAGAACTTTGATCATCTTTTACTCGATATACATATTTCACACCCAGGTTATTTTAACTAACCTAATAAAACGCAAAAAGTACTTCTAAAATTAAGCGCACCTTAAATATTATAAAACCGTGTATTAATCAATCCGGTGAAAGTCTTAACCGGTACCGTTTCGGAACGAATACAATCACCTTAAAAGCCGGGGATTGAAATATGCCACGTTTTCACTTTTTCCTCATTCGTTGGTTAAGTAAAGCGTGTGAATAATTTAAGTAGGCTTGCGGTTAAAAAATGAACCGGCTTCAAGAGACATCAGTTTTCGTTTCAGTGGGTGCGGCAAAGCGGCTGTCTCCGTGTGATAAGTGAGAACTGTTATCAGGTGGATGAGAAAGTATTTTCTAACTTAACTGCTTAGGAGAATGCCTCTAGGGACTCTTGTTGCTTTTTGATTTTAACTCAATTGTAAGCCAGTCGAGTTGTTTCGTTACATTATTTCTGTACCACCTGTTCATCGTAGAAATAAATGGCTTACTCAGCATCGAGCCGCTGTTTCTGAGTTGAAGAGGTAATTCACTGAGTGAAAGCCTTTATTGTGCTGTCAAAGCTGTGCAGAAGTTTTCACACAAATAGAAACCAATAATGACGTATCTCTAACGCTATTTGTACATTTGTAAAGGTTCCAGAAGTAGTTTTGACCAATAGCTTCTTAACCGCGCAAGCAGATAGATGAGCATATAGCAACATAAGATCACTGTTATTTATACAGCATCTATCTTAAAATAAATGGCCATTAAAACTGTAGGAATACTACTTATATTATTGAATGATGGTCTTTTGCTGAACTTGCTGCATACAACTAAACCACTTGTACTGTTGCACAATGTTAATTATACTAAAGTTAGAAAGTTTCACCTTACAACATTTTCATAAACATTTACTGTAATGTGGTTTATTTTAGTGTTTATAGGAATACTTAACTCAATCGGAGAAGGACACCATTCCTATGGTAATTCATAAATAATTTATAACACAAGATAAATATACGTTATATCTCTAAAAGTACAACCAAAAGAATTAACTTCAAAGTGCCCGCTGGGGGTCACTCCTGTCTGGCCCATTTGTCATGCATGCGCGAGGTCAACGATCGCTGGACATTTTCTTTTTAAACCGTAATTATTTAAAGGGTACGGAAGGATCGGAATTTTTTTCTCGCTACTGATACGGCAATAAAGAAATAAAACTGATAAAGTTAACTTCTGAGATATTAATTACAATTCGTAGTCAGTATTAAATATGTTGACGTGTGTTTGTTTATAGTACTCACATGATGAGGACCAAAATGATAATATAATCTAAAACATATTATATTCAAGAGTGGTATGTTTATATACAAAAGGGTTCTTGTGTTTAGAGAGATGAATGTTTTATAGAATTCTGATTCAGTTGGATTAAGACCACAAACTTGTCGCTAAAAATAAACGCGATTGCAACTCCTCTAAGGCAGAGGCGGGTAATATCAGAGATTCTCTTTAACCTATTTATTATTGAATAGAATATATTATCCTAATCATTTACGAAATAAAAATATAATACCGGGGTTATTTTTTTCTAAAATAAGAAAGAGTCTGAACAATATCGCTATAAGGAAATGTATTTAGTTATAAAACGGAAATGAGCTTTCCTTAATCCTGACGGGGCTTTTGGTCTGGTGGCTAGTGTTCCTGACTCCATAACCAAGGGCCGTGGGTTGGATTCTCACTGAAACAAACATGTGTATGATGAGTACTATCATTTGTTCTGTGTCTGTATGGCTTGGGTCCTTTACTGTATATTGTAACAAAACAACCTAAGCCTCTAAAAATAACTAAATAGCTATTTACATTAGACCGTTGAGTATTCAGTGAAATGAAACTGATAAAGAGTTCTTTGTATTATAGTTTAATTTGTCGTGCTCACAATAAACGGAACTGTTGAACAGCACAAACGAAGACGTGTTTCAGTATCCACAGCGCCATTAATCCCAACATTTGACTGCCTCGATGACGCAGTGGTAGCGTACGCGACTGCTGTTGGGACTAGATGGCGTTGTGTGTTTAGATGTCCGAAATATTTATTATTTTATTATTATTATTTATTCTTAAAGTATTTTATTTAAAGTTCCAAGTTCTGTCATGTAAGGTAATACTTTTTCCAACAACTGTAGAGACAGTGTAATAATGGCGCCCAACATGGGGCCGCTTGTAACTATCATCTATTAAGTAACAATTAGACTTTGACCCTTGTGGTATACAAATTTATTTCTACGATACAAAGTAAAGGGTTGCTTAGAGAAATATTATAAAGCTTTGAAAATTAGCATATTGTTTACGTGGGCAGTGAAAGAGAGTGTTGGGCCAGGGGTTACGGATTCGATATCCATCCATTCCGACATTCTGGTCAAAATTCTGTTTTTGCTACTAAAATTAATGCGATTGGTGAACAGATAGCAGTGTACAATCTAATAATATATAGGACAATTAATTCAATCTTACCGTTCTTTAGAACTTCTCTTGTTTCAAAACCATTAGTAGTTTGTTGAATCATATTCCAACATATCCAATCATAAAGTATAAACTCTGTACCTCTGTTTCCTATGAGCATGAGAAACTTCAAATTATTAACACTCACCTGTATTCTATCTACCTTTAAAAGCAAACACAATCAAGCAAAGCTATAGCACGCAAAGTTAGAGCGAACATGCAAATACGAGCTCCGAATAACCGAATTGGAGAACTTCTAATACGATATTATATAACGAGTGAATAAAGAAACTCAGCATAAGTGAAACAAAGCATTAATTACAAGAGCGTACATTGCGACGCTTTCTCCCCCCCCTCCCCGCTCTAGCCAACCCCACAACCCCTCCAGTCCTCACCCCCACAGAGTACGGGGCGCGACTCCTTGATTTACTGCGACTGTACCCGGGAAAATTATTCCCGGTTAGTGATTTACAACTTCTAAGTTTTTACCTGCATTATTTGGTGACCAAAAATGCATAAGGTACTTTATTTTTGGGGTCGTAAAGTTTAGTTCCGAATGGACTGGAGAAGTAATTGGTGCGTATGCTTATTTCTTGTGATTGTGGTTTGTCCTGTAGTCTTGTTGAGATGTGCGTGCCTAGATGCGAGGTAAAAACTTCAACAGGAATTCGAAAGTGTACTTTTTTATTCTAATAGGGTTCAAGTACATTATTTGGTAGTATAAGTACAAAAATACTAATTTTTTCGTCAACAACTAAAATACCCAAAATTTTAATGAGCATAAATTAACAGATATCATCATTATTGGCCCGTTGTAGTTCACAACCAGATATAGACCTCTCCCAAGGCTTACCACAGAGCCGTTCTGCTGCTACTTGCAAACAGTTCCACCATCTGGTCAGAGGGTGCCTCATGCTACGTTAGCCAAGACACGGTCTTCACTTCAGTACACACTAAGACATATAACTATTAGCTTCATTTTCCCAATATGATAAAAATAAAGCAAATTTTACTGAGACAATAGACAGGCTTAGACGTGGGAGAACCAAATTTCTAAACAAATGGGCCAGGCTCAACCGGAGTGATACAACGGCCTTACAGCAAACCGGTCATAAGCAACTATCTCATTGCTTATTGCTATTAACCGAGTTTGTAGGTTACTGAATCATCATGACTGTAGAAGCAATACACTGTACATCTTTAGTTGCTGATGTACATAGGCGGTGGTAGTCACTTGCTATCAGTTGACCCGTTTACTCATTTAATCCCTTAGGTTTTTAAAAAAATAACTAATGTAATAAATTTTAACTAGCCCAGTCTACAGAATTTTAAGAATAAAAAGGATTTTGAAAGCAACGGGAACGGCAAAATAGCCTTTCAGTCTTGATCTGACTTGTGAATTTTGTTTCTAAGAAATTCTACAACACGAAACCTCCGTCCCAGTTGAGTTATACTACCAATAACATAAGTACCATTAAACAGAATCCCATAATATGTATTTCTGGTTGGGTTTTATTTTATAGTGTGGATATTGATGGGGCTATAAACGAACATCTTTATGTTTCAGTGGAAATATAAGTTACGTCGCGTATTTTATCCTTATACCTTATTGGGAATACAGATCGCGTATGAGATTTAGATGTATAACAAAAAATAAAAGCTAAGAAAAAAATATAAGTACTAAGCAAAGTTTCGGTTCTTTGCAATAATTTCTAGGACCTTTTTTAATAGTGTGCCAATGAAAATACATTTAGTGCGGTCAGCATTTTACATCCAAAACGTCGATATAAAACAATTATAAATCATTGCACTTTTAGCAAGCACAAGGTGTAGTCACTAGCATAAATCATTCTACATTTTATGTCATTAATTCTAATAATAATAACAATAAATAAATATTTCGGACGTCTAACACACAACGCCATCTAGTCCTAAGCTAAGCAGAGCTTGTGTTATGGGCACTAGACAACTCATACAAATACATACATATTATACATAGAAAACACCCAAACTCCAAAACAAATTTTGGTAGATCATACAAACATTTGGTCCGACCCAGGAATTGAACCCGAGACCTCATGATCAGCAGTCGAACACGCCAACCGCGAGACCAACGAGGCAGTTTAATGTATGTGCATCTAATAAATAACACAAATTAACGTCTATCATTTTGCAAGTTGTGTACGCGACCGGTACAAAATGGTTTACTACCTGATTGATGTGTATAGTATCAGTCCATCATCATCATCTTTTTGACTTTCCTAAATGATGTATTTTCATTAAAGGCTGTCTGCTTGTATCGGCTGTTCTTCTTATGTATACAAGTGTAATGAAATATAAATTCTAATATCAAAAGTATATTCTTTACAAGCTTGCCATTTAGAAAAATAATAAAAATTTGAACAGTTTCTAATAAAATAATATAAATTTTAGCATTATTTGAAAACATATTTGTAAAGAAGTTAAAATAAAAATAACCATTGTTCACACCACTCACCAGCTGTTAATAACTCATGAATTACTTAAATTTAAGGAATGCTTCAAAAATACTTTACCGATTATACTGCTGAAGTTTCGAAAATTTTAACTCTTCAAAATTCTCATTCCTGATTATCATCACTTATCATTTAAATGGGTTTCTGAAGTAGGTCAATTAAGGAGAAGTTAGAATATTACTTACAAATATCTGTAGGGATCTTAATCACTCTGTATTTGAATCATTTGAAATTGTTTTTACGAGGGAGATTTTTGTATAATGTATTTTTCTTGTCTAGTTCTCAGAACTTCCTCCAAACAGCTTGAAAGTTGTCAGTATTTTTTTATTATTGGTGACAATAATGAATCACCGAATGTTTTCGTGTATCATTTATTTGTTTCGCCCTTAGGTATAAAGTATTTATTCAAACATCTTAAAAATTCCCAAATACGTTGCCAAAAATACACAAAAAAATCTAAGCATAAGGCTACTCATTATCTCTAGAATTTTCGGCAGAAATATATGAAAGAGAATTTATGAATGGAGCCGTGAGCATGTCTTATTTACTGATTGGGTGACACTATAGAATAAAAATTCTCCATCACAGCAGTCGCCAATCTTCTATAAATTCAACCTGCAGATGCAGCAACTAGATTAATGGTATCACCACGAAGTCTGTTCAAGTTACAGCAGACAGTAGAAATAAATAGTAGCGTCTCGTCCCACGATCGATTCTCATGCGATGCAGTAGCTATGTGCAGGGAGGGCTTTGTGCTAACGCGACAGGTGGAAATATCCTCTTTACCTTTTTTTACGTCTCTGAGGAGATCCGTGGCAAAGAGATTTAAACTTATTGCTACATGTTTTGAGAATTTATTTATTAGTATAATTTTTTTCTCAGGAAAACTGTGAAATCTAAGACGAGGTGTGTTCTGTTGCAACATTATGGTAAGAATAGCAATGTCGGTCGGTTATAGATTAGTGTTATTTCAATCTCTCTAGAAGAATTAAATACTTATGATAGTAGTGAAATCAAGTCGATAAAGTAAGAGCAACTCCAAACTCGTAACAATGCGATCGCAAGTCAAAGGGCTCAATTATTTCGCTACCCCTGCAATTTAATAAAATTTAATTACGGTTATTATACTTATTTATACATGTAACAAAAATTTTGTAAAATGCAACTATAGTGGGTTTGTTTGGGGATCATTTAATACCAAAACATATATAAATGTGTGTGAAATGGAGCAAAATTCAGTGTTCTGAAATTTATACATTATAGTATCCTTTAACTTCAGAAAGAAGGTAGGATATGAATGTAAATGTTGTCAATATGGTACGTTTAGCACATTAAATATCTATAACTCTACGTTCCAAAATGGATGTGCAAAGTTTAATAAAAATGAGATGTGTAATTACGGTCAGAAAATCACATCTCATTAATAAAATGGATTTAGCGTTTTCAGGACTATAAGATACAAAAGTTTTTAAGGTAAATTATCACAAATTTTAACAAAAAAACTTCAAATGATCAATAATCTAATTGAAATGGGAAGCACCAACTTTCTAATAAAAAAAGAATAACCAAATTCGGTAGAAAGTTATGAGGTAACAAACATTAAAAAAAACAAATACAGTCGAATTGAAAACCACCTCCTTTTTGTAGTCGGTTTAAAATAGGAATAGATTTAAAATTATATAACTTAACATGTTTTTCTTTTACTTTCAGGTATACGACAAGAAAAAACAGAGATATTTATTTCAGAAAAAAGGTAAGGTTATAAAATAAGGAAATATTCAAACTAAGGTATATTTATTTAATGGCCGATCTTTATATATTGCTTTTTTTTAAATAAAAACAAGTTTAATGTTGTATATCGGATCTTACCGTGATACCAAGGCATACCCTTCTCTCAGTTATTCCAATTGTTTTTCTTAAAATAGAACCGTTCCGCCTCAAATAGCTCAGGTCCTAAGGGATTCAGAAGGAGATAGAGTACGGCTTAAGGGGCATTCTGTTTGGAAAAAATTCGAATACCCATAAGCTATATACACACAATGGTTATATCACATCGTTGTAAACATATGTTGTTATATGTATACACCTAACATCGTTGTAAACATATGTTTAAAACGAGGTGATATAACCATTACTTATATGCTTCTTTCTTAGTCGAAGTCCTTATTATATATTGGCAAATTTATACAAAGAAGAATATAGGAAATATTAGAGATTTGTGTGGGATAATACAAGCGGTACAGTCGTGAATTCAAGTCGGACAATACACATAGAAAATATTTTCGTCCGATTTACCATCGTAGCAATATATCATAGCGCTACGCTGTAGCACAATGGACTCGTAGAGCGTGGCGTAGAGCAGCGGAGCCGCAGCACGTGAACGCTAGGGTAACATATGTTTAGAACATCCTGGGACACATGGAATTTATGACGCACATTTACCAGATTTTGCAGTCATTTGTAATTTTTGTGTCACCACACAAATGGAATTGGATTTTTGTAAAGAACGGATGTTTTGTGGAAAATTCCATTTTCAAACATATAATACAGAATTTCATTCATTTTGAGATCGCTAAATTTCATTTCAATTTCTTGTTTTTTTTCTGTGAGTTTTCTGTGAGTTGGTATCACTCCGGTCGAGCCGGCCCATTCATGTCAAAGCGTCTTAATATAACTTTATATGGCCATATAAATGATGATGATGATGTTTTGACCCGCTGCGACACATTTAGAGATTTCATCATTAGAGTAACAAATCCTATTTATCATCAGCAGCCTGCACAGTCCACTGCTGGACATAGGCATCTCCTTTATAACAAAACGCACAGGTAAACTTCCAAATTGAATTACATTTGAAAGTACAAGTTTGTTTAAACACGTTCTACAAAGGCTTGTTTCACACAAAACCGGTGTAAGGATCGTTTAAGGGATCATTTTACAACAATAGGGCAACGAAAACTGCCGGTGACGTATAATTTACGAGAGACACATGGTTTTAGGTACACCTACATTTATAATATCACACAAAACACATATAAATGTATATTTTATACGATTACTTTATTCTCTTCCTCAGAATGAAAGGTACTTCCTCGAATATATCCGGTTAATAGTTGCAGTGAAAACTTTTCTAAAGACAGTGGAGTGCGTGTTGAAAATAGAAACTTTACATATGTGTAGTGAATATTAAGACAAATCAAGTTTAAAGTTCTGCTTGATATGAGACAATTATTTAGTATACCCACATAAGAAATTGTTACAAGAGACTTGGCACAAACGCGTAAGCGACGCCGTTTGCTGCGCACTTACGACCTTGTTGCGCGCGACCGCACTTCGAAAGATAGAAACCCGAGAGCCTTTATTAGTGTGCAATTTAGACTAAAACTAATTCCATTTAAACGAGTGATTGTACCAGGGTATTTAATAGTGTGCACGAAGAACAATATTCAATATTCATAGGAAATATTATTATTTTTGTATTCTTGAACCTTTTACTGTTTAATTGCCTACGGGAAAGATCGGCTACACACAATATACCGAAGATGCCAAACATCAAACGCACACCTCCGACGGCACAAAAGGGTAAAAAATTGATGCATAGTCAATCGAAATCTGACCCGGATTTACCGTCCGTGATGGAGAAAGTTGATGAGCAGGTTAAGGTTGTTGCTTCTCGGCACAAACGTCCCCGTACTTTTGAATCTCCTTCAGACGATCATGATCCTTCTGAGTCATTTTTGATTAACTTTAAAAGCGAGCTATTATTGATGCTTGAAGATTGGAAAGTGGAACAGAAGCAAACCTTGTCTCAATTGGTTACTGACGTCGCCCAGCTTAAAATGCAATGTTTAAATATCCAACAAACTAATTCTGACATAGAAAAGTCAATTGTATCATTGGGTGAAGATTATGAAGAGGTTTTGCAGAGGGTTTCATCGTTGGATCAAGAACATCGTAAAAATAAGGAGTGCATTAGCAAAATTGAGAAACAGCTCCAAGATCTTCAACAAAAATGTCGTCCCTCGGCAGTGGAGATCAGGAATGTCCCTACAAAAGCTAACGAGAATATAGACGATCTTCTGCAGATTGTTGCGCGATTGGGGAAGATTGTACAGATGGAAATATCGCCCTCTAACGTTCGTGATGTATACCGACTGCCTGGAAAACCTGGCCATACACGATCTATATTTATTGAGTTCTCTACCGTGTTTTACAAAATTAATTTTTTAACTGCGATGCGCAACTATAACAAAAAGCGTCCCTTAGAAGAGAAGTTAAACACAGAGAATATAGGTATACCGGGTGATCGTAGACCTATCTATGTCGAAGAACATCTTCCTCCATCTTCGAGGCGTCTATTTTATCTTGCACGTGATTTTGCTAAAAAAAAAATGACTATAAATTTTGTTGGATATCAAACGGAAAAATCCTTCTACGAAAGCATCCCGAAGTCAAAGAATCATATGTCATAAAATCAGAACAGTGTCTGTTTAACTTGGAAACTAAAAAATGACTGTTTTGTCTTGATTTAAAACGTAATCATAAGTTTGTTAACACCTTGATAGTTTATACAAATTCATTATTTTTTATATATCTTTTCCCTTTTTATAATATTCCGAAAAATATATGCTTGTTTAAAGCCCAACGTTACTTTAACCAATTAATGCCCGTAGAAAATTCAAACTACAGTAAAACACTTTTAAATAGCGAGATAAATGTTGTTGTTGTCAGTGGCTTAAATGCGCAATTGGTAAGTGAGCCAACACCTCTTTGTATTAATATTATTGTTTATTACTGTGATGTTTCGGTCGCACTGTTTGTAAAGGTATTCATCTTTAGAAATGGTTAGTAAAGTACACATTGCTGCCAACGATATAGATAACTTCAGCGTGGCTAGTTCGTGTATTTGTGCACCAGATCAGTGCACAGAGATTGTTAAAGACCCTAAATATCATTTAAAAATTGTGCACATAAATATACGAAGTATTAATAAGAATCTGGACCAATTTGTTTGTACATTGTACAAAATCAAATTTGAATTTGATATTATTATACTTTCGGAATGCTGGTTAAAAAGTATTGGTTCACCGCCACCGCTTAACAATTACTCATCTCATTATACTACTAATAACCTTACACAGAACGATGGAGTTGTGATGTATGTCAGGAATGCAGTATCGTCTACTGTATCCCAACCACCCTTTATAGACGCAAACTGTTTGGTGTGCATTGTAGGTAATACTGTTATAATGGGTGTTTATAGATCGCCATCTCACTTGGATTTAACTCAATTTTATCAAAGCCTTGAAACAGTAATGAGTTCTTTTAAGTCCTTTGACAATATAGCTCTTATAGGGGATTTAAATGTTGATATTAAGGAAAACAGTAATTCCGACCTGAAATCTAGCGAGTACCTTCTAAATATGGCTTCTCTTGGATTATTACCAGCACATGTAATTCCAACTAGATTGGGAAATTGTCTTGATCACATTATGCTAAAAACAAAGACACTAGCAACAGCAATAGTAGTAGACACCCACGTAACAGACCACTTGCCTGTAATTCTATGTTTGAAACAGTTTAAGACAACTCACCTTAATACTAAAAAGTTGGTAACACATTTAAATTATCCTGCCATTAAAGACCATTTAGACACGAGCGATTTTAGTTCCGTTTTAGTAGAAACTGATGCAAACAAAGCTACTGATAATTTAATTTCAATTATTAGAAATGCTGTACAAAAGAACACCGTATATAAAAAAGTTGGTAGGCGGTGTCGGATATTAAAACCGTGGATCACTGACGGATTGCTTCGTTGCATACACAACCGTGACAGGATGCATATGGAACTCAGGAAAAATGTCAATAACCTGACACTTACTACCACATATAAAAGATACCGAAATTTCTGTGATACCCTGCTTAGAAAGATAAAATCAGAGTTTGAAAAGGAACAATTCAGCAAAGCTCAAAATAATCCAAAGGCAATGTGGGATTTAATTAATTCAATATCGGGTAGGAAGAGTCAGTCACAGCCACCTACAGAACTCTTAAACTTGTCAGCTGATCCCAAATTGTCAACAAATAGTGTCAATAGTTATTTTGTTAATATAGGCAAAGACTTGGCCTCTAAGCTAGTACCCCCGGACGATTCATCTCATGAACGAAGTACTTCGCAAACACGGTATAATTCATTTGGGATAATACCAGTAAGCAGAGAACAAGTTGCAGCAATTATAACTTCACTTCGAACCTCCTGCGCAACTGGCTGGGACAATATCCCAGCTTTAGTAATCAAACTCTCTCGGGAAGTGTTAGCAGCACCGATTGCACACATCTGCAATATCTCAATTGCAACTGGTGTTTTCCCCAAAAGTCTTAAAAAGGCTGTAGTTACTCCTTTGTACAAAGGTGGAAACAAAAGCCAACTAACAAACTATCGGCCTATATCGGTTTTGAATGCTTTGTCTAAGATCCTAGAAAAAATTCTTAACAATTGTTTGACTAGATATCTGTCAAAGTATAATGTAATTTCAGGAAACCAATACGGGTTTAGGGCAGGTGTATCCACTGAGGACGCAGTAACAAATTTTAGTGTCGCGGTGTCCGATAAATTAGATAGAAACCTCAAGTGCTATGGCATGTTCTTGGATATATCAAAGGCATTTGATACGGTTTCTGTTCCCATTATGTTAGCGAAGTTGGAGCGTACTGGGATTCGTGGTTTAGCTTTGAATATTTTTAAGGACTATCTCACAGATCGTACCCAGGTTGTAAAAGTTAACCATGTAGTGAGCGATGAAGAAAATATCGAATATGGAGTTCCTCAAGGAAGTATACTTGGCCCCACGTTATTCCTCATATACGTCAATGATTTGTGCGCGATGCAACTTAAAAACTGTGAAATTTTCACATATGCCGACGACACTGCCTTGCTGGCTTATGGAAAAAATTGGATTGAAGCTAAAACTGAAGCTGAAGATAGTTTGAGAAAAGTAATTTTATGGTTATCATCAAATCTACTCACTTTAAATGTGGAAAAAACTAAATATATCCGTTTTTATCTCCCTAACTCGCCTAAACCTTCCGTGGAAACTTTAACACTTACCGCTCACTGCTGCACCTATTCTACGACAGCTTGTTCCTGCCCTTCCCTATCAAATGTCAAAAGTATAAAGTATCTAGGTATCATTATTGATGAGCGATTAGACTGGCGTCCTCAGGTTGAAACTCTTACAGGACGTGTTAGAAGGCTTTTGTATGTTTTTAAAAACCTTCGCTTTGCCGCTGGTCAGCCAGTAATGAACACAGTCTATGCTGCATTATGCCAATCAATTATTGGTTATTGCATTCCAGCATGGGGAGGAACATACAAAACCTTGTTCCTGAAATTAGAGAGAGCACAGAGGGCACTACTCAAAATAATGCATCATAAACCACGCTACTACTCCACTACAGAATTATACAGAGAGGCTCAGGTCTTATCGGTGCGCCAATTGTTTATATTCCGGACCATGCTTCGGCGACACTCGCAGCTACCCCTAACAAACAAAATAATGGAAAAAAGACGTGGTGCACTGGTTTGCTCCTCAGTAGCCTGTAGAACTACTTTTGCAAGGCGACAATATGGCGCTTTGAGTTCTAGGCTTTATAATGACATAAACAAAAAAGTCTCGCTATACAAATTGAATAAACATGATTTTAAAAATAAATTGGTCAATTGGTTAAAGTCACTAAGTTATGATGAAACAGAAGATCTTCTAAGAAGAGATATGTAATTTTGGAGATGTTTTCAAGGATTGTAATTGGTTTGGGCTGTGAGTAAATTAAAAGCTGGAATAAACTTGTGTGAATGGTAATAACTTCTGTCCTGTGAATAACATTATTGAAGCTTTATACAAGTATACATATATCTGTCATTGTAAGACTAATATGTTGTACGACATTTAGAGCAGTGAGCTACTGATTCCCAAGATACGAGTTTTCTCAGTTTGGGGTCGGTATGTCACTTTACTGAATGCCTAGGTACATGCTTTCCGTAATTAATTGTGTAATTCAGTGTGTGTCATTGGTAACCTATTGTATCTTTTTTGAGAATAAAGTTATTATTATTATTATTATTATATAGTTGGATTCCAGTGTAGTTTTAGAACTTAAGAGATAGATTTTTTATAAATACTATGCAATATCATAAAGCTGAAAAATTTGTTTGTTTGCTCGCCAATCTCAGTATTGGGTCGACTTGAAAAATTCCTTAACTGTTACATAGTATAGTTTTCGAGGAAGACTATATATCATTACGTTACAACCAAAAGGAGCGGAGTACCAATGAAATATGCGCAAAAACGAGGGAAAATTATTTCTTTTGAGTACTTACTTCTGTTGCGTGCACTACGTAAACGAGTTAAGTTAAAAAAATTGTTACAAAATCAAAAAAAGATCTGAAAAAAAGTTCAAGATATTAAATGTCAATATTTTGAGGTTTGCTCACTATAAATTCTTTTATGGTAACCAAATTTGTTCACATCACCAATAGGACACGCAGACGAGGTTGCAGAGGATTAGCTAGTATTAATACAGGAGTAAAGTGAAAAAAAGATGTCATACTATTTACATATAATGAAAAAAAATGTCATATTGTTGACATAAAATAAAAGAAAAATGTCATACTATTGACACAAAATAAAAAAAAAGTCATACTGTTGACATAAAATAAAATAAATTGTCATACTGTTGACATAAAATAAAAAAATGTCATACTATTGACACAAAATAAAAAAAAATAAGTCATATTATTAACAAAAAATGAAAATAAATGTCATACTATTTCATAATATCAAAAACAGACCAAAAACATGATAACCTAAAAAGGTATTCAAACTAATAAAGTAAGTAACTAATAAAAATTCCTTTAAGTATACGTAAAGTGTTGCACTTCGTTTATAAGGAACAATTTGTAATATTAAAATAACCCCTTTTTTCTAAATGCATATCTATACTAATATATAAAGCTGAAGAGTTTGTTTGTTTGTTTGTTTGAATACGCTAATCTCAGGAACCGTTGGTCCGATTTGAAAAATTCTTTCAGTGTTAGATAGCCCATTTATCGAGGAAGGCTATAGGCTATATATCATCACGCTAGGACTAATAGGAGCGGAGCACCAATGAAAAATGTTTCAAAAACGGGGGAAAATTATCACGCTACGGGCAATAGAAGACGCAAACGACGTTGCGTGGGTCGGCTAGTGTATGTATATTATATATCAAAAATGTATTTAAAGAAAATGTCTGTCTGTTTGTTCCGGGTAATCTCTGGAAAGGCTGGACCGATTTTGACAAGACTTTCATTGGCAGATAGCTGATGAACCAGGGAGTAACTTAGGCTACTTTTTGTAGACTATCTTTGTCCTGCGGCGTTACACGCGGTACGACGATAACCGCGGGTAACACCGCGGGGTTCAACTGGTAAAGAATATAAATGTAGTTGATACAAACTAAAATTACTTGTTTATATTAACTGCGGTATTTTTCTAATACTGCTGAACTTGTTAATTACATAGGGCATGTTTATTGTGTAGGAAGTAGGATTATCAAAGAACCTTTAAACATTTACATATAACGTAATTTCTAATTTAATATTATGTTTCGTAGCCGCGATATGTATATTACTTTAAAATCTTTAACAGATTTTGAGGTTATTAAACAATTAAGATGTAAACAGGGCGCCATAAACTCGAGCATAATCATTACAGCTACTGAAACATACAAACACCATTAAAGAAAGTTAATTAATGGGAAGATGCTACCCTAAGAGGGTTTAGCTTTCCATTAATTAAATTAGTAAATAAATTATTTATTTCTAGTTATATGAATTTGTAAAAGAATGTAAAAGAAGAATGTGTTAAGCAAACCCTGAGAGACATATGTTGGTCAAAAAAGCCTAGTTAAAAGCACTCGAAACCGTGAAGACAGAACAGGTGCTAGTTCTATGTCAAGATTTTGGCAAATAGCATGCTATCGTCTCTGTTTACCCTGAACAGGAATAACGAAGTACTTTGAACCTGAATTGTTACAGAATAAAATCTAAATTGTGACGTAACAGTGCAAGTATCTACTTGTTTCATATCAATCTATACAAATAAATAAAATTGGTGTGTCTGTTTGTAATATTAAAATAACCGCTTTTTACTAAATGCATATGTATGTATACACGGTACACATACCAAACACACAATACACGGTACACATACCAAAAAAAATTTTGTCTGTCTGTATGTCCATCTGTCTGTCTGTCTGTCTGTTTGTTCCGAGTAATCTTTGGAACGGCTGGACCGATTTTGACGAGACTTTCACTGGCTGGTAGCTGATGATCCCGGGAGTAACTTAGGCTACTTTTTTTAGACTAACTTTATCCCGCGGCGTTACTCGCGGTACGACGATAACCGCGGGTAACACCGCGGGGTTCAGCTATTATATAATGAACTGCACCATTGAAATAATAATAATAAATAAATATTTTTAACATCTAACATACAACACCATCTAGTCCCAAACTAAGCTGAGCTTGTATAATAGGTACTAGGCAACCGATATAAATACATAAATACTTCCTTTTTGTAAATACATACATAATATATATAGAAAAACCCCAAACTCCGAAACAAATATTTGCAGATCATCCAAACATTTGGTTCGACCCAGGATTTGAACCGGAGACCTCATACACAGCAGTAGCCGTATGCTACTACAGTACCACCGAGGCAGTCAAAATGAATAAAGAAAACAAAATTACAGAAGGAAATTCCAACTTTTATGTTTATTGTATACTAGTATACATTGCCACGTCATTGTACTGACTGCGGTAGACCGTAAGTCCCAATCTGTAAACTGACTCCCAAAATAAAGGCTCAAGCCTAGTGTGGGAGCTACTGCTAGTACCCTAATGTAAACCTTAGTGCATAAGCTTAAGAACATAATTGTAAATTCTTTTCTAAGACCTCTAAACATTTTTATTTATTTATCTTAAACTCATGGTGACCTTAGTCTAAGCCTGTGGAAGCCTCACGGAGGCTCCATTGGACCGTCGCCAGTGAAACTCGAGCATGACCAGGCTTGCAGATCGATGGCAGGAAACAAAAAAATTAGAGCACACTTATTGAAATGAGGGAACGACTCAATTTTTTTCAAGTTGTCCCCGTCCAAACTTATTTCGTTGAAGACGAGTCCAATTTGCTCTGATAGCTACATTAACATTTTTGCTAAATAAATGTATATTCTTTATATTTGTGTACCTAGATGTATACGGTGTGATTTCACAAAGACACTGAATAAAAAATATCAACAGCTCTGAATTTTCTCAAAGATAGCAACCCCTAGATTGTTCTATAGTATATACCATCTAATATTATTACAGCACTGTCGATAACTGTCTTCGTACTGAATTCGGTGAAATTAAGTTCCGTCAATACAATAGGAACGTAATTGTTCTGAACAATTTAATTCCATAACAAATAACAGGGATAGCTTCCCATGATTACAGAGTATCAAAGCTATGGCGTGTATGAAGCATTTTACGAGGTCGACTTCAATCGAAAATGTATCTTCAAGTCTGTTGGTAGAGTACAAAATGTGTATTGATAGAGATTATATAGCGGTGCTTTCGTTCCTTGGGGAAAGCGTCAAAGCCTTCATTAGACAAGTGTACAGCGATATGAACGCGCACAGATGGAGTAGTGCCGCAGGGTGCTAACGTATACTTACGTATTTCTTATGTTCCACAGTTTTACGCGTTTACTAAATAAGCATAATGATTTTCATTTTTCTTAGCCTAGTATTAAAGTATTGTACTTTAGGCAAAGTAAACCGAATGTTGCTTGATAAGCATATTTTGAAATTTACATTTTTATCATGCTCAAGAAAGTTTCTGTTGAAATAAATTATTTTTGTCTGAAACTAAATACCGACCGACATTGCAAAAAGTAATTTAAGTCTTAATGAATGTTGGGAAAAATGATGAAATAGTCTTTTTAATTAATGCCGAGCTATGGTTGCTAAAAGAGTATTAAATATACTATTTCTATAGGGACATGTATTAAGATTACAGTGCCTTCGGTTTTTTTTAATTTTAGTTTCACAATGCACGTCTGTCAAATCTATATATTTTAGTAGTTCGTTTTCTTTTCTTTTAAAAAATAACTTTGTTTCACTTACAATCGAGTTACGAGACTCGTTCACGATTGCTCGCCTCCAAGCATTTGCTGCTTTTGGTTCATTTTTTATTTCGACTACCGACTTCGACTTTGAGTTCCTGCAACTTTTGTATAAATTAGTGTTATAAGTATCAGACTTCTAGGAACTATTTCAAAGTTTTAATAACAAATAACGTCGAGAATACTTTGTTTTCATACAAAGCGTTCGTTGCTAAAATATCTTAACTCAGCTTTTTAGTAATCATTTTATTTATTGTGAAGAAGAATGAGATTAGAGGCTATAATAGTAAACTGGAAAGTACGTATTACAGTTTTATAATACAAGGCTTACCATGAAATAAAAAAGTGTAGTGCGTGCACCTCTATTTAAAGAAAGAAAAATAATTTCCAAAGTACGATGAACTCAAATGAAAACCTCATACCTTCATGTAAAGTATACGAAAAATATATGTATATGCTAACCAAAGCAATCAATCAGGGTGCACTCGCACCGCTTTGCGGGGACACCGCACGAATATCTAATTTTGTTTGTTACCCCCTTGTCCCCCAACACCCCCAAGGGCACTGCGCAGGCGTCGAACACCCCAAATCCTAGCGGACGTTGATGGATCACCCTTAATGACAAGCACCGAAGGGCAGGGGCGGTTCCAGCCTGAAATTTTGGTGGGGGTCACTAATAATTAATCTAAGTCGACTTTATTGCACACATTAGAAACAAATCGATATGTATCGTTTTTATTAGTAAGTCTATTGAGATGACAATATTTGAATATTTGAGACGTCTGGGACAATCTCTTAATGAATACTTAGAGGACCTAGCTCCGCAGGGGGAGGTGAGGGGGGACACGATGGGTTTGTGTGGGACTCCGGACAAATCAGTCTATCCTCTAAACCCCGCGGCGGCCTAACTCAGCTGTCAAGAGGAGCTCCAGAAACGCATCAGCGGCATCTGGAGTACTCACTGCACTGCAGGTACATCCCAGGGTAATTAGATTCACCCCCGTGGCAGGTCGCTATTGAACCTCTCATAGCTCTACGCAGTAAGAGTCGGAACACAGACCTGCCTTAGACGACATCCCTCGGCCGCACCGAGGTGTCACCGCTCTCGAGTCGTTTGTAGTGACCAGATTTCCCCTGGATGTGGCCACAACGACCCTGAACCGACGATTGGGGAGCTAGCGGCTTTTACCGCGCCCTCTTCATCGCCTCTTTCAAGCGGGATCGGCCCTTTCCCGATTACGCTTTGCGGACTCCTTCTGGAGCATAACGTCTCCACAGAAGGAGCCCTCCGCCTCCCATCCCTCACTACTTGCCAGTATTGCCGCGATCAATGCTGGTGACAGGTTTCATCCGATCTGTTCGCAGTGATGGCATTGTGCCGTTACCACATGTCCGATTCTGTTCAGATATTCACCGAAGCAACCGTACCCGGTGACCATCTGAGTGAGTCGGTAGGTGACACAGTCAGTTATCTCTATCGAAGCTTCGAAGCTCGTCAGAACGGCTCCGATAGCGCGTTGGCTGGCTCAAACCTGGGCGAGTAGCAGACGATGTGGCGCTCCTGCTACCACTCGTACTCGGGGGACTAGCCGCCCGAAATGCTCTTCGAAGCTCTACCGACTGCCCAGGATGAGGCCTAGGTACTTTATGTACTGACCTGGCTGTCAATGTCATCCAGCAGGCATGAGCTGGATGGTTCTTGTCACTTACATAAGCCATGGAGGCGCCACCTTCAGGCTTAACTTACGAGTCTTATGCACAACGCAAGCTCCTCGGCGAGCAGAAGCACCTCCCCGAAGCGTTACCCTCTAGCCTGTATTATTGTATCGTCTACATAGCAGGCGACACTGAGGCCAGAGGCAGACAGATTGCGATGGCCCGCATCTTATGCGAGGTTCCATAACATTGGGACCAATACAGAGCCCTGCGGAACCCCACAACACACCTCCCTTCGATTTGCCACCCCGTTCAGATCGACAAACTTCACTGCCTTATCGCGCAGATAGGCCTCTATAACGGTGATATTCAAGGGCCGCCCTGATAGCGCGCCAAGGAATGCTGAAAGCGTTAACGATATCAAGCCTAACTGTCAACATGACCCTCCTGATCACTGGTGCCCGCTGATACGGTCAGAGATAACTTTTTCAAAGAGTTCCCCGTTTCGTTCAGGCAAGTTGGAACGCAAAGATAACATCTGCACCTTACTTTTTGAGGAACAGCAGTCTCGCTTCTTTTCAGTCGAGGGTGGAGATACCGAGGCCGAAACACTGAGTGAAAATTTGCCTCAGTTTGTCTCCCAGCACCGACCTGGAATACCATCAGGTCCAGGAGCGGTGTTGCGGGAAGCCAATCTCCATACGGCTCGATCCAGCTCTCCTTCCAATGCCTCACATACGTCGGACCAGAGTTGCTGGTCCAATCGCGTCGGAGGAATTGGGGGATAGTCCTTGGAAAGAGCGTGTCTGTCTGGCACTTTTCCTAGAAACTCTGGTCCAGACTAGTAGTGTCATCTGAGTCTTTATGGTAGAGCAAGCCTGAATCACGGCAGTCTTGGAGGGTAAAGATTTGTTATCCACATTATGTTACTGTTTTAATTTATATGTGTTAAACAATTCTTATCCTATGATTTCTTACGTCGATTGAACAATTATACAAAGTAAGAAGAAAAAAAAAGGTTTAAAAAATTTACATGTGTAAGTTTTTGGGGGGGGTCGTGTCCCCTGTGACCCCCCCCTTGGAACCGCGCCTGCCGAAGGGGCGCTAGGCCTGCCTGTTATCGATACTCGCTATCGATATACTCGCTTGTGAAAATTGGTTTGATAACATCTGATTGTTTGTAGCCCAAGTGGCGTTTTGATAGACTTCCGATATTGCCTTACTGATAGTTCTTTAATGTGTTTTATTTCTGCTAAGGTGGGAAACAAGCATACGGTGCGCCTTATGGTGAAGAGTTTACATAGTGCGCGTAACCCTGTGCTACTGTAGAGAGGGAGAGCTACTCGAGAGAGCCAGAAAGCTAATTATGGTTTCAAATTGTTAAAAATATGACAGCTGAAGAGCTAATACTAATAAAGACAAGTCGACAGTCCGTTCCGATCTACAGTTCTCCACATGTGGTTGGATATTTTCTTGGCAGCGAAATACTAAATTTGTTTACATTCATGCCATAGTATGGACTGCTATATTTGATACCGTTTTAAAAATCGATAATAATAACCCTTACGTTGAAATAGTAGAATATTTATAATGATGTTGGTGAACTTCAATAAAATATTACAAAGATTTGGAACCCTAAAAACCAAGTCTTCGTCAGAAAAAAACCTTTGTAAGAGTCATTCAATTTTAAACATAAATTTTACATTTTTAAGTAGCAAGAATCGTTTTATAGATAATATATGTATAGTACATATATGGATAGCTAGAGCAGCATAAGATATGATTTTAGCTCAGCCTTAATACTTCTGTTCAGCAATATCCTATGCAACTCATTTGCATAATTATGATTCCCGTGTAATTCTGAGGCAGTAGTAGTAGCAGCAATACACACGCGTATAAAACATAAACTCTCTCATAAACAACTATATTACTGATTTAAAAAAATATTTGATATAAAAATTTTAACCATCTAACACCATTGCATTCATATAATATCACTTTTATGAATGAAAATTTAATAAAGAAACAAACAAACTTTCTATCGATATCCGTAAAATAAACCAACTATTGTTCCCAGCTCAGGAACCTTCCATAACACTTAACACAAGAGTATTAAACATCAATGACTTCGTACAATTCGTTCACTGCCATTTACGTTGTATCGACATCGATATTCCACGTAACATCACTATCCCATATGCTCCCTCCGTGAGTTCTCGACACAATCGTATTAGAAATTAGCGATTCATGCTTTTATTTAACTGTTCTTGTTGCTTTTAGAAAATGTGTATGGGGTCCTAGCGTGTGATTTGAATTCTAAATATTATACGGTTAAGCTGCCGGAATTTCGCGACTGTTCCGGTGCTGGAAAATGAGATGTCAACTACACAAGGTTTCCTATGAGTTAAATATGTCGGGAGAGGGTAAGTTACTGTTGTAGGTGACAGCGTGTTAGTGATATGTCATACTGAAGCTAACATACAACTTTCTCAATTTCCTGGCCGTGGAAATTGTTAACCGTATTACATGAAATAATTAAGTAATCTACAGAATCATAGCTTTAAAATTAGCTTTGTCATTTTTACAGATTAAATTAATGCTTGTTTATGCTTCTTTACGATTTCCTTTATTCACCTGATGAGCATATACATATTTTCGTTATCTGCCTTATTTAGGGAAAACAAAATAGAAAACAATGTACTCATATCCTGTTTTTTTGCTCCCCTTAATTTCACGAGTTAAAAAAATCTATGAACTCACAAAAATATTACATTTAAAATACTAATGGTCCGTATTATATTTGGTTTATGTAGATGTAGGCGGTAGGATCTAGGAGGAATAAATAATAAAGTTTTGTCGATATCAATGAGCCTATGTTATGATACATTGTTATAGATTTTATTTAGTCTTCATTATTTAATTTATCACCCTCGATATCTATGGGTATACATACATACTTCCAGTTTGACTACAATCTAATTTAAAGTAAAATACCGTACTGAATCATATTCTGCTTCAAATTAGAATGGGATCAAACTGGCTGTTTAATTTTAGGAATACTACTCGTAAAAAAGTCAATTTTGTAAGGTTTACAGTAGAACACTTATCAGACTATTTTCTCAGCAAAAAAATTACACATTTAACAAGGACTAAGGGATTGCTAGACTGAAATACGATGTTTTCGTAATTTGTACACATTTAAGTAGTAATTTGGGCATGTGACATTTTCGTTTATGGATGAACTTTACTGTATGTTATTGTACTAAATAACGGATTGTGTGGTAGTTAGAAAATGGTTACGGTTTATTGCTACCTTACACTAGATTTTTGTATCGTAACGAACTGAGAATACGATTATTGTACCATTTATTTCATTTATTTTTATTCTAATTTTAACTTAAAACACTGCTATTTAAAACAATTTTCAACACAACACAAGATTTGTTAATGAAAAGTTCATATTTTATATTAAACTAGGTTGTGATTAATTTAATTACTTGAAGCCAAATTTTGTAAAATTCTCTGATCAATTCCAATATGCTCGAAGAAAAACAATTTTTTTCGTTCTCAACATACACAGTACGAAAGAGAATCAAGAATTTCCTTATTAAGTATAAATGAAATCATACAATCACTCACATTCCTTTAATATTAAATCACGCATTACGGATGAGTTTAGGGTGGGAAGCGCGACATACGGCATTGTAAATATATAATAGAGTTATATGGACGGACGAATGGACGGACATACAGTAGGCATAGTGTTAGTTAATGATTCGAGTCACGGAACAACATCAATAGCGGCAATTTTACAACGGTTCTACACAGAATATTAGGAGCACAGTTTTGAGGATAAAAGGAAACGAGTTTTATCATGATCTGGGAAAGAAAAAAAAATACCAAAATTGAATCCATTAGAAGTACAAGAACGAGACACTATTTTAATGACTTCCTCCCCCTAAGAAATGGACAAAGGCCCATATTTAGCTTGTTGTAATTTTAATAACTCTCATTGCCGTGAACTGGTGATCTTTATTCCTAAAAAAATACTTCTTTCTAAACATTCAAATATTACATGTAGGGAGGGAATAAGTGGACCATTAAAGGGTATTTATTTGTGATGTGGGTGTTTCATAAATTATACATCTAGATAAAAAATCGGTCGTGCTCGATCTCGATCGAGTTCTATTTCCACTCAGGACAAATTTTGTCCTGAGTGTCCTGGGCATTAATTGAACTCATGACCTCTGGTCTAGCTAGAATCGACTTAGTCGGTATCACTAGTCACTGGACTTACTCTTCAAGAATGCATTATATGGTATAAGCTTAACTTTAGATGATAGCATTACTAAATCCAGAACAAAGTAAATAATGTAACTACCAAAGAGTTTATTGGTTTGAACGTAATTTGTAACTGCTGAGTAAACTCAATATCTTTTAGGTTTAACAATAATAGGTTAGGAAAGACTGCCTAATGTATTAAGGACCCCAACGTACCTACTACTAGTGCATAAAGTTTTATATAATATTTTAGTATGTGGACAGGAGATCCACCACCAAATGCTGGTGCATTTGTGGTGGATTTGAACCTTTGACGGGAAAAGGAGGCTTTCATACGCGTACAAAATTTATGTGTATACTAATTTATTACTGTAACTTTGGCATTAACCTTTTATTAATAGGATCTTTTCTTTTTAAAATTGATTTAATTCAAAACATAATTTCACAAGCGGCTCCCCTCGAAGCTAAGTTATTTTATCTATCTCCTGTTATGCTTTGACACACTAAAGAAATCAGAAAATTAAACATAAATACTAATGATGACTCTTAAATTATATATCTGATATTACTCTATAATGACTAGGTACGCAAAAAAAAAATTCGCGATTCGGAGGTCACGTTAAGCCGTCGGTCCCGGTTGATATCTTAGGATAACAGTCATGAAGCTTAGTTGGAGGCCTTTGGGCGGCTTAAAAACATCCAACGGCAAGATTACATAGCCACAACGTTGTCTTGCGAGTCACCAACCCGCACTCGGTCAGCGTGGGGACGTATGGCCTTAGCCTCCTGAGAGTAGACCCGAGACGAGCAGTGGGACATTATGGGTTGTTGATGATGATGACGCAAAAAAAATTGGTACAATACTCGAAGAATAGAGATACTTTTAAAACAGATTTACTGAACGGAGCTGGTTCTTCAAATGGTATGTTACGGTCAATAGAGAAAACTTCTTTGAATTACTTTTGATTGTATTAATTATTTGTATTTTCTTGTGTATGAGATTTGATGTTTATTATCTCAACAACCTATTTCAATATTTTGATTAAAAAAATATTTACAAAGTATTTTTCTTTCATTAGTCCGATTGCCAAACGTGACTCGAAGCAGTGTTGAAGAATTATATACATTCGTTTTGTTTGCCGGGAATAACAATGTTTGCTGCGCGATCACAAACAAATACGTGACTTTGATAGATATATAGAAAAAGGTATACGGGTATAAGCATATAGCGTTTGTCTTACTTACATTTGTAATTTGGGAACCAGGTTACTGAATAGATAGATACCTTAACGGTTTTTGTTAGTAGTTTCGATAGCTTGTAATGCCCCTGAAAGACCCTTATCTCATAGTATATTATTGAAGACTAGCTGAACCCCGCGGTGTTACCCGCGGCTATTGTTGTACCGCGAGTCAGGCCGCGGGACAAAGTTAGTCTTATAAAAGTAGCCTAAGTTACTCCCCGGATCATCAGCTACCTGCCAGCGAAAGTCCCGTCAAAATCGGTCCAGCCGTTCCAGAGATTACCCGGAACAAACAGACAGACAGACAGACAGACAGACAGACCGACAGACAAACAAAATTTTTACACTACACTACTTTTTGGTATATGTACCGTGTATACATACATATGCATTTAGTAAAAAGCTGTTATTTTACTATTACAAATAGACACTCCAATTTTATTTATTTGTATAGATGTATACTACATACAAATATGTGCCACCAAGATTTATAACAACAAACATTTGTACTAGTAGAAAATGTCTAAAATTAATAATCGTGGGAGAGCCACGCTTCGGCATGAATGGGCAGGCGCGACCGGAGTGAAACCACGGCCTTAAAGAAAACCGGTGTGAAATAGCGCTTGCACTGTGTTTTACCGAGTGAGTGAGTTTACCGGAGGCCCATACCCCAACTCCTCCCTACATCCCTTTCCCCATCCCCCAAAGGTCGGCAACGCACTTGTGACGCCCCTGGTGTTGTCGGTCGGTAATCGCTTACCATCACGTGATACGTCTGCTCGTTTGCCCCCTAAACCATAATATATATAAATATATTTCAGACATGTAGCACACTACTAGACAACTAATATTTTTTTTTTGTAAATCTTCTATCTATCTATATATATAAAAGAGTAAGGTGACTGACTGACATACCCAGAGATCAACGCACAGCCCAAACCGCTGAACCTAGAATCCTGAAATTTTGCATGTAGATTCTTTATATAACGTAAGTGAGCACTAAGAAAGGAATTTTTGAAATTCCACCCCTAAGGGGGTAAATCAGGGGATGAAAGTTTGTATGAAACTTTTTATTCCTTTGATGAATTTGCTTAAAATGTTGTTAAAGTATAGTGAGGTTAAAGTTATGAAATGCTCATTTTAGTATTTCTCAAAATATCGCCCCTAAGGGGGTAAATTAGGGGATGAAAGTTTGTATGAAACTTTTTCTTCCTTTGATGAATTTACTTAAAATTTTGTTTAAATATAGTGGGGTTGAAGTAATGAAATGGGAATTTTATTATTTCTCAAAATATTGCCCCTAAGGGGGTAAATTAGGGGATGAAAGTTTGTATGAACCTTTTTATTCCTTTTATGAATTTACTTAAAATGTTGTAGAAATATAGTGGGGTTAAAGTAATGAAATGCGTATTTTATTATTTCTCAAAATATCGCCCCTAAGAGGGTAAATTAGGGGATGAAAGTTTGTATGAAACTATTTAATTCCTTTGATGAATTTACTTAAAATGTTGTAGAAATATAGTGCGGTTAAAGTAATGAAATGGGTATTTTATTATTTCTCAAAATATTGCCCCTAAGGGGGTAAATTAGGGAATGAAAGTTTGTATGAACCTTTTTATTCCTTTGATGAATTTGCTTAAAATTTTGTAAAAATATAGTGGGGCAAAGTAATGAAATACGAATTTTAGTGTTTTTCAAAATATCGCCCCTACGGGGGTAAATTAGAGGATGAAAGTTTGGGTGCAACTTTTTATTCCTTTGATGAATTTGCTTAAAATTTTGTAAAAATATAGTTGGGTACAAGTAATTAGAACTTCGTATTTTAGAAGTTTTAAAAGTTCAACCTCTAAAGTGTTAAAATAGGGAGTTCTATGACGTTTACTTGGTTAGGAAATTGTACATATGAAATTTTAGACTTATGCTCTTGCTTGATAAGAAGAAAATAATACGTTTATTAGTTTTTGAAAATTTTATCCACCAAAGGTGTGAAATAGGGGATGAAATTTGTTTTGAAGTACGTAAGGCAAAGAGTCTACCCTAATACATATAGTATTATGTGATAATTGCTGCCATATATTTTAAACAATAAATATATTGTCTCGATATGAGAAAATATACCTATATGTAGGACTTTACAAGACTTAAGGGACAATAGGACAATAATGGGTGAAGTAACAGTGTTGTTAGCAGGCAGTGGCATTTTCACCAAACATTACCAATTATTCCTAACGGTACTTGTACTGACGAGATTAAAATGTGCCTCAAAAGATCTCACTTATGACCCTTAGTGAGTGGAATTTTAAATATTTTATATTAAAATATTTTACCGTGTAAAATGAGACAAGTTAATATTGTTAGTACTATTGACTTAGGTCTACCTTTCCCAATAATGGTAATTAGTAAATACCGCAATAATACACTAAACTAGTCGATACTTAACTTTCACTTACATATTCCACTATCTGCCAACCCACATCGTTAAAGTAAACGAGTTATCTCGAACAATTAACTCCGCTAATATGGACAGCAATTACGCGTTAACAGTTAGGAGCGGGGCAGGCGGGGGTGGCGCTATCTACCGGCCAATAGGTAGCGGTCGCGACACTATAATTAGAGTGGAAACTAATTA
Organism: Spilosoma lubricipeda; assembly: GCA_905220595.1. Classification (NCBI taxonomy): domain Eukaryota; kingdom Metazoa; phylum Arthropoda; class Insecta; order Lepidoptera; family Erebidae; genus Spilosoma; species Spilosoma lubricipeda. Next base: position 19,353,509 of record HG992290.1, on the reverse strand, counting down.
GTAAGTGAAGGACATACCAGTCTGTCTCGTCATAAGGACAACGTTGTAATCGATTGATTCTTCTGCGGGTTGGAATTCGAGGTTTGATTCCCATAGGTTGTGTAATAATAAAAATAAAGTTAAAAGAATATGATTTGACCAGTAGACCTCCGTACTAGACGGAGGTATAACCTGACTTTTAAGCGGGAGGTCGTGGGTTCAATTCCTTACAAGAATAAAAAAAATGTTATGAGCACGTTTATTTGTTCTGTTGTATCTAGTTGTTTTCTATATAAAAAAATAAAAGTGTCTGTTTGTAATTTAAAATTTACAGCTTTTCACCAAATACATTTTAGTGAAAATGCATGTTTATAATTTACCGTAAGTACATAAATACGGTACTTATATCAAAAGAGGTACTTTAGAAATTTTTGTCTGTCTGTCTATATGATCGTTTGTTCTTGATAATCTCCGAAAAAACTGAACCGATTTTGACGAGACTTTCACTGTTATATATATAATATGTATGTTTTTAGAAATACATATATTATATGATTAACAGGTTATAAATCTTTTTTTTTTATGGAATAGGCGGGCAGACGACCGGACGTTGCACCTGATGGTAAGCGATTACCGCCGCCCATGGACACTTGCAAACACCAGAGACGTCACAAGGGCGTTGCCGGCCTTTGGGGGTTGGGGAGGGGAGATAGGTATCCTCACTCACTCGGTGAAACACAGTGCAAGCACTATTTCACACCGGTTTTCTGTGAGGCCGTGGTATCACTCCGGTCGAGCCGGTCCATTCATGCCGAAGCGTGGCTCTCCCACGGTAACGATAGTATAATGTTATAAGTTAGCTATAATTAATTATAATTATTGATGCGGTTATAATTATTATTGATACTAAGGTCTGTTGAACGGTTCGTTGTTTCGTAGTTTGTCACGATAAGAAACGTCTCTTATTTTTATTACCTCTTCTACATATCACATTTCAAGGTATGCTTAATTAGAATGCAGAGAGTCATGTACATGTTCTAAATTCTAGAATATTCACCAGGTAGTAGAGCCACGCTGATTTGAGCACGCTGATGTGAGTGCCAGACCGGAGGACCAATGATGTAGAAGTATCACAAGGCCGCCATAGCGTGGTCACCATGCTGCATTGTTGCATTGTCTGTGCGAGCAATGAGTATGGTGACCACCACTCTTGGACTCTGCTTATGCTTTTCATCAGGCAGAGTAGACTCATTTTGGCAAGCCATACATAAAAAAAATATAATTACTTATTAAGTACATATGAATCATATATCTACATAAAGCCATTTAAATACCGGGTACCCGACAGCTAAAGTTTCCCTTCCGGTGTCTATTTGCTATCAAAGTTCGCTTTATCTAAGTTGCTCGTTGACTTAAACTGTACTTGTTGTCAAATTGCTTAGATCAAGATGTGAGTGTCGTAAGTGAAATCTAAGCTAATGTTGCTTCAAAAGATATAAGTTAATAAATTCACTGCAGTGGAAACACAACAAGTTTTTAAGCTAACCAACAATTTTAGGCAGTATGCAGAATTGTAAAACTTGAAATTAAATGGGGCTTTGCAAATTACCTTCTATTTTGATTTTGATTGGTAGGTTTACACAGGATGTCCGGTGACAGAATTTGGATTTAGAAGTGTAGTATATCCATATACTATATTGTCGGCTCTGGGATGCATGTGCCCGTTCACCTCCGTCGGTCACAGTTGACTGAACTGTGTCCGACCGAGGTTACTAGAGACGACATAATGCTTCCTTCTCATTCATTCACAGTACAATGAGTAAGTGAATGAATGAATTCGTCACTAGTGAAGTGACTAATAATAGACACATACACTACAAGAAGTTTAATAAGAAAATTAACTGTTTATGATACAAGTTTATTTCAATATCAATTAGGAAGAAGAAAAGTGCGCACTTTATTGGTTAAATACTAGCTGTGCCCGCTACTTCGTACACGTGACATTTGGATTTTCAATTTTTTTTTATTTTTTTACCGTTCAAACCTTCCCTGGACTAGGACAAACTTTTCCAAACTAAAATCACCTAAATCGACTCAGCCGTTCTCGAGTTTTATCGAGACAAATGAACAGCAATTGTTTTTTTAAATATAAGACTAGCATACCCACGCAACCTCGTTTGCGTCTCCTATTGCCCGTGGCGTGATAATTTGCCCTCGTTTTTGTATCATTCCTCATTGGTGCTCCGCTCCTGTAGGTCTTAGCGTGGTGATATATAGCCTTCCTCGATAAATGGGCTATCTAACACTGAAAGAATTTTTCAAATCGGACCAGTAGTTCCTGAGATTAGCGTGTTCAAACAAACAAACAAACAAACTCTTCAGCTTTATATATTAGTATAGAAGTATACATAAATATAAATGTATATATGAATATAAATTAGATCGTCTAAATATAGATCGTCACGTCGGACACACTTTTGGAATCGGAGACGGATCGGATTGGAGGAGTGATATTGGGAACGCATTAACCTCGTGCATTTCTTTTAGTTCTAAAATGATCGTTGGGTCTGTTTTATAAACTGTATTATTAAGGTACCATGTGTTATTCTGATGTATAAGCTATATTACTGTAAATTTGCATCCAATCCGTTCAGTAGTCTTTGCGTGAAAGAGTAACAAACATCCATCTATACTTACAAACATTCGCGTTTATAATACTTTATACGTTATACGTATACGTTTATAATACTTCCAAACATTCGCGTTTATAATACTTTATACGTTATACGTATACGTTTATAATACTTACAAACATTCGCGTTTATAATACTTTATACGTTATACGTATACGTTTATAATACTTTATACGTTATACGTATACGTTTATAATACTTTATAGGTATACGTTTATAATACTTTATACGTTATACGTATACGTTTATAATACTTACAAACATTCGCGTTTATAATACTTTATACGTTATACGTATACGTTTATAATATTTCCAAACATTCGCGTTTACAATACTTTATACGTTATACGTATACGTTTATAATATTTCCAAACATTTTTATAATACTTTATACGTTGTACGTATACGTTTATAATATTTCCAAACATTCGCGTTTATAATACTTTATACGTTATACGTATACGTTTATAATACTTACAAACATTCGCGTTTATAATACTTTATACGTTATACGTATACGTTTATAATACTTACAAACATTCGCGTTTATAATATTAGTAAGATATTATAATATTTTTCATCTCCTTTTTTTCAGGTGACAACACTCTAAGTGAAACTTTGGTAAGTTATATTTTTAGTTAATTGACAGTAGTCGTGAACTCTCATTAAGCGTTGTGTCAAAACATATCAAGAATAATAGACCTAGAGAGGTTTACATAAAAATCTCATAACTACACTCATCACATTAAAGACGTTCATAGCCCAGTTGCACTCAATGATTAGAAACAATCACCGAGGGTAAGCATCGACGGCGCGGTCTGTTCCTGGATAGGTGACCGCTAGTGGCATGATACCATGAGCGTCTCCGTGATTCGGAGGTCATGTTAAGCAGTCGGTCCCGGTTGATATGTATGAGACCATTGGACGGCTTAAACCATCCAACGCGGCCAGATTACGTAGCCACAACGTTGTCTTGCCAGTCTCCTGAGAGGACACCCGAGCCCAGCCGTGGGACATCATTATTATATTATTATTAATTTGAATTACGGCTTGCTGATGATGATGAGTTAAGACAGCTATTGTATCCTGCCAACAAGGAATTTCGCAACTCAAAACACAAACATGTTCTCTTTCAAATATATCAACATTACCATCACATAAATATTTATTTCGAAATTCTCGAAAACAGTTTAAAGTTAATAGACCACAGCAAAACAGTAGATAGCTCACGACAAATAAACAGACAGGAAACGGAAGCTCGCGCAGTAAATCGATCGGCGGGCGCATTTCGCTGTCATCGCGAGTGCGCACACGCATGGAATATGCAGTGAAACATGCTGTAGGATGCGCGTGATTCACTGCGCAGGAGTTGCGGACACGAGCTTAGATTTATTAGGAACTTGTTTTGTTATATTGACAGAATTAGATACGTTATACTACCTACTTATAAGCAGGATTAAATCATGAGGATATCAGTAATAATTAGGCTCAACTGAACCCTCCTTAATCAATAGCTTTTAGCCCATAATTTCGCACTTGTTATGCTTTGTGTTTATCTCTCAAGTATAGTAGGTATTGGACTGAGTGACAGATATTTTATACTACTAACTATAAATACACACAAACTCAAATTTGATATATTATTTAACAAATTCAAACATTCAAATTCTTCTGCATACTTCATACTTTATGTTTTATTTACGTACGTGAAGTTAAGTGCAATATAGTAACAAATATAGTACGTGAATCCATTGTTAGTCTTACACTTACTGTTTCTCATAGGACTCTAGTACACAAATGTTTTTGTTAATATGTGATAAATGCTACATTCATTGTGTAAATTACTAGCCGACCCACGCAACCTCATTTACGTCTTCTATTGCCCGTAGCGAGATAATTTTCCCCCGTTTTCGAAACATTTTTCATTGGTGCTCCGCTCCTATTGATCCTAGCGTGATGATATATAACCTATAGCCTTCCTCGATAAATGTGCTTTCTAACACTGAAATATTTTTTTAAATCGGACCAGCGGTTCCTGAGATTAGCGTGTTCAAACAAACAAACAAACAAACTCTTCAGCTTTATATATTAGTATAGATATAAAAAAAATATGTTGAGTGGCAAGTCAAAGTGAATACAAATAAAATTGAACATTCATAGTTTAGGAAGCAATAGGTAGCTGAAATTTCCAAAAGGCTAACACTTACTTATGGTCACACTAAGCAAAATATATATTGCTTAGTGTGACAATAAATAAATAAATAAAAGTCAATCGAAAGTCTTGAGCAAGCACTCAGCGAGAAACAATCAGTCGTCGCCATCTTGGATTGTTCACCATGTGGGTGGCCACTTCCAACTCCTTACTAATATTTTTTTGCAACATTGTCTTTTACACATTTTATTATTACAAATACAAAATTAGCCTGTACAATTTCAGATTAAGGATTATTTTTCGGTAACATTTACAGCAACTTACAATTTACTTTTAGTATTTTAATAGAGATTTTGATTGTGTTAAAATACTTGCTGTTGCCCGCGGCTTTGCTCAGATGGAAGTTGATTTTATGTATATATTTTAACCCCCTAGGAGTAGAATTCCCATAAATGCTGATATAAGTGTTCATTTATTTGTATTCCAAAATTCCATATTTCCTTCCTTCCTTAGTGGGTGTCTACTCAATAAAACGAACTTACTCGTAAAATTTCATGACCCTAACTTTAATAGTTTACGCTCGGCGGTGATGAATCAGTCAGTCAGGACTTGTTATTTTAAAAGACAGTATAATTAATCATTTCAATGCAAAACGAAAATAAATCTTCAGTTGGTTGAATTATAGCACTATTTTAGAATGAGCAGTTATTATTAGAATATTTTGCTTACATATGCTGAGTAAATTAAATTACATACATACATATGTAGGTACTCGTAGGTACATATTGTGTGATCTCGTGTTAAGTTTGTATAAGTCTGAGGTTTATGATCTATAGAAATCTAAATAGCTGAAGATTGCATGAAATAATCACTACAGTTTTTTACTCGAAATGTGGACAACATTATTTCCAGTGAGTAGAAATGCCTTATCAATGATAATGAAGCAAATACCATGCGGGTCAGTAATCTGTATCTGTACAGAGTGATAACTGATGGTCAAAGTTTGTACATGATTTAAAAAGACCCAGAAAAGAAAATAAAGTGTTTTTTAATCGCAATCTACATCGAATAGGCATAACTACATAAAGTGTTAACTTTGCTTCTTAGTATATATATAAACTAGCTAAACCCCGCGGTGTTACCCGGGTTATTGTTGTACCGCGAGAAACCCCGCGGGACAAAGTTAGTCTAAAAAACAGTAGCCGTTCCAGAGAATACCCGGAACAAACAGACAGACAGACAGACAAAAAAAAATTAACTACATTTTAGGTATATGTACAGTGTATACATACATATGCATTCAGCAAAAAGCAGTTATTTTAAAGTTACAAACAGACACTCCAATTTTATTTATTTGTATAGATATATAGATAAGTAACTACATTATCCTTGAATGCTGCACACAATATTATCCAAAGGCAGCTGGTATCTCGATCTGATGTTAAGTCATCGTAATACCTTTATCCTGGCTGCAACCGTGAGCAATACCACGTGTTCTGACTCGTATTCATAGTGAAGTCATAGTAAGTAGCGACGATAGTTTATTTAATTAATTTATAGCAAAATAATATTGAATGAAAAGCCTTGTTTTACTCAATTTTTTATCGTGAATCATTGAGAATATTATGATATTGTCGAAAGTAAAAGATTTTCAAATTTAAAGTAGCTTACCATCATATAATTTTCTGAGTTCTTCTACTAGTATTCCAATTTGAGACATAACTTCTTTGTGTACTCAAATTTTATACAAATTAACAACATTTCTAAGTGATTTACAAATCATATACTTAACCTTACCTTACGTTAACTTACGTGGTTTTACATGAAAGTCAGATTAGATTATACGTGATTAGTGCGTTAGATGAAAACTTTATAACTCTAACATAAAACAATATTGTCATCGTTTTAGGTAATTTAATATTTGTAACATATCAATTTATTTATAAGCCTGTATTTGAACAAGTATTTCTATTGAGCTTACTCCAAATAAGTTACTAACAATAGCTTATTTTGATAAAGATAAATACTTGAATACCAAATAACATACACCCTATATTCCGTATAACATAAAATTAGAAAAACATTTTAGATTACGTTTTAATATAAATAATTTTACTAGTGTTTCGGCTGTGTGCAATGATTTTTATTGTAAACAAGTAAAATTTAACATAATAAAAAACCGACTTCAAGAACGACCAACTCGATCGATTTCTCTTAGATACCATCATCAAATATTAGTATCCTTATCATGGTAGCATCGTTGGGATATCTCCTTTCCATTAGAACAAGAATCATCAAAATCGGTTCATAAACGACGAAATTATACGCGAACACACAAAAAAAATACGGTTCCTCTTTTTTTTTAAAAAGGTTAAAATACATTCATGAACTAAACCACAGCTATCGCATCAACAATAATATTTATTTTATCCGTGCATAATATACAAGTCACAAAACACGATGTACCTTTAAAAAAGTCGTAACCAACGAACGAAAAGGCAGGATGACCGTTATTACAAAACCCTCTTTATTACTTAAGGAAGTAAAAGAGCCCGGCGAACAATAAAAAGCCTTTGCCAATTAAATTCATCTCGTTCTGTCTGCATTTCCATCATAATGATATTGTAAATTTAGGCGTTTCCTCGCTTTTATTTCGAATTTGACCGACCTCGTTTTAAAAGAAATACCTAGTGACCTACTTATTTTACAAGAAATATAGGCCGTAGACTAAAAGAAGTTTCAACCCAACCACAGAGCATAGGCATCAGAACTATTTCACTAAAGGCTTCGCATATAGTTAATGTTCAGTTAACTTAGTTATTTCTTCGTTGATGGGCTAATTGTACAATTAAGTACTACATACCTAGTATTACACGTATTAGGGTCATTCTCCGAACGCTTGAAACGACGTGTGCAGATCGATATCTCTTTAAATTGATTACTTGACTTACTATTTCAATATTTTTACTTATAATAGAATATTTGAAAATAATAGGATGTCCTTTTTTAGATTAATTAAGTATAAGTAAGTACAAAAAATAAAATTTACTAAAATATTGACCTCGGTGGCGCGTTCGAACCCTACGTTGCAGCGGTTTTTTTTTGCATGTTATCATAGTGAGTGAGTGAGTAGTGAGAAAAGCCAGATAACAAATTTATTTAATTTATACTTGTATGAATTACAGAGAAATGTATAGGCCCCACCTTTTTGATTTAAGAAATTAGGTAGGAACTATACACAAAAACTTTTTTAAGCTTCATGCGAAAGTCGATTATACTAAGTTTATGTAACGTAATAAACAATGTATCAATCATGAATCAGATAATTGTTTTATTGTAATAAAAGTCCCTTAACGGTATTAGTTCTGTCTCTTTTTTTTTTAAATATAGAAATACCATGTAAATAATTTGAAAACATAATTAAAGTTTTCGATTTTGGTGAAAATAAAGTTGATTTCGGTGGACGCCATATTTTAAAAATTAAATGTCTATAACTGTTCATTCAAAAAGAGAGCCTCCAGTACAGATATTTTTTAAATAAAAAATATAGTGTTTGAATTTCTACTAATATATCGAAATTTAGAAAAAAATCAGCCACGGAAGTCAACTAAATAAAGAGTTACTTAAGAAATACCCATTTATATCAACCATATTTACAAACCGTTTTTTTCATCAACCATAATTCTTTAGTTAGAGAGATCTATAATTCACTTAACTTTTTAAACATTCCTAGATTCCTACCACATATATTATGTAGAATCGATATCTGAACTAACATATATTTGTACTAGTTTTTGATCGAGGCTCCGCACGTATGTATGTCGGTTATCGCGGCAAATAGTTATGTGTTAATCTGATGTATAAGCTATCTTACTGAAAGTTTTATCAAAACCCATTCCGTAGTTTTTGCGTGGAAGAGTAACAAACATTCATCCATCCGTCTATCTATCCATACTTACAAACTTTCGCGTTTATAATACTAGTTACTATTAATTCTGAATATTGCCTCTATTTTTTTCCTAACTATTATAACGAGACTATGAATACGTCCCATGCTGCGCGCGCGCACGAAATACTATCCGCCACACACTGCGCTCATTGAAACACGACAGTGCATGTTCTAGTAGCAACACACTGTATACATGTACAGTATGTTCTACCGCTGTTAATACAAGATTAGTACAGAGGAACAGTAAACTCACTATGTTAAGTGCAAGTTTTTGAGAAATCGAAGCTTGCGATCTGATTAGTTCGTCAGACAGTGTAGTAGGGCCTATCCTTCTTAAATAGACAATGTAGCTTGCAGAGAACCAGAACACACTGTTTTGTGTATCAATGGTAAAAAAGGTAGTTGGGACTGCCAATGAAAAGGTCTCAGGTTCGATTCTCGGGTCGGGCAAAAAGTGTTGTGGGTTTTTCTTACAAGAAATTCTTAATAACAGCCCGGAGTATGAAATGTCCGTGCCTCGGAGAGCGCGTTAAGTCGTCGGCCCTGGTTGTTATGAACATCTATGGCAATCGTTGTTGGGAAGTCAGTGCCTTTAAATTTACTGACAGCTAGATCCACCTTCGAATTCAGTTTACCCTCGGGGTTGCGGATGTCCGACGCCAGTCGTTCCTTGGATAAACTGATGTTCAGGTAACTACTAACTAATGCAACCAGCATTAGTACCCGACCCCAAATAATGTTGGGATAATGAATTGAATAATTTATTTGGAAGTCCCCAGTGACACAGGTAAATTTAAAAAAGTAAATCTATTCTATTTCTATGTATTATAATACGCTCTGCCACAAAGAAGACATTTATTTCCCTGTGGGCACTAATACACAACTGCTTCTCTATTTTCTTTAAGTTAAACAATTTGTGTATCACTTGTTTAATATTTTGTTAAAAACGTTGAACAAAACCGCGCGGAAGTGCTCACATATTGAGCATTTTTTGTGACAAGACTGTAAGTCAATCAGCGATATCGGTAAATATTTTTTGTCGCGTCGGGATGAGTGGCCACGTAATGTGCTTCAACAGATAAAAATCTCAAGTGTTTGATGTATGGTATGTAAAAACAGTAAAATCTGAAAAAGTGATGGGACATATCTTTTATCGATATTTTTTTACATAAAAAACATACAGAATATTAAGATTTTTTGAATAACATTAACAAAAATCAAGATATTAGCATATAATTGAACGTAACGAAGGTTATTTATCTGATGTTGCAAGTATTATACAAATATTTTCCAAGAAAAAATATGCTGTTGTATTATTTAAAAACAACTTTTTTCTACTACAGAAACTTTGTAACTGTAAAAAAATAATTAATTGTCATGATTATGGGGCTAATCCCGCGCACACGCCCACCACTGTAACTCCTGTACACCAGGATCAACAGCAGTGACCCACGAACACACCAGTCGTGTCATGATTAGTGAGCATAAATGTTAGAGTTTTAACAGACCATTAAAATTAAAAAAAACATATGTGTGCAACATATGTTTTTTTTAAATCCAAACATCGACTCACTTATCGACTGCAGACATCTCTAAACGTCGACTACCTGCGCCGGCGCACTTGACGTCGCCAACATGGCGGTGTCACGATGGCGCGCAAATGTCGTCCCAACAAGCTTTTATTTTTTTACTTTACTGTTAAAATTTGTACCAATTGATTCATTTGCCTGTTGAATGATAATGTTCCTGGCTTGTGTGGGTTCTTCTCAGTCTGGGATAGAGAAACATTTTGTGATAAACTTTATGTCAGAAGTTTTAAATAAAGTAAAAGCGTGTATCTATACCTATATGTGTGTGTTCATATGTTTTGGGTAGGTTAGTAGCACATAGTGTAAGCAAGGATTTAGCTTGTGTTGCAAATATGTTATAAAGGATATTTAACGATACAAATATAACTTATGAGCCTATCTATCATTGTTTTCTTGATAAAAACCATTTGACTATGCTCTTACATCATTTAAATGTCAATTACTTCATCGGCATCTTTCTTTTCAACATCACATCCGATTCCCTTAACTCAAAAACTGTTTGCAATTTTGCCCGCAACAGAATTTTAATGTTATGAGAATAAGTGTGTAATCGTTTTGCATACACCTATGACCCTGAGGCAGTAACTAGCGCTAAATAAAGCGTTTAGCCTATTGCCATCTTGGCGTTTTTCAATAAGCATATTAAAAGGCGGAATTAGGTAAGATGGGAAGGTACTACTTGGATATAAGAAATGGTTCGAACTAGGTTTCTTAATAAAATTCCACAGTTTGAGTCCCTATGAAGTCATAGGGGTTCAAGTTGTGAACTTTGCGAATGTTATGTATAAAGCTAAAGTTCAACCTTTCAATGTCATTCTCTTTCGAATCCTACCTGCAACATTGGCAGTTCTGAGAACATTTTATCTTATGCGAAACATACTCCAAAAGGATTCCAACAAAAAAATTTAAACTAAGGGCCGATAGGGTTTGGAATATAAGAAAACAAATAGTCAAATAGATCACGATAAGTGTGACGATGAGGTCTTGCCACCCAACTAGCTGAAATAGAGGCAACCTTAATTTTATTTAGGCTGTTTTCTCATTTATATTGAATATTAAATGTATACTAATATCATGACTGCCTCGGTGGCGCAGTGGTAGCGTACGCGATTGCTGTTCTTGAGGTCCCGGGTTCGATTCCCGGGTCGAACCAAATGTTTGTATGATCTGCAAATATTTGTTTCGGAGTTTGGGTGTTTTCTATGTATAATATGTATGTATTTACAAAAAAAAGAATATATAAGTATTCATATCAGTTGTCTAGTACCCATAATACAAGCTCTGCTTAGTTTGGGTCTAGATGGCGTTGTGTGTTAGATGTCCGAAATATTTATTATTATTTATTATTTATTTATAAAGCTGAAGAGTTTGTTTGTTTAAACGCGCTTATCTTAGGAAGTGCGGGTCCGATTTAAGAAAAAAATTTCAGTGTTGGATAGTATATTTATCGAGGAAGGCTATATATCATCACCCAAAGACCCATAGGAGTGGAGCACCAATGGAGAATGTTTCAAAAACAGGGGAAAATTATCACGCTACGAGCAATAGGAGACGCAAACGAGATTGCGCGGGTCAGCTAGTGTATAAATGTTTGTATGATCTACAAATACTTGTTTTGGAGTTTGGGTGTTTTCTATGTATAATATGTATGTATTTACAAAAAAAAAGTATATATGTATTTGTATCAGTTGTCTAGTACCCATAACACAAGCCCTGCTTAGCTTGGGACTAGATGGCGTTGTGTGATAGATGTCCGAAATATTTATTTATTATTTATTTATTTATTATAAATAAATTAACAATAAATACACTTGGTGCCCTGGCTGAGTCAAAATACACAAATGACGGCCAATGATGTAGAAGTATCGCTAGGCCGCCATAGTGTGTGTCACCATGCTGCATTTTTGCAATGTCTGCATTCGCAATGAGTATGGTGACCACCACTCTTGGATTCTGCTTAAGCTTTCCATCTAGCAGAGTAGCCATTTTGTGTCATTACCAATACATGAAAAAAAATATTCCACAAATAATTGTGTGTGCGTTGTCATTTGTTTTGTGTCTAGGTGTAACTTTTTTTTAAATACAACTTTTGCGTTAGGAATATACATCCTGTGTCGCGGAGGACTTAACAAACATATATGAAATGGACACAAAGAACGCCCAGACATAGAACAAAAATTTGTAGATCACATAAAGTGTTGCCCCACGTGGCAGTTGAACCCACAACACTTGACGCTGTAGAAAGTAGCGTGGCGACCGCTTATGTCACTAGGCCAATCGAGCAGTCGAAGACGTTTAAAATATGAATCTATTTAGAAATACACAACAAGGTATATTATCTGAAGTTATCCGACAACAGTCTCTGCGTATTATGGAACAAATGATCATGTATTAAAAAAGAAATTAAGAAATAAATTGTAAAGTTCAAAAATTCCAAATATTTATTAACAGACAGAAGAACAGAACCAATGTAGTACTGAATCATATCGAAAATAATGTAGGTATATCTGTACACAAACCTACATACAAGTAATGGTAAAAATGCTAATGAGTCGCATGACTGCACCAATGAAATGCAGAGTGACTTCCTTTCGTGGAATGAATTCTCGAGCCGATAACAGAACATGATCTTACGCATCATTCTCATAACGCACCTAACTCTGAATCTAGACTACCTGCATCCGCTATTCTTAGTAAATGTTCCTATCTCCGTGTTATGAGTCTGTGAAATGTCAGACACAACTTTGAAATGTACGTATCCCAATACATTTATATATTTAAGTTTTATATCTCATATTTATATGTACTTTCGAACGTGTAATAAGATGCGATTCGATCTTTACGAATGATAAACCGCAGGTTGTAACCCATCAATTTATATGTGGTTTAACATTTAAAATAAAACAAAAAACATATTATCCTGTTGAGTTACCTACAGGATACATAGAGCTTGCAAAGTTTTCCATACAATCAAAAGTGATCTACAATAAAAACTTTTTATAAAAAAAAAACCGACTTGCAAAAAACAAAACTCCCTGCCAAAAAACACTAAAAAGCTCAAAATAAACTGGCTCTTCATAAATTGCAATGTGCCAATTCTTGTCTATACCTAACTCTTTATTCATTTAAGTAGTATTATTATTATGTGTGCTAGGTACCTAAAATCTGATTGAAGTCGGTGCCAAGCCAAAATGTAATAGTAGGTACTAAGGTATCGCACTCGCCGCTGCCGGATAGCAGCTCTTCGTGTAGAACAAAACAACCCAAGCAGGCAGACCCGCGCGGGCTGCCTATGATTGTCTCGAAATATAGCGAGTGTGTTCCTACTATTACATTTGGCTTGGCACCGACTTCAATCAGATTTTAGGTACCTAGCACACATAATAATAATACTATTTAAATGAATAAAGAGTTAGGTATAGACAAGAATTGGCACATTGCAATTTATGAAGAGCCAGTTTATTTTGAGCTTTTTAGTGTTTTTTGGCAGGGAGTTTTGTTTTTTGCAAGTCGGTTTTTTTTTTTATAAAAAGTTTTTATTTTTACATTTTTAGTGTAAATAATCATAGGTAAGTAGTGACTTAACCTAATTATTTAATACAAATCGCGTGAGCCAACCTACGTAAGTGACCATCTACAAACGTTACTCCCGCTGATGCGAATAACTGTAGGAGTTGGAAGCACGTATTAAAACTGAGCTTAAGCAACAAGCCAACAACTCATATTGAGATGAACAATTTATGTTATCAAGAGCGTGATCTACGAAGCAATGGGAATCGTGTTATTTTTAAGTATTACCATACTACCGATTACAACGACAACAAATCGGACAATCATCGGCTCATCATCATGAAATGATGACAAACATATGCAAATATTGAAATACCTTTGAAAATATGTGATAAACATTATGTTTTCATCAATATAATTGAATAAAGTCGAAACACAATGTGGCTACTCTAAATCGTTGAGAAGTTCCCTTAACTGTTCTTCGTCTTCATTATTAGACCGCTAATGATAGTTACAACTATTCTAGGTGTGAAGTTCTCATCAATACAAATTAAACAAGCCCAAACACAAGGCAACTGCTATAAATCGTAGAGGAGTCCCCTCGACTATCTTTCGGCTCCATCATCAGATCGACTCCAGACCTCCATTAAATTGTAGTGCTTTCAAATACTTTATTAAAAAAATTACAAATGCACTAGTCGCCCCTACAAATTTCGAAGGTTCCCCTCGATTTCTCTGGGATGCCATCATCAGATCCTAGTTTCCTTATCATGGTACCACCGTCGGGACATCTCCTTTCCAACAAAAGAAAAATCATCAAAATCGGTTCATAAACGACGAAGTTATGCCCGAACACACATAAAAAACAAAAAAAAAAAAAATATACGGTCGAATTGAGAAACCTCCTCCTTTTTTTGAAGTCGGTTAAAAACGCTTGTATGTAGCTTGAACTTAGTTTTTAAGTATACAGTTTTGAATTGTGTAACACATATTGTTGAAAACAAACATTAACTATTGGCGCAAAGTAAAGAGAGCGTTTTTAAATGTAGTAGAGCCACACTGATTGAGGGCCAGCTCGACCATGGCGGTACTACCCTCTCACAGAAGACCCACGTGAAATGACAGCAGCACAGCAATGTCGTGTTTCGTGCGAGAACAGAGATGTAAGATTCAAGCTGCATTGTTGCATTGTCTGGATTCAAAATGAGTATGGTGACCACTACTGTTGTATTCTGCTCATGCTTTCCACTAGTCAAACTCACTCTGTCAGATACATTTTTTTTTTATGTTTGGCCCAGCCAAAATGACTCTACTCTACCTGATGGAAAGCATAAGCAGAATCCAAGAGTATTGGTCACCATACTGCGAGTGCACAATACACAATACATACAAAAAAAAATGTTTGAATAATAGCTATACCTGTTCTGTGTATGTGTGGCATAAAATTCTGTGTTATGTACATGTAAGCTTCAGTCCAGTAATTGACAAATTAAGACTGTTGTTGATGCTACAAGCTCATTAGTGTATACGCTGAGTTTTACATAGTTGGCACAGCCAGTGACTTTGGGACAAGGTGCTTTCTTATCTGTTAGTTCCCAGCCTCCTCGCTAATCTTAACTAACAAACGTTAGTTGGTAGTAATTATTTTTTGCTTAAATGTCTGGCGCCATATTAATAGAATAGCTTTTTAAAGATATAGATTACATTAGATAAATCTTTAATACATGTTTGTGCCCTTTTAGACATGTCTTTTTTGCCACAAAAGTGATAAAATTGGTGAATAAGTTTTAACCAATTTCGTTTGAAAGGAACTTCTGAATTATTATGTTTGTTACGTGTTTGTATGTTACACGATGGCTTCGCACATTTGTGTACCGATTCCTGAAACAATTTTTAATAGTAAATATTCGGTTTAATACTGGATAACTAAGGGATAAAGAATAAATATTATAATTTTGGTTGACTAATGTCTGTGAGTGGCGAAAAGCAAAAAATTATTATTATTATAGCACAATAATTGACACTGAAGTGGGTGGTTTACATTTGACGAGATATACTCTTATACTGTATTAGACCAGTATTTATATTTTTATAAACCAAGTGAAGAATAAAAACGAAGCCAATAAAAACTTAGGCCAATAAACAGTTCTTTGTTCTCAGTTCGCCATTCAAAACAAGACAAAAACAAGATATGTTCAAAGTTAAGCTATAAAACGGATAAAATAAACGTCTTTTTTTCACGACTTACAATTATATTTATATACTTGAAAATGCTTGAGTTTTTTTCGCAAACAAAATGTAAGTGACATTTTTATTTTGCGGTTCATTATTTTGTTTATCAACTTATATTATAAAGTAACTTTTTAACGCGGCTTCAATCAAATGAAATTGTTTTAAATAAATTCCCGCGCTATGAATACCTGTATCCTGTGTAGCGGGAACTTTACAACTTACATGAAACGAACACAAAGAACACTCAGAATCAGGACAACAATTAGTGGACATCACACAATGTGTCTGTGTGAGGTTCGGACCCAGACCCACAACACTTCGTCGCAATAAAAAGCGATGAGGAAACCGCTTATAACACTACATCATTCGAGCAGTCAATCATTACTTTCTGTGTTTTGGAGAAACTTTATACTGATGATATTTTTTGTCTATTTTCCTCAGTGAAAAACAATGAAAGAATAGTGCATAACTATGTTTTTGTAAGACTATTCTAGTACTCTGATTGAGCAGATTCATACGTGTGAAAGCATCGATCCCTATCACAACATCAACAAACTCATCAGTTTCCATCTTTTTAACCAACTTTGGTTGTTAATTCAACTGTCTTTTTTATGTTTGTTACCTCAGAACTTTCCACTGGGTGAACCGATTTTAATGATTCTTTTTTCTTAAAGCTTGTGCTTCCCGTGTGGATCCAGTCCCGTGTGGTTCAGTTGTTTTTCTTTGTTTATTTAAAGAACTATTTATTTGTGTGTATAGTGTATACCGGATTCGATGTAATCACCTTTATTCATACCCTAAATGTCGTAGGAATCGACTAAGTAAACCAGGCGGCACAACAGCACTATTAAAGGTTGTTAATGATGTGATATAAAAAATTAACTTGCTAAGGAATTATCACAATACCAAACAATTATATCTATTTTTTTTAATACAGATTCTGTATAACACATATTATTGTAATAAAATACCCTTGTCTTGAAAACGAAAGACCGAATTTTATTCGAATTAATACAACAGTAGTCTGGTTGACACATTTGTCTTAAGATGATGCTATTTATAGTATTTATGTCTATTTTAATATCAATAATATAAATTATGTACCTCAAAAGTAAAGCGTCTATGCAAAATGCTGAAAGCTTCAGTAATTTCCGCCGTCCCTTATATTGGTGGAATGAGCAATCAGTCAAAGCCTTAAGTGCTCTCCTGATTTGGGTACGTGTCCATTGTGTGGGCGACACGGCACGACATTGTGGACGTGATTTGTAATGTATTGTAAACTTCGCTGTATTGTGCTGCTTGTAAATTGGATTTCTTTAAATATATATTGTGATACATGTTTCATTTTACGCAGCTCTTTATTATACTTTTTATAGACTCATAAATGATCACTTATGAAGTAACAGATTAATATGCATATAAGCCTTAAATTTTTACATACCTATAAATAATAAATATAACAGACAGTTTTAAATACTAAAATGTAGTTTTTCTTTCAAGCAGATTTATTAAATTAATAGATGTAGAAACTTTCTAGTTATACTCTTTCATGACTTCAATCTTACATAAAACATCTTGACCATTAATTTAGAGGCTAATGTATATATAATTGAGAGTTTCTAATACAATATTTAATGGTATAACATTACCATTAATGGATCCAAAGTATCGTGTATCAATAACATCGCTAAGTAAAACCATTCCTAACCCTTAATGCAAACAAAGACGACATCTAAATAATTTCATTACCTCACTCATTCCAAACAAATTACATGCAAGACATTGACACCTTAATAACGTACCCTTAAACAAACAGATCAAATAACAATTAATCCATCCCTTATTTTATAACAATTCCTAATTATTTTAACATAGTATCGTATTTGTTTTGAACAATTTGGACTAATTTTGAATAAGAAGTGATTTCATTTTAAATGAAGTGTGTCACTTGATGTGAGCCTAAACATAAATACAATAAAAGTTTTATTAATTCCTAATACTAAAGATGTCCGAAATATTAATTATGATTATATTTATCATTTAAAAATACACTTGATGTGGTCCTAAACATAAATATAATAAAAGTGTTAATAGTTCCTAGAATTAGACTAGTTCCGCAACTTGTTGTAAACATTATATTGATTTTTTATCAGATTAATAAAATACATACAAGTTTGTTGTTGACGCGCTAAAAACGTAAAGCCGGAGATTTGACTGCTGAATACGCACTTCATAACTTTCTTCCTAAACTATACTGCTAAAAATTTCAATAGAATTATGAATTCAAGCTCGAAGCTCCTAGCTACACTAGAGTCTAATAATTACTTCGATAGTTACGTACGATAAACGTTTCCAAAAACCACCAACCAACTTTTATAGCATGGAATAAAAATACCACATACCACAAAAATATCAGATGATAGAACAATTTACATAATTTTAAGTCCCTGCAACCACTACTGACAAGGGTTATTATTCTTTCAAAGGCTTTGAATATAGGATTGTGAATTATCTTTTCTTTGGGACTTATATGAATGAAATGTTTAATAACGTGTCGTATGATAATGTGTTCAGGCGCTTGTCGCACTCAGACTGCGCCGAGTTGCCGCCCGATCCAACGCATTTATTTAATTTGTACTCTGCTGAGCAGCGGCAACGACCAACATATATTTTAATTGGAATAAAAGGTTGGCAATATTTTTGGTGAACTTCCCACTTTATTTTTAAGTTTGCCTTATAGTGCTATTAATAAATATAAATATTTCGGACATCTAACACACAACGCCATCTAGTCCCAAGCTAAGCAGAGCTTGTGTTATGGGTACGAGACAACTGATACAAATACATATATACTTTTTTTTTTTTAAAATACATATTATGCATAGAAAACACCCAAACTCCAAAAAAAATGTTTGTAGATCATACAAACATTTGGTCCGACCCGGGAATCGAACCCGAGACCTCATGATCAACAGCCGCACACGCCAACCGCGAGACCAACGAGGCAGTATCAAATGCTGATTTTATTTTAC
This sequence comes from Spilosoma lubricipeda, assembly GCA_905220595.1. Lineage (NCBI taxonomy): Eukaryota > Metazoa > Arthropoda > Insecta > Lepidoptera > Erebidae > Spilosoma > Spilosoma lubricipeda. The sequence goes on along the minus strand of HG992290.1, from coordinate 19,334,373 downwards.
ATGGGGAAAGTTAGATACCCCGCCAGCACTACTTTGGAACTATTAATGTACTAGTAACGAAATATTACTAGAACAATTGAAACCAAAATACAGTATGATTTTGAAACAATAATAATTTTGCAAAACCTGAGGAGAGGTTTATCGGTAAGGTGGAGGTTCAGCAATGTAAGGTGCAGCTGTTAATGATAAAAATTGATCAGATATTTCATTTGCTATGTATACATATTGATATATGGTAATTAAACTGACTTATATTATCACTTTTGTGACTTACTTATTCGCCGTGGTTCATATTATAGATTTTTTCTATCTTTCGAGAACCGCCTTTTTTCTTTTCGTTCCTTCTTTCTTGTCTATAACTAGTACAAATAAAAAGCAAGAGAGTTTTTCATCATGAGTAAGCTAGCAGGTGAGTAAACGGCCTGCAACTTATGATCACACATACGTTGACGGCCTTTGAATCAGGTCGCAAAACTAGGGAAATTTTATGAAGATCAGTTAAGAGCGGCAAAGTGTAACAAATAAACAAACTCATATTCGCATTATATTAGTTAGAATCAAGAGTTAAATGTGAGATGAAGAAAGTTTATCAGCTTTACATTTAGCTTTATTATATTATTCTGGCATTCTTCCTAACCAAAATAAAGTGATTGACATAGAAGAGACCTCTTCTTAAAAATCTTAAACATCATACAAACCAAAGCGATTAATACTAAAATAATTACCTTACAAACACTAACTCTTCATTAATTCTTCAAGTTAACAAGTCGAGGTATCTTTTCCTTCAATATTACCTTCAATATTATTATTGAAAATGAAGTTGTAACAACCTAGGAGTATCAAGTTTTATATTCCCATCAGTAAACACCTACAGCCTTGAGTCACACTATGTAAAACCTTAGGTAGACACTAGAAAGATGTTACAAAGAGTACGAATTTACGAAAAAGGGTAGGGAAATTATACAGCAATAGCTGCATCTGCATTTCTTATGGAGAATAAATTTAACCCGTACCATTTTTCATTGATACTCTACTTTTTTTGTCCGTCGCCTTCTTAAATCGAAGTTATATGTAAAGTGTAGGTTGCCTATTTGATATAAACAATAACTGTGACTTTACTTACGTGGTTAGTGATATTAACTACTGCGTCATAGGTCGTGGGTTACCATTCAGCTCAAATAATAGTGTGATAAGCTTGACCACTGTGTTCTGTAGAAAACCAGTGTGAAACAGCTCTTGCTCTGTGTTTCACCGAGTGAGTGCGGATACCGGAGACCCATATCCCTTTCGCCGTGCGAGCGAAGCCGTATTTCTAAGATTAATTTATAGTATTTATAGAAGTATGAGGACTAAAATCGCTTTTTAATAATTAACAAAGTTGATTCCAAGATGTAATACTATCCTTTATGCTGCGATACCAAGTTCAAGCGTCTTCAGAGAATATTTCAAAATCGAAAGACTATATCTTGTCCTCAGGTACCTGTATTTCTACTCGACATAAAATCGTAGAAACGTTTTTTTTCTACTAGCCTTCCGCTATCCCTCTCCCCATCCCCCAAAGGCCGGCAACGCAATTGTGATGCCACTGGTGTTACGGGTGTCCATGGGCGGCGGTAATCGCTTACCATCAGACGATACGTCTGCTCGTTTGACCCTATTCCATATAAAAAAATCTAATAGTGCAGTAGGCTATTTAAGACCTTTTTAATATTTCTTTTTCATAAAAAAACAATACACAAATACTAACTTTTAAACTTTCGCGTTCCATGATATATTAACAATTATTTTTACGGGAATTACCGCGATCACTTATTAAAAGGTATTACAAACCTCTGATTTTCCTGACGTTTCGACCAGGTTGCACTGGCCGTAGTCACATGTGACCACGTGTTGTGATCGCGGTAAATCCCGTAAAAATATTTTTTAATACACAAATATTAATTATTTGCACGTGGTCAGTGTAATCTGTTTATACTACCATAGAACAGGCTCTGCTTAGTTTGGAATTAGAAGGCCGCGTGTGGGGTTGTTATTATCATTATAAAACCACGGAGTATTGGCTTAGATTCCAACTTGTTGATTCCTGCATAAAGTTAGATATATATAATTAATAACAAAACTAATTACATCATTACGGAACTATATCTTGATTACCATTTGAAAAGAAATAATTACTTAAATATTAAACGTTAATGCGTTGTAAAATCGGTTTTGAGTCGCGTTGCCTGCTACTACGAGTTCGCTTGCCAATACTAGTAAACATACTAAAGCATAAAATACATTGCTATCTTCATTCCCTCGCTGTGCTTATTAACTAGTTAATATTACAACTTGTACGACGAAATAGATCGAGACGTTTAATTAAACAGTAAGAACTCTCCGCCGAAGTTCTAGTAAATTTTCCAATGTTTGATACTGTTTATTGAATTTCAAACTTTAACTGTGGTAATTAGTATGCATTTTTCTGAAACATCAACTTGTAGAAGTTGTTGATTGTAAGAACAAAAGTACTACACATGCAAAGAATAGTGTCGCAATTCATCAGGCATAAAGACTTCTCGTTGATCAAATCAAATCAAAACCTTTATTGCTAGTGTACTCCTGCTTTGTAGCAGTGATCTTGTGATTTAGTTTGTCTTAACTTGTCTCCTTTTTCCGGCAATGCATATTTAAAATTATAAGAATTTTATAAAAAGAAATGAATTAATAACAATGAAAAATATGTATATAGGTAAATAATTCAAGAACCAAGAAAAAAACGAAAAAGAACCAAGTCAAGTCAATTGACTTGGTTCCTTGATTTTACTGTTTATCTTAAAAAATATACGAATTTAAAATTAAAATTCTTTTGCATTAAAATATTGTTTTGTGTCTAGATGTATTACTAACATTCTTTATAGAATTAGAAAGTCTTGTCAGTTCACTAGTAATGATTAGCTAGAAAAACACCTCCTTTCTGTTCACCAACGTTTGTAGCCAATAACGTATTAAATTTCATCTTCTCGAAGAATAAACATTTAATCAATAACTGAGAATCGTACTTTTATAAGGAACTCAGAAATGAACAGCTTTACTAAGAACAAATAATAAATCCGTTCTTCGAAATCGAGTTGAAGCAACCTCCGCATCTAAAGTCGTCGGCTGTACTGTAGATATAACAAAACTATATAAAATTAAACATGGCCAATAATACTGATGATAAAGTTTTCTATATTGTCCCTTGTTCAGGTTATTTTTAATTTTGTGACCGTGTGGAGCGATTCGCAGCAACAATCACACGACCCGACATAATTTGTGAGTGAAAAGCGAACTTACAAGTTTTGCAATATAATAATAATCATAAATACTGTGGACATCTGATACATAACGCCAACTTACCTTAAATGAAGCAGAGCTTGTACTACGCAATAAAAACTAGATTGGCTAATATAATACCTACACACTTTTTATAAATATGTACATACATAATGCAAAAAAAAAAACAGCCAAACTCCGAAACTATATTTGCAGATCATACAAACATTCTATTCGACCTAGAAATTGAATCCGAGACCTCAAGCACAGTCGATTACATAAGCACTGCGCCTCCGAGGCAGTCAAATGTTATTTTCTGTTATTATATTATTTCAATAATTTCATTTTTGCTGTTATTGTTTTGTATCTACATCCGAGTGTTAGAATAGTCTCCAAAAATGTCCTATCGTGACATTGTAAGTACAGGAAAAACTCCCCAACGCCACCGTCGCTCCCAACGGCAATTAATTTGTAATTATTTTTATTGACATAATTTAAAGTCATGCAAGAATACTTGGTCATTGTTTGTGATAATATGTGATCGGGGTATTCCGGAAAGATATACACATTTTTGTTTATTTACTATCAAATATCAAGTTCTTGCGTTTATAAAATAAATAGTTTAGGTAAATAAATACATATTATAATAAATACAAATCGATTATGATTCCAAATTCTAAAAAGTGACATCGTGACATCAAGCAGTGGTTTTCAATTACAGTTTATTTGTCGCACCGCTTATAACTTGCACCACACAAAACAGACTACATTTCTTCGTTTTTCTGTAACACTATATCGAATCGTAAACTTCAAGATAAAATACTACGAATTACTCCAAACCTTCAATAAACACCTTCCTGATATCACTCTTAAGAAAATGACGTAGAGTCTAAAATCGTGTTTCGCAGATGCATTTGTTGATTGGTTTTGACAGTGTGAAATGAACGGCAGGATATTGAATTTGAGTGTTTATTCTTCGGCCATGTAATAATTTATTTCGGTAATGTGATATTTAAGTTGTTTGCATTTGTGGTGGAGGCATTTCGTTTTATGACACTGGGCTGTGGGTGTATAATAAACGAGTGTCAAATGCCTCTGAATGTAAATTTCTTATAAAAGAATGCGATATATGCAATAATTTTGGACCGACTCAACTCTAGTAAAACATTGAAATAAAACACAAATCCTTTTGTTTTAAATAATAAATAAATATTTCGGACATCTAACACACAACGCCATCTAGTCCCAAACTAAGCAGAGCTTGTATTATGGGTACTAGACAACTGATATAAATACTTATATACTTTTTTTCTGTAAATACATACTTATTATACATAGAAAACACCCAAACTCCGAAACAAATATTTGCAGATCATACAAACATCCGACCCGGGAATCGAACCCGAGACCTCAAGAACAGCAGCAGCAGCTACCACTGCGCCACCGAGGCAGTTAATTTTAATTCACTGTTTCAATTAGTCGCTGAATTTAATATGTATTTCCAATCCAAGTAATATTTACATGTACCTAAGAGAAATACGTATATAATAACAATAACTGACTTACAAAAGTCTGACTCTAAATTAGGCAGAAACGAACAAACGTCTAACGTATAAACGTACCTATATATTTCTAAATACTCACATATCATGAATAAATTAGACCTAGTAAAAGCACAAAATAATAATTTTCTTCATACATTTGTTTGTCCTGAGTTAGAATCGAACAGATGACCTCCATCTCAGCAGGCTCTGCTCAGGCTCAACTAAATAAACACGCTTTTATAAATAAACCAAACAAAAAAGTAGATAATAATCTTAATGTAAAAAAGCGTAGTGCGACATCTTTTTTTTACATTCAAATTATTTTCCAATTATTTGTTTGTTTATTTGTTTGTGTGTTATTTGGTTTATTTTTAAAATCATGCTTTTTTAGTTTTTTAACTGTTATCTATACTAATATTTAAAGCTGAAGAGTTTGTTTGTTTGTTTGAACACGCTAATCTCAGGAACCGCTGGTCCGATTTGAAAAATTCTTTCAGTGTTTGATAGCCCAATTATCGAGGAAGGCTATAGGTTATATATAATCACGCTAAGACCTACAGGAGCGGAGCAACAATGAAGAATGTTACAAAAACGGGGGAAAATTATCACGCCACGGGCAATAGGAGACGCAAACGAGGTTGTGTGGGTCGGCTAGTTTATTATATGTTGACTTTATTATGTAATACTACATCATCAACAAACCATAACGTCCCACTGCTGGGCTCGGGTCTCCTCTCAGGAGAGGGTTAAGGCCATACGTCCCCACGCTGGCCAAGTGCGAGTTGGGGACAGGTAATTATTATTAATGAATACTACATAATCTTAAATAATTATGTACAAATAAAATGTTATCAGACGGGTCTAAGAGCCTGCTGAGATGGAGGTCATGTGTTCGATTCTAACTCAGGACAAACAAATGTTTATAAAACCCTGTTTTATTAGTTTAATAAACATTATTTTTAAATTATTGTATTGTCATCGGTAATCGATAAGTCTACTAAGTTTAAATGAAATCTGACTATTTGAAGTGGGATTAAATCAGGTCCAAAGGAAGGTCCAGGTGAAGCTAATGAAAAGCTTGTAAAAAAAGACGTCCTTATTTCTCTTTTTCAGGCAATCATCAGGGTAATTGAAACTATCTAGCATACTAAGCATAATCTAATTAATCTGAAGCTATTTGCTACAAAAACTTTTGTGATACTCTCTGTGGCAGACCAACTATTGAGCCATCAGTTCTCTTACCCTTTTCAACAAACAAAGGCTGTACAAATGCATTAGTTTCGGATGAAGTGGGTGGTAGTGTGCACCGGAAGCGGCCTCGCCGGAAGCCTCGGTCTGCCGGATGTATACCTCATTTCCGTTCGCTGTAACAGCTCGGCGCGCAAATCACAAACTCAGCCTTTATTCCAGGATGTTTGCAGAAGATTATTTTCTGAAGATGTTTCGCAATTTAATACTGGGAAGGGATAGCTTGAAGTTTCCTCACTTCACAGATACAACTGGAGAAAATAAATAAAATATAAAAGTACGAAAATATATTCGTATGCTAAAAGCAATCTATGCCAAACAACCTTAAGATAGACTCAAATGATCCGGATAGACAGTTGTAGTTGATGGTGCAATGAGTTTTATAATATCATAACTTGAAAATGAATTAAATTAGAAACACAAGTAGTATTTCATCTATATGTTTTCAATATTCTATTCACAACAAAAACAATATAAGTATTATATATACTATATATAAAAAATATAATAATACGAATCCAAAGGTATGTTATCAGAATAATCCCATAATATTCTAACCTACTTTTAAACATATAAGTATAATAAATAAATATATCAATAAATCAGTTCTGCTGCTAACCAGACTATATTTTAGTAACGGCCCATTAATAATAGCGTGAATATTTCCACTTCATATGAAATGAAGCTAATAAATTGCCAAAATAAATATGCTATCTTGTCAATACATGAATCTAAACTCGAGAACATAAGTTACCTTCTGCACCTAAATCAAGCTCTTCGCCGTTATTTTTCACGCAAACTTACACAACTCTGCATTGTAAAGATCTTTATTAAACCCGATACGACGGCGATACGATACTTATTCTATGTTGAAAAGTATAACTTACGGTCTATCGATTAGAAGCTCTAAATTGATTGAAAACTGTTAGGAAATTTTATCAAATTGTCTTTATGGATGTTGTCTAAGAATATATTCAGAACGTATCGATTTTTTTAAGTAAACTTTAGAAACGTCGGGACATGGAAGGTATCGCAAACTTTTGAATAATTTTATCGCGAGTAAGTCCTACTATTAAACAAAAACCATAAAGTAGTACTACGAACTTTCTATTGTCTTTTTTAAATATCTATATATGGCAATATTTTGAGGATAGCTGACTATCCAATCATTCGGCGTCCGGATTCCGACCACATCTCACTTAAAGTAGTTTCTAGTAGTTACTTCTTTCAATATTACTCTTCTTCTTCTTTCAATGCTTTTGCATTTTAAATGGCAAAGCCCTCTCTAGGGTTTACCCCCTAAATACCAACAATCATCAAACATAATCGACAGTCACCAAACACGCTCCAACATTACACAAATTAAAAAATTTGAGAAAACAGGTAGTAGAGCCACGCGGATTTCAGCACTGTTGTGCCGGCTCGACTAGCGCGGTACTACCTGAGCACAGGAAATCGGCGTAAAATGACAGCATTCGTGCTGTCGTGTTTCGCTGGTGAGTGTGAGACCAGAGGCCCAATGATGCAGAAGCATCACTAGGCCGTCATAGTGTGGGTCACCATGCTGCGTTGTTGCATTTTCTGTACAAGCAATGAGTACGGTGACCACCACTTTTGAACTCTGCTTATGCTTTCCATGAGGCAGAGTAGAGTCATTTTGGCAGGCTATACGTAAAAAAAATGATTTTTCATCGTCTTCACCGTATAATATAAAATGCCCCGATTGTTGGTCTGACAAATCGCCAGGATCCCAACAAATTGGAGTCGGGTAGCGATACGAGGGGCTACGGTGATTTTTTTCAAAGGTCATTGTACTGAAGAGCGTAGTCTGACTAAACTTTGAACAGCGTTTATGTTAAACTTGAAGATCCAAGATGGACTTGTATGTGGAGTTTAGCTAGTTCGCGTACATACGTTTCGATTGATCGATTTCATAAAAGGTCTCATTGTAAAGTTTGTGAACGTTCCGTGGCGTAAGTAATAAAATATGTGCAATTTTATCAGGTAGGACATTTAGTTTAACAGAAAATACGATTTCTATGAGAATATAACTACAACACTTGAAGTGAAAAAAAAAGTATATATGTATTTATGTCAGTTGTCTAGTACCCATAACACAAGCTCTGCTTAGCTTGGGACTAGATGGCGCTGTGTGTTAGATGTCCGAAATATTTATTATTTATTATTAAAAGTTATTCAAATCAATATCCGCAAAAGGACCATCCCTCAAAGAATGAACTTTCATCATGATGATCTCATTATTATTATTATTATTAAATAATATATTGTGTTTGTACTGGAACCGTCAAATTAACTTACTTTATTTACTTTAAGAAGAGGGGTCAGCAGAAAACACAACACAATAGTTTAGGGAAAGGGGAGATATCAGGGGTAGAGGGTAGCGCTGCCTGCGGCTGAAAGATACAGCTCATTAATACAGGTGCCGGACGAACGAAGCTACGTAGACTTTATATCACGTAGAGAGGGCATTAATGAGAAAAATAACATAATAAATCTGGACAGAAGGTCTATAATTTATTAGCGTATTTTTCATAGACAGAGAATTGATTTTGATTAAAGTCACCTTTTGTGGTATATGTGGTCTCAATTATACTTTAAATTTTAAGAGTTGATAAAACTTAATTCGGCATAAAAAGTTGCATAACAGATATTTATTTCAACTTCCTTTAAGATATTTAGATTGATAAATAGGTTATTAGATGTAAAGATTTCGGATAAGTTTGAATAATTAAGGTCCCGATGTCCCGTCCCTTTTACAAGGAGTTAATAGTCCTACCGCGATGAGATATTTTTACTTATACGGCTAGATTTTTTAAGAGGGTTAATAGTGCATAATTGTTAGAAATAGATTTACCTGCTTTTAAACTTTCGCATTCCTCGTCAGCCTGTGAGGACGGCCAGTGCGACCGGGTCGAAACGTCAGGCAAAGTTATGTAATAACTTCAAATAAGTGATCGCGTTAATTCCCGTAAACATAATAATTTTTATATTATATATTATCACAATTACCTTCTGTTTCGTTAAACCAAAACTATTTATCAATAAAATGATTGTACTATGTTTTCGTGTTATAATGGTTCACTGTCTTCTCTATGTGTTGCTGAGTCTGTATGCGCGGGATCTCGTGGGTATAAATCAAGATCGGAGAGGGTCACGTCCATGAGCCCAGATCCTTTAGGCTTAAGGCCTGTGTTTAGATCTCGCAATGTAAGCTTTGGTATTCAGTCATTTTGGTTGTGGCACAGTAGACCTATGACGCACATCTGGTCAGGAAGTCAGCGTGGTTTTAAATATCTCTATATACATACAAAACACACATTTATACATTCATGTACTTTATTGTTACTATTACTTATTTATTATAGACTAGCCTTTACCCGCCGCTTCGCTCGCATTTAATAAAAAGTACCCTATGTTATCTTACTTCTTATACCTCCAGGAATATGTGAACAAAGTTTCATGATGATCGGTTAAGTAGTTTTCGCGTGAAAGCGTCACAAACAAACTTACTTTCACCTTTATAATATTACTAGCTGTTGCCCACGGCTTCGCCCGCGTGTATGTCGGTTATCGCGGCAAATAGTAGCCTATGTCTTATTCTGATGTATAAGCTTTATCACTGTAAAGTTTCATCGAAATCCGTCCAGTAGCTTTTGCGTTAAGAAGTAACAAACATACACATTCACAAACTTGCGCATTTATATATTAGTGTGAAGTGTGATTAGCTGTTGCCAGCGGCTCTGCCCGCGTGTATTTCGGTTTTTTACGTCAAATAGTATCCTATGTGTTATTTTCATAGTGGTAAATATATACATATAAAGTAAAGAAACAATTTGCTCATAAAGAAGTAACAAACATACGCACTTACAAACTTTCACCTTTATAATATTAGTGTGAAGAAAGAAAGAAAGAAAGAAAGAAAAGAATATACTGTCATGTACTAGCTTTCGCCCGAAGCTGCGCTCGCATTTAATAAAAAAAGTAACCTATGCTACTTCTCATACCTCCAGGAATATGTGTACAAAGTTTCATGATGATCGGCTAAGTAGTTTTCGCGTGAAAGCGTCACAAACAAACTTAATAATAGATAGAAGATTAGGATAGGACAGTTTAGTATGATAGATAGAGGGAGGGAGATAGATGGGTTACTATTTCTTATTACACCATGTTACAGAGTTACAGTTACAAGAGATATCAGATAAATAATGAGCAAAGGGCAACCTTATTGCACATAGTAAAAGAGAAAGCTATCATGACGTCATAGAAAACTAGTGTGTAATTTTCAAAGAATAAATTAATGTACTCCCTAATACGAGAAGGGAGCAAGGAACGGCATAATACTTGTATCTCTTGAGTTGCCAGTGTCTATGATCAAGTTGCAAATATTACCACTTACAAAATACATCTGGTCTTCTCTTGACGCTGTTCTGACCGTTTAAAGCAGTACTATATCATGGGGAGACCATATTTTTTCTGAAAAGGGAAGTTCTAATTCGAATCAAAGATCAACGAGCCCTCTTTTGAAAACTTCACGATTAAGGCTTTAAAAAAAACTCCCCAAAATGTTTTCCTCCTCAAATCTGCTTACGTATTCTTATTACAACATGAAAACAGTACCTAAATAAAGTACATTATACTAATTATGCCTATGGGGTTACATTATCAGCTCAGGGTCCAAGTCAATGGCGTGTAAAGGTCTGCAGCCGTTAGGAGCGTTGGCCCATGTTGATAACAGATTATTAAAAATGGACACAGAACCGTGTTTAAATTAAGATAAAAATGTGATGTATTAATGTTTTAAGACTTATTCAAGTGATTTTTTTCACAATTTAGATATCATTAAAAAAACTGAACTTTATAAAAATGCTTAAAAATAAATATTGAAGTAATTTATACATATTCTTACGCGTACCTCTTTAAATATCATATCAAATGCAATGAGATTCTTTTTTCTGTGTAGGGGGCAAACGAGCCAACGTATCACCTGATGGTAAGCGATCACCGCCGCCCATGGACACCCGCAACACCAGATGCGACACGAGTGCGTTGTTGACATTTGGGGGGTGAGGAAAGGGATGTGGGAAGGGGTTGAGGTATGGGTCTCCGATATCCTCACTTATTCGGTGAAACACAGCACAAGCGCTATTTCACACCGATTTTCTGTGAGGCCATGGTATCACTCCGCTCGAGCAGGCCCATTCATACCAAAGTAGTTTTGAAATTACCTTAGATACCAAAAGACCGCTATTTTTTATTAATTTAATAAATAGCAAGCTGCACCTACAGTTTACAGTTTACCGAGAACTTCTATATCGCGATTCAGGATTAGTAGTTGCTTCGTAGTTCATTACTCCGAAGTTCGGTGTATTGTCGGTAGATCGCGCTGTAGTATGTTTTTTTGCGTCGTATGTGAAAGTCGCCACACAAATTTCACTACTTGCTGATTAATTCCCTGATAGGCTGAAGGCAAATAACTACAGTTTTTTTCGTAGAAGTCATAGATTGTAGTAGATAGACTACATTCATCTGTTGGATAGAGTTATATGGCAGATAAAAATCTAAAACTTCATTAAGAACATACATAACTTAATGTACTTATCATGTTATACGAAAGTTAAGTTAGCCCTAATCTTTGTCCCTACTATTTTTGCGTTGTCAAACCGCCAATCAGACAAAATTAATATGTCCTCCAGACAGCCCTTCACGCTGCACGTTCACCACGTAGTAACACGTAGACAGCGTCACGTGACGTGGGTCTCCGTGATTAGGGATGACTTGATAGGCTCCGTGACGTGGGGGCAAATCTGACAACCGACTGAATAGGATTACGGGCATAATATTTATATTGACTTTAGTATTGTTAATTATGATGCCATTAGTAGGTATATAATTTTGTAATTCACTTTCGTTCATAGTACCTATACCTATTCTATATCTCTAAACATAAAAATGAATCACCGAAATGTATATACGCGCATATCTTCCGATCGGCTGCACCACATTAAATAATTCTTTTTTTTATGTGTTCTTATTGCTAAAACAAGGTTTATGTACAAGAAAAATTAAAAGGTAACGGGATTTTTTTTCCCGTAACTGTTCACTGCCTGTAGTAAGCTGAGACAGAAATGTAAATATGACGGTACTAAGTTCGCCGGGTCAGCTAGTATTGTATAATCTTTAGTCTTTGAAGTAACAGACGTGGCTCTGAGGTATATCGTCGGGACCCTAGGAGAAGCCTATGTCAAACACGAGACTCCACCGACTATAGTCTTTAAAATATAACTTGATCTCTTTTACAACTGTAAAAACTGTGTGTGTGTGTTCTAAAATAACCCTAGTGACAACTGATACTAGGGTCGTTTTAGAACTTCCTTGCTTAGATTTATATTTCTTACAGGTATATCTTAGACTTATATTCTATCGCACTTCATATATGATAAATTTAGCAGGTAAAGAATGAACGTATAGGTGTTATAAGGAAGATCGCTTGTTTAAAATTAATTCGTCGGTTTCGTAGCTATCTGACACAGAGATCAACCTATATTTTAATGACTTTAACATAATGTTTTTCAGCGGCTTCAAAGAGTAAGTGTAAATGTAACTTAAAATAGAGTACAGAAATGGTTTACATTGTGTGTCGTAAGGTTAGACGCAAATAGATCGGTATTGCCTACTTTTTACAAAGTAAATTACTGTTTACTTGGATGTATCATGGATTTTAAGTGATAGAATAAGATAACAAGGTAAAACAACACCACAAAAGCGACCCAACAGCAAAATCAACATTACCAACAACGACCTATGACTCATGCCTGTTGTTTTACCCTTATTTTCACAACGCTTTTATCAACGCGTCAGCATACGTACTATGGATTGGTGGATTTTATAAAAACTCTGAACTCATAACTTAGAGGTAAAACAAAAAAGAACTTGGTAAAAAAATACCCGAACGCAGCAACAATTTTAACAAAAACGCTTTGAGGCTTTAAAAATGCACAAACACTTAACACGAGGGCTTCAAGGGCTATGAAAATTTCAGCAACAACCGGGAATCGGTTACAGGTGGCCGGTAAATTCGCGTGCCGGATAATGTCGGTATTACCGCGCACCCGCCACCCGGCTGAACGAGAAATACATTTATATGTACTGCTGTATTTGTTATGGAATTGTGTTTATTGCAATGTTTTATTCATGTATCAGAATTTTTGTGAGTTAAAAGTATGGGCAACCCTGCGGTGGACACAAGAGAACTATATTTTATTTTACTATTATGATTTTCAAAACCAGAAAATAATTGTAAGTAACTTAATTTCTTTTCACTGTACAGTGTATTTTTTTTTTAATTTGAGTTAATCGTAATCACCTCTTGTTTATTCATAAATGAAAGATTAGTCCTTATTAAATAATTTAATGGTTATTGGAATTTTGATACTTCAATCCAATAGGTTACGGTGTATGCTCACAACCTTTAAAAGTTTACGTAAATGCTATAAAATAGTCTAAAATGTTTCAAACAAAGTTTATGAGGAACAAAAGTTTTACTAATAAAAACAGTATTGAAACTTCCCTCTAACTTTTTGGGTGCCTCTTCATTGGTAGAAAACTTTGGCCTGAACTATCGTTTAACAAAAGTCATACACAACTTTGATATAATAGATATTATAAATGTAAATATTCTGCGATAACAGAATTTTTGAACTAATAATGTTTAACTTTCAAAAGAGCATAACCAACTAAAGTTCAAAGCATTGACAATACTTTGTTTGCGCCTAAATAAGAACTAAATATAATAAATAAGCTATTCTTCACGTCTTAATTTTTAGCTATAGTGACGGAATATTTTACATAAACTCAAAAAAATAATTCAGCAATCGTTTCGCAAGTTCGTTTCGAAGACATCGTGTAAAATAAAAAGTAATATTTTTCTCATAAGTATTTAAAATATATTTTGTGGTCACAAGTAAATAACTAATTATTATAGATTCACCAGAACCTAACAATTTAAGTTTCTAAAAGAAATTGGGTTGACTTGACATTCTTATATAATAATATATAAAAAAAAATACTTCGTTGAAATATTCAATCAGCGATGTTCTTAGACGTTTACAGGTGGCCCCTAAACATTTCACCGGATAATGGTGACTGTTCCGGATAATAAAACCATTCGCACGCCCCCGATCTACTTGATCCGGATCTCAGGTGAAATGGGCGCATTATGTGACTGATATGGTCCTACCACATCTGTGTTAAGTTTACTCTTGAGGTAAACACGGTCGATGTAAAACAATGATGTGAAAAGAAAATGGGGATTCTTTTAACTACTTTTAACTAACTAAAAGTAGCCTGGTAGATAATTTACGACTGTATACATTTGTGATGTCATCATGGTGGTACGAAGAACTACTACGTATGCGAAACGGTACTACATAAGCGGGACTTAAATTAATATTATTTAAGTCCCGCTTATGTAATCCCGTTTACACTTAGTTGACACGATGACGGTAACGTTGGCAATAGTTAGTGTAAGTGTCTGATCTGGGAGAGGTCCGGATGTGTTAATAACAGCAGTTCCCGGATCCCTCTCGTTTTAGGCGCAGAGGGGCACACCGTGTGGTTTCAGTCGGTTCGATTCCGACACACCGTCCCGCCGCAAACCCGGGGGGGTGTCTGATAAATATCATAGTCATGCTCTCACGATCTGCAAAACGAGTAGAATTTTCCAACCGCTTTAATATTTCTCAATAATTCGCTAACCCAATAAAATCATCCTCAGACAGATCGGATCTACCCTCATTTCGGGATGGCTCAAGATATCTACGTAATTTGTAGGTACCCCAGAGGGCGCACGTGACACGTGGGTTAAATTGACCTCACCACTTTATCATGAGCCGAGATATTGCGAACCTTTCTCACTTTTAATATCGTTATTGGACCCTAAGGGCGAGTACCCGTTAAATATAAAGTTCTTGTATAAAAAATCTTTTTATTTTAGACAAGGTGTTGTCAACTGTGACTGCACATACCAGTATATATGTTACCTTCAAAGATTTTATTCATTCTTCGTATTTTACTAAAACATAATATTTGCCAACTGTCTTTGTTGATATGAATATATATATGAATATGAATCTATGAATATCAGAAAAAAAATTCTAATACTGAGATTTTTGTTAAATAAAATATTTTTTTTTATAGGACAATACCCACATTAGGAGCATACATCCTGTGTCGCGGAGGACTTTATAAACATACATGAAACGAACACAAAGAACGCCCAGACTCAGTACATTAATTTGTGGAAACAAATGAAACAAATGAAAAGAAACTTCAATGTGAATTGTATATTTTTTTCTACAAGTACAATATATATTATACATAGAAAACACTCAAACTGCAAAACACATATTTGCAGATCATACAAACATGTTGCTACTGCTCTGTTCGATTCCCGAGTCAGACCAACTGACTCGGGAATCGAACAGAGCAGTAGCATATGCTACCACTGCGCCACCGAGGCCGTCAAAAAATGCATTTGAAACAAACTTTAATTCAGTGTTTGAAATACAACTTAAGCTCGGCAATAACGATGTTCTTAGACAATTTATTAAAAAAAAAATAAACCAACTACGCCCCGCGGTATTACCTGCGACTGATGCTATACTTTGCTCATCTCACGGGCTACTATCTATCTATACTAATATATAAAGCTGAAGAGTTTGTTTGTTTGAACACGCTAATCTCAGGAACCACTGGTCCGATTTGAAAAAATCTTTCAACGTTAGATAGCCCATTTATCGAGGAAGGCTATAGGCTATATATCATCACGCTAAGACCTACAGGAGCAGAGCAACAATGAAAAATGTTACAAAAACGGGGGAAAAATCAATAGGAGACGCAAACGAAGTTGCGTGGGTCGGCTAGTATACTATATCTTTGGAACAAAATAAATCTCTGTGCTAAATTTCATCCAGATTTAATCTTCACAATTTATTTTATGGTATAGAGGGCAAAATCGCCGCCCATGGACACCCGCAACACCAGACGCTTCACAAGTGCGTTGCCGACCTTTTGGGGGATGGGGAAAGGGATGTGGGGAAGGGTTGGGGTATGGGCCTCCGGTATCCTCACTCACTCGGTGAAACACAGCGCAAGCGCTATTTCACACCGGTTTTCTATGAGGCCGTGGTATCACTCCGGTCAAGCCGGCCTATCCATGCCGAAGCGTGGCTCTCCCACGGTCAATTTTAGAAGGAATAAGTACCTACCTAATGCCTAAGGTAAAATGCATTAGGTATGTTACCTTGACGTAGAAAGTAATCTCTGTAAATGTTAATACTATTTATTTTTATCTCTATATTATGTTGGTACTTCGAAATGAATAGCTGAATTAAAACCTCGAGGCGGTACTCAAGATTATGGATGTCTAGACATACTGATGACGTAAATTGTCTACCTAATGGCAATGAAACTCAGCATTCTTATTGACTGTTTATTGAACACTGTCTGACCTTTAAAAGTACCTATAGATCTGACAACTAGAATCTAGAATTATAGATATTTCTTTGACCAAATACTGTTGTCAAATAGAGTGTAATACCAAGATTTTTGTCTGGAAATTCAATATAGAAAGCTTCTTCTAAGTCATGAATTCGCTGGTAAATTTTATTTTTCGGTTTTGAAGGAGGTCGACGAAATTTCCAGATGTTTCTGATAATGAATTATTGAAAAGCTCTAAAATTCTGACTG
This sequence comes from Spilosoma lubricipeda, assembly GCA_905220595.1. Taxonomy (NCBI): domain Eukaryota; kingdom Metazoa; phylum Arthropoda; class Insecta; order Lepidoptera; family Erebidae; genus Spilosoma; species Spilosoma lubricipeda. Next base: position 19,317,520 of record HG992290.1, on the reverse strand, counting down.
TGAGAAGGTGTATACTTAAATTTTACTAACCCGCCAAAGAGAACAGTAGTAGCCAGTCTATGTATCTTTGTATGTTCGATCGTACCGTCTATACTACTAAACTGCTTTTTATAAATTAGGTGTCAATAGATTCGTAATAAATGTGATAATGGACCCGTTGACACGGGCTATTTAAATTCTAACATTGTTCTATTCTAAACATTGATATTATTAAAATATCATTGCTTCTAAATCTTTTATGACTGCCTCGTTGGTCTCGCGGTTGGCGTGTGCGACTGCTGATCATGAGGTCTCGGGTTCGATTCCCGGGTCGGACCAAATGTTTGTGTGATCTACAAATATTTGTTTCGTGTTTGGGTGTTTTCTATGTATAATATGTATGTATTTACAAAAAAAAAGTATAATATGTATTGGTATCAGTTGTCTAGTACCCATAACACAAGCTCTGCTTAGCTTAGGACTAGATGGCATTGTGTGTTAGATGTCGGAAATATTTATTTATTATTATTTTGTTGTTATAATTGTACCCAGTGTCACTCTAATAGTTAAGATGAATCTATGACAATGCAACGTTAAAAATCCATCAAAAAATATCCTATTACTCTATATTTTTTTTAATGCTGTTTGCCTAGTGGTTTAGGCGGTCACCAAGGCGCTTTCTACAAGTGTTGTGGGTTCAAATCCCACATGGGACACATTTGTGTCCGTTTCATGTATATTTGAAAAGTCACCCGCGAAACAGGAGGTATACTCCTAATCCGGTAGGTGTCTTTTGAAAAGAGAAAAATTAATTATTTATCCATAGCTTCCTTCCCTATATTTTTCATGTAAATTACTTTTATTAAGATACTAAGCAAGGCTATCTAAGTCCTGTTTTATAGGAAGGTAGTGATTTATTTTTATGGCAAATGTGGACGTGTGTTATGTTAGGATTTATAAACGATAAAACGCTGGCTTAGAGAGGTGAGGTGAGATCGTGGCTGATCCAACTACAAAACATTTTACATCTTTGAATTACTGTAAAGTTTTACAGCATGAACATAAACGACTGAGGCCAACCATCTTGGTATTAGTATTCATTGATGGAAGCTTTAAATGGTATTACTTTTGAGAATCGTCAAGTCTCGAAACAAATAATGTTTCTTTGTTATAGAAAACGAGGCAAATGACCCATTTTTGACAAGGATTTTTGTGGCGTCGTAGTCATTTTTGTCGATTCGAGTCCATCCATCCATACATCTAGACCATAACCATCTCAAAAGACCCCCCTTGGGTGCGAAGGGAAAAAGTGGAGGGACACATGACCAAAAAGTTATCCAGATTTTTAGTCACCAATATGGCCATGGACATCTCAAGAATCACATATACGTTGTCAACGTTTGTGTGATCACATCAATATCTCATTTTTCCATCAAGGGAGTCAGGTTACCGGAACTACTACCCTTTTTCATTATCTTGGACGGGAGAGGAACACAAAGACTGGGAACGTACCAATATTATTGTATTATTTGTACTTTGAGTAACATATAATCGTGACCCCTTATTTGTTTCTCTAGTAAAAAAAACTTAACCAATCATCATGCAATTTTTCATACCGTTAGTCGGGTACAAAATGGTAAAGTAGTATCATCCAATACAAATAAGAATGTTTTTATAAAGGATAAATGTATAACTTACATACTCAGACAGCCTCGCTGGTCTCGCGGTTGACGTGTGCGACTGCTGAGGTCTCAGGTTCGATTCCCGGGTCGGACCAAATGTTTGTATGATCTACAAATATTTGTTTCGTAGTATGTATTTACAAAAAAGTATATATATATTTGTATCAGTTGTCTTGTGCCCATAACACAAGCTCTGCTTAGCTTGGGACTAGATGGCGTTGCGTGATAGATGTCCAAAATATTTATTTATTTATTTAATCTCTGTTAAAGTTTTGTCAAGATATTAAAAGTAATAAACACAAATTTTAACAAAAAAACCCGACTTCAATCTAGACCACATGGGAAGCACCACCTTTAAATTAAAAAAATAATCATCAAATTCGGTTCATCCAAGTCATAAGGTCATAAGGTACTACTAAAAAAAATACAGTCAAATTGATAACCATCTCCTTTTTAAAAATAGGTTAAAAAGCCTCAGCCCGTTGAACATTTTGTGATTAGTAATATATAAATGTTAACAAATTAATGTGTTTGCTTACGATCTTATAGCGCGAGGTTCATGTCCTTATCTCTTGTTAATTAATTAACACACCAATGTCAGGCAGCGCTGTGGGACGAGTCATGTTACAGGGTAGGGTCTCAGTTACAGCGGGTACTTAAAGGTTGAGGCGTAACTTACAAGAAGTGTGAAACTTTCTGAAATAAAATATGTGTTGTTATTTGGTGTTCAGTAACAAATAATATTATGAATGAAATAAATAATTATGTGGTTAAAATGGTAATGTGGTTAATTTATTATGACTGTACTAATGTAGCGTAGTAGGTGACCTCACTAAGTCTGTGATCTTTGTGTGTTTCACTTATATCTAGAAAGTTTGCTAGAACACGGAATATATTCCTAGTTTTTTACATTAGGAGTTGTTTTTTTTAAGACACAAGGAGAAAAAGAAATTTAATAGTAACAGTTTACACATCTTTAATAGTTTTATCAAAATAAAAAATGGTATTTTACTATATTTCTGGAGGGCATCATATAAAGTTTATAAGGTAAACCTTTGTAAACGTTTACGTCAACTCATTACCTTTACTCATTTGCTTACTATGCCATAAAAAACTGTACCCAACGAACTAACATAAAATATTTAAGTTATCGTTATCAATAACAAGTTCATAACATTTTATTACACACTTAAAGCCAATTATAAACTTGATTCTCACACCCGACGTTTGCCGCAAATAAAAACCAACACATTACTTTAACACTTTTTAAAGGGTATAATTTATTTACATATACAAATTTATATGAACTGAAGCCAAAGATATCTCGAGGGACACTTTTATTCCTCGTTATCTGTGCTCCGGACTAATTACTTAATGCGTTGGCGACAAATATCTGCCATTACTGATATGGTCGTTTATTTTAATCAAATATGGGCACTGGAATTTAGACTCAATTTATTTGTCAACTTTGCTGAACTACAGACTGAATATCAGAGTTACACTATGTCTTATTTTATTGAATTCCGATGCGACTCTAGAAAAGTAATTCCATTTTTTCATTAGACTGTGGGGGATAGGTGTGTCATGTCCCTCCAACTCAAAGGGAGGATCCTCCGACCAGGCGAGGTGATCATCGCTCCGAAGCTGGTCGACGCTGCCTCTGCCCTTGGGCGACTTTTGCCCAATTTGGGCGGAGCCAGCGTCACAACGCGACACCTCTACACGGGGGTGGTCCGGTCGATGGCGCTGTATGGGGCACCGGTGTGGGTGGCGGCTCTGACTGCCCTCAATAAGGCCCGCCTCTGGCGGCCTCAGAGGGTATTGGCGGTCAGAGCCATCCGCGGATACCGCACGGTGTCCACCGAGGCGGCGTGCGCCTTGGCCGGAACACCTCCGTGGGATTTGGAGGCGGAAGTGCTCGCCGAAGTTTATCGACGGGTGGCTGAATTCCGGGCGGAGAGAGGCATTCGCCCTCCGCCCGAAGAGGTACGCGAGTGGCGTGAAGCCGCCCGTCGAGCCACGATGGCTCGCTGGTCGTTCCGGCTGGAGACTCCACGCGCTGGCTTTGCCGCCGTGGAGGCTCTCCAGCCGGTCATCCTCGAGTGGGCAGGGCGGCAGCACGGGACCCTTTCCTTCCGACTGACGCAGGTGCTTTCCGGGCACGGTTGCTTCGGGAGGTACCTGCACTCGGTCGCAAGGAGGGAATTGAGTCCCGCCTGCCACCACTGCGACTGCAGTGAGGACTCGGCCCAGCACACACTGGCGGTTTGCCCCGCATGGGCGTCGCAGCGTCGGGCCCTCACTGCAGTCATCGGAGGAGATCTGTCGCTACCGGCCGTCATATGCTCCATGGCCGGTAGCGACAGCAGTTTTACCGCGGTCGCAGCCTTCTGCGAAGACGTAATTTCGCAGAAGGAGGCGGCGGAGAAGGCCCGGGAGGATGATATCCACTCGGACCCGATCCGTCGCCGGCGAACGGGGCGGCGGAGGCACGCCTATCAGCGCCTCATGCCGCCCTGAGTGTGGCCGCGGATGGTCGGGATGGGTTTTCCCCACCATCCGCTTTAGTGGCCGCCCGCGAGGGGGCGACGTTACGCGTGTGCCGTACGTCGCCTAATTAGAGAGTTAACAGCAGACGGTGCCCGCTTCAGTGCGGGCAGGCGCTGGGAGGGGTCTGGATGTGTTAATAACAGCAGTTCCCGGATACCTCCCGTCTCAGGCGCAGAGTGGCACACCGTGTGGTTTTAGTCGGTTCGATTCCGACACACCGCCCCGCCGTAAACCCCGGCGGGGTGACGGCCCGAGGGGGTTTCCACACGATAAAAAAAAAAAAAAAAAAAGGCGAGGTGATCATGCCTGGCGGGCCACTGCCCTACGGTTGACGTTGGGATTTTTCTGTATATGTTAATCGGCGCGAGAACTTCTATGGTGCGATTCAGGATCGGTAGTTATTCCGTGTTGTGCGTTACTTCGTAGTTCAGTGTATCTGCGGTAGATGCCGCTGTTATATGATTTTTGCAGCCGCTGTATGTGGAGGTCGCCACAAGACGTATCTGTTAATCTTAGTGGTTAGTTAGTGACTGCTCAGTCAGAGATTGTGGTTTCGCTTTCTACACAGGATAAATACTTTGTGATAATTACGATCGCTTGTTCTGTGTCTGGGTATAATAAATGTTTCGGACATCTAACTCACAACGACATCTAGTCCCAAACTAAGTAGAGCTTGTAGAGATTATGGATACTAGACAACTTATATAAATATATATATATAACTTTTTGTAAACACTTACATATTATACTTACATACAAAACACTCAAACTCCGAAAAATATTTGCAGATCATACAAACATTTGGTCCGACCCGGGAATCGAACCCGAGACCTCAAGCACAGCAGTCGCATACACTACCACTGCGCTACCTAGGCAGCAAATTTGTGTGTCTAATTGAAGTAATCTATAGAGTATAATAGCAACCGGGACCGACGGCTTAACGTGCTCTCCGAGGCACGGGCGGGAAGACCGCCATCTTCCATACTCCGGGCTGATATTAAGAATTTCTTGTAAGAAAAACCCAACAGCAGTCCGACCCAGGACTCGAACCCGAGACCTCTTGATCTGTAGTCGCTTACGATAACCACTAGACCAACTAGGCTGTCATCCTACTAAAGCCTTCATTTAAAGTAATATACCTAAATACATAATGCTTCTTAATCGATACTTATGTCTTTATGCTCTAACGTTACATCAATCTATAACAATCGCAAGCCATCAAAGTACTACAATCCATAGAAAGATAAACACTTTTTCATATCGCAATTATTTGGCCCTTCAACACCACAAGTTCTGTAATGTAAAATATGTAAAAATTCAGCTGTTTCACAGACACCATAACTTACGAAGTTAAACTGCGAAGTTTCTCAAAGAGTAAAATAAAACTGGATATTTCGGCGTCACTGCTACCAACAGCACGGTATATCATGTTGCAGTAAGTTGGAGCTCCAGTGACAGAGGTGAGAACATACTGAATTGTCACCAGAGATTATCTAGTGATAAAATGGAATGGAAAATGTATGTAACTAATACAGACGCACAAGGTCGTTAAGCCTATTGCTAAAAATTCACCATTAGGCCGAAATCAGACTTATTTCTATGGGCATCCTCCAAACTATAACCACAATCCTTAAAATGTAGCTGGATTATTGTGACAAATGGCTAAGAAATCAACGAAGTAACTTTAAACAATCAATTTTATTTCTATCACCTATATTTTCAAAACTAACGTGCCATTTTAATCACAAATGAAATGCAATATATCCACAAAAAATAAATAAATGTTTTGTTTATAATTTCAAATAGCTAAATGCCTGTGGTAATATGTACGGTACTTACATAGAAATATCTATGTGTCTATCTGTTTGTTACGGCTAATGTGGTGGTCACCATACTCGTTCCGAATGCAGACATTGCAATAATGCAGCATGGTGACTCACACTATGACGGACTCCGAATAGTATAGTTAGAAATATATAACTCAGGTATTTAAGAGGTATGTATTTAATGCATATACATATACGTAAAGAAAATTATGTATACAAACACAAGTATGTCGATAAACATAGGTATGTTAATACTTCTAAATACATATACATATGTATGAATGTGCTAAGATCACCGGATTGCTTATCAGTCATCTGGTGTAGGATGAGACGGCTATAACTGGAGTTAAAATAAAAATACCATTTCTTGCCTATTCAGATAAACATTGCTACTTAAACAATGTAATATAAAGCACCTAATTTACATTAATCCATTACAAAATGACCAAATCTTTACGACACTCGTAAACCTGAAATAATTTACTCGTAAATGTTCACTTCGCACCTCCGAACGCCACAACAAATTAATTAACAGAAGTCCAACATGATCAGAAACGGAAAAATAATAAGAGAATATATCTACCGTCTCATATTCGGATATCGTATCTCGGAACTAATTAGCCGTTTGTCCGTCCGTCTGTCTGTCGGCGTATTTTCGGCCATACCATGCGATATTATTAGACAATGTTTGTTCGTTCGGAGTTATTGGACAGCTTTAGTAGGTAGTTCAATAAGGATAATGGATTGTTTAGGGTTGTTAGGAGTTAATTGAATATAAAATATTTGTAGATCTGTTGGTAGTAAAAGTATTTGGAGGAGCTGAAGTTATTTTGGTTAGGAGTACGTTTGAGAGAAAATGAACGCTATATCTTGATGGTTTAAGTTTAAGGTAGATTGCCAGGTCTTCTGGTTTATTGGTTGTAAATACTAACTACTTAATCAGAAGCCGTGAGTTCAAATTGTGATGAGTTCTTAGTTGTGTCGCAGTAATTTTCTTTAATGGGTAGACATTTAGTAACGTATAAGTATATTTATCAACTATCAAGTTTGCCATAGAACTGCATAGTTAATATTATTATTATTATTATTCGCTGTAAATAACAAATTATATCAACGATTATTTAAATTGAGATTGTTAATAAGCAATGCACGGTAATTTATAAATGACTGAGGCAAGTTTTAAGATCTAATTTATATAAAAATTGCCTAACTGATACTGATGGCTTACATTTCATACCATTTTAAAGCAGCCATAATACATATCTTAGAAGAGGTAATGTGTATTTAAGTGACGAGTCTTATTAATATTAAAAAACCGCATTAACGAATTTATATCTAAAAAAACTCATTTTTAACCGACTTAAAAAAAGAGGAGGTTATCAATTCGTAGCTTTTGACTAGGTGAACCGATTCTGATTATTCTTTTTTTATTTATAAAGCTGGTACTTCCCGCGTGGTAGTTAAAATTCGCGATTATTATTTTTTATATTGGCGTTATTCAAATGTACCTAAAACATTAACACACACAGCGAACTAAAACAAGTTTACAATGGACTTTTCGCTAATTACTATTTCCGCCAGACAATCTTGGGATTGCGATTTCTATAGTGCTACAGAAGAGTAGTATTTAAATAACTTGATATGTATTAAGCTAAATAACTTTACAAAACACTTATATATGACTTGTTGACACCTTTCTGCTATTTATCAGATTCCACCAATGTAAATGTGTATATTAATTGAAAACTGAAATAACGTCGTAGAACTAATACTACTGTCGATCTTTTTACCTAGTGTCTTTGACACGCTTACAACACACACTAGCCGTCGACACTAACGTGATTTAGATCATTGTTTATGTGGAGAGGACACTTGACTCCCATAATAGATTCTTCTTCACATTTTTACTTCGCACACACTTATCACAACGCAATATGGCACATTTTAGCGAAGCAATCCTAAGGTATTTAGGTCAATACATTGACTAGACTCAGGACAAGTTTAATTTTCTATTAGTGTGACATATATATTTTATTGGAGATATTGAAATACTTACGAAAAGTTTATGATGGCGGTACATAATACGATGATAATGCATAATAAATAAATAAATAATATGAATCTTCTTATCTACTTTATGACTACAAATGTTGTTTGAAGTTCAAATGGTCATTAATTTGACTTTCATTTTAAATGTTTGAGTATCCAGTGGTATGAGTGTGATGTAAGTTTACTGACACTGAAAATATCACTAGGAAAAACAACCCACATTTGATGGACGACAGGATAACAATTAATGTATTAAAATTGCTGGTAAACTGTACGGTATTGTATTATCTTCTTATGTGTAGTAAATTGTGTGGTATTTCTGTACTTGATTTAAAACAACTTATTGCCTTGCCTTTTCAGACCAAGTTAATTTTCAATGCGATAATTTTGACATAATTAAAAAAAAAGCCATAAATATTAGGGTGCAATATCGGAAAGCAGTCTTGTATCGTGTATCCCCGAAGTATTTGTTGCAAAACCAATATCCAGCTTAAGGAAAAGATTGCCTATTGTGCCTATGGCGTTAGCCAAAATGAATTCCTACTTAAATGGTATTCAGTAGATAAATAATTTTATTGTATAAACAGTTACTAGCTAACCTAAAATAAATAAATATATATCCTGTCTTACATAAAATGTATAAAGCAGGCCAACGAAAACCGTCACTACTGTTTATTTCATTCTTCCATGAAAGTTTCTAGCAGACTTATTTGAATTCACCATCAACTACCATATTCTCTTAGAAGCTACTTTTGATAAAGGACTCTTAACAAGAAATTCTGATGTTTATATCAATATATTCAAACTCCTCAAATATTAAACATCAGTATTTCTTTACTGATATACTCCCGCTATTCCTAATTAGGGATCACTATTTTTTGGAATTTCAATAAAATTTGTACTAATTTAAAATTAAACTCCTTAACTTCCGACCAACATTTCTTACTACTAAAATCAACAGATAGTTGAAGTTTTATAAATTTCCAATCAATTAGAAAGCTTGGCAATCAGCGGATTTTTGCTAATTACGTCTCGACATGTGTGCGATGCGGCGCGGTGAGTTCCAGGAAGACATGACGCGGTGCAGCACAGGGCATCGACTAACGAGCCAAGCCGCTAAAGCAATCAGCAATCAACGCGCACGACATTCTCGACAGGGTTGTCCATACCCGAACTATTATTTATTGCAATAACTTTTAATTCACATATTTAATAGTCTGCAGAATTAATTGTAGAACTTTATTTATCATCGTACATTCAACTCATAACACAATATCCTATTACATTATTCATATATATTTTCTTTATTTTATATTAATTTTGCAAAATACATTTTAATTTGTATGGTTCTGAAATACGGAAACAAAGAGATTTATTATTATTATTTTACTATAAAAAGGTAACTTACATTACTTCCAAAACCCGTACGCCTGACGTAAAAAGTTGATTACATTTTAAAAAGAACTTGCAAAAAAAATTAAGCCGTAGCTGCATAGAGTGGATTTTTTTTTTTTTTTTTTTTATTTAAATAGGGGGCAAACGAGCAGACGTATCACCTGATGGTAAGTGATTACCGCCGCCCATGGACACCCGCAACACCAGAGGCGTCACAGGTGCGTTGCCGGCCTTTTAAGAAGGAGTACGCTCGTTTCTTGAAGGTTTGAAGGTCGTATTGGTCCGGGAAGGAATTGTAAAATAAAAGGAATTATACTCGTATATAACGATCTAAGCGCGGATTAAATTTTTTATCTCATGAGCCGTCTACATCACTTAATCTACATTATATTCGAACTTACTAATTGAATATTTTTTTTACGAAAATGAATATGGCGTTTTGCAGTTCACCGGTTCAGCTAGTTTGCAACTGTGAAAATAAATAAGTCATGTCGTCGGGTGGCAACCCTATTCGAAGCTCAGTAGTTTGGCACATGTGCTATGTCGTCCGCTAGTCTTCAAATGTTTGTTCGAAGGCGTTCGTTTGCGTTGACCCTCTGGCCTTTCCGATTTCGGTTCAACTTAAATTAGTCCCTTGAATATCAATATATAGGCTAACTTCTTGAAACTGTAATCTGTAGAGTTATTTGTTCAACAAATCTCAAAAGGTTAAATCCAAACTAATATTAAAGCTATAAAACTTTTCTTGATGATTTGTTTATTTGAAGGCGTCCTTGAGACTATTAGTTAGGTATAAATGATTATTTTAGCACTAGGTAGAGTACATATTGAGGAAAAATATATCACATAACGTATGACGCTACAATAATAGGTAGCAGATTAGTGATTATCAATACAGGTAAAAACGGCCAGAAACTGTTATCAAAAAAACATATCGACGTAGGAATGCATATTTGCTGTAAGTAGGCAGATTGCAATTGTTCACCAGAGCCAAAAAACTTTATTGATTTCGGAAAAAAATTAATAGTTTCTGACCTATCCATGATATTGCTACCATTTTTGGAACATAGGTTTATTTAACTGCCAGTCACAATTTGCAATGTAAACTTTTTATCCAAAGTTACTATAAGTATGTGTTTGGCTAGTTACAGCAATCAGTTTTTTAAATCACATACCTTTAAAACGCTGTAACTAAGGAAGAAAAATGTACGCGTAGTTGGAAATATTATCAATTTACAGGCAGTAAATGTGCTGTATGCAGTAAATTTATTTATGTGGGTACTGCAATTCAAGATGTAAGATTAAATTTATAATTATGATTAGATCTAGAAATGCAGTGGGTCAGTTGGTAATGTAATGTTTGGTTGAAATAAAATTTCGTAAATGGTTAATTTAATAACTATTTTATTTTATTTTATTTTACAATTGTAGGAAAACTTACTTATAGTCTTTTAAATTGTTGAAACAAAATTTTTAACTAATTATACTGCCAGAACTTCATTTCCACAATACAATGAATTAAGAAAGTATTTTTCTCTTATATATAAGAGATAAAACATAAAAAAATACAAAAAAAATAAGTTCTTTAAAACTAATTAATAACGCTAGATTTAAATAAAAACATTGTATCCAACCAAAAAATATTTATTTAAAAGTAAAAAACAGAAACTGAGTAGCAATTTGCCTTATTTTAGAACGAAAATACAATTATAATTGAAACTTAACATGAAGACATTGTGTTCAATCAAAAACTTGTAATAAGGGAAAGGTAGTAGAGCCACGCTGATTTCAGCACGAACGGGCTGGCTCGACCGGGGCGGGACTACCCTCGCACAGAAGACCAACCTAAAATGACAGCATTCGTGCTGTCGTGTTTCGTTGGTGAGTGCGAGACTGGAGGCCCATAGATGCAGGGGTGACGGTTAACGTGATAAGTGTGTGAGCGAAAGAGTGCTCGCGAAGTCATAGTAAGGTTGGATTGAACCGTCGGCTAGGGAGACCCGTAGAAACGGTGGTGCCGCTGGCCGCCCGCGGCATAGAGAGGGGCCCAACCACGGCTAACCACGCTGGGAGGCTGCCCCGTCAGGTCGCGCATAATCCACGGAGTGGCTCGTCGTGCCGGTTGGTGACCGGACGGTGGGACCAGGCGATCATTTCCGGGAGGACTCAAGAACTACGCACCAGAGTTGTCTCCCGTACTGACACCCTTGTACCGCCTGTCCTATTCCTCAGGACTTGTTCCGGGGGCTTGAAGAGAGGCGAACGTTCAACCTATCCCCAAAAAAGGTGACCGTTCAGACCCGGCTGATTACCGACCTATAGCCGTAACTTCCATTGCCTGAAAGGTGCTCGAACGGATCATCAACAAGCAATTGGTCCTTTATCTGCAAGATCACTCCTTGCTCAATGATCGGTAATATGGCTTTAGGCCGAACCGATCCACGGGTGATCTTCTAGCGTATGTCACTCACCTTTGGGGTGAAGCTATTGATGGTCATGGGGAGTCCTTGGCCATTAGCCTCGACATGGCCAAAGCTTTTGATAGGGTTTGGCACCGCTCGCTTCTCTCCAAACTTCCCGCAGTCGGCCTGCCTCCCAAACTCTGCACATGGGTCTCCGCATTCCAGCACCAGCGCCGCAGTAAGGTCCTTTGCGACGGCGCGGCCTCTGATTATCGGCAGGTAAACTCTGGTGTACCTCAAGGCTCTGTCCTGTCGCCCACGCTGTTTCTTCTGCATATCAATGACATGTTGGCCCTAGGCAATATACATTGCTATGCAGACGACAGTACAGTTCATGGGCGATATTTTGGTCACCCTACAGCCAAGTCTGCAGATGTTGAGGATAAGCGACGGGATTTTGTCGCTGAGCTCGACCTGGTCCTAAGCCGCATCTCTCAATGGGGCACTGAGAATCTGGTCGAGTTTAACGCCAAGAAAACACAGGTGTGCGCGTTATCTACCAAAAAGTCTCCCTTCCTTCCCTTCTCCACTTTTCGGAACACTCAACTGCCCCTACAAGATAAGCTCGGTATCCTGGGTATGGATGTCTGCCATGACCTCAACATGCGTGCGAACATCGAAAGCGTCATTAAAGCGGCCTCGCGAAAGTTAGGTGTACTTAACAAGGTGAGACGGTTCTTCTCGCCCGGGCATCTGTGTCATCTCTACAAGACCCAGGTTCGCTCGTGCGGGGAGTACTGTTTTCATCTATGCGATGGTGCCGCACAGTATCTGTTTGACGCTTTCGATCGGTTGCAGCGGCAAGCAGTCCGCATCATCGGTAGTCCCGAAGCCACCGAGTTTCTTGAACCTCTGCAGCTGCGAAGAGATATCGCCTCTATGGCAGTCCTCTATCGCCTGTATCATGGAGAGTGTTCTGAAGAGCTCTTCCAACTGGTCCCCCCTTCTCCATTCCTCTACAGGACAACACGTGCTGGCCTTCGCAATCACCCTTTTAGAGTAGAAGAAATATAAATGATTTATCAAAATGCATTATCCGATAAAAACCGTGTGTCTAAAAATACGTGATGATTTGCTGTAAATAACGAAAACTAAAACGATAGGTTCCCTAAACTTGCTGTAAGTAAACGAATGTAAAAATCACACACCGCAAATATGCTGTAAGTAGCGTAAAGTTTTTAAATGGGAAGAAGTAAGTATTTGTAAAGCAAAAAATGCAGTCTTTCTTTTGCTGTAAGTATAAAATGTCTAAAATGACTGGATTTTAGCCTACATACAGCATTTAATCTTTCTAAAAAAAATATAAGTACGGGCGTTTTCAACGGCGTATGTAATTTTTTTTTCATCGTAGAGCCACAGGACCCGGTTCAGTCGATGCGGCTTTTTTTTCTGATTCTAATGATGGTAAAAAGTCACTTTAGGTATTTTGTCTACTTACAGCAAATATGCTTTCCTACGTCGATATGTTTCTGTAATCATCGTCCAATTCCATTTCCCTACGAGTTTTATAAATTTATGTGGGATTCACACAAAATACCTGTTTAGTCCGTCCACCAGAGCTTCGTTTCCCCCTTAAGTGGGAGGAACTCTTGTTACTAGTCTATACGGTCCATAGATATAAGCTAGACAATCGAAGATCGGTCACTGATACATGGGGGTCAACTTCAGAGACGCTTCACTTCGTTCAATATAAAATAAAGAAAATTACTCACGGATGGGGTAGTTGGGATTCTTCATTTTTCGCTGCAGAGACTTGCGCACCTTGTCGAATTACGCAGATCATATCACACACCACCATCCATTTACACTCCTACGAGATTCGTGGATTATCGAATCCTACTACACCCGATCGTGGCATCACCGCCCGATCATTACATTAAGTTTATACAATCAAAGCTTATCAACTAGTCGCCGAACTGTTCACATTGAAGCTTTGATTCACAATCAGTTACCGATTATACAAGGTGACCGTCCGAGACCAAGGTTCAAGGTCAGTTTACTTTTACGTTGATAAGCCCCCGGTAAGCAGCACAAATCTATCAGGCCCCCTGAAGGCACCACAAACTTGGCCCGCGCCTAGATCTACAACAAGACACCGTACGGTGATATTACATTTTCTGAACCGATTCGAGAGCGTTCCATTGTGCAAGTGATATGACATTTCAAATGTCAAACATGACAAACCCTAGTACAAACTTTATTTACAACGATCGATTTCAAACAATACCTATGTCTATATAATATTAAGTATTCAAGTTTAAATTCGTTTCTTTTGCCATCAAGCAATCCATACTTTATTTTTATAATTTTGAAAGTTACTTTACTGTCTGTTTGTTACACTTTCAGGGCTGCCGTTGCACTAATTTCAATAAAAGTTTGGTATGGAGATACTTTAATTCTTAATGAAGGACATGTACTACTCTGTACCGCGATAATCAACATATGCAAGCGATGTGGCGGGCAAATGCTAGTTATTTTATAAATGTTTAAATATTTCAGTGTCTGAAATGTTTTATTTATACACATGAGTCTCACTCCTCTGTAGTTTTAAGTTCAAGTAGAATGTTCACACGTTCACACCTAGCCTCTCCATTAAAGTTGGCGAAAGCCTAAATCAAAGAGCTTGGCCAAGGTAGTATTATTAGGCTGCAATGAAATGTACACCTCAATTAGAACCAGAAATCTTAAGAAAGAAATCTTTGAAAACAAAACGCGTCCTTCTCTGTGATAATGTGTACTCCAGTTTTTCAAAGCGATTGTATTAACTTTATTAATCACACTAGACGACATTAAGGACACCTTAAACGCTTAATTATAATAGCGAATTAAGGCTTGCGTGCTAAAGAAATTTGCATACATACATATACTTAAAAACATAACCTTCCCCTGGTATTGTCGAGTAAAAAATAAGCAAATCGATTGAATAGAACAATCACACCACACGAATAGAAAAGAAAAACATTATTTCTGTTTCTAACTTATTAATATTTATTGTAGAATAACTCTTATACCTCACAGAACAGACACTCATAAAATAAGAAACACTTAACAAATTACGTTTCGTTCTATCAATATTTTGCTTGAACTTGAAAATAGGATGGAGTGTGCAGCGGTGACCGGCACCTCAAGAGGCTCCCACTCGATACTTAGACAGTTGAATGTCATCGTCAAAGAACGTACTGTTCAAATAGTGCTTAAAATAAGCATCTCATGAAACCGGAACTAAACTTTAGTTATTTTATTTCTAGAACAATATTTATGAAAATGGTAATTTTTAAATTTAAAGAAAAGTATACTCAGAATAGAGTGAAAAATCCATCGTTCCTTAATTTTTATACGATCGTTAGTGACCGGTTATACAGGAATCGTTGGAGACAGATAATCCGCTCCAAATGTAATCCTGAAAATGACCTGATATGAGAGACTCACTCCAGAGAATACCGTTTAAATATCGTTTACCGTGGGAGAGCCACGCTTCGTCATGAATGGGCCGGCTCGATCGAAGTGATACCACGGCCTCACAGAAAAACGGAGTGAAATAGTGCTTGCACTGTGTTTCACCGAGTGAGTGAGGATACCGGAGGCCCATAACCCAAACCCCCTCCCTATCCCCCAAAGGGTGACAACGTACTTGTGACGCCTCTGGTGTTTGCAGGTGTCATTGGGCGGCGGTAATTACTTACCATCAAGCAATACGTCTGCTCGTTTGCCCGTTTATTCCATAAAAAAAAAACTAATAATTTATTTACTTAATTGCATTCTTTATGAGGGTTTTCAAAACGTTTAACTGTATGACAATATCATGTTTGTTGTTAACGTTTGTTATTTGTTGTGGTCCAACCTCTTTATCAGTTTTTTCAGGGTTAGTTTCACTACATACTGATAAAGATCCTGACAGACTGGAAACTTATTCGTCAGATAACTACAGACTTCGATTTCACAAATCTCGGATAAAGACAAACTTCTCAAATATCCATCTATTTATCAGTAACTATTATCTAGTAAATTATGTTAAAGGGCAGATACCTATCCGAAACGTGATAGTGAACGTAGCATTACATATATTCCAAAAAAGAGATTGTAGTTGATAATAACGTGCGGAAATTGCATCTTTGTAATAACATATATTCCTTTAAGCGCCAGATAGGTTTAGTTCAAGTATTAAACACAATACACAAGCAATAAAAACAGTGAGACTTTTACAATAATATTGTTATAGTTGTAAGAAGACATTGTTGTCTCCGCTCCGCTATCAGCGCAGCGTGCGGCGGACAGCGTGACCAATTGTTGCACTTGTCTGTTCACGAACTTTATTGGACCTAAGTTTTATTGTGGCTTTTACGACTGCAGATACCCGCTTTAATGTTTGTTTTTACTTTCAATGCATTACAAAATTTTGATTAGTTTTGGCATTAGTGTACACAAAAGCAGATTAGATTTGTAATAGAATCTACAAATAGGTTGCTTTGTTGGACTGTGGACATGATAACTCAACTTGAGAAATTATTAACGCGACTGTCTGATCTCATACAAGAAAAAAACCTGCTAACTAGGCTGCTAACAAACACAGTTATATATGTACATCTAAATACATACATCGGCATTTAATAAATGATATTGCTCATCTCTTAATCATTTGTCTTAGATGAAAAGCAAACTTTTGACCTTTGCAGATTAGACGAATTTCGAAAAAAAAATCTAAGGTTAATCGAAATAATCACTACATAGAATAAAACAACGTCTGTCGGTCTGTCTGTCTGTGATCCACAACAATTTGTGGATGGCACAAAGAGTTGTCCCATCTGGTGTTTGAACCTACAACACTCAACATAGTAGAAAGCAGAATGACCACCGTTTAAACTTCTAGGCCAATCGTGAAGTCTTTGTGCATTCAGATCTTCTCAGCGTTTCGACGCCAAACGTTTCGTGTCAGCCCCCCCTAGCCAAGTTGCAAGCGTTCTTTTTTCTGCAATCGTTAACGCCTAAATTCTCGTGTGTCATTGGCTAATCGTAGACAAAGTATTAGCCAATGAGACACGAGAATTTAATTGCAGAAAGGAGAACGCTTGCAACATGGCTAAGGGGGCTGATCTGCTAAGATCTAACTACACTATACTATAGATCTTAGCAGACCAGAACGCGGCCTCTCTGACAATGTTGTCGGTGGAAGCCATCATATCCTATCTCGTGCAGGTGTCCTGTGCATTCAAATGGACCATTTGGTACCGTATGGCAACCTCAGTCAGGATTGAAAGTACAAAATATAATTACTTAAAGCAATAAAGACTTTTATTTTGAGAGATAGGTTACATAAATGATTGCTTTTAGATACATACTAACTTCTTGTAAACATAGCCGTGTCGTATTTATTTATTCGTTCTTTGAACTTTCTATTCTTAAGTACAAAGATGGTTTTCTATGCTAAAACAAAAGCTAGTGAAGACTTGAAGAGAGTGGTAAATTGTATGTATCTGTTATATTTGTACAGGGTTAGGTAATAAACCTAACTGGAAGGTAAACAAACCACAGAGGCGTGTCTTCAGGCGATGAATAAAGCAAGTGTGACGATACCTACTTTCTTAGCGTTGGTTAAGTGAAAGTTGTTTTGTGTGCTGCATTCTACAAACAGTTGCCCTTTCTGGTAGAATATACGAAGGAAAGTTAACTATTTAATTAATACTAGCTGAACCTCGCGGTGTTATCCTCGTACCGCGGGTAAAGCTGCGAGGCGAATCTAGTCTAAAAATGTAGGCGTATACCATCAGCTACCTATCAGTGAAAGTCCCGTTAAAATCGGTTCAGCCGGAACACACAGACAAAAATTTTAAAAAATGATATTTTGGTATATGCAAGTACCGTGTATACTATACATATGTATTTAGTAAAAAGCTGTTATTATTATAATATTAAAAACAGACGCTCCAATTTTATTTATTTGTATAGATGAATAAATTCATTAGGCATTTATTAAGAAATTAGAACTTTATCATGTAAAGCCGCTACGAATTAACAAATATTGGTACTTAAATATTTACAAGTACCCCGCCCGCACGGAAGTTTAAAATTCTCAGATTTCCTCTACTATATTAATAATATGCATGTATTACACATATAAACCTTCCTCTCAAATTACTCTATCTACTACTTACCATTGCATTAAAATTTGTTGAGTAGTTTAAAAGATCTTAGCGAACGAACAGCGGAAGCTACTTCATTAACCGACTTCAAAAAGGAGGACGTTTTTAATTCGACTGTTTTTTTTATGTTTATTAAGTACCTACCTCAAAAGTTTCAAATGAATGAACCAATTTTATTAATTACTTTTTTATTTCAAAGCTGGTACTTCCCGTATGGTCCCATTTCAATTTGGTCCAATTCTGAAAGTCGTTTTTTTTTTTTTTTAGTTTTTTTTCTACTATCTTAAGAAGTCTGATTTCAAAGAACGTTAAGGAACAAAAAGGTTTATAGAACTTAGAAATTGATTAAACAATTTTTCGATATTTTTTTTTTTTCAAAAAGTGACACTTCATGTTTGATTTCATTTGAATTTGAAGAAAAAATTCAAACGTAAGGGTGAAATTCAGTTTATGACAATTTGTAGGCGCAAATAAGACGGCTATACGTTTTAAAACTATTATTCAATACATTAACATATATAGATTGTATATCCTACTAACATTATAAATACGAAAGTTTGTAAGGATGGATGGATGTTTGTTACTCTTTCACGCAAAAACTACTGAACGGATTTGGATGAAACTTTACAGTAATATAGCTTATACATCAGAATAACACATAGGCTACTATTTGCCGCGATAACCGACATATACGCGGGCGGAGCCGCGGGCAACAACTAGTTATACATATACTTATGGATTAATATGAATGAGAAAATTCCAAAAACCACGTCACCCGTCACATATTACGCAAACAATCCCGTTGTACTTTGGCCCGGCTCATCCCATTGCTAGCGTAGGTATCTCTCACAATTATCCAATGATGCGAGGGGTAATGACGACGGTGTCACCGCGCGTCGCTGTAATTTGATGGATGAGGACCTAAGGACGGATGCGACGTATCTACACCAGCTCAACCATGATGGAGTACCTACATCGGCATTTTACAATGAATCGTAGAATTGGTAAGAGAGAAAGGCAGTTAGAGTAAATCAATGATGATTTATTTCTAACATCATTGGATTTAAGTATCTTCAATTCTTTTGGATCCTCTGTTATTCTTGCTTTATCGTACAGTACTCAGTTTTATGACATTGAGAAACCTTCAGATCATATAAACGGGGATTGTTCGTATTTCTTTAAGTACTTGAACTGTTACAGACGTTTTCTCATTTATTTTTCATGTAAGAGGGAATAAAATAGCAGAGTGAAATCCCCCCCGCCCAGAAGTCGAAGAAGGAGTTCTTGGAGTAACGGAAAAAAACAACAAAACAGTTACTGGATACCATTTTTCTGATTGACCTTGGTATCGCTCCGAATCGGCCTATTTTTTCAGAAGCAAGTATAGTTCTCTCAAGGTCAAATTGAACACACAGACACACAGATCAGAAAAACAGTCCCTGTTAAAACAAGTAGTGGTTACTTTAATCGCATGCTTAGCAACCTGATTGTAGTTCCACCCGGGTAGTGTATAACTGCAACATATCATAATAAGTTAAATTAGTTGTAGTTGACTGAAATATCAACTCACGCGTTAAGTTATGTAATTTAATTATGCATTAATTCTGCCGGGGGTCCGCCAGCGTTAAAATACATAGTTGCAATATTCCTTTTGAATAAGACTTTTTAAATGTATTTTTCTGTGTACCTAAATGTATGCTAATTATATATTATGATAAAGGATATAAGATAAAATAATGTATTTAATAAATCAAATTAGTTATACACATACCTAAATTCGATAAACTGTCAGGTTCTAATCAAAATATACATATATCTTTGTAAATCTGATAAAATAAAACAACAATTCACTAACGAAAATAATATTATAAAAAGATCTAGATTCTATATTTCAATTATATTCATTAATTCACAGATAAGGTATCTTCCCTTATGACGAATATTAAACTAAACCCTTTCGGTTTAAAAAATCTAAAGTTAGTCAGACTAAACTTTAGTCGTTTCAATTCAACTCACGATTTCAGAATGACACTAACTAAACCTAACTTCAAAGCCATAGATCACAGGCGTGTATCTGACACAACATCGCATACCATTCGCACATTCGCATCCATTACGAACCAGTCAAGCCGATAAACCTGTCAAATATAACTGGCCAGTTGCTTGATTAAACAATAGGCTCATACAGTATAATTCCAGCTCTAAAAGGCAATCTTAAAGCATAATTTCGACTGCGCCGTGATTGGTCATTAGAACCTTTATGGAATGTGTGGATTGAGTCGAAGGTGTGGAAATAACAAGCAAGCCAATCTATATTGCATATAAACCATAGACTCAATCAAAACGTTGGCTTCTGGATCGGGATGATGTGTATAGACTTTGGAATTAATAGATAAAGCGGTGATAAACCAATTGACGACAATTATTATATTTTTTTATTTTATTTATTTATTAACAACAAAACAATACTGAGTTACGTAATTGTTAATTAATTAGGCTGTACCTTTTCAGCAGCTTAATAGATTCCGAAGATTCACTTTCGTCTGAGTGAAATTCGCCTTACTTTTATGTTCGTCACGAATGGAAATTGCTTTTAAAGAAGACTTTAAGCTTTTGAGCATCTTGTATCATATTAGATGCATTGCCACTTTCCAGGGACTAAAGTGATTTTCTAAAATTTTAATATATTAACCCATTTGAATATTGCAATGTTTTGTTGTCCGATGTGAGGTGTGAACCCACAACACTAGGATGAGTAGAAAGTGTCGTAGCCGCTTAAAACAATACGTTGTACGTGCGGTCGCTTTCTTTATGGTATGAGCGGCAAACGAGCAGACGTATCGCCTAAATCGCCCGTGGACACCCGCAACACCCGAGGCGTAACAAGTGCGTTGTCGGCCTTTGGGGGATGGAGAGGGGGACAGGGTGTGGTATGGGCCACCGGTACCCTCACTCGCTCTCTGAAACACAGCGCAATCGCTGTTTCACATCGGTTTTCTGGGAGGCCGTGGAATCACTCCGGTCGAGCCGGCCTTTGCGTGCCGTAGCGTGGCTATCCCACGAAAAAAATCGATATGTACATATTCCTTAACTTCCTATTACAAACACACATCCCTTTTTACAAATTTCTTCGGTCAAAGCGCAAAATGACCTGAAATTTATTCTCTCAAACGCTTACAGCTGAGTCAGATACGAAAAATATCGGTCAATACTCTACGGAAATAGTATTTTTGACCA
This sequence comes from Spilosoma lubricipeda, assembly GCA_905220595.1. Classification (NCBI taxonomy): domain Eukaryota; kingdom Metazoa; phylum Arthropoda; class Insecta; order Lepidoptera; family Erebidae; genus Spilosoma; species Spilosoma lubricipeda. The sequence continues at coordinate 19,296,203 of HG992290.1, read as the reverse complement.
TAAGTTACATGTTCTATAGATGCTCGATACAGAGGAATCTATTTGTAGCGGTCTGGGCGGCTACCACGCATACCACATACATGTGTTCTCACGTGGTTTCAATTGCTTATCAAAACTATTCATTGCACTAATTTGTACACATCTTTGCGACCATTTTGACATCTATATATAACACTAGCTGAACCCCACGGTGTTACCTGCGGCTATTGTTGTACCGCGAGTAACGCCGCGGGACAAAGTTAGTCTAAAAAAAGTAGCCTAAGTTATTCCCCTGGATGATCGGCTACCTGCCAGTGAAAGTCCCGTCAAAATCCGTCCAGCCGTTCCAGAGATTACCCGGAACAAACAGACAGACAAACAGACAGACAGACAGACAGACAAAAATTTTTTTAACTAAATTTTTGGCATGTGTAACGTGTATACATACATATGCATTTAGTAAAATGCGGTTATTTTAATATTACAAACAGACACTCGAATTTTATTTATTTGTATACATTAATTGTCCTGACTGAATGTATTGTCAACGTAGACCTTAAACCGCTGAGACTACTGACTTGTAATTTCGACAGATTTTTTATGTTCTAAACACCTACTAAGTAATATTTTTGGCGAGATGAAAGGTTGTATGAATTTAGTCATTTGATTTACGTCAACTATTCCAACTTCGTAGTTCAGTTCCCAAAGTGCAATCATTCTGCCTCTGTGCTTGAGGTAGCGGATGCGATTCCCGGATCTGATCAAATATTCGTATGAGCGGCAAAATAGTTGTTTTCTACGTATAATAAGTATGTTCTCACAAAAACAAGTATTTATATATTTATCAGTTGTCTAGTACCCAAAATATAAGCTCTGCTTAGTTTGGGACTAGATGGCGTTGTGTGTTAGATGTCCGAAATATTAATAAAAAATATTTATTTATATATATTAAAAATTTATTATTTCATTCTCACAATAAACACTTCTTAAGGCAACTTTATATTTAAACTTTCTCGATCTAACAGGTACAAATGCCGAAGATGTTAAAAGTAATCCCAAATTTAAGATATTTATATTAAGTCAGTTAATGTAAGTTATAGCCCATTCGTTGTTACTCAAAACACTATATATTTCCTATTCTCAACTCGAAGTGTAAACAAACCGTATTCCTCTACCGAACCATCGAAATTTAATTTCAATGAAGTAAACATTAACGTTTAGAATAAGTTTGGTGTTTTAACACACTTTACTAGCCAATATCCTGACAACAAACCATTTCTACATCAGAGCTCCTGAGAATTTTGTTTGCAAACTTAGATGAACACAAATAAAAGATGAAATTGAAATCCGGTAGGAATGCGGGATCTGACCTACACCTATACAAGTAAATAAAATTGGAGTGTCTGTTTGTAATATTAAAATAACCGCTTTTTACTAAATGCATATGTATGTATACACGGTACATATACCAAAACTGTAGTTCAAAAAATTTTTGTCTTACTGTCTGTCTGTCTGTCTGTCTATTTGTTCCGGATAATCTCTGGAACGGCTGAACGGATTTTGACGGGACTTTCACTGGCAGGTAGCTGATGATCCAGGGAGTAACTTAGGCTACTTTTTTTTAGACTACCTTTGCCCCGCGGCGTTACTCGCGGTACAACAATAACCGCGGGTAACACCGCGGGGTTCAGCTAGTTTACCATAAAATGACTTACTGACTGGCACTCTTATTGTTATTACTTTGCAAATAATGTACCTAAACCATTCACTATCAGTATAAACCGCAACCGCAAGAATCCTCTTTAGTTAGTTAGTTAAAATATTTATTAATTCTAACTGAATTATATTAATTAGCAAACGAACAAACCACAGAACCGTTATAAATTGTAAATACATGTGCATATTCACACACACATCACATTATTTTTGGTTTGTGAAATGAGTTTTCTTCTTCCATTGACCTCTAGCACTTATCTGTTTACTGCTTTCTCCATTTTTATCCATATTCCTTTTTCACGCAGCCCATTCATTCTTTTTAGTCGTTCTCTTTGTCTTATATCCGTCAACTTCTATCTTCTATGTAATTAATAAAAAAAAAGTTAAAAATCAATACCCAACTGCGACAAAAAACGCCGTTGAAAAAGCATGAAACAAGTTTCAAAAGCCGTAGTCAGGCGTTGTTAGTGTCATGGTCTATGGTTCATTACTAAGTTTCAAAAACCGTAGTCCATGTAGTATAATGTACCATAGTTTTTTGTTGTAGTTGGGTTTTAGTTTTTACTTTTTTTTTATTTAAAATGGTTTGGTGCCTCTATAATGTTAATTTCTTTGCATAGTATATTTTAAATAGGTACTATAAAAATTTCACAATTATCGAATAAATACAGACAAAGTCACAAGGAAATGCTTTTATTATATATTTTTAAATGTACAAGTAACGCCCTTTCGTATGATACTAAAGACGGCATATTGCTCTCAAATAAATTTTTTGAAACAGTACTTTACGTCCACATTAGATTAAATGGCACGTCGTATAGCCTATAACCAGCGGACAATTAAGACGCTTCTAACGATACCTCATTTGTCTTATTCTGACTAGTAGCTTAGAAAGGAGGTAACAAACGAGCATACCATACTTATTGAATAAATACGGACAAAGTCACGAGCAAACGCTAATAATATATATATTTTTGAAATGTACAAGTAACGCCCTTTCCAATGATACCAAACACGACATATTTATCTATAATTTATTTTTTAATGCAGTACTTTATGTTGGCTAGAGGACGCCACATTAGATTCAGTGACATTTCATATAGCCTATAACCAGCTGACAATCATGACGTTTCTAACGACACCTCATTCGTCCAGTTCTAATGAGTAGTTAAGGAGCTATGAGGGAACAAATGAACATACATACATACATACATAGCCTGTCAAAATCATAACCCTCCTTTGGCTTTGCCGTAGTCGGGTAAAAATGAATCGCCCGAGCCGGCCCATACATGCCAAAGCATGGCTCTCCCACGTGAAAACTCTTTCAGATTAAAAACGATATTAATGTACCTAAGCATCAACTGTTAATATATCTTTACATAAATTCTCTGCCAGCGAAACTTCAGGTTATTAACTTCACCATAAAGCGATAATGCGAATACTTGCAAGATACGAACACATCCGCTGAGCGCATACTAGTCTAAATATACTCCTACCCCCGCCACAGTTTCCGTTCTTCAAACTAAACATAACAAACAAACGATTTTCAACCATATGTTACACTGTTTTAAGTATATAACAAGACATGATCAATTTTAAATTGTTTTCGGAAGCTCCCTGTAAAAATTAGTACCTATATTTGAAAGTAATTTATAAACTTATTTTGAAAGGTTTCATGTTTATGATGGTTTTATTAACAATGAACTGTTTTAAGCTTACTAGCTATTACCCACTCAACAGTATAATTATGCAAATAGCATTACGGTACAGAAAGAGTAGATACATTCAGAGGTTATAGAGTTGTCCACACTCAAATCAAACTCAGCTCTCAGTTGACTCACTGGCTTTCTTGAATGATATTGGAACACATCTATCGTAATACATTCGAGATTCAGAAGTATATTTTGAATCTCCCTCCGAAACTTTTTCAAAAAAAGCATAGGTATCAATCATGGCCTTCGAACACATAAGTAGGAACCTCCGACAAGATGAATTGGTCATCGCTGTCGGTACGCGGTCCAACGCTGGATGATGGGAAGTTCTCTATGTTATGGGAATCGGTATGAGAATTTTACATACCGCGATACAGGATTAGCAGTTACTCCGTAGTTCGGTCCGTCTTCGTTAGATGGCACTGACGTAGTTTTATTGTCTGTAGATGTCGTTACAAATTAATTTGTATTATATTAGTTTTTAATAAATTATATTATATATAATTTATTAAAAACTTTTTGCACATGACGTACAAAGGCGGACTTAATGCCATGAGGCATTCTCTCCTTCACCTTCAGGTGATGTAAAAGTATGATGTGGTAGGTGCAACGACAAAGAACGGAATTTGACAAAATTACAATAGTTACGTAAATAAAAACAATACTTACATCAAATACAACTAGTATACATTACAAAAACCATATTTATTTTTACATGTATAATTGTTTAAGCATACACATACATATATTTAATAAGATACAAACATACACAGACATGTATTAGAGTTGTGTTTGTACTGCCAATTCCCCCTGAAGGAGTTCTCATACTTTGCTCTTAAATGTGAGGCGGTTTGTGGACATCCTGACTTCAGCTGGAAGTGCATTCCAGAGAAGAACTGACTGTACATAGAAGGAAGAATTGATAAAATTGGAGGTGTGGGAGGGGCATAGAACCTTTTCTCTCTTTGCCCTTTCTCTTTAAAAACGACAAACTCAATATACATGGCTTGTAAATAAGGACGTGTACACACCGGCGGCTAAACGAGCACAATTCCATCTGTCAGGGAGCAAGTGGTGAATGATGGATCATGTGCGACGGGCGACAATCTGGCGCTTTAACGAGGCGTGATGGATGGCCCTCGGACCACTGTTTCAATTTCAATATACAAACATTATTACTCATTTTAAGATCCTGCTTTCACTGTTCAGAAAGATGAATGAAGATGAATATCTATCACTTTCTATGTTTCCAATAAAATGCCCGGCCTACTTTGAAACCTAAAATCCTAATAGCCTGTTACAGAAGATGAACCTAAAATTATAGTAATTGTGCTGTCGTATATCGTTGGTGAGTGCGAGACCGGAGGCCCAATGATGCAGAAGCATCGCAATAGGCCGCCATGGTGCGTGTCACCTTGCTGAATTGTCTGCATTCGCATTGAATATGGTGACCAGCACTTTTCGATTCTGCTCATGCTTTTCACCAGGCAGAGTAGAGTTACTTTGGCAGCGTCATATATTAACAAGTAACAATTATTAAAAAAAACCGACTGCATCAATACCTATCAGCCATCTTCATTAATTTCAGTTTAGTAGTAGTTTATTTTGTTTTAATTGAAACATCTATAGGCGAGGGGTAAACCTGATTCTTGGCGTGGCGACGCCGATTTCAATTTTTTATTTAATTTTATTTATATTTGTTTTGTTAATTGTATTTTTATTTGTATTTGAATTTTGTATTTAATAAAAATTAATATGAACGTATTAAACAATCTTTTATTTTAATTTTTTTTAAATTGTTTTGTAACAATTTCGATATATCAAATCTGCCAGGCGTCCCGAGCCAGCTCACGTTTTTTCACTATTTTTCACTTATAGTGTTACTCTCACGACTAAGACTGAATCTATTGACGCCACTCACATAAAAATACGACAAGCCGTTTAGACTCTAGGGCGTACCAAAGAAATATACATACATACATACACTCGAAAAACATAACCCTCCATCTTTCGCAGTCGGGTAAAAAACGTGACTTCCCACCCAGTTTTGAATAAGAAAATGGAAAATGGTTTTTCGGTAGTCTTGCCAATTATTGAAAATATAATATTTTATGTGAACCTGGCAGAAATACACCATGCTATAAATTATTTTTCGCCGTTTTGATAAAAGTTGTAGACGAACGAGAAACCGATCTACAGGTTCTAGTTGTCATGGTGATGTTGCAAATGTGGTGGGTGGTAATCACAGGTACCTAGAAAAATTGTTATGGACTCTTTTAGTTTTAATAACACAAAATCTATTAAAATGTATTTTCTATATTCAAGCCGAGTACATGTTGATTAAATGTTTTCTCATACAATGTATGATTCAACAAATATCATCTGCCTCGGTGCCTCCTTGACTGCCTCGGCGGCGCAGTGGTAGCGTACGCGACTACTGTTCATGAGGTCTCGGGTTCGATTCCCGGGTCGGATCAAATGTTTGTATGATCTGAAAATATTCGGAGTTTAGGTGTTTTCTATGTATGTATTTACAAAAAAAAGTATATAAGTATTTATATCAGTTGTCTAGTACCCATAATACAAGCTCTACTTAGTTTGGGACTAGATGGCGTTGTGTGTTAGATGTCCGAAATATTTATTTATTATTTTTATTATCATCCGTAAAAATCAAATATCTTTCATAACAACAATCGAAACCCAACCGGTTAAAGCAGAAAAGTTCATACAATCTTTGTTCTAAATACACGCTATCCAAATTGGTATAAAAACAAAAAACAAAGCATCCCACTCTCTGAGCGACATTGGCGCCGAGCGTTTAATCGCAGCGCGAGTAGTCGCGTCGTACGTCGTAGCGCAGGCATTTCCTCGCAAGACGAACTCGCAATATAAATATAATCGCTCGGAGATTAAGTTATTAAAGTGTCTGCGGCGCGCTCGTTTAGCGCCGTGTCAACAACAGTGTAAGGGGGCTATTCTATTGTTTCACATCTGACAAAGTTAAAACGTTTTACGACAGCTATGTGTATGTTATTGTGACTTTTCTTGGCCTTATACTTCATTCGGGTATCTTAGGGAAACTTTCATGTATCCAGTTCTTCCTATTCTCGTATAATTTATAATCCATACTAATATTATAAATTTGAAAGTAACTGCATCTGTTTCGTTTTCACGGCTAAACCGCTTCACTGATTTCATTGAAATTTAGCATGGACATCTTTGAGGAAGGACATAGACTAATCTTTACCGCAATTACAAACATACACGCGGACATAAATTTTATATTAATACATTTTAATTTGTTATAGTAGTTCTATCTTGTTAATTGAAAGTTATCAACTTCTGAACAAAGGTAGTTAAACTAATTAAAAGAAAAAACTATAAAAAACAATGTCATAAATAAAAGTATCAAAACAAACCAATAAAATCATTTAAAAGATAAGCCCAAGGAAGATAAACAAGGTAGAAAAATTAATGAAATTAATATACAGAATCACATCATTGAAATGTCAATCAATAAACTATAAACAATAAATCATAACTAATCGATATCAAATGAAAAAGACAAACACATAGAATTAAAGTAATTAAATGTTTAAGAATATGTCTTTAGTCCACTATGCCAAACCATTACAGAATTACATTCATAAATCGCCAACTGTATGATTTGCACGCTCATTTGCTATGCGTCTGACTGTATTTTATATATACTATGTATCTACAAGTATATAAGTATGCATCACTATCTATTTAGAGTTACTTTTAGTTTAAAAAATCAATTACAATAAATTTATTGTCATCAATATCATTAGAATATACTCCGCATATTATGAATCACACATACCACAACAGTTCGGTTATAATTCAGCGCTAAACGTCGGCTCGTTATACATTCAGGCAGATGCCATTGATTTAAATATAACACAAGCCGTTTAATTTAATCATCGCTATTTCAGGAAACTGCTCATCGAAATCACCGACTACTTTAAATGTCAGCAATTCAATGATTTATAGGTTGTAATATAAACTAACAAACAGTTTAGTGGTACTAGTTGAGTGATTATTATTATTTGACATTGTCTAGCTAAGATAGGACATCATTAATAGAGCTTTTTATCAAATTTAAGCTACCAGTGAGGAATGAAGATGTATAAGCAATATTTATTTTTAACCGACATCAAAAAATTGAGGAGGTTCTCAATTCGACCACATATTTTTTTAATGTGTGTTTGCGGATCACTTCGTCGTTTATGAACCGATTTTGATAATTACTTTTTAAGGTGATATCCTAACAGTGGTACCATGATAAGGACACTAAGATCTGATGATGGCATCCAAGAGAAGTCGAGTCAAACCTTGAAGTCAGTTTTATTTTTGTTAAAATTTTATATGAACACACATTGACTTGATTTTATGAAACCCACCTTATTTATTTACTTGTGTATAAATAGTAAGTCCATAATAATAATAACATTTCGGATATCTGTTTTACAACGTCATCAATCACAAACCAAGCAGAGCTTGTACTGTCCTAGACAACTAATACTTATACATTAATACTTTATTTTGTAAATATTACATATTTTACATAGAAAACGCCGAAAAAATACAAATATTTGCAGATCACACAAACATTTGGTAAGACCCGGGAATCAAACCCGAGACCTCAAGCATACACGAACACATCCACTGCGCTATCGAGACAGTTAGTACAATAATACTTAAGTAGTATTTTTCCACACAATGGAAAAGTTTTACATTTTATTGAGACTTCCATGTTATATTAGAATCTGTTTAAAGCGCCTGTATTTTATATTTCACCGATTAGACACTTAAGTATACGGAAATTATATTCAAGTACAATGAAAGCCAATAATTCACACCTTTTCTTTTTAGAATAATATGTATCTCAACTAACATCATTTCTAACAATAACACTAAATCCACATCTGCTGCTAGCATCTTTTGTTACGATTAACCTCACACAAAAGAGGGGCAGACTTCTACCACTTAATATTCTTTGTTGTAACATTCAAAGACGTCGTTTAACGTGTCAAATGTTGAGAAGATTTGTACATAACGATAAGTCGTTTATTGTGGTATAAAAGAGAGTTGTGATGAAAAAAAGTAGTGTCGCGTATCCATTCTACGATCGGAATAAGATTGTTGTTTCTAAGTAGACATTTATTGCTAGTGGCTTCTGGCTTGCTAGTTCAGTGATTATTGGTACTGACTGCTAAGCTAGAGATTGTGATTTCAGTTTTTATCTAGAACAATTTGTTGACGTTTTATAGAAAATGAGTGAACGCAATCAATGTTTTGAAAAGCTATTTTCCTTCTTCTACTATCTAAGATAACAACGCTGTTCTCGACACCTTTCCTAAAACCCTAGAACTCTTCTCTCTCTCTTTCTGATGCCTTCGCAAGAACTCTAGCACCTGAGTAATAATATTCTTTAACAAGACACATTATTAACCTTTAAAAGTGATTTCAATAAATACTGTATTCTGAGTACTCTTGCAAATAAGAGGTGATGGAGACATAAGTGGTCATTCATTATTTCTATCTAGGTGATTAGAATTCGTTTGAATAAATATTCCTTATGTGTACTGTATCTTTAAAACCCACACCCACAAAAGTAATAATTTGAGCAAACTGTCTGCAAAGTATATTTCATTAAACAATGTACACCTAAAGTTATACATTAGAACCACAAAACGTCACTATATTTAATATCAAATAATTTTCCCTTCACTTTGATTACAAAGGCATTCAAAAAAAGCTTGCCGCGTCCAACAATGGAAACGGTTGGTAACAAAGAAACGCAACACAGTAGCACTGAAGACGCACGTGAATGGGCCGCCTTAATGCGCCAATTGTTTGCCGATACACGTCATAATGTTGTGACGTGGCATTGTGACCAGATCCGCTTTATTGTGACTGCTTAGGGCTGCTGCGAGGGAAAGGTGCAAACAACATTGTATTGCTGCCAATATTGATAGGAAATACATTAAATGGAACCTTTGAAAATTATATACTTACTACGAATGAATTAGTACGGTTGGCCTAAAAAGGGATCCTTCAAGAGTGAGTTGATAATGACTGTCGATCCGTGCACTAACGGTTTATATTTCATTTAAAATTTGTACTTTACATAGAAAATTAACATCACGAGAAAATTAACTTAAATTTTCTCAAACTTCCATCAACAAAATTCATGGTAACTTTGAAAAACTTGCAGAACACAATAGCGCTATCTCAACCGAACATTTAAAAGTTATTTTCAGAAAATACAAACAGCTTAGAATTGTAATAGATTAAGAGAAATCGATCGTCCAACGAGATAATAAAATACTGAGCAAATTGAGCGCAAAACCAGTTGTTATTGCTGTTTAATGAACGCTGAATAAACCTCAGGCTACAACTTGACACTTGGAACTGGATTACTCGATAGTGGGCATCATTTAAATGCGAGGAATAACCAGTAGGTGAGAGTACATCTTAACGACATCGAGCTAATTAGCAGCTCTTGGAAAGCTATCTTGATTCACGCAATCGCTGCAACCACGTTTAATTGTTACAACAAGACACCGTTATTTTTCTACCCTATTCAAATGAAGGGAACAAGTAGACGAACCATCTCATGAGCGGGATCTTCATCTGATACTTTCTTGTCCAGTTGTCCCTTGTACTCTTCCAGTTGCATGGTAGAGTAACTCTGGAGAGCAAAGAACAATGCCGTGGCTGAAGCGGAATTTTGGGAGGGCGAAATTTAGGGATGTTTTCTTGTAGACATCAGGTAGAAGAAGAAAATATAATCTAACTAATTTATATCATTAGACATTTTTATATCTTAACATACGAACTCTACTTTCGTAAGCTATTGAGTTGGTACAGTAAATAACCCATTTCTATCTCTATAAGCAATATTCATGTATTTCTACAATCGCAATACCTACTTAGTATACTCTCAAGCGATAGGCTTATGTAGATAGTATGTATATATTACAATGAAAAAAAATCATATTTTGAGTTCATGAATTAGTTCCTTTTTTTACACAATATTTTCCTTTCCAAAATCAAGTCATCTATTACTGACAACCCTGATTTCTTACTGCAGCCCTACATTACACATAAAATGTGCATTTAATTGAGTGTGAAGTACTGAAAGGAGCAATTTACGTCAAATGACGCCCTTCCGTGTCAAATGAACGTCTCCAATGACGCGACAACACTCTGCTTAAACATCCTTCATTGTCAACGCATTACTAAATTCCACGGTGCGATCTTTTGGAAAAAATTACATTGCTTTGTGTTGTAATGCGTGGAATAATCTTGTGGTTATTTGACGCCCTACAGGATACAGGATCGAGGATCCCTCAGTCTGTGTCAATAACGAAGAAAAGAGATTTCACAAAAAATACTCAACCTAGGTCAAAAGGAATTTAGACTTAGGTAAAAGACTAAGAGTATGAAATCGATAGAATTATCGATAAGTTGGACTTAAAAATTTGTTTAATATCCAAACGAACCGTTGATCAATATTATAAATAAGTAAATATTTTAAAAGTTTTTTTTAAAAACAAGCTTTCATTACATTCTAGAATTAAACTCACTTGTACTTATTCCGTAAAGGATTTATTACTTGTTGATAATATATATATATATAATTGCATTGTCATCAGAAGTTTACGTATATTTCAAATTTCAGCAGCGTAGCTCAATGGGAATTCGGGAAGTGGGTCAAATTAAACTTGTAACATTTGATTACAGACAAACATCGGTACAGGTGAAGCTAAATAAAAGCTTGTACAAAGAATTGTTTTTAAAATTCATAAGATTGTTTCGAAGATTTTTAACATAAAATTATGGGTAACAGTTTCAACATTTAAAAAAGAACAGACTTAATATAATTCAATTGCGTCAGTCTTCTTTTAAAGAACCATCATCTTTTTGTATTTCGTTTTCGCTTTATTATTTCCAGATATAAAGTAATTAACCCTTCCAACGTGAAGGGGTCTGATGAAGTTACTACGTAATGTAGGTAATCAGTTTAAATTGTGCCTAAATATGTCAGGGTCTGTCATAAATGAATTTGGTTCGTTTAAGTAGGGTCCTTTTGATTGTTGGTATAGTCCATTCGTTTAGATAGTGTCGGTGCACCCGCACGCAATTGTAGTTATTGTTGTGAAATACGATTATTTTAATTCATCACAGACACAGATTTCACACAGACAAATCATACTTGCTGGTGGGGTTACGCCGCAGGCGGGCCCTTTGATTTCGAGGCGGCTTGTCGCACGTATGACAGCGACGCTGTCAGCGAAGCTTACGGTATCTAAGCAAATGGACTATAATAGCACAAACAAAACAGTATCCTCGGGTTGAAAGGTACTGATCCTCGGACCTCGATTCATTGGTTAAGCATACTCGAATATACATCAAAAGTTTTTAAATTTTGATAATGTAGACCTAAGTTAAATTAAATATGACTTTAGTACGTTTTGTTGCAATGTGTGTGGTGACTATGACTCTTAGATTCTGCTGATGCTTTTAATTTCTATTTTTTTTATGTAATAGTCGGGCAAACGAGCAGACGTATCGCCTGATGGTAAGTGATTAACGCCGCCCATGACACCTGCAACACCAGAGGCGTCACAAAGGCGTTGCCGACTTTGGGGGGATGGGAGGGGGAGATAGGGTAGGGGGAGTTGGGTATGGGCTTCCGGTATCCTCACTCACTCGGTGAAACACAGCGCAAGCACTATTTCACACCGGTTTTCTGTGAGGCTGTGTATTACTCCGGTCGAGCCAACTCATTCATGCCGAATCGTGGCTCTCCCGCGGTAAAAATCACGAAGAGTAGCCACTTTGACTCATCATATATAAATAAAGTGAAACAATCAGTTCTCATGACGAGCTAGTTGCGTTAGTATGTTGTGTTGGGTACAGTCAGGATTCAACAATTTAGTTAACGTTGTCAAGATATAGCCTTGTATGCTTTAGCGCACCGTTTCAATAAAGCCATTATTGACAATCTTTACTAAATTACTACACTTGGTTACTCTACTGAAAAGGAAGACACGAATGGGCCCGTGAGCCTCTTTTCTCAACAATCTTAAACTCCGCCCTTGGAGTCGTGTGACAACTATTTGATATTTATGAGCGTTATTCTAATAAATCATTTATATAACACTATCTTATAGATAGAACTTGACACTTTATCAAAACTATTCTGATGAATCATTAATACAGTAGCTTATCCTTAATAATAGTACTAATTTATACTAATAAGCTAACAGTTGTCTATTGAGTCTTCTAGTTTATTCCTATTTTTCTTGCTGTGTAATGTTTTCATGTTTCTTTCTCGTGTAGAAGATCAAGTAGTGTAGAAGTATATAAATGAGAAAGACGAAATCTGTGAGAAAAGTCAGGAATGAACAATTATCTTAAACAACCACGTAACTTAATGCCTATTAATTCATTTTACAAAACATGTTTCTTTCAAACATACACTGTGGTGGTTAAATATTAGCATATAAGATACTGTAGTAAAAAAGTGTTTTCTCTCCAAGAATATCCAGACAGAGTCGCGTAGGTACACATTGTCGGACAATTTAGCGAGCTTATTGCTCTCTCGCTCGTAAATCCTGGTATTCGGAACTATTCGTCTTAGTGTTTACTATTAGCAGAGTCACCTTTTATCTCGCAATCTTTACAATTGACGCAACATGTCCATGTAGGACTTTAAGACTACCTACTTATGATTTAGTAGTTACATAAATATATATATTGCAATATTTGTTGTTGATGTGTGTTTAAACACTCGAAATGATATCTTGTAGAAAATTGCAAAGGAACAGTGGATTCTAAAAGCTTTTTTTGAATATACACGACAGTTACTTGTAGCATATTCGGATAATGCAAACTTGTCATTTTATACATGAACTTTTGTAAGAGCATAACTGTACAAATCGATTGCATAAGAAAGCTTTTGCCTGCGGCTGTGCACACGGGTATATCAGTTATATCCTTTTTCAAGGTCAAATCTATCTTTACCGAAAATCATCAAAATCGGTCTAGCTTTGAAAGCGTAACAAACCGACAGAGTTACTTTCGAATTTATGAGTATGGATAACTGTCTAAACTATTGACGTAAGATTCTACAATACATGTAAGCCTGGTAGTATTTGAATTGACTTCCAGTAACCCGGTAACCATTAAGCCAGGCCATTATACAAGTTATAAGCGTGTATGTGCCACCCAGTCCTTCAGAAGCATTGTAAACTTTGTTATTGCTTTCCTACTGGCGAGAAAAGTTATAGACTTTGAAATGTCTTGCTGACACTAAAGTTAAATACTGAAAAACATATTGACAGATTTTTCTGATAACTGTCGTAATTTTTACTTCCCTTGCTCAAAAACTACAATAGTTTTGAAACGGGTTCATCATTGTTTCTTTTTACATTTTTTACAATGTAGATTTATAGGTGCAAAATATGGGGTGTTAAAAATAAATGAATTTTATTATGATTTCCATACACAATAAAGGCAATGACATCCGTTTTTCTGCAATTTATGAAAACATAAGCCTCTTTACGCAAGTTTGAAAAGTATATGAGCTAAGTAACGAAACCAAAATCAATACTTATACTAATACTATAAACTCCAAAGTTACTCAGTCTGTCTATCTGTTACGCTTTCAAGGTAAAGCCGCTGAACTCATTTTAATGAAATTCGGCATGGAAATACATAAATTTTTGAAGAAGGTCATAAGCTGCTTTTACCGATATTTACGTGAGCTGCGGGCAAAAACTAGTTACCTATTTAAATAAACTAGACCTATTGGTTCTAAAATATAAAATGTGTACAATCTAGGAGAGATTTATCTAGCATATTATGTTTAGAGTAAGAAGTATTTTATGAGGCGTATGCGGTTGGCACTGTGTTTGTTGTCGTGCAAGATCTCGCTGCAATGTTGTTAACGATCGGTTGCCACGACGATGTGACATACGGATGCTGCGGTTGGGTAACATATTGCTAGCCCAGAATTAAGCCTAAAAATATGTGTAAATGTAGAATAATTAAGATGTTGTGATAGGCATGATTTCATTTTCAGTTTCGTCGTTTTAGTTTTCATCACTGGGAAGCAGTATTTTTTAGATAAAATATTCATTTCCATATACCCAGTGTCAGTTTCACTACTAAGACAAATCTAATGACACTTCCCAAGCCAAAATCCATCAAGCCGTTTAGACCACAGAGCTTGGCAAAAAATATACATAAATACGTACATACATAGATTCTTCTATCTACCTTCTCTTTTTATTCTCCTTGTGCTGGCGCTTTTAGGTAAAAAAATAAATGATGATGTTTCTCTTGTTATTTAAGCTTCGCTGCCAGACCTCGACAACCGTGTATCCCCAGTGCAACATCCCACAAACCAACACCATGTATTTACCCCAACACGCTAACACTAATACATCTAATTATTGTGTTGCAGTGTAAACTCGTATAAACATAAGGTAAACAAACTGGTAATTGACTCGTCGTGCGCGTGCGCAGGATGTCATAAATACAACGCGTGATTTCGTTAGACCACCGACATTGATCGTAACTGTACGGGATTTTGGAATCGTAAGCATGACATGGTCTTAAATGAAACCAAATATTTTCTTAACACCGTTCGATTGTAGAACTAGTTAACGCCTTAGTGCATACCAAGGTTCAAAGCTTATTCTAGCAATCTGACTTATAATATACCCCCACAAGCATTCACGTCACTAGAGGTAGGGTTAGCCCTTTCACCTCCACGTGAAAACTTAATCTTCTGCCAACCGAACGAGTGCTGTTTATGAAAGGAATTGTATGAAAATAGGCTAAGGAAATTCTTTATGTTCTCTACCAAACACAGTTTCCAATTCCAATACGTAGACTACATGAAAAAAGAGCAGACTATAATCCGCCGACCCAACTTCCATACAAAAAGGTTACTTCGATACATTTTACTCATCTCTGCGCATCACATTTCCATAACTGAATAATCTATTTCTTTTAACTATAAACTATTATTTAGAACAACTAAGAGAAAACGATAAGGTATTTTACATTTATAAAAACTTATACACATTACCATAATTAAAAAATAACAAAAAACAACAATATTTACATACAAGCGTCAAAAAATTCCTCTACATCATCGCCTACTGGTAGCGTTCCCAAAAGGCTGGCAGCATTGCTACGTTGGATGGCAATGCTAATTCTCTGTGCTAGAAAAAGGCCGGCCTTCTGGTCACGAGAAGCATCGATCAGTTGCTTAGCTAGTTGTTTAAACATAGCGCGAGCACTCGGACCCCATGAACCTAACGTCTCGGCCCCAAACGGTTCAAAGCTGTAATTACCTATTAGATACAGATTAGAGATCAAAAAAGAAAACTTATATAAAGAAATAACTTACATTATCTATAAAACTATAACACTTTTATTTTCAGTTACTTTTGTTTTAATTATTTTTACATATTCATTGATTGGACGACTATTAAATGATTATACTGGACTAGAACCGGCTAAAAGCTCGTCTCCAGTCTCGAAAACCAGTAGTCACGGAACTATGTTCAACCTAGAAAGGAAATCCATTTTATCTCGATGGACTCCCGGCCATTTTACTGACTCTCTAAATAAAGAAGTATTTTTACATCATCTCAGCACTACCGGAGTTTTATTGTTTGAACGGCAGTAACACAGTACGGCACTTGACATGACAATTAACACTTACATCTTGTAAACACAACATTGTAGCCTGCCAATTGAAGAGAAGTCGTTCGATTTTATTGCCGTGTTCTCCGTGTCTGTTCTCTACGCGTGTCGACAAGAGAGGGATAAAACACTTAGAAACGGCATTTTTAAATCGATTTTAAGCTATATCGATTAACTAAATCTACTTCCTTCATAGTCAATGTGAAGATAAATTTATAAAGAAAGAGAAAATAAACAAAATGTACTAAATATTTTTAAAAAATTCATAATATCTTCAAATTCAAATTTTATGTTTAGGTACTCAGAAGTCATAGATCAATACACAATAGCGTCAAACTGTTTGTCAAATATCGGTATTCCACCCGGGTATATAGTTGTGGCGAGCAACAGTAGTTCGATCAATATGCCACATAAATATACAAAAGACGAATAATATTATCAGACAGCTCTTAATAAAACAATCTCGAAGACAATCTATTATTTACTTCTACTTTTCTCTATGAAAATACTCAATATTCTATTCAACTAAACATACATAATCCTTTATTTTGACGTAATTTATACAAATACTTATCTTTAAATGCATATTTTTTGTTACAGATAGTCTAACTCCAAGACCTGGTTCCAGGTAAGTTTTACTGAACCGTACAATATACCAATATTATTCCAATAGTCCTTACTAACATTAAGTATTATGTGTCAACCAATAGTAAACTTTATTGCTTTGTAATAGAGATTTGTAATAGCATTAAATACACGGTTAATTGCGGGGCCACACGCGATCATTGTAAGCTTGTTAAGTAGTGAGGTGACAAGCGAGTGGGCGAGTACATCTACCAATAACCAAAGATTATTTAGGTACGATTACTCGTAGAATGGACATATCGATTGTAGGTATAAATTAAAGTTAACCAGTAAACAAATATTTTTCTAATTTGAAATTACTTTAATTAAAGACTAACTTTTGCCCTCAGCTCGCGTTATTGCGTGTTATTATTCTGATGTATAAATTATATAAGCGTACAGTTGCATATAAATCCAGTCAGTAGTTTATGGGTGCAGCAGCAAACATTCATACATCCTCACAAACTTTCAAATTTATAATATTATTATTAGTAATTGATAAAACTAGAAACTAGAAGAGGAATTAAGATCAAAACTGACAAAAAATATGTAAGAAATAAATTATAAAGTGGTTTATATATGTCAAACAATAAATTTTGTTACGAACTTCTTAATATCAATGCTAACAAAATTGATTATATATATCTCTATGTCACTAAAATATTATATTTTATGTTTCTAGTGCTCCGCTCTTTTCATCATTGTCTCAGTCGAAAGACGTCCTCTGTTGGATATTTGCCTTCTTTCCAAAACAATCGGGGGTTTCTGTGTCCTCTCTTTTTGATGAACAAAATAATATTTAATCATACCATAATTAGGTATTAAGCTTATTCAAAATCTTAATGTTTTATCTGCATTTCTCATAATCTATGGCCCCGATGTGACAATAGGCAAGTTAGCAACAGTCGTGCGCGGGCGCCGGCGTGGGCGCAATCGCCAATAAATAATGTAAGCTCGTGTCTACGGCTAGACATGCAGTAATAATATGCATACAGACTAGACACACGAGACACGGCCATATTTGATAGGGACTGTGCTTCATAAATAAATCAATCAACGGCGTAAACAATGGGGTTTTTCTATTGCATCACCTTCTTTTTGCTGTCTTCTCAATTTTAATTAATGCAGGCGTACCAAATAAAATTGCATAGAATTGTAACTGATTTTTTGAACTATCCTCTTGTATATTGATTTTTTTTACCTTTGGTAATCTCCTCAAGCCATCATCTAACCTTGGTTTGCCAGAAACAACTGTTCTTATGATATCCAAACTTCTGCCAGTGCCTGGTTGCAATTAAGTTGCTGGTGTCCATGTGTGGCGGTAGTCGCTTACCATAAGATGACTATTTAACCCCCTTAACATAAAAAGAGTATTTCAAAGAAGCGAAATCGCACCTACTCAATTCTGAAGTAATGTATATTTAGACTTGATTCAAAGCTCTATCGTTTGCATCATTACAAAGTTTTCTCGCGTATTGCTTATCATGCCGAACGCCCTGCATGTTATTGATTAAACGTTAGAATACCATCGACATTCGATCAGCATACTGTATGAGCTCGACGAAGCCCGTTTTCGTATGTTTGTCAGGCACCAATCCGCCAAACGACCTTGTGTGTTTCCTTAAACTGGAAAATATGTGTTTTAAAAAGGAATTGAACACGAGCGATGCTTGTGTTGTGAGCAATTGGATTTTAATTTTTTTTCTGATATTTCATCACTCAAAAGTATTGAGATGGCGTCAGTTAACTCAATAGTGTAACTTAACGAATGTTTTGTTTGTAAAATCTTAACTCAAAGAGATACTTAGTACTCGTCCTAGGTTTATTTTGATTCAGAAGTTAATTCATCTTTGCCGCGGTGTATAACATAGAAGTATATACAGAATCCTGACTGAACAGTTTAGTATTACGGCAATACACTTGCATTCATTGACATTTCAATCAGATTGCACTGGCCACTGTTACAGGTTGATTGGTTGCCTTAATTCCCGTATACATTAAGAAGTTTAAAGTATCATTTATTAAAATTAAAAACTTCTTTCGTATCTATAACAAAAGATTTTTTTTTAATAAGGTAAATGCATAAGTAATATCTTGTAACATAACTCAATTAAAGAATATATTTTTAATACCAATAACTAAATATACAGTTAATATCAATCCGATAATTACAGAAAAGTTCAAAGAAGTCGAGTTCATATAGGTGGAGAAACAAAAACTTATGTTTTCATGTTTATATAACCTTATGATTTCAAACACTGCCGCTGCATGTATAAACTACGAATTCTAAGATTTTTGCAACCGTATACATATCCATATATAGTAGGTATCTAGCATGCATGACTGAAGGCCTCCATCTAAAGTACACCACATCCAGTGTTTTTTCTGCTATTCTGTTCCACGTGACCGAGCCGACATTGGTTGAATGTTACAGTTACGGCAATAGTTTGATAAAATTATCAAAATTTCTAAATCTGAATTGTTCAAAATTTCTAGATGACATCCGAGGCGTTGAATCCACGCTCCTGAAATTAAAACAACGTGGGAGATTAATCAAAATATATCTTATCACAACAAACCTTTTTTTTAAGAACCGCAAACCGCCAATTCATTCCTAGAACTCATAATACAAATCTGATTTATTTGACCTCAAAGCAATGATGCCGCCGTAAGACAGCTGACAATGACTGACAGTATGACGGACCTCATGTCAGTCAGTACCTACAAACACCAACTGAATATAAAAACGATCTATTACTAACAAAAAATATACGAAGGTGACCTACAGAACCCGTTAAAGATGGGTTTAAATATATTTCGAGTCACGAATAATCACGAGAGATAAAAAAGTCAATATTGCGTTAAGATTTGTACACTAAAGTCTAGTTACCACTGGCATTAGAACACAATAAGGTAGGTACTGTTAGAAAATGACAAATATAGGTTTTGAAATAGCCTTAAACGTTTTTATAACCGTTTTCTTATGATTAAAATAATTTTCGAACTTTCAATAACCTACTTGTTCAAGTCCACAGTCTGTTGGCCAAAGTAATTAGGTACGTACTGGTTGCATCCCGTGGTATTATCCAGTTTTTATTATTTCAATTTTATTGGTATGAATTTTGTATTCGCGCAACAGTTTTTTATTTAGAAACTAACTGTGCCCGCTACTTCGTACACGTGACATTTAGATTTTCAAGTTATTTTTTTATTTTTCACCGTTGAAACCTTTTTTGGACTACGACAAACATTTCAAAACCAAAATCAGCTAAATCGGCCCAGCCGTTCTCGAGTTTTAGCGAAACAAACGAACAGTAATTGATTTTTATATATATTTGAAGATATTTTATTTGGTATTTAGAAAATAAAAGTAACCCAAGTTTCTCCAAATAACCTTAGCTCTGCCAGTGAAAGTCTCACCAAAACCAGTCCAGCCGTTCCAGAGATTAGCTGGAACAAACAGATAGACAAGCAAAAATTTTCAAATTGACTGAGGGATGTACCTACCGTATGCATTTAGTTTGAAATTAACACTTCAAATTTATTTATTTGTATAGAATATATCTAGTCCCTAATCCTTCGCCACTTTTAGTACCAACAGATTACCTCTCCAACAAATTAGGTGCAGTTTGAAAAAAAAACACAGGCATCTAACACACAACGCCATCTAGTCCCAAACTAAGCAGAGCTTGTATTACATCATATATACTTTTTTGTACAAATAAACAAATATTTGCAGATTATATAAACATTTGGTCCTACCCGGGAGTCGAACCCGAGACCTCATGCACAGCAGTCGCATAAGCTACCACTGCGCCAATAGACAGTCAACACTATTTTCCTCCAAAACTACTGTAAACATGGCCAATGGAAAACTTATCCTAAAAGCTCACATCTCAATCACCGGCGAATCTTGATCCACGCTCCACTACATGCATTAGGTAACAATACAGTAAAGGACTTACAGCTTAGAATTCAGGTCATGGAGCAGCACAACCGTTCCAGCAATCTCGAGATACAGTGTGTTCCCGAACATAAGCATGAAAATTTGATAACCGCGATAATGCAACTCTCAAAGGTTGTATCCTGTAATCTGAAGGAATCCGATATACATCACTGCACCCGTGTGGCAAAAAGTAACAAAGAAGACCAAAGACCTCGCACAATTATTGTCAGACTGGCAAACCCTAGACTTCGTGACGAATTCTTGGCTAAAAGTATAATATTTAATAAGGCGAATCCTAAGGATAAAATCAACACAAGCCATATAGGTATAGGTGGAAACAAATCACCAATATACATTCTCGAACATTTATCACCCTTGAATAAAAAGTTACATGCTGCTGCCCGACAGTTTGCTAGGGAGAGGGGATTCAGGTTTGTTTGGATTAAACAGGGCCGAATCTTCATGAGAAAAACCGAGCTCGATGATGCGATTTATATTAGAAACCTTGAAACACTAAATAGACTTAAACAGCCAACTGTTTAAGTCTATTTACTAGTCTATTTAGAATTACATTAGCGTACTTACAAATATAAGATTCAATAATATAAGTGTATACTACCAGAATGTTAGAGGTCTACGGACCAAAACCCATGATTTCCTAGCGAATGTGATGTGTGCTAGTTATGATATAGTCATATTATCGGAAACGTGGCTGAATAATAATATTTATAATACAGAATTATTCGATGACAGGTATACAGTTTATAGAAGAGACCGCGAATGTACAGGTTTCCATTACAAAAAAGACGGTGGCGGAGTATTGATAGCAGTTTCCAATAAATTTTATTCTACTCGGTGCATAGAAAAAGAAAGTCAATGTGAAGATCTTTTCGTAAAAGTAGAAATTAGTCCAAAAAAAACCATTTACTTCTGCACTGTCTATTTGCCTCCACCGTTAAATAAAAGCATTGTCGAACATTTTATAGACAACTTCAACCGCGTTTCCGATGAAATGGATAATATTTGCCTCGTAGGTGATTTTAACATGAGTTGCCTTTCATGGCTAAATACCAGTGATAATATTAATGACTGTAATGCACCTGTAGTATGTCAGAGCTCGTCAATAGCCCAGCTATTCCTGGATTTTGTGTCACTCAACAATCTCATTCAACATAATAATGTTCCTAATGACTCGAGCAGAATCTTAGATTTGGTACTGGGCAATATGGCAAACATAAGCGTGAATAAATCGAACATGTTTTTATCAAACATAGATGTACACCACCCTCCATTAGACATATCAATAGAACTAATTGTCGATAAAGTGTTAAAAAGTAATAATATTTTGCGCTATAATTTTTACAAAGCTGACTACGATAACATTAAATCTGATCTTGACAAAATGAACTGGGAAACTCAATTTGCCGTGTGTAAAGACGTTAGTGAGATGGTGTCTATATTCTATAAAGTTTTACATGAATTATTTGATAAATATGTGCCTAAAACCAATTCATCTAAATCGAGATATCCCCCTTGGTTCACCAAACGTCTGATTAAACTTACAAAAGAGAAAAACAAGTTGCTTCATAAATTTAGAAAATACAAGAACCCGCTAGATGAAATATCATTACAGATCCTAAATAAACGATGCAAAATGACGGCTAAATTCTGTTATAAAAATTATATAGCAAAAGTTGAGGACAACATTAAAATAAATCCTAAGTATTTTTACACATATCTAAAAGAGAAACGCAGTAACGCTGTACAAATTCCCCAAGCTATGACATTGAAAGATAACACTAGTGCCTCCGACGGTCCAAGTATATGCAATCTCTTTGCGTCTTACTTTTCTTCAACCTTTGTCGACTCTTCTGGCCAAAGCACTCACTCGATTGAACTTGGTGCAAACACGAGCAGTATTGGAAACATACATATTACGCTCAATGACGTTATAAAGCATTTCGAACGAGTAGATATACACAAAGGTGCGGGGCCAGACGGAATTCCACCATATTTTATTTCAAAATGTGCATCACAATTAAGCTTCCCTTTTTTTTTTAATAGCAAATAAATCATTGTTAACGGGCACATTTCCGACCTTGTGGAAAAATGCAAAAGTAGTTCCGATTCATAAAAATGGCGAAAAGGAAAATGTTTCGAACTACAGACCTATTTCAATACTATCTATATTTGCCAAAGCATTCGAAGCTTTAATTTATCCCGATTTAAAGAATTATACCAGACAGTATTTCACTGAAAAACAGCATGGTTTCATCCAATCTCGTTCTACGAGCACAAATTTAGTAGCGTATCACAATGAATTGGTGAATGTAGTTGATGCAGGGGGGCAAATTAGTACAATCTACATGGACTTCGCCAAAGCCTTCGACAGAGTTAGTCACAAGGTACTGTTAAAAAAGCTAGATTCAGTTGGAGTCTGTGGTTCTTTATTGAAATGGTTTAAGTCTTATTTGTCTGAGAGGACACAATATGTTGTGGTGAAGGGCTATCAATCTGTACCTTACATAGCTACCTCTGGGGTTCCTCAAGGCTCCCATTTAGGACCGTGGCTATTCAATCTATTTATTAACGACATAGTAACTTGTATTAAACATAGTAGCGCTTACCTCTTTGCCGATGATTTAAAATTATGCAAAACAATAACCAACGAACTTGATTGTCAATTACTACAGAGGGACCTTGACGCTGTATCAAGCTGGTGTACTAATAATATAATGTCTTTAAATACCAGTAAATGCTACAGTGTCACGTTTACGCGAAGCCGCAATTTAATAAAGGCAGAATACCACATTGATGGGGCAATACTACAGGAGAGGGCTGAGGTAAGAGACTTGGGTGTTCAATTTGACAGCAAATTAACTTTTTTGCCACATATTGACAACACCGTGAAAAAAGCATCTAAAATGCTAGGATTTATTATTCGCAACGGCAAACTGTTCCGTAATCCAGACACGAAAGTATCCATTTTCAACACATACGTACGTAGTTGTCTTGAATATTGTTCAATAGTCTGGTCACCACAATACAACATACACCAACTTAGAATTGAACGCATACAGAAAAGATTCCTTAGGCACTTAACTTATTCTTGTAAACTTCATAAACAACTTAAGACATATAATGATAAACTTAATCATTTTGGAATGGTCGCCCTATCGGTTCGCAGACAGCTACACGACATGACGTTTCTATTCAAAGTATTACGGAACGAGTTCGATTGTCCATCACTTTTAAATTCATTTTGCCTACGAGTCCCACGTCGAGTACCCAGACTAGCACACGTGAATGCCGGCTTGTTGCATCAGCCACTTGCCAGAACCAATCTGAAACAATTCTCAGCCGCATGCCGTTTGCCCAGGATCTACAACAGAATTTGCGGAGAGGTAGATGTGTTCGCCGACAAACTTCCAGCTTTCAAAACAAATGTGTTGAGATTGTTGAAGAATTGGTTTTAGTATCAATAGTATAGTTTTCCTTGATAAGAATGTCTGTTTTTTTTTTTAATTTCTATTTGTTACTTTCTTTTACTTGTTTTTATTTCATTTTTATCTATTTTATATTTTCACTTGTTTCTATTGGTGCATGCTGTGACACCTTGAAATGTTGTGCATTTAAACTAGTTTTTAGTTAATTTACTGTTTTTATATACATAAGATTCAATGTAACAACAACTGGTTGTCCAAATAAATAAATAAATAAATAAATAAATTAGCGAAAACTACCACAGCTGAGCAAGCAAAGCCGGAGCGCGGCACTAGCCTGCCTACTCTGCTATGTACCAAACACGGGTCGAATTACATTTAGGGTTGACACATTCACTCAACTTAACATAATTCCAAAATCATATTCTATCTATACAAAAGAAATTAAATTACACAAATTATAACAAAACTATAAAATAAAACTAAAATAATACTTTAAAAATTATAATGATGAAATTAGATGATGAATTTCACGTCATACTGACTTCTTTGACTTGACTTGATTCTTGATTTGACTTGACTTGACTTGATTCTGACGGTTTTTGTCAGTTTAGTTCCAATATTCCAACATACCTTGATATTCATTTCTAAATATGATATTTAAAATAATTTATTACATTTAATTCCACTTTAAATAATTTCTATTGGAATTTGACGAACACGCTTACATGTTATATGTAAACGTAAAAGGTTTATTTTTGCTAACTAATATAAAATTAAAGGACAAACATGAACCTCAGAGACAACCCTATAGCTTTTCCGTAGCACGTCATAGCGCGTTGCTGAAACCTGATAACTGAGAATTGCCAGCACTTACCGCCGTCCCTCCCCATTACACCCTTACACTCAATATTTACAAGATAGTGTTCGTCATCCCCCAATTGCAGTGCGATTAGTTGCGACGCCGCATATCGGGGTCGGGCGGGGTAAGTACAGAGTTATTCTATTACTAAAGTCCTTGGGTGCGACCACCCAAGTAATTTATACAGTATGGAATAATAATACTAGCTGCACTTCGAATCTTTATACTTGTTACGTGCTTATGAAATGGCTGACGTTATTCTCTGGCTGGGTGGTAATGTATTGGTAACGGTAATGTGACGCAAATATTCCGTCGTTAAATCCTATCTGCACATTTTTGTTTGTAGAAAACCATGACCGACCAATACATAAAATTATTAATTCTCAATGTTTTTGGCAATAATATATGTTTGTGGAAATATTTAAAGTAGGTGTTTATTTATAATTATAGAAATGCAAAATCTTTTGTGGGCAATTTCACTAAATTTTTATAAATTACCGCTAACTAAAGGGTTCAAGAAAAAGTTCTCTTTATTATTTAGTAAGTATATACCCATATATGTAAACACAAAACCATTCCTATTTTGCTAATAAAATCTGTTGGAAAGTCTCAGCCCTTTCCTTATCTATACTAATATATAAAGCTGAAGAGTTTGTTTATTTGTTTGTTTGAACACGCTAATCTCAGGAACTACCGGTCCGATTTGAAAAATTGTTTCAGTGTTAGATAGCCCATTTATCGAGGAAGACTATAGGCTATATATCATCACGCTAAGACCAATAGGAGAGGAGCACCAATGAAAAATGTTTCAAAAACGGGGGAAAATTATCACGCGACGGGCAATAGAAGACGCAAACGAGGTTGCGTGGGTCTGCTAGTCTATACTAATATATAAAGCTGAAGAGTTTGTTTGTTTTTTTGTTTGTTTAAACACGCTAATCTCAGGAACCGCTGGTCCGATTTGAAAAATAATTCCGGTGTTGGATAGTCCATTTATAGAGGAAGGCTATAGGGTATATATCATCACGCTACTACTAATAGGAGCGGAGCAACAATGAAGAATGTTTCAAAAACGGGGGAAATTTTCACGCTACGGGCAATATAAGGCGCAAACGAGGTTGCGTGGGTCAGCTAGTCGTTTACATAAGCACATATAAAGATAGCTTTGACTTTATGTTCTTCTCTGAGTTATGTGATACTCATAAAGTTTAGAAATTGCTTCCGTATCTGGAGAGATTTTCTCACAAGTGAACCTAACAGTATACACTTAAAGTAGCAATAAAGTTATAACTCTCAGAATATATAAGATGGACAACCGTTGTAGTGGACCTGGCGCGGGCTAAGCTGATTTAGAACCCTATACAGTTTACAATAACTGTAGCTACTGCTCGCGGCTTTACTTGCGTGGTTATTTGGAAACTTTGAACATTTGTAACTTTATATTAGTTACTTGACAATTTGTAATTTACGAGTAAATTAGAAATAAAGGAACCGCCTTTTACTTAATATGATAAAGCATGCATTAATGCAGGAGGATAGGGCATTGAATAGAGCTTGTTTTATTTAATTGTATTGAGGACCCTCCTCCTAAAACAAGGGAGTTGTTATTATATGGTATTGGATGTAAAACTTATTTGTTTATATTTTACCTCAATAATTTAGAATTATTTTGGTACAGTAAAATATAAATCTACAACTATTTTCAAAATGTTGAACCAATTTTCTCATATTTAATGTTATTTTTGTTAAAATAATTTCATGCTTTTGTAGTAATAACGTTTACTATTTATTTCATATATTAAATAAAATAGCCCGTTTTCTACTACCAATTACATACCATAACTAATTTAAATTTATGTACTTTGAATTCCTAGGTCATAGTCGCCTCTTTAGCGTAGACCTCTCCCAATACTTTCCACTGCTTCCTGTCCCTGGCTGTTCTCATCCAGTCTGCGCCAAACTCTCTGCCTGAAAATTTTACTTCATCTTGTTTTTTGTCGTCCTCTCCTCCTCGCGCTCTCTATGGGCAACCACTCCATCAATTTTTTGGTCCATCTGTTGTTTTACATTCTACATATATATTATTTCTTTAATGTCTTGAATTTTTGAAATTTTTCTCATTTTTTTACTAATTTTGTCTATCAATTTTATGTCTAACATACTCCTTTCCATTATTCTTTGACAGATTGCTAGTTTTCATCTACCTTCCTTTTTAGGTACCAAGTTTGGTATCCGTAATTACTACGTCATAAATCTTTTTCTTAACTTCTATCTTTACGTCCTTGTTTTCAAAATGTCCGCTTACTTTAGCCATGCTATTGAAATACTTCTATTTCATGTATTAGTGTCACTTCAAATAACGTTTGAAGTAAATAGTAAATGATGTAACGTACTTAATAAATATGTAAACTTACATTTTTAAACGATAAATTAGCTCATTATAACAGCTCCTGACTAACACACAGCTGAGAAATGAAATATTCTAGACAGGGCAAATATTTATGTATCTGTAAAGTCAGCAAAAACAGACTACAGCCCGTGAAATCTATACCCACGCACGCACATTATTGTGTTGTTCGCGATAGCTCGTAAATCCTACTTACTTGGCTCAGCACTAAAAGGGACTTGATCTTCTATCTACACCAACAATTGCTGATCTTTACTTTCCTACACTTGCTTTAAAAGCCTCATAGTTGTTTTTCCAGTCAATCATCTATATACCTACAACTATTTAATACACATGAGTATGTATAATTATTAAAGCTTACAAAGTATCCGTTATTAAGGTGACTTATGTTAAGGTAAGTTATATTTTTTATATTCATTTTAATTATCACAAGGTATTAAATTAACGATGTTTGAATAATAAAAGCAATTTCTATCAATTTAAACGTTTTTTTAAAATACGTATAAGGCCTACTGGTAAGAAATCCCCTTGCTAGATTTCCTGTAACATGATTGTTAGAGTGCGCGAGCGCATGTTTGTTCTGACACTCGGAAGAGAATTGGTTCCACAAATAACTGTGGTCATATTTGTCTTAAAAAAAAATTTTGGCTGTTTTCGTCACTAAATATATACATTCCAAGGAAGCCAATACAGTATTTGTTAAACTCGACAAGAATTTGGTAGTCATAGCATGCCAATCGTTAAGATTACAAGACAAGACATATTACAAAGTGGTCCTCGAAAGGAAATATTTGACTCGCATTGTTTTGTTACTTTTCTTAGTTACCACTAAAATTAGAAAACAAAAGCGATAGCTTTAATGAAGTATGATATACTTCTGTCTATCGATCATTCACTTGATCTAGCATTAATTATTGAAAGTTCAGTAACGTTCTAGGGGCTGCGAAATTTGGTTTCACTGCCCGAAACTCTAAACTCATGTCCGTAGATTTAAAAATCTTTAAAATATGATCTTCAAACCTTCAAGAAAAGGTCTTTCTCATACCTCAAAGGTCCTTAATGCGCTTGTGAAGTTTACAGGCGGTGGCGGTCGCTTTCCATCAGGTGACACGTTTACTCAATCGCTTGCTCTGTCATAAAAGAAACGATTAACTAAAGTAAGTTTAGGTTTTGGAGTTGGGTAAAGGGGTTTTCGTGTCTTTTATGTATAGCTAGCTGATCCACGCAACCTCGTTTGCGCCTTATATTGCCCGTAGCGTGAAAATTTCCCCCGTTTTTGAAACATTTTTCATTGTTGCTCCGCTCCTATTAGTAGTAGCGTGATGATATATACCCTATAGCCTTCCTCGATAAATGGACTATCCAACACTGAAAGAGTTTTTCAAATCGGACCAGCGGTTCCTGAGATTAGCGTGTTCAAACAAACAAACAAAAACAAACAAACAAACTCTTCAGCTTTATATATTAGTATAGATGTATATATTACCAAAAAAGTATACCTATAAGTATTCTATCAGTCAATCTTACTTTAATAATACAACTTCTGCTTAGTTTCAGGCTTGATGGCGTAATGTGTCGTATATACCTATTTGAAAAAAAAAGTAAAAATCTAAACATATTTCAATTCTTTATCATTCATCAGTAAACGTTTATTTCAGTGCTCTTTGTTCGCGAATAAAGTCGTTTTTGACAACACTTGGGCAATGCAGTGCAATACATAAGTGTCAAGTCAACCGACGGCACTGCTTCTCGTGTGACAACCATAACTAATGGTGTACAAGACATTGGCTTTAGGGATGCGAATTTCATCGATATGTACACGGAAAATGATTTTTTATATTTTATATGAAATCTTAGTTACTGTTGGCAAGGCAAGCCTGGCAAACTCACAAGAGAATCTATCATAGCCATCAACCTATCGCATTCCAATACTGGATAAAGACCTCTCCAATCTTTATTAATATTACTAGCTGAGAATCGGTCAAGCCGTTTCGGAGCAGTTTAACTACAAACACCACGACACGAGAATTTTGTATATTAGATAAATTCCAAGAGTTTGTTTGCTGCGATGAACGCACTAATCTTATGACCTGCCGGTTCACATTCAGTATTTTTTGGTAATAGATCTTTGATACTCAGCTATAAACAGGTATATAAATTTAAAGTGGAGCATCAATGACAAATGTTACGGGTAATTTTCATTTTAAACAAAGTTGGCGCGGGAACTTGTATTCATGAAACCTCATTTGCGCGCAGCACACAAAACTTTTATGTGTAATCATATTAAGACATGTGATATGACTTATTTAAGAAATAATAGGAACTTTTAAAAGAAGATCGTATTCTTTAAAAGTCGACAAGGCAAATGGCTCATAAATTACAGGTCCATAAACGGTAGTAATCGCTTACTTTTGGTCATCAGCTCAGAGCCACCCATCTTAAAAACAAAGCAGTGATGTGAGAAATATGGTGGAGGATATAATAAAGGACGGCCAAAGAAAGGAAAATGGTGACATGGTATATTATTAAAAAGGTTTAGGAAAGTAATTGAAGATATTATTTCCAGTGAATAAAATAGAGTAATTATATTCAGTCAAATTATATTTTGATTTAACGGCCAAAATATAATTAGACTATCTTTTTAGCTTAGCTTTGCAGAAGTTGTAGTTTTCTCTGCAGCATTGTGCAAGCTCTGATAAATAATGCAGAGATATGCATTGTGCAATATGTTGTACATTTTGATTGTTCAAACAGAATATATGTGGGCGTCAAAGTATGAAGATTCTGCGATTGCTATTATAATGTATTTGAATGTAAATAACAGCAGTTGTTTGCGGGTTACGGACCAGATGTTGCTTTAAACAGGACTGTGGGATAACCACTTTGTTGTTTGTTAAAGAAATCAATTATTATTTTAATAAATGATAATTTTGAAACTGTTATTAACAATATTTATTTGATTATATGCAAATTGTTATTATAACACATTTGCTTCACAATTCACAAATATATATAGTCTCAAATACTCGCGTCTCGGGCCTGCCACCTGATTTATGATCTTAAGAACATACACATTATTACAAATTTGTATCTGCAAGCAGAAACTAAGCCCTGTTCAAATGGAAACTTTAAAATTGAAGTGGTAAGACTTATAATTAACTGTATGGAATGTCTTTTGGCTATGAGTCATCATTGCCATATTGAATTTTAACGTCCATTGCGAATAAAACCGTCAGCCTGTCAAAACATTCAAAGTTATTTGTGTTATTAATTAATTAGATGTTTGTTCTTTTTATGTTTCTTATTTGTTTATTTTTAATAATTAAATTATACAACTTAAGATTGAAATAATTAAGGAGTAGACTTCCACTGTTTACTAATGTGTTTTTTATTTAAACTTTATAAACAAAATAAAGAAGACGGATTGAAAAACTTAAGTTAGCCAAACTGTAATTACTGACATCCAACTCCAAAACAAATGATCGCATGCTTTTCACGTAAGTACTTAAATCTGAAAATCTAACCTAGGACCTCCCACACAACTAACAAACATCAGTGGATCAATCACTCACACACACAAACAGGCTTAGTTTCCTCTTTAAGAATTGGGCTATCTATCAAGAATGACTTCTTGCACCACCTTGGTGGCCAGGGAAGTAAGTTGGTTGAATTCAAACCACCTTGAGCTGCGATAAAGGTATACTTTCAATGGCATAAAACATAAAAATAAAATGACTTCAACATTCACCGTGGGAGGGCCACACCTCGGCATGAATGGGCCCGCTCGACCGGAGTGATACCACGGCCTCACATGAAACTGGTGTGAAATAGCGCCTGCGCTGTGTTTCACCGAGTGAGTGAGGATACTGGAGGCATCGCCCAAAGGTCGGCAACGCAGTTGTGACGCCTCTGGTGTTGCAGTGTTGCAGTGCAGTTGCATGAGCGGCGGTAATCATTTACCATCAGGTGATACGTCTGCTCGTTTGCCCTCCTATATCATAAAAATATATATATATAAATAAATTTAGTGTGTCATTGACCATTATGAGACAGAATTAAAATTTTTAAACCAATTCTGAATTATACAAACAAATGGATTCATTTTTATAAATACATATTTACGTCATACACTTATCAAGAACAGTTAAAAACAAATAACTTGACCAATGAGGTCAAACGAACAATAAATCATTCATTAATAATATATGTAGATTAATTGCTAATTAAACTTTTTTCTTATCATGCTCGTTATGTGAACATATTGATAACACATTAATTATTATAATATATCTCGACTCTGCGGGATAAACTAATATGCCTCTTCAAAACATTATTAAGAAACAGTATAAACATTTTCGCAAACATTTTTGGTATGCCACAATATGCTTATGCGCCTTTTTTTTTTGTGGTGGTATGTCAGACTCGAACCGACTAAAACCGCACGCCGTCTCGGGTACTGAAAGCCGGGGAACCAGGTGCATCCTAGCAAGGAAAACCCTGGAACGGGATTGAGTCCGCTTCATGTTAATGTAATGCAGGAAGTATTAATACAATAAATGGTTTTTTTTTCGACCAGAGTTTTACCTTACCCACCGGGGCTTACAATGACCTAACTGAAAAAAGGAAGGTACACGAAGTACCACTCTGTACCTGAAATGGCAACGTATGTATTATTGCTTTCTCCGTAAGGAATTAAGAATACGGACTGTTTTTGACTTTTAGGCAGGCTCGACCGGAGTGATACCACGGCCTCACAGAAAACCGGTGGAAATAGCGCTTGCGCTGTGTTTCCGAGTTAGTGCACCGGAGGCCCATACCCCAAACCCTCCCCACATCTCTTTCCCCATCCCCCAAACGTATCGCGGGTAACGCCGCGGGACAAAGTTAGTCTAAAAAAGCAAAGCAAAGTAACCTTAGTTACTCTTTGGATCATTAGCTACCTGCCAGTGAAAGTCCCGTCAAAATCTGTAGAGCCGTTCCAGAGATTACCCGGAACAAAGAGACAGACAGAAAGACGGACAGACGAACAGACAGACAGACAAAAAAAAATTTCACTACATTTTTGGTATATGTACCGTGTATATATACATATGCATTTAGTAAAAAGCGGTTATTTTAATATTACAAACAGATCGAATTTTATTTATTTGTATAGAAAACATAGGCTATATTAGCGCGATAATAGCATATACACGGAAAATTGTAAACAATTGTGTTTGAACCAGAATAATTTAAAAGCTTCAGTCACTTTCTTCAATTTTCAGTAGGAAATAATAGGCCTTTAAATTAACAGATTACTATTTGCATATAACCTTCTTTCGTGTTTGAATCTCGCTTTTCTGACCCACATTTCATCACAATCTATACATCCACATAAACTAGCTCGTCCCACTTAGTTCGATATTATTTATAGTGTTATAAATCACAGCTTATATAACCGTTATTTATGATATCGACACATAACTACTTCGAAATTAATGACTCGAACATGTTAGCCTAAACTAATGGCAAATGACTTATCAAGCTATAATTTATAATTATATTAAATAATCTGTCGAAGTATCAATATTTACATCTAATTAAGTTTTGAACAAATTAGTTTACTAGTATTAGATAACGTTATTTTTTTAATAAACATTTCGAGCCTTTTTTAACGAATACGATCATTATGAATGGTTTATTTATAACTAAATCTATACAAATAAATAAAATTCGAGTGTCTGTTTATGTAATATTAAAATAACCGCTTTTTACTACGCGGTACATATACCAAAAATTATACTTTTAAAATTTTTTGTCTGTCGGTCTGTCTGTTGGTTCTGGAACGGATGAACCGATTTTTACGATTTTCACGGGACTTTCACTAATAGGTAGCTAATGATATGGGTAGTAACTTACTCTACTTTTTTTTAGACTAGCTTCGCCTCGAGGCGTTACTCGCGGTACGACTATAACCGCGGGAAATGCCGCGGATTTCAGCGAGTCCAGTGAGTAGATATTATGATAGAAGATGCGCTCGTGTCAGATAAGTATAACGTAAGTATGTTTATCATATTTACTTTAATATTTTAAATACGAAATTTTGTGGGCATATATAGATGTTGTTTAAACTTTTAGATTTTTTTTTAAAACAACTCCCGCCTTAGAAATATACATCCCATGTCACGGGGGACTTTACGAACATACAAGAAACAGACGCAAAGAACGCCCAGACTCGAACAACCATTTGTTGATCACACAAAGTGTAGTCCGATGAAGGATTTGAACCTACAACAATTGGCGCACTCGGAAGCGGCGTGGCGACCGTTTATACCACATAACACTAAACGCACACAAACACCAAAATGTTTTGAATTTATAGTAATATAGCTCATACATCAGAATAACGCGCAGACTACTTTTTATTACAATACCGACATACACGCGGGCGGAGCCACGGGCAAATTCTAGTTAAGAAATAATGCACACGAATTACGACAATTAGCTTGTTATCATAAATATATATTAGTCAGGATCGGTTAAATTTTGACGTTTTAATATACGTCCATCAAACGTACAGGGACCTCTATAATATTATGAACACCCAAATTTACTAACTTTAATCAATTCCCTCTTGGGTTTAAACACGAGACTGCGTGTGTATTAAATAAATATTATTTTATTATACATATACCAAGGCAAACATAAAATATTAACAAGTTATATTTTTTTTCTGAGGTCTTTAAGAGGTCATTGTAATCAACCAAACATTTGAGTGTTGTATTTTTTGCGAGTCTCCTACACAAATCTATACAAATAAATTAAATTGAAGTGTCTGTTTGTAATAGATAAAATAACCGCTTTGTACTAAATGCATATGTATGTATACACCAAAAATGTATATGTATACCAAAAATGTAGTTAAAAAAATTTTTGTCTGTCTGTCTGTATGTTTGTTCCGGGTAATCTCTGAAACGGCTGATATCCGCGGGTAACACCGCGGGGTTCAGCTAGTATGTTCTAAAGGTGTAACTTTAAGTTTGTTTAAAATTTGACATATAGAATGACTTGGAACTAGTTCTAAGTAACTGTATATTAAGATTAGCGAAGAGATTAATGACCGGGTTTTATTTAGATATTTAATACATTATACATATATTCAAATTTTATAATAACCAAATAATATGTTTATCGGAAATGTTATTTAATAGGTGTTAATTTAAATATTAATATCACATTTACGTTACAAAGATACACAAATATGTTCATATTTTTTCATTAGTTATAATATGCTTTATTTAACACGTTTCTTGCTTGTTCTAGACTTTTTGATCTGAGATTGATAAAATATCCATATAACGATATGATCATTTAATACAATGTTTATAACCATATTATACAACTCAGTATACCTGTTACGTATAAGCTAGCTGAATAAATATTACTCGTTTTTTGTAAAAAAATCATTTAATTTATTTTGGTGTCTTATTAATTCGCTTTAAGGCTTATTCGATAAATCGATAAAAGTAGGAGAGTTTCTCAACTGCCTCAGTGGCAGTTGGTAGCGTCATGCGTCTGTTGTGCTTAAGGTCTTGGGTTCGATTCCCGGGTCGTGCCAAATGTTTGTATGATCTGCAAATATTTCTTTCGGAGTTTGGTGTTTTCTATGTATAATATGTATGTATTTACAAAATAAAAAGTATTTTTATTTATATCAATTCTTTAATACCCATAACACAAGCTGTGCTTGGTTTGGGACTAGATGGCGTTGTGTGTTTCAAGTCCGAAATATTTATTTTGATTTCGATCCAGCAATTCCTGAAATAATCGCGTCTGTCAAACAAACTGCCGGGTCGCTAGTTAATAATAAAATGATATTTTTCCTTTTTTGTACAGTAAGCTCCGTTGATATTGTACAGTAGGGCCATGTGATCACCATACGTAGAAACAATCGTTCATCCCACAGTAAATCTGTCAGCGGCCGCGGCTTAATGTGGCGCAACGGCGCAACAAATAGTCATGCGCACGAGCACCTAAACGTGTCAACACGTTCGCTCGCGTCGCATCCCTAATGCCACGATGACAGGACCAGAGGATATTCAAAAAAATCATTTCGGGTCAACCTCTGACAATCTCCGTTCAATAAAAGTTGACTAACAGAAATATGGATCTAAAACTCTACTATTCTATATAATAATAACATTTTCTCTATTCTCTCTCTTTCACACACATACACATGCATAAAAAATACGCCTCTACATAAATTTTACGTAGCCACACTTCCATTATTCTCTTACACCCGTATAGTTTATAAGTTTACGAAAACCCTATTACGTAAGTAGAACTGAAGTTATGATTCGCAAACTGTGGACAATTAATTTGCCTCAGTTTATCCCTTGGGAAATAAAAGGCGTGACAATATTCATGCAATGTAAACAAAACTCCTTTATTATTAACTAGTTTATGTCCGCGACTCCTGCCGCGTGTATGTCGGTTATTGAGGACTGTGTTACTCGCTGATTATTCAGCTCCTTTGTGAAGAATTGATGAAATCGGTTTAGTGATTAAGACATAAACTACAGCTAGTTAACATTACAAACTCATATTTGCATGAATTTGTAATGTTAACTAGCTTTGCCCAAGGTTCCGCATTAATGTCTACAATCACGTTAAAGAGTAGCATATGTCTTTCCTCAGTAATCAAAGTATATTCATGTCAAATTTAATTAAAATCGGTACAGTGGTTTAGCCGTTGAAATCGTAACAGACAGACAAATTTATTTTCGAAGTTATAATATTAGTACAAAATATTATATTTAGGTTAATTCCGTCAATGAATTTATGTCTACATTTTATCTAAGTATGTTGTTACATGTAGCTGCTTGTAACGGTGGGGTCACGTGACGGGTTATCGAAGGTGACCCAGTGCTCTCCGCTCACAGATTTCTGCGAAACCTTATCGTTTTAATTTAACTGATATGGCGGCGGATGGTATACTGTATTCTTAGTATACACAAACGTATGGCTAATTGCATTAATCTTGAATTTGAATTGAAGATAAGCTTATCTGCCAGTGTTGTTTACTTCATGCTTCTAAATATTCATTCATTTCACGTCTTCGATACAAATAAATAAAATTGGAGTGTCTGTTTGTAATATTAAAATAACTGTTTTTACTGAATGCATATGTATGTATACACGATACATATATCAAAAATGTAGTTAAAAATTTTTTTATCTGTCTGTCTGTATGTTTGTTCCGGGTAATCTCTGGAACGGCTCGATCGATTTTGACGGGACTTTCACTGGCAGGTAGCTGATGATCCAGGCTACTTTTTTGAGACTAACTTTGTCCCGCGGCGTTACTCGCTGTACAACGATAACCGCGGGTAAGACCGCGGGGTTCAGCTAGCTGTCTATATAATTACAACAACAGTTCTAATTTTTGCTTTTTTGCGGATTAAATACTTGTAGTGTTACAACGAACAGCTACAAATTTGCATTCTTTTACATGTATTCTTTATACATATCAATTACTATAGGCATCTAATTTAGAAAAGGGATTCATAGAAACATCAAAATCTGTGTTCCTACTATGGCGGAAAGAATTCATGTCAGCCCTGACCGCAGACCGTTGGTCTCCGCGGCCGGTTCTCGGTACCAGGCAAGGCGACACCACACAACTGCCGCTGAATGTTAATTACTGTCAATCTTTCACACCGTCTTACGTACAGGGAACAGGTACTGCTGTGGTAACATGACCAATGTTCTCTTTTAATGAGACCTTGGTATAACTAGTGATGGAACATGAATGGATAGTTTTGCTGGTGGTAATTAAACTAAGATTTTGATTTTCGGTTATGAACTTATGATTATATTGCCTAGCCTATTTGTGTAGTGGTTACTGATTCGCAATCTATATTTTAAGCGACAATATTAGCGTAATATCCCCTCTTTGTGACGAAGAGAAATACCTCTACCCAAACTTCACTAGTCCCACTTTGAATGCCAAAAAAATAAGCGACAGGTTGATCAATCTTCAATCATGTTTTCTCCAAACGCAAGCACTCATAGAGGTTAAAGTGCGTTTGGCTAACTGGCGTCTCTTTTACTATAGAAGATGAGACAATTCCTGAGCCTTGCTTAAAAAATCGATATCTAGGAAAAGAGCAATAAGAGTTTAATTAATAAATTCGTTTTAGCAAACCATAAACTCCTACACATATCAAGATCACAGTTTATGGCCCACATCTTAACTCTGAAATCGTCACACAAATCATGTGTTATGACGTCACACCGTCACCACACAAATCCCACGGAAGCACCAGGAAGAAATAACCATACAAAAAATGATATACTCCCCTATCGCTAAGTACACCATGAGTTGTGTTAAAAATTGAGGACAAAAGTACTACTAAAGGTTACCAAATTTTTTAATAGTCTTTTATTTCATTTCAGAATAAATGCTCTAAAATTTCTATTTAGAATTTGTTAAAATTTTTCGTAAAATTTTTTTGTTGTATAAATGTTCGAACGTTCATATTCAAATCAACCTATCGTCGTCCACTGCTGAAAGAAGGTCTTTCCCACGGACCGCCAAGTGCCAACTATCTCGGTTTTGGGCTGACCGCGACAATCCAAAGTTCAAAGGTACTTTCAATTAGCCATGTGCATTTACAGCCTCTTCAATGACACATACATTGAGATCGTTTGCTGAAGGTAGCGAGAGTCCAAATATTATTGACTGTCATGGTAATTCCTAGATGAAATCCTAAAACCACCATAATACAATGGTAACCCTACTTTTTCGTAGAAAATGTTCCAATGAAGTCGGTTACGGGCGCATTTTCATACGAATTACCCACGAGCCGGTAAAAATCACTGCCACATACATACACACGCTCCATCACGGAGTTTATCTTCTGCATTTTTACCAACTTCCCCTTTTTTCGCGTAATTTATTGTTCATAGATATTTTCCTTTGTGACGAAAATATTTTACCCCTTCTAAACGAAGCTTAAAACATATACCTTTATTCACACACAGACTCAATCTCAATTGAGAATTTATCACTATTTTAAATACGTCTGGATATATTTAATTCAAAGACAATTATTGTGCTGCTTATGCCGAGCCCATCACGATTCGATGCAGAATTAATTCATAACTTTAAAGTCACTTACCAAGCATGCTGAAAATGATCATCACAAGTTCTGCTTAGCTTGGGACTAGATGGCGTTGTGTGTTAGATGTCCGAAAAAAAAATCTGTTTCGTCAGTTATTTGGACAATTTAAACAGTAACGTGTTTTTAAGAGAAACAAACTGTGAATATTATTCAAATTGCAAGATATGACGACATCCAAAAAATATATTTATTGATATTTCGAGTTTGTATTTTTATAGAGTTTACACCTGAAGTCGTGGCAATAAATCGATAAAACTTTGCAAGCCATTAATTGTTGACCTTTAAAACTGAGACACAAATCACCTATATAAATGTAATCTTGTACCTAAACAAACACACAAGCTCTTTATCTGTGACAATTTATCGCAAAAAGGTATCTAATCCGGAAGTGTGTCGTCAGAAAAGGCCAAAACACACAACCATAAGTCAAACATGACTGGACCTTTGATATCTTTAGGCACAAAAAATGGACAGACTTTGAGTGGCGATAAAGACTGCCAGTTGATCATTTCGTGAGGATAAAGAGATTAAATGTAATATGTCGACTTAAAAATCTACGCACATCTACGTATAGGTATGTTAATGGAGTCAGTTTTGTGATCTTTTCAAATAATCACTGTTATAAGTAGTGAATTGTTTGTTATTACGTTAAAAGTGGATAAATATTGGATCTACAAATTAAGTGGCGGAAGAACAAAATAATTATATATCATCAGTTCTAGTAATGTTTGTAATATAATAATAAATTTAAGTGTGGCAAATCATCTCTGGCTTAGGGTAGTTGACACCTTAGTCAAATCAGCTACTTTTTATCATCTGTCAAAATGATCACTTCGTATGAAAAATGTACTTAACACTAACTTGTGACGTCACTGTTTTAGAATACTCAATTAAGCAATATATTTTAGTGTTTATTAGATTAAAATTTGTAATAGAAATGAAAAGCTGTAATACTATTATGTTCTAAGATATTTTGTAATATTCCTTATAATGGAGGAGACATCGGTATTTATTTACGATACTGTCAACTACCCTATTAAAACAGACCATAAATTGATTGACACTTTCTATAAAATATTTGAAAAAGTTTATGACACAGGTCTAAAACCAGGCTTTTAAAAAAAACGGGACCTGAACTACACACACGAAAAAAAACGTTAATTATCCTTTATATAATTCTACAACATTTTTACTGCTATAGACAATAGCTCAATCTATCTTTCTTCATTTTCAAAGTAGGTATTTAAACAAACTTCTTGTTTTCGTTGACGAAAATTAACTGATTTCTCAACTACCCTAATCTGTCAAACAGCAAAAGTCAAAACAAAACATCACCATTATAAATGACATCTTTGAATAAGCTATTATTCATTTTCATTGCCATCCAATATTGTAATAATATTCAACCAGGTAAAGTCGAGAGTGTCAAATTCTTCGACATTGAACCATCTGAATGTCCCCTGACGCTAGCAGACACGACATATCTATTGTCATCCAATAGTTTTGACATTCCTTTGTCAGTAACTCCTTCAATATTTT
The DNA here is from genome assembly GCA_905220595.1 of Spilosoma lubricipeda. Taxonomy (NCBI): domain Eukaryota; kingdom Metazoa; phylum Arthropoda; class Insecta; order Lepidoptera; family Erebidae; genus Spilosoma; species Spilosoma lubricipeda. The sequence continues at coordinate 19,256,054 of HG992290.1, read as the reverse complement.
ATGTGGGAAAGATAATCTCCTTTGAGGATTGGGAATTATAATTCCTATTGTCATTTGAATGCCTAAAGTGAAATGGGTGACGATTATGTTGAGATTTTTATCAGATTATTAACAGCGATCTATTAAACTATGTTCTTAAACATTTTTTAAAGGTTTCAAGAAAATAAGGAGGCTCTCAGTTCGATTGTATATTTTTTTTATATTTGCTGCGTCAGAATGCTGTCATTTAGAATCGATTTGGAGAATTATTTTTTCATTTGGAAGGGAATACTTTGCTTTTGGTGTTCGATGACATCTGAACTCAATAAACTCGCAAATAACCTAGCGGATTTTCCTTCGAATTCCCCCGTTGGATAGAATGACTCATGAAAAAGGGTTAGGCAAACATGATTATAGTTTTGTATAAAATGACGACAAATTGATAAAGATTTCTTAAAAAACAGGAAATGAACGGTGACTGTAAGTTTTATTTTTTTATGGAAAATGCTGCAAACGAGCAGACGTATCGCCTGATGGTAAGCGATTACCGCCGCCCATGGACACAAAGGCCAAAGGGGACGAAAGCGTCACAAGTGTGTTGCCGGCCTTTGGGGAATGGAGAGGGGAATGGGGGGAGGGGTTGGGGTATGGGCCTCCGGTATCCTCACTCACTCGGTGTAACACAGCGCAAGCGCTATTTCACACCGGTTTTCTGTGAGGCCGTGGTATCACTTCGGTCGAGCCGGCCCATTCATGCCGCAGCGTGGCTCTCTCACGGTAAACGGTATGAGTTGCGTAAACCAAAAAATAATATTATTTGATGACGTATTTTTGTTTTTTTTTTTGTTATCTACCATTTCTTTATTAAGTTCTTTTTCTTATAATTATCTAGTCCTTAGACACATTTCTTTAGCACCCTAACATTTATCGGGTTTATGAGTTAAGAATAAAAAAAAACAATATAAATACTATTACTATAAACTCTTTTCAAACTAATCTTTTAACAAAACCAGGAAAACAATTGAATCAAATTTATTATTCTATTTCGTGTTTCGTTGATAAGTGCGAGACCGGAGGCCCAAAAATTCAGAAACATCACTGGGTCGCCATGCTGCATTGTTGCAATGTCTGTACGAGCAATGAGTATGGTGACCACCACTCTTGGATTCTAATGCTAATGCTAATGCTTTCCATCAGGCAGAGTAGAGACATTTTTGCTGACCATACATAAAAAAAACTGTACGAAGATCTCACTGTTACAAGTAGAGCACACACAAAAACACCAAAAAAAGTTAAACTCCCACAGATTACGAAATATGACAGGCCCACGTTAATCAAAAACAAAGTTGTAAATCAATAAGAAACCTCGCAAATATTACACGTTATGGTTGAAACTGTCAAAATACGAATGTATCTGTCAAAAATCGCAGTTAGTTTATGATTTGCATTTACAAACTCATGGAATAAACAACACGACACAGATCTTAGCACAAATGTATGTTCTTTAATTTATCACTGTAGTAAAAAAATTCAAATGTACTTTAATATGTAAGTACCTACTTACATAAGTAACTTTATACTGACTATACCGGCAGTAGGTATAATGCAGAAGGGTTAACAGTCCTTAAAATACAGGTTGATCTCTGTGACAGATGAACTTCGAAATAAACTTAGAACAAGCTATTTTATACCATCTATATTTTCATTCGTTACGTTGCAGTTTTATTACAATTAAAATTCACATTTGAAATGTACATCATAGGTTCTAAAATGTCACTAGTGACAGCTGTCACAGAGATAAATCTATATTTTAAAGACTATGGTTAAAACCTTTATGACAAATGGACCGGCCTTACAAAAAACCTGACGGTTAGTATTCTTTCGTTGCTATTCAATGAACAAGTGTGATTTGAGAAGACTCATCCCCATATTCCAGATCCTGTGGTAGAGGACTCAAAGCGTGGCAACGCATCTGTTGACCTTCGATATATACAATAAATCCTGACCAGACCTTCAATAAATCCGTCTGCTCATTTGGCTCCTACACAGCAAGAAAGTTAAATATGTGTTTGTGTAAATGCTTAATAAAAGTGTTCATTTATATGTACACACATACTAATCTATATAATCAATCCTTAAGCCGTTTAGAAACACATTATTGCTCTTCTAAGGACTCTAACGACCGGGTTGGCAATTAAATTGTCCATTAACACGCCGCCTTATCGATGCAGATCGACATCTTATAGCCAAGATTACATTTACATTGCTAATTGATACGATTGTCTCAGATTGGGGTATATATTTTAAATTAATATTTAACAATGTTGTTTAACAAATTTACTTTGAATTTTGTCAAAATACGATAGCGTAGAGTATGAAGAGCAGTTCTGTGATGTCTAATTCTAATGAAAATATGTAATCTTTAATTTAAATTTCACTAATTTTGTGGACTTAAAGATAGCGCAGGATATTCTCTTCTCTGTTATCCAACTTTGGATGATATTCAGTAGCCAAGACAAGTTCAAGTACAAATAAAAACTCCAAAGTTCCCTCTTATTCTTCACATAAAATAAAACCAAATCATTTGTGTTCTTTGCTTGAAGTTATTTCAAGATTGTGAGTGTCAGCTGAGGTGTTAGATAGTTTTTATATATTATTAAAATGAAAAGCCTAAATTAATAGTTTTTTTGATATGATGACATTTAGAATATCTACAATCAAAAATACAGAAAGAGAAATTACGAGACAAGCGACGCCTCGGGCAAAAGACAGTGAATATGTACAATATAAAAGATTGACCAATAATTTGGTGAAAAAGGGGTAACATTATCATTTAGTATTTAAATAAGGAAGTGAGATTGGGGGCTTTGGTAGCTGATAGTTTCAGTAGATAGAGTCCGATGATCGGTGTCGGTTCAAAGAATAAGTTCATTGCAGACAAGACAGCTTAGTTAGTAATGGCAATTTATAAAAACCACACGAAAAATGGAGTTGGTGACCAGTCCTTAGGTTTAGTGATTACTGATTCTGAGCATATCCTGAGCCAGAAATCATGGGTTTAATTCCAACAGAGGATAAATAATTAATAATTATGTAAAGAACACGATGGTTACTGTCGTGTAAATTATTTACACAATGTGTGTATTTAATAATATGGGGAATTGTATATTAACCATCGCTTCTGTTACAAGTGTAGTGTAGTATGATTGTGCCTAGTTTGGGATCAGATGAGTCCAACATATTATTATTATAATCGCATATTATTAACCTTATCTACGGAATAGATAGATAAATGATGAATTGAAAATGGCGGACTTCACCTTTTTTTTCATTATAAGATGACAGACGCTTACTCGTGGTTGTTTTTAGCCAAGGTCCTATCTTTTTTTTGCTACATACGATAGCCATTTTATGTAAAACTAGCTGAGCCTCGCGGTGTTACTCGCGCTACAAGAACAACCGCGAGTAAAGCAGTGGGGCAAAGTTAGTCTAAAAAAATTTGCCAACGCATTATATCATCAGCTATCAAGCAATGAAAGTCCCGTCAAAATCGATCCAGCCGACAGACAGACAAGATACATAAATATCGCTTTTTTATGTACTTTTATACTTACTAAGTACTACTTTTATACTTTTAAATGCATTAAGTGAAAAATCGTTAATTTCAAACTGATACTTCAATTTAATTTATTTCGTGGAAGTCGCGAACACTCTTATATATATACATAACTTACACACTATTATATAACTAGGTATATTAAAACTGTCGAGTCTGTAATCATATTCTTTGCCGTCTTCGTTCAATATCAGTACAGTGGCATCGGGTCACAAGTCCTGGGGCGAGAGAGATTGCGATAAGGTAACCGACTCAGCTCTGAACATTCTCGTTCGGATGGCCACTGAGAGTAATATTACTCAACTGTGTAGTTTCTCTGCACTTTATTGGCAGACTTTAAATATTTTATTTTCGAGTTCATCAAAAAGGAATTCTGCCTTAAAACGATAAACTATTTAGAAACAATGTCACGACAAAATCACGCCTCTAGACGAACCAAAGCAGGAATGTTAATAGTCATCAGGGCGCATTGGATCATTATCTTCAGCCTATCGCAGTAAACTCTTTGACTTAGGCCTCTTTAATTGCAGTGGATTAAACTAAGTGATTCGGAGGTCACGTTAAGCAGTCGGTCCCGGTTGTTATCATAGGATAACAGTCCTTACTCGTGAAGCTTAATTAGTTGTAGGCCTTTCGGCGGCTTAAAAACATCCAACGGCAAGATTATGTAGCCCCAACGTTGCCTTGCCAGTCCCCAACCTGCACTTGGTAAGCTTGGGGACGTATAACCTTAACTCTCTCCTGAGAAGAGAAACTACTCTCCTTGCCGTGGGAGAGCCACGCCTCGGCATGAATGGGCCGGCTTGACCAGAATGATACCACGGCCTCACATAAAACCGGTGTGAAATAGCGCCTGCGCGCGAGTGAGGATACCGGAGGCCCATACCCCAACCCCTCCCCGCAACCCTTTCCCCATCCCCCAAAGGTCGGCAATGCACTTGTGATGCCTCTGGTGTTGCAGGTTTCTATGGGCTGCAGTAATCACTTACCATCAGGTGATACATCTGCTCGCTTGCCCTCTTATATCATAAAAAAATGACCTGAACAGTAGCACGTTATGGGTTGTTGATGTGAAACTAAGTTATGTGATGGATATGTTTTGAACCGTATACTCCTACATACATTACATACGAAAACATAATACACAAGAAACAAAGATAGCATCTGTAATTTAATACAGGTTGGGAGTTTATCAATGGAAATGCGACGCAGCCAAGTAATACAGCTTCACATATACAATGTAATGACAATCATAATAGCTGTTTGCGTCCTCTGATCTTATCCAAACGTTGGTGCCACAGATAAAATGTAAATTGTTGAATGTTTCGAACGCTGTCGCTGGGTCCAATGTCGTTATGCTGCGAAGCTTTGTGGCTCTAGATATCTGGTCACTGAAACTTGTTGAGATAGGATTTGAAAGGTTTAGTAAAGGTTACACAATTATTTGTATAAATCAAATCAGGATAAAGAGTAAAGTACACAGTTTTTTTTTTCTTTTTTCGGCTTCTTTAAGGCTTCTAAATAGTCACAGATACAGGAGGAGTTTCTATATTCTGCACTATGTTCGTTTTGTATTTAAGAATATTTTCAATAGAATTAAAATGTAATTCCTTTGCTTAACTATCTATAAAAAACACCTGCATTTCGAATTTGAAAAATATTAACAAAAAATCAGTGTCTTGGTTAATCCGTTTTAAACTTCCCCTATTTAATAAAACATTTTAAGTACAATTTTATCATGTCATCTAAATCATTTTTACACAACACAGTTTTTAGGCTCACACCATTTAACAAGAATATTTCCAAAGATGTAAGATAAAGAGTGAAATGACGTCGAACGATTTGAAATCGACTTGTCATGTGAGTTGTCGGAGGTCGCCATGTGTCGCATGTCGCACCGTGAGTAATCCGCTTAAGTTCTTTCAAATTTCCATATAATTGTCACATTCACATACCCTTCGGAATGACTTTAACATGTCTACCTGAGGATTTATCCCCAGGAATTATTGATATGAAGATGATTTTTTGCGACGTTGACGCAAAATTTTCTGAATGAATATATTGAAAAGGTTGTCTGAACCTCTTTTCTTGGTTGAGTCAGCTAGTAAGTTATAGTTTTTAAAAGGATGGAGTATTCTGTTCAGTTTTCTGCTCAAGTTAGAATAATCAATAGAAAAGATCGTTTTTAAATTAGTATTTTATACTTATGAGACTGCTGTTGTGTTTATGATTTTAGTCATTAAATTTATTGGTGTCATTTTTAACTAAAAATTTGTCCTACACAATCGAGTTTTTTGTCTTAGAAATTCACGGTGAGCGTCTGTATTTCTGGTTAGTATGAAAACATTAAATACATTTGAATTAAAATTGACATTGTTAGAGTATAAATATGAGTTCATTCAAATTCATTTAAAGACGAGCTAATGAGCTTAATAATTATATGGATATATAGTTTAGAAATATGATTATTATTATAATACAAACACATCTGCCAACCCTACAAAACACAAATCAACCTCAAAGAAATACACGTCACATTTCTACCTCGTTATCGATTTAATAACGATATGGGTGACTCGATTCTAATCTCGATACATAATCGGATTTGTGGATATTGTCAGCGAGACATTTCGTACTGGGCATTGTCGTGACTGTGGGCTTTAATAAATGAATAGAATATTACTTCTTATTGTCATTTTGACAATGTGATAAGAAGAAACTGTGAAATAAGGCTCCTGTCATGGCCTCTTATTAAAGAAGGGACGAGAAACAATTGCACAGTAGTCAAAGACACATGAAATAGAGAATCGTATTCAGTCAAATGACCCGTCTGCATCTTTTCCGTTAACCGTTAAAGCCCCTGCACACTACAAACTTTTTAGTCTGCCGATAGTTTACTTTGAATGCAGATGTCGGCCGATACCGAATCGTTATAATGTGCCCACTCCCATAAATCTTCATACTGATTAAAAAACCAACCAAACTATCGGTCGATTGCAAATCTGAAGTCTGCGTCGTTGTCCACTGCTCACTGCTGGATATAGGCCTTTCCAATTACACGCCACTAACCTCGGCTACTCTCTACTCTCTAGTGTGCGCTCTTAAATGTCAGGAAATAAATTTTACAAAAGTCTTCATGTTTCCTGATTTGATGGATTTTTTAATTAAAATTCATTCAAAAATTTAACGTTAGATAAAACTTTTCCAGCTCCAAATGTTTTCTTAATTTTTTTAAGATTTTGAAGGAAACCTTCAAAATTTTTCCATTCATTAAATATTTAGTTTCTTCAGAAAATCCTAACGTCAATCAATCAAGTAAGACCTTTCTTGTTCCCTGAGAAGTTTATTGTTAATTAAATTGATAAATATTTCAAAACGCGTATAATATTATAAACTTTGGCGTTCATCACTTAAAATATTGCTTTTAAAAGGCTACTCTAAAATGGGTAGTGTGGCCTTGTTTCGCAGCTTTCAACTAGTGTTGGATGGCAGCCAGATGTATTGTCACTGATCCGCCATTTCGGATAACAATACGACGCCATTTTGTAACATATTCGCGCCAAATAAATGTAGGTACCATGGTATTATTATAATTACAATAAAATATTAAAATCACACACAGTGAGAAAGGATTTCAGAAAGGATCAACGATAGTGTGAAAGTTTTCAAAATAAGAAATACGAAAATAAAATAAGGGCCGGTAACTGGCTAGTATAACAGCATTTTCATTTAAAAAAAACTGAAACAGTCAGTACTAAGTTTAATTATGCCCTGTCATAAAATCTTGTTTCCAGTTTTCAGTTTCACCTACGGTTTACCACCCCATCATTTACAGCTACCATCTGTTCTATTTTAATGCTTTTAAATACACACAAATATAAATACTGCGATGTATTTGGGGCATCATTCCCGAACGTGGCAACATCGACAGCTTCTCAAGTTACACGCATTACTTTAGAAACTTTACACTGCATTTGTCTGAGCTATGCCCTTACATTTACATATATTTTTAGTAAACCATGAACAGTGTCTTAATGTACTTTTTTCTTAGTCATAATTCTATTTAGATACACAAGTTAACTGAAATCAACCTGTGTTATATTATTTTAGCTTTGGCATAATCAACTTTTTAACATCCATTTTCCTTATTAAGTAACAGCAATAGGTAAAATTATTATGTGGTTAGTATGTTTTTGTATGCCTAAGAATAAATTCTGTATTCCCTAGACCAAAAACTTAGATTCCACTTAGATACCTGCCTATCTACAATTACTTGTCAATCAACCATCAAAATACAACCCCACTTGTTTCTCTCCCACTACGATCCCGAGTCCTTTAAGCGGGGTGTGAAAAAGCATCTCAGTAGGCCTACATAGTATGGGTGCCTATGCTGCATAATCACCATTCGCAATCAGTATAGGATCACCACTCTTAAATTCAGGCAGAGTAGAGTCACTATGGCAGGCATATGTAAAACAAATCCTTAAATCCATAACCTTTCAAACGTAGCTTCCATACTCTGATACATAAAAATTGTGTATACCTAGTTACACGCAATAGCTCCAAGAAACAAATTTAGGTCAGAAAGTCAACACTACGGTAAAAGCCGTTACGAAAACATTTGATGCAATGTATTATTTTAAACGAATTTCCTTAAACAATCATTATGAACGTGTTAGTCATGCATTTAATTAAAGAAGCTTACTCATTTTAACCAGAAGTTAAAAAAATTTAAAAGTACCAATTATTTTGTGAAATGGTCTAGCTTGAGTAGCCACTGAAAACACTGGATCTTTGCGAAAACGTTACAACTAAGATATGTCATGATTAATGCCCAGACGTTTGCAACTAAATTTAATTTGTACATAAATAAACAAGAGTAAATTAAACAGAGCCAAGACACGACGAGACATCTGACACTTTCAGCCATTGTGTTCATTGTGTAATGTTCGATAATTAACGCGTGAAACGGAAAACCGTCACCGGCCGGATACGGAAACGGTGTCGTTTACCTTAATCTGCCTTATTACACCTAATTATAATGAGCTGAAAATTGAGTGGAAAAGTTCAGGGAAATTGACGGTAATAGGTGTTTGAAAGTCCTACGCGGGTCTAAACAGTATCGTCGGCGACTCCATTAGCAGGACAGACTTCATACGTACAAGCTCTCGAAACTTTGGAAATTCTTAAGTTCATTCCACTGGTTTGCGCAGACTGAACTGGCATGTCTAAACCATTTTAAAGTGCATTAAATCTCGTTTGAAGGATGTTCTTATGACATAGGTAAGATATATTTCTTTTTTCTTACCTTTCTTTTGCATCGAATCGACTTGAAACAAATTATAGTTGATATTACTATACTTTACTCTGGAGAAGTCAAAAGTTAACATTTAGAAAACAGTTTAACAACACATCTACATTATTTAAAAAAATAGATGAAGACATCTTACTTTAACTAAGTTTAGTTAAGACCAATTCCAATATTAAACACTATAAAATGGGATCAACACTCAACTAGTATATTAAAAATCTTCTCTTTTTGTTCTTCAGGTAGTTTAAAATTATCATTACATTATACGTTTAGAACGCGACCAAAAGGGTGTATGTTTTTTTTTATTTCTGAATCTAATCATTTATATCTCTATGACATAGAAAAAAAATATAAATAGGCTTGAAATAGTCAAACTAATTTTCAAAGTGAAATTTAAAACACTGACTAAATTTGAGCTATTCACACACCGCCATTTTGCGCGCGCTTTTGACACGGCCAATGACGTCATTGTCATTTCTTGTTTGTTAAATATTCAGTGTTTTAGTTACTTTATACTTATTTCAGTTTTAAATGCTATAAAAATAATGGAAGAAGTAAATTTTTCTCACAATCACCACTAACACAGAATGAATTTCGACGCTGGTAATTTCTATGAAGTGACCATCGACGTCACATTTCGTTTCGACCAATAGTGACGCGTTTTGTAAGTTTGAATTTCTCCTTTAATTTTTAATTTTTATTTAATATTTTCTGGGTTTAAATAATCACAAAATAAAAATATATATTTTAAGTATATTGTAAAGATAATAAAGAATCTAGTAAAAATATTTGAAACAAATTAAAATTTTATGCATATTCCCTATCTATACTAATATATAAAGCTGAAGAGTTTGTTTGTTTGTTTGTTTGTTTGAACACGCTAATCTCAGGAACCGCTGGTCCGATTTGAAAAATTCTTTCAGTGTTAGATAGCCCATTTATCGAGGAAGGCTATAGGCTATATATCATCACGCTAAGACGTACAGGAGCGGAGCAACAATGAAGAATGTTGCAAAAACGGGGGAAAATTATCACGCTACGGGCAATAGGAGACGCAAACGAGGTTGCGTGGGTCGGCTAGTTGTCTATATTGTCCAGTAATCTTTCCCGCTTCTACGCTCATGTACTTACTATACATGGTCAAGGGTTTTAATGATTATTGCCTCCATAAAAGACAAAAACTATTCAACATAAGTACAAGTCCTTTGTGTCTCAGTTACAACGTTCAAACAGATTATGATAAATAGTAAGTAATTGAATGAGAGTAATCCAAAGACAACGGCGCAAGGTGACCCGCACTGATTGAGTTACACGTCGTGTCTGTATTATTGTTATTAATTACTTATTTATTGAGCATTACCCACACTTGTTAAAACAAGTTAGAAGAGGTAGCGACTGTGTTATCATTGACTTAGTAGTAAATTAATGCGAACATCATCGTTGAAATGTTTATAATAGGAACAAACAAGTGTCCAACTCGTATATTTACACGTATATTACAAATCTATACCTTTCTAAGTTACCTGACTTCTACGTATAATAATGTCGTTCTTTACCGTGATGTTTAGTTACTGAATTTTTGTTTCCAAATTGCTATGATTACACTTAAGACGTTCCACCCTTATTGCTGTATTCGACCAATTTTCTTTTCTTGAAATACAAAAAAGAAAATAGAAAACTCCCGCTTAAAGAATAATCTGTGTCGTGGAGATTAACTTTACATATATATATATAAAACGGACACAAAGAATTCCAATACTTAGAATAGTTTTTGGATCACACAATACTGCTGTAGATGTTATTCTCAGTTTACGATACTGCTGTTTGTAGCAGTAAATTAGTAATTTTCATTACCGTGGGAGAGCCACACTTCGGCATGAATGTTTGACCGGAGTGATACCATAGCCAGATGTGAAATAGCGCTTGCGCTGTGTTTCACCGAGTGAGTACGGATGCCGGAGGTCTATACCCCAACCCCTCCACACATCCCTTTCCCCATTCCCCAAAGGTCGGCAACGTACTTGTGACGCCTCTGGTGTTGCGGATGTCCATGGGCGGCGGTAATCGCTTACCATCAGGTGATATGTCTGCTCGTTTGGCCCCTATACATACCATATCATAAAAAATAAAAACAAAATAAGAATAATGGCCTATGTGATATCTATTCTCTTTTCTTATATTTTAACTTCAACTAGCAATATAAGAAAGAAATTGAACAGATGAAATTCGAATTACCATATATATATCGCTCGCTGCTGTGACTTGATCCGGCGTAAGATGAAATTGATATAAATAACATTTTGAAGGTCGCAAGGCTGGTGAGCAGGTCGGCCGTACAACCGCCCGCGTCTATAGCAATCGTAAATCGCACCCGGACATTGCGCTTGCTCGTCTTCACTATGACTAGTACCAGGATTAGCTATGTCATCAATAGCAGTGGGCGTAATAACTTTATTTACACTAAGAGAATGTCCATCCAGTCAATTTAACATACCTTTACATTTCAATTGGATAACACATTACGTTGGTTAAACCGTATTTAAAAGATGAAAAAATAGTGACGAAATAAAGGAAATTTAGACATAAAATATATATTAGTTAGGTTGATAGATATGAGTATTAGATATATAGTTACTTCTGTCCATCGGTTGACGTTTTCAGGGATTTTTCACTAAGCTCGGGTATATTTTTTTAAAGGTTTTAAAAGTAAATGCGTAGATGTTAGTGTTTTAAAAGTACAATCGACGCTTTGTGTCCAAGGGTAAGTTTAAAGCAGGATCGCTGATCACGAGGTCAAATAGACTAATTATGCCTACATTGACCGTAGATAACCTTGAACCTAGATCAAGAGCTCTAGATGCCCTTTAAAGACATTGAATCTGTATAGCTTCTTTATATATCTTGTTATGAATAGTAAGTTCAATCGGGTTTTTTTTTTATGTATGGCCTGCCAAAATAACTATACTCTGCCTGATGGAAAGAATAAGCAAACTCCAAAAGTGGTGGTCACCATACTCATTGCAGATGCAGACAATGCAAGAATGTAGCATGGTGACCCACACCGTGGCGGGCTAGTGATGCTTCTGCATCATTGGGCCTCCGGTCTCGCACTAACCAACGAAACGCGACAGCATGATCGCTGCCATTTTACGTTGATTTTCTGTGCGAGGGTAGTACCGCCCCGGTTGAGCCGGCCCGTTCGTGCTGTAATCACCATGGCTCAACTACCTATAAAAAAAAACTTTATATACAAACCTTCGATTGGGGATTCTAAAATCACATGGTTCGGGTCCTCTTCCACCCGGTTCTTGAATCAAGGTATTTTTTTAGTGGAAGCACCACCTATTCCTGGCTTATGTGCCTCCAGGGAGCCGGAGATGTGAAGGGACTTTCGCCTTCATAAAGTACTAAATTTTGCGAGAAAACAGTTAAAGAATTTTCTAAATCAAGTTACAAAATAATTCAACCATTACTTGAACGTATCTTCCCTTTACATTTCACTCAATCACATTCCCAAAAGATGAAACGATAAACGCCTCACCGATCATAATAATAATCCGACACGTGAATTCACAAACACATTTTCACTTCGGTATCCTCGAGCAACCTTCAATTCGGTGAAATAAAAACAAAAGCTCACAAACATATCTCCCATCTGACGCGAAATTTTACATCGCTCTCTCGAGGATTATCTAAAAGTTTTCGTATCAAAAAGAACTTGGAACATTTATTCTGAAAACGTAAGTACTTTTCTAAACAAAAACCTTATTGCCGTTTCGGACACCGAAGCACGGAGATAAGACTTATCTTATTGGATCTATCGCCCGATGTTCACTTATCGGCATCGCTTCGTAATCAAAGCTCCTAAGGTTGCTGAATAAGCACTTGTGACGTCACGCGACCCTCTTATTGAAGAAAAAACAGAAATATACGCAGCTTGGATGACAGAGTGAATATAAATCAGTTTCTGCCGGTCCTCAGGCGATTTTAAATCGACCTCTTATCGAATTGATTCCGAACTGTTATTAGTTTTTGGGAGGCAGAGTCTAAATCTACACAAAAATTTTGGTGGTAACAAATCGGTATCAGTTTCAAATGTAGAGATTTATTTGTAGTATTGGAATGATAATATGCATACTTTGATTGAGTTTTTGTTTTTGTTTTAAATGTTGCGATGTTGCATTTGCCTTGTTATTTTGCATCCAGAACTTCCCATTGCCAGTTAAAATTAAGATGAGAGCTACTAAAGTCTACTTACTTGTTCTTAGTAACCCTGTCATACTTTTGTAACCGTTGGAGAGTCACACATGGCCAGGCCTGATCTGAATGACGTGACTCCCTTACAAATAAATTTAAGTAATTCTTTCCTTGATTTCCCTTTCAAAGGGGTTCAAAGGTTGGTAACATACTGCTGGCTTTTGGGCAGCAGGTGTTCAGAAAACGAGTCTCTTACCGTCAGGTGAGACGTTAGCTAGTTCACTCCTTAAACTAACAAAAAATCTAAAAGTACTTAAATTCCGTACATACTTTTTGTTATTTTAATGAAATTTAGTTATTTTATTTTATTTAAAGATAAACAGAGTAAACTTCTACAAAACATCTACTAACTATCGCTTCACTTTACGTCGTCATTATCTGTATTACAGAAGTAGTACCGATACAAATCTCATTAAGGCATCTCCTAATGAACAGTTCGATGCGCGATGTATAGTAAACAATAAATTAACGGCTCGCAAAAGTACCAGTAGCAAGTAACACAATACCTTTATTCAATATCTGCAGCTATCTAGCTACCGTTCATGATTCATCGCTGTATCGCGTGCTACTGTGTCAGAATGAAAACTATCTTGAACACTCGAACGTTATGTAAAGGTGTCTTCACAATAAACTAACAACGTGCGATTAAAATTTTCAGATACGCATACTATATACTTAATTCATTTGACAAATACTACGCAAATCCATTGTGCTGCGTTTACGTTACCAAGAAAAGTGGATGTCAAAAGATTTTTGCGTTTCGATTACAATTTTTGTGTTGTTTTTTACTTAATTTAACTACAGTATTCGTAAGCAAGATTATTATAGTTATACAATAGTGCTTAATCATTGCAAAAAGGTCAGTGAACCGTCAGCTGAAAACTGCTTCGCTAGTATTTAGAGCTTTCGTCGTATTTCTGATCTAAGTTAATTAGATGACCATTGTTCGTGTTTTCTATTAAAATTATTATTGTATCATTAAACCATTGATTTGTTACACGCCCGTATGATCAGTCTTAGTGTTGAAAAACTATTTTATAGGAACGTTAGTATTGCATTATCGTCTGTGCGATCTAATCTACGGAGGATACTACGAGCGTTTCCGAAACGTTCACACTTGACAATAGCTGCTAACGGAGAGAAATATATGAGATAAGTAACATGCTTTCTAATACCCAGTGACTGTTTGTATGGGTAATAGAATGACAAGCTATTTAATGCGATGACAACTTTCTCTGATTTTCATCATGGACATAGTTCCTGTTTTGTGCAATTTTCGGTAAACTTACACAACGCTTTCTAGTTTAAAACTAAGCACGAAGACTTTTTTAAATACACACATAATAATCACAGAAACCACGTAAACTCCGAAATGATTATTGAGGGATCTTAATTATTAACAGCGTGGTATACTAGACAATTATTCGAAAAAAGACTGCATAGTCTATTAGTGCAGATTATTACGAGCTTTCTTTTTTTTAAAAGAACCGCTCCCGCATTTGGAACAAATATCTTTGCAAACATACATGAAACGGACACAGAGAACACTTATCGTGGCTTCGGCATGAATGGGCCTCACAGAAAACCGGTGTGAAATAGTGCTTGCGCTGTTTTTTACCGAGTGAGTGAGGATACCAGAGGCCCATAACCTAACCCCTCCCTACATACCTTTCCCCATCCCCCAAAGGCCGGCAACGCACTTGTGACACCTCTGGTGTTACAGCTGTGGTAATCGCTTACCATCAGGTGATAGGTCTGCTCGTTTGCCCCCCATACCATAAATAAAAAAATAACAAAACAACACCGAGGCTCGGGGCAACAATTTGTGGATCACATAAAGTGTTGTACCACATGGGATTTGAACCCACAATACTTGGTGCAGTAGCAAACGGCGTGGCGACCGCTTAAACCGCTAAGCCAACCGAGCAGTCAACTCTATTTAAAGTGATGTGCAGCTGGCGATGTGTATGATGATATAAACAAGGTAAGGAGACCTTTATGTCCAGCAGTGAACTGTTAAAGACTGTTGATGTAATGTGGATGAGGGAGTTGGACTAAAAACAAGGTTAATATTATTTCTGCAAATCTGAAAACGCCTTTCTTAAGCGAATATTCACTTGACTGCAGAAGTCTAGTCCTTGTAAAGTAATATGCTACCGTTAAGTAATGGTTTATTAAGGTTTCGAGAAACATTTAGTCCGGGCCGTGTGAGTACGAGAGCTAGTAAGAGAACTACTGAGTAAATAGAATTACTAGCGAGTCTAAAATTGGGAGGGTTGTCACTTATGTGAATTAGATGACTTATGTCATTTTGAATTAGTTAAATGTAGTGTATATTTAAATTACTTTCAAAATTAATACGCATTAAAAAAATGAATAAAGTATTGCAATGGCTTGATTGTATATACTTACTTGTTAAAAGAAATCTCACCAAAGTTCCCTCAGTTTGCACTGTCTGTCTGAACCCCATAAACTATAAAATTACTTTTTTTTATGTAATAGGCGGGCAAACGAGCGGACGTATCGCCTGATGGTAAGCGATTACCGCCGCCCATGGCACCTGCAAACACCAGAGGCGTCACAAGTGCGTTGCCGGCCTTTGGGGGATAGGGAGGGGAGATAGGGGGAGGGGGTTTGGCTTATGGGCCTCCGGTATCCTCACTCACTCGGTGAAACACAGCGCAAGCACTATTTCACACCGGTTTTCTGTGAGGCCGTGGTATTACTCCGGTTGAGCTGGCCCATTCATGCCGAAACGTGGTTCTCCCACGGTAATAGATTTTATAGAATTAAACCTTAGCAATTGAACCTGAACACATGTGAACGTTTTACATAAATTTTGTGAAAATTAAAAAATGTCCAAGACGTTAGAAATAGGTAACCATACTGATAGGGGGCTTTATACGCTGCATGAATCTTAATACATACTTATTTATCATAAAAATATCTAAGAATAGTTAATATAGTCATGTACTCATACAATTGATCCATAATAACAAATATATAATATTCATACATACTCTGGGACCCAAAACAGACAAAAACTGCACATAATAAATGTAATCATAATAAACTGTACCAAAAACTGTTTTTAGTAGCCATTTGTCACAAACCCACTAACTTTTGCATGCGGCTTGTCCGGCGTTAAACTTATATTTGTGTCTCTCGAGAACAATACATACTTGTGTTTTGGGAAAAAAATATATCGTTGTTTTGAATTTTTAACAAGTAAATTTAACGTAAGAAAGACAAAAAAAACCAAGTCACTTTCACATTCTTAGTTTTAATACTCAACGCTATTTATGTTTAAAAATGCAATATAACTTGGTTCTTAAAATTGCAACACTACAGTTGAAATAAAACACTCAAAATTATTCAGAAAGTATGATATGACAACCCTAAGGTGCGTCCTTCGTAAAGGGCTCCATGAAAGGGCCAGTTTAATAACTCGAAGCTCATTAGTTGGAGAGGCTCTAATGATAAAACGTCCAAACGTTCTGCCTAATTATGGCTCATTCACAGAACGGATCTACTGAACCCGCACGCGTGTCCTTTTATACACGACGAGTCTAGACTCCAGATGTGTATTAGATCTTTTGTGCCCTTTCATTATATATCCATCTGGATTAGTTAGCCTTGAATTCATACTTGATATTTTAAGATCTAAACTCTGTATGTCTTTCTTTCCGTCTGTTTGTCTTTTATACTTTAACGAATAAACTGATGCACAGATTTCAATGAAATTTGGCATGGAAATGCAGGCCATCTCCTGCTCTTTACCGCGATAGCCGACACACAAACGGGTAAAACTGCAGGCAAAAGTACTAGTATTTATATGAAATTAATACATTTTTTTCGTATTTTACACAGATACTGATACATAAAATGTTATTTAATTAATCCAAACAGTAAATGAGGTCATCTGAGGCACTGAGAAAGAAGAGGCGTGAGGTCAGGAAAGAAAGAATGAGACAATATTGTTATTATGTACTTTATTTTATATTACAAACTTCTTGGAACAATAATTAAATAAAAACTTAAAATTAACGTAGCCAGGAAACATAGATAACTAAAACAAAGTCTAATTGCCTATAAGATCGCTTTCATAGAAGATAATGGCTACAAACCTCTAATTAATACAACCATCTAGTTTCATTTCCAATTCAAACACGTTTTCAAACATCAATTATTCAACAAACTTAGGAAAATGACATTTTATCAATACAAAAATATTAATAAAAAATACACCGAGTACAAGTAACCGATGTTATCGAATGATAAATAGTGACAGCACTCTGACTAATGTTCCTTTGACTAATATAAAAAACATCACGAACCTACCATGGAACCTTCAGCAATGTAGAATTAAAACTCTCTATTTACATACATTGCTAGCTTTGTATCAGTACACCCTCATCATTATACGTTAAAACAAAGCATTGTATTCAAAAATCATTAATTGTATACTGTATTAACTGTGCAATCGTATCGATACACAACACCAAGGGATGTCCAGTAGTTCAACATTAAGTTTACGATTATATCGATTTCGTATTCGTCTTTTTATAAAATCTCTACGAGTTTTTATTGATCATCATTTTGTTTCTAAACTGTTACCTGTTTAGAGTGTGTCGTTAAAATTTTATTATATCTTCTAAGGTTATGAAAGTTTCGAAATCGAATGATTATAAACATTGCACGTTAGGACGGCGGCTGGTGCCTATATGATGTCGTAAAATAAACAGTTGGCTCTTGTTATCTCTATACGGGAGCTTAATATTATAATTACAATTAAACTACTTCGAAGATTTTATCTTAATATATTTGAAATTGACTGAATTGTTAGCCACAAACACAGCTATAATATTAATTAACTTATTCAATTTAAGTAGTAATTTTCGATATACCTTCGTTCTATTTATCAGACATTTAAAGTAGGTATTAATGCCTAACTATATCCGATTAATTTTATAACGGGAACGCTTGAATGGATTGATTTTTGTCATAAAGAATGGTATATAAATTTGACATAGAGATGGAGGACAAATTTTTGGGATGTAGAATGAATTATAGGTTAGAATAGTGCATAGGTTACTTTTCATCCTGGAATCATTAATTTACTTTATTTAAATTAATTTTAATAGTATCGTAGCGGTAAACTTATAGTATTATACTTTCGTTAGGCAACTCATTTTTATTGAACACCTAGCTATAGCTATTTTAACTAAATAATAATAATAATAAATATTTCGGACATCTAACACACAACGCCATCTAGTCCCAAACTAAGCAGAGCTTGTATTATGGGTACTAGACAACTGATATTAATACTTATATACTTTTTTTTTGTAAATACATACCTATTATAGATATAAATCACCCAAACTCCGAAACAAATATTTGCAGATCATACAAACATTTGATCCGACCCGGGAATCGAACCCGAGACCTCAAGAACAGCAGTCGCGTACGCTACCACTACGCCACCGAGGCAGTGAATGCAGCAATGGAGGCAGCAATGAAAGGGTTTAAATTGCTTAATTTTTTTTTTTAACCTTTTTACCCAATTTATGTATTATATCGATATTATTTTAGTAAACAAACGTAAAACGTAGTTATTATAAGCTGAGATTACAAGTCAACGTCATTTTATAATCTATATTACAACACGTTAAATGGCCATGTCAACTGTTTTAATATTTTTGAGGAATTTTAACCACAATAAATTTGATTTCTGCCGATCCTCAAGGATATAACCCTCCCCCTGGTGCACTTGGATGAAAATATAACTATTTCAAACACAATTTACCTGAGGTATATTAAAATAAATACATAATTTAAATTCAATAAACAGTCTGGAAAATATAAGACGGTTTTTAATTAGAAATAGTACAAATAGAGGAAAGTTGAGGACTCAATTACAGCTGGTAATATAACGGGTATTAATGAGCAATGAGTCCCTCGAGGCGCACCTCTAATTATCGAGAGTCGGACTCGAATTATTTCAACTAACTTCGCTTAATTATTCTAATCTTAATTTGCATTTATTTATTAACACTAGACAGGAAAGAGACTTGTGGATTGTTAAGCTATATTTAAATTTAAATACTTTTTGAGAAACTTTTGATTTTACCATAGACATAGTCATGAAATAGACAGGGCAGTATTAACCGGTATTTAATTGTGCTGGACTGAACTGGACGCAAATCTATTGAATACTTTAAGCAAATATCGTAGGTTTACGGATCCTCTTGAGTTTTGGCTCCAAAATAGATTCATACTACATAATATTATACATTCGAAAGCATTGTTTGAAAGCAACTCTGCCTCTCAATCTCATTGACTCGGCACCGATTTCAATAAAATTTGGCCTGGAGGCTGACTCTTGAGGAATGACCACACGAACAACTCTTTACCGCAATAACCGACTTACATGCGACCGGAGCTGCGAGCAAAAGCTAATAATACATAGAATAAGTATATAGTTAACTTACTCCTAAAACCGGCCAAGTGCGAGTCGGACTCGCGCAAGAAGTTTTATATTATCTATAAAAACGACAAAAAAAAAACGTTTCTTGTATGAGAGCCCTTAAATATTTATTTTATTCTAGTTTTTAGTATTTTTGTTATAGTGGCAACAGAAATACATCATCATGTCTGAAAATTTCAACTGTCTATCACGGCTTATGATACAGCCTGGTGACAGACGGACGGACAGACAGACGGACAGTGAAGTCTTAGTAAGGGTCCCGTTTCACCTTTTGGGTACGACTCCCTTCGAATTTATAATTATTTTTAATCATTGGGTAAGAGGGCTTATCCAAAAGCAGAATTGAAGTGTCGCAGCTGTACCTGTTAAAAACTGTAAGCCAAGAGAGAGAAATTATGTTTCCTTGTATTATTTGACCGAGAGACTTTTTTTCTAACACAAGGGAATTTACACCTTGAAACTAGGCTATTCACATAATGGGAATTTGCAAAGGGACTTACTTCCACGACTTTCATAATGTTAAATAACTTTCCAACTCAGTACTCTCAAGTGACTACAGTTTGCAGCTATTTTTAAACGATTTAACAAAGTTTCAGAGACTTTTTACATACAAATTTTGCTTTTGTAATAATAATAATTATATACCGTTATAGTAATACATAGTGTGGGTTATGAAATAAATACAAACAAGAAATAAAATAAATATACAGTTAATTACATATATAAATGTAGTAGTGGGACTGTGTGACCAAATTGACAAAACATATAGCAGGTTAAGGGGTATTGAGGTTGTATTGTAGATATAGGTTATAATGGTAACTTACTTGCTTTTACGCTACCAAAGTTATCCTTCATGTCACATGCTGACATACGATTTCTTAAATACATACATCATTATCTCATATTGCAGTCTACTGCTGGATATAAGATTCTGTCAAGAATCAAAGTAACTTCATTGCCAAATTTCATTGAAATCAGACAGAGTTATTTTCGAATTTAGAAGATGTCTTGAACTAATTCCTCTCACTTTCAGTCATGTCAACACCTCTAGCATTGAATTTATAGCGTTCTTGTTTTGTTTCAGGTATTTAGTCGTTTAAAAGATCGTTCGGTGATTCATTTGGTAAGTTACTTACTTGTACATAATTTTTGTGGTTTAAACATAGATACGAACAATTAAATGTGTATGCTAACTTTTAAACTTTTGCGTTCCATGATATATTAACAATTATTGAACGTTAGGCAAATGAGAGGTGTGTAAGGTGTGTAGAATACCTTTTAATAAGTGATTGCGTTAATTCTCGCGAAAATAATCTATACAAATAAATAAAATTGGAGTGTCTGTTTGTAATATTAAAATAACCGCTTTTTACTAAATGCATTTGTATGTATACACGTTACATATAACAAAAATGTAGTTAAAAAAATTTTGTCTGTCTGTCTGTCCGTCTGTCTGTCTATCTGTTTGTTCCGGGTAATCTCTGGAATGGCTAGACCGATTTGGACGAGACTTTCACTGATAGGTAGCTGATGATATAGGGAGTAACTTAGGCAACTTTTTTTAGACTATCATCGCCCCGCGGCTTCACCCGCGGTACGACAATAAGCGCGGGTAATACCGCGGGGTTCAGCTAGTCTATACAAATAAATAAAATTGGAGTGTCTGTTTGTAATATTAAAATAACCGCTTTTTACTTAATGCATATGTATGTATACACGATACACATACCAAAAATGTAGTTAAAAAAATTTTTGTCTGTCTGTCTGTCTGTCTGTCTGTTTGTTCCGGGTAATCTCTGGAACGGCTGAACGGATTTTGACGAGACTTTCACTGGCAGGTAGCTGATGATCCGGGGAGTAACTTAGGCTACTTTTTTTAGACTAACTTTGTCCCGCGGCGTTACTCGCGGTACAACAATAACCGCGGGCAACACCGCGGGGTTCAGCTAGTTGTTAATAATAATTAACAATTATTAGATACATATGTCTTTAATTTTAAATACCGTACTAATTAAAAATCATACACAAGGATACGATGACGGTATTCCACGAACTAATATGAATATTCACATATTCAGATTCAAATAAATCGAAACGAAAGAATATCACAAACACCAGAAACACAATGTTTTTCTACAAAAACTCTAGAAATCATTAATTTATTAATTAATCATATTTATACGAACCTACTTCTTAAATGTGTACTGAAAATTCTGACACTTTAGGTTCACAATTAAATATCATGCCACATCTAAGAATATTACTAAGTCTGTTGTTAACAACCACATTGTCAAAATAAGACCTTCAGCTAGTCATAATAGGGTTTAAATTAAATAGGTCCGATATGAGAAGACGGTATTGTTATCTAGATGTATGTCAGAATTAATTGGTAATCAGTTGATTTGATGTCTCCCAGTGGCCGTTAGCAAGTGCGACCAGCTTCTGCTACTAATTGCATAGCGGTCGCTGTCAAAACGTCCATTTCAACTGTCTAAATGTTTGTAAACAATGTTAGGTTTGTTATACACTGGGAGACTGGCAGCTATTTGTAATTTAAAATACATTTAGTGCACCCCTTTCTATTCATTGCTTTAATTATAAACTTTCTTTTATTGTTGTTTATTTAGGAAAAAATACTAACTTGGTACTACTAGGTTTTTTGGAAAACGATATTTATGAGTTCTCAAATTAAAAAGGGTTTTCCTACTTGCTCTTTTAGAAAGAAAACTAATTTCTACAAAATACAAATATAAGAAATATTTTCATCAGATTTCATTCATCCGGCAATTTCCTGCTTTTTCAAAGTAAATAAATTACGAATATTAGATATTATACATATCTATACAATTAATAAAAAACACAACCAGATCAGACCCCTAACCAAGTTAATATTCTACAAACGTAAACGATAATAGAAAACTAACAAAAACGTATGGGAATATAAATAAATATTTCGGACACTTAACGCGCAACGCCATCTAGTCCCAAGCTAAGCAGAGCTTGTGTTATGGGTACTAGACAACTGATATAAATAAATTTATACTTTTTTTTTGTAAATACATACATGTTATACATAGAAAACACCCAAACTCCGAAACAAATATTTGCAGATCATACAAACATTTGGTCCGACCCGGGAATCGAACCCGAGACCTTAAGCACAGCAGTCGCATACGCTACCACTGCGCCACCGAGGCAGAATCACGACTGTCAACGCTAATTCATGTGTTCAAAACAAAATATTAGCCAACAAGAGAATACAGGCGTTAGCAATTGTAGAAAGACTCTAGAACCTATTATCTAATCGGCTACTATAGCAGTCAAATCCACCATCCCGTTGATTCTCTTTTGACAGCACTATTAAAAATATAATTTACCCATTCGATTAACCAGAAAAAGTTTGATAAACAGTTACATAAAATTTATATACCCTATTTTACCTGGACTGTCATTACCAATCTATTGAACCTCATTCATTAAAATCGGTTCAGCAGTTTAGGCGCTACGAAACGTACACAGACTACCAAAAATGTTACCCTACCCTTTGAATCAGCTTTATCGGATAAAAAACATCATTATCATCATCATCAACAAACATTAATATGGACAAAACTGTGGGTAACAAGCGACACTTCCCTTCTAGAACCTTCTATTTCCATTTTATTTTGCTTATTAATCGGTTCCCAAAGTCACTTCCCACAACATACGTAAACTAACGTAGAATATTAAACAGCAAACATCCATTTCCTTCCTTACATTTCGAACACAAATTTCAACTAATTCTCAACACAAATCCACCCTTTACAACTAAAACTGAACTGACTTAACAGTTAAGCCTATACGTGTAGAATAATCGTATACTCAGTTCTATCAATTATCAAATAGTACCCATATATAAATTGTCTTTTGAGAATATGCAAGCTTTTTAATAAGTGTATTATAGTTTACATATCTATTCAATGTTCTAAAACATTTTTATAGCTACTGTTATATTTGCGAAACTGTAATGTAACAGAACAAATTAAGGGAAGCAGGCGAGGTCAGGACCTGGTTGGGTGACCGCTGGTGTCATTATAACAAGAGCATCTCCGTGATTCGGAGGTCACGTAGCCACAGCGTAGTCTTGCCAGTCCCCAACCCGCACTCGGCCAGCGTGGGGACGTATGGCCTTAACCCTCTCCTGAGAGGAGACCCGAGCGCAACAGTGGGACACTATGGGTTGTTGATGAAATTAAGATTAAATCTGAGATGGAACCTGGCTTCTCAGCAAATACATGAGTGTGCTTTTGATCAGCATTTCTTTTTCCTTTTACACCTTAGAAAACCTCTACACCTCTTTTTCTTTATTTCAGCTATATAAATAGTAAAATCAAATCCATACATTTCTTCAAATCCACTTTGTTTGTTCTTTATCACATCACACTATCACACTTCACACTAATATATAAAGCCGAAAGTTTGTGAGTGTGTATGTTTGTTACTTCTTCACGCAAAAACTACTGTACGGATTTGGATGAAACTTTACAGTAATATAGTTTATACATCAGAATAACACATAAGCCACTATTTGCAATAATCGATATACATGCGGGCGGAGCCGCGGGCAACAGCTAGTACTAATTAAAATTATTATTATCAATAGCAGCTTCTGCAAAACAAATTTGTCGGCATTGTCAAAGTTACAAGACCAATTTGTATAATATATCATGCTATAAGAAAACTAGTTTTAATAACACACTATGGCATACCAAAACCGCCAAAGAGCCTTGTTAAAAACAAACGATTCGATATTGCCAATAAATTATTCCAAATATATATTTTTATAGAGCAAATATATGATCGTTGGTAATTTCACAAGGATTTATAGAACATTTCTCATGCTAGTCGATCTCCAGACGTTTCCTCGTCCATTAGTGTGAGTTATTTGTATCAAAATAGTGCGTTATCGGCGTCGAGGCGCCGACCGACCCGAGATAACACACTTACGACAATAATGTAGGATACCTAATACTCTCTGAGCTAGTTTCGTCTTGAAACATTATTGTGTAGAATAACTTCAACTTGGAATACTTAGACCATTTGTGTTTAAATTTATCAAAAAATATAATATACTAGCTGAACCCCGCGGTGTT
Source organism: Spilosoma lubricipeda (assembly GCA_905220595.1). Taxonomy (NCBI): domain Eukaryota; kingdom Metazoa; phylum Arthropoda; class Insecta; order Lepidoptera; family Erebidae; genus Spilosoma; species Spilosoma lubricipeda. The sequence goes on along the minus strand of HG992290.1, from coordinate 19,231,269 downwards.
GCCGCGGGCTGATGGTAGTCTAAAAAGAGTAGCCTAAGTTACTCCTTATATCATCAGCTACCTATCAGTGAAAGTCCCGTCAAAATCGGTCCAGCCTTTAGTAAAAAGCGGTTATTTTAATATTACAAACCACAGAAACAGACATTTCAATTTTATTTATCTGTATAGATGTATAGATATTTTGAACAGTAGCTTTATGTTAAAACCCAAAAAACAAGTCTATCTATTATATTGTTTAATGTTTTCGTCACTTGATTTGAGCTGCGAGGAACAGGTGTATAGAACGACTGACAGACAGATCGCTATAAAAGTGAGTCAAACATATTTATTAGAACTGAGATTAGGGCTCTGCGCAATATCAACTTAAATAGTTGACACGAGTGAATATTTTTTTTTTATTACCTCTCACTTTTATTGGCGATACAGTAATACGTCTAATAAACTAACTTCACTTTAGGCGTCTGGCCAGTTATCCCCAAAAAGCGGGACAAAACCTGTCCCGCGCGGGTCATTACAATTTTCATTTAAAAAGCTGGACGTCCCTCCAAAACTGGAACGTCTGGCAACGCTGTTCCATACCTTTCTAATTAATATCGAACAAGAATTTATTAAACTGAATGTAATCAAATGCATACCTTCTATTTACCTATAAACCTATAGCCATTAGTTCATCTTCATCGGTTAGTTTTACTCCTAATTGTGGTGGCAAGTCGAAGTGCCAGCGCCGATCACGGGTGGCGTCGTCGGGCTTTTACTCAGCACTCAACTCGTCCAGTCGGTACTTAAACTTCAAGCTATTAGGTCATTAACTAACCTACACTTATTTAGAACAGCAATAACAATAATATTATATCCGCAAACGTTGCGGTTAGCTCTCCAATATTTTATTGACATGTTATGATTCACTTGCCAACGTTTAGTTATAATAATGAGCAAATAACATTAGATATGTATATTTATACATATACATATTTATATATACATTCTAAAATTATAGATTCGAAAGTTATTCTGTTTGTCTGCTTGTAACGCTTTCACGATTGAACAGCTGTACCGATTTTATGAAATTTGGCATAGAGATGTTCCGATTCGTAAGGAAAGACAGACTACTCTTTACCACGATAATAGACATACACACTAGACTCAAGCTAGTATATCACTATTTAGTGACTATTTTTGCATCGATTTGGTCTATTTTACGGTAAATTTCTCTGCTCGTAGTGTATTGCTATAGGTCTATAAGATTCCTCCATTAATATTCTATCCAACACGTAAATAAATACTCAAATGTGACTCATATTTAAAAAAAAAACAATATTTAAAAATAGTCTACCAATGAGAATAAAAAAGACTCTGCTTATGATAAGTTAAAAAATTTATTTAAAGTCACATAATTGTGAGTTACGCATTCCCTTTGATATATTTCTATTTAAAATTATTTACAAAATAATTAAATTTTTTAATCACCGTAATCCCGTAAAAAACACGATATTTTAACTTTCAGGTGCTTGCGTTCGTTACGTATTTATATACAAAGATCATAAAAGTAAAGTAATCAAAATAAGAAAACAATCTCAAAATAAAATTTTACGACCGTGCCATCCTTTTTTGCCCTCGTGTGCACTTCAGTTGGCAACATTAAACCTTGATTTGCCAACAATAATAAATAAAGTGACATTACGACTTTAAATACATTATAAATCACACCTTTACGACTCATTCACGAACATAATAGATTATTTGCAAAAGGAAAAGGAAGTGGTCCCAAATGCGTGCCCTGCGAGACACCACAACTTGTGACGCCTAAATAAATACGAATGCGTTTTGTTGGATTGTGAGAATTGATATTTATGTTTGAAAAAATGGCGTCCCGCGGTGGGACAGCTGCTTGGAGCCTGGGGATAATGGAGGCCTTTTAAAAATTATGTTTTGTAGTCAAACGACGGACACGAACCGAAGCCATAAAGAATACGTTTAGGAATTTATATAATAACAATTATTTGTGTAATTTAATCGGTAGGGATAATGTTTCAATATCTGATATTGAGTAAGGAATTTTGGTTCCGTTGCTTTTTAATAATACCTAACAGTCAAAAAGTTTTGTTTTCGGCCCGGCTCTAAATTGATATAACAACACATAAATGTTTCCTTTATTGTTATTAAGAGATAAAAATGAAAAGCAGACTCCAAAAGGCTCCAAAAAATATATTTTAATACTATATTTTTATATATAGTATTAAACTTATTATTAAATAAATAGCTAGCGCTTGTAGCGTGCTAGCGAGCTATTATAACCGCATAACATTTTTGAATTGCAATACTAACGTTTTAAACACAGTGGAAAGTAATCTTGAATTGTCTATATTATACGATATAATATAAGTCTTCAACGAATACATAAAATAATTTAAAAACGATTTTAATGTTCTCTTAACATGTAACCGCCTTCAAATCGTAGACCCATAAATGGCATCTTTGTCTCAACTTAATTTTCATTAACAAATATCACCATATCATTTCTGTTAACAGCAGTCTGCCACGGCCTGTTTAATTTTGATAACGTCAAATGTATATTTTAATAATCTACTGTTTTACTTCCTTACAGATCCAAAGCGGTTCATCTTTAAACTGCGTATAAAAATATTGTAAGTATCTTATATCTTATAATTATTTATAATGAATGTTTGTTTAATGACCAAAAGCATCTTATTTTACGTTTTTCTCGTCGGTTTCATTTCTCAGTTTATAGATTTCATTAATAAAAGTTGTTTCGATGTAAACTTAATTTACTTTGGCTATTATACTGAATTTACGTGTAAAAATCACTATGGCAATTGAAAATATATATTAAATAACCATAAACTAAATGAAATTACTATTGCATAGACGCAATGAATGTCCGTTTTGGTTTTATGTGTAAAATCATTATGACTATTGATAATATCTACTAAAAAGGTATAAAGTAACTAAATAATATTACTGAAAATAGAAATAAAATTCTTGGAACGCTTGTGTCAGAGACGTGCATAAACTTTTATTAATGTTTGATGTTGGAACATTACAGGTATTTAATTTTCATTTCTACAAACTATACTATTAATGTCATCAAGCGTCTAATTGCGACATCTTGTAAGTTCCATAATTAGTTCCATGTTTGGTTCTATATTTATCTACTTTTAAATATTTAGACCAGATGAACTGTTACTAAACAACTCGTTTATTTCATCATTCACATTAAATTCTGTTAAAAGTAACACTATAAAGTAATCTCATTATCTTGTCTGTACCACAGTCCGTACTATTTAACGACAACAAGCCTTTGATTCCCGCTAATAAATTCACCTCGTTATGGCTCTACCTACGTCACGTCATTTGCATGCAAATTAATACCGGCAAAACTAATAGACTCACCTACTATGAATTTACATCGTCCAACTTTATTTCAATACTAGTTTTCACATTACCTTCTATTAAATTATATTTTAGTATTCTTATTTCAATAGAAGTTATATTTTTACTTCTAAATTCAACATGCCGCCATTTATTATTGACAATATAATAAATTTAAAATGTATTACCATATTTATTAACAACGGTGGCTTTGAGTGCATATTTCTCAACTGATTACATACATATCGCTATTTTATAAAAGTCGTTTTAAAGACGATCGATTCCAAGCACAGGCAGCAAAGGTACGTGCCTATTTAATCAATACAACCTTCCACCAAGGTCTTGCTCACAAGATGAATTGAATGAGTCAAGTGTAGGAGCTTCAGGTATTAACGATTCTATCGAAGCTCTCAGTTTGGTAAATTTATTATATCCCGTTTATGTTGTTGTAATACCTTCTCTACCTGACTACGGAGTTAAATTGATTTAGTGATTTGTTTGTTTTACCGACAAAGTTTAATAAAACCTTTTTTTGTTTATTGATTAAGAATGAAGATGCGTCACGTACTTTAACTTCTTCTAATTTGAATAAATAAATAAAATTTCGATGAAATTAATTACTGAAATTAAATTACTACACATATTTTGTATCATATACATATTTATATTAATATATAATACAGCTAAAGAGTTTTGGTATGATTTCTGTTTCAACGCGCTAATCTATACAACTGTCAGTCAGATTAGACCGTTAAACAGAGTATAATAATGGAAGGCTTCATGTCTTTTTCCCAAACTAACTTGGGGGGGTTCAAATACCCTTACCTAAATGTTTCTACACTATTCATAAAGGGATTTAGACATTTTATGTTATCTTGAAACACTTCCTCACCTCCCCTGTAACCCTGTATCGAACTTTTTATTAATTAAAGTATTTATAAAGAAACATTATAAGTAATTTACCTAAGCGAACTAGGTGCTCTACGAATGATCCCTACGTACTAAAATGGTAGGTAAAACTTGTCTGATACTAAACAACTACATTAAAATTCAAATCCCTGGTCTTTGATAAATAGATAGAAACTAGCTCTAATATAGAGTTGAATTACGATAGTACGTTAACTAATCATAGCATGAATTTAAAATTTTAAACAACAATAAAAATTTAAATTCTTTTTTAACCAATAAAACATAAACAAACCCTAAACCTCTTCAGAGATCCCAACTTGTCACACGGACATGACATAGACAAAATAAAGTCAAGAATCAACTCCCACATCCATGTCTGATATCTTCCGATTATATTGAATGCGTCGGCAAAGTAAACACTGAATACTTTGGAAAAAGGGGTGGCGTCACTAAACGCATGACGAATGTAAAAGAACAACAAAAACAAACGACAGCATTTCGTTGTCTATGGAAGGATGCGGGCAGACATTATATTTAATTTTGGTAAAATATTAATGGCTCTGACGATAATATTTGATATTATCTCTTAATCCTTTTATTTTTAGAAAGAATTTGTACTATTTCATGGTTATTTTTAGTTTATTGTTGGTTATGTTTTTAAAAGATATATCTATAATGTTGTTATGGGTTTAAATTTTGTAGTGACAGTTTTATACTCAAATACGTAAAGCATTTAATTAAGTTAGAAAAACGATTGGCTACGAAAATTATTTAACTTTCTAGAAACTCAAAATACGAAACAGTAGCAGTGACAATGACAATCGATTTCTGAAGGGGACGCGAGCGCAGTGTTTGTTATAGAAATAGTCTATGGTACGCCACCGCCACCCACCAGCGTACGCGCAAATGAACAATGAGATGAAAAGATAAAACAGTATTGCTCATGACTCACTTACAAAACAGACCAAAAAAATTGACTTACCTTAATGTGTAAAAGAAAGTTTAAAATGCTCAGTATGATTTCATTGAAGATTCAATTTTATATTTCTAAGTAAATTCAATACCAACATAATTTAATACATCCTTATCTAAGATTAATAGATATCCCATTTAAAATTCATAATAAGCCGATCAAATATCAGATGTCTTCAATTAAAAAAACACACAAGTCGTATATCAAACAGCTCTAATCACCGACGAGGCGTTGTTACGACCATTCAACTATTTATAATTTTTAATCTATAATGAAATCTGCATGCATAATGTGCGTCATAAAAACGGTGAGGTGAGACCGAGGCTGCGCGAGCGCACCCGTGTGCCCACGCGCACCTATTGTACCCACCCACACCGCGTCATAACGATACCACAATAAATAAACAGCCACCAAACACACTCACCCTTACACAACCGTATTCTCAAAATGGAATTTGATGGCAAATATAAAATTGTTGGGTTATACGTGACAATTTTATATTTCTCTTGTTATGTGATGGATTTACAACTTTATAACCATAGTGATAAAGTTCAACTTAAATGTATAGACGAAGTTTGCTCGTAATGTAAACTAAAAGGAACAGACACCATTCACGTCCTGTCTCGGCCATACATAAATATCGTGTTAAATAAATCATCGGTGACATGTTTTGTGACGTTTGTATTTTTAGCTGTTCGATTGTAAATTGTTAGTGTTGTGTTTATTTTATTAAAACAACAAAAAACACAACCTCTTTGGGACAGATGCTTTGACTGTGTCATCTAAATAACTAATTAAAGAACAAATGTTTAAATTACTTCATTAGTTCTAATGATGTAGTTGTTATATTTTTGGTTTTATTAGAAATTCTGATTAAAAATATATTCCTGAAAACTTTATTAAATAACTTAAAAGAAAGTTGATATCAAGCATTGTCATCCGGTCAATCTAAATATCAATTCGCTGGGAGATCTTTAATTAATGACAGATTATTTTTCTCTTGTCTTTATTGACATCACTTCGTCAATATCCTATTTCACCTAGATAATTCAGAAGACCTTATAGTAATTCTGCATCTCAGTCAGTCTTGAGCTTAACTCTTATTAAACCTAGTCGATCTTCTTCGTCTCATTTGGTACTGTTTGCTTAGGTATTTTCTTAGAGAATTTTATTACAATGCCCGTTTGGAGTTGTGATCATCTCGCATCAGCTCCAGGATTTCCTAACTTTATTACCTAATCAATAGGCGCTTGCTTTAGCAGTAAGTGAAATCATTGTGACGAAAAATTTCCTATTATAAGTATAAACACGCAATTTATATGTGATCCGTATTAAAAAAAATGGTAGTGCCAAACAGGTTAAATTTGAATCAGTGGTCATGTTTATGCCTCTGCTGTTCAAAGACTTATATTTCTTACAAACAATCTGATACCAATATGAACAAACAAACAACGATTAAAGGTGGGAGTGCTATTACTTCTAGATAAGTCATAAATATAATTTAAAATCTCTACCTATTATTGAAATCCTAATCGCTCAATAAACTTAGCTACTAATTAGCTAATTTTACTGCGGCAATCAAATCTGGACACGCAGTTAAGCTAAAATTACCACCGTACGCATGCATACTCATAAACTCTGCCCACGACTCTACGACCAATCGTAAAATGGATTTAAGCTAACCAACCGCAGAGTGACCGTTCCGCCTGCCATACGGCACCGCGCCGCCAGTTTTTGCTCCAAGTTTTTAGACTACCCTCGCCTTTTTACATTTCTGAATTGTACCGCTAAGCTTTCTTTATTTTATTTGTTCTTTATTTCCGTTTCAGTATTACTCTGTCTGAAACAAGTGGTTTTCGTTTGGTATCTTATAAAATGGACACGTATTGGGGGTTAGCTGTTTAATAGCAGTGTTAACAATAAGTAAGTTTTATGTTTGGTAATTTTGAAGGCAAAGCATTTGTGAGACAGGATTTATAGCAAGACTACGAATTACCTTAAAGTAACTTGAAGTCAGTTTAAATTTGATATATATTATTACTGCATAGTACATTACCCATAGACGCAATGCCCTATTGATATTCAAATTAAACTCAGCTTTATGCAATATTTTAAAACACAATAAGCACACTACTACATTAATTTCATTTGCATGAACATATATAATTAATATTTCCCTGACATCAAATAAAAAAATGACAAACTCCTAATGCCTAATAATTTATTTTCTAATTTCCGATATTTTCAGCTCCTTAAAATAAAACACATTTGAAAACAAATATTATTTGTCCGTATTTTAAAACTACCTACGCCATAGCAACGTACACTTTGGCGTGTTCGCAGTCGTCGGCGAGATGGAGACACGCGATAATGGATGCAAAACCGGATTGATAGTGCTAGCTAGTGCTGCCCCGTGACGTTTATTGCCATCCGGGGCAAGAGTTATGGCGCGCTGGCGACAAAACTTCGCCTCCAAACTATTTATTGGCACCACTCCAGCGCTCTGGAAGGAAGCGACGACTCCGCACATCTTAATTCATTCATTGCTGAGCTAAAAAACATCATATTTTTCCGATAATGGCAGATGTTGCCCGTCATAAATAATTGTATGCAAAATACAGATAACAACTTGACTCTTATTCGCTGTATTTCTTAGAACGGATCTTTTTATGGAATGCAGTTATATTTTATTGCGTTATATTTTTTCTTGTATTAATGTTTAAGTATTTCCATAAATTTATTGGTTTACAAATGAAATGATTTCTCTTGCTCGTATAATTTTTTTTATCTCCGTGATCGCTGTGAAACTGGTAGGATTATCTAAATCATTAAAGTACTGTCTAAGTTATTTAAACAACCGTTAATATCGAAATTAAAAGCTAAACTTGCTAATTTATCTATTAAATAGTTCTATTTACTTTTTATTAACGTGTGTCTCTACTTTATAATATTTTTTGTAAAATCGTTTTCTATATTAATTTCTTGAAGTAGACAAGAACTATGTATATCTGTAACTAGCTGAACCCCGCGGTGTTACCCGCGGTTATGGATGTACCGCGAGTAACGCCGTGGGACAATGTTTATTTAAAAAAAGTTGCCCAAGTTGAGCTCTGAAGCTAGCTAGCGGTTCCAGAGATTACCTAGAACAAACAGACAGAGACAAACAGACAGACAGAGACGAAAAATTTCATTTTTGGTATATGTACCGTGTATACATACGCATTGAGTAAAAAGCAGTTATTTTAATATTAAAAACAGACACTCCAATTTTATTTATTTGTATAGATATACAGTGAATTTGATCAAAAAACCACATGATCCCTAATTAACCATAACTTCGTACACTACTTTATTTATTTTTTTGGACAAAAAATCTAAGTTTTGACAACCTCACTAGACAATTATACTTAAAATAATATACAATGGTACTTGAATTCAAAACCAAACAAAGATTTCTCAAAAATTCATCACAAAAAAAAAATCTGCGTCCCTTGTTGTGTAAACATCCGTTGGGTGAATCGGAACGCATTCGCGGGGGTCGTCTTTTTTCCAGTTTGGCGGGAAGATTTATGGGCAGTGACAAAGTCAATTTCATGGCACAACGCGGCTGCGATATGGCACGCCTCAGATGCCTTTATGATGGAATTTGGCATGGGCTTTTACTGTAATTGTCGTAAAGTAAACATTTTACCTGCCAATTTGATGAATCGCCGCAGTCATTGTCAAGAGAAGCTTTGTCCGCTTAACAATTCAATTTCTGGAAGCTTTTACTGAGATAAACAGAAATGACAGGTTTTGTGTTTAATTTTTGTGACAACTTTTTTGATAAGAAGATTGCTACAGTATAAACATTAAACTGGCATGTAAAATCTGAACGAAACATGTTTAAAAATATTTCTTAGATTTTGTTTTGTAGTGATTTTTTTTTCTTAATGGGAAAAGGGGGCAAAAGACTGATGTATCGCCTGATGGTAAGCGATAACCGCCGTCCATGGACACCCGCGCCACACCAGAGGCGTCACAAGTGCGTTGCCGATCTTTATGCACATATATCTATACTAATATGTATTATAAAGCTGAAGAGTTTGTTTGTTCCAACGCGCTAATCTCAGAAACTAATGGTCCGATTTGAAAAATTCCTTCAATGTTAGATAGCACATTTATCGAGGAAGGCTATAGGATATATATATATATATCATCACGCTAAGACCTACAGGAGCGGAGCACCAATGAAGAATGTTACAAAAACGGGGAAAAATTATCACGCTACGGCAATAGGAGACGCAAACGAGGTTGCGTGGGTCGGCTAATAGTGAATATACTAGTAACGAACGTTTTGAAATAATTCAAACCGTTGAAACATATTTAAATCTCTTCATATAGAAATAATTTTCCGTTCCGTACTAACTGTAACATACACTATTCATTAAACTATAATTTATCTATACCTGTTCTATTATACATTATTTACATAAAGAAATATATTTAACATGTTTTGATAATAAAAAGACATCTAAACGACTAAACGGATTTTCTACTGCTGCCATATTGATTGCTTTGACAATTTTATCGTCTAAACTGTTACGCATGGATGACAAACCGTATAAGACTTTTTTTTATTCGAATTCCAAACACGTGACGGTGTCTACTTGGCTGTTAATAGATATGGCTATAAATTGTTCTATAAACTCTTGGAGCTTATATTAATAAGTATAAGCAACTTGCTTAAAATAAATTTAATTAACACTATTCATATGTATTTAATTAAATATTAAGTTCGATTGAATTGAAACTTTTTTAATAGTAGATCCAATGGGATTTCCATTGGATGTACTATTAAAAAAAGTTTAGTGTAATTTTAAAATATAATCTGAATTAAATTGTCAAATGTAATATAATTCACTGAATTCTGTAGTTTTAAATACTCTGAAGTTGATATGAATAAGTTGACAGCGATTTTATTTTGTTATTTTTAGTCAATGTCAGTTTTTTTTTTTTATTATGGACCTGCCAATATGACTCTACTCTGCCTGATGTAAGGCATAAGCAAAATCCAAGAGTGGTGGTCACCATAATCATTAGTACTGCAGACAATACAACAATGCTGCATGGTGCATGGCACCCACACCATGGCGGCCTAATGCTACTTCTGTATCACGGTACCTCTGGTTATGACTAATAAGTATCTCTTTTGAAAAATTGGCTTTCCAGTCTTCACAAAAGATGGGGACTAACAATACAATTAGAACTTGCCTTTAATAAAAAAAAACTACATTTCGAAAGACCTGTCTCTGATTGTAGCATTTTTAAATGAGACGTTTTTATTAGTCAACTTAAAAACTAACCATGGGTACTTTTCGAAAAAAACTCAAAGCAGTCTTGAAATAGATCGGATGATTTTATTAGTTTTTGAAGTTTCGTCTGCAGTAGTGGTTGTTATGAGTCGAGGTGTGATGAAATTCCACTATAATTTATTCGTTCGTGATGCTAATGACTAATGCGATATCGTTGACTAAAGTCAGCACATGAGACATCCTTCTATTAGTAATTAATATGTCACCGTCGAGCGCTCACGGAACTACAGTTCACAGAAATGCACCAACAGAACTAATATTATCACTACAAATATCTCACGTTCTCGCCACAGATTCTAAGAATAATAAGCTTTTTTCGTCACCGAAAATCCTGACACTTTTATCCGCTCTAACATTTTCATTCGTCCCTGCTTATTACGTTTTTAAATATCAAGTTACATAGCACACCTGTTGGCGACAAGAAGCTCTTTTTACCTACTTATTATAATATATTGTATGACGAATGTTGCATTATTTTAAGAACGATCATAAGCGCCATACTTGTACGTTCGCGGTGTTCCCCATCAATTTCATTCGTAATGACAAAATGCGTTGATAGTGACAGGTCGGTGTGCTCGACGCACGGCGCCTGACACGAGGCGTGGCGGCCTAACGAGCTGTGGCCCTCGTCTGGAAAAAAAACCAGCGTCTTATTCAAGATATTTGTCGACGCTCGCAATGTTTTCGTTCCAATTAATGTATCGAGAGCGCACGAACTGAACGTAATCAATTTTGAATCTGTCACGAAGTCGACTACACGTTCGGGACAACAGAATCGATGATAGATTAAGTGAATGAATCCGTTTTTATAGCTAAATTATTTAAATTTAGTTCACGTTTCCTTTTTAGCTTCTTTCTTTTGATTATCTTTGACTGACGTATTCTTCTCTCAGTCATGGTAAATGTACGTGACGGAAAATTCTTATAAAAAAAATAATCAATTTTCAAACTCACAAGTTTTCATCGCAGAGATTTTAGTGTATGAGATACTTATACGGTATACCTAAACTAATAAAGCAGCTTACGTTGATCATCGTTCAAGATAGCAGACATTTGTAATATGAAAATCTTCGATCAAATGCATGCGTAAGTTATCAAATTTTAGACGTAAGATGTCGTCTCTTATAACACGACACTCGATCTTGTCGATGCGATCTCACTCGTTACCCAGTGAACGATTCTACAAACGCCATTATTGCCCCCTTCTGACAGCCAGCACTTTATACAAGTCGCCAAGCGTAGGTGGTCCCCTATCTCGGACACTCGTGGACTCAACTTCCTAAGTCAACATTTCTCGCTGTGCTTTTGTTGTCACTTCACTATTGTCCTTCAGAAACAGACGGAATAGACCTCCAACGTTCGCCACCGTCGACGTTTCAATAAAAATATCCTTCATAATTAAAATCGATCGTAAAGTACTCACATAAAGTTTTGTTTTTGCCATCATATTTCGTTTGTTGCTTTTACGAGTCATCATACCGATTCATGTGTGTTTACGAAATAAGTTGGTTGTGTGTGGCCTCATATTCTTACAAATCCATTTGCAGAATCTTCGGGTTTCCAAGTTATATTGTTTGCAATATGAAACCTTTTTCGCGCCGTATTTGAATTTATTCCGTGCGTTTAGTGTCTGCACTGGGAATCCTGCCCACGCATTGTTTATATCACACAAATTTATGTCGCTATAAACTTGAATACTTAATACTGAACGAAACGTTTTATGTTATCTGTTAATGAAAACATTTTGTGCTTTGTGTAGAAGTTGGAGATTTGTGAAATGTAATGAGTCACTTCTTGCAATGAATACAAAACTGTTTTTGATAAAATTTATTGTCTGTTAAATTGCAAGTCTGTTAAGAATAAGAAATAAGAAAGCAAGAGAAAAGAAAGAAAGAATTTGACACACACTTCACTGATATTATGTTTAACATCTCCAGCTAAACTAAATACTTGTGTTCAAGAGTATTTTTATTAGTATTAAAGTAGTAAGTAAGTATTTTAGTATCAAATGTTAGCCATTAGGCTACAGCTGCTTCAAAACTGGATATCTGTCTATCTATGAAAATTACGTCTTTTAGTCTATAACAGTAACTCTTTTAAAGATTTATATCGTTATCGTACTTATTTTTTCTGTACAAGGTTAAATTGAGATTTGTACCACGAGAGGAAACACAAGGTTGAAAGCAGTGTAGGGTCTTAACCAAAGTTCAAACGTTTCTAATATTTAGAAATATTAACGTGCTGGTTAATATGTATGGGCAAATAGTAACCAGCACGATCTATGTGATATTACTGCCTAAAAAGAAACCGATGTAAAACAATTCTTGTATTGCTAGTCACTGATTCATACACAATGAATGAAAAACACTTCCATCTCTTGAATAGCAGTCCGTAGGTAGCGGTAGTCACTTACCATGAGGAGACCCCTCAGCTCATTTGCTCCCCTATTATATAAAAGAAGAAGAAAGAAAAGAATACCCAATAAACGCATTACATCTATCTCAAACACAATACGTCTAGACTAGCCTTTCTCCTAAAGACACTTGTTTCTGTTATTTATGCCTATTAACGCATTCACAAATATCTTCCTCAAGCTAATACCCTTTTAATATCCTCTACAAAGTTTTGCATAAATCCACGAATGCTTAACATACTTTAACATAAAAAACGCATTATTTACCTACGGGTACCCTACAGATCGCAAACCATCAGCCGCACACCTCACGTAGGCTGTCCCCCATAGCATACAAATTATCACAACAGTGAATAATTCTATTGTTGTATGCATTATCGATAACCAATCTTCCTGGGCTCCTATAAACAAGTCAAGATAAACAAATGCAGGTACTGACAACGAATAGGGTAGCTCAAAGTTATGCTGGTTAGTTTGGGTAGTGGATAAGTACACGTTCATCTGTATTTTACGGTAAACGTTTAGTAAAGAGAAAATGAATGAAAGAGACGAGTGCTGTTGTGAATAACTGTGTTCTATTATACCTGTTATCATTTGTTTTGTGGTACACTTGGCAAATGAATAGCCGGGTCATCTGATTTATTTGACTACTTACCACGATCTAGGAGTTTTCTACAAATGAGCTGTCACCTTCGGAAAGCTCCAATATCCCCCAGCCTATAGGAAGAGGAAGACTTGAGGATACGGTACAAACTTCAGTAACCACACTCTTAAGGTGAATAGCAGTTAAAGAGTTTTTTCCCCAGTCGTGTTCACACATATGTATGTGACATATGGTGATTAAAATTCTTCTTATAACGGATTTGATAGCTGACCGCTACGTCAGGTTTTTACACTCTTGATCAAGGTTTATTGTTGGAAACAAAGATAGTTGTGTATCCTTGAAATAAACACCTGAACACAAATACAATTTTTTATTGACAATTTTACAGTTATCCCTCTTTTTGTAATCAATCATATTTAATGTGATGTAATATGCCACGGTTACTTAACATTGTAATAAAAAACTCATTCGGTGTAAATCAAAGGCGTCGTGATAATGGAGATTTACAGCCTTGAATGAAATGTGTTTGTAAATTGTTGCCATTCCCAAACCTGTTGTTAAATTTTCCATACATGAGACTCTCTCCTTACTATTACATCTATACTAATATATTATAAATTCGAAAGTAACTCGGTCTATCTGTTTGTTACGCTTTCACGACTAATCTTAACATTAGTAAGGACTATCTAAAGACACAAAGCTTTACGAGTACTAATCCTACTAATATTATAAACGCTAAAGTTTGTAAGTTTGTAAGTATGGATGGATTGATGGATGTTTGTTGCCCATTCACACAAGAACTACTGAACGGATTTGGATGAAACTTTACAGTAATATAGCTTATACATCAGAATAACACCTAGGCTACTATTTGTTGCGACAACATACACGCGGGCGGAGCCGCGGGCAACAACTAGTATTCAATAATCTATTTTCCTTTATTTGAAAGCAAACCTTAGGTTTTTAAATAATTTATTGATTGTACCTGGATGCAGAGCTTTGTTCAGTGTTTTAATATTTGGTAAATGTTCTAAAAATCTCTATATTAGAATAAAAACCTGCATACAACATTTTATGAAAATCTTTTGAACAGTTTCCGGCATCCAGATAGAGATCTACAAGAATTGATCGTTTATAGGTAGATTACATACTACGAACAGTTGAAACAAGTACAATTTTAACAAAAATAAAACTGACTTCAAGGTTCTCGGGACTCGATTTCTCTTGGATGCCATCATCAGATCTTAGTGTCCTTATCCTGGTACCACGTTGGGATATCTCCTTTCCTTTAAAAAAAGAACCATTAAAATCGGTTCATAAGCGACGAAGTTATCCGTAAACACATATAAAAAAAAAAGTTTACGGTTGAATTGAGAAACCTCCTCCTTTTTTTAAATCGGTTAATAAAATTAATTTTAAATTCAACAATAACAATATAACAAAACCAATATTAACTTGTGGTCTACCAATATTTTGGTTCATTTTACTTCCAACTTGTATAACACACAGTTACCAATGAGAGCTATGCGCTGAACAAACTCCGGGAGCTGAGCAGACGGGCTTGTTTGTCCACCGGCCATTTGCTCACTCGCTCATATCAACTGATTAAACAAATATGTACATATTACTCGACACATTTGAAATTTTACCTCCAATGTTGCTCTAAAGTAAATGGAGAAAGGAGACAGAATTTATGAGAGCATATGTCTTGTTGACACATTTTCGTCGGTTGATATAAATTGTTTGCAGTTCGAAGTATTCTTCTAGTTCTAACTTATATTATAAATGGTTACGTTACTTTATTTATTTCTTTGCTTTTAGTTTTACGTCTGCTTAAGCGATAGTCATGAATTCTACCAACTTTAATTCGGTTGTAATTTTTTAGTTAAAATAATAAAATAATAATATATAAATATAAAATATATAAAATAAAAATATAAAATATTTTTTAGTAAAAAATAGTTTTTTTGTTTGAGAGGGTAAACTTTCCATTTGATTTTATTCTAATTAAAAATTCAATTACGGTGAAAAGTAAAGAATGTAGGGTACAATATTAATAATTTATATATATAGGTAAAATTGAAGTCATTGATAGTTTTTTGATTATGTACACAACTTGTAAGAAACGGATATGTATAAGGTAAGTCGTCGGTAAATGGTCCTCCAATAACAGTTCTATTACTGAAAAGAAAGATAGAAAGTATGTTTATTAGTCACACAGAACAAAACAGTGCGATTTCGTCAAATTATTTTTACTAGTGGGAGAGCCACGCTTCGGCTTCAAAGGGCTGGTTCCACCGGAGTGATACGACGGCCTCACAGAAAACCGGTCTGAAACAGCGCATGCGCTGTGTTTCACTGTGTGAGTGAGGATACCAGAGGTGAGGATTGCCAAGGAGAGGGGATAGCGGAAGTGTATGGGACACTTCTACTATCCTCCTCCCCTTGGCAAAACACTTGTGACGCCTCTGGTGTTGCGGGTGTCCATGGGCGGCGGTAATTGCTTACCATCAGGCGATACGTCTGCTCGTTAGCCACCTATTACATAAAAAAAAACATTACATGTACCTACATACATACAATAAAAATAAAAGAATGCAAATAAAAAGTATTCAACTCGATTAAACTATTTAAAATACATACAAAACAAACAATATTACAAAGCAACAAAAAATAAATGAGAAACAAATAAAAATGATAAGGTTCTATGACTAAAAGCCACAGCTCAAAATATACTGAAGTCCCGAAATTAACTACAGCGCAAACAAATGAGAAAATCGTATCGATTACAAGTGTTTTTCTCTATCATTAGCAATAAATGCTCAGAGGTATAAAGACAGGTAGAGATATATACTATGTTTTGTCCGTGACATACTTTTAGTTTCCTCAATCCTCAAAACCAACTATTCATTAGTATAATGTTGGCAACAGATACGATCACTTAATAGATATAGCTACTAAACACAAGTCCGCTAAGCTCTCGGATTAAATCAGTGCGAATTATCGAGCTTGTTCACTAATTACGTCACACACCCGGGCAGCTCAATTTCGCAGTTAACACGCTGGCGATGTCCATTAGCTATGACGCTCCGTGGCTATGACTGAGATAGATACAATAATAGTAATGTGTAATAGACAATGATATTAAATTATAGAATAAATTTCTACTTGATTCATCATCTTATTATGATAATAAGATGATGAATCAAGTAGAACACATTGCGTCAATCCTGAGTGAAATCTATACTAATATATAAAGCTGAAGAGTTTGTTTGTTTGTTTGTTTGAATACGCTAATCTCAGGAACCGCTGGTCCGATTTGAAAAATTCTTTCAGTGTTAGATAGCCCATTTATAGAGGAAGGCTTTAGGATATATATTATCACGCTTAGACTAATAGGAGAGGAGCAACAATGAAAAATGTTTCAAAAACGGGGGAAAATTATCACGTGACGGGCAATAGGAGACGCAAACGAGGTTGCGTGGGTCTGCTAGTCGTACAAAAAGTACAAAGTTGATGATAATGAATAATAATGACACCTTATAAAGAAGGAAATTAATCACAAAACAGAACCTGTTTAATTTGTATATATATATATATATATTCAAAGTTTTAATTTCTTATTTTATATTGTAAAATAAACTTTCAAAGTACAAAGTACGTTTGTTTTAATTTCTTATTTTATATTGTAAAATAAACTATAAAATAAAAAATAAACACCAGGTACTACATATTTTATGAAGCAAATCTTTTGCACTGTACAGAAAAGTTATTATACCTTACAATTGACAGTAGGTATTTACCGATTTTCTCATCTAAGAAAATATGTGCAACAAACCAAATATTGTCATCGTTTATTGCACCAAACGTTGGAATAACAGAAATCGCACATAGCCCCAAAATATCAGCCTAGAAAAATGCACACGGGTGACTTTTCCAATTTTCAAATTAATCTGTTCGCAGCGATCGTTTGCATGGTCGATCAGCCGGAATTTAAGTGCGACCGGTGTGCATCACAAATCGCCCGGCTAAATCGACACACGCGCGACTAAGCGTGGCACACTCATTGCCCTAGCAAGCGGATTTAGATATATTTGAATGGAGATGTATCTATATGGCACATTTAATCTATACTTACTAATATATAAAGCTTAAGAGTTTGTTTGTTTGTTTGAATACGCTAATCTCAGGATCCGCTGGTCCGATTTGAAAAATTCTTTAGGTGTTGGGTAGTCCATTTATCGAGGAAGGCTATAGGATATATATCATCACGCTACTACTAATAGGAGCGGAGCAACAATGAAGAATGTTTCAAAAACGGGGGAAAATTGTCACGCGACGGGCAATATAAGGCGCAAACGAGGTTGCATGGGTCAGCTAGTACTTTATAATGGTAGAATCAGTAAAAAACAAATCGGTAACATTACTTCTGCCTAATGGAAAGCATGAGCAGAATCCAGGAGTAGTGGTCACCATATTTATTGTGAATGCAGACAATGCCGCAATGCGCTATGGTGACCCACACTATGGAGGCCTATTGAGACGCTTCTGCAACATTGCAACATCCGCATTACATACTCGATGGACACCAATGAAAGAACTGCTTACCACCAGTTCTCTGTGAGCCGTGGTATACCTCTGGTCAAACTGTACTATATGTGCTGAAGCAAGGATCTCCCTTGTAAGAGAAACTGTACAGTACCTCCATCTATACAAATAAATGAAATTGGAGTGTCTGTTTGTAATATTCAAATAACCGCTTTGCATATGTGTGTATACACTGTACATATACCAAAAATGTATTTTTAAAATTTTTGTCTCTCTGTCTGTCTGCCTGTTTGTTCCGAATAATCTCTGGAACGGCTGGACAGATTTTAACGGGACTTTCACTGGCAGGAAGCTGATGATCCAGGGAGTAACTTAGGCTACTTTTTTTAGACTAACATTGCCCCGCGGCGTTACTCGCGGTACGACGATAACCGCGGGTAATACCGCGGGGTTCAGCTAGTTACTTTATAAATAACGAACGTTAAATGTTGAGATTTTATTCTTTCCATTGAAAGAAACAATGTGATACTCACGGCACACAAATAATGAACATTGTGGTTATATATTTTACACTCATCAGTAGCAAAACTTTCATAATGAACTCATTTTGTTACTTAGATGGCGCTAAGATATGGTGGATCAACCCATATGGAAGTCGCCACAAGTACACGTAAGGACGCTAACTTAATAACGACATTTTCTAAGCTCTACAACTTCAGCCGCTCATTAAATATTTAATCCTTGTAACTTACAATATAAATCAAACTGACATACATCTACTTCCTGTTCTCATGTCAGTACAGATAATCGCGAAAAAACATCGAATATCTATTCCGAATACGTATCGATACATCGATAAATACTTACGAGTCCCACCACCGTCCAGTGCGACGGCTGTTGCATAATTCATGGGGTGGTCAGCTGAGATACAACGCTATATTGCAAGAGTTTTGGGTACGAATTAAAAATTTAGTAGCAAAAGTTGGAAATTTTGAGAGAGAGAACCTTTTGACACTAAAATAGGGGACTAGAAAGTGGAGTTTTGTGTGCCGTGGGCTTTGTGTGGGTGGGCTTGGAAACTGCCTCGTATCTGATTTGCATGTATAGTGGGTTACGTCACGTATTTGTTTGTGAATTGAACGGTACTTGTTCTTGTGAACGGAGAAATCTGGTGTAATAATTATGGCAGGCTGGACTCTACATACGAATTACCAGATTCATTCATTTGACGGACCTGTTCGTCTAATAGATGGAAACCTAACTAGTTAAGTAACAGCTGAGCTAAAGTTAGGATTGGATTTTCATCCCAGACGAACTATACTTATCTATCTATACTAGTATATAAAGCTGAAGAGTTTGTTTGTTTGAACACGCTAATTTCAGGAACCGCAGGTCCGATTTGAAAAATTATTTCAGTGTTAGATAGCCCATTTATCGAGGAAGGCTATAGGGTATATATCATCACGCTACTACTAATAGGAGCGGAGCAACAATGAAGAATGTTTCAAAAACGGGGGAAAGTTTCACGCTACGGGCAATATAAGGCGCAAACGAGGTTGCGTGGGTCAGCTAGTACTAGTATATAAAGCTGAAGAGTTTGTTTGTTTGTTTGAACACGCTAATCTCAGGAACCGTTGGTCCGATTTGAAAAATTATTTCAGTGTTAGATAGTCCGTTTATCGAGGAAGGCTATAGGCCATATATCATCACGCTAAGACCTACAGGAGCGGAGCACCAATGGAGAGTGTTTAAAAAACGGGCGCAAATTATCACGCTACGGGCAATAGGAGACGCTATCGATGTTGCGTGGGTCTGTTAGTGTAAGTATACACGACAACATCAGACACTCAGTGTATACATCGAATGTCTGCGTGTGTACACTGCCGCGACACTTAGTTTCAGATGTAGTGACGGTGTCGCCGCCGCGACGCCGTAGAGATAGGACGTGCGCGCTTTCTGACACAAGTGTCGCTAATTTGGAACCTGTGCGAAATGCTCCGCGGAGGAAATAAAATCTTTGATTTTATTTTATGAAACGTTGGCAAAACTATGGCAAATCTAGTAAAGAAATCAGCAGCAGTAGAAAGTTAGGCCGAACAATTTACTATACTTATGTATAAATAGAAAATTGCATTACTTACGAACACTAAATTGCAGTGAGTGTCAGATATCTTGATTCATATAGACGGCAAATACACTTGAACCGGTACACTAGATGTCTACACCAAAAGTTGCTTACCGTGAGGACGCTATATCAAACTAGTGTCGATTTCTATCAAGTGTCTGAGTCCTCGTGTATACTAGCCTTAACGATCACTCTGCAAACTAGACAAGCTTTAATAAAGTAAAATTTCTTGTAATCTCGAGATTATCTTTAATCGTCCCTTACTTTCATCCTGTTTAAATTTCCCCTTAATGTACTATTAACACCCCATTCGATGGAATTCCAAGCAATCGAGTGAGACCAATAAACGGCGCATTAAATATTCAGTCGATCGTTTCGTATAATATGGGGACGTGTTAGGTTATCTAATTTGAACGTTTATTTGCAACAATAAAACCAGGTGCACACCGTACACTCAGTACGCAGTTGTCAAATTTGACTCTTTTGTTGAACTAGGCAGTGCATAGTTCGGAAACCAGTTCACTTCAGTAGATATATTGTTATGTACAAATTACACCCAAATAGATAATGCTTTTCACACTATGATTTGTCCATTGCTCATTATAAATTACTAAAAAAAATCGCATTGAATTTTTGCCATATTTAAAACCATTTTGCCATTTTAAACATTGTCTTCATTCAATACTTCGATCTACAATTTCTAAATCTACTATAAATTGCAATAAAATTCTTTACAATATCTTTCTTTAAAACATATTGGAATTGGTGTTCCAGTTTAATCATTGTACATATATTTAAATTTATTTTACATTTAAATCTTGCTTTAAAAATGTATTCGAAACAGAACTAAATTTAGTTATATTTGCGTGAACTAGTGAGTGAGCAAGTTCTTGAGCGAAGTGTGTGTACCAAGCCTTATGGGTCAAACATTATGCAAAATAAGTGTATAGTATGAATACTGAATTATTTATTAGTAAGGTTTTTAGCGTTCGATTATAGAATATTTATTTATTAAGTGATTTATTACAGCTCAAAGCGATCGTGTTTAAGAATGTCAAATTGTCTTTACACAGGCTGCTACGGAAGGTTGTAGACAGATTTTAAGGTCGTATAAGTGCTATACTCGTAAATAACATAACCGCTAACAATTTTCGAACCAAGCTAATTAATGAAAAAGACAAAATCCCATATACGATTTTGATTTTCAAATTTAATTTAATTAAAGATAAATCTAAAAACTCGACAAACACCAATATCCATCTAGCTTAGGTCCACTTTCGCTTAAGTTTAGGCTAAAGATTGAGTTACAGAAATATATATTATATACCTACATAACCTCCAAAAACATAAGTCTCCTGGCGCAGATGAATAATTAATTTTCAATCCCGTTTTTTTTTGAAACGGCAGAACTTGAAAATCGAATGGAAAGGAGATTCATCAGGAGTGAAGGTTGTCTTATATAATAGTATTGATATTCAACACTAAGAATGGCATTTCCAATATTAATTATTATGGCAGTCATAATTTTCTTTAAAATTCTTCGCTTTTAAGCTAAACTTAAAATGGTGTTACCTCAATGTAACAATATTTACAACCTGTTACACTTTGTATGTAAATAGCATTATTATATTATCATGTATTGTTTATCTTCTCAATTCAAAATATGTTACATAATATATTAAGTCATAAATTTACTAAATAAAATCATGAATTAGAAAAATAAGAAAAGAAGTAGGTACATATTTTATGATCTGAATAGATAAAAATAGTATAAAATATATATTAATATATATTTAATCTGAGATAGGATATTTATAATCTGAGATAGGATATTTATAATCTCCCAATCACTACCGCATGGTAATCCGAACCCCTATTAAACTAACTCTACAGAAAAATGTTTTGGTATTGAATTATAAAGTTATTCCGTTGGGTGTCGCCACTATCGTGAGGCTGCGATGATCACAAGCTTTTGGGTTTACCAGGAGATCGACAGACGGTCCCTTTTAAATATTACTCTCTAATTGTAGTTTGAAAAAATACGTATTTTGTTTCAAGAAATATTGTATGTGTTAACATTTTAGTTTGAAAGCGAATTAGAAATTCTTCTTACTATTTGAATTATTAGTTTTTGTTCTTACCATGTTATTAGAAATAGGCACGTACTGAAGTAATAGGGAATGAACAGGACTTTTTTATTTCTTAATCTAATTATTTATATCTCTATAACATAGAAAAAAAATATATAAGGACCTGTGAAGAATTTCTGAAGTAAACAGTTAAGATATAAATATTTATTCATTTTTTGATTAATACTAACTGATTTTGGTTTATCCTACCTGAAAGATTTGATTTCGCTCTTTATGGGAGAAAAAATAATTCAGGTCTGAAAGGAATAAAAGTTTTTAAATGTTAATAATGTACTAAATCGTTGCAGTACATAGCTTATCTACAAACATTAAAAAGAAATAAAAACAGAGCAATTAACCTCCATGCTATGAACTTTGGAGATAATATTGATAACACAAGTTATTACCTCTACAAGACATACAAATAAGTCATATTTTTTTATTATCTTTAATAACATATACCTACCTACATTGATGATTGAAGAAGTTTAATTCGTAATATTTTCTTACGGCCAGGATAAATTTCTAAGGCGGGAATTGTAATTTAAAAAAATCTTACGATTGGATTTTGCGAAAAAATCAAAGGATTAAAAAAACATTCATCCAAAGGTTATTTTCTTAAGAGACTAGGTGACAACAGTTTAGTGTCAGGGATAAATCCTAAAAAAAGGAGGTTAAGATTAGTTTTTTTTTTGACTCGTTCAGCTTCTCGGCCCGTTACCAGTTCACTGAGGACATCATTTCCTTATAAATAGGGGTTAAAATATCTTATAATAATAATAATAATAATAATAAATGTTTCGGACATCTAAACACAGAACGCCATCTAGTCCCAAGATAAGCAGAGCTTGTGTTATGGGGTACTAGACAACTGATACAAATACATATATACTTTTTTTTTTTTTGTAAATACATACATATTATAGATAGAAAGGATTATTATGGAAAGGAGGAAAGGGTCATCCCTAACACAGTTATAACAAACGCAGGCTTATTGATCCTATTCGTTTTAAATCAAAATCTGCGTGTTTTTAACTATATAAATACCGACCGGGCCAGCTCGAGCGGAGTGATACCACGGCCAAAATAGCGATTGTGCTGCGTTTCCCCGAGTGAGTGAGGATACCGGAGGTCCATACCCCAACCCCTCCCTACATCCCTTTCCCCATCCCCCAAAGGCCGGCAACTCACTTGTAACTCTGCTTCTGGGTGTGCCAAACTTCTCTGTGTACATCTGTTTTGTAAATTTTGATTTACAAATGATTATATTTTTTGCATTCTCAAGAGCCTAAACAGCTTGATGCATGTTATCTCGTGAGATACCCCAAAGTTTCGTAGAAAAAAATTACAACTAGTAACATTTAAATAATCACTATGAATAGAATTCTACTTAAGTATCAGCATCTCGTACTTAACTAGCGGTCGAGCTGAGCTAAATATTGAGAACCAGGAGTCAAGTTACTAGTATAATAAAGTAGTATCGAATCTGGAGATACTCGATTGCACAAGTCTGATACCCACTACTTACCCACTACGTTACCACCGCCCTCGACCATCATAATTAGAAACGACCATTTTTATTAGTGTCAAAAACTAGTCGTATAAATCGGCAATAAAATTTCGTTAGATCTATACCGAAGCACAGTTAAAACGATTATAAATATTTTTATTTTCTTTCAAATTAAACTTTGACACCAATCTCCGAAACATTTTTAATCAAATTAACATAAAACGGTTTAACATATTTCTTAAATTTTTATACCAAAGCCTTTGATCTAGTCTTCCAACAACAAACTTCCAAGGGAAGATTTAAACGTATGTAGTATAGATCCCACCACGAGAATCTTAGTCAAACCGAGAGACAGCTGTTCTTCAGCACAAAAGGACCACATCGATTTGAGCCAAATGATGCAGAAGCTTCTTACAAGGCCGCCATAGTCTGGGTTGCCATTTTGCATTGTTGCATTGTCTGCATTCGCAATGAGTATGGTGACTACTCTTCGATTCTGCTTATGTTTTCAGGCAGAGTAAAGTCATTTTAACAGGTCAGCCAAACATGAAAATTGTACCCTCCCAATAAATCGGTGTTATTAAGTTCTCACATTCCTTTTCACCGAGTGAGTGAGGTTCATCAATCAACGTCAACAACCTTTAGCAGTTCCACTACTGAACATAAACCTCTCTATAGAAAGGACATTTTGGTATTACCACGTACAGCAGACGGTTTGGTACAGGGATAGTTTCAAGCTTTCTTCCCCTTGTAGTGATGTGATCCTGCGTAGTTTGCTGCCTCAGGAGGGGCGACAGTCTGTATTCTTAATTCGTGGTGAATTTTGTGAGACTACTTCAGCTCAAATACTTCCCCGTTTCAAAAAAATCTAGGGCTAACAATAATCACACATTAGGGATTCTTTTTTTTTTTACATTATTTACAATTCGAAGTTCATCACTGATCACGATCATTTATTGTCCGTGGTGCAGCTGAGTAAGTACACCTGGGTTGGGTGGACCTCGGGAATTTATTTTTTTCCCATGGTTCACTTGAATGTTCACATGTTGATCACATGCAATACGACAGCATAGCAAGGATTTAAAAGAGTATAGAAAATGCAATGCAGAAATGTGAAAAAAATCCTTCAAAGATCTTGTATAGTAATATAGTGAGTGAGCTTACGGAGACAAAATACCTCCGATTGCTTTTTAAAAAATTGAAAAAATGAAAAATTAATGGCATAAAGATATATTAGGGGGGACTTATTATAGATAATAACTATACGTAGATCAGATATGCCTACAAGTCGCAGTTCATCATAGAACACGACACCTGATGGTAAGTATGGTAACCCGAACCCTTTCATATCATGTTCAGAGTATCACATTGCATGTAGGCGCGAGAAATTAAACGCACTATCATCGTAAAATGTAATTAATGCTCTCTGTGAAATATAAGTTACTTTTCGTTGGAACAACACCTTGGTTCCTCTCCCGCTGGGAGAAGAACCGCTTGACACCTCACGGCACGGAGGCGATACGATTTTAGTAGTATTCACTTAAGGCTATTAAAGGTTTCCACAGCAACAGTGAGTACAAAATACCTCAATAGCGCTGGTTAAGATACAATTATTCATTCTAAAAGTGATAAAAAATTAAGGAGAAGTATATTTAATATACATATAAACGTTAACTAATAAACACAACATTAATAAACATCAACCTACAAAGCGTAAAACCTCAAATCTATAAATTATACCAATTAAAGTCGTACCGTGTAAAACTTGTACATAACTTACGATATAATTGTGTAAATAAATAAATTAAATTATATCCGCGGAGCCGAGTCGTTCGGCTGTTAAATAATTCAATTTTGTTCACACAAATATGTTTTAGTGACGAACGTTTATTTGTGTCAGTGTGTTTGTGACGAACTTAAATGTGTTTGAGCACCTGCGCCCGCGCATTTGCTCGTGTGAACTCTTGATTGCGGGACGCGATAGCTGGTTTGACCACACAGCGTCTTGTGAATCATATCGTTTTGTTTTTAACGACATTGCATACATTAAGAAAGGTTAATTGAACGTCAGTTTTGAAAGATTTATATCAACAAAAGAATTCTCTTTCGGTGTAGAGTTTAATGGTAATTAATATTAATGTCGTAGCATTTAATTGTCTCCTACACGATATTAGGAGAGTGCCAGAAATTAGGAATGCTGCTACTTTTTACCCGACTATGACGAAGCTAAAAGGAAGGGTAATCGTTTTGGCAGTCTATGTACGTTTGTATTTTACACCCTAGCGCCTTATCTACTGAACCGATTACTGATATAGGCTATATACATTTTGTTAAAAGTTATTACATAGTCTGGTTTTACTTTTTTAAACTTTTTCTTGTTAATTTAATACAATGCTTAATGAGAATTAGAGACGAAACATTGCGTAGGCCTCTAGTGGCACTTACGCGTTAATGCCATTAGCGCACTAGATATTTCAGTGTGGGCCTGAAGCCCAGAATTATCTTACTTTATTTCAGTAGATACACTAAAGACTACAAGAAGTCTAAGTAAGGTTTTACCTTGAAAAGCTATATATATTTAATACGACATATGATAAAAGCTTCCAGGCGAGAGGAAAATATTAAAACAGATGTTTTTAGCTTATTTTCTAGTTCATACATTTGCATACACTTACACAAAAAACACTTGTAAATAATTTTCATATGTATTATATTTATCGTTTAACTATATCTATACTCTATACTAATATATAAAGCTGAAGAGTTTATCTGTTTGTTTGAAATCGGTCCAGCAGTTCCTGAGATTACTCAGGAACTGCTGTACCAATTTGAAAAATTATTTCAGTGTTGCATAGTACATTTATCGAGGAAGGCTATATATCATCACGCTAAGACCAATAGGAGCGGAGCAACAATGGAGAATGTTTCAAACACGGGGTAAAATTATCACGCTACGGGCAATAGGAGACGCAAACGAGGTTGCGTGGGTCATCTAGTCTACTATAAAAAGTATTTTGTTAATGTAAAAAGAAAAAAAAGAAAATTTAACTTTGAAAAGACTGCATGGATGGCCTTGTGATTCAAGTGCTCACCTTGCAATGCAACAGTCTTGATTCTGAGTGTACTTTGTGTCTAGTGATGCCCAAATCCAAGGCCAAGACAAGTCTTGGTCTTGGGCAAGAGTCTTGCAATTACCTATTACCCTATTGCTATTTATTAAACGTCACTTTATATCTTAAAATCAATGAAGACACGTCTTAACAGTGCTGTTATGTTGTTCTAAGATATAAAGAAACGTTTAATAAATATCAATAGGCTAATAAATAATTGCGAGACTTGCGAGACTCTTGCGCAAGACCAAGTCCAAGACTGGTCTTTTTCTTGCATTAGGGCAACACTATTTGTGTCCGTTTCATGTATGGTTATGATTGTAAAGTCTTTGGCGACACAAAATAAATCTGTAACAGTCGTTTTAGTATTCGGTGAGGGAAAAGACGTTCAATTTCAACACTTGAAATACCCGAAACTATGAATCAGATATCAATAAATTTTATAGAATGTTACATAAAAACTACAACTGGCAGTCTTTCTGGCATGATAAATATATTTGCTAAGAGTCTAGAGGCGCACTTGTGGCTTAAATAAGAAGGTCTGCCACTAGGTATTCGTTCAAGAATGTGGTGATTTCAATTATTCCGAGTACTTAGTAATATGTAATTACTTATGCAAAATACGTCCTTTGGTTAGATGCGAGGGCTGAAGGTACTTAGAACTATTTAATAAATACCTATGTCTGTTTATCCACTACAGTTGTACTCATATATCGATATAACAACAGCTTCTAGTTTAACTGATCTATACAAATAAGAAAATTGAAGTGTCTATTTGTATTTCCAAATTACAGCTTTTCTCTAAATGCATTTGAAAATAAATACGGTACTTCAACAAAACCTATTTTTTTTGTCTATTTGTCTGTTTGTTCCAGCTAATCGCTGGAACTTCTGGACCGATTGTGACGAGACTTATTTTGGCAGATAGCTGAAGATATAAGGAGTAACGTTAGACTACTTTTTTAGATTAGCTTCGCTTAGCGGCATGTTTTTTGTAGTAAAAGTATCTACAACAACAACTGTGGGTCTCAACTAGTTTTAAATGGAATTCTAACTGAAGAGACCTAAAGGTTTTTGGAACAGTTACATTCTCTCTATGGTCGGTTATGTCTAAGAGTCATAGTCAAGATTACGTCTAAAACAAATGATCCCAGTCCATCGCGTCTCTCTCTTTTACTTGATCGATCCATCTTCTTGTTGTTCACCGCCCGATATTTTACCTTTATTTCCTCAACCACATTCAACAATCATTATCATCTATAGTCTTTATTTTGGACATAGGGCTCTCCTCAAAAAAGAGATATCTGCCTGCTATGCTGACCAGTTGTGTTGGTATAAGGTTTGCTTCACGTTTTCCTTTTCTTTGCAGTGCTGTTTTGCTTCTCTACTCTGCATGGAAAGCATGAGCAGAATCCAAGATGGTGGTCACCATACTCATTGCGAATGCATACAATGCAGCATGGTGACCCACACCATGGCGGCCTAGTGATAATTCTGCATCATTGGGCCTCCGGTCTCACACTCACCAACGAAACACGACACCACAAAAGTTCACCCACCGTCATAAGTAGTCATAGTAGACTAAAAAAACAATTAAAAACTAGAAGAACAAACCTTATATTTAATAATAACTAGTAGCCTATAAATCATACAAATGTCTTCATTCAAAAATGTTTCTTTTTTTAAATGACAGTTGCAATTATACTGGTATTCATAAGATAGTACATAACCAATAAAGTTTTCTAATAAATCAAGAGCCAGGGGGCCACATCGCAAATCGTGAGCAATCGCAATGTATCAACCGCCCACCTAGTGCATACCTATTGTTTATAATTGCGAACACGCGACTCTTGCGCATTCCACAAGCTTACTAGTTAGTCTCAAGTTACTGATTATAATTATTATACAGTTGTGGTAGCTGTATTATAGTAATCCTAGAAAAGTAGATTATTTGGAAAAACTTGTAGTATTGTCGGAATTTTGAGCTTAACTTCAAAACCAATAAATAAATGAATAATGACTAAATTGAAAAACCGAGGATCGGATCAAGTGACGTGCAATAGAAAAGCCCTATGTCCATTGGACTGCAATAGGCTGATGATAATGATGAAGTTGAGAACTTCCTCATCTGTTTGATACTGGTTGAAATTAACGCGATCACTTATTAAAAGGTATTACATACCTCTGATTTGCCTGACGTTTCGACCAGGTTGCACTGGCCGTGGTCACAGGCTGACTGTGTGTGGTCAGCCTGTGACTAGTGTGGTGGAAACGGGATTACCGTAAAAATAATTGTTAATATATCATGGAACGCGAAAGTTTAAAAGTTAGTATACCGTTCAATACATTTAAATAAATAAAATTAATAAATAAATAATAATAAAATAAAATATTTCGGACATCTAACACACAACGCCATCTAGTCCCAAGCTAAGCAGAGCTTGTGTTATGGGTACTAGACAACTGATACAAATACATATATACTTTTTTATGGTAAATACATACATATTATATATAGAAAACACCCAAACTCCGAAACAATTATTTGTAGGCCATACAAACATTTGGTCCGACCCGGGAATCGAACCTAAGACCTCAGGATCAGCAGTCGCACACGACAACCGCGAGACCAACGAGGCAGTTTAAGAATATGAGAGCAGTGAATAGTGAATCTCTTTTGTATGAAATCGAATCAAATGAAGCTGAAAACATGTTGCCTTTCTATTTGTGCTCTTTTAGGAGCTAAAACTTTATATCTCTCTAGAGAAAATTATATCAAAAAACACACCTTAAACATTTTCAAGCTCTCTTCTGTATCTTATTTTGTTTATTATTGGTATCTGACAGCTTATATGGTGACGGAACCAGGAGAACAATAGTGAAATTCTTAGGAAAACACTAGTAAGCTCCTCAAGTTTGTGTGTATTTGATTCGTTGAGCAATGCGACAATCTGAACTTAGTAACAACAACCTGACAATGGAACCATGAGATGAATTGGTGGAAGAAGGAGGTGTTTGTTCTCATTTTTTTTTTAATTTTTTCTAAATTCTAATTTATTAAGTGTATAACAAGCCCACATTAACCAAAAATACTCTATATTTTTATTGCAATAGAGATCCTATATATAGTCGAAACGCTCTTGTTAACTACCTACACAATGACATTTAATGGCCAATTAAATGTTATGAAAATTGCTCCTTAAATACAATAGTTTATTAGTTTAACGCAAACAATAAAATAAACCATTTATACACGGTGTGGGCAGTTGGAAAAAAGCTTTATTGTTTTGGCATATAAACTAGTAATGTCAATAAGAGAATTCGATGATTTGGGTATGTCTTTAGAGTGTTTATGTTCTGATGATGTTGTACGAGTCATTTCAGCCACAGCAGCCAGTCTCAACCGAGACCTATCAATTACGCAGGAGATATTATAGTGCACAAGTGTGTGCGCAAACACAGGTGCGCTCTCTGTTCCCTCAATCTCACAATCCGATGGGATGGTTATCCGACCGGGGAGAGATGAGGGGAAAGATTTCAGTCCTAAGTATTGTATAGTGGAACAAGTTTTAGAGCTCAGAAGGTTATTTTATAAAGATATTCAGTTAATTTGCCCTTTATTACGTCGTACTCGCTTAACAACCTCGTAATTTAGATAGTAATAAAAATATACTTAGTACATAATTTGAAATCCTCCTTATGCATACTTAATATTATAAATTCGGATGTAATCCTGTATGTTAGGCTTGCACGGCTAAACCGCAGCACTAGTTTCAATGAAATTTGGTATGAAGATACTTTGATTCTTGGTGAAAGACATACGCTACTTTTACCGCGATAACAAACATACACGCTGTTAATCTTTAGAACGGCGTGACCGATTTTGACTAGACTTTCACTGGCAGATAGCTTATAATATAAGGAGTAACTTAGGCTACTTTTATTTTATACTATCTTCGCCCTCAGTGCTACACGCAGTTGTTGTTATAAAGATACAAGAACAACCGCGATAGGCAGCTAGTATACATATAAAAACATAAACAGAAACAACAGTCGTGACTTATACGATATTTAGAACATTACAATTTGTAATTAATTCACTGGGCAAGACGACATTTTAAACACGAACTTGTTTTATAAACATAGAACACCGATCTAATTAATCTAGCATATATTAACTATAAACTGCATCGCTGGACCTCCCAGGTTGTTGCTCAATTGACATTTTAACATTTGTTACGATTAAGACTTCTGATAGTGCTGATATTTGCATAGTCAAGTTTTTTGAAATGAGCACTTTTTAGTAAGAGAAAATCTTATGAGTTGTGTCACCGCGTCACCGGCATGCTGACGTCACAAAACTTCTTTGGCCGCGTTGAGCACTTTTTGATAGGGGAAAATCTTGTGTGCGCATCACCAACACGTTTGATGTTGATCATTTTAATAAAACATTATGAAAATTCAAATTTAACACCTAACGTTCTAAGTTATAAGTTTTCATTTCTATCGGCAATTTTTTTTATGTATAAAATTCATATATTTTCAGAAACTGAAATCTACTTTAGATGACATCTAGTAAGCGCTTAATAAATGTATTAAAATATTCAAATGTAGATAACCGCTTCCTATTCTTTGGGATCTTATTATTTGTTAAATAAATAAATTTAATTTAATAATAACTTTACACATCTCACATACGGCTGTGTATTATTAGTTATTATGTGTGTATGAAAACCCAACTACACTTTCGGCTCGGAATCGAGCCCGAGACCTCTTGATCGGCAGTCGCGTACGCTAACCGCTAGTCCCGTTAGACCAAAGAGGCAGTCGAGAACACTAAGAACTACATACACTAGCATATATTACTTAATCACAAAGTAAACAACTGTTCAATGCATGTCTGTATACCATACATCAATCATGTTAATAAAAGCATCTAGTAAATAATATATCCGTACAGCATGGCTACAAATTGTCAGTATAGGGTCAGTGGGCGTAGTTGCGAAATGACCGGCAGCGTATAGGGCACTCATGCGCACGCCGCGATTAGCGCCCCTATACGTGTATCCTTAGGGCTGTTACTGCACAGTTTTTAGTTGTTTTTAATATAAGAAATAGCAACGTGATTGCTTAAAGCGATCTTTGCATTTTTGTAACTCTAGAAGAGAGTGCAGTTTCACGTCAAAAAATGGCTTTGCAGAATTGATATTTCTACTAGCAGTTTCAACTTATATTGATTATTATTATTTTGATATTAACTATGTGTGTAATGATTATTATATATATTATATTGATTATTATAGAGATTACTTTTATAGCTTTACTCTTTCTATTACTGCTAAATGGTTTAACTATTTAATTAGAATTTAAGTCCAGCTCATAACAAGAATTAAATTTGTTCCATGATCAGTTTTTTTTCTAACACTTCTAGACTCAAGCCTTCCATAGTTTCACTATAATTAAAGAACTTATGTCGTTTTGATTACAATTTCACATCGTCATGATTTCATTAATTAAGAATCAGTAGATAGATGTTTGTAAAGATGATTGTTATTAAAACAAAATATACAAAGAGATTAAAACCCAGATATAAATCGTTTAAATAATAGATTCCATATGTAAATACTAACCTAAGCAAACGATGTATTAATTTTGAATATGCTGATTTGGAATTTATTTATACACTTTGTTGTAATCCAACACTCAGATTGGTATTATTCCAAAATGGTATTAAAACTGATGAATAAATGTGATGTACTAATTGTTACATTGGCTTTAATTGCAAAATGGCTACGTTAGTTAAGTTAATCGTATTTGCATTTGACATGGAATTAATATGAACAAACTATGAGATGAGTGAGTGTTAAAACGATATAATCCGATTACAGAATACACAAAGAGATAATAAATTTTAATTTTATGCATTTTCGTAGTACTTACTGCAATGTTTCAGAATAAGGATAAATTTACAGTGCAGTCCTACCGATACTTATGTATTTTTGGATACTGTTACAGAAACCGGCGAATGATGACTGTGCGTGCTATTTTGATGTATTATTTGGAGGTAAAAACGAAGCAACAAAATTTGAGACTTATTTGAACTGGAAACCAAATTTCTAAACAGGCATTTACTAAAGATTAACTATATATATCAGATTGCCAACGTAAAATATAGTACTGATGTACCTAATTTTCTGAAGTTGAAGGTCCTGCTATTGATTTGGTTTCGTTCTTAAACGTAGCTGAATTTTTTTTCTTTTAAATTGAGATCATGTCTGATGAAGACAAATACACTTGTGAAAGTCTCTCACTTGTGAGAGAGTGAATCAGATATTCTATAGGATTTTTTTTTTCCTAACACACCTAAGCCATGTGATGATATGAGATAAGCAATCAATTCTTGACAGATTACTGGATGTTTCCAGTAACATACAACACACGTGCTTATATATGAGATAAACTATTATAGCCAAACAAAAAATAATAATCGCACAATAGTTTTATTTCTACTGAATTTAGTTAACACTGATCTAAAAACATATAATATACCTAAGGTGCTTGTGACAGCCCTGAAAGCATTCGTAAGCGCAACTGGTTCAAGGTAGCCTCGGAAGAATGCGGCCCGTGTACCCACAAACGCTAATTTGCACAGAACGTTGCCTTACACGATCTGAACTGGTATTGCCATATAAATTAGAATATCGTAACGTTCGTAATAGAGATCATATAATGATTTATTGAAGTTGTTATTATCTTAACTAAAGGCTAAGATTATTGAACCAACCACCTACAAGTTGTACTAAATTAAACAGATTAGCTTTGCCTTAATGATATTAAATAAGTAGAACAGTTATATTTTAATATTTTACAACATTATGTTTTCTTGAAATCTATACCGCTGGAATATCATCGTCCTTTTAGAAAAAAGTTTTCTTATACATTTTATTATTTGAACGACCACATCGATGCCATGTTACACTCAAAAATAATTAAAATAGTTTTACCAGACTGTGTTGTTTGCGGTTGGATTTTGACTTCAAGATACGGTGATAGTGAGTTGTTAAATTCTTGAACAACTTACTTTGATAGACAGTACAGGATACTGCATCATTACTGTAAGATTTAGATTTGATCTATAACAGACCGACTCGAACCTCAGACTCACATAACTAGACAATTATTTCTGCAGCTGACAATTTGACATTCAGTAATTTATATCGTACTCAATGCTTAATCCAATTAATTTCATTTCTGTAATACTATGTAGCTTTCTGGTACATTAATAAGTACTGAAACTGTCAAAATAATACAGACTACATAAAGACTCAGTTAAAGAGTACTTTAATTTTTTTAATTACTAGAGTTCAACGACTAACAATTTCTGTCGCTTATCAAATAATCCAGCTCAGAACTTTTTCATTTTCTCTCGGGTCAAGTTATTTATTCCTATGCTTCAGTTTTAATTTGTTCGAAGCCATGAAACACTCCTGACTATTTAGGCCCGTATTTTAAAAGGCGTCTCAAGTATCCGTTGATCTCTGATCAACTGAAACTAGTTTTAAGTTCCAATCAAATCTCAAGCGTCCCTCTTATTTTAGAATGCGTTTTGAGTTCTACTCAGTTGAAACGAGTCTCAGTAACCAATCTCAACTCAACAGTCTGTTCTCAATTACGTTTCTGCATCATCGAAATTATTGTTCTGTGTCACGCAGCAAATTATATTAAACAAAATATAATTAACAAATA
The DNA here is from genome assembly GCA_905220595.1 of Spilosoma lubricipeda. Lineage (NCBI taxonomy): Eukaryota > Metazoa > Arthropoda > Insecta > Lepidoptera > Erebidae > Spilosoma > Spilosoma lubricipeda. The sequence continues at coordinate 19,196,458 of HG992290.1, read as the reverse complement.
TAATTTAAATATTATTAGTTATTAGTGTGTACATAATACACTATTGACTAGTGTATCAATTTAAACATAAGAATTAGAAGCAACTCGCCCTAAATTAAATATTATAAATATTAAAATCAAATGGCTAGATGTTACCTATAACAGAACGTTCAAATTGTTATCAATACTGCTAGAGTATCACCGCGGCCGAGAGATGGCGTTGGACACTTTAGAGGAGGATTGTTATATTTTTGTCATAAACCAAAAGGTTTTGAGTGATATTAATTGAAACAAGTGGTTAAATGTGTATTTGAAGTGAGTGGAATATCAATTTAAAGTTAATTAAAGTGAATTGAAATGTGTATGATGTGTAATTCTTTCGTAAATAAAGCAAGGTAAAGTAAATCTTGCGTTGTTATTCAGAAAAATCATCATAAGATACGTTTATTTCCCCTAAAAGCCCTTCTAAATTACCACTTGAGACTAGATTGAGCTTGTCTCAACTGAACAAAGATCACATCTGTCACAATCTATTCCTGAGAGGAGATTTTGACACATACGTCGTTCTAAAATAAGCTATGAACAGAGATTCATTGATCTTTACTCAGTTGATTAACGATCAGTGAATCTTGACTCAAGAGACGTTCAATAATAAAATCTCTTCTTAAAACTAGTTTTAAAACTAGATTCACGACTGAGACGCGTTTTAAAATACGGGCCTTAATGTTCTAATTTGATTTGAGATGACCCTTATATCAAGGTAATAGAAATCAGACAATACGAAAACTTACCTCACAGTCAGACATCTTCGAAATATTCAAGGAAATAAAACCGTACATCTTACATGCTACTGATGAAAGCTCTAAGTTTAGTTCTTTTACTTATTTTCCTAACCCCCCAGCACGTCAAAAAAGACATAAAGGACTATCAAACATGATATTGTTTGTTCTGCGGTTGAGGCGGAGGTGTCGGCCGAGTAACGGGTTTGATTTCTGACTCACGGGTATACGTTACAGTAAGTTGATATTTGTATTTTTTGTTTGGTATCTAGTGCGACTGTCGCATGTCGCATGGCGTCTGTTTACTGACATAACGACATATCATAAGAAATTAAATTACTTTCATATTTTATCTATTTGAAGAGTTGTAGCACCTAATACTTTCAGAATACTTTACAATGATCTTGTTTATGACTAAAGTTTCCTTCGTGTAATGATAGATAAAGAATACAGAGTTTCCGTACTCATCCTTTTTTTTTAAGTATGGCCTCCCAAAATGGCTGTACTCTGCCTGATGGAAAGCATAAACATAATCCAAGATCAGTGGTCACCATACTGCGAATGCAGACAAAGCCACAATGCAGCATAACGACCTACACCATGGCGGGCTAGTGATGCTTCTGCATCTTTGGGCCTCCGGTCTCGCACTCACCGATGAAACACGACAGCACGAACTCTGTCATTTTACGTTTTTTTTCTGTGGGAGGTTAGTACCGCCCCGGTCTAGTCGGTTCCAACCCAACCGTGCTGACCCGGTCTAGTCGGTTCCAACCCAACCGTGCTGAAATCAGCGTGGCTCTACTACCTTTATATCCCGTGGGTTTCGTAAGAGTCGACTAAGCTCCAAAGATTTGGAAAACTTGAAACAACCCCTATCCAACCCGTGTTGCCAGCGTGAGATAGTAAATCACAACTCCTTGATTAATGAGAAGTCTATGTCCAGCAGATGACGTCTTGTGGTTGAGATGATAATGATTCGTTGTATGGTTGATTAGTTCGTACATACATATACTCTTTATAAGTATACTAGCTGACCCACGCAACTTCGTTTACGTCTCTATTTGCCCGTAGCGTGATAATTTTCCCCCATTTTTGAAACATTTTTCATTGGTGTTCCGCTCCTATTGGTCTTAGCGTAATGATATATAGCCTATAGCCTTCCTCGATAAATGGGCTATCTAACAGTGAAAGAATTTTTGAAATCAGACCAGCTGTTCTTGAGATTTATTCCGGTCGCTGGCCTTTCTTGGAATATGGGAAAGTCATGTTCATCACAGGCTACAATTCACAACCAATGGATTAGCGTATGCGACTGCTGTGCTTGTGGTCTCGGGTTCGATTCCATGGCCGAGCTAATTGTTTGCATGATCTGCAAATATCATGTAAATATAAGAGTTTGGGTGTTTTCTATGTAATATGTATGTATTTACAAAAATAAAGTATTTATGTATTTATATCAGTTGTCTAGATGGCGTTGTGTGTTAGATGTTCCAATTATTTATTATTTCTATCACTTTTCTTACAGCTTACTAAACCAATAACTTTCCTAAATAAGCACCTTCTGAGTTTCGTTCAAACAAATAATTCATAGAACCAATAGTTAAGTATTATCTCATTCTATAATCGTGTTCTAATAGCAGATGTTACAATCAAAATTATAGTAGTTAGATTGTTTTGAGAATTTATAGATAATGTTATGTCATGTTGTGGGGGAGAAGTGAGAGCTTAATATGTTTGGTTTACGGTTAATATCTTATAGTTACATTGTACAATCTTGTTTATTTATAAAGATTTGGAAACAAACTGCTTGTAAAATCCTTGCAAGTTGTAAAACATACCTGGATATTAGATAATTTACTTAAATTGTTTTTAAATTATGTAGCAGAATCTTTGATTTTAAAGTAGCGATGTGTTTTTATTTATATATTTCCAAACAAAAAGTATATGAAAAAGTACCTATCTATACAAATATATAAAGCTGAAGAGTTTGTTTGTTTGAACGCGCTAATCTCGGGAATCGCTGGTCCGATTTGAAAAAAAATTTCAGTGTTGGATAGCCCATTTATCGAGGGAAGGCTTTAGGTTATATATCATCACGCTAAGACCTACAGGAGCAGAGCATCGATGAAGAATGTTACAAAAACGGGGGAAAATTATCACGCTACGGGCTTTAGGAGACGCAAACGTGGTTGCGTGGGTCGGCTAGTCTAATTATATTATGTAACCTTATGTCACGGACACGAAAATACTTTTAAGCCTATTATCTTAAACGAGCAATTTTTTTGTATGTATATTATATGTTCATAAAATTTAGTATTTATGTAGGGGATTTCGGGCGCGATAAATCGACCTAGCTAAGATTCATTTTGAAAAAATCCCAAAAAAAATACCAAGTAAAGTCTCGGTCAATCAGATCAAATGCAACAATAACGGAATTATAGATGAAATAATTAATAATGAAAAAGTGAGTTACCTACTTTTTGGTCAACAGAAAAGAAATACCAAATAAAAAACAGTAGTGTTTTAGTATTTGTTAAGTCAAAAACAAAATAGTATCATCGACTTCTTTTATATCAAACTTAAGTAAAATTTTAACTGTATTATTTACTTAGCAAAATCCGATACGTATTTCCTGCTATTGACTACTTCTAAATCTAAATCTACACGAACAATCTAACCCAACAACAGTTAAACGGCACAATAAAGCAATAAATTGGCCCTATTTGAATAACGGTATGAGGATTAACCTTGGCGCTGCGTTATGTCGCCCGGTGCCGAATGTCCGCCATGCCGGTAGATTTATGGTCCGTCGGTTTTCGGCCCGCATGCCACACCACTGTCGCTTTTTATGTCGCATTGTTTCATCCTGTTAAATGATAAATAATATTACTGGTTTCCCAGGAATGTTAAGATTGTGTTTTGTTTAAGATAAAGATTAAAAATGGTCGGTTGCTTTGCATTAAACGTATTTATTGTGGTTTTAAAGTACCGTTATAGCCTTTGCAGGGGTACTAAGGAGGGTTACTCCACTTCAATAGAAGGTAGGAAGGAAGGTATATTTATCTTTGAGTTGCAGGTGCTTTTGGCCGTCCCAATAATTTACCGTTATACTTTCGCTCGATTAGCTTCTGTTTACAATAGTCATAAATATCTAACAGTTAACACACATTTTAAAGAACTAATCCTATTATTGTTTAATAATGCCTTTGCTGAAGCGACGAACTAACGACGCTATTTACGCAGTATAAATCGTGTATAAATCTTCTATATTTATATTGAGCACAATCTTCATGTATGTAGTGGAATAAAATCTGTATAGGTTGAGCCTCTAGTTAACCTCTTTATCAATAGATAAATAAGGAAATAAAGTATTATAAATAATATTCCTGCCTTTACCATTCTAGTTAATTGCAGGAAGACCTGAACAGATGCTTATTTATATAAATACTAGTGGTTGCCTGCGGCTCCGCCCGCGTGTATGACGGTTATCGTATACTAATAGTAGGCAAAAGGTTATTCTGATGTATAAGCTATATTACTGAAAAGTTTCATTCAAATCTCTTCAATAGTTTTTGCGTGACAAAGCAACAAACACAAATCCTTACAAACTTTAGCATTTATAATATTAGTAGGATGCGCAAATATTTATATATATAAGCATCTATATAGGGTTCCCTATTACTTTGGAGATTATCGTTACACTTAAATATAATTTACTGTATTTAGGCATTATTAGTATTATTTTTAAGTTTTCTTGGAAGAGTTCTTTCTGGAATAAAGTCCTATAAATACGTCTAAATTTATGTGTGAAACACGATTGCAATAAATTGAAAATCAATAGTTATTTGCTCTCAGAAAGAGATTAATAACGAAATATCTAGCTTTTAACGGCATTTTTGAAAAGTAATATAAATGGACAAACATATCAACTCATTCTTGCAATCGTAAGTAAAGGCTTACTTCGGAAGCCGTTCTAAAACTTAATCCATTATATCCTAACCTTTCTCCTTCCCATTTAAAACCCCGGAAATAATTTAAAACTCATTGAATAATTACAACCCTCTGGGTCGCTTTATCTTACTACCAAAGACGGTACTAACAATAAAAATAGATGTTACCCTCCAATTAAGTGCTATTAAAACAGTTACAAATCATATTTAACTAGTATGCACACCGGGCTCTGGCTGTAATAACTCTCGCAAGGAACACAACGCTAATGGCTTATTGAAACCATATTGTACGTAAGTAACGAGAGCGGCGAGTGCAGGGTTAAATCCAGAACACGATTTACTAGGATTTAACATCTGTTCAGTTAATCCTGGCTTTAATAAATATCGAACAGGGCGCATATGGACTTGCACTTCAGTACGGATTATAACTGTATTCAGAATATTGCGTTTATGACTGTGTTTATGATGATTGTTGAAATGATATCCGCTAGTTGCATTCGAAAGTTAAACTCGACACTGTTATTTATGGTAGCTTTTAGATTGAAGAGAAATTCCACAGTAATATATTTACTTCTGTTTTACATATTAACCTCGACATTATATATTAATTTAAATCACAAAATTTCCTACATAACTTTAGTTTATCATAATGTCAGAATTATAGTTACTTTATCGAACAGTTAAACCTATGTATAGCTCTACATTTGCCAAAGGTCAACTCACGGTAAGTCAGTAACGGCGATTTTGTTTTGTATCTATACTAATATATAAAGCTGAACAGTTTGTTGGTTTGTTTGTTTGTTTGTTTAAACACGCTAATCTCAGGAACTACTGGTCCGATTTGAAAAATTATTTCAGTGTTAGATAGCCCATTTATCGAGGAAGGCTATAGGCTATATATCATCACGCTAAGACCAATAAGAGAGGAGCACCACTGAAAAATGTTTCAAAAACGGGGGAATATTGTCACGCGACGGGCAATAGGAGACGCAAACGAGGGTGTCTGCTAGTCATCTATATTTTCATTCTTTGCGTGCCAGTTTAAAGTGTAACACAAGTTCTAAGACAACCGCCAAAGAGGTCAAGCGAAAAAAAAGAAAATTATTATAAAAGAAAACCTCTTTATAGTGAGAAGTGAGTAGGTGTGGATCTTGTGATTCGTATAATGGTCTTACTCCCAGAGGAGCTAACCTACCGTCTACCCTCAACTCACAAGTCAGACGTTTAATTATTTCAGGTTTTGACAGAGAACAAATTGTAATTGTAAATGAACTGAGAATAAATATTCTGAGGCGTCAATGCTTAGTTTAAAATATGTACATTTGGGAGAAAGTTTTTGTCCCCGGGATAAGGCCAGACTAAGCGTGGTGTCGATTCGGTGTACGCATCCTAGACCTTCGGGTAGGCCTGAAATGCATCTGGGAGGGGTCCGGAGGTCCTACTACAGCAGTTCCCGGATCTCTCCCTTCTCAGGCGCAGAGTGGCACACCGTATGGTTTTTGTCGGTTCGATTCCGACACACCGCCCCGCCGCAAACCCCGGCGGGGTGACGGCCCGAGGGGGTTTCCACACTTTAAAAAAAAAAAAGGAGACCTGAAATGCGTGAAGCCGGCCGTTGGGGTGGTTTTGAGTGTAAAGAGCATGAGATTTGCAATTCACGATGACAAATATATTTGATGATATTTGAAATTCTTCCAGTGATAGCTATGCATTTGACACGCCAGTGGCACTGACCTCATAAATGTCAGTTATGATGTAAATACTTAAGACTCCTAATGAGATCAGTCCGATCGTCAGTAAAGAGGAATGTTCATGACTGTGTCAGCATACTTTTGTTAAAAAAAATATGTGTGAGTCTATCTGATGCACCGAAGGTTCAGTACGTACTTCTAAGCATGTAGATGCCAAATTTAGTAATGCCTATGGTAATTATTGGTAAATACATACATATACTGCAAATAACACACCCATGAATAGAAAAGACGATAGTACTTATTATACAATTGTTTATTCTGGTTAGGAATCAAACCCGTAGCCTCTGACTTAGCAGTCACTTACCACTAGATCAATAGTTCATCCAATATTCGACACAACAACATTTCTATAAGTACTCATTTCTTCGCTACCAATAATCCATAGACAAAACTCTTTTTTTTCAAAGCACTTTAATCAAATAGCGTGTATCGTATTTCGCCCGAGCGGCAGTGTAATGCGGTGCGCCCACCTCTCCATTGTGTCGTGGCTTGCCACTGCACGTATGTACATAATGGCGTGTTTGTTTGCTCGCCGGTGTACCAGTTGTTCAGTGAGAGACCTACTCATAGGCTATGATGTCCTGGTACCTTCAAGTTTCATTGGAATGTTGGTATTGAGTTTTTATGCTCGTTCGTTTGTACTAAAACTATAGTAATCTTTTATCAAACTTTTGCATGATATTAATTCGATTTCGGCTTAGTAGAAATATACTTAATTATTATATATTACTTTACTAATGGAAATGAAGTCAAAACAACTGACTGGAAAGCTAATGAAGGGTAAAATTGGTAACTCCGAAACGTGCTTTTTATAGAAATCTTTTTTTGTAATCCACAATCAGAGGTATGAGTACCACCCGTATTCCTAACTCTCTATATTTTTGCAGAAATAATTTGCTATATATTATGTACTTCCTTTCGTCAACAATATCTATACAAATAAATAAAATTGGAGTGTCTGTTTGTAATATTAAAATAACCGCTTTTTACTAAATGCATATGTATGTATACACGGTACATATACCAAAATTGTCTGTCTGTCTGTCTGTCTGTTTGTTCCGGGTAATCTCTGGAACGGCTGGACGGATTTTGACGGGACTTTCACTGGCAGGTAGCTGATGATCCGGGGAGTAACTTAGGCTACTTTTTTTTGACTAACTTTGTCGCTCGGCGTTACTCGCGGTACAACAATAACCGCGGGTAACACCGCGGGGTTCAGCTAGTACATGATAAAAGCAGACTTGTTCGGAAACCTATAATACAAGGTATGTCTACGAGGTCTATAAATAACTAAAGGTTATCTATACAAATAAATAAAATTGGAGAGTCTGTTTGAAATATTGAAATAACCGCTTTTTAATAAATGCATATGTATGTATATACGATACATGTACCGAAAAAACATTTTTACAATTTTGTCTGTCTGTCTGTCTGTTTGTTCCGGGTAATCTCTGTAACGGCTGGACCGATTTTGACGGGACTTTCACTGGCAGATAGCTGATGATCTAAGGAGTAACTTATACTACTTTTTTTTAGACTAGCTTTGTCAACGATACTAGATTTGTACGACAATAACCGCGGGTAACACCGCGGGGTAGAGCTAGTATGATATATGACGCCATTATTGATCTAGTTATTCTAGCAATTCAATATATAAATAGAACAATCACTAGCTTATACCAGAACAAACAACAAATAATTGTACTATGGTCATATTATAATAACAATACTATATTACTATTCTCTACGGACAAACGAGGAAACCGGCTTATAAATATATTATTATATAATTATCTATTTCATTCAAATGAAGGAGGTTATTGTGATAGTTAAGTTTAATAAATATAATCTGTATAATAGTTTAGTGAAACTAAACCACGGACGGTTAAAAGGAGCGGACATTCCAACAATAACCGATCCGAATTACAGGTAGCTGTGTCACATAACATAATTAAACTATAGCTATATATAGGTTACTAGCTTATCCACTCAACTTCGAGTGCTTCTCTTTTCGATCATGCTCCTCTCCTATAGTTCTAAGCGTGATGTTAACTATCCTACCTTGGGTACCACCAAGCATACATTAAAAAAAACATGAAAATCGATTAGATTGTTTCGGAGTTCATTGTGAGCAACGACATGCCACGAGTATTATCTATACATCTATACTCTATACATACATCTATAAAATAAGTAAAATTGGGGATCTGTTTGTAATATTAAAATAACCACTTTTTACTAAATGCATATGTATGTATACACGGTAAGTACATTTACCAAAATATTTTTTGTTTACCATTTTTGTCTGTCTGTTTGTTCCGGCTAATCTTTGGAACGGCTGGATTTTGACGGGATTTTCACTGATACATAGATAGGAATAATTTAGGCTACTTTTTTGACTAGCTTCACCCCGTGGCGTTACCCGCGGTACGACAATAGCCGCGGGTAACAACGCAGGTTTCCGCTATTATAGATGAATGGTGTTTCTGTCTAGTTGCTAATTAGTAGATCTAACTACTAAGCTTAAGCAGTGGCGTAGCGAGGGGGGGGCGGAGGGGCGGACCGCCCCGGGCGCCATCATAGGAAGGGCGGCAAAATTGGAAAAAAAAATATTTTGTGCGGTCAGTGGCGATCAGTCAGCCAATTAAGTTAAAAAATGTAGGACTAAGCTATGTGATAACAAGCTACAGCCAATTGTTTAACCAATATTTTACGCACTTTTTCTGTTCTAATAAATTAGCCACAAAAATAATTGATAGCATTATATATATTTACGATATATTCAGAAAAAGATTTTTTTATGTAAATTGTCTTGCAAGTAAATTTTAGTTGGTAGGATTTAAGCTATTTTTTCCTATTTTACTAAAATTATTGAAATTATTTGAATTATTGAATGAATCCGACAAATATTTAGCTATACCTACTCACAGCATCGATACGACCACGGTAACGGCGGGATAGAGGGTGCTAAGCTAAGTTCACCGGGAAGCCACTTGAACTTGATCTTGGCAACTTTTAATATCCGCACGTTACGGCTAGACTCGCACCTGGCACAACTCGAGGTGGAACTTGAGAAGATTAGATAGCATATTTTAGTGTAATGCGAAGTCCGAAGAGGAGGGGAAGGACACCATAACCCTCGACCATCAGAAGCCATCCAATATACTTCCGTGTGGGAGATCAACAATCACAAGGTGGCATTGAATTTCTGGTTAATAAGTCCCTTTCTAGCAACGTTGTGGAAATATCTAGTATATAGAACAGGGTAGCATACCTCATTGTCAAGCTCACCGAACGATATAACCTCAATGTAGTGCAAGTGTACCCACCGACCTCGGCCCACTCGAATGACGATGCAGAGGATATATTCGACGACATACCAAGGGCTCTCCACTTCACCACTGAGACCCACAACAACGTTGTTACGGATGACTTTAACGCCAAAGTGGGATTACTAAATTGCAGTGAATCGGTAATAGGATCCTATAGATTTGGAAGCAGAAATCATAGGGCAAATACTCGTCAACTTCCTCAAACGAGAGGGGCTGAAATTTTTCTTAAAAAAACAGTAGCAAAGGAAGTGGACCAAAAACGAGATCGATTTCATCTTCACGGACCAAAAGCACATATTCAGAGACGTCTCGGTTTTATCAATAGGTTTAACACCGGTAGTGATAACCTAATTGTCTGAGGCTCTCTGAATATCGAATTTAAGGCTGAACGGGCCCGTTTGATGAAATCCAGGCTCCAGCCAACTCTGCTCCAAGCCGCGATAGAAACTGAAAAGTTTCAGTCAAATCTGGAAAACCGATTTGCTACCATGGAAACCACAACACACGTAAACCAGTACCTGGAAAATGTGGTTCCAATTTTCAGGTAAGAAGGTATGAGATTTTGTTAAATGCAGCGTAATGACAAGAAAACGAAGCTATCGGAAGGCTAATGAAGGAATGACGTGAAAACCCACTTTTAACTTCGTCGGCAAACCGGACTAAACCAAGAGATCAATAGTCATACGACACAACCTCCGATGCTCCAATACCCTTTCAATCGAACAATCGATCGAACAGAACCAGGATTCAAAAGTGTTTGTACAGTCTCTCGGAGGAAGCCGCCTGCCGAAGTTGACCACTGCAAGTGGAAAAATCGTTGCTTCCAAGCCAACCGTTCTTTCGGAAGTGGAACGTTTCTATGGCAATTTATGACATTATGACATAAATCGCCATAGAAACAGGTGACAGACGCAGGTGAAACTATTTAAAAGTTCAAAGCCTAGGACAAATGCAGGAGCTTTATTAGTAGTGATGCAGTCATTTTCCTTTCTTTGTTTCTTGGGCCTTTGGCAACCGGTTCTACATGAAGTGAATGATAACTACACAAAAATATTTACAAATAAAGGGACTTGACATAAGATTCTGCGTTCAGAAAGTAAATACTTTGCAGATGATATTGACAGAGAAACGAGACATTGATGATGTAATAGAATAATTTTCTATTAAACAAAGTAGACCTATAAATATTTAATTAAAGACGGAAGTTTGACTTTTATTCTCAAAAGTACTTATATTATTTTTCAATAAAAATATAGTTCTAGTTTATATGAAAAACTAGCTGACACACGTAACCTCGTTTGCGTCTCCTATTGTCCATAGCGTGATTATTTTCCCCCATTTTTGAAACGTTCTCCATTGGTGCTCCGCTTCTATTGGACTTAGCGTGATGATATATAGCCTATGGCCTTCCTCAATAAATGTACTATCCAACACTAAAAGAGTTTCTCAAATCGGACCAGCGGTTCCTTAGATAAGCGCGTTCAAATAAACAAACAACAAACTCTTCAGCTTTATAATATTAGTAAATATTGATTTGGGTTTTTGAATTCGCTAATCATTTCATTTTGTCTATCGTCAAGTTGTAACAATATTTCAAAGTGGTTGAAATAATAAAAAGTGTACTAATTAACAATAAGTGATTGTAAAACTAAGATTAACTTATTTATTTAAATCTAACTTGTATAATGCCAAAATGATGTGACTATTCTCACCGAAAAGCTCTTTAGAGTTAATCTACATAAGTAATGTTTAGTAGGTATACATTAGCTTTAAATATCTAAATACTAGCCGACCCACGCAACCTCGTTTGCGTCTCCTATTGACCGTAGCGTGATAATTTTCTCCCGTTTTTGGAACATTCTTCATTGTTGCTCCGCTCCTGTAGGTCTTAGCGTGATGATATTAGCGTTCCTCTATAAATGGGCTTTCTAACACTGAAAGAATTTGTCAAATTGAAAGAGCGGTTCCTGAGATTAGCGTGTTCAAACAAACAAACAAACAAACTCTTCAGTTTTATATAGGTATTAGTATAGAAGAGGGCGGCAAAATTGTCTGCCGCCCCGGGCGGCCGACACTCACGCTACGCCACTGAGCTTAAGGTCGTGGTTTCAATTCCCACATGGGGCAAACTATTTGTGTGATGAGAGCTATTATTAAGTTGTGTCTGAGTATGATTTATCTATTCACTTTTACGATTGTCTTTCCTTCCATTTCAAGCCGTAACGAAGAAAGCCTAAATCACTCTTTTGACTGCCTCGTTGGTCTCGCGGTTGGCGTGTGCGACTGCTGATCGTGAGGTCTCGGGTTCCATTCTCGGGTTGGACCAAATGTTTGTATGATCTACAAATATTTGTTTCGGAGTTTGAGTGTTTTCTATGTATAATATTTATTTATTTACAAAAGAAAAAGTATATATGTATCTGTATTAGTTGTCTAGTACCCATAACACAAGCTCTGCTTAGCTTGGGACTAGATGGCGTTGTGTGATAGATGTACGAAATAATAATTATTATTATTCTTGCCTACAACACTATATCAGTTCAGTGAAGTTAGCCCATGGGTATCGAAGGATGTCTCTGTCACAAGGAACAGAACCCAACATATGACGTGAGAAGGTTTATTCCGAGAGGCACACTTACATTCACCAGGCAATTTAGATAAAAGGTTTTAATTATGAATTTTATTATAACTACACAAGCATTTCATTAAAAATAATTACACAGATAATGTTTATGAGTTTATTGGCTGTTTAGCCTTTCCAATCAATTCGCGGTTTATCAACTAATAAATTGATTTAATTGACATTATTAATGCTTTTTTATTATTTTATTGTTCCATGTAACTTATTTATCAGCCATTGACAGAGAAATTGTAGTAGGTATTTATAAAGTTTGGGCGACGAAATAAAGGCATTAACTTCTGATTATGTACCTGTTTCAAATTAAATAAATAATATTTTTCATCTCGTTTAAATTAACTCAGTATAAGCCTTAGAAGCTGAATCGTCAAAAAAAGTTATTGATTTATTTATACAACTTCATTGCATACCACTATAGTATATTTGTACAGAGATACATATATGGAGATTTATAATACTATGTTCAAAGGAAATTAAGCATTTCCTTTGAGCTGATTAAGACTCTTTGAACAGACCCTGATGAATTTTGAGTTTATCTTACAAATCAACGTCTGAAATAAGTGTACCTATAATTTGTTACAACACAGGAATGCAAATTGCTATTGTCAGGACTGGCAGAAAGTTGTTTCCTACAGAACTTTTAATAACTATAATATAAACTCAACATTTTTAGCCCATGTTCCATCATCAAATATTTTCATTACGGACATCACTATAATTGATTTAAGACGCTCAGCCCACCATAAATCAGACTTTATCTGCCCTTATCGCGCCTACTCTATTGTTTATGGTCGCGCCTATCTCTGTCATATGTCATAGACAAAGTGTTTTAGTGACTCTCGCGCCTTTTTTTAATTAATTAAACACTCTATTAAACTATTTCATTAAATGTTTTTCAATAAGCTCTTAGTAAATCCAAACCTAACCACTAAATGTGTAGCAATAAACCACTGACTGCCTCGTTGGTCTCGCGGTTGGCGTGAGCGACTGCTGATCATGAGGTCTCGGGTTCGATTCCCGGGTCGGACCAAATGTTTGTATGATCTACAAATATTTGTGTCGGAGTTTGGGTGTGTTCTATCTATAATATGTATGTATTTACAAAAAAAAAAGTATATATGTATTTGTATCAGTTGTCTAGTACCCCATAACACAAGCTCTGCTTATCTTGGGACTAGATGGCGTTGTGTGTTTAGATGTCCGAAATATTTATTATTTATTTATTTACTTATTTGTTTCCAAAAACTTTGAAATAGTCTTATAATCTGAGCAATAAATGTATAGAAAACCGATATATACCTGTGGTAAAAAGGTTTCCGTTCTTTATTAAAAAAAAGAAAATAAACCTTTTAAACAAGTGAGCAACAAAGGATTCAGTGGCTTTAATCGTCTTTGAACGTCAAGTATTGCAGTAGTTAAAACTGCCATAAAAATGATTGTTACTTATTTTTCAAGGTTTATGAATAGATTAATGTATGAATGAACGGATCTTTTTCTTTTTCTGTCAATCACTTAAAGCACAAGTAGCACGAAATGTGCTTCTATTAATATTATTCTCCTTATTTTAGAAACTAAGCATAATGAAAATAAAAGAACACGCACTATTACTGATTCAATGTATTTGTAGGTATATGGTTGGAAATAAACAATTGATAATATCCGCAGTAACTCTCATACCTACAACTAAACCTCTAAAAATTACCGAGCTGCCTCTAAAAATCCCTTATCAAACTTTAAAGAATATCTAATACTAGCTGACCCACGCAACTTCGTTTATGTCTCCTATCGCCCGTAGCGTAACTAGCGTAATATTTTTTCCCCCGTTTTTGTAATATTCTTCATTGATGCTTCGTTCATATTGGTCTTAGCGTGATGATATATAGCCTATAGCCTTCCTCGATAAATGTACTATCCAACACAAAGATTTTTTCAAATCAGACCAGCGGTTCCTGATAATAGCGCGTTCAAACAAACAAAGAAACTCTTCAACTTTATAATATTATAAGATAAATTAATAAATTAATAGTATAGATAGATAACGCACTAGATACTTTATTTCAGCTGTTTAGAACAGGCATAATTATTCTATGGCTAGTATATTCGATAAATGAACAACAAAAGCATAAAAGAACCAATCTAAATCAGAATCAGAATCAGGTTTCACTTTCTGAATATACCTACCTAAGTACTTAATTGTTTAAAAACTTCACTAAAATGTCGTTTGAAAGATATAATCTGAGGTAGGTATATATCCAATTCTCTCACGATTATACCTCCGAGCACAGGAACATTTCCCTTTATTCTCATCGGCAGCAAGCAACGAGGAATCGAGAATGAGTTCATCTCCTTTACTGATCGGTCCTGCGATAGAATCAATCTCAAGTGCCTCCACAAACTTTAATCGATTTCCATTCGCGATTACAAGCCCAATCGGTGATTTAATAGAATTTTCACATTTACTTAGCTCTTTACGCTTCGTTTAGGAAACGAACAATTTTTTCCACTCTGTTAGAGTAAAAGCAAAGGCACACATTAATTTCCGTCACGTTGAGAACGGCAAACAGGAGGTGGGAAAATTTAAAACGCCTGAAGTGGATTCGCGTAAATTGATTCCGGACATCGAAGGAATACGGTGAATTGGTGAGTAAATGTTTGACGGAAAATAATTTGAAAACGGTATCCTAATTTATATGGAGGCGGGCGGACTAAACGCCCGCCCGGCCCTCGCCCATATAATTATTTTAATGCGTGTCGAAAAAAAGTTGTGTTAGAAATCCTTGTGACGCCATCTAGTGTCGCAGCTCAATAACAAAATCCTGCTAGACTCCGCCCCGCGCGCGGTTCCCCCGCCTGAATAGATGCGAACTTCGCCCGTTCATTCACTCTTCAGTCCCGCTCCGTGCGCCGCGGTGTTAATACGTGTCTAATTTGTAGCCGATTTACGTAAACCTCGATATTGTTTCAAACATACGCTCAGCTGATCTGTGACAATAAGTTTCTGTACTGGATACAACATCAAAACAAATAGCTGATATAGTGAACTCGTGTGTGCTTAGTAAAAACCGGACTACTGTCGAAAATATCTCAACGTTGAATGTAAAAATATACGGCGTCGCCTGAGACCCGTCGCTCCGCGTGTGACTGATCGATATTTTAAATGATAACATGGATTCAATTAGGTGTTGTTTAAGACGACGGTGAAGTAAATAGTGTGTATTGTGTGTGTATAGTGGCATTTCGTCGTCTGCCGCTCAGCGCCCGCTCACTGCTCAGCGGTAGGTAACCTATCTAATATTGATTCAATGTCGATGTATTTACGTAGGTATTTGAGATAACGCGATTGGGATTTGTTTTGAGGCGATAAGTGTCCGTTTACGTGATATGAGCATGTATTAATATCAGCTTGTGCAGTATAGGTGCATCATTATTTAATAATAACAAAACACTGTTGTACAAACACTAACATTGCAGTTTTGTTGCAAATGTTTGATCATACCAGCTTTATTTATTTATGGTACCTACATTGATATAAAAAAACAATTGGTTTTGAATTTGGAACCTTATCGGTAAATTCAGAAAAAGAAAAGCAACAAGAATCTTCTTACTCAGAAAACGTTTTATAAAAAAGGGACATGTATTCTCTGTAAATATTGACAACTCTTAAAACATCAATTGAATTTAGTATTGAGTTTTGTACTTTTTCAGTAGTATTGTTGGTTCAGAAACAGTAATAACTACATAATATCACCATTATTATAGTAAGAAGAGAATACGTAATTTGAATGCACGAAGACAGTGCAATGCCCTCATAACTAGGAGCAAACTTACCCTGCCATTATGCATGTCTAGATTTTATGAAGAAGTAAATATTTAAGCTGCCTTTAGTTACGTACGCGTGTATGTCGGAACTCTGTCCTATAGGGTTGCACTGTCGATGCACTTTCTCATTTGCAAGTCGAAAATAGAACGAACGCCACCGGCCGCCTGAGTCACGCCTTTATTTACGAGCGGCTACCTACCACTTTCCTCGCCCATCTTCCTGCCGAACGGAATATTTACTGCTCGCTAAGTGTCTGCACTTCTATTTCCTATAACAAAATCTACGAAAGCGTACCAAACCGATATTATAGTGAGTCATATAAAAATATTCACCCTCTGTATCCTCCTCTCGAAGTTTCAAACCAGTAATAGTGATTAATTATTCTGGTCAACTGTTAATGTGTACGTAAAACAGTGAAACGACGGCGAGTATATAAAACAGTGAGTAATGTTTACAATAATCATTTCAGTTCCCATCACTGTGTTTGTATTCGCGATGTAGCGTGGGATGGTAAGAACACCTCATAAAGAAGTCTAATCGTATACGCAACAGAATAAACAAACCCCAAAACTCTGTCGAAACCGTTAAACACTGTTTCACATTTTCTAACACCTCCTAATTACAGGTAAAACGCATTAAATATAATTAGTGCTTATTTGAATGGATATAAAGGCGATGGTGTGGGGTTCGATGGCCGGCGGAGCAAACACGGGCTGGACACCGGCTCACACACGATTCACGCGTCCCGACAATGCCTTGTTTGTTTCCCGACTATGAGCCTTCACAAATTTGAACTCGCATAAATTACATTTGGATTATACGAACACACGTTTTGATTAGTTCGTTTTGTACAAATCCTCACGGTATTTTGTATAATTTCCAAATTGACTCACAAATATTTTATTGAAAACGTTTGAATAACAAATAGATGTTTTTTTTTTCTCGTATTATAATGTATTCAAAGAGAATTGATGACGACACGGTTCTATTTCCGTGGTATATTTAATCTTATCGCTTAATTAAATGTACGTACATACGGTAGATAAATAAAGTCGCTTCAAAAAGTGATGTGATAATTTCTTATACTTGAACATTTCTCCGCAATAAATATTTAATGCGTTTCTTGTAAATATACATATTTCTTTAAATCTAGGACATAGACGTTGATACAAGCTATTCAAAAAAAAAAACAACAATTCTTGTCTATGATAAATCTTATATCTCAATTAAAACCTCTTTTGTCACATTCTTGTTGACTTTATTGTTTAAAGTAAAACTCATTACGTTTTATTGCTATAAAAATAGGAACACAAAAGTACACTTAAAACAATAGGAAATGAAAGTTGGCATATTTTTTAACGTATTGTTTTAGATAAATTGTATTGAATTTTTTACATTATAACTAACTCTATTGTTGAAACATCCCACGAAAGTAACTTCTTTCAATTTCTTTTATTTTTCTCTTCAAATTCGCTTGATTTCAAGAAGATTCAAATTAATCTTAAGTACCTATACTAAAAATAAAAATGTCATCGAAATAAAAGAAAGATTGCGCAAAAAACATTTTTTTTAAATAATCGAGGATTTTAAGTCTAGTGGTGTATATTAAAACTAAAAACGTCTATATATACAGAGTTATTTGCTATTTTGCAATAACTTCCTAGGCCATCTGTTCTACGATAAAACTTTTGTAAAGTAATACTCCCTCAAATGTGATTTTAAAGTTTCAATCGCCAATAAATTATTACAACCATTTCCAAGAACTTGCCGAAGTTTTAAGGATAGATAAATAAAATAGGGGCTGCTTATACGAGGAACCTCGAGGGTTTAAAAGGGACTTTCATATTACTGATACATGTTCAAAGTAAAAGACAAATGAGTGTAAATCTATACTAATATATAAAGCTGAAGAGTTTGTTTGTTTGAACACGCTAATCTCGGGAACCGCTGGTCCGATTTGAAAAATTCTTTAAGTGTTAGAAAGCCCATTTATCGAGGAAGGCTATAGGCTATATATCATCACGCTGGGACCAATAGGAGCGGAGCACCAATGAAAAATGTTTCGAAAACGGGGGAAAATTATCACGCTACGGGCAATAGAAGACGCAAACGAGGTTGCGTGGGTCGGCTAGTATTGTATACGAAAACGAATTGAATATTAAAAACTAACCTTATGAAAGGATAGCGCCATACCTTATTCCGTTATCAGTCACGAATTCCACAAGTGTAATTAATATTATGTAAAGAGATTGACAAGTGATTGAGTATAATCCAATAAAAATTACAATACTGTTTTATTTAATACTTAGATGTTGCCGCGTTGTTATTCCAATTGTTATCGCATTAAAATTTAGCCTATATCCTTCTTCAAGCATCAAAGTATTTTCATGACAAATCTAATTGAAATCGATGCAGCGGTTTAGCCGAGAAAGCGTAATATATAGATTAGTACGGATGGAAATATAACCAAACAGGACGTTACGTTTTACACCTCCTAAAACTTTGTAATCGTACGCTTTTGGAGAGACTGTCTATTCAGTAGTAGATACATACAATGCGTATGTATGTACATACAGTCTTCTCATTTCAGTTCAGAATAAATTTATTTTTACATATGTTCCTAAAGGTATTGTAAAGTAAATTACCATCTATTATCCCCGCCCCTTGTTTATGTTTCTCTCTGTGTGGAAGCGATAAACTCCCATAAGTTTACAACGATTTAATTATGATTTTCACTAGTGTTTGGAATCATTTATTAGGAAGATTTAAAGAATAAATAGGAAAAATATGCTTAACCATCATAGGTACGACACGTAAACCATGTATAATATGATAAGTTTATTGCACTTAACTATTATTTTATAGCAACTCTAATTTCTTACTTTTTACCTACTATTGCTGCTTTGAATTTAATAATGGAAATAAACCTTCTGATTGTAAAGCTCCTTATCTTTTAATCTGTAACCTTGCTTTGCGTGTATTATTTGTTATCTAACGTTGGTAATACATAATCTGTGGTCTGTCAACATATTTAAGCTAATAACTTATTTAAGTAGTGGATTCATGTCGGTAGTATACTTTAGGTATAGGTTTAGAGTTCTAACCTACAAATACTTCATCTAAGAATCACCTCTGAGTAACTGCGATGGGTGTAACCATAGTTCGTACATTATGGGTTACATGATCTCATCTCCATACGCTAGACAAGCTCTCCTGTATACTCACATGATCGTTGTCAAGGGACGTGGAACTATTAACAATATTAACGAGCAGGCACGCCCGCTGGGCTACCGTCCTGCCCGCCATTTATCAAATTATTTATATATGTACGAGTATACCCTTCACTATGGGTGGCCAAAGATACAAGATCCTCTTTAAAAAGCTCGCGCTTTTATATTCAGAATCATTCACTGATAACGCATGTGGAGACTTTTGTGGTGCATGCTGAATTAGTTTGTACTACATTTTATTTAGTTAAAAGTTTGTTTTATAATTGCCGTATAAAACATAATTAGAAGAAAACACTAGATGTTTAATACCAACAAACGGCTAACTTTCGCCTTGAGAGTAAATAAAATGTAACCGGATTGTTGTCTATAGTTCATTTGAAAATGGTGATAGAACACTATTTTAAATATGATCCGTTCTGAAACGTACTTAAGACGAGGACGTAACAGTAGCGTATTGTATCAACGGTGGTTATTCATAACGATAACAACAGACTATTGAAGGCAAGTGAGCGCAAACTGACTTAACAGCGCGTACTCACACAATGAGTGTTTGGAAAATATTTGATCTAGTATATCTCTTCAGCGGTACATGTCACTTGTGTCTTACACGTAATTATCCGTTCATCAATCAATATTTTTACTATCAGAACTAATCCGAGGATCAAAATTTTATCAAAGAAACTACCAACTGAATTTGACGATGTGTGTTCGGTTTGGGTAAGCAACGAACAGTAAGTACTCAATTTCATTACGACACATCGATATTTTTGCAAGTATTTATCATTCATTCGAAAATGATAGATATATTGAAAAGTCATTAAAGGGGTTGCCAATGGCGTATTAGAAACTTACATTTGACTAACAAGTCTACAAGTCATCAGACAGTCAAGAGATATGATACAAAAATTCTCCTTGTGTCGGTATCTTCAATTCTGAGGATCATAGAGGGCTTAAAACAATTAGTGTTTTTATAATGAAGGTACCTACATAAAAAAATAAGAAGCTGATTCTTAGTTTTCCAACTAACAATTGCAACCACTAATCAACACTTGTCATATAAATACCTATTTAAAAGATGTCATATTTATCATTTAGTGGACCATTGTCAATAATGCGTCAACTTAAATCCATTACGACCTTCAAACCTTCAAGAAACGAGCGTACTCCTTCTTAAAAGGCCGGCAACGCACTTGTGACGTCTCTGGTGTTGCGGGCGCGCGGCGGTAATCGCTTACCATCAGGTGATACGTCTGCTCGTTTGCCCCCTATTAAATAAAATAAATACATAATATCTTGCAAGAAGATTCTCATCATGTGTCATATGAGAACTAAGAACTCATCAATTCTTGTTTATTGCAGTCGTTATGACAATATTTTTGTTTCTTTTTTTACTTTACGACATCGTTAACTTGTCTATGGCAAAAAAGTAATAAAATAAATATTATTTATTAAATTACAATTGTACCAGCAGTAAGTAAAATGAAATGGGATACGTGGGAATCATCATCATCAAATAAATAAAATTGAAGTGTCTGTTTGTAATATTAAAATAACTGCTTTTTAATAAATTCATATGTATGTATACACGGTACTTGTACCAAAATATTTTTTTTTTCAATTTTTGTCTGTCTGGCTGCCTCGTTGGTGTAGTTGGTTAGCGTAAGCGACTGCTGATCAAGAGGTCTCAGGTTCGATTCCCGGGTCGGACTGCTGTTGGGTTTTTCTTAAAAAAAAGTTTTTAGCAGCAGCCCGGAGTATGATAGATGATGGTGTTTCCCACCCGTGCCTCGGAGAGCACGTTAAGCCGTCGGTCCCGGTTGTCATGAACATCTATGGCAATCGTTATTGGGCAATGCCCTCAAATATACTGACAACTAGTTCAACTTTCGAATTCAGTTCACCCTCAGGGTTACAGAGGTCCTATGCCAGTCGCTCTGTGTAAGAACTGATTTTTTCTGATTCAGTTGCAACCGGGTATAAAGTCTAGGAAGATGTCTGTTTGTAATCTCTGGAACGGCTGGACCGATTTTGACGGCACTTTCACTGGCTGATAGCTGATGATCCAAGGAGTAACTTGGGCTACTAGTTTAGACCAGCTTTATCCCGCGGCTTTCAGTCTAGTCTCATATATTACAAGGGAAGGAATTTGAAATCCTTTAAAGAAATACTAGCACACCTTAAGTTTCACTTTGATTTGAAAATCGCTGAAGTAGAAATGTCACATTGAGAATCTGGTACTATCTTCAAGAAATTTAGAAAAGATTCTCACAAAGAAAACGATATCTACTATTTTTTGTTTAATTTCATAAATATTAAGCTTTTTAATAAAATTCTATAATTTATGGCTCGTTATGAGTTTATTTAGCGAATATATCATGAATTGGTATAATAAAGTAGGTAAATAAACATTATACTAAATCACTGTGTGCTGATTGAGTTGTTTATGTAGCAGCCATCTTGCTTTTAGCATTTACATAAAGACGTAATTAATTAAATCATTTTATATTCAGATAAGTATATCTAGTGTTTACATGAATATTTGTAAGTAAAACAGGTTTAAATATGACGTCGAAATTAAAAATAACCTTGCAAATGTAAGTATTTTTTACTTTTGCTAAGAAACTCGTCTTATTACATCTATACTAATATATAAAGCTGAAGAGTTTGTTTGTTTGTTTGTTTGTTTGTTGGTTTGAACACGCTAATCTCAGGAACCACTGGTCCGATTTGAAAAATTCTTTCGGTGTTGGATAGTCCATTTATCGAGGAAGGCTATAGGGTATATATCATCACGCTACTACTTATAGGAGCGGAGCAACAATGAAGAATGTTTCAAAAACGGGGGAAATTTTCACGCTACGGGCAATATAAGGCGCAAACGAAGTTGCGTGGGTCAGCTAGTCTGATATAACTAAAAGCTATTTTAGCCTATAAATGTTGCTCTTCAAGAAAGAATGAGAGTAAAGAATGCATCTTTATATTTATAGACTAGACAGCAGCAAGCAATCCCATCTCTCTAGAGTTATTGCTTATTTTCCGAAATTCGGGTATGTGGAGTTGCTACATACCTATCTATGTACTAAGATAGATATGTAACAACAATTGATAAAACATGTTTCTTGCCATACCTCATTACCTGTAATAAATCATGTAAGGTATGTATGTATATCAAAACATCAATTACAAGAAGCCACACTCTGAATTTTATTTTTGTGTCAACCACAATCGTGATACGGCAATATCAATAAATCATACGAGTTGATAACGAATAGTCAGTAATTAAACAGTGCCAGCGATCGATCATAGATATCAAAATGTCGACTACTATCTACTGAACTGTCTACATGTGTTTCAGACACTGATAAACTAAAGAATAGACAACGAATTGCATGTTCGAAATTGAAAATATTTTTTTATTTGACATGTACCTAAAGGCGCGCGAATTATAAATTAAAACGGTTAAATTGCTAATCACTCTGAACTTCATTTTTAAATTTAACAGTAAAACGGATAAAAATAACAAATCTTTTGTTGACTGACGCTTAACAATCGTGCATCGTAATTGGCCTTTCGTTTAACCCTGCTGCTCTTTGCAGCCCATAAAAAAACAAATCCGTCTTAAATCGTATTCATGTCTACAATCGGCTTATTTTATTATAAAAAACGTTACTTTACTAAGTTCCTTTGCTAAAAATACCTTATTAAATTACAACATAAATCATACGTAACTTAAACTTAAATCATAAGTATACTTCACGTTATCTGTGTACGTTATCTTACAATCTTGGTACATACTACACCTTGTAAGAACGCTCTATTACAACTAAAATACATGTTTATTTGACAAGAAAATATCAATAACCCAGTCCAACCAGGCATTATCGCGTAGTTTTCATATCTTCAGTGATAATTTTTTAATCTTGAGTATCCGAAATTCTTAATCTATAAGTAAACTCAAGAGTGTTAGATTGTTCGATTTTAAAACTATAACGTTACCTTTGTTACCCTTCTAATTTATAATATTAAACATTAAAATGGCGCCTTAAAGCCGAAGTAAATAGGTACTTAGCTAGTTGTCTGGTTTAATGATAAGCTAACAAGAATGATGTAAAATGTGTATGTAAGTATAGCAAATTCTATTACCGTTATCTATGGCTATTTACATTAAAGCAAATTAAATTATAATACTTTGTTCGTATAATAAATACCGGTCGACGACGCGATGACTCCTCTACTGTTGCAATAAATATGGCTGGAAATTCAGCAAGCATACTCGGTAAGTCGGCATTGTCCAAATATTACCGCGAGCCAACACTGCACGCGGGTATTTTCGTTTTAGAGCCATTAAATCGAGATGAGCTCGGCTTCATTACAACTAAAAATGATACGTGCGTTTGTTATTTTACGAGCGCATTTCGTGCGACGCGACGAATTTCGCCAGGGGATCGATTATTTGAACAAACAAGGCAGGCAATAAATCATCCGCTCCCGGTTACCTGCAAGGGATCGATCCGAAAAAAGACCCTTTTTGAAACAAAAGGCAGTGACATTTCTAACGACGACATCGAGTGCACGAACTAGCGCACGTGGGCATCGTTTAACTTGTTTAGTAATGAATTTGATAATAACAGTAGTACTTTCTTAGTAACATCATAATAAAGTTAACAAATAGGAAATTAATTAATGCAGTGAAAATTTTTCCAATTTTAAATATATTCTGACAGCTATCAATAAATGACAGAGGGGCACATTCTGTTCTCTGAATTACAGAAGTGAAATTAATAAAAAAAACCATTGTTTATGTAAAATATCACAATCTATACTGTAAAGTATAAAACATTATAAATAACAAATACAAAAAAATATATTGTCTCTGAGCTCGTAAAATTTGCGAATAACAAATTCATTTCTGAACGTCGAACGCTGTATTGTCTTTGGGCCGTGATTTCAAGCACCGTTACACTACTATTGTCAGAATTCGTCCTTGTTTTCTTTACACATTACAAAAATTATTCGCAATAATTTTAAGCAGGTACAAAACTTCTTGTGTACTTCAATGACAATTTTTACTGCCTCGAATGACAATTCTCAATTTTACGCTAAACGACTTATTGTACACACAAGTTATTTCCTTTTTAATTTTGGTCCTTTTTTTCTAAGTATAATGTCCGCGTTCCTTTATCTGACCTGACATTTCACATATACAGCAATATCCAGCCTGTATCGCCCCGGATACCCATAAATCTGTTCTCTGTAATATCGGATAAAAACGAAAACATCTGCGGAGTTCGTCCAGATGAAGATGGTACCTGTACAAAACGACTTGTTTGCCAAGATTTTTCATGTAAATAACAATTCGGTCCTTCGAATACTTTGCCAAAAACTTGATGATATTTTCAACGTCTCCCCCCAGGCTTCAGTTTAATAACCTTTCTAGTATTCGAGTTTGGCATTCCCCTTCAATGAATCGCCTAAATAAATTTGAACAATCAAATTCAAATTAATAATACCTATCCTGACTCTCAACTCAATTGTAAATTAACATTTAATACTTAAATATAATGACAATAAAACTGGCAACTAATAAAACACTCAATTGAAAAATAAGATACAAAATTAATAAGCTATTTAAAAAATAATGGTATTTGACTACCAGTACATGAAAGGAAACTAGTTATGTTATAAGTATTTTATATACGAGCGGACAGAGGCATTCGCGGCAAAAATGTGGAGTCGCGTCAACACTACATTTACATTAAAATGTCATAAAGCCGGTTGTGATACACTTTTTTCGATATGAACACCTTTCGCGCCATCTGGTGATAACATTTTAAAACTTGAATAAATATGTGTTTCTCATTTTATCTTTTGGAAGTGTCGTGGATTTTAAAATTTTAACAGCATTACACCTTAACAAGGCTTTAAACGGACTGAATTTCTGCTAATTAAATATGTAAATGCTGTACACATAGATTTAGTGATACAGTACGCAGAATAAATAAAGGTTGGTAAAGCATTATACCAATCTACCTTTTATAAATCCTACTATAATGTTATAAACGCGAAAGTTTATAAGTATGGATGGATGGACGTTTGTTACTCTTTCACGCAAAAACTACTGAACGGATTTGGATTAAACTTTACAGTAATATAGCTTATACATCAGAATAACACATAGGCTACAATTTGATAAACCGACATAAAAATAAAACATTAATTGTAGTAAGAACTAAAAATATTATAACTCCACTAAAAATGTCAATGCCCTCAAAAAGCATTTTTAAACTTATAAATTGTTACTCCCAAATAGTTTTGGCGGCACTCACATTTTTGTCTAATAAGTCATTTAAAAAGTTTAAATTGGCAATATCGAGTGTCCCGTTGGTGCAGGTTAGACAGTTTCGGGTAACTTGAGCCGTTGGCCATAAAAATAGGCTTCACTTCAAATGAAATCTGAGTGGCGCAAAATGTGTAGCTTAGCGAATAATTAAATATTCATTATTAAGGTACAAACATATCGCATTAAAACTATCTAAATGATTTGGATATATAAATGGTTTTAGATCTACGGATACAATTAATATTTTCTGATTCCGATTTTCCAATTTACACTATGTTCGTAACATCATAGGGTTGTATCTATTTTGGTATCCACTATCGGCCTCGCTCCTATTGCGTACGAAATTGCATTAAATTATGTATTATGTTGTTACGAGATACTTCGTAAATAATTAAATGTCACGTTACATTAGAATGTAGCGTTACAACTGAACTGTGTTTACTTACTTTAAATATTTACAAAAAAGGCGGCAATTTTATAATTTAATTGAGGTACCAAACTAGGTGATAATTACATTATCAATAATTCTATTAATACTTACTAAATAACTGTACATACCTCAAATAAACACACTTACATTTATATATTTAATCGGCAGATACTTAAAACAAAATAGTAAAGTCTAAAATTGTAATTCCACCTACGTAAAACTAAAACGCTCTTATCCCATTATAAAAGCAAATCAACATCTGTTAAACCTATGTAAATATAATTTCCATGGTTAAATTATGAAATTATATATGTGTAGAAACTATTCATTTTGTATACAATCTAGTTTTTTTACTGCTTGTTTATGACGTAACAAAATCACAGCTGTAACCAACCGCACACACTAATAAAGCTATAAAATTCTTTCATTTCCTGTGACACATTTACAGACAGCTTGAACCGCATGAAAAACTGTAATGTAGTTTAAGATTTAATGTACCGGAACTGTTAGTACCAATACTCAGAACTACTTACAATGGTTATTGGGGTTTATTCTTTGAGTTGTAAGTTTTTAGGTGAAAGGGCTCGGTTAGTTCCATCCTGACCTACTTGAGCTATAACTTATTAACACACTTCAATTTAGCGATATACGTAATATCTTTATCTTTCGAAGTTCTACTATTTCACATTTAATTCTTAAACTGCTTTTCTCCTTATTGTGTAAGTGGAATTGTCTAGTCATAAGATTTCCTAACAATAATTTTAGCCTTATTATACTAATCCTATAAGAGAAAAACGCCTTTGTCAGATATAGAATCCAGTGCGTTTGTAAAGGGTTAACTTAAACGATTGCAAGAGATTGGTCAAAAGCTCAACTTTGTCTAATTATCCCGCTTCCACTTATAACTTTGTACGTACAGTAAGTTTGATTTGTCAAGCGGAAAATTGCGAGGTAGGGGACGTTGACCCCTGCGTTGATTGCTTACAACGCAACTCGACTACAATGAGAGTAAGTTATTCCATTGCTTTGTATACCTACTTATCATACGCGCTTATATCGTCTAACAAGCTAGGAATATATAAACACAGCTAGTAGAAATTATCATAAGTTAATTTTCTTAAGCTTTGGCCAACCTTCGTCGCCAGCGAAAATTGCGGTAGTGACGGCCTACTTAGGATGAACAGCAAAGATAAGCTAAGTAAGCCGAACATTTTTCTCACAATACTTTTGTATTCTCCAAATAAACAAAATGCGAAAAATACGGTAAGGCAAACATCACTTTTCTGTGAAGACAAAATTGAATAACTTGAAGGCTTGAGGCATGTAAGCCACTGAAGTAGTTTATTATCTAGAACAATAAAAACTCCTTTCACCATCTGTTAGACTTTTTCACAACAAAAAATAGCACTTTTCTTTTTTACCTCTAATACCATTTCAGAAATAGGTCTACTGGTGTGAAATTTAAATACTCTGAAATGTTCCATATAACGAATGAATTAGTAGAATAGTTGTGAGTACGTAGCTGTTAAAGCGGTAAACCCATAGCTGGCGGAAACATCCATTACTATTGTTACGTATTTCCCCGGACTAATTTGGCTAGCAATAGCTAGCCTAGCTAGAAAATGTATACCAATATTTCGGCGCGTTTAACAAAGTCAAGCAGTTTCAGTTTTCTGTTAACTAAAAGAGTTGTAGAAACTATCCTTCTCTAACACGTTTTTCTTTCCAATTGGAAGTTCATATATTCTACTGAATAAAATAACTCTGGAACAGAAAATATAGGAACAATTGCACTCAGATTTAGAAGTAGATAGAAGTACTTAGCGAGTAGCCAATAAAAGTAGTTATAGTTGCAACTCAATGCACGTTAAGACTAACATTTTGATCATTAATTTCAACAATCAGAACAGTTTATTGTAAAAAAAAACAGGCTTAACAAAAGACACCCTTCGACGACACCGCGGTTCGAAACTAGTTAGGTACCCTCCAAATACACACACATGAATAAAATAACAAATGTATTCAAAACATTGAAATCCACTAACACTAGGAACATGAAACATCGATCATCGCAATTTCATTCACTCCTGGTGTTTAAGTCTATTCACACGCGAATAGACTTAAACACCAAGACTAAAGTTTATGTATTTCTTAAGCATGCTCAGTAGTCTAAAAGACTTGATCAATTTTTGATAGAGAGTTGTCGTTAGTATAGTCCTTATTGCGACTGACAGTCAATTTCAATCGTTGGTTTGTAAGAAGTAGGATTTTCTTTAAAATACTTGTTATTTGAAACATTCGCCATCTCGATGCGTTTTACAGTCGTGACTCTATGGCCACGTTACTAGCAAGAACTATAAAACTGAAACGTATAAGGAACTCATTCCATCAAAACGTTCAGAACTAACTATAAATGTAAATAAATACCGGACATCAAACCAAGCAGATACGTCTGTTTGGCACCAACGTCGTAAACCCACGAATTGTTTATAAGACTGCATTATATAATTGCGTTTGGAAATAGATACAGCTTCTTACAATTACTTAGAATTACACTTTGTTTTATTTAAAGAAAATAAAAAGATAACTCTACACTTGGATGAATGATAAAGAGAACTTTATAAACGAAGATAATAAACATCCAACTACAAGGCAACAAAAACTACACAAATTTTAGTTCCGTGTAGGCATCTAATCCTAAACACTCAGTATGATAAAGGGGTAAGAAAATCTCTATTCCGTCGTTAGATTTATCGATTTATGGGATCTATAGTCGGGTACTAGAATCCTCAATTTATATTCAATAGGATGTGTGTAACATCCGTTCCTGAACATCTTTAAGAAATGTCTACACGGTTTCTGAACTATTTAGATATCTTCCAGCTTTTTAAGGCTTAACGGTTATCGCGGTAAAATGTTCTGCCTCAAGAATCATCAATATCTCCATGCCAAATTTCATTGAAATCGGTAGAGCAGTTTAGCCATGCAAGCGTAACAGATAGTCAAAGTTACTTTCGAATACTATTAGTATGGATTATATGGTTAATGGCAGTAGGCTTGTTCACAATGTGAAAGGGACGGCACTTATACTTCACGTAATATGGGTCCTTAATACGCCTTTGCCTAACTCTTTGAGAATAAAATTCGTGAGTGTATTTTAATAGAGATTTATAAGTGCGTATAAAGCATGAAAGGGAATTGCTCAAGTCAAATTGCAGCAGTAAATAACATCATCCTGCATTTAACAATCTACCTGGCATGCGTAGATTATGTCAATTTCCTTGTCTTAACGCTGCTTGTTAAGAAAACTGTCAGAAGGATTCCTCCATAATCCAAAATGTACTTGTGTTCTAAAACCGACCATTCTAGAGTCAAGGCCTCTGAAGTGGAACATTTTTACGCCTGTTGATTCTGTACGCCTGAAAACAATTAAAATTAGCAAGAAGGAAACATTACTTATACGATTTGAATGAATAATTCTAACGACTACATTAGTTATTTAATTCTATACACACGCGATATTTCAAGTGTTTATGCAAAATACTAGTTTATTTTATAATTAGAATTTTGGAACATAACTTATGCACAAAACTTCAGCGGGCGAACCACAGACAAACGTAGGCAATCGCCCAAACCTAATGCTTTGTTGATCTATTCAGAAATTACTTATCGTCATTGCTAAAAAGATAATAGGTTATCATTAGCCACACTTATAGACCTTTTGACTTGGTTATTTTTATCGTTGACAATGTGCCTGACTTTTTAGTAATGTAATCGGTTCAGACACAACCAAAAAAGAAGGTAACTTAATAGGGGATGAGGAAAATAAAAGTAGCATATATACAGTGATTTTAATACTTTCCTCGTGCTATATAAACTTACCTCCTTTAACTCTGAACTTAATAATTAGGTACACTTAATGCTATTAAAAGTATAAATTACAACATTAGAAAATATGGTACAGAAGATTGATTGCCTTGGCGTAATGGTAGTGTACGCGACTGCTGTGCAAGAGGTCTCGGGTTGGATTACGGGGTCGGACCAAATATTTGCGTGATCTGCAATGCAAAATGTAATTTAGGTATTTTCTATTTATATTAATGTATGTATTTACAAAAAAAAAGTATATAAATTTCCTATCAGTGTCTGGAAGAGATTGCTTTCAGCAATAAGGCCGAAGAGATTGCTTTACGCATCAATGGAGTTTCTTGCCAGATTCTTCTCCATGAAGGGTAGACTGCACTTGG
Organism: Spilosoma lubricipeda; assembly: GCA_905220595.1. NCBI lineage: Eukaryota > Metazoa > Arthropoda > Insecta > Lepidoptera > Erebidae > Spilosoma > Spilosoma lubricipeda. Next base: position 19,165,959 of record HG992290.1, on the reverse strand, counting down.
AATTGGAGACTAGAATCACTCGATTTTTTAATATTGACTATTCATAAGTGCCTAAAAGTGAATAAAATCTGACTGTGACTTTCGTCATTTCTGTACTCTTCTTGAATCGATAATACGGTGTATAAATAAAGTGTTTTCTATCTATCTAGCTTTCATAGTACAAGCTCTGCTTAGTTAGAAGTGTGTTAATATTTAAATGCTTACTTTATTTTCGTCAACTTTTTTTATATATATCTTATTTGTAAGTATTTAAGAATAGCTGAGTTTAATATGACGCTTAAATCAATAGTATAATCCGCGGACGTTCTAATAAGTATGAAATGAAACCGTTCCAGCACTTACAGGTCACAATACCATAGCACGTTAACCGCTACGACTTCCTTAATGGAGACCAGACCAAACTCCTGGCGCACAGACCATTAATCACGTAGGACATACACTTTTAGCATGCGAGAGAAGTGACTCATTAGCGATAATTTTACAATGCGTCTTTCTTGTACGCTACCCGTAGTATTCAAGACTACAGCATATTTTTATTCATCAGTTCAAAACAATGAGTTATTGATTAATAATGATAGTGTGTGAACTAAAACATATGATCTATGCTTCTGCCTTTAATGTGTGTGGTAGCAATTCGAAGTTACCTACCGCAGTGATGCTTTGACATTCAACAATACAGCCCTTTATTGGATATTTTTTTATTGATAACTGTATCGGCCATTATAGCAAACCATGTTGACAATGACGTATTGCTGTTTGTTGAACCCAAGATATTGTTCGAATCGTATTTTGAACTTTCTCATTGACTTTGGCAAATATCTGTAAACAAAATCACAATGTCGTAACTAATCGGATAAAATTAACACTTTTTTTGCAAGTAGTATAATAATTCAAAATTTTTACTAATAAAACCGACTTCAAAAAGTGGAACAAATTGAAATGAGACCACACGGAAAGCACCATCTTTTAAAAATAAAAAAGAATCGTCAAAATCAGTTCACCCAGTCGAAAGTCAGAAAACAAAAAAAAACAGTCAAACTGAAATCCTCCTCTTTTTTTAAATCGGTTAAAAATGTGAATGTTCCCTCCATTACGTGTGCCATAAACGTCACACGCGAAATCACTATTTTCTTTGTCGTTTTCTACAACCACCACGAATTATTTATTCTTTACTTTTTTCTCAAAATTCAGTCGCCAAAACTGCCTTTGTTATAACGACTTATTCTCAATTAACCCCGTTTATACCACATAATAGCTCACGATTGTAGGTCACCCACAAACTGAATATAATATAAGCAACAGCATAATGGCGACAACTTTTCACTTTCAACAGTTTGACAATAAAATACTGTTCACTAACTTTAAATTATCTGTGCTGCTTTGTTACATTTTATTGTACGACCTCCTTTTATAAAATAAATGTGAATTGCTTTAGATATTTAACTCGCTTCTTTGACACAATTTTCGTGACCCGTAAACAAAGTGCTCTTTTTTCAATGAAAATAGGCAAAATGGCGGATTGACAAATTGATGATTGTAATTTTGATGTTAAAACTTGTTTAGCGGCGTTGTGCACTTTTTGGGAAGGATTACAAATCTTGAACTCGCGTCAGGACACGTGACCTGATCGAACATTCGTAAGACGGAGGCGTGGTGTAGGAGAGGAAGTAATATAACCCCTCTCTTTTTCTACCTCTAAAAATGTATGCCCGCTCCTGCTGCTTCGTTTAAGTGGCGCAGAGTGCTTGCTTGTGTGCGTGTGTGTAAACCTGGTATAGTTATCGGTTCTCAAGGAATATTAAAGGCAAAGTAAGATATAGATTCGTATAGCATCTGGCATTGTGTTTAATAAAAATGGGAAATAAAAAAAATGAAATTTAATAAATCAAAAATGTACAAAGTTAATTAATGTTCAAGTTTTCATATCTGCCGGCACTCCCGGAGTGCAACCCGTTGTTTTATTTTTTCATATACACATATTTAATTTCATTAATTAATGGTAAGTCATTTTTTTGTAATGATTAGTTTGCCTTAAATATTGTCCACTATTTTTTATTTTTGGAATTTAGTTTAAGTAAAATTAAGCAACACCCTGAAAATACTTTACTGGACCTACTTGAGAATTACTAGAACTATCTCGAGAGTTCTTCCTAGATACAGCTAAATTTCATCAATATATTATAAAAAATACTATTGGACAATCAATAAAGTTTTTGCGATCAAAATATAGTGTAACAAACGTAGGCATTAGATAAGAACAATTTATCAATTAAACAGAGATTAAATAGCTTATAACAATATTAGTTAATTTTAAAGGTTTCGTCGAAATTTTCTTCGTCCTCGCTCTTTCTCTCCCAAAAATATCATATTACTATTGAAGAATCTCAGTAAATATTTATACGTAATGAACTTACATGATACTTATCTTTTAAACGTCCATCTTTCTGTCCATCAAATAATATTCTCGTTAACACAACAAAAAAAAAAACAACACGGCTTTAGTCAAAAATATAAGGCCCGTATCATTGCATACATCAATCACAAGTGGCGAAAAAAATGGCGGATCCTAACGAGCCGTGTCGTGTTTAATACGCGAAGTTAATTCCTTCACAGTAAGTTTTTGTCCATGTGTAATGTTCATTATACACATTATAAAATAAAGTATACTTTAAAAACATGTTGTGATTTAATCGCTTTCGGAAGCTTGACGACAGAACCTTTATTTATTTAACATACCAATTATTTCGTAGACTTTGGATAAAAATATTCGATAGCTATAGATAGAAGATTGAACATTAAGATGTGAACATTCAATTAATTACTTCGGAAAATTACTTGTTAAACTGTTGTCTTCTATAAATATAAGTAGGAGTAAATACATCTCCGGGAATTGGCTTCGAATAAAATATTCTATAGTAATAAGCTTTATTTATGCTTTAAAGGTTCCTCTTAGTTTGATTATATTATGATACACACGAACTGTTTTATTGTTCTTGTCCAAGCTGTAGAGAAATATTGAAATACGCAATAAGTGCAATATTTATCAGCTAATACTACAGTTCAATTAAAAGACATCACATTTCTTTCTTAACTGGACTACAGAAAACTTCCTAAACTCCAGTACGTTAGTTCGAATAGAAAAGAATTGATGTATCGGTAGACTTTACGATCAGTAGCCGCATACTTAATTAGTCAAAAAAGACATTGGGCTCTGAAGCAATCACTGTTGCGTGTTAATTCTAAGCACAAAACCGTCGGTCCCATTCATTCTTCTAGCGGTATTAATTAGTTCTTTACTATGCATGGTGCGCGGAAGGCATTCGCCTTAACGTGTGTCAAGCTTTCTAGTGGTATGTGAAGTGGACACACATCTTATTCCTGTGCAAGCGATTCCACTATCTTGTATAATCAAATCAAATCATGTATTATTTCTATACAATATTCAAAAAGACCAGACAATTCTCGGTAATAAGAGGTTGTGTTGATGACGACCGTACTAATATTCATTGTGAGTATAGTGTCATAGTATGACTGTGTGTTATTGAGAACTGGTAATCAAACAATACAATATAAAAAAAAATAAAGCTGTAATCAAATCGGTGAATATGACATTAGATTCTTGATGAGTAAACGGATGTTTTAATAATAAATTAATAGCAAATTGCACTGCACAAGAATACTTGTGTCCTTTTGATTGTCTAATAATAAATAGTATTGTTATTATAATTTAGTCAGTTAAAGGAAAATTAACCACCTTTTAAGCCACTTTTTCAATTCAACACATGATAAATCAAGACATCTGTTCATTATAGGCTCAGACCCTATTTATTGTACTAATTCGCTAAACGCTAATTAATAATACGTTTTTATGCTAATTGAAGGAAAAACACATCATTTTGTACCTACATTTCGTTTGCGAAAATGGTTTACCTATACGACATCATGTTTTATTACATAAGTGCAGTAAAACAAAATTCCACGATGACGTCATAAAAAGTTTCAATTTACGCAACCACAGAATAAGTACAAAAACACCCACGAAAATATTTTTTTCGCTTGCAACACTTTAACATAGTTTAACGTTGGCAACTTTATAGGGCCGTCCAAAAGTCAAATTGCCAATATCCTCATAGCTGAGGAACGTTTAAGTTAACATCATAGGTTGGCATGTGAGTCGATGGTTTATTGGTGGTAAACGCGGAACAGACGACTCCTGCCCCGTCGGTTTATGGCCGACGTCGCTCGTAAATTATGTACCTTCTGTCACTTTGCATATTGTCGTATCTCTGGTGCGGACTGGATTAACAGGACTTACTAGGCGTATGGTCAGAAATACATTTTAGAGTTCATACATCTGACAACATTTGAGATATTGCTTGGACTTAAACTTTTATAGTTTTAAATTTAAGTACAAAAATAAAGTTCCATGGTTAAGATAGTTTAGAAAAGAAACAGACTGTTGAAATAAATAAGTGTAACCTACCTACATATTATGAAGATAGATCCAACGATTTATGTCGTGAAAATTCCGCGTTAATTTGCTTACTTCGTACGTTCCGTTGTACGGTGTGCCTTTGTCATCTACAGCCCTTGTTAATAGGCTAGCTCCAGTACCACGCTAGCGCAGCCGCGAGCAATAGCTATTAATTCATAAGCCACGTAAACCAAATTATACTTCTGTTAGTCGGACACATGCGGGTTCCAAACGACTGTTCTCCCCGTCGGCATAAAGGCATCGATGTCACGTATCTTTGAGTTTAATCCCAACTCAAGTTTGTTGTAAGCGGCAGGTGGGCAGGAACCCCATTTGTCATACCTTAACATAAATGTACGAAGTTTAAAACTAAGTTATACTTTAAAGTAGCACCCTCTATAACGCTAAACATACATACGACGTGTAACGCACACATTCGAGCCATACACAGTACGTTCACAGGAAGCGATCGCTCGTAAAACAGCGTTCGACGACTTTGCGACTCGACCTAAAAGTCGCAGGGTTTTTACGATCCGACCACGACAGTCATGGCTGCGTGGTCGCGATATGTGGGCACAGTCCATTGTGAGTTTGTTGAAAATAAAAATACTAATTAAGTTGAAACAATTATAGTTTTATTATAAGCTAAGGCGGTTATTGCAAGCGCGATTTGTAACGAAGCGAAAAACCAAACGGACTTGTGATTTTAACACTGTAGATAAACTATAAATATGGCAATTGTTTTTTTATAGTAATTCAATAGTGTGTTGTCGTAACATTAATTTCAGGTTCGGTATTAATAGCTATAAAATTCATCCACAAAAAGTGTTAAAAGAAACAAGATTCCTTGCTTGTTGAATATTTTCAACTAAATTTATTTTTCATGATGTTAAAATTTACCACAACTAAATACCTGTAAATTTCTAAGTTTAAACAGTTATTATCGTGCTGTAATCTCAGTCTATTACTAGCTATATTTATTAATTTTTATTGCTGTAGTCGACTATCGATAAATTCTATTACATTACATTATTTTATATCGCTTATGTGTAATAATATTGGAATCTGATGGCATAAACACGCTCGTGTAGTCTTGGCAACGTGATCAAAGAAACCGTATCGGTTATAAAATTACAATTTACAAACGTAATGTTGTAAAATATAATAGTTTAAATTATAAACATATTTACTCTTAATTGAAACTATATTGAATGGTTGTTATTAAATTTGTAATTTGCTTGCGCTGCGGAGCGGCGGGCCCTCTAGCCGGTACTTGTCGATATTGCATACAAATTTAATCAAGGATATCGGAAGTCCCTACTAAAATAGTAATATAGAAGAAGAAGAAACTCTTTATCCTTGGTATGAAGAGTGCGGTTGAAGAAGTGAGGTTCTTTAATTCTTTTGAGGATAGAAGATTTACAAATATTTCAAAACTAGAATCTGAACCGAAACTTTAATATATATGTATATATGTATTATCTTAAATAGAAATTAAAACAGGTGTTTTCTTCTACAATTGCCTGCGTGACTGCCTTGTTGGTCTAGGTGTTAGCGTATGCGACTGCCGATTAAGAAATCTCGGGTTCGATTCTTGGGTCGGGTCAAAAGAAGCCCAGAGTGTGGAAGTATGGCGGCGTTTAACGCCCGTGCTTCGGAGAGCATTTTAGTCCTTAGTCCTAGTAAACAATAATTATTGGGAAGTCAGTGCCCTTTAGATATACTGACAAATACTTGAACCTTCGAATTCACTTAGCCCTCAGGGCTGCGGGGACCGACGTCAAATCGCTTTATGAAAAAAAAAATATTTACGTAAAACCGGTGGGATCGGCGACTAGATCAACTCTAGTCGCCGATCCCAAAAAATATTGGGAATAATAAAAGCTAGAAAGATTGATACAAAAGAAACGTAACGTGTTTATCGGTGTCACTATAATTTATTAATTAACAAAGAATTTTAAATGACATTCCATCTAACGCTCAATACGGACCATAGATCATATCATGACCTATTCGGCAATCCTCAATGAAACACGACAAAGGCAAGATGAAAGAACATTTTTTTATAAAAAAAATCTAAAACACGCGGCATGAATAGAGCGTTATGCAAAACATCTTTTGTTAAGTAATTACACATAAGGTTGGAAACAATAGGTGATGTTGTAAAATATTAATGAAATGATTACATAATGTCGGCCGATGAATGGCCCAGTAGGCTGCACAGCCATTACAATTACATATTTGCATATGCCAGTAGTTGTTAAGGTATAAAACCTCATTTACACATGACACCTGCATATGACTGGCCTTTTTCTTAAGCGATTAGGTTTCATAACAAGCCTGGTATCCCAGTTTCAATTCCCATTCCAAGCTAATTAATTGTGATTTGAACACTTTGAATTGTTCCAAGTTATTTCTATTTTAAAAATAATAATAAAAGTTGTTTATGTATGGTATCAAGTATCTTTTCTGCAGCAAAAAGGCGGAACAATAACAATCTTTTAAGTTTATATAAGTTGATCAAATCAAAGATTCTCAAGTAACTTTCCCTTCCTTATATTGACTTATAACTTGATTCCTAGACGTATATATTCATATAACAAACACCCGTGTATGGAACTATAACTGGATGAAAAACTTTAGTGATTCGATTGAATAGCGCGTCCTGTACAATATACCTTGTAAGGTTAGCAACGTAACGTACTGCGAGAATTTTTTTTCAAAGAAACCTCCTGCACTTGGAAGATATCTCGTGTTGCGAGGCATTTTACAAAGAATATTTTTATTTATTAAAAGCTTTAGGATTTTTTACGTAACCAATGTCAAATTGGTTAAATACATTTTCTTCTTTTTCTATGGCAGATAGAGTTCTTTACAATTAATATCTATACTAATATATAAAGCTGAAGAGTTTGTTTGTTTGTTTGTTTAAACACGCTAATCTTAGGAACCGCTGGTCCGATTTGAAAAAATCTTTCAGTGTTAGATAGACCATTTATCGAGGAAGGCTATAGGCTATATATCATCACGCTAGGACCAATAGGAGCGGAGCACCAATAAAGAATGTTTCGAAAACGGGGGAAAATCATCACGCTACGGGCAATAGAAGACGCAAACCAGGTTACGTGGGTTGGCTAGTATCTAGATAAAATACAGCTAAAATATTTGTGCGTTATTGTTTAAAAACAAGAAAAATACTTTTTCCTTACAACCGGTTCTATCTGTTCATGAAGAAATTTAAAGGGCACAGCTAGGTAATGATAGACAGGTTAAATAATGCTGACTTCGTTGCTGACGGTACACGTTCTTATATCAGCAACGGGTTGCACAATACTCATAATTTACATTAGTCTCTGGGCGATGAGCTCGTAAAGTCGCGTATCGATTGTGAACAAACCTCGTGCAGATATCGGATGCGCGCATTTTCATTAGTTACAAATGTAGAAATGTGTGGGCTGAGGTGCGAGTGATAGCGGTAGCGGGTGTCATCAACATCTTGTCATAAACGAGTGATGTACATCTGGGATACTTTAAATATTGTTTAAGTAGATATGTAGGATTGTCATACATAGATTCGAATAATGTAGAGTGTTGCACATAAGACATAGGTCCTGTTCAGTCTATATAGACTTCTTGATTGATCTGTTAAGGGTAAATGATGTCTCAGGAATATCAGTAATCCATTAGTACTATTATGCCCAGTCAGTTTAAAGGAATAGCTTTTAAAGTAGATATCCTTGACATCATTTATATAAATGTTACGCTGTTCTAATATGCCGTACTATCGGTATTTTAGAGCGGCCATAAATATATCGCTACTAACCGCGCTCTAATGTTAAACGTCATTTAACATTAGGCTACATAATTTATCTATTATTCGAGCAGCACGTCTATCTCCCACGTCATTTAGCAGCGCGTATATTAGCGCCATTGACGCATTACCTTCGTAAATAAAATGGTTCTGCGATTACATATGTATCGCCCACGTCCGTGATTTGTCCCAAAACAGAAGTCTATAAGCTTTTAAACAGTTTGGCACCACGCCAAACGATCGGGCATCAACCTCTGAGCACCACGAATATATGCCAATTTCGAACCTCATCGACCACAGATAACAAACACTAAGTAAAACGACACCTAAGAAATATTTATCTTACAACAACACTAGTTTTTAGTGGCAGATTGCAAGTCGTATACAGGATGCAGCTCATTTATCGTCACTCAAACGGTTTCTAATGCCAGTATAATATTCGAAAACTGTCAAAATGTGTACACATACAAATCTTTTTGATGTAAAAAAGGTCTCAATTTCAGAGAGCGATACGGTCACGCAATAATATTCAAAGGTTCATTTCTCAGCGAGCTTTTAACGCTAAGCCAGGACGCGGAACTAATAAAAATAGCCCAGTTCTGAATAACTCAATAAAATTAGGCTTAAAGCAAACAGTGCGAGTGATGGTAGGTGCGCAGTGGGCCGCTCCGCAACACGTTCCGACAATAAGGTGTCGTTGGTAACTTGCGACGCCAACTATTACTATTTCCAGTGAACCGGAATAAACGTGCGACTGTAATAAAGCATAAGGCACGCCCTTATTGAGAGCGAAACGTATGCACTGCTAAAAATGATGCCACACTATTTAGCTAAGTGCATTTCATGGTAATTTGTACAGGTGTTAATATCATACTTATAGGTATGGTTATACGGGTTCCACTAGTTTGTAAAATTATCGATATTTTTGTTAGCTGATTAAATATTTTTACTCAAAATCAGTTAAACATTGGAAATTACTCACTAAGGAAAAGCATAAACTTATTAATATTCTAGATACTTACACTATTATTATTCGTCCGCCGCTATTGCAAAACAAAGTCGAATGATTCGAAGCGATTGCCTGTGAAGTATTCACTGACCACCATTCTATAATTAGTAGATTAATTAAATTACCAACTACGCAAACTACTTATTTAATCCGCTATCGGTTGCACCGTAGCCTTACTTCTGCATACGTTTACCGAGAACGCAGGCTTTACGACCAACGTATGTTTATATAACTCCATTCCTTCACTCCTTCAGTTATTCCATTCAATTCAAATCGCTGCATTATTAATCCCATTATGTGTTTTCTTACTTCTTATCTGTTCATTGGCTGTTTTCCCCGTGGACGATACGTAATACTGACGCGATGAACGAGATGTTTTTTGTTAAATAAACATATACATAATTAGTCTTTATAGAATGTAGCAGGGGCTTCTTCCATGCTTTAAGAAGTGTGTTATATTATAAACAATGGCACAATCAGCATATTAATGTCGCATTACATTAACTATCTATGGCAGACAGGCTACCGTGCCATAGGTGGAATGCCACTTGACAAATGCTCGATAAAAATGTGCATGGAGTCAGTCACCTCTCGTGCGATAGTTTGCATAGAGATGCGTGTATTGGATGAAGTTTATCTATAGCAAGCATATGAAGCAAATTACTATTCATTTAAAAGCTAACTGTTTGCTTGATGCATTAATTTGAGATAACTTAAAACTTTTAACGATACTAACTAGCTTTGCTGAACTTTCCCAAATTTATAAAAAGACGGTGCGATGCAATGACTTTTCGAAGGCCGATCCTCTTTATTTGACATCGTTTGCACCGGTGAAGTTATGAACCTGGTTCTCAACACGAAAAAAATTAAAAACATGTCAACTTCCAAGTCATATAGTGCGCACTTTCCCGACTACCTGTAAAAATTCCGACCCTTTTCAGGAAATTACTTCCACACAATTCAGAAAAGCGAAAGAAAAGAAATTATCTGCTCATAATAAAAATAATTTAGTAAGCGTAACAACGGAATGTCATTTAATGTACGTTTGGAATCAGTAGATGTTCAAGAAGCCATGTGTCGATAGGGAATGTCGTTAAAAATGCTTTAACCACAGATTGTGACGGGCGCCAGGGCAAAGACACAGATTAATAATAAACCTGTCCTATTTACAACTTTCTGCCTAAAACCATTTTATGTTGTAGGTAAACGTGATAATAAAATGTCGCAACTCGCAACAATAGTCATATAATGTCTGCCAAATTGACTGGCATTAATTTATTTAATTTGCATATTATAATTGCATCTGCAATTAAATTTAATTGATGCTTACTAGTTTACGTTTATGATATAAACAGCATAGAAACATTTGGTAACGTAGTGATGTTTTGTAAGATTCCATGGAGTAGGCACAATACGATCGGTATACATTCTGTTTAATGTTCTTCCAGTACACATACCGTAACATATGTTACTCCAGAAATAAATAAAACTATATATTTCACTGATTGTACAACGTGCACACATTCTGTTAGCATTCCCAACACTAACAGAATGTTTTACTCGGATTATTTGTTTTTGTAGTCTGTACAAATCTGTCTTTATGAGCGTTTAGTAGCTTACGGTAGTTGTTGATTGTCGAATTTATTGAGTCGTTGGGAAATGCCCGCGGGACATTATTTTGCTAAACAAATGGTCTCGACAATCTTGTTTTCAAAGTTGTTTATTGAAGCCCATAAATACGCTTGACTTGTTTTTTTATAGTTGTTTTAAGATTAGAACAGTTGTATGTAGGTAGAGTAATTTTTGTTTTTTTTTTTACGGTTTGAAATTGGAATCAGTTTTGATGATAGAAATTCAGTGGAGGCCGAAATAGACATCTGACCTCAAATGTTATAATTGTATACTGATTCAAAGTTTTCTTTTTTTATTGAAAACTAGAATTAGAGTAGTACTCATATTAATTAAAAAAAACCGTTTTTGCTGGTTCAAGTTCACTTTTTGTAAAAATAACACAAGCACAAATGTACCAAGCGGAAATCGAAATCGTGACCATATTCAAATATGTAGTAGTTATCTCACTGTACTAATATTGTTCTGGATGTTATGTACACCGTAATTGTTGTATATAATATCAGATTAAATGCTTACCAACAACTAATAATAGTACGTGAACTGTGTAAATATACAATGTGATTAAATTCGAAAATTACTATACCTACATACTACCTACTCTTTTCTTTTCGTAACAGTAGAGGCACGCTGATTGCAGCACTCGAATGGACCGGGGCAGTACTACCTTCGCACAGAAGATCAACGTTAAATGACAGCCTTCGTGCTGTCGTGTTTCGTTGGTGAGTGCGAGCCCGGAGACCTAATGATGCAGAAGCATCACTAGGCCGCCATGTTGTGGGTCACCATGCTGCATTGTCTTCATTCGCAATGAGTATAGTCATATGGTGACCATCACTGTTGGATTCTACTTATACCTTCCATGAGGCAGAGTAGATTCATTTTGGAAAGTCCTTAAATAAAAAAAACACTGTAAAGAGTATTGTATGTACCTATAGTACTTTTTAAATTGTCTATTAACATTTTAGGTATACATCATCATTATAACACATTATTTTACACAATGTACAAAACAAACCATTTTGACATTAAATAAAGTGGAAGTGATTTAACGAGGCAATCAAATCACTGAATAGTTTCATAGTAAGTGAAGCAATATAAGTGACAATTACAGTAAAAAAAGCAGGGCTTCCCCAAAATAATTGAGTGGATTTATCGGCAGTTATCGCCAGTAATAAATACGGTAGCAAAGCACGGCAGCCGCGCGATCTATAACGTTCATTGTTGCGTCTGATAGCCGCCGATAGCACGACTGATAGCGCCCAGATTGCACACTTTAATATATTTCATAGAATACTGTTATATATTTAGGGTTCAATTTGAGACAACCTTATGAAGTTCGCCAACATAAATCTAATAGCCGATTGTGATATTATTCAAATGCGATTCCTTTTTTTACATAGCTAAATCATCATCATTAGCAGCTTTTAACAGTCCACATTTTTTTTTAAATGTCTTATTTATTTTTTCACTTTTAATTACACTAATATATATTTACTGTTTAATTCTGTCCACCACCTTGGAGTTGAAGGAACCTTGTGATTAACCTAATCCGGCCCATAGAGACAAGCTTAACACTCACAGACCGATCACCGGTGAACAGGTCAAACTAGAGTCTAGAACACCCCGTTAAACCTTCACTTTACCACACAAGGAGTATGAGATACTCTTCCTAAGACACAATTTCTTCCACAAGATTCCTAATCTATACTCAACACCCGGTAAAACATTTCGATTCTAGAAGGTCGTTCTGATCAATTTTCACACACTTCCGAAGCGGACATTTTCACAAAAACGCAGTACCAAACTTAATGATATTTAACCTTGACATAACCAAATACAATCGCAGAGTGTTGCCATAGCAATCTTGCATTTGGTTTCGAAGATATACAATACCTACCTGCTGATAGCGTTCCCAAAAAGGCTTTTTGTTATGTAAGGGCCTGCCAAAATGACTACTCCGCCTGGTGGAGAGCAAAAGCAGAATCCAAGAGTAGTGGTCACGATACTTATTTCGAATGCAGACAATGTAACAATGCAGCATGGTGACCCACATCATGGCGGCCTTGTGATGCTTTCGCATCCTTGGACCTCCGATCTCGCACTCAGCAACGAAACACGACAAAACGAACGCTGTCATTTTAAGATATTCTGTGCGATTGCCACGTTGAATTCCAAAACTAATTTTCTGTGCTAGAAAAAGGCTGGCCTTCTGGTCACGAGAGGTCTATCTATACAATATATAAATTATGTATATGAATTTACACATACATTAAAGTACTTTTTTTTTGTATAGTGGGCAAACGTGCAGACGTATCACCTGATGGTAAGCGATTATCGCCGCCCATGGACACCCGCAACACCAGAGGCGTCACAAGTACGTTGCCAGCCTTTGGGGAGATAGGGGAAGGGGGGTCTGACTTAATTTAGTAACAAACATTCAACCTAACTTTCTATGAGCAATGTTCGTTTGTCTACCATAAACTATAATGTTTGTCTTTATTGTTTCCAGATGCGGTAAAACTAGACAGCAATCATGTGGTTGGTGCTGGTGGGGCTAGTCGCCCTGACGGCGGTTGATGCTCTGCAGCCGCGATGCCAGGAGATCACCATTCCCATGTGCCGAGGGATAGGCTACAATCTGACGAGCTTCCCTAATGCGCTGGACCATGATACACAAGAAGAAGCCGGATTAGAGGTTTGTATACATACTCGTATATACTACTAATGTTATAAATGCGAAAGTTTGTAAGGATGGATGGATGTTTGTTACTCTTTCACGCAAAAACTACTGAACGGATTTGGATGAAACTTTACAGTAATATAGCTTATACATCAGAATAATACATAGGCTACTATTTGCCGCGATAACCGACATATACGCGGGCGAAGCCGCGGGCAACAACTAGTACTACATATTTCTTTAGACATTATTTGTCGAAATGAAAAAGGATCGTTCTGTTCTTTGTATTTTCGTCAAGGTGTTCAATCAAATTAATATCAACTACTTATGCCTGCAGTTTCTTTTAATTGTAAATAGTCCAAGCTTATAATTCAACTCAATCAGAAGTTATAGCCATTGACATTCAATATTTTAATCAATGTTAACTCTTCGTGAATACAAAATGTTAGGTACTTACTTAATTTTTTTAAAGTAATTACTATAGTTGCCGTTTGTTTGATTGCAATTATCAATTTCTTTACCTTCACAATTTGCCTAACTCCATACTGTCACTGTTCCAGGTTCACCAATACTGGCCCCTCGTTGAAATCAGATGCTCAGCCGACCTGAAGTTCTTCCTGTGTTCCGTTTATACGCCGATCTGCATCGAAGATTACCAGAAGCCGCTGCCGGTCTGTAGAAGCGTGTGCGAGCGCGCGAGAGCGGGATGTGCGCCGCTCATGCAGCAGTACGGCTTTCAATGGCCCGAACGGATGGCTTGCGAACGCTTACCTCGCGCCGGGGACCCCGACCAACTGTGCATGGAAGAAACCGAACGAGTCCGCGAACCTCCCCCTCCCCCCGCGAGACGCCCCCCTCGCCCCACCTGCACGGACCCAAAAAACTGCGCGGGCGCCGCTGCCACGGCCGACGCGGCGCCGGGCGGCGGCGGCGCGTGCGCGTGCGCGTGCAGGCCGCCGCTCGTCAGCACGCGCGCGCACAGCCCCGCGCACGGCCCGCCGCACAGCCCCGCGCTAAGCCCCGCAAACACAAGCAGCGGGCCGCTCGTGCCCGGCTGCGCGCTGCCGTGCCGGGGAGCGTTCTTCACCCGCGACGAGAAAGAGTTCGCCGCCGTCTGGGTGGCGCTGTGGGGAGGCCTGTGCGCCGCCAGCACGCTCATGACCCTCACCACCTTCCTGATCGACTCCCAGCGGTTTAAGTATCCGGAGCGGCCTATAGTCTATCTGTCCGTCTGCTACTTCATGGTCTCGCTCGGATACCTGGCGCGGCTTGCGATAGGCCACGACGAGGTGGCGTGCGACGGGCCGCTACTCCGCACTAACGTCAACGGTCCCGGCGCCTGCACGCTGGTGTTCGTCTTGGTTTACTTCTTCGGCATGGCCTCCTCGATCTGGTGGGTGGTGCTCTCCTTCGCGTGGTTCCTCGCCGCCGGTCTGAAGTGGGGCAACGAGGCCATCGCCGGGCACGCCCAGTACTACCACCTCGCGGCCTGGTTGATCCCCGCCGCCAAGACGGTCGCCGTCCTCCTCGCCGGGGCGGTCGACGGCGATCCCGTCGCCGGAATCTGCTACGTCGGCAACTCTTCGCCGGAGAATCTCAAGCGCTACGTTCTGGCACCGCTGATCGTGTACTTCGCCCTCGGCGCGACCTTTCTCCTCGCCGGCTTCGTGTCCCTGTTTCGCATCCGATCGGTGATCAAGCGTCAGGGCGGAATCGGCGCCGGCTCCAAGGCGGACAAACTGGAGAAGCTGATGATTCGCATCGGAGTGTTCAGCGTGCTCTACGCGGTGCCGGCCGGAGTCGTCATCGGCTGCCTCGCGTACGAGGCGGGCGGGCACGAGCGGTGGATCCGCAGGGTCGCGTGCGGGCCCACGTGCGGGCCGCGGCCGCTGTACTCCGCCCTCATGCTGAAGTACTTCATGGCGCTCGCCGTGGGCATCACGTCGGGCGTGTGGATCTGGTCGGGCAAGACGCTGGAGTCGTGGCGGCGCGTGTGGCGCGGCGGCCGCGAGCCCCCGGCGGCGCAGCGCGCGCTCGTCAAGGGCGGCGTGTGACGCGCGCCCGCGGCCCCCGCCGCCGCCCCCCTGCCCCCGCCCCCAGGCTCGGCCGCCACCGCGCCGCCCGCCGCCCCCGCCGCCCCCTCCGCCCCCTCGGCGCGCTCGGCGCAGCCGCTGTCGGACTACGGGCCCGTGTAGGGCTCTCTACGATTCTGTTTTCCGCAAACGGAACGTCGCGTACTTTCTGCGACCTGACTTTTTTGAGTGACGGTGATGAAGAGGGTAGCGAAGCCCTCCGGTGACGATTGTGATGTGTGTGTGAGTGACGTTCGCGCCGTGTCTAGTCCTAGTGTAACGCGCGACGCCATACGATATACGTAATAGTGTTTAAGGGTACCGAGGGGCCGGCCGTGGCGTCCGAGCGCTCGATCGCGTACCTGGCTCCATGAGTTACGACCGTTATCTCTATAAAGAACCTTCGTGGCCGAGTTTATGACCGATCACGCCTGGTTTCGAGTTCTAAATCATTCGATGATGTCTAATTCAAAATCTACAACCCGATTATCGACTTTCGTACCCATTAGTGAGATACTTTTCTATTCAGTACGAATTACCTCAGCGATCACTGCCATGTCGTACGTATATATTGAGAAACGTAAGAGTATTTTTCCGCTGCGTACTGAGTAGTCTCTGTGTTGATACCGTGACCGAATTGTTAAATAAATAATGGGGGCTCATCATTATTCAACGATCATTATAATACCTGTATCTCGTTCTTTCTCATGTTAATTTCGATGAGTCCTTGCTATTTGTACAGTTAGTGTGCCGAGTAGCGAGGCCCGTAGTGTGCCGAGCGCGTCTCGTATCTTATATAATGATCTCTAAACTCATATTGTAAATAGTGCTCCCACTATATTATTTTCATCCCTGTATTTACTCGTAACCTGATATTCTGTAATTCGTCATTTTTGTTTAGCTTCGATTTATATTATTTAACCTTATAGAAAAAGACAAATCCTAGTGAAATATCGTTCTAATATTGTATTTTTCTTTATTAGACCTGTATACTCGACGCTAGATGGCGTTACACGCTGGCAAATTGTTCTAATACAATAATGCTTTGCCTGAATTTGCCTCGTGCAGCGGCATCTGGGGCGAGAAAACTTTTGTAAATATTATTTTCACAATCGCCGAACATGATGTGAAGTTAAGTTGTATTTTGTGCAATGGTACTAGTATATTCTCCAATAATTGTAAAGTTATTAAGATGTATGAAAAAATTGTATATTGTAGTCACGGACGCCGCAGCCGAAACCGCATGAAAATCATTATGTATGTAATTTATTTTATATCTAACTGTAGATAACAAATAAAGCGACTTTTTTATGTACAAACAGTGGTATCATTTCTACCGGATCGGAAGCCCTATGATACAGAATCATGGTGTGGGTGACCATACTGCATAGTCTGCATTTGCTATGAGTATGGTGACCACCACTCTTGGATTCTGCTCACGCTTTCCATCAGGCAGAGTAGAGTCACCTTGTCATATAAAAAAAAAACATAAATAGCTAGATTGTCAGACGGTTCCTGAAACCTGCACATCAACAATCTCTAAAAGTCACTGCTAAACACAATCCTCTTATACTGAACTGGTGTGATAATATAATTTAAATAAATGGTAGGACCAACAGAACCTACTTCAAAAAAGGAGGAATTCTCATCTTAGTATATAATGTATCAACAGCGTAAATCTGATTGAAGCCACTATAATATCATTAAAAACATACTGTGCACGGCTTTTTTCCTGTCGTGTCATGTTTAAATAGATATAGCATATTTTTAATATTCTCGAGAACAGGAAAACAAAAATGTTTAATTAGAATATGCCTTCTTAAGTTTCTATAGATATTATAAAAAAATCTTCAAGAATGCTTTTGGGTTTTGTTCTCTTCTCTGTGGGTTTGCGTAAAACTATAAGTCATACAAATCTAGACTCACTCACTTAAAAATGAGTTCACTAGAGCAATTAAGTAATGTAATTGACTCCCTTTTCTTGTTTAAGTTGGTAAGATCTCAAATAGACTGCCCTTCATTATTGGAAAAAAAAAATTTCAAGCCCCTGCAAGATATCCTCGAACCGATGCGGTGCTTATCTGTTAGTGATTGTTACACTAAACTAAGATATATTTTAAACTATATTTTGGTATATACTCAGTGTACCTAAACAATTGTTGGTGAGCCAATAAAGAAAATGAAGCGCGCCACAGCGGTCTTTGAGGGATAGGGAGGGGAGATAGGGGGAGGGGGTTTGGGTTATGGGCCTCCGGTATTCTCACATACAACACAGCGCAAGCACTAGTTCACACCGGTTTTCTGTGAGTAGTCTCCGAGAGTGAGCAACGATGGCGCGGTCAGTACCTGGTACGCTCGTAGAAACATGCCACTAGTGGTCTCCCAGACCACTAGTGGCATGTTACCATGAGCGTCTCCGTGATTCGGTCGGTCACATTAAGCAGTCGGTCCCGGTTGTTATCATATTATGATAACAGTCGTGAAGCTTAGTCGAGGCCTTTGGACGGCTAAAGAACATCCAACGGTAAGATTACGTAGCCACAACGTTGTCTTGCCAGTCACACACCCCCACTCAGCCAGCGTGGTGACGTATGTCCTTAACCCTCTCCTGAGAGGAGACGCGAGCCTAGCAGTGGGACATTATGGATTGTTGATGTTGAATTAAAACTTAGGAAACAATTAGAATTAATAAAACGTACAAACTACGATAATACTGCTAGAACCTCCTCAGTTTCTTTATATCCCAAACTTGGAAGCCAATCAGTAACCTTAATCTTGCATTATTTTTTATTAAGAAAGTAAATAAGGATAATAGTGATAATACTATTTACCTATCCATTTTATATAGGTAACTAGTTTATTTATTATATAATTATAATTAATAACCCGAACCCCTGCACAAAAAAAAAGCAATAGTCATGAAAATAACTGAAAAAGCTAGGTAAATTGGGTAGAAATGAAACAACAGTAATTCAGTCTATCATGATTTAAAATGTCTAAGTCATATTCGTGGGGTTGTCGTACAATTAAAAAATGAATTATTGCTAGTTTGAACATTTCACTAACTCGAGGGCGTTTATAAAAATGTTACGATAATATTACACTTACATTTTGAGAGAAAACGCCATCTTTGTACAAAAAGAAAAACTTATTCTCATTTGACAGGCAGGCGTAACTCTTTTTGTCAAATTAAATGTATGGACGAAATTCTATCCTTAATCTACGATCTATCACAAAATTACGTATTTTTGTATGGACAGAATGTTACAATCCTATCATTATCACTAATATTATACAATGTTTGACCTCAATGCAATTTATTACGTATTAATTTTTAAGTTTTCGTATAACTAACTCTACTAAAGACATGGTGATCCATTATTGCTGAATTCATCACTTAATCATGTAATTATTCCAGTACACACGTAACAGCAATGTATAGATTGCCTTAAAATATTCAAAGTCCCATAATATAATAAAAAATAGTAAAATTAAGTTAAACTCGTGCTTGAGATCCGCATTGGGTTGTTTACAAAAGCAGGTACATATGTAAAAAAATGTACACCTTATTGATTACACGATATACAACCTTATAACCTTACCCGTAAAGCATATTTTAAATAGTTCACGACTTACGTATTCAAGTTTAATATAATGGCAGTTTTGTTCGTATTTTAAATCTAGCTGTTTACTAACTTATGCTAATAGATGTCGCTACACGAAATGAAATATTCAGAGCCACAAAGAATTCAAAATGAGAATTAAGAAATACCTACATGTCATGCATAAGCAACATAAGTACCTATTTCAGACAAATATATTACTCTGTTAGTAGCAGGCGCGGTTTCAGCCCGAAATTTTGGAGGGGGTCACTAATATCAATTTAAGTCAAGTAAATTAGACTTTATTGCACAATACACAATTTAATTGCATACATTAAAAACAAATGGATATCTTTTGTCTTTATTGGTAAATCTATTGGGATGATAATATTTGAGATTTCTGGGACAATCTCTGGATGAATATTTAGAGTAGCTAGCTCAGTGGGGGGGGAGTTGAAGAGGAGCTCCAGAAACCAGGTTCTGGTAGCAGTAAGAAAAAATTACATGGTTATGATTTTGGGGGGGGTCGTGTCCCCTGTGACCCCCCCTCTGGAACCGCGCCTGGTTAGTAGTAAGCTTTATTATGGGTGAAATAAGTTTCTGTAGTGTATTTGTATACAAATCATGCAAAAGTTCTATGTCTGTCGCACAAAACATCGCAATCACTTTAATGCCAAATTATTTTTGTTGATGAGTTAGTCACAGAAGCGACATCCGTTGTTTAAAAATATTATTAAGCATTTCTTACTTAATTTATCAAACTAAATTGACGCTCTTAAAAGGCGGATTGGTAGAAGAACTGCCAGCGATTGTCATAGTAATTCATGAGTGGAGTTATGGACGTAACCTCAGCTAGTCGCTATACCTGTAAAAGATTGGTAATATTGGCCGTATTGATCGTGTATGTAGGTGTTGTGTGGATATTCAGTCACATTGGCAAATGTTTGTGGGTCTTGGTCGAGTGGGGGAGCGAGTTGGTGGTAGTATTGGTGAGCTTCGTGTTGTGGAATGTCCATCTCTATTTTTTGAATATCTTGTTGTTGCTGTTGGTGTTGAAGGACACCCTGAAATTAATGACAAGGGTGATTAAATATAGAAAATTACAACAAAAAGTTGTCTCGTCTTTACCAGAAAATGATACTCTCACACAAAAACCTGTCTTCAGATAACACATGCATCAACAACAACATTAAATACTGTTGATGTGTATAGGCCTTTTCTTAGAAAGTAGGGGTTTGGCCTAAATTAAATCTGTCTTCATTAAGTACATCATTATTATAATACGGTTAATAAAACTTTATTGAGTTTGAGAGGCACTATTTTTTTTATGAAATGGGAGGCGAACGAGCCTACGTATCGTCTGATGGTAAGCGATTACCGCCGCCCATGCCCACGCCAATTACACCCGCAACACCAGGGGCGTCACAAGTGCGTGCCTTTTAAGAAGGGGCACGCTCTTTTCTTGAACGTTTGAAGGTCGTATCGGTTCGGGAATACCGCAGGCGACAGTCATTCCACAGTTCTGTTACAGCGGAAAGGTCCTGGAAAAGCGCATAGTTGTGGACTGCCAATTATCTAGATGATATGGACGAAACTTCTGTCGCGTAGCACGATGGCGTAAAGAGGTGGCAGGCATCGGTCCAAACAATTTCTCGGAGAACTCCCCATGTTAATGCGGTAGAAGATGCACAGCGAAGCCACATTTCTACGCAGCGCCAAAGAGTCTAGCCGAATTAAAATTTCTTGGCAATCGACGATTCGAATCGCTCTCCATTGAATGCGGTCCTGAGGGAGGAGCTGGTAATGCGGTGCCCCCGCCCAATGAAGGGGTAACAGAATTCCATGTGAGGTCGAACCTGTGCCTTATAAAACAAAAGGCGGTGGGCCGGGGTTAAATACTGTCTTGATCTGTTGAGCACACCAAGCTTCTTCGAGGCCTTACCCCTCGCCAGAAAACTGGATTTCGTTCGATATGTCAACGCCAAGTATTCCAATATTCGCTGAGGCAGATAGTGGAGTATCTCCAAAACGAGGACATACCCACGGCACCCATGGCAGTTTATTTGCGATGAGCGCGCAAATTTGTGTCTTTGTGGGGTTAAATTGAGAAAATTGATTGATTTTTCCAGAGAGTTCTCAACTTCAGACACAAGTTTGTTTCGACTATCAATGACGTTTTGACTATTCGTGAGAATCAATTAGAAAACGGGAATCGTTTCTTGTTTTTTCGAAAGACGGTCCCCATTTGAACCACATTTTTGATATTTTCTATCATGAATTTCACTCTATCATGACGAAGACTTGAGGACTCGAAGACTTAAGATTTAAAGACCATAATTGCTTGACATTGGAAAAATAGCTGATCCGGTTTGGAATAGCTGATCCCGTTTGGAAAAGATGATCTGGCTAGTTGCCATCTCATCATCAAAAGAATAAAAAAATTAAAAAGCTTTTTGAAAACAAGCTTTTACCGGAATGCCTCGAGGCGAATCAAACGAGTCCTAACTTGATGATGTTGCGGCGTTTCTTTACAGAGTTCCTATGGCCACCTTTCAGCTCCAGCATCAGATCAGCTCCATGTCATTATACTATTCTATTGTATTGTATATCTATAATTGTCAGTATACATATGCTCACAAAATTTCAGCGAAATCGGTTGAAGACATCTGTTTCAAAATTGAGTAGCCAGCTCGAACATGTATAAATGTTCGGGTGGAAGCTTGCAACTCAATTTGAATCATAAATATTGTCTATTGGTAAAAAAAGTACATTTGTTATCATCGCCGCTCAATTATGCCTGTGTGTGCAGAAACCTTTAAGTTCATCCTCAGGTGGATCACCTGTTTGCTCGCTAACTTATTGGTATGAAATTAGAATAAGTTTTAGAAGTATAAATAGTCAAAAATGTTTACCTGCATCTGGTACTTGCATCTCTTGAATCTGCCGTACAGCGATGAATACGGCAAGTTGAAATGTATCGCCGCCTGGTTTATTGACATCTGCCCTATCCTGTAACGTTTAAATAAATTGCAAATATTGTATTAAAACCTCACCGAATATGCGTTGAGCCTAGCCAGTTTATTATTGATTGACCATTATGGTGAAAGTTATACGATTTGCATACGAGACTTTGTACGTACATTACTATCTATCCACTTAGTTTATGAAACTAGCGTATAAATAACATTTAAAACAATAATAATTTCCTACTTCTAGCCTCAATTTCAGGACAGCCAATGAAATGAAAAACTACAAAGTACTGCCTTAATGATATAAATAAACCACGGTCGTGTCAGATCTAAAACTATTTTTTTTAAATAATTGAAATGGATTATTACCTAACTGCGTCTAGAGCTTCTCCCATGGCATCCTCCGACCACGGCGTGGGGTTGGACCGAGATAACTCTATACCCTCGCGTTTACATCTACCGTACAACGTTCCTGGAAAGGTGTTTCTTGATCAAGTATTGAACGCTAGTGATCTCAATACAGTATATACAGATATTTTCATCCCTATCTACTTATATGTTCAATGGTACTGACAGGTAAGCTTACTACAAGCTGGCAGAGTGTCCGGCGTGGGGGGGAGACGGGGTGTGATCTCGTGGCTTCCATCGGGGTGGGAGTTCTCTCACTCGGTAATAGGATTGCGGCCAAGTTGTGGAGCGAGAGCGCGTGGTACTCCACCGTTTCTTTCTGCGAGCAAGTTATGCTTGCCAAGGAGACGGCGAGCGAGGCCGCGAGAAGTGTAATACTCTCCCGGTCCGCCAACTCCCGGGAACGGGCCAGGTACCACGGATCAAGTGCCGGAGATCGCAAAATGATCTCCGTCCTCCACAGCGTAAACCTGAGGGTGACAGGTGAGGTCATCTATCACCCTAGCAGAAGCTGGCCCGGAGGGAGGCGTGAACGCCGCAGAGCGCGAGCACCTTTTTTTTGGGACAATAATGGGAACATCGGGGTTCCCACACAGGAGGGCACCATCAACAAACCGTAGGTGGCCCGAGGTACGTCGGGGATACAGGATTCCAGAGTTTTACTATCTAGGGTGCACCTGGTTCCCCGGCTTCTAGTACCCTAGACGGCGTGCAGTTTTTGTCGGTTCGAGTCCAACATAACACCAGGAGGTGGTGTCCCAAGGGAATTTCAGCACAGATAAAAAACGAGACGCCGGTCGACTGAAGGGCGCCACGCCCCCTTAAAGGCGCTAAAGGAATGATGGCACGCAGGCGCTTCGGAGACTATAGATGCCTCTATGCCAATGGCAATAGACTTGTCCTTATTACTTACCCGAGATGGATTAAATGGCTGGCGCCGGCGCGGATGTGTCTAGTGTAGGTGTGAGCGCGAGTAGTGTGTAGGTGTGTACCGGTGGGGATGCCGTAGGTGGCGGCGGCGCGCTGCACGGAGCTGGCGCCGGCGCGGATGTGTCTAGTGTAGGTGTGAGCGCGAGTAGTGTGTAGGTGTGTACCGGTGGGGATGCCGTAGGTGGCGGCGGCGCGCTGCACGGAGCTGGCGCCGGCGCGGATGTGTCTAGTGTAGGTGTGAGCGCGAGTAGTGTGTAGGTGTGTACCGGTGGGGATGCCGTAGGTGGCGGCGGCGCGCTGCACGGAGCTGGCGCCGGCGCGGATGTGTCTAGTGTAGGTGTGAGCGCGAGTAGTGTGTAGGTGTGTACCGGTGGGGATGCCGTAGGTGGCGGCGGCGCGCTGCACGGAGCTGGCGCCGGCGCGGATGTGTCTAGTGTAGGTGTGAGCGCGAGTAGTGTGTAGGTGTGTACCGGTGGGGATGCCGTAGGTGGCGGCGGCGCGCTGCACGGAGCTGGCGCCGGCGCGGATGTGTCTAGTGTAGGTGTGAGCGCGAGTAGTGTGTAGGTGTGTACCGGTGGGGATGCCGTAGGTGGCGGCGGCGCGCTGCACGGAGCTGGCGCCGGCGCGGATGTGTCTAGTGTAGGTGTGAGCGCGAGTAGTGTGTAGGTGTGTACCGGTGGGGATGCCGTAGGTGGCGGCGGCGCGCTGCACGGAGCTGGCGCCGGCGCGGATGTGTCTAGTGTAGGTGTGAGCGCGAGTAGTGTGTAGGTGTGTACCGGTGGGGATGCCGTAGGTGGCGGCGGCGCGCTGCACGGAGCTGGCGCCGGCGCGGATGTGTCTAGTGTAGGTGTGAGCGCGAGTAGTGTGTAGGTGTGTACCGGTGGGGATGCCGTAGGTGGCGGCGGCGCGCTGCACGGAGCTGGCGCCGGCGCGGATGTGTCTAGTGTAGGTGTGAGCGCGAGTAGTGTGTAGGTGTGTACCGGTGGGGATGCCGTAGGTGGCGGCGGCGCGCTGCACGGAGCTGGCGCCGGCGCGGATGTGTCTAGTGTAGGTGTGAGCGCGAGTAGTGTGTAGGTGTGTACCGGTGGGGATGCCGTAGGTGGCGGCGGCGCGCTGCACGGAGCTGGCGCCGGCGCGGATGTGTCTAGTGTAGGTGTGAGCGCGAGTAGTGTGTAGGTGTGTACCGGTGGGGATGCCGTAGGTGGCGGCGGCGCGCTGCACGGAGCTGGCGCCGGCGCGGATGTGTCTAGTGTAGGTGTGAGCGCGAGTAGTGTGTAGGTGTGTACCGGTGGGGATGCCGTAGGTGGCGGCGGCGCGCTGCACGGAGCTGGCGCCGGCGCGGATGTGTCTAGTGTAGGTGTGAGCGCGAGTAGTGTGTAGGTGTGTACCGGTGGGGATGCCGTAGGTGGCGGCGGCGCGCTGCACGGAGCTGGCGCCGGCGCGGATGTGTCTAGTGTAGGTGTGAGCGCGAGTAGTGTGTAGGTGTGTACCGGTGGGGATGCCGTAGGTGGCGGCGGCGCGCTGCACGGAGCTGGCGCCGGCGCGGATGTGTCTAGTGTAGGTGTGAGCGCGAGTAGTGTGTAGGTGTGTACCGGTGGGGATGCCGTAGGTGGCGGCGGCGCGCTGCACGGAGCTGGCGCCGGCGCGGATGTGTCTAGTGTAGGTGTGAGCGCGAGTAGTGTGTAGGTGTGTACCGGTGGGGATGCCGTAGGTGGCGGCGGCGCGCTGCACGGAGCTGGCGCCGGCGCGGATGTGTCTAGTGTAGGTGTGAGCGCGAGTAGTGTGTAGGTGTGTACCGGTGGGGATGCCGTAGGTGGCGGCGGCGCGCTGCACGGAGCTGGCGCCGGCGCGGATGTGTCTAGTGTAGGTGTGAGCGCGAGTAGTGTGTAGGTGTGTACCGGTGGGGATGCCGTAGGTGGCGGCGGCGCGCTGCACGGAGCTGGCGCCGGCGCGGATGTGTCTAGTGTAGGTGTGAGCGCGAGTAGTGTGTAGGTGTGTACCGGTGGGGATGCCGTAGGTGGCGGCGGCGCGCTGCACGGAGCTGGCGCCGGCGCGGATGTGTCTAGTGTAGGTGTGAGCGCGAGTAGTGTGTAGGTGTGTACCGGTGGGGATGCCGTAGGTGGCGGCGGCGCGCTGCACGGAGCTGGCGCCGGCGCGGATGTGTCTAGTGTAGGTGTGAGCGCGAGTAGTGTGTAGGTGTGTACCGGTGGGGATGCCGTAGGTGGCGGCGGCGCGCTGCACGGAGCTGGCGCCGGCGCGGATGTGTCTAGTGTAGGTGTGAGCGCGAGTAGTGTGTAGGTGTGTACCGGTGGGGATGCCGTAGGTGGCGGCGGCGCGCTGCACGGAGCTGGCGCCGGCGCGGATGTGTCTAGTGTAGGTGTGAGCGCGAGTAGTGTGTAGGTGTGTACCGGTGGGGATGCCGTAGGTGGCGGCGGCGCGCTGCACGGAGCTGGCGCCGGCGCGGATGTGTCTAGTGTAGGTGTGAGCGCGAGTAGTGTGTAGGTGTGTACCGGTGGGGATGCCGTAGGTGGCGGCGGCGCGCTGCACGGAGCTGGCGCCGGCGCGGATGTGTCTAGTGTAGGTGTGAGCGCGAGTAGTGTGTAGGTGTGTACCGGTGGGGATGCCGTAGGTGGCGGCGGCGCGCTGCACGGAGCTGGCGCCGGCGCGGATGTGTCTAGTGTAGGTGTGAGCGCGAGTAGTGTGTAGGTGTGTACCGGTGGGGATGCCGTAGGTGGCGGCGGCGCGCTGCACGGAGCTGGCGCCGGCGCGGATGTGTCTAGTGTAGGTGTGAGCGCGAGTAGTGTGTAGGTGTGTACCGGTGGGGATGCCGTAGGTGGCGGCGGCGCGCTGCACGGAGCTGGCGCCGGCGCGGATGTGTCTAGTGTAGGTGTGAGCGCGAGTAGTGTGTAGGTGTGTACCGGTGGGGATGCCGTAGGTGGCGGCGGCGCGCTGCACGGAGCTGGCGCCGGCGCGGATGGCGGCGAGGGCGCGCTGTAGGTCGGCGCGGCGCCACGCCGTCGGCGCTGCGTTGAACGGTGCTGACAGACGGATCCCCTCGCGGCGAGCGATCTTATATAGAGTACTGCTCGGGATACCTGCCGTAATTTATTCAGTTTCGATCACACATTATAATTTTAATGGACAGACGCTGACTGACTAGACCTCCCTATGGTTTACCACAACATAGGATTTTGGCAGCATCCAACGGCTTCTCGCGACTTCAGATAGTCAGACTAGCTTATGGGGTCTACTTTTACATATTTCTACCTACTTTCGCAGTAAACGGCATCTGCTACTAAATAGGGCTACTAACTTATTATTATTAAATGTCTAATGTATAGTAACATTTCCATTTCAAGTACATTTTATAATGAAAAATAGAACCATGAATTACACTTACCATAGGCCTTGCTGGCTTTGTTGGCAGATATGGCACCTGCCCTTAACGCGTGAAGAGCTCCGCGTAAATCGGCTTCACTCCAGGACTTTGCAGCTCCTTCTTTTTTCGGCGTGTCAATGCCAAGACGATGAGCTCGTTGCCACAGGGTTGTCGAAGGAATACCATAAGTTGCTGATGCCTGCAACAATGGATGACTATTGTGGAACAACAACCTTTCTTAACCTTGTCCTTGACAGGGGGTCTCAAATGGTAACAATGCATCTGTAACTCTTGAATTGCAGATTTTCATGGACATCGGTGGTCACTTACCATCACTCTTGATGAATGACAGTCTCTTCCTGCGCTTATTTGCCCCCTTTGTCATTAAAAAGAATCTCAGCTTACCTTATTTAAAGTATTGCGTGCGTAATGCATAAGGCCTGTAACGCATTTTTTATGGAATTGGTGGCAAACAAGCAGACATATCGCATCGCCGAATATATATACATCAAATTTTTTTTTGTTGACTTTACGATGGAAAGAAAAATCGTTGCAAAAGCCACTTTTACAAGCTTTTAATTAACTTGCAATGTATGTATGTATTTTCGGGTGGAATCTTGCAACTCAATTTTGAAGCAGATATCTTCAAAAGATTTTGCTGAAATTTTGTGAGCATATGTATACTGACAAGTATAATATATACACGACAATACAATAGCATAATGACATGGAGCTGATCTGATGCTGGACCTGGAAGGTGGCCATAGGAACTCTGTAAAGAAACGTCGCAACACCATCGAGTTTGGACTCGTTTGATTCGTCTTGACGAGTACTATTATTTTTAGGGCATTGCTATAAAAGCTTGTTTTTAAAAAGTTTTTAATTTATTTTCTACTTTTCTGACTGGTTCTTTGATTCTTGGGCTAGCACAAATTAACACAAGTAACCGAGTTTAATGCCAAACCTTAGTAAGACTCATCTGGTGTTTCCGAAGTGCATCCAGCGCTCGTTCCATATCTTGTTGCGTCCAATTCTTGGGGCTAGTTCGAGGGGCTGGTGACATTTGTCTGCTGCAAGAGTCGCTGGTGTCTTCGCCACTGAGCTGAGGTTGTTCTGTAGACAATGAAGGATGTTCTTCTAACATAAAATAGCTCATTTCCATCCTTACATGAATATAATATTAACTATACGAGTAGAGTTACTCTTTTGAACAAACACGTATAGAATGTTTGGCAGAATAAAGAAAAAGCGACATTTGTGCTTGTGGTATTGAGTAAGTGTGACTCTTCTATCAGATTGTTTAAACTTTTAATGAAAATGTATTCAAACACATCAACAGTCTTAAATAGTTCATGGCGAGGTTTTAGCCACTATGCCACGTCCGATAGACAGGCTAGTATTGGCTTTATTTCAGTCATCCTCGTTTTTGCTGCTTCAGGTAAAGGCTAAAAGTCATAAGATCATGTGTGCTTTATACGTTGGGGTTCTACGGGTTTTGATGTATGACTGACATAAATAAACTCTTTCATATGGGCTTATGACTGACATAAATCAGTCATAAGCCATATGCATCAGTTTGATGTCTAGTGTTGTTTCAGTATCGATACCTTCAGAGAGTCATAGTCACATTAATTAGTTGTCTAAAGGAAGTCCTGCCCTTTCCGTAGCGTTTCAGGTGTAATTTTTCAGGTTATTGAGTCAATATCCACACCTGTTGAAAAGATTTTCCAATGTCTATATTTCTACGTATGATACAGTGCCTACATTTAATTTTTACGTCATGTCATAACTGACTCCTGGATTGAGTGAATGACTGGGACTTTCAACAAAGGTAGACAATTTTAACGAGATTAGTTCCGACAATTTTAATTAGAGTTACAAACTAATAGTGTTAAAAAATCTAAAAAAAAATAACAGGTATATACCACTGTTATTAGTGGCGTGTCGACTTTAATCACCGTGAAGTAGGTAAATGTGTCATTACTCATTAGTTAACAACAACAATTTACTCAAATACTGACTTTCGTTATCTTTTTCTATTTATTTCCCTTCACAAAACATTTGAATATTATTATGATTAATATGGTATAACCAGACATATTTGACAGTATATGTTACCCCCGCAGTGGCAGAATACCCCTCGGTCTTCTGCAGTTCATTGATGCTACCTTCTTTATGTTGTCAGGACTCCAAGACCTGTTTGCTCCAACGGAATTTTTTGGTGTTTCACCAGACTGTACTAATCTATTGTCACTTCAGCATTAAATACAACATTTAAAAAATGAAAATATTTGTATGACATAGTACCTCCTTCGGATGAGGGTTCATCTTTAACAGGTAAGAGCGGCACAAAGTCTCTGGAGTCCGGCACTTCACCGACGTTCATTGTAATCCTGTGGTGATCCAACAACGAGGTGCTCTGTAGTAACAAAAATTACATATTAATCGCCATAAAATGGAGTTTCATAAATCGCCGACTCAAAGGGCAGCACCGCTCTCTGCGACTGTTGGGTTGCAGGTGACCATGGGCCAAGGTAGTCACTTGCAACCAGGTGACCCAACTGCTTGTTTACCCCCCGGCCCCCTCCATACCAAGTCAAGAGTTACAAGTGTATTGTCGTGTTGCCGCCCAATTCCCTCAAAAATAAGAAGTTTCAATGACGATTTCTTTTTGTAATTAGGGGGGTCAGAGGAGCAGGTGTATCACCTGATGGTAAGCGATTACCGCTGCCCATAGACACCAACTATCACCAGAGGCGTCACAAGTAGGTACGTTGCCGACCTTTGTGGGGAGGGTTGGGGTACGGGCCTCCGGTGAAACACAGCGAAGGTGCTATTTCACACCGGTTTTCTGTGAGGCCGTGGTATCACTCCGGTCGAGCCGGCCCATTCATACCGAAGCGTGGCTCTTCCACAGTTACGGTAACCTTCACTCGATAAATAGCATCGAAAAAATTGCTTAACAACAGTTTATTGTGAAGCCGTGTACTTCTATCGATAACGAAGTTTGACCCTGCCGCGGTATGGCGGTGGGGTGGCTCTCATACAATAAGTACGTCACTTCCTTTTCCTTCAACCTCTAAAACTGCGTACACATTCCATTTTGCGAGAACAGAATAACAAAGTAACTTACGACATACTTTGTACCTATATGTCTCCTGAATAAAGACACGACAATATTAAAAGATTTCTAGAATAGATCAATACCTTGGCATAATGCGGTGCCGATTCGAGAGTTTCCAGCATCGTGGCCGGTGGTGAAGCTCGTTCTTGTTTGACACATACCGGTGTGGCTGCAGGTCCCGCTGGCGCCAGCGGTGCCAACTCTTCCAGACCACTGCCCTGAGAAATACACTACTTATTGAAGCCAGATTACGCAGTAGTATTCTGAAAGTAATTTTTGCTAAAGACTGTAGAGATAGAAGCTAGTAAAGACGACATACCTACGCCTTCCGATAGAGTTTCACAGGTTATGAGACAAGGGACTTGTATAATATTACTTGTATAAAAATCCTGACCTTTCAGATGACAGTTTAACACAATCTTTTTTTTTAAATCATCAGCAACAAAAATATCTAAAGCCGAGTCTCCACCGAACAAAATTTGCCAATTTTTGTGTTGTCAACACGTGCTGGTGACAAAAGTTTCTGTAATTGCCTTGTGTTGGCAACAAACATTGTAAACAAATGTTGGGAATATGGCGACGCTTAGTTGGAAACAAAAAGAAACATGCCTGACACGTGGACGAAAGAAATTATCGAGATGTTAAAATTGATATATATCGCAGGCAAATACGATGAAACAGAGTTAGAGAAGAGATGATTTGAAGCGGGCCGCATTAATCATAATTAATGCGACCTGCTAGCCAATCATCTCTTCTTAAAGCATTTAATAGTTCAATCACTTAGTTCAATTCCCATAAAATACCAATACTGCGGCTGCCTGCATCATGTCATCGTCGTTCGAAGACATTGTACTGTGGAGACAGCTTGTTATCAACTAAAATGATTTCAAATGGTTGGCGACTCGGTGTAGACACAATGGAAACAAAAATTGGCGATTTTCTGAAGAGTTGTCACAGAAATTGCCAACAATTTCGGTTTAGACGCGCCTTTACATTTCTCTGCTGGAATATTGAAGAAAAGCTTAAAAAAAAAGCTATACCAACCCTTTCCAAGGCCAGGCCAGACAGGCAGGCAGGATGCTTAAAGGTTGCTTTGATCGTGCTTCTAGCTTTTTATTTCATAACTTTAACTAGCTGATGAATTAATTCTATACTTTAACTAGCTGAACCCCGCGGTGTTACCCGCGGTTATCGTCGTACCGCGAGTAACGCCGCGGGAAAAGTTAGTCTAAACAAAGTAGCCCTGGATCATCAGCCACCTGCCAGTGAAAGTCCCGTCAAAATCCGTCCAGCCGTTCCAGAGACAAAAAATGTTTTATTCATATTTTTGGTATATGTACCGTGTACACATACATTTAGTAAAAAGCGATTATTTTAATATTACAAACAGACACTCAATTTTATTTATTTATATGTATAAATAGATTGAGTAGTCTAAACTAGAGATGTCCAACTACGCTGTTTTAATTCAGTAAATTAAATGTCATTACTAATTTCTACTGACTTTAATTTCTATGTCGCACTGAACATATTAATTCACTTTAACGTCAAAATTGAAAGTTTAAAAACCTACCTAGAAATAGAAAGGCTTAGAGCGTAACTATCGAAAGTAAATACCTACTGCCTTGTAAGGTATGACGTCTGTGTAGTTTACTGGTTCTAAATTTCTACAAAAAGGAGGTTCTGAACCTTTCACCTTCATTTAAAACGGATTTTTCCTTTGTCATTTAGGTTACATAATAAAGACGAATTACCAAGTAATAAAAATCAGTTTTCTTATATCATGAAACAAGTTCATCATCATCACTTCAGCCTACTGATGCCCACAGCTGGACATAAGCCTCCCTCATGGCGCGCCACTTCTCCCGGTCCTCTGCCTTCCGCATCCAGCTGCTACCGGCTATCCTTTTCAGGTCATCGGTCCAGCGAGCTGGAGGGCGTCCCACACTTCGCTTGCCAGTCCATGGTCTCCACTCTAGGACTCGTCTGCTCCATCGGCTATCGGTCCTTCGACAGACATGACCGGCCCACTGCCACTTCAGATTACAGATTCTGCGAGCTATGTCGGTTGCTTTGGTTCTCTTCCGGATATCCTCATTTCGGATTCGATCCTTCAGAGAAACCCCAAGCATAGCTCGCTCCATCGCACGCTGAGCAACTTTAAACTTGTGGACTAGTCCTGCTGTGAGTGTCCACGTCTCGGCAGCGTAGGTCATAACGGGCAGGATGCACTGGTCGAAGACTTTCGTCTTCAGACTTTGCGGTATAGGCGACAAAAATTTAAAAAAAAATGGAATATGTACCGTGTATGGATACTTTTAATTCAATGCATTTAGTAATTAGCGGTTATTTTAATATCACAAACAGACACTCAACTTTTGGTTTAGATAAAGCAGCAGAAAAGTTCGTTTGTTTGTTCGTTTGGTTGAACGCGCCAATTTCAGGAAGTACTGGTACATAGCCCAGCTATCGAGGAAGGCAATAGACTATAAATCATCACGCTATAACCAAAAGGAGCACAGTATCGATGAAAAATGTAGCAAAAACGGGGAAATAATATTCCTTTTGAGAGTTTCCATTGCGCGCTCTGCGTAAACTGTTAAAGTTTCACAAATACATTGGTATGAAAGAATTGTTCCCTTTAATTCCATACTAGCTGAACCCCGCGGTGTTACCCGCGGTTATTGTTGTACCGCGAGTAACGCCGCGGGAAAAAGTTAGTCTAAGAAAAAGTAGCCTAAGTTACTCCCTTGATCATCAGCTACCTGCCAGTGAAAGTCCCGTCAAAATCGGTCCAGCCATTCCAGAGATTACCCGAAACAAACAGACAGACAGACAGACAAAATTCTAACTACATTTTTGTTACATGTACCGTGTATACATACATATGCATTTAGTAAAATGCGGTTATTTTAATATTACAAACAGACACTCCAATTTAAGTTATGTGTATAGATTATTATTAAACATGCATAATAATTATAGACATCTAACTATTCCGGAATTAAAAAAGCTGCTCCGGGAACGCGGCGCATCCCTTAAAGGAAAAAAAATTGTAAAGAAATAAGGTATTTGTTTTATTGGTTATGTTAGGTATATTATGAATAAATTACACAATTTTAGGAAAAAATAGTACTGAAATAAACATTTAATTTTACACTTATCGGTCGCAAATCCTTCAATAACAAAATCTTCTGCTTTATAAAATGACAGTCTTGAGACTCTTTACTGCATAATAGCCGTGAAGTTTTTACGATGCATAGCTATCTCCCATTGCTTACGCAGCTTTTGATCTTTAGGAAACAAAATGTACTCCGATTTTTTTTCACCCAAATGCACAATACTGATGCATTTTTATTATTTTCTCCATAAACAGAAATAGTTTTGATACAATAAGTACTATTAAGTCAAATGTCTACATGGACGTTTTAATTTGTTTACGTTGTATTTAGGTGGCGCCTCTATCGGGATAATTTGGCAGTAATATTCCCTAGAGAAGATGTAGGCGAAGTTGTTTGGGACAGCTAGTCTAATATGTATAGAGGTAGATTTTCTGATAATCCAAAATATCTTTCCACAACCGTATCTACCTAATACTGTACAAAAAAAGATCTTTTCAGGCCTCCAAAAACTATAATTAACTAGTGCGTAAATCAGGTAAAAATTTGTTGATATAAAAAAGTAGTACACGTTTTTTACTTTAAAAAACAGCTAAAAAAGTTTTAATGGTTACGCATTGCGAGTTACAGCGTTTAGTGACCCTATTTTAAGAACTTCATTTAAATAAAAAACACATTACCTACCTGCAAGTCTTGAAGTAAATCCGTTGAAATACTATCATTGCTTTTTCGCGGCGATTCTAATTTTACTGGATGAACTTGCGGCGTGAACTTGAAAAGAAAAATATTTCTTTAGTCTATGCACGTTGACTTTCTTTTTAAATATTCAAAATGTGTCATTCCTAAATTACTAATTTTGAGTACCTAAAAGGAAAAAAAACTCTTTTATATTTGTCTATGTGTAATATACATATTACAATTTTTTTTAGCTGTATATTTTATTTAAATGTTGGTCTTATGCGGAAACACGAAAACGCGCAAGTAGAACGACTCTCAATTGAAAGCTTTCCAAACTCCTAATTGTTGATAATTTAAAATAAAGAAAGTTTCCCAATATAACTTTTAACACAAATTAAAATTTATAGTATTATTGGTTAAATTATCTGCATGGAATGTGTAACTTAGGAAAAATATTAATTGAAGTTACCTGACTAGATAGATAATTGGGCGCGAACTGTGAATCACTATCTTCTTCGTCTGACGGTGGCTCACATTTCACCAGCCACAGCCCGTGGCCGGGCATCTCCTACCAACAACACGAAAATTGCACACTAAGATTACAACTCCAACTTGATTATATTTATTTTTACATACTTAATACTATAATGTTCAAAATACACGACAGTGTTCAAAATACCATCACACAAATAACGGAAGCCGGATAAACACTCGGCTTCTGAACAAATGTAAACACCGTGACCCCATGCTCCCCCGGAACGTCGCCATCGCACAAATCGAACAATCGTCACGATATATAAGTAGGTTTACATAGGCAATTAGACAAAAGGAAGCGAGCTTTATTGAATTTTTTCTCGATTGGTGCACAAATGAAGAGTGCAAAGTTCGTTTCCCTCTCTTTCTGTCGCCGGCCGGGCAGTGCGTCTCACGAGCTTTTTTAATTTTGTTGTTTTAAAGCTCCAGGCTGCTAAACATTTCACTATCGTAGACATATTAAGCCCGGCAGAAACTTATAAGTAATTCTAATTTTGCACGTGAATGATTCAAAACTTTATACGTAAGAGAAAACTTTTAAGTTTTTTGAATAAACGACTTTATGGTTTTGTATGTAACGTATATTTTCGTACGATGTCACCTGTCAGAGGTGGAGGAAAGTAGTGAATGTAAAGTTGCGCGGTTAACCCTCTCTCATTGTTCACATCTTTCTATTCGAGGAGCCGGCGGGCGCAGTGCACGTCTGCGCGACCCCGACACACCGCGAGATACGAAAACACATTCACTTTCACCGTCTTCCCGGCATTCGCCGAAGGACGGTACAAAACGGATGCCGATAAACACGAGGGAAGCGGAATCGTCAAAGACGAGGGCGCGAAATTCACTCTGAAACTCACGAACTCACCTAGTCGGTCAGCGGTAGCCGCCGCAACCACTCGCCCGCGCCACACATGCACCGTGAACTTATCACGACACCCGCGACTGCACGGTGACCTTCGGGAAACGATGAGATGTCGCAAATGAAAGTGAATTCGGCACACACCCGGCCGAGTCTGCGTCGCTGCGTGGCGCATGTTTAGGAGGTGCAGGGCGGGCGCGTGCTGATTTTTTTCCGCGCCAAAGAAATAAAAACAAACGCCTTTTTGCCGGGAACCGGCCGCGCGTCGCGGAGTACCTAAGCGACGCTCCCCTACTTGCCGTACACGAACGTGCTTCAAACTAATTCTCTAGTCACGTTACAGAGGTGCTATGAAAGGTCTACATTGTTCAACATGCAACATTATTGCAGCTAAAACTGCAAAAGTTGGAAACTAAGCAATCCTAGATATAAGTCAGTAGGGGAGGGTAGATGCATTATAGGATGTGTAGGTATGCAGGGCGAGGAGGAAGAGGGTGGCCCTCCCGCGCGGCGCCCGACCAGTCGGCGCCCCGCGCGGCGCCTTCTCTCTCCGCTCCGATTGATTTTTATTACAAGAATTTCGCTCGTGGTTTTTTTTTTTTGTTTCCCGCACACAGCCCGACGACCCACACAACGAGATTCGTATAATTCGTTTGTACGAACTTACTAATGCTATTGATTTTTATAACGAAGCGAAAACGCTTACGAGGAACTGAATGCAGGATGTGCCTTTTTAAGCTACAAGGAAAACTCTGCGATTTACTTTTCTCGTAAAACGTACACAACATTACATCAATGTAGATTAAAATTTGGAATGAAATTGACGCATTACACAAATATATCATCTTCCTAGCCTTTATTATTCCCAAGATTTGGGGTCGGCTACTAGCAGTCCTGGATTTATAAATAGGCCGTATAGGCCGCGGCCTAGGGGCGGCAGCGTCCTAGGGGCGGCAGATTTCAGAGGAGAGTTACTTGATTTCAGAGGATAAAAGTTAAACACATTCAATGGTATTTTCATGGTGTTTTATACTTAAAAAGATATATAGAAAGTCATTCCTATCGAAACCTATATTATCGCGTGAGTGATAGTCGATAGATGAGAGCAGCGAGGCGGGCGGGCGGCAGTGGCAACGTAACAGCCCCTGCTTCTTGCCAGCACTCTCCGAGCCGTCTGCGCCCGACGCCGCGACGCGACGCCCAACGCCCGCGCCAATGTTTTGGTTTGCAAGCATTGATCGCATACGCACGTAACACTCTCATCGTCTTGTCTTTGAATACTTACATTACTTACCTAAACAAAATACGTAACGACTACTGAATAAAAAATTACAGTGATTCTCAATATACTTTGTTGATAAGCTTCAGTTTCATTGACATCGGTAAGTGCTACTACACAGTAGTGTGCTAATTCTAATATATTTTGTCATTAACACTCCTTAAATTAAATGAAAATGAAATTTGTCCCTCATTAAAATGAAAGATATTTTCACATTGGTGGTTTATTTAGGTATGTATTTCTACATTTTTATATTATTTTGATTCCGACGTTTCGGTTGCTTTTGTGCTTTACAGCTTCCGTGGTTGCGGTAACTTCGCGAAAATGTAGAAATACTTATTATGTATTTCCGTATGTATTACACTTTATGTAACCCGCAATTTACACCGTTAAAGTATCTTTCACTTTAATGATTTTGGCCAGCCAAACCAAAGAAATAAGTAGCTCAGAAAATTGAAGACTGATTGACCTGGATGTTCTAGGCGCGGTAACTAAAATAGTTCGGCAAGCACATCTAAGGTGTAGTAGGTGTAGGTTATTGTGGAGCCTTTTTTTAGTAGCCAGTATTATATTTTCTTATCTATACTAATATATAAAGCTGAAGAGTTTGTTTGTTTGTTTGAACGCGCTAATCTCAGGAACCGCTGGTCCGATTTGAAAAAATCTTTCAGTGTTGGATAGTCCATTTATCGAGGAAGACTATAGGGTATATATCATCACGCTACTACTAATAGGAGCGGAGCAACAATGAAGAATGTTTCAAAAGCGGGGGCAATTTTCACGCTACGGGCAATATAAGGCGCAAACGAGGCTGCGTGGATCAGCTAGTAATTTATATTAGAGGTTTCACATTACGTGATAGAGATTTTTCACATATTGCAATAAAACCCCAACCAACTTATTATAAATGTAAATCTGAATTCGTTTGCTTGTTTATAACACTTTCACGACTAAACCGCTAAAACGATCGTGATGGCATTTATATAGACTACTAGCCGACCCACGCAACCTCGTTTGCGTCTCCTATTGCCCGTAGCGTGATAATTTTCCCCCGTTTTTGTAACATTCTCCTTTGGTGCTCTGCTCCTGTAGGGATTAGCGTGATGATATATATCCAATAGCCTTCCACGATAAATGGGCTTTCTAACAATGAAAAAAATTTTCAAATCAGACCAGTAGTTCCTGAGATTAACGCGTTCAAACAAACAAACAAAAAAACTCTTCAGCTTTATATATATTAGTATAGATTGTGTTATTTTTACAGATTTAAAACTATAACATATAGCTTTCTCAAATTGTCGAAAAATGAGTGATAGAAGGAAGAGACTTAGTGGCGTTGAGTACAGGAAAAAGGCCAAAATAGAAAAAGATGAACAAGAACATGCACTTCAGAAGACCAGAAAATAGAAGCTTTTTTAAAAGTGAAAACAGCAGCGACAGTTTACGTATTGCTCAAGCGAACTCTAGGACTAGAGTAGTAAGGAAAATCTAGCAGTCGTAGTAAGAAAAAGGACTACAAATTGTTCTGTAGAAAGGAGTTTTTCCTGCTTAAAACGCGTGAAAAACTATCAAATGTCTTCATTGTCTTAAGAAAAAATGAATTCTCTAGCTCTGCTCTACATAGAAGCAGAGATAATGGACTCCATAAACTATGATGATATTATAGATGATTTTGCTATTAAAAAATCCCGTAAAAAATTGTATAAATTGTTTCCTTTTTACG
Organism: Spilosoma lubricipeda; assembly: GCA_905220595.1. Classification (NCBI taxonomy): domain Eukaryota; kingdom Metazoa; phylum Arthropoda; class Insecta; order Lepidoptera; family Erebidae; genus Spilosoma; species Spilosoma lubricipeda. Next base: position 19,127,677 of record HG992290.1, on the reverse strand, counting down.
GTCTTTCATAATGACTAATTCATTCGTTTGTTTAATTTTAAGGCCTTCTTTACTAAAATGGGAAAACTTATTTTAGAAAAATATGTACATGAGGCGGCGAAAATAAAGTGGCCTACACTCATAAAAAATATAAATCCGGCACTGGCTACTAGTTCAACCAGTTTAACCAGAATATCAGTTTTTACACGGAGCGACTAACATCGGACCTTCACAATCCTGAGGGTGAACTAAATTCGAAGGTTGAACTACTTGCCAGTATATTTGAGGGTACTGACTTTCCAATAACGATTGCCATAGGTGTTCATGACAATCAGGACCGACGGCTTGACGTGCTCTCAGAGGCACGGGCGTTAAACACCGCCATCTTCCATATTCCGGGCTGCTATTAAGAATTTCTTATAAGAAAACCTAACAGCAGTTCGACCCAGGAATCGAACACGAGACCTCTTGATCTGCAGTCGCTTACGCTAACCACAAGACCAACGAAGCAGATACGTATTAAACACATACAATCTAACAAAAATAATTTGAGAGACACTGAATTTAATTTCTTTTCTTACTTGACTGTATATTGTTTGAAGAGGAATTTGTTTTAATTTTTTTCTCCGTGCGGAAATCCCCCCGAATACCACCCGTTCATGGTTATATCGGACTCAACCCGACCAAAAACCACATGCCGGCCTGGGTACTAAAAGCCGGGGAACCAGCTGCTCTCTAGAAAGGAAATTCCTGAAACCCCGACATCCCTACGGTTTGTAGATAGCCTCCTCTGCCTTGCTCTCCAACGCCATCTTCTTCGCAAACAGACCAAACTTGCTCCGTATCATGGCCGCAATCATGTTACCAAGCGAGAGAATCCCCACTCCGAAAGCCGTCACGAGATCTCGCCTCAGCTCTCCCCACATTTTGCCAGCGTGTGGAGCGCCTTGTCCACACGGTACGGCCATCGCAGTGGTGGCACTCAGGCTTGGCTCCTAGCGGATCAGGCAAAGCATCCTTTTCCAGTAAAGGCTGTTGATGTTGGACATAATTATGCTTGTCGCGCCCTAATCACGCAAGTGAAATATTTTGTAAAAGTCAAGGTAAGCAGTAGAGGTAAATGAGATAAATACCACAACTGCCTCGGTGGCGCAGTGGTAGCGTATGCGACTGCTGTGCTAGAGGTCTCGGGTTCGATTCCCGAGTCGAACTAAATGTTTGTATGATCTGCAAATATTTGTTTTCGGAGTTTGGGTGTTTTCTATGTTGATATGTTTGTATTTACAAAAAAAAATATAGATGTATTTGTATTAGTTGTCTAGTACCCATAACATAAGCTTTGCTTAGCTTGGGACTAGATGGCGTTGTGTGTTTGATGACCGTAAAAAAAAATTAATAAACTGCCTGGTGTTGTATGCGACTGCTCTGCTTGAAGTCTCGGATTCGATTATGCTCTAAGGTTATACCTTAAGCATATACATATGCTAAGAGTAGGATTTTTTGAGACGGTGTGCGGTATTTAGTCGGTTCGAGTCCGACATAACCACTAGCCGGTGTTAAGCTAGGGAACTTCCGCACAAAAAAAAAGTGTGTTCCGAAGAAGGAATAATCTTTGCAGATGAGTGTGTGGAATCAAATAATTTGTGTTTACTAGAGGTCGCCAAGATAACAAAAACCGAAAATATTTTGTTTGTCAGCTTTCTGCTCAGCACTCCTCTTTTTTTTATGTTGTAAGCGGGCAAACGAGCAGACGTATCGCCTGATGGTGTTTACCGCCGCCCATGGACACCTGCAAACAACAGAGGCTTCACAAGTGCGTTGCCGGCCTTTGGGGGATAGGGAGGGGAGATGGGGGAGGGGGTTTGGCCTCCGGTATCCTCACTCACTCGGTGAAAGACAGCGCAAGCACTATTTCACACCGGTTTTCTGTGAGGCCGTGATATCACTCGGTCGAGCTGGCCCATTCATGCCGAAGCGTGGCTCTCCTATGGTATTTAAACTCCATATATAAACTGTATCTGTGTTAAGTTTCATAGTCCTCCGATCGCATTACTTTCTTAAAAAGGATTACAATGTTTTTGCTTGACATAATATATATTATTAGCTACTAAATGTACTAGCTGTATCTCGCGGTGTTACCCGCGGTACGAGATTAACTGCGGGTAGCGCCGCGCGGCGGAGTTAGTCTCAAAAAGTATCTTAACTTACTAAGAAGTATCTTATATCATCAGCACCCTGTAAGTCTTATCAAAGGCGGTCCAGCCGTTCCAGAACTTAGCAGGAACAAACAAACAGACAGACGGACAAAAACTTAAAAAAATATTTTTGAAGGAAGTATCGTTTATACTTTGATTTGCATTTAGTGAAAAGCTGTTAATTTAAAATTAGAAACATACATTACAATTTTATTTATTTGTATATAGATATTTTTGTACCATTTAAAGTAAAGATCCATAGGCGTATTTTGTCGCATTCGAGTTTGTTTTTTTTTTAATTGCTGCGAATGTGAATCATCTGCAATTTATCATACAAAAAAATACAAACGAATTGAGAACCTCCTCCTTTTTTTAAGTCGGTTAAAAATAGGTCTTCTACTACTTTGCTGGTTACTTACTTACTTATCATTGGCTGGTTTTATGTTTCAACTTATCTCCATAACCCGTTTTATTTTGGACAATTTGTACAGACCACAATGACCCTGTGCTGTGGCAGCCGTGTTTATGAACTTCTAGTACCTAAGTATTATTAGTACCATTTATTTTTTTAACTTTCTGCGCTGCCTTTTTACATGAGTTCTAATCTAATTATGTATTTTAAAAACGTTTCTATTTTCGCAAGAATTTTTAATGAGTTCTCTTCACGTGTTCTTAGGTTCGAAATTCAATTTAATTTTGTAAAATATAATTTGCGAAAATTATTTTAAGGAATGAAATGCAACTTATTTCATACATTAATAAAATTTTATAGTCATATTAGCGATAACGATGTCGAACTAAATTTATGTATTTATACTAACTTTGAATTTAATAATAATAACCTATCAAACAAATATTCGTCATAGGTGGGTATCGAATCAAAGAACTTTGGTGTAGCAGAGCAAAAGCTTACTGCAGATAGGTAGGTAGTTACGTGATCATTTGTTTGTTCAGTCATTAAACTAGTCATTAAAATAAGCTGACTGAGACTCCATAGTCGTCACAAAAACCTAAGGGAGACAAAATAGTATCGAATCCAAAAATACTAGCACATTCTGACACTTTTTTTAATTAGTTGGTAATTGAAAACATAAATAACTTAGGTAATATACCTAATAGATTACCTAAGTCATAACTACAGTCCGAAATATTATATTATTATGTTATAAATAATATACTAGCTGACCCGTGCCCACTTCGTTCGGCGCTATAAATTGTAAATCTTCACGAGAAATATGTGAACCTACCTACTCGCCTAAGAAGGCGAAGCTTCTTTGAAGCTATGGAATATTGAAATCATTGTAATGTAGGTAGATAGTAATCGCATAGCAAATCAATAGATGGCGCTAAGTTTAATAAACCGTTTTATGCCGTATACTTATGTTATTTGAACGTTCATGATTATTAGCACCTGCAATTTAAAATAAATAGTTAGTAGTAAATAGTTTAGTAGTGATTTTAGGGAAAACGAAAGCAGTCACAATAAACTTTGTCATCAATGTGTTTGTAATCACGAGATGTTCTGTCAAACAAAAAGTCGGTCAAGGACGAAATGAAAAACATGACACCACTTTGCTTACAATGCATTCAATTTAATAAAATTAACTCTATTGGCGCATGATTAATTTCTACAAATTAAGTCTAAATTGAAGTGGTAAAAGCCATTACGCTAAATTATTAGTTTCTTGGCCCATATTCACTATTTTTCAAGCTTTCTAATTATTTGCTATTGGCAACATTTTTAGAGCTTATTTTGGGTCATTCGCGTCGCTTCCAACTTGTACTTCGTTTCGTTTGGATTTTTGTAGAGGTGCCTTTCTCTAAACTTGCAACATAGCATAGTTTTAGTTTAGTGTTTTCAATTTCATTCAAGAAAGCTGGCGGGTGTGCAATAAGTGTTAAAATTGAAGTGGCAAATAAGAATTAAAATAAAGAAAAGTGTTAAAATACGGTGAAAAAGTTAATGCTATAGTCAAGGTAAGCATTTAAATTTTTAGGTGTTGCGTTACGGCCGCGTTAAGGGCTTACTTACTATTGTTAAGACTTTTCATCTTGAAAATTTCCACTCGTGAACTTTCAAAGTTAAGTTTCTAAGAAGTTTCTTTGTTGACTTTAAACTTTTTCGACGTAATTCATGCCTTGATAAAGCGATGAACTTGAGCAACATAAATGTGTCATGAAAACTTTGCTCAGAAAATAGTAAAACTTAGAATTTTCGTCGCCATTTTATTTTTTGTCGCGCTGGAAAAGCGGCCATTTTCTTTGTGCCGCGTCGCTTACGACGACTCGTATGTGGTCCATAAAGTTAATTTAGTTAAGTTGGGGCGTGATCTCATCGTATGAAGTGATTCGGTGAGACAATTAACGTTTAACAGTGAGGATCCTTCCATATCCTATGCTAGTGTTATGTGTAGTGATAGTGAAGTTTTCCTAGTGGCCTAGTTATTGCGTGTGTTTAGAGTAATTTGTTAAGACGTAGCTTTATTCGTTATAGGGCCGAGGGCGCGGCGAGTGGCAAGAAGGCATCATGGACGACGATCAGCAGTTCTGCCTGAGGTGGAACAACCACCAGTCGACATTAGTGTCGGTGTTCGATAATCTCCTCGAGAAGGGAATGCACGTGGACTGTACCCTGGCTGCAGAGGGTCAGACACTAAAGGCGCACAAAGTGGTCCTGTCGGCCTGCAGTCCCTATTTCGAGGTACATACATTGATTGTAATGTAGGTCAATTATGATAGTGTGAAGTTACCTGCAAGCCAACAGATTTGCTCTAATAACCATACTTCTTGTACCATTCTAGCTTTCATATATTAACATTTAGGCAGTTTACATAGGTGCATAGATGAGTTGGCAACAGAAAGTTGTTTCAACTACTTTTTCTAAATGGCTTGCAATTATTCATTACCTAACATCATACCATTAACTGTTGTTAGTTAAATTACATGCCAGTGTTTTGGTACATTAGCTTATTATGTTTAATTGATTTTGATTTCATGAGTAATTTTTAAGATAACTTTAACAATGAATAATAAGTACATACATGAAAAATGTTCAATACAATATTTACAAACAAGTAGCAATAGAAATAAATGTAAACAAAACTATTGATGTCGGTATGATTTTGTTACAGAGTGTACTATCACAACAGTATGATAAACATCCAATAATAATTCTAAAAGATGTCAAATATGCAGAGCTGCGAGCAATGATGGATTATATGTACAGAGGGGAAGTGAATATATCTCAGGATCAGTTGGCTGCATTGTTGAAGGCTGCTGAATCTCTGCAAATTAAAGGTTTATCAGACAACAAGCCCTCGAGGCCACCGTCGCGCCCCGCGCAGGCCGCCCCTGCACACCCGCCTCGTGCCCCCTCTCCTCCTCCACAGGTGTGTACATGATTTATTATGAACTAACCTTTTCCTTTTTGTTTGGTTATTGTTGTAAAAATGTACCTATGTGTTATTCTGACATATAAGCTATATTACTGCAAAGTTTGCATCTAAATCCAGTATTCAATCGACAGTTTTTGTATGAAAGAGTAACATACATTCATGTTCACATACTTTCTAATTTAAAATGTTAGTAGTAGGTACTTCCTACAAATATTATAAATAATGTAAAGTTTGTGGGTAGAATGTTCATAAAAATTAATTGTTATCATTATAAACAGATTGTTTTTACCGTCTTCATACTGTCCGAAGTCACTTACTATCCATATCAGTTTAACAAATCTTAGTATGATATTAAGTAAAATTTTAGTCTAATGCAGTACTGTATTACAAAATAAGCCGACAGAAATAAAAGAAAATTAAAAAACAATGTAGGTCAATAATTGAGTATGTATTTAAAGTGTAATAAACAATTCATTTAGAATATCTTTATTAAGGTATTTTGCTATCAGGTGCAAAAGTAGGTGTAATGTGTAGGACGGACTTAGTAGTAACATACATAAAATAAAAGTTTGGCAGTAGATTGAAATGAACTTGGCAGACATTCCATTTGCAATTAATTATCAACGTGTGGCAATATAAAAGCTCAGTTTCCAAGAATTATTTTTAAATCTCAGATTTTATATATTTTGTAATTTTTTAATTAAATAACGTACTAGCTGAACCCTGCGGTGTTACCCGCGGTTATAGTCGTACCGCGAGTAATGCCGCGGGACAAAGTTAGTGTAAAAAAGTAGACTAAGTTATCGGATCCGCAGCTACCTGCCAGTGAAAGTCCCGTCAAAATCTCGTTCCAGAGATATTAAATACGTTATTTGTTTATGTACTGTATATACATACATATGCATTTAGTAAAAAGCGGTTATTTTAATATTACAAACAGACACTCCAATTTCATTTATTTGTATTTGACCTTTACATACTTTTTCCTGAAAAAAATTATAAAAACAAAAAACCGGACTGCTTATAATATCAACTTAAAACAGAAAACAAGTACTATAATAATATACATATGTATGAAATTGAATATTTAAATTAGTCAAACTAAATACTTTATGTTGCTTCAGGCATATAAAAATAGTACTTTGATATCCATATGTCACTAACACGATTCTGATGAATTCAATGACACCTCAAATAACAAGCATGGTCCAGCTGTTTAGGCTTTAGGCCATCCCAAAGAAAAGGACACATATATATGTACACTCGAAAAGCATTACCCTCCTTCTGACACAGTTGGTATTAACAATCATCACTACATAGTATAACACAAAGTCGCTTCCGCTGTCTGTCTGTCCCTATAAATTCTTTGATTTTTATAACTATGCAAAGAATTTTGATGCGGTTTTCTTTATAGATAGAGTTATTCTAGAGGAAGGTTTATATGTATAGTATAGTAGAGAAACACCGATAATTTTTGAGGTTTCTTTTGTTATGTCGTAAATAAACACATTTTTTGCGCTTACATTGCAATTGATGGCTGAAACCTATGAGATAGATGAAAAAAAATGTACACCTTAAAAAAGCCTACAAAAAAAGTATGCGGTAGTATATGTAAATTTTCTTAGGGATAACCCACAATAACCATTTTTATTCCCTTTTTTTGAGAAATAAATGGCTTATTTACAAAGCGATTTTAAGCAATACAGCATTAATCCTTATTTAATTAAGTACCTTATATACATTGTGCATTTAATATAGATCAATATGGACCTTTAAAAAATGTAATTTAAAAGAATATATTCGAAGATATTACAGATTTAACCAAAGGGTGTAGTCGGTGGTACATCTGAAATCCATCCGTGCGAAGCCGTGACGGGTCGCTAGTATTCTATATTTGTTGTGATTATTGTGATCATAGGTATACATTAGGTCAACAACAGCCTTAATTTAGTCCATAGCATGACATTACCCTCCTTAGAAAGGAGGGTTTGGCCTCCTTACCATGCTACTTGGTCTAGCGGTTGGCGTGAGCGACTGCTGATCATGAGGTCTCGGGTTCGATTCCCGGGTCGGACCAAATGTTTGTATGATCTACAAATATTTGTTTCGGAGTTTGGGTGTGTTCTATCTATAATATGTATGTATTTACAAAAAAAGTATATATGTATTTGTATCAGTTGTCTAGTACCCCATAACACAAGCTCTGCTTATCTTGGGACTAGATGGCGTTGTGTGTTTAGATGTCCGAAATATTTATTTATTTATTTATTGGTTTTTTTCAAGTTTTCCTTCGCTTTGAAGTTTTTTTATGATGTTATGATGCTCTTAAGTAAATTTTGCATAAACATGCTAACTTACTAATTAATTAAGAAGAATTTTGCCTTAGGAGAGCCACGCTTTGGCATGAATGGGCCAGTTCGACCAGAATGATACCACAGCCTCACAGAAAACCGGTATGAATAGCATTTGCGCTGGGTTTCACAGAGTGAGTCTTTTCCCATCCACCAAAGGCCGGCCATGTGCGGCGGTAATCGTTTACCATCAGGTGATACGTCTGCTCGTTTGCATGATATAGGGGATACCATAAAAAAAAACAAATAGACATAAATAAAGAAATATTTCAGACATCTAACACACAACGCCATCTAGTCCCAACCTAAGCAGAGTTATGGGTACTAGACAACTAATATAAATACACATATACAGATACTTTTTGACGTAGGCTATATGTGTAAATTTTATGAAAAGTTTTTACACAGTTGGGTCATAGCTTGTATTACGGTTATAGTCATGGTTGACTGCTACTAATACGGAATAAGTGTAACCTTGAAGAGCATGACATAATGTGATTAAAGTATTAAGCACATGTTAAATTTAGAAAGTAAGAATACTAGGCATAAATTTTAAACATTTAATATAGAAATTTTTAGATGGGTACACAAAACAGTAGCTGTCTTGAGTCAGCAATCTTTGATTCTATTAGTTATTTACATATGAGGTATAAACCAACAAAAAAAAAAAATACCCATAAGGTTCCGAGTCTGGGTTTTTAACAAATTAAAAAAGTTGTATAACAAATTCGGCACCAGAGAGGTAGAAGTAAATATGTTTCATGTTGTTTTCGATTCACAAACTTAGTGCACACGATAAACTAAATTCAATTTACTTTATCCGCTAGCGGATTAAAACAGCTTTTGCACTCAGATATCAAAGCGCAAAATACTCTTTCCGAGATGGGTGGGATGAAAAGATCATAATTTTGACAAATCATTTTAAGAATGTATGCGAATGACGGTGATGTAGGAAATAAGTTATTACCCACGTGGTCGCTGGTTAGTAAAACGAAACTCCGGGATAGTTTATAACTTTATTTCACGTGCGACAGAAAAAGCAAACAATAATTTTAAGCAATTCAGTTTCGGCTTTCTATGGCTAACATTTAGTTTACGGCCGAAACTGAATTGACAGTCAGCGTCTCATTTCTATTTGAAAGTACAATATTCACTACGAACAATCTGCTTTTACTACAGTTTAAATACAATTAAAATCAAACTTAAAATTATATGTTGCATATCTCTGTGAATGATTTAATTGATAGTTTTAGTGATGAATGTATTTGAAATTGTTACCGATGTGTGGTACACATAATAGTGATAGTGCGCTAGCGATCAAATGCATTGATTATAATAACATTTATAAATTGTAGTTCTGAATCACAGACTTGAATTATATAGAAAATAAGATTTCTAACATTATTGCCCATATATACCTTTTTTTTTTTACTTACTGCCTTGTTGGCGCAGTGGTACCGTACGCGACTGCTGTGCTTGAGGTCTCGGGTTCGATTACCGGGTCGGAACAAATGTTTTTATGAACTGCAAATATTTGCTTCGGAGTTTGGGATTTATCTATGTATAATACTAGCTGACCCACGCAACCTCGTTTGCATCTCCTATTGCCCGTAGCGTGATAATTTTCCCCCGTTTTGTACACCAATGAAGAATTTTGTAACATTCTTCATTGGTGCTCCACTCCTGTAGGTCTTAGCGTGAAGATATATAGCCTTCCTCGATAAATGGGGTATCTAACACTGAAAGATTTTTTCAAATTTAACCAGTAGCTCCTGTGATTAGCGAAACAAACTCTTCAGCTTTAAAATATTAGTATAGATGAATGTATTTACAAAAAACGTATATCAGTTACTCGTATCTAGTACCCATAATACAAGCTCTGCTTAGCTTGGGATTAGATGGCATTGTGTTATATGTCCGAAATATTTTTAAATAGGGTAAAATCATATTATGTTTTCATCTAAACCTCCTGCCAATAGTTTTTACTTTACCTTTGCTTAATTATTTAAAAGGAAATTTGTTGTCTATTATAACCATGTATTTCTCTTGTCCGCAGCCCCGAGACGGAAGCATAGACAGCCGCGAAGGATCAGTGTCACCGACCCGTCGCCGGAAGAAAGCGCGGCGCATGTCAACCGATGGGCCGCCATCATTAACGTTACCGCCACCCAACGACAACGCGCAAGGAAATGGAGACGATCAACCACAATGTAAAGAGGAGGTGCAGAGGGATGGAGTTGAAGACCTGACTTTGGACGAGGAAGCTGATGACCAACCGGCAGTGGCGCACAATGACGTTGTTCGCAGTGAGTATCTCAAAACTAATATAAAAGTCTTGTAACAGAGATCAAACACTATTTCAATATCTGAAGCAAATAGTTGCTAGCCAGTTATAGTCTATAAAACAGAGACCAACTCTTCAACAAGGTCAGGTAGATAAACCAACTGCAAAAACCTACAATGCTGATAATTTTATAAAATCGATGAAAATACATGATTTTAATATTAAAAGTTTGGCATTGATTTGTTATAAAACATCAACTTGCTGACAAGAATTCATAATTAAGAAATTAATTGCTGCCACCGTGCATTTTTTATATTTCGAAACCTATCCATATTTGTAAAATGATTAGTATCAACATTAATATGTATGAACTTCTTTTTAAAGCCTAAAAGAGTTTCACATGCCATTAATTTAATTTGTTCACAAAAAATAATAGAAAAAATTAAATAAACAAAAAATAATTCTGAATTTGAACAGAATTTAGAATATTTTTTTCATTTCATCTTAAAATTCAGTTAGGCAGTATAATAATTAAATACATCGCGTAACAGAAATAAAAAAATAAGTCGGCTGAATTTAGAAATCGTTACTGTAAAAAAAATATTGTATATACACTAATTGGTATGTGTGTCGTACTAGTGCAGAGTGGGGGGCCTGATGAATAGTTGGGGCATTTGATGACTTAACGTGTGAATTTTGTGGCGAAATTACAAAAAGCCTAAATTAAATTATTATTTATTACCTATTGATGTTTCTTTATGGGTTGTTACTAAGCTCCTTTCAATGATAAATGACATCTGTCTGCTTAGTTTTTTAGCCTTCATTTGTCTTTTACATTTCGGTACTCACCGGACCTGATCCTTTTCTTTAAACATATTTGATTCTGAACCAATCTACTAGTAATTTAAACCAAAATGGTCTTACTCCTTTTCTACTTAAACATAATGTAAACCATTTTTGAGTCGGTAATAAAATACATTGTTCTGCTATGTGTAAATATAGGTCACTGCATACATTTTGTATACATTGATACGCAAATGCACGCCACACATTATATGCATAATATGCCATAGTGTAAATACAAATTCAGATACATAAATAGAATATAAGACTGACGTCTGCGTGTGAGCAGGTTGGTCCAAGTATTAACTAGAATGACGTTACTTCGTTCCAGATTTCCAATGGCACATGGAACGATCTCAAGACGACATAATGAACTCGAGCGACGGCGCGAGAGAGTCTCAAGGTAAGCGCAACACTCGCTCGTACACTCGCCGCGGCGGCTCTCACCAACATGTTGCGTTGCTGTCACCGCTTTTGATGTTTACTAGTCAAACAAAACAACGCGACATGTCACATGGGATTCAATTGATATTCTGGGACAATTAACTTTCCGTCTCATGGCGGACACGCGGCGTGACACCGCATGGGAGAAAACTTAATTGTCCCAGACATACAAGGAACGGATGAAATGCGCAATGTCTTCCCATAATTTGATAGAGATACAGTCATTGCTTAAAATAATGTATTTATGATATATATAAATATTATATTTTCACGACAGTGGATATGAGAGTGCTAGTGTTTTCACATGTGAAACCAATCTAATATTAATTAGTATCTAATATAATATGTACTACTACTAATCTTGTTGTATATTCTATTGCGACTATCGAGTTTTAAATGATATTCCAGTGCATCAGGTAAAGGTATCGGTAAATAAGGTTTTGTTGCGATGTAGCCTACCGAGGCGAGGTAACTGACAAGGTAAGTATCGGTTTACATTATTAGTTCACCAGTTGTTACGTGTAAGCTTCTGTCTGTGATATGGGAACTTAGTTGATGTAGAACATTGCATGCTTCAGTATTGTAACATGTCGTAGACAGCACGCGTTGCGATATTAACTAGACGATAGCGCCCCTATACCCTATACCCTATACCCAAACACCTTGTAGTCTAACACTGGAGTGGAATGGTTATGTAATGGTAAGTAAACTTTTACGTATTTATTATTCAATGATATTAGTTGTATTACATTATGTAGTTAAAACATTTATTTTATTGTGCACGATACCTCAGTTTGCCCATATTTTATTGGGTACATTAAATAGTTGGTTTTTTCATCGCTAAACGAAAGTACCGTGGAAATCATTTTTAGCACCAAGTGTGATTTGATATGTTTATAGAAGATTTGGATTGTCACCGCACGATGGCCGCCACAAGGTAAATGTCACTTATATACATTGTCCACGTAGTTGATGGTTATGTGGCTTATTTATTTATTATTATTTTATTTTTTCTGTTTTTTTTTGCATTCACATGTGATTTCACTGCAGACGTCTTTTCTTAGCAATTCATGTTTTAAAAAAATAAACGTTTTTTAATTATTTATGCATGTTCACTAGGTCGACATTTGTAATTAATAAAATTATCGGAAGCATGGTCATTCACATTACGAATTCCACGTGGATGCGCATTTCATTTTTCATAACGTCTTATAAAATGTTAACTTGGGAAAATAAAAAAATCAGTGAAGCCAACAGACTACAATCGGACACGAACCTAAGATCACAACAAAAGTAAACCTGTTTACATTACTAATGAATGCCTCACCTATCCTGACACGTCACCGCTAACAACCCCACGCTTTGAGCCTCAGTCCCCTTACATTCCTGTCTCTTCACCAGCACGCACAACTCGCATATATACCACAACGCACTATATCACCACTTTTTATTTTCACAATCCTTTCATTTGTGTAATAACTTTACACAATGTATTTCACTATTTATGTATGCTTTGTAAATAATTGTACTGTCGCTTTTCATTTAATCTTCCAGAAATACTGGTAGAAATATTTAACACTAATTACGCCAAAACTTCATTCCCATTAACTCGTGGGTATTTTAAGAATAATGATACTGAAACCCAAGACGGAGATAAAGAAATTGTTAAAAAGAAAGTCCGAAAAATTGTTAAAAAGAAAATGTTGAAAGGTCAGAGAAGGGTAAAACAGAAACTAGAATTTGCCACTTCTGGAGGGATGTGTCGAAAAGAAAAGGGAATGTGTCGGCCCGAAAAGGGAATGTGTCGACCTGAAAAGGGAAAGTGTCGTAAAGATACAAATAAGTGTCGCAATGAGAAGGATAAAGACCATCCGTATGTATGTTCCATATGCCAGAAAAAACAATACAAGTATAGAAGGAACAAGTTAAGGCATGAAAAATACGAATGTATCACTGGGCCGCAGTTTGGGTGTGAAATTTGCGGAAAAAGATATTCTCAAAAAAAAACTCTTATTTCACACGTAGCTCTTAAACATCCCAAGAAGCCTTAAGAAAGCTATATTAGAAAGCTCATACACATACTATGAGCATTTCATTTTGTTTTTTTTTTTATGTTTTTACTATTTATATTTTTTATCTACTTTTAAGACATGGATTGTTAAGAGTAGGACAATTATGTGTAGACGAACTTTATAACGTTTCTCACTAGTCGTCATCTCGTCGATGCAGTATTACTGTATCTACGGATTTTTTTGATTGTTGATTTTTGTTTAATGATTGTTTAGAAGATTGTTTTTTTTTTATTATTATTAGCTCGCTCATCCACATAGCCAATCGCTCGTTGCCATTTTCTTTATATTTTTTATTCTTTTTGAATATACGTTTTTTTGTTAATACAGCTTTGTTTTAATTTTATTTTAAAAGTGAAATACTAGTTTAGAACTTTGAAATACTATAACGGACTGTATTCGTTTTTTCATTGCAGGTCGAAAAACGTCACCGCGACATAATATAATGACGCGTAGTAAAAAAGTTAACGAGACTACGACCCTAGCGATACTGAAAAACGTCAAGACGCCGCCGAGCACCCCGAGCTCGGGCGGAGGGGTCGCCACCCCCGCTCCCACTCCCGCGCTCGCCCCCGCCCCCGCTCCCGCCCCGCCCGTGCCCGTGGCCGAGGAGGCCAAGGAGAACAAGAAGCACGAGAACAAAAGTTCTACCGAGCAGAAAGGCTCGGCCAAGACGTCGCCCGAGAGCGACAAGGCGGACAAGGCGGAGAAGGCGGGCGCGGACAAGACGGCCGCGTCGCGCTACAACATCTTCCCGCGCGGCGACCGCGCCAACCTGCCGTGCGCGCAGTACAAGACGGACAAGGGCTACCGCTGCCCCAACTGCATGCGCTGCTACAACGCGCGCAAGAACCTCGTGCGCCACGTCACGCTGGAGTGCGGCCGCGAGCCGCAGTACAAGTGTCCGCACTGCGCCTACAGCAAGCACCGCCGCAACGAGCTCAAGAAGCACATCGAGAAGAAGCACCCCGACCACCACGCGCCCGACAAGTGAACCCCACCACCGCCATCACCACCACCGCCGCTAGTGCCTTACCCACTGTTCGAGCTTCCCTTAGGACTTTACCTTATATTATTACATTTTTATATACGACTCGTTTACCTATGTACGGCCAAGATTGATATTCGATATTTTTTGAACTATTAAAGTTGTAAGTGAAATACGTTGAGTTTGTATTTCTCGCGTCGACCGCCACCCGCCCGCTCTGAGTTGTTATGGGAAGATTAGTCTTAAAATCGGTCACTTGGATGTGCATGTTCTGCATGAATTTAGAAGCTTCGCCTTTATAATTTCTAACAGAAATTATTTTTATATTTTTATTATTATAACGCATTTCTTTGGTTCCTTAATTTATTTTAGCCTCCGGTAGTATTAACAAAAGAAGTATGTAGTTCCGCTTGATTTATTATTTGCAATACCTTTAATGTATCGTATTTCAGAGTTGCGCAAGGATAGCCACCTACCTTCGGCCCTGCTGTCGCTTCTGTCGCAGCAGGCGCAGTCGCAATCGCTGGCCGCGCTGGTCCCCCCCTGCATCCAGGTCACGAACGTGCTCAAGCCCGGCAAGGAGCCGGCGCCCTACGTCGGCCCGCTGCACTCGCTCGCCGCCATACCCGAGAACATCAAGGCGCACCTGCTGCAGCAGGCCTTCATGCAGAACAATAACGTGGCGCAGAGCCTAGAACTGAAACTGCCCACCAAGCAGGACCCCGAGGGGGACTCGGACGCGGAGTACGACGACACGGACGACATCGAGCTGCCCGAGGACCCCGACACGTTCTACGACTCGAACTGCAGCTTCGCGTCCAACTCGAGCTCGCTGGCGGAGGAGGGGGGCGAGGCGACGGACGCGGGCGAGCCCAAGGGCGGGGCGGGCCGCCACTTCGAGTGCAAGCACTGCGGCAAGCGCTACCGCTGGAAGTCCACGCTGCGGCGCCACGAGAACGTGGAGTGCGGCGGCAAGGCGCCGGCGCACCAGTGCCCCTACTGCGCCTACCGCGCCAAGCAGCGCGGCAACCTCGGCGTGCACATCCGCAAGCACCACAACCACGAGTGGTACGTCTACGCCAACACCAAGGTGCGCCGCAACAAGAAGACCGCGCTCTGACCGCGCCATCAGCCCCCCACACACCACACACACCACACACACTACCAAAGCATACCACTTACCAAAACCACACCGCAATCTTCTTATTTATACGAATAGTTGTAATGTGCACATTCCCTAACGGCGTTACTGTTACTTTTGTTGTTTTCGTTTTAGAGTTTATTACGTTAGTTAAGACTGACCCTAAGTATTTTATTCGGAGGAATATGACCCGAGGTCGCAGACGTTTCGAATCGTTATACGCGGTGCGATAGAGTAGCCGGGCGGGTCTGACCCGCTGCGCGCGTCGATGGTGTTTCCGTTCGTTTTAACTCGAATTTGTTTAGTATATAATGACCTATCATTCCTCGAAACAATAGTAATTCCAAATTGATAATTTAGTGCAATGATATTAAATAATATTAGTTAATAGTAGACCGAGGCGCTTAGCGCGCGCCCGGTGTACGGCACGGGTAGAGCTGTACGCGACGCGTCCGTCCGTCCGTCCGCACGGCTCCCTCACTGACCTATGTCTTGTTATAATTTATTTGAATTCTCTCCTTCCATCGGTTATTAGATAGTTCATGGGACCACTTACCTTGTCTTCCTAACTTTGTTCGTAGCAAACCCAAAGTTATTTTAGTGTTTTTGTTTATTTATTAGGATAAGTAATATATTGGAGGACTTTGTCCGTACGTCGTCGCGCTGTCCGTGCGCGGTACCGGTACCGCGAGCGAGCCTCTGGCCGCGGCGGGGGTCGCCAGCGCGAGCGTTAGATAGTTAAAGCTCATCAATTATGTGCCTACAATGTTACCTGTAGTTATGTAAAACATATTTATTAATATTATACATGTTTTCGATTAGAATTTTGGTGAACTGGGATAAAATGTGTTCAAAATTTTATATATATTTGTTTGTTTAAAACGTGTTATCTTGATATTAATTGATATTTACATGCAATAAAATATTTTCATGTTTTCGTTTAGAATATTGACTGTTGATATTTTTTTGTTAAACTAGGATAACAAAGCTATTTGACCAAAGTCAGTATTAGATGTTTAACGTGGTGATAAGTAATAGAGAATGTTATTTGTTGTTGACACAAGTCATTACTAAGCGTAGAGAAATTAAATGGTTTTGATATATGCAATATTCCCTTCATATCATGTTACGATTACGGTTTGACGTATGACTTATACACGTGTATGAATTATATAAAATTGGATGTTATTATGTTGTTTGTTAATGTTATTGTAGTAGTTATCGATAGTGTGATTTTTATATGAATATATTGGGGTTTACTTGGTAGAAAAGTTTAATCAAATATAGCTATAGTATATGAAATGATATTGTGTTTCCTTGCCTCGTAGCACCCTCCGCCCCTTCCCGCCGTCCTAGGTTTGTCGTTTGTAATGTACAAGCTAGTGTCGTTCCATTCGGTAAGTCGTATTGTGTGTGCACCCTTGAATGTTGTCCATTAACCACGCATGCGAGCATGGCGCCACGTAAACATGCGCATGTTGCATTATTCTCTTTTCCTTTTCGTTCATACTAATATAATTAATAATTTCAGGTAGACGAGAAAACCCATGGGTCGGGAGACTACATTTCCTTAACAAAACGTTTATTACAAAAGCCGTGTGACTAAAATAGCACCATGAGATTTCTTTACATGCCTAGTATTTGCAAAGATAATGCGAGTCGCTTCAGAAACCACTGTAAGCTAGAGCGAACCGAGAGACGGTCGGTGCTCGATGCCAAACATTCTCATACTAAATAAACGTTTTACTTCTGTTTTGTTCTTTTTTTTTTACTTTTCCTGCAAAGCTTTGATCACAGCACTCGGTGGCCACTCACAGTAGAATATCTCTGTACTCGTATATGTATGTATGTATATGTACTAGTGTATTGTGTATCGTGTATCACGTATCTCGTCGTATGTATAGTGTGTACCTGTCCTGTATATAACACGTATATGTTCGCTTGAGTGTGGTTAACCCGGGGGCGGGCTGGCGGGCTGGCGCGCTAATGATACGTGTGGGCGCTTTCAGGCGGCGGGGGAGGCGGGCCCGAAGACGTGTCGTTCAGTAGGATCGGCGGCCTCTCGTGGGAGCAGTGGTCGGCGCGCCTGGCGCTGCCCTTCGCCGGCATGCGCGTGGGCGCTCCCGCCCTGCCGCCGCAGCCCGGCGAGCCCAGCTTCAGCTGCCCCGACTGCGGCCGCCTCTACAAGCTCAAGTCGTCGCTGCGCAACCACCAGAAGTGGGAGTGCGGCAAGGAACCGCAGTTCCAGTGCCCCTACTGCGTCTACCGCGCCAAGCAGAAGATGCACATCGCGCGCCACATGGAGCGCATGCACCGCGAGGTGCACCTCAAGCCCGAGCAGTACATCAAGCAGGACAACGTCGACGCCTGCACGTAGCGCACTCTAGCGCCCACTACTACTATTGCCACGGTCCACTTGCTACTTTTGATAGCTCTATTTTTGACAACAAATATTAAAATCGTTAGTGTAATGTTAAATTTAAAAATTTACCGCGTATATAGCGCATATATAGTTAGAGAAGTTAACGAATTCCCGAGTTATCCCAATTGTGATAAATGTGATGAAATCTCTCTTGTGATAGTGGCGTCAGACAGTCACGTTAGATGTAATCGCCTAGGGTGAGGTCGCAGGCGTGCCTCGAGTCGTTGGCCGGAGGCGGGTGGCGGGTGGCGGGTGGCCGGCGGCCGGCGGAGTAGCGCAGCAGGAGTGAGTGTAGGCGTCGATGAAGTAGAGCGAGTACGGATAGTATTCCCGGCCGTTGCCCTGCCCTCTGCCGTAGCGGCGCATGCAACTATTGCATTTATCCAGTAAGTTAAGTCAACAGTGATTTTGTATAGTTACGGTTTTACTCTCTTTTATATTTTTGTACAGCATTTATACGTTAACTATCATTCCTGGTCCGTACTCGAGACGTTACTCGGAGTAAGAGTTAGTTTTTTTAAATTAATTTTGTTACCAATCGCAGTTACTATCTTCTCGGTCAGAATTTATAGATTATAGCTGTTTATTATGTCGCTGAGGTTCGAGTTGATGTCATAACTCGACGCGTCCTAATCGTCGGTGAAGATAACGAGCACGCGACCGTTGCTTAAGTCGCATACTGTATATCATAGTTATAATGAAAATGAAGCTATTTTCGCTTAGTTAGCAAGCACTAGTTCTTTGCCATAAATGCATGTTCCATTATTATTGTAATACTCATAAGTTAATTTTTTTATTTCAATTTAATTTTAGATCTCTTTACGTCTAATGCATTTATATTATTTTTAATGTAAGCTTGATACGTTTCTGTAGTAAATGTTGAGATGAGATCGGTTATTACAGTAGTTCCTCGCGATATCTGTTAGTATATTGGATGTTATATTTGGGGCCAATGTTTGTGATTGTTAAGTCAGGAGAGTGCCTTTAAACTATTGTTGATTTGTTTGAAATTAGACACTGCCATTAAGGTTTGTTACAAAGAATCGAGCACAATCATGTCGGTATGTTGAGGGAAGTGCCGTTTTATCTTCCGCGTAGTTGATAAGTATTTTATATACATTACCATTTAGAAATTATTATAAGATAAGAAGTGGTAGCGTGTGTGTTAAGTCATATGTGGAGGCTCCGGGCGAAGCTTGGCCCGATGCTAGACGTGACTTCACCCACAAACTACCCGCTAGATATTATCCGCTGGAGTTACCATCAAACAATCAAAATGTAAAGTTCACAAAGTACAACCATATATATCTTGTCAGTATAAAACTAAGTGCCTTCGAAAAGTTAGTCATTAGAGTTTAAAATGTATCACATTTATACAAACATTTGGTCAATCAATGATTTCTAGTAACTTATTATTGCTAAATTTTCTAGGTTGTGATTTTGATAATCGTACAATAATGTCAGCCATTCTTTGTAAAAGATTTATGATAGACAGTGGTTTTACACACTATAATATACTAAGTTTATAATACTATACTTTGGACAAACATATTTTTATACACATTTAATAAATAAATAGCTGTGATAAAGTTAACTCGATACAGAAGTAGAAAGGAGGGGGACGTTTTGTGTAAAAGCAGTCACAGACGATCGAACTTGGTACGGAGCGCACCACGAACATGGTGTGCTCCGCACCAAATACGATCGTGTGGCGCACGGTCCGGCGGACATTATTATTATTAATATCGGTACGGCTGGTTCGGAGCGCTTGCACATCGAACGCGGTGCGTACCGCACCGATTCGATCGTGTGGACGGCGCACCGAACCACATGTCGGTTTAGTCGCTATTGTGCTATCGTACGCGCAACACGTCGCTGCGCGTTCACAAAAATGGATTCGGAGCGACGCCAAGAACACATCGTTAGTAACAAGAAAAGAGCGATTATAGAGCTGTTGGAGTTGTATAAAGACTTTCCATGTTTGTGGAATACCACTCATAGCCTTTATTGTAATAAAGATGCACGCAATCAAGCATTTGAAATACTTTTAGAAAAGTGGAAGACATAGTAGTCTCTGATAGTAATTGTGACGATATACTAGTGCTGAATTTAAGTTCTCTGAATTCTCTACCTGACGCTAGAAATTTTAAAGTAGCCACCAATCTCTCTTCAGCACTCACAGCTTGTCGCATAACTGTATCGGATTTAGTTATATGCGATTTCACAAGATCCAACAATTCAATAAATGCTTCGGAACTCATTCGAATTCATTCATCATTCATACGAAATTTTTTATCATCGAGATCTTTAATGAGATTCATATGACTGTACCGTTGTCTGTTTCTGAGATAAAATTTTATAGCTGCCGCAACTAAAGCAATTTTGGCTTGTTTTGATAGAATGGGCGGCATTTCGAGGAGACGTGTTCACGCAACGCTAGCACGATACGACTGGACGGTTCGAAGTCTGGTGCGATCGTCTGTTGTGTAGATCGCACCGTACGGTTCGTGGTGCGCTCCGCACCAAGTTCGATCGTCTGTGACTACTTTAAGGAGTGGCGATACTTTGGCTACTTATCAAATAAATGTTAAACTCATTAGCGACACTCAAAAGTTTCTACTTTTGTGTAGAATATAGACGAACTGCTATTTAAAGATTTTATTTTAAATAATTGCCACTTGACATACAAGTAGCGTGTGTCGGCCACCCCGCCAAGCGACGCTCCAGCAATCAGTATCATGACCCATGTGATGTTACGAACAATACATAGTTACTTTTATTGTAATAAATTACTACCTAGAATATTTGTAGCTATTGTAGATACGATTTACTGTCAATAAGAAGTTACAGTGATTAAAATGCATTTGATTGTATTTTTATAAACTTTTTTGTATTTTAAATAAAGTTGCTATTCTTTGTACGTACTTGTTTTAATAAATTGATATTTTTGTGATGGGCTAGTGTCTCACCCAATGATTCGGAACATCATTTATGTTTAACATCATTGTGTATGACACATGCATGAACGAATTGTTTATATCAAAATGTTCAGTTGGGACATTACTGTTATTTCAATGACTATATATATATATGTAACTAATAGTAATATGCATAACAATGGTTGCATGCTACGTTTACTAGATATAAGGGAGCTAGTTTTAGATTAATACCAGTAGTATACGAGCAAATTAATGGGAGACATGGTGCATTTTCCTTAGCTTTTACGCGGTAGCACATTTCCTATCGGTGGCTTCGCTTCACACTACGCGGTGGTAGCTGTTATGTGCACGTATTTATTTTTATTTGCGTTTTAATTTCAGTTGCACAGTTGTACACACCTTATATATTGAGTTACGGTACGCCTGGGTTGAGCAGCGGTAAAGCCGGGTGGACACTTTACGAATGCGTGGACTGCGGGAATAAATACAAACACAAGGGCTCGCTCCAGCGGCACATTAAGTACGAATGTAGAAAACAGCCAAGTTTCAAGTGTCCGTACTGTGTGTACCGAGCTTACCAGAAACACAATCTGTTGCTTCACGAACGACATCTACATAAAGATATGCCGGAGAAGGTGGATTTCGTGTCGGAATGACCCGCCGCTAAAGGCTTCCAATGTCAGTACTATTGAATCATACAATTACTAACTTTCAAAACTACCCTCGATTAATGCATTAACGATGCACTACTCACAAGTCCTAACGTGTTATTCTCCTGTGGAATTTATACATATTTTGTTGACTCTCGGCATAACAGCTCACTAATATTCTGTTAGAAATGTGTAATTTACATGTAAAATCTGTACGTATCTCATATTTTACGCACATGGATCATTGCATGCAGTCAGGAATACAGAGTAGGGGCCTAACACATTGCTTCAGGTCTGTAAATGAAGCATTACTACTTCTTGGTTTTAGACTGGCTTTTAAACTCCACATTAACACAAAAAACTGAAATGATAATAACACTGCCTAAACCTGAACTCCACTTAAACTAACATACTATTATATGTTATAAGCTTCACTTAGCAGCATGCTTTTTATTCGAAGCCAATGTCATCTATTTCGTGTATTATTTCATTGTAAATTTCATCATTTCCATCAGTTACTAACATTATGGGACTAGATGTTGGAGAAATATTGATGTTGCAATATGTTATTCTGTTACAGCCGTTACTGGTATGAAGGGAAACTTCTGGACCTTATACTTAATCAAGACTTCGGACAAATTAAGAGATTGGTGTGCAACTAAAGATAATTTAAACTGCAATGTTGGAATACATCCAGAGCAATCATATTTTTACCAAAGAATTTCGAGTGAAAGTCATCATTTGAATATAGATCTTGCCTTTATTTTTCACAGATATGTATTATATATATATTATACACTAGTCGGAATCGTTAAACTAAACAATTTGGCGGCGTTTACGAAATACATCGAAGGTTAAAACGGTTAGAAGGAAAAGTTTCCAAATACGTCACGATATTTATTCAAATTAAACGGTTTTACGTGTGTGTTTCGGCCGGAATACCCGAGTGGCCCCTTTTCGTAGAGGGAACAATCCTGCCGTGATTTTGTCGTTTATCACTCTCATAAATTAATACAAATCGGTACTACTTGATAAAAAGTTCGATGTCATGAAATTTGTAAGACTAAAAAGTTAGTTTTCTGGAAATATCGATGACGTTTGGAGCTTTTGCCGTCTACTATATAATAGTAATCACGATAAACAAAATATGCCTTCATATACACATTCTGTTTATCGTTATAGGGCGTCGGGAATGGTCATGATGATTGATGATTTCGTGGAACAGATACATGATATCTACTTACCTAAGCTGCTAACCCTGCCTGTAACTGTTATAATAGTGCCTGTAACTATTATAATAGTGCCTGTAACTATTATAATAGTACTTGATTGTTTTATATTAGGTATATTACCGTTGATATATTATTAGGTATATGAAATTGGTAGAGATGATGTTGGCAGACAGCATAGCACTGTTGATAAGCGCCCTTTCCTCTATCAGTTTTACTACTACCCACTGTAGCCGAGCAATTGAATTCAAGATCATCAAAATCCTGTTAATTATTTTAATTTTACTCGTTTTTTATAACTTTAGAAGGTGTATTATTTATGAGTATTAAACCGCAATCATAAATAATTTGCAGGTAATTTCCTGGTAATAGACAATTATTCTATTTACTTTGTTAATGTTAAGTATAACTGCATTAGAGTGCGAAGTTGGATTTCGAACTATCCTACGAATATATTTTGTGTATCTTAAACAAATTATTATTATTGAATACTCGTAAATTTCTAGCTCTAAGTTCGGCTCCGTTCGGGTGAAATGATATTTTTACAATATCTCATAGAAGGTATAGACATGCTAAGCCTAAAATCATTAATTTTAATTGAAAGTGTAGAAAAAATCCTTGTTTTCTCGTATTTAGTTTAAGTAGACTAATTTATACAACATGACGACATTTACACTACGGGTCAGCGGTAAGAATTCTTCTATTCCCTTTTCAGAAAGTCAACTTCAATTTGCTCGTGGACACCAGAAAGCGATACTCTTGCTTCCAAAGCCAACTCCACTCACACAAAATTCCTACTACGGCCTGTAGTGCTTGTGACGTCGGATAATGCCATAATGGTGTTTTGGGGTCATAAGAGACCCTATACTGATGAAACAGCCTAAGTTACCAAATATAGAAACGATACCTTTGAAATAGATTTAAATAGAGGAAACTACGTATTATTTTTTTTGTATCAATTATAATAATGAAAGACATGGAGCTGTTAGCATAATATAAAATAAAAAACGACAGTATCACTAGTTTACGGATTCGTGGGTAACTTTGGACATAGGACCTATTAGACTATTTTTAAATTGATACCTACGAATAATACAGCTCATGTATGGCAGCTTTTTTTTAAATATATCAGTCCTGTTTATAAATATAATAATGTAAGTTTTCTATAATGTTTAAATACGTAAGACGACAGTGTTTTTCGTTAAATTATACAAACTAGAGCATAATAATAATACATATTAATAGATTGTTATATTTTCTTGTTCTTGTTATTAATGTTTGTTTAGTGTGTGTTCCTTGTTACCAAAGAAAATTTATTACTGCTAGAAAATTGTAACAGAAAAGTGTATTATTGTAACGCACAGTATTTCTGTTGAATTATATTTTTTTTTGCATTTGTTACTGTTAATAAGTTACCTTAAAGAGTTCAAATTTTGAATGATGCAATATGTAAACCAAAGAATCTTCCAGTCGATTCTTAGCCATAATGAGAAATTAGTGCCTTAAATATATACTATATAATATTTTTAAGTAAATTATTATGGTTATTTAATATTAAGTTTTTAATGAACTAATGTCTTAGGGTACCTCGCGCACTACGGGGCGACGATGCGACAGTAATCAGTTTTTAATAGATCATTGTTTTAGTGACCTGTTAAATATTCTTCAATATCTGAGAGCATAGTTTTTGCGTAGGATTTCTGACATTATATTCATGTCGTGTGTAAGGCTTAGCGCGCACTACGATTTTTAAAGTGCGAAATAGTATTGCAAACGACAATAGTTCCTACGCGCACTATGATTTTTTTACATACGATTTCGCATCTGCAATTTTAAATCGCAGATGATTTATTTTCGTAGTGCGCGGATTGTAGTGTTTTTCTATTGTTCACAGGTTTGCGATATTTTTCGCACCGATTTTTAATCGTAGTACGCGCTTAGCCTAAATGTTCTCGAAAATACTTATATTTTATTGCAGTTTACTAGCGACCAAGATCCGAGCACCTAATTCAATGTCGGATGAAGTTTAATAAGTCTTTATTTAAATAATTGATATGACCTGGTGCAAAAAGGTCATGAGTTTTACAGTATGTAGCTGATGTGTCTATTACTGAAATTTCAATAACGTACTGTAAGGTACGGTACCCCTATACGCTAGAGCAGTGTGGTTTTGTACCGACAAGGCGCAATGTAATGAGTGTTCATTGTATGAGTATAGCTTAGAATTATAATTATGTCATAATGAAAGTTTAACCTAGACACCCACCAACAAATTAGTTTAGATATTAATACATCGGTGGTATACTATCTGACCCTCACATTTATATTAAGTAAATTATGAACTATAACGATAGTTATGTACTCATGTAATGTTATAACCAAGACATTGGTTTTTAAATATTTTACTTGAAGGCCAAAGTAGTAATTTGTATTTTTATAATTCGATTTTTTAAATGATAATGGCGATCGATTATAATGTCATTAAAAGTAATATTTTAATATATCGATATTAGTTCCTTATATCAATCTTAACGTACAAACGTAAACAACAGTATTGTTTTTTTTATATTCAATAGCCAAGTAATTGTTGATCTTTTGTTAAATAGATTCTATTCAGTAATTGATTCTCCAAACGTGGATATTATAACATAGTGAGACCAGCACAAAAAAAATAATGTTAAATATGATTAATGTTTGAAGTATTTTTATTTTGTTTTTCAGTGAAGTTGAGTGTGTTTGGTTTGTTCTTTTTTAGTTGGATTATGCATGTGAATAAATGTTCTTGATTCAATAATCTTCTAGTTTGTTTGAGATATTCCTTACCTGCTCTTCAAAATTGTAAATGAATTCATAGCTAGGTAGGTAGTGTTACTCGTGTAAATATACGCGTGAACGGGCATCGGACGCGTTAACTCTATAGTACCTACTATTAATGAGTAGTGAAAATAGACCACCTTCGACTGTTAAGTATGTATATTAAAAATTACTATCAAGTTAACGCGTTCTTTTATGGAGTAAGTGCTCTAGTAACGACTAAGAAAAAGAATCAGTTTATAATCTCATTGTTGCAGGTGAAGTGGATTTCTTTAAAACAATGATGCAAAACATGTTGCCGATGCCAATGAAGACAAAAAACTATTGGTCGCACTATGATATGAGTTTCGAGTGCGAGAAGTGTAAACGAAAATATCGTCACAAAAGTACGTACAGAAGACATGTGACGTATGAGTGCGGTAAAGAACCAATGTTTCGATGTCCATTTTTAGATTGCACTTACAAAGCGTACCAGAAAACTCACACGGACGCTCACATTAAGACGAAACACAAATTAATGACGCTAGAATACAAACGATGATGCACATGTTATATTTAAAAGTATTAAAAATTGTGATATTAAAGGTTAATTTATTTTTAAATATCTATTCGAGTTTCATTTGGCCTCTGCATAGTTTTTTTTTTTTAATAAAATTGAGCACTTTCGGTACAAATTAAAATAACTCGGAGTTCACGAAATACAAAAACATTTTGAAAAAGCCGCCAATATCAGTGCTACCATAAATTCTCCAAAGTTAGGAAAAATTCAATGAACAATAACAGCGTATTTTGAGCCAAAATAATAAGAAAGTGTCCAACATATATTTTACCTTGGAAAATAAGCCTGTTATATAGAACTATTGAGGTAATATTCGTAATGAATTTATTTATTTAATGAAACAAACTTTCGACTGGAGGCAGGGCAGCACTTCAGGGAATGTTAACTGTTTTGTCAGTGTCACTGTCATCATTCACATTCAGCAGCTGTCAATTTAAGAAACAGATTTTTGCAGTCTTGCAAAATGATTTAATTTTTAATAATTATATCACACAAAGTAAGAATTAAATATGAACAGGTTAATGTATTTAAATCGGTGCTACATTAATACAGTTAGGAGTAATTTTATTTCAAGCCCACCACTTTTATATCCCAAACGTCCTACGATATGTAATTTGTTTACTTCTCGTGGAGCCCATGACCAGAGGCACAAGATCAGGTCGACTCTTAATTATATGATAGCTGTTGGTGTTATGACTGTAGGTTTAAGTTATGCCGCAGTACCCCTGTACAGGATATTTTGTCAGGTAAGATAACCTATATCTAAAATATACAAAAATAATTATTTAAACTTTTTACAATTATTTCTGCCCGCTACGGATTCGGTATCGTGAACTGATATATGTATCTTGTGTGCCACAGATAGTTCTTTTGATTGGTGCGACTATCCTATAAATTATTTCTAATATATTATTCTATTAATTAGCAGAGTAACTAGAGAGACAAAAAACTAGTATAATTTTAATACATATTTAATTTAGGCTTACAGTTATGGAGGTACCACAGGTCTAGTGGAGTCTGATGATATAGTCAGCAACATGACAGCTGTTAAGAGCAGACCTGTTAAGATCCGGTTCAATGCTGACACTGCATCATCTATGCAGTGGAACTTTAAACCTCAGCAGCATGATATCACAGTAAGTGAAACACTATTTTAGTTTATTAAATGTTTGTATATTCAGTTAGTTATGAAATATTAACAAACAAAAAAGAATGGCCTGTGAATATGAAAACAAAATGAGGAAACTTAACATCAAACAGAAAAAACATCTTAAAAGAAACCACAAATTTCTACATAGAACTATACAACTTGGAAGAAAACCCTGTTATAGACTTCAGAAAGGAAACCATAACACACAAAGAGGTTGATATGGATGAACCTATACCAGAAATATTGCAAAGTGAAATTGAATTTACAATTAAAACTCAGAAGAAAGACTAAACACCAGGAGAGGACAACATCATGAACAAACTTCTACAGTCATTATCAGAACCAATAAAAGCACCGCTACAGACAATGTTCAATAATATTATAAAGACAAGAAAAACTCCAACCCAGTGGTCAAAATCAACTACAATATTACTTCACAAGAAAGGAGACCAACAACATGAACAACTATCATCCAATAAGTTTAATGACAAATATCTATAAAGTCTTCTCAAAAATACTATTGAATAGAATAACTGGCACTTTAGATGGAAACCAGCCCGTAAACAAGCCGGATTCAGATAGAATGTTTCAACAATTGACCTTATGTAAGTAATAACACTTCTAGAAGAAACATATAGAGAATACAAGAAAACATTATATATTGGGTTAATTTACTTGAAAAAAGCATTTGACTCTATAAACCATAAAGAAATCTGGAAAGCTCTCAGAAAACAAGGTATTGAAACAACTTATAGCGTAATAAAACATAGTATATTCAGCAAATGCTCTGCAAAGATAAAGCTAGAATGAGAGGGTTCTGAGTTCCCTATTAAGAGAGGCGTTAGACAGGGTGATCCCTTAACCCCTAAGATATTTATATTGGTGCTGGAAGAAATATTCAGACACATAAATTGGGAAGAATAATGGATAATAGATGGAGAATGCCTTAGTCACTTGAGGTTTGCAGACGATATTGCTGTATTCACAGAAGACTAACCAGTTAAACGAGATGCTGCAGGATGTAGCACGCAAAGGCAAGAAAGTAGGATTACTGCTTAACGCCAAAAAGACCAAAGTAATCACAAATGGAACAGAGAACAATATTGTAATTGATGGTGAAATAATTGAATATGTAAAGGATTTTATATATCTGGGACAGCTAATATCATTTGAAAACCAATCAGCAGAGGCGACTACATAGAAACCTTAGATTTAGGGTTTAAGATATAGAAATTAAAAGTGAAACTGTATGTACTACGTTAGAATAAAGGCTTTTTATTATTATTAATTTTATATTCACTTAAGGCGAAAATATGTTGAGTAATGATAAGCCAAATCAGTGTGTGGCTATAGTAACTAATCTATACTAATATATAAAGCTGAAGAGTTTGTTTAAACGCGATAATCTCAGGAACTGCTGGTATGATTTGAAAAATTATTTCAGTGTTAGATAACTCATTTATCGAGGAAGGCTATAGGCGATATATAATCACGCTTAGACCAATAAGAGCGGAGCACCAATGGAGAATCTTACGAAAACAGGGGAAGATTATTATGTTACGGCAAACGTAAACGAAGTTGTGTAGGTCAGATAATGTACTCATAAACTAATAGCAGTATCTTTTACTCAAGAGCCATTACCTTGTTTTTGTGAAATATGGATTGATTTCTAAACACCAGACCAATAAAAATGAGTTAACAATTTTAAACAAAAGAATTACATTTTAGAGATCTTTGTAAAAGCTGTAAGGCAAAAGCACTAATGCTCGACATAGAACTAACAGATGACAATTAAAAAAAAAAATAATAAGAAAACCAATCATTTAAATAACATTGCTACTGATGTTAAAGATACCTAGTACCATTATGAAACTTGCTTAAAGCCTGCGTACATAGTTAGAAGCTAATTTCTAAATGGGAGAGGCACGCTTCGGCATGCATACCGACCATACGAACGGAGTGACACCACATCCTCACAGAAAACTGGTGTAAAACAGCGTTTGCGCTGTGTTTCACCATGTGAGTGAGGACACGGGAGGCCCATACCCCAACCCATTCCCTTCCCCCAAAGGCCGGCTGCACAGAAACGGTAAAAAACATTTTTTACTCTTGCTCTAACAGTAATTTGTTTTTTAACTATTTGATATTTGAGAATGAAATTTGATTTGTCCTTAATGTGTCCAGCATTATTGCCTTTACCTTAAAGCTTTTTAATATTCATTTAATAACATTTTTTTAGAGGATATTCTTTAGATATTAAAATAAAAGTATGTAAAATTTTATTTATATCCTAAACAGTCCTTATTGTTGTTTTTCCAGGTAGTCCCTGGTGAGACAGCACTAGCTTTCTACACAGCTCGCAATCCCACGAACAAAGCAGTCACAGGAATAAGTACTTACAATGTCATCCCATTTGAGGCTGGACAGTACTTCAACAAGATTCAGTGCTTCTGCTTTGAGGAACAACAACTAAATCCACATGAACAGGTATTATTATTACAAACAAGTATTATATGTATATGAGTATGTATGGAATACTACACCAGATTAAGCCACAAAATAAGATCGTTAGTTTTGTCAATATGAATTTAAGTTTTGAAATGAAACCTTCTTAAGCTGCGTTGAACACTTTGCTTAGGGGAATCATCATGACATTTCAATTTTTAAATTGTTTACCCTTGTTAACCGACTTCAAAAAAAGGAGGAGGTTTCTCTATTCGACTTATATTTTTTAAATTTTTTTTTTGTTCGCGGATTACTTCGTCGTTTATGTACCTGTGATTATTTTTTTAATGGAAAGGAAATGTCACTATAATCACAAATTTTAACAAAACAAACCGACTTCAAGATCTGGACCAAATTGAAATGGGACCACTCAATCATCACAAAATCAAAATCGGTTTACCCAATCGAAAGTTATGAGCTAACAAACATAAAAAAAAATACAGTCGAATTGAAAACCACCTCCTTTTTTGAAGTCTTGTCTTGTCTTTGTTTTGTCTTTTTTGAAGAAATTTAGTTTTCAATCTACTCTTGATCTCATAGGTCTTTCAATAGTATCTATATTAATGATATCTCTCAAACACAGTCCTGTTCATAGCATATTATGTCAATAATATTTTCTGTATTTGCAGGTGGACATGCCAGTATTCTTTTATATAGATCCAGAATTTACTGATGACCCGAAGATGGAGTACGTAGATGAGATAGTTCTCTCATACACATTCTTTGAAGCTAAAGAAGGCTTGAAACTGCCTGTTCCTGCTTATGTGAAGAAATAAATGTAACTTCAGTACAAAACACTGAATTATTTACACACATTTTTAATGTAATCTTTATGAGATTGATGATATGTGATATCTGGTGAAACCATAATTTGTAGATACAATCAAATCAACGAGCTCTAAGTTAGCAGTCAGGATCACGAAACCACAAGCCACCAAAGGCCGACAGACAGTCCTTCTAAATCCATGTCACCATGTCACTAGTAACTCTTTATATTATCATTTTGCAGTTCTCACGTAAGTCTGGAAATATTTTATTTCTAACATCTTCTCTATTTCTTATTCACATGTTAACTTTGTTCTGATAATCTTCAAATGTCTTCGGCATTAATGCGCTGGCTCAACCGGAGTCACAGAAAACCGGTGTGAAACAATGCTTGCGCTGTGTTTCATCGAGTTAGTGAGAATACCGGAGGCCCATTCCTGCACCTCCCACCCTCGTAAGTCCGGTAACGCATTTGTGACGCCTCTGGTGTTGCGAGTGTCGATATGTGGCGGTAATCGTTTACCATTTGAGGCGATACGTCTGCTCGTTTGCCCCCTATACCATAAAAAAATGGGATACCTGCAGACCGTCGTAAATTTTCATCAATCTTATAATTATTATGGTGTTAGTGAGTGTTACAAATTGTAATTAATAGTCCTGTTAAGTTTATATTTCTATTAAAATAGCTGCCTAATAGATGGGAGCATTTGTTTTCTGTTATTGTTTCATTTTATTGATCTTTTAGTAGGCATTTATCACTCGTCATTAGGGTGTAGACGATTTTTATTATGTTTTATAGATATGCATGAAATATATATAAAAAAAATCACTTAAATTTAAAATCAAAAAATAATTTTCATATTCAAAATTTCCCGCTAAAACGGTAACTGATGTCATAACGTCGCGTCGCTGTGACGTATCGTCCCTCTAAACCGTAGATCTGCTCTAAACACTACCATCTTTCTGTATAAGCAGTTCTTTTAATGGCCCGTACTCACATGCGGTATTATTCGATAGTTTTACTCCAAAACTAGTAAAAGTTTACGTGTGGACCGCAAAACTCACAAGTGGCTCGCATCGAGCCTGCTCGATGGAATTAAACAGAAG
Organism: Spilosoma lubricipeda; assembly: GCA_905220595.1. NCBI lineage: Eukaryota > Metazoa > Arthropoda > Insecta > Lepidoptera > Erebidae > Spilosoma > Spilosoma lubricipeda. The sequence goes on along the minus strand of HG992290.1, from coordinate 19,095,848 downwards.
TAATTTCTTTCGCACCTACTCAAAGCGAGCCGTCGAGCTTGACTCAAGCGTGTGTACATAACCGTGAGTGGAAAGAATCAGTCCGCCGTTGTTGATAGTCTAAAGACAAGTATTGAAAAAAAAAATGGATCTAAGAGTTTAATTATTTTATAATTAAGAATTGCGAGACTTGTTAAATGGCTACATTCAGTCTGTTCAACAAAGGAGACGACAGCTACCTACACGAGGGGCTTACGTCACACGCCGTTTGCGGTCATGTGGGACATAGACTGAGATGGGTAATACCCATAGAGTTCTTCTATGGTAATAGCATGTTAAATACACTACCAGAAAAAAAATCATTTTCGTGTAGTGACTTTACTAACTTTAGCTCCAAGTTAATTGAGGATTTCACTTTGCTATCAATTGAACATGCGTGCCCAAAAGCGTGCAATATATTAATGTGGAGAACGACCACTTATTCAATCCCGTTAGATTGTTAATCGAATAGTAAAGTCCATTGGTATACAGAAAGTTAGTAGTTTTCATGGATAATAATTAATTTACCTACTTATTTATTTCGCAAAAGTATGCTAATTCATGTAATAAATGTAAAAAACATTTATTATGCCCACCCAATTAAAAGACAAGATATTAAATTAACAAGTTTATTGCACTGAGAAATTTTCATCAGTCTGTAGTGTCAAGGCAGTTAGACCTTGATGGCGGCGGTCACGGGGTACCCGCGGCGGAGCCCCATGCATTGGTCTCTGTCTATAAACAGTGTCGTAGCTTTGGACCTCAGTTCCGCTTCAAGACCAGCGCGGACTCCTAACAGGGTCTGATGAGTTCCTTCCGCTGTGGCGATCTTGGACCGAAGAGACTCCATCGTTTCTTGAAGGTCGCAAACTTCTTTGACCAACCTGTTTCATAAGAGAGATTAGTTGAATGCAAATGCAATTAAATATAGACAATATAGTTGTAAACTATGTTAAGTTTTTGAACATGAAAAACGGATCTCGAAGTTGTGTGATGATGTACCTACAGAAATCTATCAAGTATATTAGCCATTAAAGCGCAAGAAGACAGAATGAGGCAGCTTTAAAGCCGATATTTAGAACTCCTTGGTTATTAGTTTTAAAATGTCATGCGACAAAAAGCATTAATCATATACCTGATCTGGGCTTCATCGCGACACTTCTCTAAATGTGGTCTGTTGGTCCTGGCCTGCAGACGAGTGTGGGCCACTTTCATCGGCTGAAGCTTGTCTTCGATCGCCTTGTTCAGCATCTCCAAAGTCTTCTCGATGTCGAAGATTTCTTGCTGGATCTGAAAGTGATAATGAATTTAAGGATATTGTGTTTGGTTAGTAAGAAGTAGCCTCTAATTTCAATCGGCAATTTCGAATCACTTAATAATTTTTGACTTTTTCTCTTATGATATGCACAAATTGGTGAAAGCTGCAGTACACCACGAAATTAAATGAAGACTGCCTGATCCTTCATTATCGGCCAAAGATCGAAGAGAAATAAGAAAATAAATTTCGGTAGACTAATTAGATAGAATGAAGTGTAGAAAAAAACTATGGAAGCTGATATCACCATAATGGATGAATAGTTGGAAAGAGACTAAATCCAATCTTATAACAAACCGTAGTAGAAATTGCCTTTTTTGCTTCAATTTTTATCATCAACAACCCATAATGTCCCATTGCTGCGCTCGGGTCTCCTCTCAGGAGAGGGTTAAGGCCATATATCCCCACCCTGGCCGAGTGTGGGTTGGGGATTTAACGTGGAAATATTACTGGACAATTTTTTATAATTACCTACATAAAATTAAATGATAATAATTTACCTTGTGTAGATGCAGTTGCAACTTGTTCTTGATTTCGATGGTCTCTGCGATACGTCTCGTAAACGCACTGTTCGTGTTGCTCCATTGGTCCCAAATCTCAGTGGCAGACACGTTGATCAGATTCTCTGTATCTGTTATACGTCAAAATTTATTAATATAAATATATATAATTTATTATTTTTAGGTACTATCCTAGCAAAAAAGATTGGATGTTAAATTTAGGCATTCAATTTCCATCATCATCATCTACAACCTTTGATAGTTCACTGCCGGACGTAGGTTCCTCCTTAATTTTGGCCTACTATTCCACGCGACCAAACGAGTAGGCTAATTTTTATCAGGTGGACCTAAATATGACAAATATATATAACAGTCATTAAGATCAGACTAAGTATGTACCGCAAATAATTTCTGAAATATGTAGATACAGTATCCTTGCAAGAGGAAACAGCTAGTGACTGACACGCTTAAAGTGTGAAACAGAAAGCACACATGCAAGAGGCGGGAGTCGGGAGAGGCATGTACGATGGCAGGTGTGGAGCGCGTACCCGACAGCATCTGCGTGGCCTTGGCGCGCTCGGACTGCGAGCGCTGCAGCGTGGCGGCGCTGGCGGCCGCCCACTTGGCCGTGTCGCACACCGTCGGGTCGTAGCGCTCGATGCCCGCGTAGAACTGCAGGCCCTGCACACGACACACGATACCTATAGTGTCTCGGGTTCCGCTCCCGGATTAGATCAAAAAAATGTTATTGGGCTTTTCTGCTCAATAACAACCTGGAGTTTGGAAGAGCGGATCTCAACCCTCGTGTCAGGTACGTAAGTACGTAAAGCCATCGGTCCTGCGTCCGATCTCTCTCGGGTGTGTCGAATAGCTGTCCCATCGAATTGTTAGAGTGAGGGTACCGACCAGAACCAGACACCGAGTTGCTGCACTTGTGCACTACAATATCTTCTGCGTAACTACGCCAACTGGCTGGTCTCTGTTGAGACTGGCCATGGAGGCGTAAATCGGCTAGGAGAAAATCATCACCAATATTGATCTCATACTAAAAAAGAGCACATTTAAACGTTCATAATAAATCATGTATTTTTGAACTCCCTGGAATTCTGACATGTAAGCTTCACGAAAAGAACTTAAGATATGTACCCTGCGATATCTAGGTGTAATACAGCACTAGCCTTGGAGTAGTTGTTGAGCTGGTGGCACATGGAGTCTATGCCGAGCGCGTACTCTTTGTTGCGCATGTCCGTCTCCAGCTCGTGTTGCGTCGCGCGACAGTTCTTCGATTGCGCTCGCACCTGCCAACGTACACAGTACCTTTATTATTCCACAGTACATCTATATAAAACTTACTGGGTTCCTTACAACTTTTTCCTCCTTTGAAACGTTAGATCTTTGTCTTCTAGAACTTTAAAAAGCGCACTCATGAGTGTCATACAAACATACAGTTTAAAAAGAAAACTGACTGGACTAGATGAGTAATACGTCCCACTAACGAGTAGAATAATAAAACTAAATGCGTCATGTCTAATGTTTTAGTTTTAGACTCCCAATTTGCTGAAAACCCTTAAATTAGATGTAGTTTCAACTTAAATAGACTGAAAACTGACCTTTTCAAGCATATTCCGGAATTTGTCCTGACACTCCCGCAGAATGGCCACCTCTTTCAAAAGAGACTGTTCCACTGCGTCGTGAACCTGTTCCAAACCTGAGGCGCAATTATTCAGTTTAAAATAGTTTAGCAATGACTATCGGGAAGCGGTAAAACTGACCGTGTTGTAACAAGTATTTAAAGATGTTATTTGACACATCCCAGTCTGTCACTTCCAGTACTGGTCGATGTTTCAAATCCACATACGATACACATGAGAAAAATACACCGAGTCATTCCTGTACTCTCCTGTGGACGATGCGGCGAAAATGAACGAAGGGGTTTTTTATGTCTAAATTTCTATTAGTCTAGTGTTAGGTTACCCTGTCTCTTCTCCCGATGGTAGAGGCACTCCTGCACGATGTGCAAAGGCCCCTCGATCCCTGCAATAGCCCTCTCCAGTTGCCGCCGTGTGTCATTCAACTTTTCGCAAGTGGCTACCAATCGTTCCATTTCTATTGATACCTGTGTACAAATATTTTAAAAATATCATTATGCAGTATATGTACAATCATAATCAACTCAGCCAGACATAACTAGCTCAAAAGCGACCATTTTACATCCAACATATGCTATTGAAGACTGAGGCTGAAATTTATAAAGCGTGCTTAGACTTTGATCAGACTTTGCTTACGCTATACTTACGTAAGTTCTTGCTCAGTGTAATCTTAGCATTCGAATTTATAGTCCTTTGGGCTAAGAATGTACTGAGTGTATGCTAAGCAAGAACTCAGGAAAAAATGTATAACATTTCAATTTGCATAGCATATTTATTTGAATTTTAAAGATATTTTAAAAACATTTTACATATTTGGAAATAGCTGTTATTAACTAAAATATAGTAATCTTATAAATTTTATTATAAAATTGTATTTCAATCAATTTAAACCGTTGCTTTTTATTTTAAGTGAAAAAGGGAAAAAATAACACATGTACAAATAAAAGAGTATATTTGACTTGTCAGTCAAATGTCATAACATTTTTTATAGAATAGAGGGGAAACGAACCGACATTTTGCCTGATGGTATGGTATGGTGGTGCGATGCCGGCCCTTGGGGAACGGGGGGAAGAATACAGAGGGGAGGGGGGAAATGGAGAGGGGATGTGGGAGGGGTTATGGGCCTCAGGTACCCTCACTTACTCGGTGAAACACAGCACAAGCGCTGCTTCATACCGGTTTTCTGTGAGGCCGTGGTATCACTCCAGTCGATGTATTTGAATATTTTAGATTGTTTCGAGATCAATCGCATATAATTACCACCAATAATATATATATATATATGTATATATATATTTATAACATAATTATAACGCATATAATTATAACCAATTACTGGAAAGAACTTATAACTTTGACCCTGGCATGCCCTTACGAACTTCTGTTACAACGCTTTCAAACTAGATTACGGCTTTTCTACTTGGACCATCAAACCATTTTTAAAAGCGCGTAAGTAATCGCTAAGTCAAGGATTTCGGTGACTTAGATAATGCTAAACATTTGCTCAGCTTGAGCTAAGCATAATGACTATAAATTTCAACGCACACTTAACTCGTGAGGTAAGTCTAAGCAAAGACTAAGTAGGCTTTATAAATTTCAGCCTGAGTCATCAAGAAAAGCAATACGCGCTTACCTCATTTCTCCAAAAGGTGGTATCAGTGATCCGTTCACCAATCCTCCTTCCAGAATCCCTCTGACCTTGTGTACCAATCTCGTCAGTCTCTCTAAGAAGGTCATAAAATATTAATATTTCTATGCATAAGGATTATCACAAGCCTCCAAGTTAAAAGGACTCACCTAAGCATCCTCATAATGTCATTTCTGACACGTTCAGAGAAGTTTCTTTTGGCGTCAGACTCATTGTAGTTTTTAATACTGTTCTGGTTCCACTCATACTGCGTGTATCTTGTGTAAAGGGCAGCTCTAGCTGCATGTTCAGGGCTCCGGTCGAATCCAGTCACCAAGTTAGGGAAGCGAAGGGGTTCCGCTGCCATACCAGAAGGTGTGTAACAAGGATCTACCATCGTGTTTGTGATGGGCAACGACGGCCTGGGAAAAAATAACATACCTAATGGCTAATTAAAGTCTACATCAAATCATAAGTCTACATACGCTTTTAATACACCTTATTCTATTGTAAGGTACGTATCTGTATGCATAATAAATTACCTACCTATAAAGAGAAGCACAAAAACAAAAGAGCTCTAGCACAAAAAAGGAAGCTATAGTAGCTTCCTTTATTGCTTTTAAAAACATTAAGCTTCGTTTTTCTTTCTGACAATAATAGAGTTTCATAATAAAATTTCGAAAGTGAGAATCCCGACGAATTCGCGCTTCTAGCGTCAGGCAATCTCCACGAACGAGCGATTATTTCTTCAGTGTATCATCGTGAATCGATGGAAGTCGTCCGAGTGTATACAATTACAGTTCTATCGCCCGTAGAGACGGCGTTTAAGACGTCAAATATTTCTTAATTTGGGATGCGATGCAAATGGCAATGATCCTGATTTTGGTCAGGACGGAGATGCTGGCACTCTATGCGGGTAAGTCGACAAAAGACCGGATGTCAAACAATTTTATATGTGCCATGTTTCAAGTGAAGTGGCTTGATGTAATGTACAGATGTTAAGTTCAACCAGTAAAAAGTATTAGTTAACAATTTGTGCAAACAAATTATGAGAGGATTTCTTCCTTAGACTTACATGGGCGTCACTTCAATCTCCTCGTATCCCATTATAGGTCTCCACGGGTGCTTCTTTGGCGAGTGAAAGCAGTAGCCCACTTGTGGGGGGATACTCGGAGCACCCGCCGATTCTTTCACGGGGCTCCATTGTTGGAGTTGCTATACATTAGAAAAATATATTACTGTAGGAATCACATTTTCTGACTTACATCTTTAAAAAATACTAGCTGTTGCCCGCGGCTCCGCCCGCGTGTTTGTTGGTTATTGCGGCAAATAGTGGCCTACGTGTTGTTCTGATGTTTAAGCTATATTACTGTAAAAAATCATCCAAATCAGTTTAGTAGTTTTTGCGTCAAAGAGTAACAAACACACACACGTCCTTATAAACTTTCACCTTTATAATATTAATGTGATAAACGGATAGAATTGATAAGTAATTACCGTGCACATAGTGACTTCCTTAGCCATGTTGGTTAATTTTTAGTAAATTATTAATATAAATTTTGAAATAATTTGTAAATCATTTGCAGAAAACAAAAAGAAAAGTTCAAAATCGAAATTTTCGTGCCATCAATTTGACCAACATTTGAAAATGTAGTTTTTCAGTGTGAGTTTATTTTTTTGTTGATTATATGTCAATGCGGTTTAAAACTTTAAACTAAAAAGTATAGTTATGAAAAAACAAAACGATTAGAAAATAACAAATTAATGGATTACATAAGTGTAACATGAATACAAACGTAGTTATAGATGGTATAAAAATAACAAGTGGCATGAACTTTATGAATAATACATGAAATAATCTCATGCTGCGCCACCATAACAAAACGTGTGTGTCAGAATGACAGTGGTAGCACTGGTAGCTGTCACCGTCAGGCGTCAATGTGTCAAAGTTACGTCAACACTCAACATTCATTTCTCAATTCGCAAATTCACAATACAAAACAAATTTTGTGCTGGTAATCGCGCGTCGTATCATCAATATAAGTTTAAGGTGTAGTGAAGGAAAATATTAATTTAGTTATACGTGTGATGCTATAGGGTGCGTTAATAAAATGAGCGGTGTACCAGAAAATGCACCTCAACGTAAGTAAATTAACCTGCTAAGTAGTTTCTTATAAGTTGGGAATTATAGTTTTAAAATGAATTATGTCTCTTCTGTACAGACTGTCCAGGCACACAAAGTGAAGATGCTGGGAAGGCTTCAGCGTGTGCTGGGTGTCCCAATCAAAATATTTGTGCTTCAGGTATGTGATTAAAAATTATATTATTCCAACAATCTTAAACATGTTTTTTGCACAGGTAAATGTTTAAGTTTGATAAAGTTTAATATTAAACGATTTATATTAATTTTCAATGATATTTTTCAGCACTCTTACTACTTATTGTTAATTTTACATGTTTCATTGTTATTTGTATTAAATGTCTTGTTTGAATATTATCTACTTGAAGTTACTTTTGTGTGTAAATTAATAATATTTTTATATTTCAATACAAACTACAAAAGCAGACCTCCCAAAGGCAATAGTAATATCCCTAAATAATTTTAAAATTTAAGTTAATAAAAACTCACATCATTTTGATAACATTTCTAATATTGTAGCCCATAGCAGGGCTTAACTTAGAAATTAAAGTCAAAGTAGAATTATCTAATGACAACACTAATGATACCTTTAAATATGCTAAGATAAAGAAAGCTAACAATATAAAATTGTAGGTGAAAAACTAAAAAATCCATTAGTCGTGATTCACATAAACATTTTACACTGGATGAACATTAAACACCCACACTTTGTTCAATTCACTAAAGTGATGGAGATAAAAACTCTTAATGTACCACATATTTAGGAAAAAGTGTTTTATTTTTATAGTTTCATGACTACTATTATATATTATACTATTTCACTCTTGACAAAAAAACTTAATAACAAGTTTATGTCCAAAATTAGAAATGCTTACATTATTTTTTATTATATTAAGTGTAATAATATATTAACTATAATATTCAATTATGAAGTGAATACATTCTCGTATAGCAGTAGAATTAAGATTACAATCAAATATAATAGAAGTGATGTAAAGTGTGTAAAAGTAAATGTACTTCTTGGACATAGTAATTTCTCAGAATAACTTTATTTAATTCATTATAATAAATCCTTTTGCAATTCATGACCTGTGGGAGGACGCCACACAATGAACAAAAAAGATCTGCTGACAATTTGATAGGTAGGGAACGGCTGCACTACGGACTGCAACAATGTTAATTGGATAGTTATCTTGGTAAAGAAATAAATATGGTAATGGAATATTATGGTAATTAAACTGTTTACATACAGTTTGAAGCTGATAACATTGACAGTTAAGTCTGATAAATTCAAATAAATAATAGACCTGACCTGATGTTTTTCGCACAAACAAACAATGATAATTTCCACTATATAATGCCATCTGGCAAACAAATTCAGTACCGTACAGTATACTGAGAAGATTTACATAGAGTGATAATGTATTATATTGAATGTTTACGATATTTCAAAGATTAGATTGCACAATAGATCTATTAATAGTAGATGTTAGAGGTGAAACCTAAATAAAATTTGACTTTTCAGGAGTGCCAGCTGGACCTGATCCTGCTATTCAACTAATCAAGGAGCGCCTCTCCAATGTGAAACATAAAATATTGATACTCTCCGGGAAAGGTGGTGTGGGTAAAAGTACTGTCACATCTCTGTTAGGACATGCATTAGCTGCAAGGAAACCTGATGCAAATGTGAGTTGTTTGTTTGTTTACTTTTATTATTGAAAGGGTTTATAAGCCTAAGCTTTAAATGTATGGAAATTTAAGATAAATGCTCTGTGTAACATAGGATGTGAAAAAGAAATATTTAGGTATAGTCATACAGTAAAACTAGCTGACCCACGCAATTTCGTTTGCGTCTGCTATTGCCCGTCGCGTGATAATTTTCCCCCGTTTTTGAAACATTTTTCATTGGTGCTCCTCTCCTATTGGTCTTAGCGTGATGATATATAGCCTATAGCCTTCCTCGATAAATGAGCTATCTAACACTGAAAGAATTTTTCAAATCGGACCAGTAGTTCCTGAGATTAGCGTGTTCAAACAAACAAACAAACTCTTCAGCTTTATATATTAGTATAGATATTCGAGTAGATATGGTCACCTTGATCAAGCCGCCACAAAATTAAAGGGCCTGCCTGCGGCATACACACACAACCATAATACGTTTTGTCAGTTTACACCATTGTATGAATTAATATATTCGTATTTCCCAACAATAGCCACAATTGCGTGTGGATACACCGACACTATCTAAACGAATGGACTATAATGGCCATACACACCTTTGGTCTAAGTATATGTGTGTCTAATGGATGTTTACAATATAGATAATCATAGTAGGTATAAAAGGAAGTTTTTTTTATGTTCTTAAAAATTTACTAGCTGTTGCCCGCGGCTCCGCCCGCGTTTTTGTCTGATGTATGAGCTTAGAGCTATATTACTGTAAAGTTTCATCCAAATCCGTCAAGTAGTTTTTGCGTGAAGAAGTAACAAACATACACACTCACAAATTTTCACCTTTTTAAATTAGTGTGATAGTGTGATATCTTTCAAACTTCTCGGCGGATTATAATGCGGTTCCCGTCAATAGAGCAAAAAGATGGAATTGTTCGCTGGTTAATAATAAAATAAGCGGTGATAAAAACATTGATGTAATATGCATCCCATGCATGTTATCAATAAATAAGAAACATCTTAACTCTGGGTCAATGTACAATTGCTTCATAGATTGATTAGACGCGACAAGTGGGTGACGCGGGGTGACGCATTGGAAATAAAACACACACATTACATGCGGTACGACAATAACCGCGATTAATAAAGCGGAACTCAGCTAGTAAATTTTATAATATGCATCTCGGAAACGGCTTTAACGATTTTCATAAAATTTAGAATATAATGGGCGGGGGCGATAGATCGATCTAGCTAGGATTAATTTTTATAAAATTTACCAAAAGAAATAAATACCGAGCAAAGCTCCGTCATCCAGGTACTGTTTTATATTTGCTGTGTCTATAAACTGCAAGCAATAATAACAGTCAGTGTATACATATATACACTAATAACATTGTTTTACGAAACTGGCACAATGCACCTGACAGAAAATATTTTTTAGGATAACGTTTTTCAATCTTGGCAAATGAGATCGTAAAATGAGAGAGTTCTCAATCCGTCGTCATCCTAATTTTGTTTAGTTAAAGATACTTCCTTACCCGTCTCATACAAATCTGTTACCTACAAAAAACCAAAATTTTCAATTTATATCGCAAAAACCCACGTTATACAAATTTAACAGTGAAAGTGTGTGTACCTAGACGTTTCTTACGTAATCCGATAAAACGATTGTAGGTATACTAAGATCTTGTTAAATTTAACAAATTATAGTCTGTAGAAAAATTCAAGGGTAAAAGCTGAATAATTTTAAAGTCACGTAAAATAATATAAAATATGAAAGTACCCTGTTGTATCTAGATCTCCTCTCGTACGTGTTTCCAAAATCCATTTTCGCGGCAATTACTTTTTTTTTAAATTGAGCACTGACAACCGACGTGTATTGATTCCAAAGGCTTGGAAGCAAAGATTTCGCAACTGTACAGCCAGGCGGTGGTAGCTGGCACACGGTGGTACAACCTTTGTGCTTCTATATAGGTCAGGTTTTATAGGATATAATTTGTTTTATGTAGAAAATTATGCAATGCATACCTTGGCGCTTTGATAACGACAATTTTCTTTTATTGAAAAATAGATAGAAAACAAGAAAAAGCTTAGACTACGTAAAAAGTTTTGATAAAATTATATGCCTAGCTTTTGTCTCCCGGGTCTATTGACAGATCATTCATTAGAATCGGTTCAGTAGTTTAGACGTTACGGTGGAACATACAAACGTACATTGATTGCCAAAACTATTACCGTTTATTTTTCTTAGCCGCAGTCGGGTAGTTAACTCCCATTAAAAACTTACATTTGTGTACACAAACTAAACGTTTTTTATATCAATAGTGTGATAAGATAATGCAATTTTGATGATGTTAAATTTAATAGATTTCGTGACAAGTCATCTATACTTCTATACTAATCTATATCTATACTGATATATAAAGCTGAAGAGTTTGTTTGTTTGAACGCGCTAATCTCAGGAACCGCTGATCCGATTTGAAAAATTATTTCTGTGTTGGATAGTATATTTATCGAGGAAGGCTATAGGCTATATATCATCATGTTAAGACCAATAGGAGCGTCTCCTATTGCCCGTAGCGTGATAATTTTACCCCGTTTGGGAAACATTCTCCATTGCAAACTCTTCTGCTTTATATATTAGTATAGATTAGTATTGATTTTCCTTTCTGTTCAAGGGTATACCCATTAGTTGTTAACGTTTCGACCACACACTCTCGCTAGAGATAATAGCCCACAACGGATCGTTAAGTACCCAACTCAATACAGAACCCCCTCCCGGGACCCTTTAATATAGTTAAACAATAATTATGAATGTAATGTTTGCAGGTGGGTATTCTGGATGCAGACATCTGTGGTCCCAGCCAGCCCCGAGTGCTCGGAGTCAGGGGAGAACAGGTACACAACTCCGGTTCTGGATGGTCCCCTGTGGTGAGTGCTCATATTAACTTTAACTTCTAACATATATGATGTATTATTTCTTCGTGTAGGTATATATGCGATAACAAACATAAAAATCTTATATAAAGTACCAAGCCTATACCTTTTTTTAATCATCACCACAATTTATGTGGAAAATACGCCATATTATCTGTCAGATAAGCTATCTGGAACCGGTGAAAAAGGGCCTTAATATTTTCCCACCGTTTTTTTAATTGTTCAATTACTTTATTTCATATATTTTAGTTTCATTCATATTACATGTATAATTATTCATATTTGTATCTAAGTCTCAGTGATTTCAGTTGTCTAGTACCCATAACACAAGCTCTGCTTAGCTTGGGAGTAAATGGCATTCCGTGTTAGATATCCGAAATATTTTGTAATCTTAACATCTTAATTAAGATCTAAGAGAAAAAACCTTAATAATTAATTGATCTGAGTTTTTCTCTTAACTCTGCACCTTTTCGTTTTCTCTGTATAAAGGTTATACGATCTTTAAAAGTCTTAAATAATATATTTTACTAGGTGAACCCCGCGGTGTTACCCGCGGTTATTGTTGTACCGCGAGTAACGCCGCGGGACAAAGTTAGTCTAAAAAAAGTAGCCTAAGTTACTCCCCGGGTCATCAGCTACCTGCCAGTGAAAGTCCCGTCAAAATCCGTCCTGCCCTTCCAGAGATTACCCGGAACAAACAGAATTTTTTTTAACTACATTTTTGGTATATGTATCGTGTATACATACATATGCATTAAGTAAAAAACGGTTATTTTAATATTACAAACAGACACTCCAATTTTATTTATTTGTATAGATTATAGCAATTAAACACAAGCGCATATTTATACCATAAGATTTTACAATGCAACCCCAAAGTTCGCAAAAACTAATATCCATAACATCACATTCTCTCGTCTATGGTAAATGTTTTTATCTTTATAATCATGTCCATTTTGTATAAGTGGCTTTAAGTACCCATACCAACATAAGTATTTAATGTATTAATAATACTTCGGTATCAAAATTACATAATGGACATTAATTCGTAGTCTCTTATCTAAGTGTGAATGAAGCCAAAGTGAATGAGTATTTAGCTTAAAAGTAAAGCTTTCTTCATAGCTTATTAAAAGCTCTATAATAGTTCTAAAAGCTATAATATAGCTTTAAAGCTTTAGATATATACGATGAGCTGCCAAAAAAGAGAAAAAAAATAGTAAAAACAGCTATCTTACGACACTCTGATCCTAAGCTGGTGTTAAATATGCATTTTTTTAAAATACATACCTATTATAGACAATTTACTCTCAGATACAGAACAAAAATGATTGCGCTCAGCACACAGTTTTTGTCCTGAGTGGGAATCGAACCCGCGACCATAGCAGTCAGTCATTAAATATCCCTACTGTTTCTACCATGTGTCACTTATAAAAGGTAGAAAAACATTGCGGTTGCGTGCTGATAGGAAACCTTATCTGGATTTGTATTTAATTATAATTTTTTTTTTATTTTTTTTTATGTTTGATCCTGCCGGAATGACTCTACTCTGCCTGATGGAAAGCATGAGTAGAATCCAAGAGTGGTGGTCACCATACTGCGAATGCAGACAATGCAACAATTCAGCATGGTGACCCACACCATGGCGGGCTAGTGATGCTTCTGCATCATTGGGCCTCCGGTCTCGCACTCACCAACGAAACACGACAGCATGATCGCTGTCATTTTACGTTGATATTCTGTGCGAGGGTAGTACCGCCCCGGTCGAGCCGGCCCTTTCGTGCTGAAATCAGCGTGGCTCTACTACCTTGAAGTATTAAATAAATTAATTAATTATTAATTATTTCCAGTATGTGACGGACAATCTATCCGTGATGTCGATAGGTTTCCTGCTGGCTAGTCCGGACGATGCAGTCATATGGAGAGGACCTAAGAAAAATGGTAACATATTAATTTATTAACTACTTTTGAATGATTTAATTCAATGAAACTTTTAAGTAAAAAAAATTGGCAATCATAAGACTGCCGATAGAAGAGAAAACGTATAAAATAGAATGTTATTTGTAAAATTAATGTGTAAACTACATATTTCATAAATGTTTAAATCAAAATGATCAACATCAAACATAAGCATGTCGGTGACGCGAACCCATAAGATATAGATATACATATATCAACCTCACCAGCAACTGTCTAGTATGTGGGCTCTCAAAGGCTTTTGATGTGTGATTTGATGACGACTATTAATAATATTTGCAAAATGTTTTCAGGTATGATCAAGCAATTTCTTAGTGAAGTGGATTGGGGAGACTTGGACTACCTTCTAATAGATACACCGCCAGGTTTGTACACTTTCAAATTGGTCAAATTTCATTTAATTTCATTTTTAGGGTTCTGTATCTTAAAGGAAAAAACGGAACCGTGGTAATAGTATCACATGAGTGTTTTAATACGTAATTAGGTATAGTTGCATACAAAACTTTATCTACACCATGATATGAATCTATACTAATTTATTAAGCTGAAGAGTTTGTTTGTTTGAACGCGCTAATCTGAGGAACCGCTGGTCCGATTTCAAATTTAATTGAAATTCTTTCAGTGTTAGATATCACATTTATCGAGGAAGGCTATAGGCTATATATCATTACGCTAAAATCTGCAGGAGCGGAGCACCAATGAGGAATGTAACAAAAACGGGGGAAAATTATCACGCTACGGGCAATAGGAGACGCAACCGAGGTTGCTTAGGTCGGCTAGTCCTGTATAAAAGTTTCTGAAACAGCTGGCTAAATGGCTAACAACAAGTACAATTTTAACAAAAATGAAACTGACTTCAAGGTTCGACTCGACTTCTCTAGGATGCCATTATCAGATATTAATTTCCTTATCATGGTACCACCGTTGGGACATCTCCTTTCCATTGAAAAAAGAATAATCAAAATCGGTTCATAAACGACGAAGTTATGCCCGAAGACAAATAAAAAAAAAATTATACGGTCGAATTGAGAAACCTCTTCCTTTTTTTGAAGTCGGTTAAAAATGGCGGGACACGGCGTGAATTCGAATAATAGTTCTTTTTTTAAATACGGCGCTGTGCTAGTGAAAAACGCGTGCCTCGAAATGTTCTTTTTTTGAAAAAGGAGTTGCATTACGAAATTTATTACATCATTATAATACTCGTTTGGATGATATTATGGTTACTATGACACAGGATGTTTTAATAAGCTAGCTGTTTCAGAAACTTTTATAGAGGATTTAAAGCATGGGTGTAGATATATAATAATAAATAAATGTAATTGTTCCAGGTACGTCGGACGAGCACCTGTCGGTGGCGCAGTACCTGTCCACGGCGGGCGTGTCGGGCGCGCTGCTGGTGACCACGCCGCAGGAGGTGGCGCTGCTCGACGTCAGGAAGGAGCTGCACTTCTGCCGCAAGCTGGGCCTGCCCATACTCGGCGTTGTGGAGAACATGTCCGTCTTCGTCTGCCCCAACTGCAATGTACGTCACATATGTACTATTATAATAGCAGTAATAGTTATCACTCGTATTTGGTTTATCACAGTAAAAAGAAGCTTATGTCCTCAAGAATCAAAGTGTTTACTTTTTAAATTTTTGTTGAAATAAGTTCAGCAGTTTGACCGGGAAAAAGTAACGGATGGACAGACTTACGATTCATATGGCTATAAATAAAGATGTAGAATATCACCACCGCTATTTACTCCATGGGTGTCGTAAGAGGCTAAGGACACAAACTACTCCTAATTAGAACACTAGAAAAAAAACCTTGAAATTAATTTTGTAGCAACTAATTTAATTCGTAAACTAAAAACTTATTTTTAAAAAGAGAAGAACTTATTACTAGAAACTATCAATGATAATATAATAGTATTTTATTGTATAGTCCGGTCAATTTAGACCAAAAAATGAGAGTGAAGTTACATAAAGTCCCAACAAGCTGAATTTCAGTGAAATTGTTCAAAACATAATTATAAACAATGTCTAGAAGTTGCCCATCATTCCCGTGTATGGAAAAAAAAATATTCAAGGTCAAAGGTCAAAAAAATAAGTTTTTCGCGATTTTCAGCAAAACGGTAAGTTTTATCATACAAGTACCTCAGACAAAAATTGTAAATCGTAAAATTATCTATAAAAAAAGTATCAATACTTTTTTTCTTACAAGCCACCGTTTCTGAGATATAACGATTCAAAAAGTTATAAAATTCTGCTTGTTGGAACTTTATGTAACTTTGAATGTCTAAATTGACCGGACTATGTATAATTATTTAATAAGTAAGGATGGTGTCGATTTCTTTCGTTGGGGCATTTCACGTCAAGCTGACAACGAAAAATAATGCGGTCGTGAATTTTGTTTATATTCTGGTCAGTTATACTTCTGGTACACTTGGATGTGTACACACAATATTTTTTCGTATGATGTTTATTGCCGAGTGACATATAAGCTTTTAAAAATTTACAAAAAAATAAGTCTGTTGCTTTTAGATAATTATTATTTGTATCAATTAATTTGTAAAAAAAAAAAAACTAAAAAGATTTAGATTTTTAAATCGAATTCTAATTTTGAAATTTTTACGTATAGTAAACAGGAAATGAACATTTCAAATCGATGTTTGAGCAACTTCAACATTTTTTTTTTTTTTTATCTTGAATCAAAACTTTATATGTAGTAATTCCTCACAAAAAAAATTAAAACGTGATCGCCAATAGTTTAGTACTTATAATGGTTTTATTAATTGAGAGTGAAACAGTATTAATTGAAATGGAGAGTTTTATTCTCTAATTTTTACCATTTGCACTAGCGTTAAAGCATTGTAACCGACTTAGATCTTCGTTGGTTGAATGAAAAGCATGCAGTTTTTGAGTTCCTGGGACGGTGATAGCAGAAGCAAAACGGACTCATAGAAAATCTCGATCTTGTTGAACGAGAGTTTCTTCTTCAGAGATGGTCTCTTCAGAGTTCTAAAATAAAACACTTGTTGTTCAGTGATATAAGCATGCGGCTTCAAAATGTCCAAATTGGTACACAAAAAATCGAAAAAATCCTCAGCAGAAAGCAAACTAATACTTTTTTCGAACTGAATCTTTGTCACTTGATTTTTATCAATTGCCATTTTTAAATGATCACGTATACCGCTAAACTAGGACAGGAATAGCAACTCTCTTTTGCAGACTGTTGACTCATTTGTTTACTGTGTTTGCAGACATTAAATTTTATATACTGCTGCTCGAAATAAAGTGTTCAACTAGAGTTACTTTTTCTACGAGTCAGTGTTGCTTCTCCTATCACCGTCCCAGGAACTTAAAAACTGCATGCTTTTCTTCCAACCAACGAAGATCTATGTGTAAGAAGTCGGTTACAAAGCATTAACGCTTTATTTTTTTACTTTTTTATTTTATTATCTTAATGCTTTATTTTATTTAAATTGTAAAAATTAGAAATAAAACTTTCCATTTCAATTAATACTGTTTCACTCTCAATTAATAAAACCACTATAAGTCCTAAACAATTTTTTTTGTGTAAGGAATTGTTACATATAAAGCTTTAATTTAAGATTAAAAAATAAAAAAATAATAATGAAATGTTTACTTCCGGTTTACTATACGTAAATATTTCTAATTTAGAATTCGATTAAAGAAATCTAAATTACCAGTATTTAACTATAAAAACAATACTTTTTAGTATTTTTAATTAATTTCAAATTAATTGAGACAAATAATAAGTATCTAAAAACAACAGACTTAATATTTTGCAAGTTTTTAAAAGCCTATATTATTATATTACTCGTCAATAAAACATCATACGAAAAAAATATTGTGTGTACACATTCAAGTATAATTGAACAGAATATAAACAAAATTCACGACTGCATTATTTTTTTTTTTCGTTGTCCGCTTGACGTGAAATGTCCTCGTATTAGTTTTAGTACTGTAGGTGTGCAGTTTAAAAAACTGTAAATAGAGCAGTAAAATAAATGAATTAGAAAAAGAAAAGTAAATTATAAAATAGAAAAGATTATAAATCTTTTTGAATTTTGTAAAATTTTCAAAAGGGCACTGAAGAAGCTACTTATGTCTAGCATTGGATAAATAAAGTTTATTAGTGGTAAGGATTGAAACAGCTTAGATTGGAGTCGGTTAGTTGACCGTGTGTACGCGTGCGCAGAGTCGCAGCGAGATCTTCCCCGCCAACACGGGCGGCGCGCGCGCCATGTGCGCGGAGCTGCGCGCGGAGCTGCTCGGCGCGCTGCCGCTCGACCCCGCCCTGGCGCGCGCCGCCGACCGCGGGGACGACTTCCTCGCCGACCTGCCCGCCTCGCCCGCCGTGCTCGCGCTCAACCACATCGTCGACAGTCAGTATACACTATACACCACTCAACCGTCCGTCTCGATACCGATGTCCGTTTCCATCAAACAAATAAACGTCTCGGCAAATATAACTACTATAACTTTTCATTTCTATTACGAATTTTAATCAAATAAACGTTGAAATATGTTGCTCAATTGAGTACTCTAAAACAGTGACGTCACAACTTTGTTTTTAGATCTTTTTCCATACAAAGTGATCGTTTTGACAGATGATAAAAAGTAACTAATTTGACTAAGGTGTCATCTACCCCATTGCTTAAAAATGTGTCATTTGTACTACTTAGACACGCCGAAGAGGGCAAATATACAAAAATATAAAGTCAAGAGTCAATTCGGCAGGTTTGTGTAAATGTGACACTAAAAATCTTATGTATAAATAAAATAACAATATTTCTTTCAGAAATCGTTGCCATCTGCGAAAAAACGTCAAGCTGAAAAATTACAAAAAAAATCTAAATCAGAAGGTGCGCTGTATCTTGAACTGGATTACTATTTTTTGCACTAGGACGCGTTCTGAATATTATAATTATCATAGTAGAAAATTTATTCTAGCGATTTCAGTGAAGATCGAAACTTGTTGAATAAATGATGACAACAATATTCATTTCATATATATATATATATGTACATAAATAATGTATGTACTATACAAACATAGCTTATATGCAGCAGTTTTAAAGTACTTATTGTGTTAATAATGCTTAGAAGTGTTAATAAATCTGAAAAACATGCTTATTTATTAAAAAAATGTTTTATGTATTTGTAAGTAATAAACGTAACTATTGTTGTCCATATATTTGTTCTATTTTCTGTAACTTCCTCGATGTCACTATTTAATAGGCTATTTGACTGATATTTTGAAATCGTTTTAAATTATTCTTTATTACATAATTAGCACACTGCGTTAATATTTTGCGGAATTTTTACTGTACTATGAATTAAAATCTATAATTAATAAAGTTCTAGTTTGACAACCGTGTCAAAAAACGATATATCTATAATGGCGCTGGTCACATGAGACGCGTGACGTCACATGCTAGTTAACAAATTCACTAGCTAGCCACAACAAAATAAAACAGCGCAACAGTTTTCTCCGATTTTCTATACAAATAAATCAAATTGGAGTGTCTATTTGTAATTATATATAAATAACCGCTTTTTACTAAATGCATACGTATGTTTACACGGTGCATATACCAAAAATGTAGTTAATAAAAAATTTGTCTGTCTGTCTGTTTGTTCGGATAATCTCTAGAACGTCTGGTTGACGGGACTTTCATTTTTTTTTGTTTTTTATGTTTGGCCCTGCCAAAATGACTACTCTGCCTGATGGAAAGCATAAGCAGAATCCAAGAGTGGTGCTCACCATACTGCGAATGCAGA
This sequence comes from Spilosoma lubricipeda, assembly GCA_905220595.1. NCBI lineage: Eukaryota > Metazoa > Arthropoda > Insecta > Lepidoptera > Erebidae > Spilosoma > Spilosoma lubricipeda. The sequence goes on along the minus strand of HG992290.1, from coordinate 19,076,229 downwards.
CAATGCAACAATGTAGCATGGTGACCCACACCATGGCGGGATAGTGATGCTTCTGCATTATCAGGCCTCCGGTCTCACACTTACTAACGAAACACGACAGCATGATCGCTGTCATTTTACGTTGATTGTCCGTAGTACCGATCCGGACGAGCCGGCCCGTTCGTGCTGAAATCAGCGTGGCTCTACTACCTTTCATTTCCTCCAGGAGAATCCAGGGAGCAACTTAGGCTACTTTTTATAGACTAACTTTGTCCCGCGGCGTTACTCGCGGTACAACAATAGCCGCGGATAACACCGCAGGGTTCAGCTAGTATTAAATAAAATAGTGAATAGTGTGTAGTGTCACAGTAAACAAATACATCTCTAAACACCGCGCTTTGTAGCATTTCAAAATGTTACCTAAAAGCATTGAGATATACCTATCGACCTAAAAGTGAAATGAGATTTTACAAAAATAATGAATAAATTTTGCCAGAGGTTTTTACAGAAACATTTTCTATGTTGTACTTATGAAAGTACAACATAGCTACTTAAACAGTTATTAGTTTCACATAGTAATCAGCGTTATTATTATATAGAAAAGTGCGCCCATAAACGCGTTTAACTTATTAGGTTTCTGTTATCGGCACGTACAAATTTTGTTTCGAAACGAATTTAAACCACTTATTAAATAGTTTATCAAAAAAGTACTTAAGAAATAGTTCACAGATCGATTATTACCACTCCGAAAAAATAAAAAAATGATAATTTTTTTACGTGCATTCTGCGAGAAACTTACATTATTTGGTTTGATTTATAGTGAAATATGTATTTTTAGGCTATTATCTGATAGGATGACCACAATCCATAGTTTATTTTCAAGATTGTCAAATAGCCTATTAAAGCTGTATAGTATCGAACAATGATGCAATCTGCGTTGTGTTTCACCGAGAGAATGAGGATACCGAAGACCCCTAAACCCCCCCAACCCTTCCTTCGTCCCTCTTTTCATCTCTCAAAGGTCAGCAACGCACTTGTGACGCCTCTGGTATCCATCGCTAACCATCAGTCAAGTCACGTCAAATCAGTTGATTCTGGCAAGGCCATTGCCACAGATGCTTGGCAGTCCATTTTTTCAGCGACAATGGGACTCGCAGTTATGTATTTTAAAGCTAAAACACTTTTAGATACATCAACCAGTCTTGCTGAGCGAGCTACTTTGTTAGATGTGGGAGAGTGGGAATCAGGTTTATGGATTCAGGCACTTCCATCGCCCAACATAGGTACCTTGTTGGACGATACCACTTTTCGCCTTTCTTCCTTCATATCAATGACATGCTGCAAATTATCGGCATTCATTGTTATGCGGATGACAGTTACGGCGATGCTCTCTATACTTGCCGCGCCAATATTTCTCGGGAAAACGTCATTGAGAGTCGAAACAAACTTGTGACTGAAGTTGAGACCTCCTTGGCAAAGGTCTCAAATTAATTTAGTTCAATTTAATTTGCGCGTTCACCGCTAAAAAACTGTCGTAGGCCGTATGTCCTCATTTTGGAGACATTCCCCTATCTGCCTCAGCCAATATTAGAATAGTTGGTACCGACACATCGAGCGAAGTCCAGTTTCGTGGCCATTTGGAGGGTAAGGCCAAATTGGCCTCAAAGAAGCTTGGTGTGCTCAACAGATCGAGACAGTATTTCACCCCAGCCCACCGCTTTTTGCTTTACATGCGCAGGTTCGGCCTCATATGGAATACTGTTCCCATTTTTGGGTGGGGGCACCCAATACCAGCTCCTCCCTCTGGACCGCATTTAACGGAGAGCGATTCGAATCGTCGACTGCCAAGAACTTTCATTTCGGCTAGACTCTTTGGCGCTGCGTAGAGATGCTTCGCTGTGCATCTTCTACCGTATTTACCATGGGGAGTGCTCCGAAGTTCGGACTGATTCCTGCCGCCTCTTTCCGCCACCTTCCTACAAGACAGAAATTTCAATTCCATCATCTAGATGGCCGGCAGTCCACAACTGTGCGCTTTTCCAGGACCTTTTTACCTCACACAACAAAACTGTGGAATGAACTGTCGCCTGCGGTATTTCCGAACCAATACGACATTCAAACCTTCAAGAAAAGATACGCTCTTTTCTTGAAGGTTTACTACGCGAGCATACCGATTCAAAACACATCCTAGTGTTAGGAATCGGTATGCTCGCGGCTTGACCCACCTACACGTTTCGCCAAATTTTAATTGTGTAAATTGTTTAATACCTTACACAGTACAAGTGACTCATACGAACGAATGTTATTTATAGGGATAGAGTTATTATATTTTAGTTCTGGATCTAGATCCATAAAGACATGTCTCATCTCAGATAAAGAATACCACATTCTTTATCTGAGGTACATGTATACACAAAACAAAAAACCTCATAGAAGTTAAATAATGGTAATACTGAGTAACGTCAGCGTTCATATCTGTCAATTTCACGTGTGGTGTGAACTGTGAAGTAGCCGAGACGTGAAGTGCCAGAATTTCTGACAATCATAGTCCAAATGAGAAATAGTTAATTTTTTCTACCGGTAATTTCCTCTGATATTTTTGGAACAACTGGTAGTACTAACTTCAAAGTAATCGACATAGTTTTGTTTATGAAAGATCCTTGTGATGTAATTGACTGTTTACATGCGTCATACTTACTTTTATTGCACAATATAAAGAATCCTTACATGGACCCTAAAATAGTGGTCAGTTACAAATATGCCTTCACATTCTGCAGACGAGGAAGACAAGCCTTGTAGGGCGTGCTCAGACTTCAAATCCTGGGCCAAAAAACAACATAAAGTGACATTTACGGCACCAAATAAAACGGTAAGGTTATAGTGCACAACAATTCGTTAAATTACTATTTACGATTATCACTTATTCGTTTCATAATCAGTGCATTACCATCATCTTAGAATGATATAACCATTGGAAATAAATTTTATAAAGCTTCTTGAAGTTATTCTTTTATCTCTAAGAAAAAGCAAAATGTATTTTTTTGGTCAATTCTTACAAGAGTAAATAATATACAATTTTTTTTGAAATAACAAACTTTTATTGGAATGCATTAAGTACTCGTCAAGACAAGTAAAACGGATCCAAACTTGATGGAGCTGTGGCGTTTCTTTACAGAGTTGCCTTCCGGCTCCAGCATCAGATTAGCTCCATGTCATTATAGTATTACATTGTCAAGCTGTATACATATACTTGCAAAATTTCAACAGAATCAGATAAATATATCAGCTTCAAATTGAGTTTTAAAGATTCCACCGTTACATACATGCATTGCAAGTTAATAAAAAGCTTGTTTTAAAGATTTAAAATACTTTTTACTTAACAGGCAAAGCCAGTCAGGACAGATTGTCCTCTTGATAGAGAGGAGTTGGGCAAGGCGACATGGAGCTTCTTGCATACGATGGCGTCTTACTTTCCTGAAAAGCCGACGAAGGCACAGTCAGAGGACATGAATAGATTCTTTAACATTTTCTCACAGTTTTATCCGTGTGACTACTGCGCTGATGACTTTCGGAAAGAGTAAGTATTTATATGACTTTGTTAATCTGTGGTATTCAATTACAGGTAGTAAGAAGTAATTGAGTATACATTAAAAAATGTTTGCTTTATATTAATACCTTATTACTTGTTATTGTTTTCTGTATCTTTCTCATTTGTATTACTGGATGCCCTCTGAAAACCAAGATTATGGTAAAATAGTGTAACAATCAATTCAACAGACTTGAGCAACCCAATGTTTTGATGTTCTAGTAATATTGAGATGTGAGAAGTCAGTTATTGAGACACAAATTGTGTAGAATTGCAGAGATATTTGCCAGTACCGTGCACATCAATAGAATTGCTGATAATTACAGATCAGGTATTGTAATTAATCTAGATTTACTGTACCTATTTCATGTATAATATCATGACTGACAAAGCAAACCCAGATTTAGAATAATGATGAATGGAACAAACAAAATGTTGTCTCATGTGTGGATTGAATCTACAGTGAATTATCTACATAAAAGATAAACAATTTATAGACAGGATAAACTTGTGTTATCTTATAGATAAAGAACTTCTCTGTTCTTGTGTAAATGAATGTGATGATAATCTGTGTTTACCTTTTCCAGTATCAAAGAGAACCCACCAAAGACGTCAAACAGGGATGAGCTAGCAAAGTGGTTATGTGAGCGTCATAATGTCGTCAATGTCAAGCTTGGCAAACCGGAGTTTGACTGCAGCAGAGTTCATGAGCGATGGCGAGACGGCTGGCGCGATGGGTCCTGCCCATAATGAAATTTCACAGACATATTGCTATATAGACAATAACACTACTACCTCACCTTTGCGAAATATTTAAAAGTCAACTGAAAATATAAACAGTGTACATTAAAACAGTTGTTTTTAGTTTATCCTCTATTAATGTATTCTATTTGATTGAAAATATAGCAATCTGTCTGTGAACTATGACAATACTAGGTTATTAGAGTATTGTAAGGAATGTGTGCTCGTGTGCAGTCATGATGTGGTCTACCACAAGCATTTTCTTTGAAGTATTGAAGCTTTTTGTGATGTCAGTAAATGTCTACAGTTCAAATGTGTTTTATACTTTATACACATCAGTTGTTATCCATAGATATGCAGTAGTGCATAAAATGTACCTAATGTTGTTACTATTTGTTATACAAATATTAAACTCTATTGAGTATGTCCTTGATTTATTTATATATTCCTCAATTCATAATAGACGAGATTTTAAAACATCTCTGAAAGTTAACATAGCAAATTCATACCTTATCTCCACAGTACAATACACATATTTTTTCTAAAGACGAGTGCAACATGGCACTTCTTGGGAATGACCTTTCTTCAGCAGTAGGCGGCAATAGTTAACATTGTTAAAGTCAACGTTCCGGAAGTTGTCGCTTTGAAAAACTGACTATTTGGAAACCGATTATTTTGAGAAAGTGGACGAAATGGGTGACAGACATTTAATGAATTCTAATTTTTCGAAGTGTTGGTTACGTACCTAAGGGGTCTGTCTGATCTGTGAAAGCTTATGGAACTTTACTTGTGAAGAAATTGACACTTCTATGCCGTTTGACTTAGCGCTAGTATGAATTAACCCTAATTCCTGTTTTAAAATAACTTAAATTGTGTATAGGATTGTCATAAAATATTTTTTTCCGAGCAATGCTAAACTGTCACAGACTACAGATATGACTCGTAGACCAAACGAAACAACATTTCTGCAAAATAAATAAAACTGTTCAAAGTTAAAAAAGTTTATTATTCCAAACTTAGGTCAATATTAAAAGTAAATCATATTTTATTCAATAAGGTTGTCATTACAATATAATTAAAAAGATCTAACCATTAATAAGTCTGCTACTTCCGAACTCTACTAGCAGTTAACTCCCATTCAATAACTTACAACCTAACTCAAGAATACGACTAAAATGTAAAAATAATTGTTTATATTTCAAGTGCTTACAAAATCCTATGAAGATATCTAGTTTAATACTATACTATTAAACATATGTGTACTAGCTTCTAGAAAGTCGCTGACAATAAACTAGCTAGCAATGCATCGGTTACGTTGCATCTGTAGTTATTCCAGTAAATCAATTGGACGGCTTGTCGTTCTTTTCCTGTGTAGGTTTTAAATCTTTAGAACCACTTGGCCGACTCCTTGATTAGTGTCGTTCCCTCGATTGATTCCGAGTTCTCGATTTCGATCTACCTCTATATTTTGCTCGACGATTAGATCGAGAACTGCTTCGTGACCTCAAACGCCTTCGTTTCCTCGGGTTTTTGTCTTTTGAACCTTTAGGTCGACCTCGAGATTTCAGTCGGAACGATGTTTGAGGCTTTGTTCGAGTACTCGATATTGATCTACTTGTACTGGAGCTAGTAGATGTCGATCTACTATTAGCTTTGGACGGATAACTTAACCGCCGCGAAGCTCTTTGTTCTGAACGATTTCTTGATTTCGATCTAGATTTTAAACTGTGTTCAGTTTGCGGTAGACTTCTTAATTGCGGATGGCTCTTTGATGTCGATCGACTTCTAGATTTTGATCGACCTCTCGATTTAGAACGAACTTGTGATTGCCGTGGCAGGTTGATCTTTTGGGTTGTAGCGGTAATGATACTAGATGGAGGGAGATTCAGAGCAACAGTAACTTGTTTCATATAATTTAAATCTTCATCTCGTAGGCTTGACGGTTTCGATTTGGGCCTATACTCTGATCTACTATTCGATTCATATCGATCATGCGCCTTGGAACGAGTTCTTGATCTCGACCGAGTTCTCTGTTTATTTCGACTTCTGGAATGCGTTCGGCTTCTCCTTCTTGATCGTACATGCTGTGTTAATAAACTTCTCGAAGACATACGAGATGTGGATCGGCTTTCTAACTTTCTAGATTTAGATTTTTGACGATACTCAGTTTTTAATGGACTCCTCGATTTTGATCTCCGAGAAGAAGGCCCTGGAACTGGACTGAAACTACTTTTAGATTTCGACTTTGATGAACTTCTAGGTTTCGGGTGCTCTCTAGACTTCTGTAAATACCTTAATTTCGAACTACTCCTAGATTTTGACCGATGTGCCGGTCGCACTTTAGATTTAGCCTGATATCTCGATTCTGATAGAATCCTTGATTGTGATGAACTTCTTGAAGTAGATGGATCCTTTGATTGCGCTCTAGCTTTCGATATAGTTTGCTCTCTCGGATTTGAATGTGTTATTGATTTTATTTTTGTTGGTGGTTTCGTATTTGATCTAGCTTTAAATTTAGATTCTCGTCTAGAAGTTGATTGTCGACCTTTTGATCCCGACCGACTACGCGACTTCGATCGGTCTTTTGTCTTTGATCTGGGTTCTGTAGAAGGCTGTGATTTTGGTTGTATTTGCTGGGTCAGCGAACCGGAGGTAGGGCTCCTAGATGCGGATCTGGCGCCTTGACTGACCATTCCCGTAGTAGTATGAGTCTGTCTTTTATTTAACAAGCTAGTAGTGGAGTGCGAAACTTGTTCAGTTCGCTGTTTGGATTGCTCTCATAAGAATTCCATTTCTCTTTCAATGCCAACAAACTTAAGCTGTTCCGTTGGGCCGTATCTGTGGAGAGAAGGAGAAAAGTATTATTATAAGCGGACCACATTTGTCTCCTTCTTTAATAAATTATAAATGGTACATAAAAAAACTGACAAAAGTTCGCTAATAATAATCAAAATATAATAATGAATAGGAATAATATGTACACAATATTTAAAAGCCAATTAAAAAAGAACTTGTTTCTTTGATAGGTTTTTTTAAATAAACAATAGGGTAGTTGTCTGTATCTATACAAATAAATAAAATTGGAGTGTCTGTTTGTAATATTTAAAATAACTGCTTTTTACTAAATGCATATGTATGTATACACGGTACATATGCCAAAAATGTAGTTAAAAATTGTTGTCTGTCTGTCTGTCTGTTCCGGATAATCTCTGGAACGGCTGGGCCGATTTTGACGGTACTTTCACTGGCATGTAGCTGATGATCCAGGGAGTAACTTAGACTACTTTTTATAGACTAACTTTGTCCCGCGGCGTTACTCGCGATACAACAATAACCGCGGGTAACACCGCGCGGTTCAGGTAGTCGTAAATAAATACCGATGTCTCCTTCATTAAAGCGAATATTACAAAACATCTCGGAATATAAAAGTATTACAGCTTTTTTTTTTTTTACGTATGGAAACCCCCTCGGGCCGTCTGCCCGCCGGGGTTTGCTATGGGGCGGTGTGTCGAAATCGAACCGCCTAAAACCACACGGTGCGCCACTCTGCGCCTGAGACGGGAGGGATCCGGGAACTGCTGTTATTAACACACCCGGACCCCTCCCAGCGCCTGCCCGCACTGAAGCGGGCACCGTCTGCTGGTAAGACTTAATTTAAGCGACGTACGGCACACGCGTACGTCGCCCCCTCGCGGGCGGCCACTAGAGAGGATGGAGTGATAGGCGCGCCTCCGCCGCCCGGTTCGCCGGCGGCGGATCGGGTCCGAGTGGAGGTCGTCCTTCCGGGCCTTCTCCACCGCCTCCTTCTGCGAAATTACGTGTTCGCAGAAGGCTGCGACCGCGGTAAAACTGCTGTCGCTACCGGCCATGGAGCGGATGATGGCCGGTAGCGAGAGATCTCCTCCGATGACTGCAGTGAGGGCCCGGCGCTGCGACGCCCATGCGGGGCATGCCGCCAGCGTGTGCTGGGCCGAGTCCTCACTGCAGTCGCAGTGGTGGCAAGCATAAAGTTAATCTAAAAAAGTAGCCTAAGTTACTCCCTGGATCATCAGCTACCTGCCAGTGAAAGTCCCGTCAAAATCCGTCCAGCCGATCCAGAGATTACCCGGAACCAACAAACAAACAGACAAAAAATGTTTTTACTACATTTTTGGTATATGTACCATGTATACATACATATGCATTTAGTAAAAAGTTGTTATTTTAATATTACAAACAGACACTCCAATTTTACTTATTTATATAGATTGAGCACTCTAAAATAGTGACGTCACAAGTTAGTTTTTAGTACATTTTTCATACAAAATTATCGTTTTGACAGATAATAAAAAGTTGACTGCCTCGTTGGTCTCGCGGTTGGCGTGAGCGACTGCTGATCGTGAGGTCTCGGGTTCGATTCCCGGGTCGGACCAAATATTTGTATGATCTACAAATATTTGTTTCGGAGTTTGGGAGTATTCTATCTATAATAAGTATGTATTTACAAAAAAAAAAAAAAGTATATATGTATTTGTATTAGTTATCTAGTACCCATTACACAAGCTCTGCTTAGCTTGGGACTAGACGGCGTTGTGTGTTTAGATGTCCGAAATATTTATTTATTTAATTTATTTAAAGTAACTGATTTGACTAAAATGTCAACTACCCTATTATATTAGTTTTTTTAGTCTTAAAGGTTTTATTTACACACTAGTTACATACTAATATGTATAGTTCTAGAATTATTTGTATAAACGTAGTACAGTTACAAATAGTTCTTGTTGTTAGCCAGACTTATTTGCAGACTGTACTAACTTATCGACTCAGTACCGATAGCATAAATAATCAACGCGACTAAGTGTGGGTAGTTAGCATCATGGAGGTATCGCTCAGTCCACACTAGTGTACCTGTTAAATCTAGCAGTATTATAACCCGTTCGACATAAAAGTTTTTAAATAAGTTAACCCCGAAAAAGTCCCGTTATCCAACAAAAACTATGAGTGAAAGTCGCGAAAATTTAAAAAGTAGTTTCAAGGCATACCTGTAATCAAAGAACAGCTCCTCTCCGGGCTGAATGGCTCTCTTGGCGAATATGCCGATGCGGTGATCACCGTTTACCATCATCACTTTTGCGTAGCAGTTGGGGTTGATGGAGTGATTGGCGAAGCGTATTTTATTACCTTTACGAGTCGCGTCCACGACAAAATCTGGAAATGCAAAGATTTTTCGATTAAAATTTGAAGCTGAACCGGCCCGAAAAGGTGGTTACAGTCTCGCAAGAAAACTCTGTTAAGCTTTCTTTTCCTTGTGTCACGCGACAACATCGTCCTCCCGCCACCGCCGGGGACACGTGTAAGGACGAGCGCGGCCCTTTCTACTGGCGCCTGCCACGCTCTGGCCTCTAACGCCGGAGCCTGATCTCCCTGATCTCCAGCCTGATGCTGGTTGTTTTCACCTGACTGACGCTCCAGCCTCAGTAAGTATCTCTCTTATCTCGGAGGTACCAACGCTGATCGAACCTCTCAGAATAAAGCCTAAAGCCACTACGTGACACTTGTTTTTTCGGAGGCTCAGCATCCTCCTTATTAATTTTTATCTTTGCATTTTTTAAATGAATAGATTTAATGCCCGTGGCATCTCTTCCTATCCACCTATGTGCAGAGTAGCAATCATGCAAGGTTCATTAATTCATCACCTTAGATTCTTTTGTTCGTTATTCCACAAAAAAAAAGAATTGTACCGTGCATAAGAAAACTAATAATGACGACTTACCATTGTTAAGGTTAAACAGAAATGAGCACATGTACTTGTCGTAGACTTTCCCGCGTCGATCTGCCTCGTCCTGAAATAGCAAAATCATTTTTAAAACATGCATACAGGACTAATCCCGCCCACCATTGTAACTTGTGTACACCAGGATGAACAACAGAGACTCATAAACACACGAATTATAAGCTCCAAGAAAAAAATTAATTGTCTTGGGATCCACAACGAAACTAACCAGAAGAAAAATAGAGGAGTTGGAAATGTAATAACTCTATGTAATTTATATTTTCAATTGTCGGCAATTGATGGAACTTGTTAAAACATATTCTGGAATGAAACTCGCTTGTACTTATTTCACTTCAATCCTGGCTGGTTTCACTTTGACCGGTATCTATACTAATATATAAAGCTGAAGAGTTTGTTTGTTTGAACACGCTAATCTCAGGAACCACTGGTCCGATTTGAAAAATTCTTTCAGTGTTAGAAAGCCCATTTATTGAGGAAGGCTATAGGGTATATATCATCACGCTACTACTAATAGGAGCGGAGCAACAATGAAAAATGTTTCAAAAACGGGGGAAATTTTCACGTTACGGGCAATATAAGGCGCAAACGAGGTTGCGTGGGTCAGCTAGTGGTTTATAACCCTTAATTCTTATAATACTAATAAATATTTTCGAACATCTAACGCACAACGCCATTTAGTCTTAAACTAAGCAGAGTTTGTGTTATGGGTACTAAACAACTGTTATAACTACATATGTGCATTTTCTTTTTGTAAATTTATATACAGGGTGTAAAAAGACTGCTCCCGAACACTTGGGGGTTACATTCAGACCATGATACTGAATAGATTTAGCGAAAAAAAATATGCAAAAGATATGTTAACTTGTCTAAGTTCTTTTTTGTTTTTTTCTGGTTACATACACATAGTACAACATAATAGGACCCTAACTACTGTAACGGTGGATTAGACAGGACGGCGGCAAAGTCAACACTTTATAGTAGCACAACCTTATAATATTCTCCAATGCACATCTAGTAGAACGGTCGGAATATGAATGTCTCCGAATTATTCGAACTGAAGGTATTTTATAGCATTTGACAGGCCTGACCCAGTTTAATACTAAATTCACATATTTAGTAGATAATATTAAATATTGCTTATCATAATTATTATAATGGTTATTAGCATCCAATTATTATTTGATAATAGACAATTGTGTAACATTACAGATTTATTACGCCAGAAGTAGGAGTAGTATGATGAAATGTAAGTGGCGCCGGAAGGCGCCAAGATATTAGTATAAATCAACTATTTACTTGATTATAAAATCACCAATTGAAATATAAGGTTATAATATATAATATTGTATGCCTAGTAATTATTACGATTTTAACGAATTACACGTTTATACGAGGTTGGAATTGTTACTTATAACACTGCCTAATTATCTCATTTAGAAAACAAAAAAAACGAATTAAACTAATAAAACAGTAATGTATTTTAATATCACTCAGCTGGCTGGGAGGTCAACGTACCGTGCGCCAGCGCGGTGCATTGACCGCGGGTCTCCCCTCGATCCGCTTCATTTGCGCTGTACCTACTGATAACACAAATAAAACTAATACTGCCTAGTTAATAATGCTGCAACCACCAGGTGGTAACCTAGTACCTAGATAGCACAGCCCTTCTTAATTTTACAAATAGAACTTCTTAGGAACCTAAGTTCAAAAAAAATACAAAATATTAAAGTAGGTAGTAGTATTCATTAACAATGAATACAATTTGAGGCCCTAACTTTATGAAGCGTGCATCTGCGTAAACAATTGTCTATGTAGATGCGTATAATATTGTATTAGGTAGGTACAAAACTTTATTTTATACACGACTACAAGTGTTGATGTCGCCACCGCGAGCGCTAAGGCGCCAAGCGCCACAGCTGCGGCCGCGGGGCGCGGGCCGCGGGGCGGGGGGCGCGGGGCGCGGGGCGGGAGGGGGCGTGACCAGTCGGTCAGTTTCAATTATGACTTCGTTAAGTGCATGTCTGTGATACTGACACGGATAGGACTGTTCAACCATCGCAACGAACGTCTGTGGTCAATGAGGAATACTAAATTGACTCGGCAGCATTCATTCCAATACAGTCTTAGTGTAAACAGTCTCCCGATCAACTCCTGTGAATTTATGAAGTGAAGGTTTAAAAAGTTTAAAAGTGAATTACATAAATAGTGTGTTCGTGTTTGCAACATTGAGCCTTATGTTTGTATGAAATACGTAAATAAACTTAAAACTAACTAATAATAAAACAGTAGGTATCAGTATCGGAAAACATTAGTAGGTACGTATTTTGTGTTTGGTCAATTTGAAGGCTGACTTCTCGGGCGAATCGAATTCGAAAATTAAAAATCGTAATTTGATCACAACGAGAAGACCTTAAAAAATAGATTCGTAAAATAAAATTGTATGTATGATTGAAAAACTTTGTTAAGTAGGTAGGTATCACTCTGCTACTCAGTGTACCCAAAACTTTGTCTAAATACTATGATTTTACTATAAGTACAATCGAGTATAATGAGGCATTTTAACTATTTAACCATAAACCTAAATGTGTTTGAAGTCGTTGCAATAATAATATTGAATGAATCGTCCCCCGCGCGGCGCGCTGGTGGGCCCAGGCTCAGGTGGCTGTGACTGCGCTGAGCGAGACACGCACACGCGTGACGCGATACGTGCCTAATTATTACAATATGAACGTATTTTGTGATTTTAAAAACGTTAATAACTTTATTGTTTTGCTTGGTTGACATTTCTATTATTGTGTTTTATGTAAGTACATACGTTCTGTATCCGCCCCTAGTTTTTCTCTGGTAATTAAAAACTAACAGTTGATGCCATTTCTGGTTCGACCGAGCCTACCGCAAAATTAGGTACGTGGAGTATAAAGTCACTACCTACTTTCGTTAGTAAGCATAAGCAACTGTACCGACGCGTAGGTACTTAAATTGTAATAAATAATCATTCAAGTAGCTACACGGTACGCGCAATACATTGCTGGCTTCTGAAATGAATAAAAATCTTCACGCATTGTTTTTTCCGGTTACAATTTTTTTTAAGGGCAACTGTTTGTTTTTTTTAATATGTTTTGGGCTGCTGAAGCTACCTTTTTCGTTTTCGGTCTACGTCTGGTTACATTCTGTTTATACATAGAAAACACCCAAACTCCGAAACAAACATTTGTAGTTCATACAAACATTTGTTCCGACCCGAGACCTCATGCCCAGCAGTCACGTACGCTTCCACTACACCAACGAGGCAGTCAACCTTTGATAATGCCATAGGACGGAATCTTTCCTGACTGAAGTGAAATATAATAGTGTAAATACATGTGAGTTTCATTCTATAATGTAATAAATCTACTTTACTTCTTAACAAAGTAAAGTAAAATAAGCAATAAACCCTTTTAATCAGGAAAGCACTACGGACACAAGAACATAGGTTAGCATTTACTAATTGGAAGATAAATTATGGAGAACCGACCTGTGATATGATTTCGCCGCAATACTCTGAGATGAACTCGTTCTTGTGTGCAGCATCTTTCAGGAATATGCCCCAGCCCGCCACGTCACTTGGAGCGAGCAGTAGATGCTTGTGTAGACCCCTGAAGAGATATAAAAAGAAATATTAGGATCCATTTTAACTATTTTTGACTAGCCGAACCGCCGAGGTAGGTGTGCACGGAGGAGGGGCGCGGGCGGGTGTGTGCACAGTACCTCTGCACGGACACGTTCCTACAGAACTGCTGCGTGGGGTGGTGGCGGGTGGAGGAGGGGCGCGGGCGGGTGTGTGCACAGTACCTCTGCACGGACACGTTCCTACAGAACTGCTGCGTGGGGTGGTGGCGGGTGGGGGAGGGGCGCGGGCGGGTGTGTGCACAGTACCTCTGCACGGACACGTTCCTACAGAACTGCTGCGTGGGGTGGTGGCGGGTGGGGGAGGGGCGCGGGCGGGTGTGTGCACAGTACCTCTGCACGGACACGTTCCTACAGAACTGCTGCGTGGGGTGGTGGCGGGTGGGGGAGGGGCGCGGGCGGGTGTGTGCACAGTACCTCTGCACGGACACGTTCCTACAGAACTGCTGCGTGGGGTGGTGGCGGGTGGGGGAGGGGCGCGGGCGGGTGTGTGCACAGTACCTCTGCACGGACACGTTCCTACAGAACTGCTGCGTGGGGTGGTGGCGGGTGGGGGAGGGGCGCGGGCGGGTGTGTGCACAGTACCTCTGCACGGACACGTTCCTACAGAACTGCTGCGTGGGGTGGTGGCGGGTGGGGGAGGGGCGCGGGCGGGTGTGTGCACAGTACCTCTGCACGGACACGTTCCTACAGAACTGCTGCGTGGGGTGGTGGCGGGTGGGGGAGGGGCGCGGGCGGGTGTGTGCACAGTACCTCTGCACGGACACGTTCCTACAGAACTGCTGCGTGGGGTGGTGGCGGGTGGGGGAGGGGCGCGGGCGGGTGTGTGCACAGTACCTCTGCACGGACACGTTCCTACAGAACTGCTGCGTGGGGTGGTGGCGGGGCGCGTGGCGCGCGGGGAGGGGCGCGGGCGGGTGTGTGCACAGTACCTCTGCACGGACACGTTCCTACAGAACTGCTGCGTGGGGTGGTGGCGGGTGGGGGAGGGGCGCGGGCGGGTGTGTGCACAGTACCTCTGCACGGACACGTTCCTACAGAACTGCTGCGTGGGGTGGTGGCGGGGCGCGTGGCGCGCGGGGAGGGGCGCGGGCGCGTCGGCCCCGCACGCGGTGCACAGGTCGGGGTCGCACTCGCGCACGCCGAGGTAGCACGGGCACTGCTTCGTGTTGCACGTCGCCTTGCAGCGGCACCCCGGGAACCGGTTCTGACCTGCCCGATCATATCAAATATACCGTTCAGTTAATCCATTGCACGGAAGACAGAGCCTGGGTGGTTTCCCCTAATAATCCCTTGAATCGTTCGGAGGCGGTCGGTCGACCACGCCTATTACTTAGTGTTGTGTTCATTCCAACAGCGAGCGTGTTTCGGGAAAGATTTGGTCGTAATATGAACGTCGGTTCGACACATCAAGTATCGGATAATATACTTCCATTGTTGTAAAAAAATTCGCACCCTAGCGGACTTGGCGTCTCATGTTAGTTTTAACCTGGGCGTGTTCGCGTTAACGGTAGTACTTCTCGTGTAGTAATATTGGCGTCGGAGTCTGTAGTTTTACGGGAGTTTCGGGACGGCGGCAAGGACCTTTCGCAGCTGGTTATACCGAGAACATTTAAAATGTCCTTGCTATAACCAGTTGCGAAAGGTCCCAGTTGCTGTTCCGACGCTCTTACAAAATCACCAATATTCGGTTGCGGTTAATTTGACGAGAAAGGTTATATTTATCTAACGACGTATAAATAATATTAGTTTAGGCTACACGACATACACATCTACGGGTTTAAACTAATACGAGACGCCAAATTCTGAACTGAACTGCGGCCCGCGAGACGTCCTTTTTATACCACACTTGCTGGACCCCGCGGTGTTACCCGCGGTTATTGTACCGCAAGTAACACCGCGAGACAACGTTAGTCTAAAAAAGTAGCCTAAGTTACTCCCTGGCTCATCAGCTACCTGTGAAAGTCCCGTCAAAATCGGTAAAGCCGTTCCAGAAATGACCCGGACAAACAGAAAAATAATTTAACTACATTTTTAGTATATGTACCGTGTATACATATACATTTAGTAAAAAGCGGTTATTTTAATACTACAAACAGACAATCCAATTTTATTTATCCGTATAGATACTGTCGGCGCATGGCAACAGCCAGCCATTCAGTGGAGGGAAGGCGTGAGGTGCGGGGAGAGCGCCTCCTTCCTCCAACCACTCGGCCCTCGGACGCGCTACGCTGCGGGCACTTCTTCATATATTACGTGTCGACAAATATATATATTTAAAAAAAAAAGTAAAAACTAAAACCCAACTACGACAAAAAACGACGTTGAAAAAGCATGAAACAAGTTTCAAAAGCCGTAGTCACGCGTTGTTAAAGTGTCATGGACTATGGTTCATTACTAAGTTTCAAAAACCGTAGCCCTTGTAGTATAATGTACCATAGTCCATTTTTAGTTTTTACTTTTTTTTATTTAAAATGTTTTGGTGCCTCTATAATATTATTTTCTTACTATAAAAATAAAGGTACAAAGGGAAAATGCTTATAATATATATATTTTTGAAATGTACAAATAACGCCCTTTCGTATGATACTAAACACGGCATATTTCACTCAAATTTATTTTTTGAAACAGTACTTTACGTCGGCTAGAGGGCGCCACATAAAATTAAATGACACGTCGTATAGCCTATAACCAGCGGACAATCAAGACGCTTCTAACGATACCTCATTTGTCTTATTCTGACTAGTAGTTTAGAAAGGAGGAAACAAACGAGCATACCGTAGAAATTCCACACTTATCGAATAAATACGGACAAAGTCACGAGCAAATGCTAATAATATATATATTTTTGAAATGTACAAGTAACGCCCTTTCCAATGATACCAAACACGACATATTTATCTAAAATTATTTTTTTAATGCAGTACTTTATGTTGGCTAGAGGGCGCCACATCAGATTCAGTGACATTTCATATAGCCTATAACCAGAAGACGATCATGACGCTTCTAACGACACCTCATTTGTCCAGTTCTAATGAGTAGTTAAGGAGCTGCGAGGGAACAAATGAACATACATACATACATACATACATAGCCTGTCAAAATCATAACCCTCCTGTGGCTTTGCCGTAGTCGGGTAAATACAGTCCATTCTCTCATTTATGCACCGTAAAGGCCTATTCAGATACCGTTATTAGTAGTGCATTCTAGTACAAATTCGGACATACAAGTTCGTTGACCGATACCAAAAACGCGCCCGCCGGCGAATGCGCTCGAAACAGCGCAGTAATCAATCTATATTCGACGCTTTTCGACGATATTCGATGTAAGGTTCATTATTCCATGCTTCAAACAGTCAAGGAGAACTTTCTGATATTAAGGCGTCTCCAGCGTTGTTCTGGAATATCTTTTTGCGTAATACACCGAACAATAAGTTTCAGTATTCACATCTTTACATAGTATAAAATGAAGTCGCTTTCGCTGTCTGTTCATTCAGATCTTGTAAATAACGGATTTTAATGTAGTTTTCAGTAACATATTGAATAAATTAAGAGCTAGGTTTAAAGCGTAATACATACACATTCTAGAAGAGAAAATCCGAGAATTTCAAAGACTTCCTTGCGAAACCGGGCCGGGTCGTTAGTTCGAAATATAAGTCACTATTACTTATATTCCCTAGATCCCTAGATATAACGGTGGAACATGTAAACACTCACAGTCAGTGCTGCACTGACAGAACTTCTCGCAGAAGTTCTGCGACTGCAGGCAGGGACACATGTTGTCGCAGGGCTGGTTGGGGTGGTCGCACGGCGTGTAGTTGTACCTGCAAAATGCACATGCAATATAAATACTAATGTATTTTCTGGAATATGCACACGTAAAAATCATAACGTACGTACATAAGTATAAAATTTGGTAAAATTAAAGTTTACATAGACTTCATAATACTGAAAACAAATTTTAAACAAAATATACATCAAATTTAAAAAAAGTTATTCCTTTTCTATTTTAATATAAAAAATGAATTACTTTGTACACAAACATTTTAACCAAAAAAACCGACTACTAAAACTAGGTCAAATTAAAACGGGACGACACGGGAATCAAAAGCTTTCAAATAAAAAAAGAATCATCAAAATCGGTCCACCTAGTCGAAAGTTCTGAGGTAACAAACATAAAAAATACAGTCAAATTGAGAACCTCCTCCTTTTTTTAAAATTAATTATGGTCGAATTTCGATCACTGGGCGACCATCAGTCAGAATAAATTAAGATAATTACAAATTCATGTAATAATGATAATGTAATATGTATAAGAATCGATTTTGATACTTACATCGATTTTTTTAAAGATGTAACTAAAGGAACTTTTACTGAGTGAATTAGCAGAATCAACGACCTATTCTTTTATTTTGTTATAAAAGATATATCGAAAGTAGCTTTTACTTAATAAAAAATCTATAATTTATTACCACCCTATAAGATACCTACCTTATCTTTTCAGCAGTCTGGTAAAGAATGCCTTAGGCCGCTGATGTATTTAGTTGTGATTGAAGATATAAATAAATATAAATAATTGACCGGTACAAGTAAATATAAATATAAGGTGTAATGAACTAAATGAAAAGTAGTATTACACATGATGCGAGGCGGAGTCCTTCTTGAGTTGTATCTTGCGGCAGTGCACGGACCAGAGGCGGTGCTTCTTCTTCTTCTTGCGAGGCGGAGTCAGTTCCGCCTCCACTCGGCATTCTTCTTGACCAGTGTTGATCCAGTATGTGTACACCTGAGTAACAAATACTCCTCCAGTCAAAGCTCATCAACGCAGTCCCACCGCCATCTTCCATTTTACGTGAAAGAGTTGTGCTTATTTTTGTGCGTGGGATAGTTCATTAATATACAAATAATTATAATCGGATTTCTAATACATTTACCGAACTATAGCATTACAGCGTCAATTAAAATCAAGTCATTAATTCAAATTTCAGTAACCACTAGCTGTTTTCGAACGTCACTGTTTATATAAAGACGCCCAATCAGTCACTATTATTTAATGTTTTAATCCAAGTATTCTAATTTATAATCATTTATCTGTTAACCAATCAAGCTTAAAAATAATTATATTTATTAGAGTAAAAAAATATATCAAATAATTAGGGGGGACTTTTCAATATTTTGAAGTAAAAACTTCTTGAACCGCGTTGAGCAGTTTTTGGTAGAAGAAATTTTTTTGGGTTCGCGTCACCGACATGCTCATGTTAATCGATCAAAGAATTCACTTGTATCGGCAGTCCCAATGACTGCCAATTTTAAATCTATACTAATATTATAAAGCTGAAAAGCTTGTTTGTTTGAACGCGCTAATCTTAGGAATTGCTGGTCCGATTTAAAAAAATCTTTCAGTGTTGGATAGTATATTTATCGAGGAAGATTAAAGGTTATATATCATCACGCTAAGACCAATAGGAGCGGAGCACCAATGGAGAATGTTATAAAAACGGGGGAAAACAACAGGGTCAGTTGTGGAGCCCCCTCACACATTTATGCTACTACATGGATGTTGGGTGGAGGTGGTACCTGTTGGCAAGTCTTGGAGAGCATGAGCTGAGCGATGGCGCAGTAGTTGGACACGAACACTTTATGCAGAGCTCTAAACAGCGACTGGTCCGACCCCGTCCACTCAGAGTCTATGTCGCCCACCGTCAATCCTGCAACACACACACACACACACACCATTCAACTGCATCTTTTTAACTTACTTTGCAGTTCACATACAAATGAACTATCCACCTAGATACAATTTATTCTTAAGAAGTTTGCAAATTTTTTAAAGACACATGATGGGGAATAGCAAATGTGTCACCTGCAACTTTAAGAGTCACAAATGCGTTGATGATCTTTGAGTTTTTATTATAATGTTTTTTATGGAATAGGCGGGCAAACGAACAGACGTATTGCCTTATGGTAAGGGATTACCGCCGCACATGGACACCTGCAAACGCCAGAGGCGTCACAAATGCGTTGCCGGCCTGTTGGGGATGGGGAACGTTTGGGGTATGGGCCTCCGGTATCCTCACTCACTTGGTGAAACATCACCAAGTGAGTGAGGAACTCGGTGGAATGCATAAATGTCAAGATTAAATGTATCTTGTAATTTTCCTGGTTTGTTATCGCTAATTGTTCATCATCATCATCATCAGCCTATCGCAGTCCACAGCTGGACATAGGCCTCTCCATTTGCCTCGCTAATTGTTCGTATTTATGAAATCATTCAAGCAAAACTTTTAAACTTTCGCGTACCATGATATAGTAATAATAATTTCTACGGGAATTAACGCGATCACTTGTGAAAGGTACCACATACCTCTGATTTGCCTGACGTTTCGACCAGGTTGCACTGGCCGTGGTCACAGGCTGACTAGTGATCGCGTTAATTCCCGTAAAAATAATTGTTAATATATCATTCAAGCAAACGTTTGTATGAATTGGAATAATATTCAATGCTCCAGGCTCATGAACCATCATTTTAACAGACCTTACTGTTTTAAAGAAAATAACAACATGATTTTCTCTGATATAACAATCCATTTGCGGTTGTCTGTGAACTTGTACGGTACGGTACCTGTATACACAGTACACACGGCTAGTTACCTAAGGCGTTGTAGGCCGGCTCGGCGGACTCGGCGGGCTCGAGCGCGTCTCCCTGCGGCAGGTGGCTCTTGGAGCTCCAGTTGCTGTTGCTGGAGTTGCTGTTGCTACCTGCACCAACATTACATCTTTTTGTATCTAACCTGTCTGGCATATCTGTGGAGTAAGGTGTTATATGGTATGGTATGAGATAACTTCACAAGGTATAAAACTAGGAGATTATATTAAAGTGCTAGCTGAACCCCGCGGTGTTACCCGCAGTTTTAGTAGTAACGCCGCGGGACAAAGATAGTCTAAAAAAAAGTAGCCTAAGTTACTCCCTGGATCATCAGCTACCTGCCAGTGAAAGTATCGTGTATACATACATATGCATTTAGAAAAAAACGGTTATTTTAATATTACAAACAGACATTCCAATTTTATTTATTTGTATAGATGTTTGATACTGAACCATCAAGTTTAAGATAGAAAGCAACAAACAGCCGTTGGCCATGACTGACCCTTTTGCCCAGGGGTTAGTGACCGTAACTTATATGGCAGAAGTCGTGTAATCAATCCCTAAAACCAATAATCGCGTGAAGAGTGTTATCATTTGCTCTGCGATAGTGTATAATCACTATATGATATGTGTATGTCTGGCAATACACGAGTTTGAAAGCTGTCCGCTTACTTTGCCATCTATAGTAATAGAGTAAGGAGTATCTATAGTAGTAAGGAGAGCACGTAAAGCTTTCGGTCCTGCGCCTAATCTCTCCCCGATCGTGTCGGTTAACCGTCCCATCGGAATATGAGAGTGAGGGAACAGAGAGTGCACCTGTGTTTGCGCACACACTTGTACACTATAATATCTCCTGCGTAGTTGGTTGGTCTCTGTTGAGATTGCCCGCCGTGGCCGTAACTAAAAAGCTAGGAGAACATCATCAATTAACTAATTTGGGATCACAAGTCTATGTTCTGTGTGTGATATGACTGATATGTCATATCTTTATTAATAATAGTAATACTAACGAGATTGACATCATTTTTAAGCGATTAAACGCTATCTTTCCACTTTCTATACTTTTATTGACCACACTGCCTCGGTGGTGTAGTGGTAGCGTCTGGGACTCCCGTGCTTGAGGTCTCTGGTTCGATTCCCGGGTCGGACCAAATGTTTGTATGATCTGCAATTATCGTTTCGGAGTTTGGGTGTTTTCTATGTATAATATGTATGTATTTACAAAAAACATATTTATGTATTTATATCAGTTGTCTAGGACCCATTTTTTTTATATATATGTAAACCCCCTCGGGCCGTCACCCCGCCGGGGTTTGCGGCGGGGCGCTGGTGTCATTTAATTATGAGATTTTAAGGAGTATAAAGTGGTACCTTTCTGGAAGCGGTTGCTGTCGTTACTGTCCTCGGAGGAGGCGTCGTTGGGCGAGTCGATGGCGTGAGTCTTGCTCCCCTTGTTGTTGCAGTCCTCTTCACCCGCCAGCTTCTCACGAGCTAATTTCTCGCGCATTCCCTCCTATATACAAATAAACACAATGATTAAGTATATCTTTTATGCTAAGAAAAAGAAATAATGCAAAAATAAACTATTTATGAATGTCTGATTTAAGTTTAAGCATACCGACTTCAATATACCATACCAAATAATCTAGTTTTAGTTATATGCCAAATAAAAAGAATCTGGACGATTAAAGGGAATATTTTAAATTTTTAAAAGTCAACGGTATATTCTAGTGAACATTCTTATACCAAAATTGGCACATCTATAGTAATGCATAAAGCTGAAAAATTTGTTTGTTTGTTTGAACGCACTAATCTCAGGAACCGTTGGTCCGATTTGAAAAATTCTTTTAGTGTTGGATAGTACATTTATTGAGGAAGGCTATAGGCTATATATGCTATCATCACGCTAAGACCAATATGAGCGGAGCACCAATGAAAAATGTTTCAAAAACGGGGGAAAATTATCACGCTACGGGCAATAGGAGACGCAAACGAGGTTGCGTGGGTCTGCTAGTCCAAATAATCTTGATACTCTTATCTTATCTAATCTATTCAATTCTCAGAAAAACAAAATCAATTTTGTGAGTTACAAAATACTAAAATGGAACGTGAAGTTTAAAGAAAAGATATCTATACTAATATATAAAGCTGAAGAGTTTGTTTGTTTGTTTGAACACGCTAATCTCAGGAACCGCTGGTCCGATTTGAAAAATTCTTTCGGTGTTGGATAGTCCATTTATTGAGGAAGGCTATAGGGTATATATCATCACGCTACTACTAATAGGAGCGGAGCAACAATGAAGAATATTTCAAAAACGGGGGAAATTTTCACACTACGGCCAATATAAGGCGCAAACGAGGTTGCGTGGGTCAGCTAGTTATGGTATAAAAGACAAGACATCTCATTTAAAACTGTTGTGACTTACTAAGACAAAAAAAATAAAAAACAATAAACTCACCAAAAGCATGTAGCAACTAGGTCCGCAGGGCTCACTGAAGGGCTTTAGGTCGGGTCCCTTACGTTTCGTCAAGTTAGGGCCGGGGTGGCACGCTTGTAAACCTAAACGTTTAACCATTTACACATGTTATTATATTGTTCGTCGTCGCAGACTGTATACATATATATGATGATGATAATGATATGAAGTTATGATTGAGCAGTTTCAAGAGTGAGATTAGAAAAAAATTTTAGCTCTATCTTTAAATTTACATTTAACTTAGTATTTCTATTAATTTTAAACATTTAATGTACTATTTGAGGAACTGAAATATTCCTCTGCCGGTGAAAGTGTTATTTCCACTAACCCATCAATATTATTACAAGCGGTATGGAGTCCCTGTTGAAGACCATCGCCGACATGAATGTCGAATTTAACACACGTATGACTGAGTTTGAAACAAGGGACAAGCTCCAAAAGGAAAGCAGCTCATCCACATCTTCTGCCAATCTCCAAGCAGAATTTACATCTTTTAAGCAGTTTGTACTGCAAGCTCTTAATGACATCCAACGGCAGGTCCAGTTTTTAGCTCAGTCTGCAGACAACATGGAGACTCGGAGTAGAAGAAAAATATTACTGTTTCACGGTGTACCCGAGGAAAAAAATGAAGACATTGCAATTGTGGTAAACAAAATCATCGGGGAAAAATGTAAGGTGAGCAGTATTTCTCCAAGTTGTATAAAGAGAAGTCATAGGAGGGGCCAGGTTTCGTCACCCAATAAACCTAGGCCTATCCTTGTTAAATTTCAACAGGCTAAAACCAGGGATACTGTATGGTTCGCCAAAACGAACTTGAAGGGTACCGGGGTGACCATATCAGAGTTCTTGACGAAAGCAAGACACGACCTGTTTATGTCTGCACGACAGAGGTTCGGCGTAACCAAATGTTGGACCCGAGAGGGAATTATCTATGTCATGGGTTCTGATAATAAACGTCACCGTATAACCACATTTACTGAACTGGACACTATTTGTGACAATGTGGTTAAGCCAGCTACAGCCGCTAAAGCAACTGTAATTAAAACCAGGCGAACCGCTAGAAAATAATACTTACTGTTCATTGTTAATATCCAAATGTTTACAATATTGTCAGTGAGGATTTGTGTGTATAGGTACCTACCCAATCGGTGTCATTAGATATTATACTACCTTACCTTTACACTGTAAGCTTGAGCCTGTGCCTACGCTACATAATGATTCGTTTACCCTATTTTTAATTATTGTTTTCATTGGTTTTGATTATTGTGATAAACGTCACAGTGAACAGTGAACTGTCACATGTGACGGCAGGATTGCGTTCCAGTACATCTCTTTCAAGTAGTTTTGCTGATTCACTGATTTGGACACCAGTCTTTTTGTATTTACATTTTTCCACCACTTACATATTCCTTTTGTGTTCATATAAATTCAATGTACATATGTTGCCAAGAATTGTTTTCTTGGATCGCAATCTTGAACTTGTTTTCTTGAACTGTATTTTTGTAAATGTTTCTTCCAGTATTTATTGATTCTTTTTAGTAACGTCAACCGGCAGACGAATGGTTTATTTGAGGTTTGAGAAAGGATTTTTTTGTTTTTTTTTTCCTGATTATGCTTCAAAAGATATTGATATTGATTCCATAAATTCCCATTTTTCTGCTTCCTCCGATTATGGAGGGGCTACCAAGGATGCGACGCTAAATTATCTTTCTTCCCTGCCGACTCCCGACTGTTCCCCATTCTTTTTCAGTCAATTTGCTGCATGTGATGTGAGGAAGAGCATAGTGTCAATAACTTCTAATGCCGTGGGGAGCGATTGCATTGGCCGTAATATGATTCTTCCCATCCTAAATGAAATTCTACCCGTGATTTGCCATATCCTTAATTATTCTATATCCGTCAATATCTTCCCATCCGCATGGAAATTGGCTCAAGTTATACCCCTTCCTAAGAAATGTAATCCTTCCTCCTTTTCAGATTACCGTCCCATTTCTATCCTGCCTTTTCTCTCCAAAGTCCTCGAGCGTCTGACTTACAGACAGCTAAGCTCATTTCTCTCCCGAAATTGTCTCCTTAATCCTCTCCAATCAGGTTTCCGCCCAGGCCATAGTACTACCACAGCTCTAGTCCATATTACGGATGATGTTAGATCGGGTATGGAGAAAGGAAAGCTAACGATCTTTGCCTTGCTAGACTTCAGCAACGCCTTCAGTACTGTGGATTTTGATGTGTTACTAAGTATACTGTGCTCTCTTAACATATCTCCATCGGCAATTGACTGGTTTCGTAGTTACCTGTATGGTCGCCAGCAGCGTGCTTGTATTGAAAATGTTTACTCCTCTTGGTGCACTACATCTGCGGGCGTACCTCAGGGCGGCGTGTTATCACCCTTACTTTTCTCAGTTTTTATTAACTCAATCACAAATCAATTACTTTCTTCCTACCATCTTTATGCAGACGATCTTCAAATTTATATACAAGGTACTCCAGATAATTTAACAGAAGCAGTGAATATCATCAATAAAGATTTAATGAGAATATGTGACTGGAGTAGGAAGTATGGACTAAGTGTGAATCCAACCAAAACACAAGTCATCATAGTAGGAAGTCCTGGTATGCACTGTAGAATAAATTTTCAACAAATACCAGACGTTGTTTGCAATGGCTCGATTATCCCATACAGTGAGAAAGTCAAAAACTTGGGGATATATATGGATAGGTACTTATCCTGGGGCTCCCAGATTGCGGAGGTCAGCCGCAAACTATTTGCGGCAGCGGGTTCTCTGCGAAGGTTAAGTAACTTCCTTCCCACAAATACCAAAATTGCGCTCGCACAATCTCTTCTTCTTCCTATCCTTGACTATGGTGATGTCAGCTATCTGGATCTCACCGAAGACCAACTAAATAAACTTGAGCGACTCCAAAACCTCTGCATTAGATTCATATTTGGATTACGCAAATATGACCATATCTCCGAGTTTCGTTCTAAACTCAAGTGGCTGCCAATACGCTTTCGCCGGAATGTTCATATTCTTTCTCTTCTTTACAGTATTCTGTTTCTTCCTCACACTCCTTCATATCTCAAAGAACGCTTTCAGTTCTTACACAACACTCACTGTAGGGACCTGAGATCATCGGAGAATTTAAAACTTGAAGTGCCAAAACATTCCACCCGGTTTTCAGATAAATCCTTTGCTGTGCAAGCAGTAAGACTCTGGAATAATTTGCCCGAAACAATCCGTCGCGCCAAAACCTTACCTGTGTTTAAAAAGCTAGTGAAGGATTATTATCTGTCATTATAATAATTTGTTAAATATTGTTTAAATTTTAGTCTATGTATGTATGTATTCGTATTTTATATGTGTAATGTGATTAGATGTTTATTTGTGTGTGAATGCTATAATTTTCGAACTTTAATGATTTTATCTTTGTTTGCTATAAAATTTTAAATCTGTGCACCCTACTATTCTACCTTAAATTTTTTCATTGTTTAATTATCCATGTAAAGGTTGTCTGTAAGAGATCGCCATGAGCGATAAGACCGCCAATTGTCACGTTCGTATGTTGTTATTCTCTTTTTTTATGTCTATTATGTGTGTACAATAAAGATAAAATAAATAATAATAAATAAAATTTGGTGTATATTTGTGTTTGTATGTGTTTCGTTAGAGCATGGGTCTTGTGTTCTTTCAATCTTATGACAATGAGAAAATTTTGTTTTTTTTTTTTAAAGACGACTCCCGCCTTAGGAATAAACATCCTGTGTCGCGGGGACTTAACAGACATACATGAAACGGACACAAAGTACAGCCAGAGTCAGGACAACAATTTGTGGATTACACAAAGTGTTGTACCGCGTGGGATTTGAACCCTCGACACTTGGCGCAGTAGCAAGCGGCGTGGCGACCACTGAAACCACTAGGCCAACCGTGCAGTCAACTATAATCCTACCAATCCATACTTAATATTATGAATTCGAAAGTAACTCTGTATCTTACGCTTTCACGGCTAAACCGCTGCACCGATTTCAAAGTAATTTGGCATTGAGATACTTTGATTCTTGAGGAAGGACATAGGCTACTCTTTCCCGCAAAACTTGACAGTAATATAGCTTAAACATCATATTAACACAGACTACTTCATACCGCCTTATCCGACATGCGCGCGGGCGGAGCCGCAGACAAAAGCTAGTTCTCTATATTTTCATCCAAAGTTCTGGGTACTAATATAATCAGAGAGTTATTTACGGATCGTTGGAGGTTTTGAATGCTGAACGAGATGTCAGCTTGACAAATAAGTGTGTATTATGCATGATAATTTCAGATGTCAGCTTGACAAATAAGTGTGTAATAAGTACGATAATTTTTGTTTTATATAGTTTGCAAAACCGTAGGCGGATTAATTGTTGTGTTTGGATGTATTTTTATGTGTATGCACATATCTATACTAATAGGACTAATAGGAGCGGAGCACCAATGAAGAATGTCACGAAAACGGGGGGAAATTATTACGCTACGGGCAATCGGAGACGTAAACGAAGTTGGTAGGTCAGCTAGTTTAGAAATATGTATATAAGATATTCATCAGCAGTCTGGGTACACAGGGTATAGCTAGTTTGGAATTAGAAGTCCGTGTGTATAAAGTTTTGATTTATTTTGCCCATATTCAAAATTAGTCAAGTTTCCAACCTCTCAGCAACAACATACCCATTCGCATAAACATATGCGTTCAATTTCATGAATTTCCTTACCTTTTAAATTCAGATTTTAAAATTCCAATGAGCATTTGAGACCAAATTATAATTGATAAAAGAAATGAGAGTGCTTCACATTACTCCATTAGAGATAAAGCCGTGAATGTATATATACATTCACTCTAAAAGAATAATCATGGCTGACATCACTCTCAAAACCAAAGACCAGTCTTAAACCGAGACATACCTCCATAAAGGCACTTTAAAATATATTTCTTTTATAAAAGTTATACGCGCTAAGCTATAAGGAAACTGCTCAACCATAATTTATAAATATATTTGATGATATATAATTTAGAACGTTCAGCAATTTTTTTATATTTTGATGAAGTTGAATTAAAAACAATAAGGGTTATCTAATAGATACGTGGATAAAATAATATCATGATACATTAATAGGCAAATTATATTAATAATAATTGGCTTTTTAAATAATGCAATGGAGAAATAAATAAATAATGTGCACAGAGCTCCATTTAATTTTTAGGAATTGTATTCATAATTCAAAACCACTATCTGTCAAACATGTTTATTTTTTTTAAGTTTTGAATTATGAAATGCACATTCAGATTTAAAATTGGAATGGTAGAAACTTAAACAATAGACAATCATAGGTAAATCAAAGTAGTCGACAATAGCAGAAATAATAATAATAATATCAATAAATGGTTGTCTATAACGGCCTTACCTGCCGCTTGACCTCCTGATTGCGAACAGAATAACACACTAGTCAAACCCTAGCTTAAATGGTTACGACAATGAAATAAAGCCGCCAATTTTGTCAGTTTTTGTAAGCCCCAGGCAAAATGACTCTACACTGGCTGATGGAAAGCACAAGCAGAATCCAAGAGTGGTGGTCACCATCCTCAATGCGGACAGTGCAGCATGGTGCCCAGCACTATGGCGGCCTAGTGTGATGCTTTTTCACGCCCCGCTTAAAGGACCCGGGATCATAGTACATTTGTCACCCTAGCAGAAGCAGGCTTGGGGACAGGGTTGGGGGTTTCCACCGCACCACGAGACGGCGTACGATTTTAGTCGGTTCGAGTCCGACATGCCACCAGAATGTGGTGTCCGAAGGGATTTCCGCAAAAAAAAAGTAGTAAATCAGCGTGGCTCTACTGCCTTAAGAGTTTACGTGGTCAAGAATCTCTAATAGTCTAGTTATTTTTTTTTTTTAAATCAAATGTCATTTCATCGAATCACACAAGCCGGAAATAGGTATTAATGTATATATATATTTTCTTATATCGAATTTCTGTAAAGAAAAATAATAATGCTAAAATGAACTACCTTACTTATGAACTTGGCTTTTGATAGCAAAATCACGCAAATGTTCTTAAAATCTGGCGTTATCTAGAAGACGGTTTAAATCTGAGAATTTAAATTGTAGCTGACAATTGGCGGTTTTGTTTCATTATAGTCAAGTATTACATACATCTACACAAGTTTTATTTATAAATAATTATACAACATTGTAGATATCATCATTGGAAGCATATAAATATAGTAATAAATTACTAAGTACTATCTGTTTCAACTACATTATATATTTTTATATGTTATATACCTTTAAAAATTGTTGTTGTTAAACATTTACTACAATTTTTTTATACATATATAATGTAATACAAATGTTAAAATCTCAATACATTTGTGTGCGTGACTTTTATCATAATTATTTTTAGATTTAAAGACAGATTTTTTTATATAAAACAACATGTATGTTCAAATCTATATAAATAAAAACGAATCGTCAAAGGTGTTGCTAAGAGCAGAACTCGAGGATCTCTCGACCAATTCGCCTATTTTTTTATTTATTCGTAAAAGAAGAAGGTTCTAATGGTGTGAAAAAATGTAAAAATGGCAAAGAAAATAGTATAAATAACTCTTAGTTTTTTAATAAACGGCGACAGGCCAATTTGACAGAACGAAGTCTGTCCGGGTAGCTAGTATAAAATAAAAGTTTGATAATTTATAGTCCATTCGCTTAGATACGGTCGCCTTTCTACGCGCCGCCGTCACACGTGCGGCCTTTTGTCAAAGGAAAGCCGCCACGAAATTAAAGAAGCCGCCTGCGCCCCACACCCATAAGTAAGTATGTAGATTTGCCAGTTTACGCTGAAGCAGTGTAGTGAATGGTTCTTTTTGTTGACTCTTCTAATGTATAAACTGAAAATGTTTCTTCGTCCTTGGGAAGATGGTGTTGTGCCTCAAAACGAATCTATAAGTGAACCAACAACAAAATGTATTTTGTGAAACATGTCACTTGGATGGGTGACCGCTGGTGGTATGAGCTATGAGCGTCTCCGCCGTTCAGAAGTCAAGTTAAGCAGTTGGTTCCAGTAGCTATCATAGTATAACAACCGGGACCAATTTTGCAGTCGTGAAGCTTATTTGGGGAGGCCTTTGGGTTGCTTAAAAACACCCAACGGCAAGATTATGTACCCACAACGTTGTCTTGTATGTCCCTCAACAAACACTCGGCCATCGTGAAGAGGTATGGCCTTAACCCTCTCCTGAGAGGAGACGTGAGCCCAGCAGTGGGACGTTATGAGTTGTGATGATGATTAATTACTTTAGAGGTGTTTATTTATCTTGCGAAGGAATAAAGGATAGGAAGATGTGTTTATTTTTCATCTAATTTGTCTTTACTGCCTAGGCAAGCACCTAATTTGTATGAATTAATATGATCTATTTCACAACATTAATCACGACACTAACTAAACGAATGGACTATACTCAGGACATTTAATAGGGTAGATAACTGTATCGTAAATAAATACCGATGTCTCCTTCATTAAAACGAATATTACAAAACATCTCGGCTAACATAATTATTACAGTTTTCATTTTTATTACAAATTTTATCAAATACACATTGAATTGCCAATAGGGTATTTTACTGTATACGAGAAAAAATCTAAAAATATATAATAGAGATACCTTAGACAAAAACCTGACGGAAAATCTATTATATATTTTTATAGTTCAGTCGTCAGTAGTAATCTGTTTTATAACACCATGAAATAGTAGCCGGCATGTTATTACGTCACACCGCTTTGTAAGTACACTAAAATGTTCACTGATCAGCGTATGCTTTAGATTGTCTGTTGAAATTATATTCATGTCATCCACATTCTATAAAGCGAACTGACGTCATTACCACAGAGCAATATGGCGTCCACTGCGTACAGCGTTTTTGACAAATTACGCGCGAAATTTGAAACTGTAAAATTTAAATGCATTTTTATGGCACTTATCGATTGAATAAATATTTAGTTTTTTTCTGTGGTGTATTAGCACTATAGAATCTAATTAAGACACTTTTCGAAAATGGGTGTAATACCCTATTGAGTAGTCTAAAACAGTGACGTCACAGGTTTGTATTTATGTAGTACATTTTTCATACCAAGTGATCGTTTTGACAGATGATAAAAAGTAACTAATTCGATTAGGATGTCAACTACCTTATTATTGTAGTGTAGCTGAGTATAACTCAGATATTATAAAAGTAGGTACATTTAATGAGTAACCAATTATATCTATTGGTACATAATACAATTCTACTTCTGTTACCGTAAATATAGTAAATATTGTTAGGTTAAAAAGTGTTATGGGTTTGTGAACTGAATTAAATTAATCTAGTAATTTATTTATTAAGAAATATATGTAGTGATATTCATAATAAAATTTACAGCAATATTTTTAGTATTTTTTTATAACAAAAAATAATATCCAAAAAAACTCAAATTGCTGTGGTTTGGGCAGGAAGACTGTCTCCAGTAAAGGTCCAAAAGTAATTTAACAGGCAGAAAGCACTCCTCATACTTTCACCTTAATTCTGGCTTGCTTGTTGTGGTAGTACATTAATTCTGGCAGAACATTTTAACTACTTGGCAGAGTTTATGAAAAAACTCAGTTCATAGTATAGTCGCGAGATAGACAATATGGAATATTCATGTTTTGTGTTTTAGTTCATAATCTGATCGTTTACGTTTCTACAACATAGAAAAAAATATGAATAAGCTTGAAAATAGTGAAACTAATTTTCAAAGTGAAATTTAGAACACTACAATAAATTTGAGCTAATTAAACGCCACCATTTTGCGCGCGCTTTTTACACAGCCAATGACGTCATTGTCATTTCGTATTTGTTTACTATTCAGTGTTTCAGTTACTTTATAGTTATTTACAGTTTTAATAGCTATAAAAATCACAAAAAACAGTATGAATTTCGACGCCGATAATTTCGACCATCGACCGATATACCAACATTTCGTTTTGACCAATAGTGACGCGATTTCTAAGTTTGAACTTCCGTCCCTTGATTTTCAATTTTTATTTAAAATGTTTTGGGTTTAAATAATCATTAAATAAAAAAATACCTATTATGTTTATTGTAAAGACAATAAAGAATCTAGAAGAAAATATTTGAGACAAAAAAACATTGTTATGCATATTCCCTATTGTGGCAGAACCTGTACAAATATGTGGAAAAGAGACCATCAAATCCTTGAATGAAAACTCGTCCAGAATAAACTCGTAAAATATCTGCGGAAGGTGCGAACGCCAACACCTTAAAATCATCATCATTAATTGTCCACTACTGAACATGGGCGTATTGTTAGAAAATGTTTTTGTTTTTTTTTATGCTATAGGTGGCAAACGAGCAGACGTATCACCTGATGGTAAGCGATTACCGCCGCCCATAGACCCCCGCAACACTAGAGGCGTCACAAGTGCGTTGCCGCCTTTGGGGGATGGGGAAAGGGATGTGGGGAGGGGTTGGGGTATGGGCCTCCGGTATCCTCACTCACTCGGTGAAACATAGGACAAGCGCTATTTCACACCGGTTTTCTGTGAGGCCGTGGTATCACTCCGGTCGAGCCGGCCCGTTCATGGCTTTCCCACGGTAATATAATATAATGCTTCGGCATACTTATATCACAGTGACTGTACAGTTCGGTATTGGGTCTGTTTCAGGTGATCATCCTGGCAGTGCTGTTTACGTAGCTTACTCTCTTAATCAGCGTTTACGACACTTACTTCTCAATATGGGTACACAACATACTCTTAATTCTTCACCATATAGACATCACACCACCAAAATAGCCCACGGATGGGATAAGTCGGCAGCAACTGGGCGCCTGGGCGCCTGGGTAATGATGCAAGGAATACTCACGGTGCAAGAAGCAGTCGTACTTGAAGCATCGGCGACAGAAGAGCGTGTGGAAGGAGTGCATGGTCTGGTCGCGCGACACGGACTCAGCGAGCGGGCCGTCGATGTTGGGCGTGCACTCCGGCGGCAGAGCGTTGGGGTCGCTGCGGGATGTCAGCTCGATGTATCTGCAACCCCAATTCTTTTAATTTTCTCTAAAATATATACGAGCGTAAGTACAATGTTGGAGAAAAATTCTGCAAAACCGAAGTTTAAATGTTTAATGATTGTTAATCCTGGTTATTCAAACTAGATACCCAAGTCAACACTACTAACACAATTTATCATGGGGTGTTCATTGGTTGGTGAATACGTCACGATAATTGTTAAAATCCTATAAAGATTTTAATAAAATCCAGAATAAAGATATTTTGATTATTGCCATACGTGCAGACAGACTCGCTGGCAAAAGGTAATACAAGATTAAAAAAATAAAATTTATTTACTTTTGATGTATATGAGACATATTTAATACAATTCAGAAGTTCCTATAATTTTTTAAATTATCAACAAACACTGTATCATGATGTCTCTCTTAGGTTTTAGTAGGCCGTTTGCTAGTATTACTACAAAATACACTTAGTAATTGCAAATATCTACATTAATATTATAAAGAGGAAAGATTTGTATTTTTGTATGTTTTAAAAGCTTTATAACTACTTTACCAATTTCAAAAATCATTTCACCATTAGAAAACTATATTATACCCGAGTAACATAGTCTATAATTTATTCCCGTATTCCGAAAGGAAAGGGAACTACCCAGCTGGAGCTGTGGAGAGTTACGAGTGTATAATATTTCTAATTCAAAAATAACTCACTTTTCTCTGAGTTCCTGAGCAGTTCCCTTGTCTGGAAACTGACTACTAATGGCCTGGAATATAGTGAATATTGGAAACTGCTTCTCACTGGCAATCTGCATTTTCTTCTCTATAAAAAGCGGCAACTTATCCTCCCTTTCCTTGTTGAATTCTCCCTTTTCCTTGTCAGTATCCTTGTCTACATCTTTACTTTTTTCTTTTTCTTTGTCAGAATCTTTGTTTTTATCTTTGTCCTTTTCTTTTTGTTTGTCTTTGTCTTTTTCTTTAGACTTATCTTTTTCAGATTCCTTCTGGAAAATAAAATTAGAATAATAAATAAACTACTGGAACACTTACATAGCTATCTTAATAGACAAGATGTTTGCTCAATAGCCACTGTGACCAATGTATTTGTAATCACAAATTTTAAGAGAAAAACTGATCAAGAACTGGACCAAATTGAAATGGAACCACATGGGAAGCACCAGTTTTCTAATAAAAAGAATCATGAAGAGTAAGATAGATAAAAAAAAATAAAAAAAAGCAGTTGAATTGATAACCTCCTGCTTTTTTTAAGTTGGTTAAAAAAAAAGAAAATATTATAAGTTGGTTTCAAAACTACCCTCCAACTATAGCAAAATAATTTGAAAAACTTGTATCTCACCTCCTTTTCTTCCTTAGACAATCTAGCTTCCCTAGCTTCTTTCTCTCGTTCCCTTCGCTCCTCTGCTACTTCTTCCTTAGTTTGAAAAGACATCAGTGCATTAACCAGTGCTACAAACAGTTGGTCATCAATAAAACCACCTTCTTTGTCACCTGCATAAGAAGAAAGGAAAGATTTATGTTATAGAAATATGACGACTCAGGATTTTATAGTACTTTAAAAAATGATTTACTAGGACCACAAAAAAATCATTTATATTAGGAGCACATTATACCTGTCAGTCATAAAGTGACTGCTAAACGGAGACATTGTGTTATTAGTTCAAACTTTTTTCATTTGGTTGTAAAAGCTCCATCATTATTTTTTTTCAAAACCAAAGCTTATATATGGCCATACCCAGTGATAATTATATAAATAATATTATCTTTTTAGATACATTATATACTAATTTTATAAACGACTTAATAATAATATCTCTATATCGGTGAGCAGTGACAGAAGCACGACAAGCGTGATGTGACGACAATGTGAGCGAAGGCTTGTGACAATTTTATTAGAAGTCTATCTACACTTGAGAAGCACAGTCCTTACAACATATTCTGTGATAAATGGAAGCTCAAATGTCTATGGACGGCGGCTGCCAACACACTGATGAAAGAAAAGTAGAAGATAAAGAGCATCTTAAAAGAGAAAGACTTTTACAGGTGTCCAACTCTTGCCAAAATTTATGTAGAGATGTCCCTACAAATAGTAGTATTACATGTAGGACAAAACTATACCTATTCTAAATAAAATGTATTAGGCAATCATTCTGGTCCCCAGAGGGTATAATAGCAAAATTTACAAAAACAGTTTTTTTAAAGTTTACAATTTTTTTTATTTTTATGTCTTAAGTTATAGTTTGTAATCATTTATCAATCTTTTACAGATAATTTATTTAAAACTAAAGTTTCAACTTATTTATTAACTCGTTAAAAATGTTTTTTCGCACAATTTTTAGTTCATTTATGATAAAAGACTGACTGACTGAAATGACTGTTAAATGAAAATAGTTTAATGGTGGACATTTAAATTAATTATAGTTAAAATATTGGTTTTGTGGGACAATTACAGATAATATACCGTGCAATGCTAGTCAGCATTAGCTTATTAGGTTAGTTGAATCAAAAATAAACATATTCAGTTTGGACTAGACAATAAGGCAGTTTTTTATATCTACATATATAAGCTCAGATGTGTGCACCACACACCAATGTGTATTATATTTGTGACAGTCTGTGGACAGAACCAGAGATACAATCTAGAGTAGAAGTTATTAAGTTTGGCTGCAATCCTATGTGACAGACGCATAGCACACCTACGTTTGATAAATGCAAGTCTTTAAATTGTTATAACTCACATACATTTTTTTAAAAGTGTTTAGTACAAGATAATGAAACTATTTTACGAAGTTACATTATGTTTCATTTAATCTTTATATTTATATGTGAAACAAAATCTTTGTAACCCTTTTTAACAAATATTATGTGAATGCAAGAGTATGAAATTTGGCACAATTAAAGTTCTAACAAACACAAGTCCTAGCTTTTTAAGAGAATAACTAAATATAGAACATCATATAGTTAGTTATTAAATAATTAGTTATATAAAATTATTTATTTTATATATGCACCTTTTAAAATGACTCTACTTTGCCTCATGGAAAGCATAAACAGAATCCAAGAGTGGTCACCATATTCATTGTGAATGCAGACAATGCAACAATGCAGCATGGCGACCCACACCTGGTGGTGCTAATTAAAACCACACCACAGCTATTGGTGTAATGGTTAGAGATCCTGAATGCTATGGAAAATATGATGGGTTTTGATTCCCACTCATGAAAAATATTATGTAATGAGTTTTATTCAGTTTGATAATTCAATTATAATATATATGGAAAGAGGAGTGTCTGGTTGCCCTTATTAACTAATTGGAATTAAAAAGTAAACTTAGCAAAATCCTTACTAATACTATATATATATTATTATATTTAATTGAAAGTAGTTTTTCTATCTGTTACACTTTCAAGGTTATACTGCTACACATCTAATATATAAAATTCTCGTGTCACAGTTTTCGTTGCCATACTCCTCCAAAACGGCTTGACCGATTCTCATGAAATTTTGTGAGCATTTTGAGTAGGTCTGAGAATCGGCCAACATCTATTTTTCATCCCCCTAAATGGTAAGGGTTACCCATCCTTAATTTTTTTTTATGGCAAAATGACGTTTGCCGGGGTCAGCTAGTATTTCAATAAAATTTGGCATACTTTGATTCTTGAGTAAGAACATAGGCTATTCTTTACTTGCTTAATAAGCAAAAGCAAGTATAGGCATATATTCACCTCTGTCTACCCTTTCTAGGGTAACAGATGTGCTTGTCTATGTACATATATATAATGCTTTCAGGTCTTATTTCAGGCTCAGTCCACAGACAAAGGAGTTATGATGTTAAGCAGATGTACCATGCACTTTCCCGTCGTAGTTCTTTATGAGCTCCTCGATGAAAGTACCGTCCTGATCCAGGACCTCGTCGCCCATGTACGGGATGTTATGCAGCACTGTTTCATCTTCAACCATGAAATTTTTCTGAGTGGGGGCCCAAGTATACATCGTAGGTATTGGGTTGACCGAGTTAATGATGCGTATTGGAGCTTGTTGGGTTGTTACAACACCATAAGCTGTGGACAGTTTTTTGCATGTCAATGATGTTACATAGAGTTTAAAATAAAGTATATTGGAATATTATGGAAATAAGAATCGCTTACCATCCGTGTAGGAGACTTCGGCTTTCTTCATGAGACTCTCATGATTACAGCTAGGCGCGGGAGGCGGCCAAAAAGGTTTTCTCCCTCTATCAATACTTTCGGTGTCACGAGCTTCAATAGCCTCCGACATTAGCCGTAGATTGCGTGCCCATGCAACTTTAACTTCGTCTGCGCGTTTAAACCGCTAGAAACCAATAATATTAAGAAAACAAGTTGGAAATAAGTTAGGGTCTTTGTTTTAGAACATACCTTGATTTGGCGAAGCCTCATATACTCGCACTTTACTCTCTTCTTCCATTCTGCTGATATCTTGGATTTACTCATATTTATTTGTTCTACACACGTTAAGTACCATTCACAGTCGAATAATATTAAATTGATTCATTTAATTTCTCCAATTCTCATTTACATTGACAACATTGAGTTGTCATAGTCATAGTCATTCATGAGCCAGATACAACCGAACCGGCGCGCCAAACGCTGCGGCAATCAATTGGTACAGATAAAAAATATTTAAATCGAAGAAAATTAAATTGTAAGAATTCTTATGTTTTCAAATACAGGGTTACTGATAATATGTAGCGATCCTTATATGGGGGTGATAGTAAATGAGTAAATGAGTCAAAAATGTACCAGAATGTATCAGAAAAGTGGATCACGCTGCTCACGCTACTTCAAAGTTCTCTGAAAACAGACTCTTGCGTATTTATAGTTGTTTTTAGTTTGCAGTAGAGATCATTAGCTATCAAATTTTCATTGGGTAAATGAGTCCAAAATGCACCGTTGTGGAAATAAAATAAATAAAACTCTTTTTTTTTCAGTAAATTGGATCACACTACTTCAAATTGCTCTGAAAACAAACACTTGCGCATATGTGGTTGCTTTTATTTTGCTAACACCCTAATACGTAATAATAACACAAAATAAAATAGAAATGTAGTACAGTTTGTGAATAATTAATCATTATTCACAAACGGTACTACTTTTTAGATTCTTTAATCATTATTAATGCTTAAAGAATCTAAAAATTTTCATATTCTTTACTGTTTATTATGACTAAATGCAATTTTATTTCAAAAAAATAACCTACAACATTATCATTATATTACATATAAACAATTTAATACGTTGAAAATGGCTGAGTAAATAAACTTAATCAGAAGTAAGTGAAAAATCATAATTATAAAATTTAGCTATTTTGCGGTCCAAACTTAAATTTACAGTCGATTTTCAAAGTGTGAGCCCCTATTTCTAATGCAAGCACGCATTTTTACCCTAATTGAGTATTTACAACATCTCTAGACAACTAGTAAGAGTTTTTGATTTCACTTGCGGCGTTAATTTTAACCGGTGGAACCAGTAGCATAGAGTTAATGATGATAACTTTATGACTAGTAGCCGGCGTCAAATAATTTATGACTTATTAATTTTTCTTGTACACAAGTTTTTCCTAACAATAACGAATACAAAAAAAGAATTATTTAATTTAGTGCAGCTGATCGGAAGCGCGTACATAAATTTTAGCTATTCATTTTTAATATTTAAAATTCTTGCACTGCATAGACCTGCAAGTTAAATTCAATGATTTTTAAAATGGCAACACCACTTTTCTTCGTAAAATCGTAACATAAATCTATACTGTCATTTTTGTCTATGCGTTTTGATTGAGTAGCAAATTGTGTGCGCTGCCATTTTCTGATAAGATATATTGTCTTAAAAGTTAAATTAAAACAAGGTGAGCATATTATTAGAGGTATTTAACACACATCCCCTAATTGTTTTGTTGTCTTTATTTGTAAAACATGCTTTATCGGTGCATTTAACGCTCCATCTTCAGGTTACGTAATTTTGTTGTTCTCGTTATAAAATTATTTACAACGAAACATGAAAAAATATAATTAATATACGAGGATATCTCTCGAGCGAGGTATGTAGAGCTGCTTTCTACAC
Organism: Spilosoma lubricipeda; assembly: GCA_905220595.1. Classification (NCBI taxonomy): domain Eukaryota; kingdom Metazoa; phylum Arthropoda; class Insecta; order Lepidoptera; family Erebidae; genus Spilosoma; species Spilosoma lubricipeda. Next base: position 19,037,166 of record HG992290.1, on the reverse strand, counting down.
CAAAAAGTTGTTCTGTTTGTAGGTGTGTGCGCACCTACAAACTGCTGCAGGTTATGCGAGGGCTCATTTAAGTATGTCCTCGTATCGCGGTGCTGATGTCGCCTGGGACGGCGGCCCTCCTGGTGCCGAAGCCGAGTATGCTGGGCAGCGCCCACCAGTGCCGGCGTACGAGCCGCCCCCAGCGCCTGGGATTCCTACGACCGATCCCTGGACAGGGGTGAGCTACAGTCATTACGGTGCGACGCCCGCGTACGACTATCAAGCCTACGGAGCCGCTGCCGCCGCCGGGTACTCGTACAACTACGATTCTGGTTACTATCAGCATTCTGAAACCAACTATTATGGAAAATATCCTGACGCAACAGCGTTTGCCACGCAGTCTTCTAGTTACGAATATCCAACCAGACCTGCCCATTCTCCAATGGAATCCCAGAGAAATGATCGCCGTAGGTCTTATCGGTCAAAATCTAGAAGTGTTTCATCATATAATAGAAAGGACAGGGACAATAGCTATGAGAATAGACGTAATAGACGATCTCGGAGTAAGTCATCAAAACGCAAAAAATATTCATCTAGTGATCGTTCAAGCTCTAGATCACATTCATATTCACATTCTCCGCAGAAGAGAGATAAGAAAAAGCGTAGTTTTTCAACTGAATCCTCTGGATCTGATAGATCTTATAGAAAGAAATCAAGTAAGAGTCATAGGAGAGACTCGACTCCACCAAGAGACTCCAAAGGTTCTTCAAGTGGTAGAACACCAAGTGTAGAAAGGTCTGTTAGCAAATCCCCTAAACAAAAAAAGAAAAACAGTAAAAAATCTCATTCCAGCAAAGATAAAAGGCAACGGAAGGTGGCTACACCACCAAGGAAAAAAAAGGACTCTGTTAAGTCTCCTAAGAGAAAGATAAAGATTGAAAGGTCTTCTCTTACACCTCCTAGAGTATACAAACTCAAAGATCGTAGATCTGATTCACCTGATAGAGATAGCTCTCTCACACCACCCAAGACTTATGCAAGAAATCCTTCAACTTCTAAATCTCAATCAAGGTCACCATCTCCAAGGACATCAAAACGTAAGAGATCACACTCGACGACCTCTCGTGCATCCAGATCTCGCTCGTACAGCAGATCTAGATCATCAACTCCTCACCGATCACATTCTAAATCTAAGCATATCAATAAAAAGAAATCGAATTCAGAGTTTCGTTCTACATCCCGTAATGGCTCTAAATCAAGAGGAAAAGGGAAAGGTTCTGTGAGTCCTACTGGTTCCAAGTCCCGGTCGAGATCTCGAAGCTCTCGGTCTCGCAGTCTCAGTGGCACGCCAAGCGAAGACGAGCGCCGTGGACAGTTTACAGTAGCCGACAGAAAGAGGTTCTGGAAAGAACACAGACACAGACAAGAGAAGGAGAAAGAAACTAAGACACCGCCTAAAGAAATAAAACCACCACCAGGAGTGGTTGATGCTGCTGCAGTAGAGGATATTGAATATAGAGACCCTCCTGAAGTAGAAGGGCCAAACTTTGCAGAACTACTTCACCCTCCTGATCTAGTTGTACAGTCTTCTAGTTCGAAATCTAAGCCTATTCCCATACCCATAAAGAATGATGGTAGCTTTCTGGAGATGTTTAAAAAGATGCAAGAAGTGACTAAGAAAGTTGAAGAAAGTGAGAAAAAACCAATAATTAAAAAACCAGTGTTACCTTTCATTGGTAAGAGACGAGGAGGCAGGGTTCTTAAGACTGGTTTAGTTAAGAAAGCAAAAGCTATAGAGGAACAAACCGCTGACAACACCCCTAAAGATGCTTGGTCACTGTATATGCAGGAAGTGAAGAAGTATAGGGAAACATCATGTGAAGAGGAACGGAAAACAAGACCCCTCGTGAAATAATTTAAGTGTAGGATTAAGATTTTTATGTGACCTCTGAATTGTATTCACATGTTACTAATTTTTTTTATTATTATTTTATTGTATTAGAATGTCTAGTTGGCTGACTTATTGATTATGAGACAGATTTAGGAATAAAGGTTTATGTCAATGAATGTATTGTGTTTCGTTACAGCATAATGCCTGAGATGATCAAGTCGCCTGCAGACATCAAAACTGCACCTTTCGACCCGCGCTTTCCTAACCAAAACCAGACAAGGTAAAATGAGCTTTTTTTTATTTCTCTTACAAGTCTCTGATAGCGGACTACGTGAACAAGTAGGTCAAAGTACATTTTATCAGATTTTTTTTTGAATGAGGACCAACGTTCGGCTGAGATAACAACGGAGTACCGTAGGTAAGTAGAAACACTAATTGGAATTGATAATACCACTATTGATTGTCTCAAATATTGCTGTCATTATTTTTTAAGGGGTGTTACTTCATCCCGAAAGCATCAGGCGTTTCTCTTAGGAGTATACAGACATGAATAAAACATTCTTTATTAATTTAACATTGATGTTTGATTTTTAACGACTTCAAAAAAGGAGTTGGACTGTTTTTTTTGTTTGTTACCTCTTTACTTTCGATTGGGTGAACCGATTTAGATTATTATTTTTATTTAAAAACAGGCGTTTCCCGTGTGGTCCCATTTCAATTTGGTCTAGTTCTTGTAGTCGGTTTTTGTTTTGTTTGTTGTTTGTCATTTTAAGAAAAAATAAATTTATATCAGCAAGGCATGTTCATGATTTAGAATTGTAGTTATTAGTATAAAGTAGTCAAGTTTGTATTGTGTAAAAGATTACTTGTTATCACACAATCCGCGTATTGATCTGATAACATCGCTGTACTATTTTTCAAATGCCATAAGTTGTGACAAATTGATAATATACAAATTAAGTAGTTTGTTTTTTAATAAAAGCTAAAATGCTTCAAGTAGGTACTTCTTATAAACAGATCAATCTTAGTCTAAAATTGATACTTTATTTTAAGACTTTTATTTGATTTTATCTTGACGTAGGATAAAACGAAGAAGCTTCCGCTGTCTGTGCGCGTAAACATTTAAACTATTTAAATTTATAGTTACACTAAAACTATTAATTTTAGTGTAACTATATTCTAGTATATTCAAGCGTCACAAAAGGCGTGATAGTCGTGATATAAAATTTGCGCCTCAGATTTTATCACTGCCACTTTGACGTACTGAATTATGACATTTGTACAATATGCCTTCTTGCCTAGACGATACTATATGAACTGATTGGCTCACAGGTACTGCTACCAGAGCTACCTGGACTTCCACCGGTGCCAAAAGGTCCGCGGCGAAAAGTACGAGCCCTGCTTTTATTTCCAACGAGTTTTCAAATCCCTGTGCCCTAATGAATGGGTTGAGAAGTGGGACACGCAGCGCTCGGAGGGCACATTCCCCGGCAAGATCTAAGTATTCATCAGTGACTTGTTAATTTAATGAGAGGTTTTAATTTAATAGCCATTATGTGATTTAGGAAATTAAATGAGTTAATTTCATGTTTGATTTTTATTTTTTACTAGTATAAATGTATATTTTGTCTACCTTTTTGAGATAATATTATGATACACCCTCTACCTACATACATATACACACATACACTCGAGCCTTTTTAATTCTTGAAGGACTAAGCATTGTGTATAAAACTCTCACGCCGGTAAAACAGTTAAGTGTTGAAGAGTAGCAGAAATATAGAATACTAGCTGACCCACGCAACCTCGTTTGCGCCTTATATTGCCCGTAGCGTGAAAATTTCCCCCGTTTTTGAAACATTCTTCGTTGTTGCTCCGCTCCTATTAGTAGTAGCGTGATGATATATACCCTATAGCCTTCCTCGATAAATGGACTATCCAACACCGAAAGAATTTTTCAAATCGGACCAGCGGTTCCTGAGATTAGCGTGTTCAAACAAACAAACAAACTCTTCAGCTATATATTAGTATAGATATACGTTCAATTACAATTAGTTTCTACCTGATAGCTTTTTTCTTGTGATCAGACCGCCAGCTTATGCCGTACCTCGGCAAATACCTATTCTGTAACAAGAAGTCGCCACTCTGGCGGCTAACAATCCTATTGTTATTTTCGACGTCGGCTCGGAATCAGTTCTCTCCCGAGCTTCACTCGAGGTAACCCGACCTATCCGAGTCGGACTTCTAGTCGACTTATCTTGGTAATAACATTGACGAAAATAGTATATTGTGTCATTGGTAATGTAGCGTCCGACCGAAACGGATTTTTCAGCCGAAACCGAACCTTCGGCCTGGCTCTCAGTTTCGGCCGAAACCGAAACTAGCTTGCCATTGAAAAATACGTGAGTCAAAACTCATTTTTTCAAGTTGCCTTATATTTTAGGTAATTAGGGTATGTATTTTTTATCGATTTTAAAAATTGATTTTGTATTCGAAAGGGCAGGCTGCCGAGGTAGACCTATTGGCACTATATCAGGATCTCATGGTGCCTAGAAAATACTCAAATATTTTAGGCACGGACTATGTTTATCATATATTTTCTAAAGCTATTGCGGTATTTGCGTCTGGTGGTCATCATTTCATAATGAGCTGATGATAGAAGGTACAACTCATAGTATAATAAATATAATAATACATAATAAAAATATTTGAAATTGTGACACTGAATAAAGTACAAAATTATAACTGTAATATTATCGTGTCAAGTTGATTTAGTAGCTTTAAAAAAAGCTCAAAGTGATGATAGTAACTTTGTTTCGAATAAGAGTTAAACATATTTTAAATTCCTGTTATACTATATTGAAAGTTAGTGGACATTTTAGCATGTATTTGCATATTCTATGATTAAAGTAAATATACTTTTTGTAACTAAAAAATACAGTGTGTATTGTACAAATGTTAACTTAAAAGTAAAATCCATTCAATTCGATTATCGATGGAATTACGGGCAGCGAACTGAGCCGGCCATGTATGCGTCTGAGCACGAGTGAGTAATGAAATTCGCTGAATGACGCACGATTATTCCCACTCACTCAAGTTTCGGCGCGGTCGAAGGTGCGGCCATTTTTTGGCCGAAACCAAAACTAGATTTTGTGGCCGAAACCGAAACAAGATTTTTTGGCCGAAACCGAAACTAGATTTTGTGGCCAAGATTTTTTGGCCGAAACCGAAACCGAACCTTCGGTCGATCTCTATAATAAGTTACGTACTTAGAATATTTATTTCGACCAAAAATTCACTCAATCGTCTCAATCAAATGCAAACTTAACAATGGTTGAGAGCATCGCAAGGAAGTAAGCTGTACCTACTACTAAATAAGGTCAGATATACTAGACTGCTTCGTTGGTCTAGCGGTTAGCATATGCGACATGCGACTACCGACCAAGTAATCTCAGGCTCGATTACTCCGGGTTGAGCCAAGTGTTTTTGATTTTTTCTTACAAGAAATTATAGTAGTATAGTTTTCCTTACAGATATAACCGCATCTGTTGTCGATTTTCCCAACGTAAATCCGAATTGCCTATCATGAAATTTAACTCCACCCGGTAGAAGTCGAGGTACTACAAGACGTTCTAAAAGCTTTTAGTTTCTAAAAGCGGCGGGGCGGTGTGTCGGAATCGAACCGACTAAAACCATACGGTGTGCCGCTTTGTGCCTGAGAAGGGAGAGATCCGGGAACTGCTGTGTTACGAACCCCGGACCCCTCCCGGCGCCAGCCCGCACTGAAGCGGGCACCCTCCTCCAATACCTCTCCGTTTAGGCGACGTACGGCACACACGTAACGTCGCCTTCTCGCGGGCGGCCACTAGAGCCGATGGAAGGGAAAACCCGTCCCGACCATCCGCGGCCACGCATGAGACGCTGGTGAGCGCGCCTCCGCTGCCCGGTTCGCCGGCGGCGGATCGGGTCCGAGTGGAGGTCGTCCTCCCGGGCCTTCTCCGCCGCCTCCTTCTGCGAGATGACGTCTTCGCAGAAGGTGGCGACCGCGGTAAAATATACTGACAACTAGTTCAACCTTTGAATTCAGTTTGCCCTCAAGGCTGCGGAGGCCCTCCATGTAAAAACTGACATTCATATAAAACTGGTTGAATTAGTAGTCGATCCTAAATAATCTTGGTAATAATAAAGGCTAGGAAGACGATAATAAAAATATAATATAAAAAATCATATAAAGTAAAAAAATGTAGAAAAAATACAAATATAGAGTATAAAACATACAAAAATCAGTCTTACTGCAACGGCTCTACACTAAAATACACGGACTTTGAATTTGATCTAATGAGCTCGTAAATACATCTTCAAAAACTTGATTTAAAATATCGTAATAATGAATTATACCTTTAGATATTGTTAATACTCACAAAAACAATTATTTATGTCAGTTATTAACAAATATGACTAGCGTACACATAGATGGCATTTTTATTATTTATCAATAAACTTAGTAACGTTACGTTTTAAAAGATTCATATATAAAATCTATAATGAATATTTCGAGTAACATAACTCTAGGCTTGTACCGTGACAACTTTTTTTAAATTGCTATTAATATTAAATACGACACTGCTAAACTAAATAGGTATGGAAAATTTGGAAAAACCAGCAAAACACGTTGGTCGTACTAACATAATAATCAAAATATTAAGAACGGTCTTTACCTAGATAAACAAATAAGATGTTCTCAATATTCATTTTTTATGTTGCCGTATAAATCTTTTATTTATTTAACGTTGTTTATTTTAGTTTTTATTAGTTAATAACAAAATAGCACCTATTTTTAAAAGTCATATCTGTTACTCTTTTTTTGGTAATTGTAACGCCTTTTTATATTTAAGTTTTGATCATTTTTATATATTTTATTTCAAATTTACTAAGTTTCTGAAGATGTATTCTGGCTCTCTAGATTATCTTAAAGTGGTCCTGGAAAGGCATTTCTTTTCCTTTGTTCATTCCAGCGTGCTATCCATTCTTTCGGACAGATTGTCTCATAGTAGTTTTTAAAAATTTTGCAGTCATCGTCTTGCTTTAGTAGACGTCGGCACTTGAAATAATCACAGTAATTATCGTAGCAGGCACTGTAAGAAAGTAATACGTGATTGATGTCACATAATCCATTATGATACCTCTTATTTCCCGACGTATCGAACGGGTTATACCGCTCGTCCGGGTAGATTGTTGTAAGTACTAAATAACTGTTTTATTTCATGTTTTTCATCGAAATAAGAGTTTGTAAATTTAAAGTGAAATGAATCCTTTATTAGTGTGATGGGGAATACTTTTTTTAAATTATTCTCTCTACAGTTTAATAACTAGGTACATAGTTTTGCTATAAATAAAAATTTTCCAAATCACAATGGATTGTGGTGGTGCGTCTGCGCACAACTCACAAGGCAATCGTGAATTAAGTAGTAGGTAGGTACCTATAGCACAGAATAACTATTAGTACTAACGTATGCCTATAGTCAGTTTTGAGGATATGTAGTGGCTGATTGTGTATGGGGTATTTAATTGATTCATGAATTCCTAGCTGTGCCTACTAAGTGACGAGATGCTTAGTCTTGATAACCACGTGGGCCCAGTGGCTTAAGCAGCCGTTTTCTACTGCGCCAAGTGTTGTTGGGTCAACTCCTACATGGGACAATACTTTGCGTGATCCACTAATTGTTGTTCCGAGTCTGAATGTTCTTTGTGTCCTTTTTATTTGTAGGGTCCCGTGCCAAAGGCAAAAAACGGAACCCTTATAGATTCATCTGTCCGTCTGTCCGTCCGTATGTCACAGCCACTTTTTTCCGAAACTACAAGAACTATACTATTGAAACTTGGTAAGTAGATAGATTCTGGGAACCGCATTAAGATTTTCACACACAAAAAAATATATTAAATTTTGGGGGGTCCCCATACTTAGAACTGAAACTCAAAATTTTTTTTTCATCAAACCCGTACCTGTAGTAATGGATAGGTCTTTAAAAATGATAATGATTGCGCAAGAGGCACTTCCGAAGTGGTAAAGAGTTTCCTCCCTCCACCCCCCCTTTGTAACTTCTAAACTAAGAGAATGATAAAACTAAAAAAAAATATGATGTGCATTACCATGCAAACTTCCACCGAAAATTGGTTTGAACGAGATTTAGTAAGTAGTTGTTTAATAAGTCAGAAATCGTACACCGCAATTTATCGATCAAAGTTACAACGAACTACAAGAACCGTTATATTATGTTACTTGCTGTTACGGAACCCTTCATGTGCGAGTCCGACTTGCACTTGGCCGCTTCTTGTAGAGTCAGTCACGGCACAGGATGTCCATTCGTAATGCGGGAGTTGTATTTTTTTAAATAAGAATCTAAATTGTAATAGTGTGCAGCCGTTGGTGGCCTAATAAATAATTTGTTCATTCTGTGGTAAATACCCACGTGTTTAGTAATATTTACGTACCGTGTTTGATTTTGATTCGGATACCTTGGGTCGATTCTCAATGTTTTTTTCAGTTCAACCGATGAAGAACAACTCATTTTAATTAATAAATATCTTAACATTTGCGATAACTACGACATAAGTAAACTGATTAATTTCTACAAATTGTGATATCGTGCCATAAGTAAAAGCATAAAGTCAGCTTGACAAGTTACCAATAAAGACAACGCTTTATTTTTCTTTACGCTAATGCTCATAGACTACTAAAACACTATAACAGAACCCCGCTAATGTCCATATTCACTTTGATTAGTGCGTGCGCATGCGAGTGCTAGTGCGTAGTGCAGGTGATCAATGATTGATAGAAAATACCTCAGATAAAGAATACCTCAGATAAATCTTAGGAAAATACGTGTGGTCCGCGAATGTCCACACATATTTTCTACCAATCATTGATCACTTGTACTACGCACCTACATTCGCACTAAGCAAAGTGAATAAAGGCCCTATACAAAGTACGTAGGTACGAGTCGGATTCACCCATGAAGGGTTTCTTAGCAGCAAGTAACATAATGAAATGTTTTTTATTTGCTTTGTTATTTTATTTTTATATTTGAGTTGTTTGAATGACACTTTGGCCTCTCTCGCGCAAAAACTATACAGTTTAGAAAAAAAATTGTAGTAACCTCAATATCATTTTTGAAGACTTGACTTTGAAGACCTATCCATAGGTACCCCACAGGTAGGGGTATGTAGGTAATGACAAAAAAAAATTTTTTTGAGTTTCGGGATTCGGGAACCCCCAAAATTTATTGTTTCTTTTTCTATTTTTGTGCGAAAATCTTAATGCGGTTCACATAATACATCTATTTACCAAGTTATATAGTTCTTATAGTGTCGGAAAAAAGTGGCTGTAACATAAGGACGGACAGACAGATATGACGAATCCTTAGGGGTTCCGTTTTTTGCCATTTACGCCATTTAAAGTTCTTCGAATATGACTGTTCTATGTCATGGAAAAATTATATAATAGGAACTGAACTTTGAAAATGGATTGTATTAACTTTTGATAATCTTTATTAAATCTCTATGTCTATGTCAAAGTAATCTACAGTATTTCAATGAGTAACCCACAATATAGTTTGGGAACATTATGGCCTCCATATGTGACGCCCCAATGCCCCGAGTTGTGCCAGCCAGAAAGGGCTCAGCATACTGGTAGAGTGCTGAAATCCCGCGGCTGAGAACAACAGTCGCGAGATTGCGCTGCCCGTAACTGCGAGCGCGTTGGCAGTTAGCCTGGATATTGTGAACGCTTTCGGCATCCTCCCCTGCTCCAATTAGGCGGCCCTTGACTATCACGTGGTGCCGCCCTACCTGCGGGCCTAGATTATTAGTTCATTAGAGCGATCCATTTTAGTTTAATTAGATCCTGAGTCGATCATCATGCATGAACATATCTGAATCGATTGTAGTTGTCTAAAAAATAGTTTTATAATAGTTGTGTATGGTTGTGTAGTAGTATGGAGGAGCCAGACGTATGTAACTTATTACCGCCGGCTTGGCATCGTGGCACTGACTTCAAACAGATTTTAGGTACCTAGCACACATTATAATACTACTATTTAAATGAATAAAGAATTAGGTACGTTGGTATGTATTAATCTAAATGCACGCAATTAAAACATTGACCGATGATGAAATATTTGTGTCAGCTTCAGAAAATATACGAAAAACATAGAACATGCCAAAAAATAATTAGGGTTTCCCTCGATTTTCCTGGGATCCCATCATCAGATCCTGATATGGTGGCAATAGGACCAGCTCGGAAACATACCCTTTCGAATACAAAAAGCATTTTCAAAAACTGTAGACAATTGACGGAGTAATCGGTGAACATACATAAAAAAATACATACAATGGCACATAGAACCTCCTCCCTTTCGGAAGTCGGTCGGTAAAATGACAGGTCAATAGATCTAGTGGTTGTTGACCCTTGCCTGGGTGTAATTTATCAGTATTAAGCAAGTGTTTGAAAATATATAAATAGATATGTTTGTCAGCAGTCTCGTTATTATGGTATAGGTCAGGATCTGCCGAGTTTTTTTTTTTTATTTATTTATTTATTCATTCAAAGTAAGTTACACAGAATAATATAAGTATTAAAAGTGAACACTATTTTAAGCTACAGATTTTTAAAATAAAATGCGGCTGGTACCTAAAAAGGTAAGACCTGAGATGTTGATACCAGCCCAGCTACCTTCCAGTGAGCAGTGATACAGAGTTATTAAATTGCCCAATACAAGTAACATAAGGTTACAGAATCTATGTTGCCTTACTTATATATAACATCTAAAAACTCAAAAACAGACATAGTTACATGTGAAATAAAATGGATAAATACGCATTTTAATGTTATGTGTGTAAGTGTGAGTGAATGTGTATGTGTGTGAGGGAGGGGAGGGGGATTTTGTGTGCGTGCGTGCTGGATAGAGTTCAGACGGCCGTGTGTGAGATCTGTGATGTTATTAATACTTATTAAAACGCTTTTAGATAAAAGATGAGTTATCCTCTTAAATTTATACCATTTTCTGACACTCTCGCTTTCAAAACTGCATGTTATTGCTACCCAGTGACTGTTCTGAGTCTAAGGTTTCTTTGGTTCATTAATTTTAATATTTATAAAGGGACTTTACCAACAAAGGCATACATACATACATTACCAGTATTCAAGTTGTAAAAAAAACCGACTTCAAAAAACACTGAAAAGCGTAAAATAAACTGGCTCTTCATAAATAGCTATGTGCCAATTCTTGTCTATACCTAATTCTTTATTCATTTAAATAGTAGTAGTATAGTGCTAGGTCCCTAAAATCTGTTTGAAGTCGGTGCTAAGCCCAATATAAGTTACGTACGTCCGGCTCCGCCATACTACTACTCAACTACATTTTACAAAACTATTTTTGAGACAACTACTAGTACAATCGATTCAGATATGTTCATCCACGATGATCGACTCGAGGTACTAAGTTTTGTTCAAACTAAAATAGATCGTTCTAATGAATCTACCGATTAAAATTTAAAATCTACAGATTTTTTTAGATATTGGATGTTTCAACTACACAACTTTGCGGAGCGCCTTGTGTCCTTTGTTGCCCTAGTTACTACCAATCTTACTACCAGTTGTAATACGTTACGTTACTCCACATTTATAATAATTTGTACAAAGCAAAAATATTTTCGATACGTTATAACGTATTGAAAATATTTTTTAATTTTAATACCAAGCCAAAAATAATACGAATGAACAATTACAAAAATCTGAGCGACATTTTTGTAATTGTTCATTCTTGTTGTTTTCGACTTGGCACCGACTTCTAACAGACTTTAGCTATTATTTTAGCACACAATAACTCTATGGGAGAAAGAGTAGATACTTTACTGACAAGCGACTCAATATACTCGATTAGGCAGTCTATGAGAACCTTAACATAAATGTTCCCTATCACTTCGTGTCATTCCCTGTTCTCGTAAAGGACGCTTGTTTTTACACCGCCCCTGTCTAATAAAACAGCGTTACTACCAGAAAACCGACTGCCTCCGGGTGCAGTAGTAGTGTATGCGATTGCATTGTCGAAGTGTCAGGTTCGATTCACAGGTTGAACCAATGTTTTTGGTGTATTATCTGTAAATATTTGGTTTAGAGTTTGAGTGTTCTTTGCGTATAATGCGCAAGTTTAGGAATATAGGTATTGTCAGTACTTAACCCTGCTTGGTTTGAAATTAAATGGCGTTGTGAGTCATGTCTAAAAGCAGCGTAAAATAAATCACAAGTAAGGTAAAAGGTAAACGAAATATAATCGCTTTCATGGTTTACAAATTCATTTACTTTAAACATCGCAAAGTAAACCTTTGACAATTTAAATTGGCCCTGGGAACGCTTTCTTTTCCCTTAGGTCATTCCAATGTTCAATCCAAAAGTTTGGACAAATTGTTTCAAAGTATCTTTTAAATATCTTGCAATCATCGACTTCGCCAAGGAGACGTTGACATTTGTGATAATCACAGTAGTTATCATAACATGCTCTGTAAAGAAAAATAGATACAACAATGAAATTATTTTTAGTTCTTTTGAAGATTGTGTTGTACGGTGACATTGTGGATCATATAAGACTCTCGTTTAACATAGACAAATAAAAAAATATTCGTCCGGGTTGTGACGGTTTAAAATTAAGTTTCACGACCCCATTTAATTCTGCGAGTATCGTTAAGAGCCCACTAAGGGAGCAAATTAAAGAAAAACTTGATACATCCCTCATACATAGGTACCCGTCTGGTCTGGTAAGGAGAGGCCAATGTCCTCCAGTGGACTAAGCTTAAGTGTCACTAGAATTTCCTCCCATTAATGTGAATAAGGCCAAATTACAATTAGAATGATGTGACATGTTCCTTAGTAATGAAAATAAGCCGTGACAGCGGTTTTCTGTGAGGCCATGGAATCACTTCGGTAGAGTCAGCTTAAATACGCCAAAGCATCTCTTTCACGGCTTCATAGATTTAGTTAGTCGTTTAAAATATAATACACACAACTTACTTTGTTTGATTTTGATATGGATAACGAGGATCGATTCTTAGCGTCCTAAATTCCTGATCACACATTTTATAAATTAATTTAAGGAAACTTTATAATAAAACCTGTATTAGAAAGTTAGTGAAACATATGATAGAGTAATTTCCGCAGCCAAATTAAGCGTCTGAGACAAAATCAAGGCAATTTTGCTAAATTATAATTCCTACATTAACAAAGATATGTACATTGAATGACAACAGAAAAAATATGACGATTTGAAACACTGTCAACAATGCTGCTTTATTTTTAAATCATAGATAATTTTATGCCAGTTTGTGTATCTACACGATATTTTTGAACCACAATGAAGAATTGAATTGAATGAATTGTCATTTTTGAATAATGAAAATACGTCACTCACGTCACTCACACACGGATGCCTGGTTCCAAACTAAGCAAATCCTGTGCTATCTATAGTTAGTATTATCAAGCTGAAGAGTTTGTTTGTGTGTTTGAACGTGCTAATCATATTCTTTATTTTTTTCTTTCCACAGAGACGGACATTCTTTATATAATTGAATACATTCGAGGATAAACTCTTTCCTTGAGTTTTCGATTGATAACTTTGTCCGCCATTTTTGCATCACTCGCATGTGTACTACGTCAAAACGAAACAAAGAATAAAACATATTGAGCAATATTGACCCTACACGATGCATTAAAAAATATTGCGCTATAAAAATGAAACTCGCTCAATCTTTTGTTCAATCGTTGCACAATCTTCAATTCAATAGTAGTCGTAGTAAGGGTCCATAATATTGCACAATACCTACCTAATATTGCGCAATATAATTAATCGTAAGGCGGCCCCTTACTCGCGGCTCGTTAGTGCTAGTAGACTTAAAGCATGACGTGTTTAGAAGACGTAGGAATGCGTCTTCTTAATGCAGTTGTAACGACTTTATGAGCAGAATTAAAATTATTTTAGCAAGGCTCTAAAAATATGATAATAACATGACAATAATTACGATTATTTACTTAACATACGGTTTAAATCTCATAATCATTCATTACATATTGGCAGCGGTGCCTACAGGATTTGTCACTCTCCTTTGCACACTTAAAATAGTAGTGTGAACTAATTATATTATACTTGTATAGTCCATTCGCTTAGATACGGTCGCTTTGATCACGCCGCCGTCGTTTTGATAGTTCAAAGCAAAGTCGCCACGACATCAAAGGGCACGCCTGCGGCGCCGAGGCGTATACCCACAAGTATAGTACAATTAATATATTCGTAGTTCACAACAATATCCACAATTGCTTGCGGATGTACCGATACTATCTAAACGAATGGACTATATAATGAATTTATGAAACTATTTAGCACCACACTATCTATGCAGCGGAAGAGGGGGAAGGTGACTTTGAGCGCCGGTAGTCAAATCATGTGATTGTATAAAGAGGGTAGGTACATAAAACCATATCACTTCTGACACTGACACTTCTGCTACTTATCGGTTAAGCAGTTTTATTCATTCAATAATGGATCGAAATAAAGATACTTAAAAGTTCTATTGAGTAATTTTATTAGCTATATTTGTTTTTCTAAAAATTACATACATATCAAGTTCTTAACAGATAATAAAACATTCATAGAAAAAACAAAACAAATCATTACAAATTCAGAAATGTACAGTTGTGTACAATGATTATGTTTAAAATTAGTATAATTACATGGAATATTTACAATTTATTTACCACACCAATAGGTACCAGCTAGAAGGAAAACTTCCGGATATGTAAAGGACTTTGGTCCTTTAAAGATAAAAAATATAGTATTACAATGCGAAATAATTTAACTTTCGTTTAATATTTTGTAATAATTACTACTTGAGATGTGTGACACATGGCCAATTGAACCTAGGACTCGGCTGAGTGGGGATTGTCTGTGTATGTATTCGGCATAATATTACCGAATACATACACAGACAATCCCTATAAAGCGACAAAAATACGTCAACTGTGTTTTTATACATAATAAATGATAGTTTTTTATTTATATAGGAAATAAACATAGGTACGTTACCGCCCTTAGAGTGTCCCCCCAGTCTGAGGGTTCCTACCCTCAGACTGGGGGTTTGAGTTTGGGTAAAGGAAGGAGCAAGTCAACGGTTTCCTATCAGGCCAATGTTTCATTCTGATCGAGGTGGCTCATTTGTGCCCCATTGTATCTAACTGTAGATCTAACGATTTTAATGGGAGTTAAAACTAATTTTGTCCTTTATGAAGGATTGCTTTTCAAGCGTCAATAGACCACATGTTTTCCATGGATTGTCGTATACAGCTGCTACGAGCATCTGCCGCTCGCACCCCTCTCGGTCCCCGTTCCCGTCCTACCTCCACACATCTACCCCCTGCAAGCCAGGACACAAGCGGTTTATCTATAGTTTTATCTCCAGAATAGAGATCTCAAATTACTACGGAACTTTCACTAGTAACTAGTAAATATCAGTTTTTATGATAGCGTCTTGCAATGAGAGACGCCTATGTCTGACGCTGATGATCGTCACCTAATACTCGAGTTATGAAGGTCTGACAGCAGTCGCTCCACGTAAAAAATCAAAGTTCACTCTTATATACCAACCTAGTTTGGGAAAATGAATGGTTGGAAAAATTAAATCAGGGTTTTTACACAGGGACCTGTCTCAAGTTGTGAAGGACCTGGCCGTTATAACGCCATTTTATCATAAGTCATTATTTCACATTATATAATTTAAAATACTATTAGAGCTAGGGTAGACGTAAGTTAATGGTGGTCGTTTTCGGAATGTTTGCTGGAGACGCTGACGGTGGCGTACTGTTGCTGTCGGTGTAAGATGCCCAGGCACTGCAGGAGACATTGCATGCTGGCCGCTGAAGTGGCCTAAGAGTTGGACAAAATTATTTGAATCTACATTGTCTTTAGTTATGTTTATTGATTTTCGAGTCTAAGATTTAAACGGGACTTTAATTGGGATATAACTAACTTTATGAATAACGTATTTATAAAGTTAGTTAAAAAAATTACTTCTATCTAAGCGAACGCAGCTTTGCTCGCGAGTACGTAGTGATAAATAATATAACACACGAATACGACAGCATTTAATTCATTCGACTTTCCGATTGAATTGTATGAAGCTTGTGTGTGCAGATTTGCTGACAACTCAAGGTCAGAATTATTTACTTCTCAAAGGTCATAATACACGTCACAACAGAATAAACATAATTGTAATATTGTTATGTGGACTTACAACTACAACTCAAACTTCGTTTACATTAATGGAATATATAAAAGCTCAAAATCATTGACCATGATAATGATATTGTAGGTAGTTTACAAAATTTAGATATTAAGTTTACAAAATTAAGACCTCGTTTCACCTGTTATAGATAAGTTCCAGACAGCTTCTCTGACAGATGGCTTGACACACATCTAACAGATAAGTTATGCGGCACTTATCTATATCCAGTAAAACATGGCCATTCTATAAGTCAATTAGGGACTATTAACACTCATTGTATTTAATTAATTAATTAAAATTTTCAGAAGAAATATGATGATTTTACTTATAGAATGAGTAACTGTTTTTACACCTTTAGAAGAGAATTTCTTAAACTTTGATACAAGTATTTTGTAATCATTACACTCGAGAGATAAAATTGATTATGTTATCCTTTTTGGGGTAAATAATAAATGTTTGAACTTACTTTTAATAGAAGTAAATCAGGATCTGTGTGTGGGAATGGGGAGTCTGAGGATTCTATACACCTTGCCAGAGCAGCATCACTGGAAATCAAAGATCAGCAATTAAGAGTTTTGGAGTTTACTTCTGAAGACATATAAACAGTAAAAGCGAGTGTTAACAAAAAGTAAGGCGTTATGTTGCAGCGCTTTGTCATGCATTATGTTGTGTAACACACTATTAAAACAAACAGTGATAAAACACTTATTTTTAGTCAATTTCATGGCGCTTATGCATTTCATACTGTAACGTCGTAGTATCGACTTATACACTAGAAATTATAACCTATTCGTTTTGATACCATTTCCTTGTTGTGAGTTTAGTTTTGACAGATGTCACATCAGTTTGACATAATCTATGGAAATTTGGTAGACTGATCGATTTATTTAAGAGTTGTCCCTTCCGATGGCGCTCTGAGGTAATTTTGTGGCTGGGAACACTCTAGTAGTTTGTCATTCCTTTTTCCGGTCGAACACTGAGAGAGAGTGGTTGACATATTTTAACAATTTGTTGGTTCTTGTGGAATCGTTCTTAATTTGGCTAATCACCACGGTCCATGGCCAGATAAATGCGGCGGAAGATGCCCCGCTGTTAGTTATCGTGAATTATTGGTTATTTCGACTTTTTCGGGTAAGTGAAAATGGTGACTCCACGTTCGACAAGCACGTTTGTTGTTGAAGCGAATTTTGCTAAAAATAGTTGATTTCACTTACAGAAACTAACATCGAAAGATTCGCCAAGGGATTCGTTGGATTTTCTAAGGATTTGACACGTTATTTTGTTACTTGCTATTGTTTGGAGCTTTGAAGGATTTTTGAAATATTGTTGATAAAAGAAACTCTGGTAAGTACTGAACCATTACTATTGAGAATAGGATTGATAACCAGAGTGATAAAGTAATTAACCAGTGAATTATCTTTGTTTTAGCAAGAAGCGCGGGGTTTCTTTTTCTTCTTTTTTTTTCTTTTCTTTTTCTTTACCTTTTTTTTTTACCCTTAGTTTTTTTACTTATTTTTATACTGGATTTTTTCTTGGATTATTAGTATTTTACTTATTAGAACATTTCATTTTTTACAACCTATTTTTACAAAGGTTTGTTGTGTAAAGTTGCTCCCCATTTACATTAAATTAACCATGAACCTACCTATGGCATTGGTATAATAGCCATAGAAGCAAGAGGCTGCCTTAACTTCAACGGGTGAAGAAGCCAAAGAGAAGGACAGCCAGACATCTCCTGTCTGGCTCATGTAACGTAGAATTTTAACTTTAAGGATTGCAATGACAACAGAAACAGTAACCAGTGTAGCGCTACTATTAGCTTAGTTTATCCACCTGTAAGACCTTACCCTTCAGATACTACGGGTTAATAAATCTGCTTTTAAACTAATGGTTCATCAGTCAGTACTCCCCGCCCTAGATTAAGGGTTCAATGTTGGCCGAGTTATCCACGGCATTGGTTTGTTATTTTTTAGGATTTGTTTGTAAGTTACCATCGGGGGAAAATTATTGGTTAAGACCCAAGCCTGGCGCCCGAGATATTTGTTTTTAATTTGTTTATTTGTTCTATTCTGGCGAGGGTCAGTTGGTTTGTTCGTTGGTATTGACTTCCGATGGTAGCAAGCAAAAACACATTTTAGTTTTCATTTATTTAGTTCTCATTAATTTATTAGTTCACAACACAATAAATAAATTTTTTTTATTTTTTTATATTACAATTTGTCGCCAGCGCACAGGGACTGAAGTAGTTTCTGAAGGTTAAATTGGATACTGTTGTTATTGCATCCTACTTTTTTAAACACTATTCTATGTTTTTGTGTTTTATTTGTGTTATTTTTATTAATTGTTAACATTAAGTACGGTTTTATTTGCAATTTTGCAACAATTGTTTTACACCATTGTGACCTTTACACACAATGTTTATTTTTACTTTAACAAAACAACAATAATTAAGGTTATTCTACTGCTTATTGTATTCTCTATTAAGGGTATAAATTACTTCAACATTGTGTTTTGCAATTTAATAAGTTTGGATGTGTTTATATAAAGTCTACTCGGCAAAGCTTTTGCTTTGACTATTGTCAATCATAGCTTGATATTGTTCATCTTTAAAATAATGCTTCACTTTGATAAACATTACTATTGGAAATATTATATTTAAACTTTTTGAAAATTGTACTTAACTCAGCCTAGCTTAACTTTATATTACCTAGCTTTTACAATAATTGTGAGTGGTTATTGCAATCTACAGATTCTTTATAATTTAAAAAATTAGACATTTATATTAAAACTTAACATTTGCTATAATTTCACTTTTAAATAAATTTAAACTTAACTCTTCACAAGGCTTCACTTTTGAATGCACTTGAATTTGGCTTTGCTTTGAACAGCTTGACTTTTCTTATCATTTTGCTTATAAATAAATTAAAACCTATCTTTTCACAACATTCACTTTTGAACGAGCTCGGGATTGACATTGCTTTAAAAAAATTAACTTCTCTTATCATTTTGCTTATAAATATATTAAAACTTATCCTTTTAGAACATTCACTTCTGAATGAACTCGGGATTGACATTGCTTTAAAAAAATTAACTTCTCTTATCATTTTGCTTATAAATAAATTAAAACTTATCCTTTTAGAACATTCACTTCTGAATGAACTCGGGATTGACTTCGCTTTGAAAAATTAACCTTTTTTTTATCATTTTGCTTTGAAATAAATTTAAAGTTATCGTTTCATAACATTTCACTTTTGGTTAAATTTGGATTTGAGTTTGCTTTGAATACTTAACACTTTGACTTCTATTTTAGAGTTTTGTGGTTATCGTCGGTTTTCATTATGGACAAGGGAGTTCAATGTCCACCGTTTGCCAGCGGAGATTAATTGCATACCGGATTTGGTGGATGTTCATAGTTCTACTGCTCTCGCACCAGTACTGCCTTCGTTCAGCACCATGAACGAGCACATTAGGAGGAACTTGCCTATTTCTACTTCGAGGCCGCCTGATTTGACTAAAAGCAAGATTGTTTTTGACGGTACTACCTGTGTTAGAGAATTTATTGCTCGGGTTGAGGAGTACTTCTTGTCTAGGAACTTCAATGAATTTGTGTTGGTCGCTTCGTTCCCTGATCTTCTTGCAGGTATCGCAGTCAAATGGTTCCGGGTTACTCGTAGAAACATCTCTTCGTGGTATGAGCTTAGGGTTGCTTTACTCAAACGTTTTGATAGGCCTGATTATGATTACCTTATGGGGCATGACCTTCGTACCCGCAAACAGAAGCCTGGTGAGTCACTTCCGGATTTCATTTCAGAACTTATTGATATTACTAGTCACCTTGGCACCCCTATTCCAGAGTCGGTGATCATAACTATAATTAAGCACAACATGTTGCCAATTTATGGTCCTTATGTTTTTGGTAGACAGATTTCTACGCTTGATGATTTTGTGAGTTTGGGTAAGGAGTTGGAAGTTTTTGTTAACCGGGAGTCTCTTAAAGATTTTTCCCAACCTTTTGATATTTTAAAAGTAGAGTCTAACGCTGTTAGGTCAGATGATACTAAAATTACTTGTTTGAAGTGTAAGTCAATCGGACACACTTATAAAAATTGTCTTTCAATTCAGGGTATGATTTGTTTCAAGTGCCAGAAGTTGGGAGTTGTCACAAAGTTTTGTGATGTGTGCAATTCGACCCAGAAAAACTCGCAAGAATCCAAAGAACTGTTTAGGCCCCGTCGAGCTCCGGTTCCTGAGAAAACTAGGGATGACTCGATGTTTAAAAAAATTGTTAGACACACTAAACGCCCTGACGGGGTCACTTGTAGTAAAGAATTTCCCATTGTTAAAAATAAATTTTCGGGTTTACAGATTAGTAAATTTAATTCTAAAGTAGTGAGTCCTAAAGAACCCATTTTTGATACTATTAAATTAAAACATGATAAAATTAATTCTGACCTTCAAATTCATAAAACTATTGAGAAATTAAAACAACATTATTTTTGGAACGGCATGTTTAATGAAGTCCACAAAAATATTAAATCTGGTAACATTCGTAAGGCCTTTAAACACAGCCTGTCTCTGTCTTCAAGTGTTGTGGTTAATCCTGAAAAGTTGGACCGCCCTAGGGTAGTGTTTTTGGTTGATTTAGTTGGAATTTTGCCTGAAATTTACTCTGAACATAAAATTATTCTTTCGGTTGTAGATATTTCCACAAAGTTTTACCGGATTTTCCCATTAGTAAAAGAAACAACATTGTTTGATTTTAGAGCCCGGGAAAAAGAAAATAATCTTAAAATTGATTGCCCTAAGATTGTAGTTTGTGATAACGGTACTCAATTCATTTCTAAATATTCTGTAGATTTCATGAAGAGTTACAACATTACAAAATTATCTCATAACGCGTTGTATACTCCAAAAATTAACACAGTAGGGAAATATAATAAGACGGTGGAGACTGGTAATACACGTTTTGTTAAAGAGGATCATCGTACTTGGTCTGAATTTGTTTCTCACAGCCAATTCGTTTTGAATGGCAGTGTGAGTCTTGCTACGGTTTTAGTATTTACTTTTCTTTTGTTTAGTAGCAAGAGCCTTTTGTTTGTTGAATTTGTTAGATTTTGTGTTCTTGAGAGGAGTTCAGATGGCGTTTGCCTTTTACAGGGCCTCTCAAGAGCATCATTGTTTGTTACGCCATTAGGTATTTTGTCATTTTTTATTTTTGGAAGTTTTACTATTTAGTAGAGCCGTGTTGAGTCCGGTTGAGAATAGCTCATCCCCATTTCTTCCTATGGGTGTCGTAAAAGGCGACTAAAGGAATAAGCCGTGTTGAGTCCGGTTGAGAATAGCTCATCCCCATTTCTTCCTATGGGTGTCGTAAAAGGCGACTAAAGGAATAAGCCGTGTTGAGTCCGGTTGAGAATAGCTCATCCCCATTTCTTCCTGTGGGTGTCGTAAAAGGCGACTAAAGGATATGAGGAAGGATGAACAGCAACATCATCAGCTGGAACCTAGCCGTGTTGGGTCGGTGAAGAATAGCTCATCCCCATTTTTTTCCATGGGTGTCGTAGAAGGCGACTAAAGGGATATTTAGTATTATTTTGTAAATTTGTTAGGAGTCCTTGTTTAGTGTCTCCTATCCTTTTATTGTTAGGTAGTCTATTTAGGACCTTTTTTATTGGCTTATAGCTACATTAGTATTATGTTTATTTGTGGTGGAAGCTATCGCAAGATAGCTACTGTCAGGCGTCGTCATGTCGGATGTTGTGGGTCCTAAGGGATGTTCGTTAATTATTGCAGAAACAGGTCGACATGGTGACTACCCTTAGATTATATAGAACACTTTATATATTTGCATCAAGACGGACCTTTACGCGGTTCCGCAAATTTGTTTTTGTTTCAGTGCCTAGATAGGTTATGTTTGAGCCTTTTTTTTGGGGTAGAATATTTTGTTTATTATTATTATATTCACACTCTTTCCAAGTGTAGGATATTTTGTTTATTTGTTATTATATTCACACTCTTTCCAAGTGTAGAATATTTTGTTTATTATTATTATATTCACACTCTTTCCAAGTGTAGAATATTTTGTTTGTTTGTTATTATATTCACACTCTTTCCAAGTGTGGAATATTTTGTTTATTATTATATTCACACTCTTTCCAAGTGTAGAATATTTTGTTTGTTTGTTATTATATTCACACTCTTTCCAAGTGTAGAATATTTTGGTTGTTTATTATTATATTCACACTCTTTCCAAGTGTAGAATATTTTGTTTGTTGGTTATTATATTCACACTCTTTCCAAGTGTAGAATATTTTGTTTATTATTATTATATTCACACTCTTTCCAAGTGTAGAATATTTTGTTTGTTTGTTATTATGTTCACACTCTTTCATAGTGTGGAACATTTTTTGTTTGCCTTTTGTTGTATTGTGCCCGGTAGTTCGGTGGTGTTGAGCCGATCACAATACACAATTTTTTGTGTTCACACTCTTTCAAAGTGTGGAACATTTTGTTTGCCTTTTGTTGTATTGTGCCCGGTAGTTCGGTGGTGTTGAGCCGATCACAATACACAATTTTTTTTTTTTTGTGTTCACACTCTTTCAAAGTGTGGAACATTTTGTTTGCCTTTTGTTGTATTGTGCCCGGTAGTTCGGTGGTGTAGAGCCGATCACAATACACAAATCTTTTTATATATTATTCTATTAGAGTCGGTGACGAAGGTGTCCAACCGCACTTCTTGGATATTGTTATATTTGTTAGATATTCAATTCCTAATGGATGTTTGTTTAAGATTTATTTTCTAAAGTTAATATTATTCTATTAGAGTCGGTGACGAAGGTGTCCAACCGTACTTCTTGGATATTGTTGTCTTTGTTAGATATTCAATTCCTAATGGATGTTTGTTTAAAGTTTATTTTCTAAAGTTAATATTATTCTATTAGAGTCGGTGACGTAGGTGTCCAACCGCACTTCTTGGATATTGTTATCTTTGTTAGATATTCAATTCCTAATGGATGTTTGTTTAAGATTTATTTTCTAAAGTTGTTATTATTCTATTAGAGTCGGTGACGAAGGTGTTCAGCCGCACTACTTGGTTATTGCTGTCTTTGTTGGAATTACATTCCTAACTGATATTTGCTTTAGTACAGTTTGATATTGTTCTATTAGTCATTTATAGAGTTTTTGTAGAGATTGTTTAGAGTTCTTTTTGTGGAGTCTGAGTCGAAATTTTAGATGTTCCCAATGTTTTTTTTTGAAAGTTCTGTTTGGTTATTACTTTGCAGCTTAAAAGAAAGAGTCCTTTCTTTTAATCTTTTTTTTTTGGGTTGGTATGTAATGTAACGTCGTAGTATCGACTTATACACTAGAAATTATAACCTATTCGTTTTGATACCATTTCCTTGTTGTGAGTTTAGTTTTGACAGATGTCACATCAGTTTGACATAATCTATGGAAATTTGGTAGACTGATCGATTTATTTAAGAGTTGTCCCTTCCGATGGCGCTCTGAGGTAATTTTGTGGCTGGGAACACTCTAGTAGTTTGTCATTCCTTTTTCCGGTCGAACACTGAGAGAGAGTGGTTGACATATTTTAACAATTTGTTGGTTCTTGTGGAATCGTTCTTAATTTGGCTAATCACCACGGTCCATGGCCAGATAAATGCGGCGGAAGATGCCCCGCTGTTAGTTATCGTGAATTATTGGTTATTTCGACTTTTTCGGGTAAGTGAAAATGGTGACTCCACGTTCGACAAGCACGTTTGTTGTTGAAGCGAATTTTGCTAAAAATAGTTGATTTCACTTACAGAAACTAACATCGAAAGATTCGCCAAGGGATTCGTTGGATTTTCTAAGGATTTGACACGTTATTTTGTTACTTGCTATTGTTTGGAGCTTTGAAGGATTTTTGAAATATTGTTGATAAAAGAAACTCTGGTAAGTACTGAACCATTACTATTGAGAATAGGATTGATAACCAGAGTGATAAAGTAATTAACCAGTGAATTATCTTTGTTTTAGCAAGAAGCGCGGGGTTTCTTTTTCTTCTTTTTTTTTCTTTTCTTTTTCTTTACCTTTTTTTTTTACCCTTAGTTTTTTTACTTATTTTTATACTGGATTTTTTCTTGGATTATTAGTATTTTACTTATTAGAACATTTCATTTTTTACAACCTATTTTTACAAAGGTTTGTTGTGTAAAGTTGCTCCCCATTTACATTAAATTAACCATGAACCTACCTATGGCATTGGTATAATAGCCATAGAAGCAAGAGGCTGCCTTAACTTCAACGGGTGAAGAAGCCAAAGAGAAGGACAGCCAGACATCTCCTGTCTGGCTCATGTAACGTAGAATTTTAACTTTAAGGATTGCAATGACAACAGAAACAGTAACCAGTGTAGCGCTACTATTAGCTTAGTTTATCCACCTGTAAGACCTTACCCTTCAGATACTACGGGTTAATAAATCTGCTTTTAAACTAATGGTTCATCAGTCAGTACTCCCCGCCCTAGATTAAGGGTTCAATGTTGGCCGAGTTATCCACGGCATTGGTTTGTTATTTTTTAGGATTTGTTTGTAAGTTACCATCGGGGGAAAATTATTGGTTAAGACCCAAGCCTGGCGCCCGAGATATTTGTTTTTAATTTGTTTATTTGTTCTATTCTGGCGAGGGTCAGTTGGTTTGTTCGTTGGTATTGACTTCCGATGGTAGCAAGCAAAAACACATTTTAGTTTTCATTTATTTAGTTCTCATTAATTTATTAGTTCACAACACAATTAACTAAATTTTTTTATTTTTTTTATATTACAATACAAAATATCTTATTTCAAACTAACCATAATCAACTGATTACATACCTAAATTCTGTAGCCTGTAACTGCTGTCTGGCTGAGGCCATGGCGTCATGCACAGCAAGTTGTTCTCGTGGCTGAAGAGGGGGATTTGCACCCATTGCCTGAAAGTATACCAGAAATTAATGTAGATAAAAAAAATTACCAATTTTCTGAGAGTCAAGAACATTTTATGAAGGACACCGAAATGTCAGGCAAGTAAAATATGTAATACTAGCTTTAGCCCATGTGTATGTCAGATATCGCGACAAATAGGAGCCTATATCTTTCACCAAGGTTCTATCTATCTTAATAATGAATGCTGAATAGCTTGTCCAAATTGACTGACTTAATAATACATGTTACAAAACCTTAGTAGTAGTTTTTAGGTTTGATTTAAATTCACAAATTTTTACATAAATCTAGAACAATCACTCAGATTTTATTAATTATTATTTTAGTAGTTGTGTATAATTATAGTTTCTTCTTCTCACTTGTTTCACTCTTGGCAGAGCGGTCTTGGTCATGTAGTATACAAGTATTTATGATTTAAAAGAGCACAATAACATTCAACACAAGGATGGCATTAGAATATAAAAAGTTATTAAGTTACCTTAGTATGAATTTCAGCAATAGCTCTCAAGCCATTGACCCACTCCTGCCTTGCCCTCGCATCAGTGGCCCGCAGTTTGAGCATATCCCCAGAAGCGCAATTAATAGTGAAGGTCCGGGAGTCTTCATCACTTGGACATATAACTGCTGCCGCTAGATGCGCCTAGAAATATTCTATGAATATAAACATGCTTAACTTTTTAAGTATACATTTCTAAAAGTTACAGTAAAGAAACCTGCTTTACCTTGCATGATATAAACAGAAAACACGTACAGACTGGTAAACAATTTCTAAAAACTGATCAAAACTGGCTGAAAGTTGTTTCCATTGTAAATGTCAAGATTTAGTAAAAACAATTATTGTAAAAGTAAATTATTATGGAGCATATTTACCTCACCCCTGGCCGGCTGTCCAGGTTGAACAGTGTCACCTGGTCCATCAAATAAGTAGTATGATAATACACCAGTTTCAGGGTCCACGGCAAACCAACGCTGCTGCCAACCTTTCACGACATTTGTATACTTGTATAATTGACCTGACAATGGTCTATGAGAACCTAAACCCACTGGCTTCATCATTCTTATTTACAATCTATTTTTTACAGTAAACACTGGAATAAAAATATTGTTCTCAATTTTTTGCAGGTTTTTGACAGATAAATACATACTTGATTGCGTTTAGTTATTTCTAAAGCTTATTTTCAGTGTTTTATTATATTAAATGCTCTAAATATTACATTTTCAGTTTATTACTATAGTTTTAT
Source organism: Spilosoma lubricipeda (assembly GCA_905220595.1). NCBI lineage: Eukaryota > Metazoa > Arthropoda > Insecta > Lepidoptera > Erebidae > Spilosoma > Spilosoma lubricipeda. The sequence goes on along the minus strand of HG992290.1, from coordinate 19,010,767 downwards.
GAATCACCCAATTTATTAAGTTATTGACAATGACTCATCATTGTTCTCTGATAATTTTCTAAAATAAGATCGGGTGGGAACTGGGGAACTTTTATGTCAACATGACAGATAGCTCGGCTCTTGTTAAGCACTTAATCTTCATTCAAGCAAGTTGAAACTTGTTTGTTTTTTCTTGTTTTAAGTTTATAATATCTTAAAAAATACGTGTGTTCTAACTTATGTGATCTGTTATCTAAAATGGTATTTAAATTAGTAAGAGTAGACGAGCAAGAGCCATCAAAAATTCTGCTGCAGGTCGGCAAACATACAATTGGACGAGGAAATTTTTTACATGTAAGTATTTACATAAACTCCGTATTTTTTACTTATTATACAGTCAAATAAATATTTCTGTATCTACTTAATAATTACGATAACCTTAGCAGTTTGTTATTTTAATCTAGTACCTATTTATGTACCTAGCACATGAATGACTCATGTTATGTTTTTTTAATTATAGGATAATGAAGATGATAAAAGGGTATCCAGAAACCATGCTGAACTGGAGGTAACAAACGATTCAGTGACGTTAAAAGCAGTAAGTACAGTAAATTGCTATATATATTTCACATAATTTATTTTGTATAGTAAATAAACACTAGCAACTTCCATTCAAGGTTGTCTCTGTCAATCCTGACTGATGCTATAAATTCAAATGTTCATTTGTAGCATTTTCACACCTTAACCAACTTAAAGAATTCTTTTACCAATATTATCAGCAAGTAGAATGTGTTTTAAATAAGAATTATTCACAGAACTCACCTGCTTATAGCTACAGCTGATTGCAGATTACAAAAAAAAAAAACCAAATAAATTGATGAAAGATGAATTGAAAAAAAAAGTTTTTATTTTAAAAAAATCTTTTGATAAACTATATTTTTTATTTTAAATATTGTTTTGTGTTTATGTCAATTCTTCATTTCCAGTGAAGTTGGTCACAAATCCAATCCTATTCTTATTTGAAACGCATTGTACCATAATGCTGTTTTTGGCCAGCAAGTGAAAACTAGTATGAATGTTTTTTTTTATTGTTTTAAAAACAACAATATTATTTTACAGTTACACCAAAACCCTTGCTTTTACATCAAGAGTAATATTGCTGAGACTGAAATATTACAACAAAACAACATAATTTCTCTAAGCAATGGCGATAAATTTGGCCTAATACCAGATACGTTCTGGTACGAAGTTATCATCTGTACTGAAGAAGAAATTTCTCAAAAGACTGTTACTTCAACAAATGAAAGTAAGGAAGTGGAGATAAGGGAAGAGAATGAAGAACAAAAGAGAGTGGCATCTAAGTCAAATTCAGAAGATGAAGTTATTAACTTTGAAATGAATGAAACACCAGAAAATCTTATAAGATCAGCTTCCCCATCATTATTGAGTAAGTTTTGTCTTATTTTTCACTTTCCTATTGGTTTGCGATGCACCAAAATTGGGATTAATTAGAGATGTCAAATATATCTTCCAAGGCCCTCACAAATTCTTTACATAGTATAAAATGAAGTAGCTTCTGGTGTCTGTTAGCTTAGATCTATAAATAAAAACAAAACAAATAAATCATATATAAATTAGAGATACAAATTATTATAATAAACAATAATTTACAAGTGTATAAGTTTATTCAGTCTTTCATAGTATCTCAAATCTTATATATTGGTGTACTAAGAAAAAAAAAACAAAGCTTTATTTAAAAAAAGCCATTTCAGGCTCTTTTTGCGAGAGGCTAAAAGTCATTCCTATGGAGAAGAACCGGCAAAAAACTGTCTATCCAATAATTCCAGTCCAAATGAAAAAATTATAAAATTTGATGTACTAAATGTAAGTCTTCGTTATAGATCAAGAAGATTCCAATGAGACAAATGAAAATAATACTCAAACATATGACCCTGCTCCTGCTGCAAACAAGAGGCCACATGATCCACTTGATTCTAGTCCAGTTGATGTTAAGAAAGTAAAAACAGAACCAATCACGCAGGATGTGCAGGATGTTCAACCGGGGCCCAGCAATGATCAGGTAAGTGTTGAATAAAATTTTACTACAGAATATGTTTTGAAAGTATTTTGCTAAATACATTATAGAATTAAACTAGTGTCACGCGGCAACACTATTACCCCCGCCACGGACGCGTCTCTCGGCTGCCCCACCTGTAATCGAACTCTCAGAACCTACGCCCTGTCTATCCGTCTATATATAATTTGTGCTCACGAATAGTATTAAATTGTTAACCTATCTATTCTACAATAAATAGTGTGAAAATCTTCTTTCCAACGTGTCTAATTATCTTCATCTATGAACCTCGTGACCTAACCACCATCACCTCATGGCTCCTTAAGCCACTACGTGACACTCACTTGTACTTATTCCACAAATTTTATTAACTTTAATCCTGGCTAATTTCGCCTTATGGTATTATCAAAGGTTATTGTCTCATTGTCTTTTTAAATGAAAAAAGTGCCTCTACCACTCCTGGTCCTCTCGCAAGTCCTGGGAAAAAATTAAACTGTATTGGAACCTGTAATGAAAGCAAGCAAAAGAAAATTAAAGGAGCTGGAAATATATTAAATCCACGTTATTACCTCTTTTAGCAAGCCTATCTCCAGTGGGTATTCTAGTATTGTTTTATTGTAATACCCATGAAGAATTCTTAGCCTGATCAAATTCGCCAAGACAAGCTGAAAATTTACAAGCACTTAAAGGATACCACTCTAATGAAATCCTGAAAAGTCCCCATTGATCCCATGTGTGCAATTTTTTTATTCAATATTATGATAAAAGTAGCTTACACAAACTTGTAGATTCTTCTATTATTAGTATTTTAGCCAGTTTTCTGAGTAATCTTACTAACATTTTCTTTAAATTTCTTTTAGGCTGCAGACCCAGATAGCAAAGATCAAAAGCCTATTATAGCAGCGCCTGTTTCTCCTCCACAACCGCCGGCGCCTAAGAGGGAAAGGTGTTTGTATGGAGACCGTTGCTACAGGCAAGTACTTTACCGATTTACAAAAAAAGTTATATCATCACTCACTATTCAAAATATTGATGAGCAGATATCAAATTAAATTCATTTATTTTAATTAAACCGAATTATGGATGTTTTGTAACTATAAAAATCTATTTTAAGCAATAATATATTGTAACCTTAGAGCATACAATATATGGAGGGACATTCAACGATCAGAAAGCGTACCAAAACTCAGTCTCTCTCTCTCGCTACTCCGATCACGCTTTCCGCTCGTTAAGTGCCCCCTCCATATATAGTATACTCTAAGATTGTAACCAACTCCAAAAATTGAAGTTACCAATGCTGTTGTATTTCTTTTTAACTGATTGCGCTAAAAATAATATATTTTTTGAGTATGTGTATGTATATTGTGATTATTTATTTTGCATGCTTAGTAGCTCTGTTAGATTTACACTGAATATCATTTGTTTGTAACAGACGGAACCCTCAACATAAGGCCCAGTTCAGCCACCCCTCGGACAGCGACTGGGGGACGGGCGATCGCGGCGTGTGTCCGTACGGGAGCTCGTGCCGCAAGATGGACCCCCGACACTGGCAGACGCACGAACACCCGCCCGGGGTCAACCCACCTGACCCCAACGCCAGGAGACCAGGTCTGGATGGATTTTACCCCACATTATATTATTTTGATCATGTCTTTTTGTTGCACTCAATACCATTTTCTTACCAATTATTATGTTTAAGTTTTATTTAATCTACCTATTTTATATTATATTTTTATATATAGAGTATTAAAGGAAACGCTTCTGAACACGGAGACAAAAAATATCACTAATAATAATTCATTTCGTCATGGGTTAGGGAAAATGATCCCTACAAATAATTTTTATTTTATTTATTATTAGTACTACCTTTAATTTTTTGACTCTATTCTGCTTGTGCACCAATACTAACATACCTATTCCATTAAGCATTAGGTTGCTCTCATCTAACAAATCATCAAAATTAACCCAAATATTTCTCCACCAGGTATGCAAGTCGTCCAACGTCACGGCAACGTGTTCTACATAAATGCACATTCTGTTAATTTTTACGACGATCACTTTCAAGTTGAAGACTCTGATGGCGATAGCGTCGATTATGATTACGAATTTTAAATCGATAATGTACATATGAAATCATGGTTACAGAGACTTATTTTGAATGTTATGTTTTTAAAGTAAGATTAATTTGACCAGGTCAAAGAAGGAATCGGAACAGAACTGGCAGTGACGATAATGAAGACTCTTCAAGAGTAAAGCGAAAGAGAAATATAAATTCTTCTGAAAGTGATGGAGACAGTGAAGACTCGCCAGGAACTGACTTGCTAGTGACGGGAAAAAGAGTTCGAAAGACCGTGCATAGGGATACGTGGATCAATACGCAGTCTGACGAAGACGAAGATCCGTATAAAACTGACGAGTCAGACGAATGGCAACCGTCCAGCGACATTACAAGCAGCGAAGGATTCTCACAAAAGTTCTAGATCTGTTCAATACATGTTATTATTATTAGATTGGTTTTTTATTTCAATTCATATCATCCTGCCCTCCACGCAATTTTATCTGCAAGTAACTATGTAAAAATTTTAACCAGTTTCTTTATGGCTTACCTAAAGAGTTTTTTCTTGAGAATGTAATAACTTTCAGGCAGTACAAACAAATAAACTGAATTGGTAAAACTAAAAAGAGGATGATTACACGAGATAGGCTGCAGTAGCTTGAAAAAGCCATCCAGTACTTCTGTCTATCCTGTGATTGGAGTGACCACTAGAACAGGGCCAGCAATCACATGTTACATAATTTATTAATTTTCAATCTAGAACCTTAATAATATTCAAATTAAAGTTTATGTCAAACTGTGGAACATAGTTTTCTAAAGTGGCAACCCCATACTAGGGCATGGCTAACTTTTTAATGTCTATATTTAAAGTTGGAATGGAACTACACAGTGGCGTAGCGAGGGGGGGGGGGCGGAGGGGCGAACCGCCCCGGGCACCATCATAGGAAGGGCGGCAAAATTGGAAAAAATATATTTTGTGCGGTCAGTGGCGCTCAGTCAGCCAATTAATTTTTCAAGAAGTTAACTTTTGTTAAAAATATGTAGGACGAAGCTATGTGCTCCATTTTAAAACAACACACTGAAGTTCCTTATAACCCCATACAGTTAGATAAGAGAACGAAGGATATAGTATGCTCCAGACCTCAAACTAGCCATCAATTCGTTCATATATTTTATTTCTTTTTAGGACCTTTTTTGTACAATAGGATTAATAAGGTACTAAACATATTTAACATAAATAATAAAAAATGTAAAATTGTACTATCCGACTATTTAAGTAAATTAAATTATGCAGACACAGAAAACATTTTGGAAACATTGAAGTAGAAAGTTTTACAACAATTTTATATGGTAATACGAACTATTTAGTAATATTTAATAATTTTGTATTTTGTAACTTTTATATTATATCATTTCCTAATAATAAAAATAAATATTAGCAACCAGTTTACAAATTTTAAGTCAAGTGTTCGCCTGAAACACAGGTTTACCTTAGCTCAGGCAGGCATCGTTTAAAGTATCTGTTCTAAATTTAAATATTTTATGCGAAAGTGTAATGTGTGTAAAAGTGCTTAACTATCCTGAACAAATGTATTGGTCGAATCAAAAACATATTATTAAAAAAAAAAAATGTTTAACCAATATTTTACGTACTAGAGTTCTGACAAATATTTGTATAGGCTAAATTTGCTAAACATTTTTTTTTTTACCAATACATTTATTACAGTGTAGTACATTTAATTTAAAAATTAGTTATTTCGTAATACGTAAGACTAAATAACACTCGTGTAAGAAAAGCTAGGGTCAGGATAGTTAATGTTACACTTTCGCATAAAATATTTAAGTTTAGAACAGATACTTTAAACGATGCCTGCCTGAGCTACGGTAAACCTGTTTCAGGCGAACACTTGACTTAAAATTTGTAAACTGGTTGCTAATATTTATTTTTATTATTAGGAAATGATATAATATAAAAGTTACAAAATACAAAATTATTAATTTTTTTATTTAAATAGGGGGCAAAAGAGCAGGCGTATCACCTGATGGTAAGTGATTACCGCCGCCCATGGACACCCGTAACACCAGAGGCGTCACAGGTGCGTTGCCGGCCTTTTAAAAAGGAGTACGCTCGTTTCTTGAAGGTTTGAAGGTCGTAGTGGCCCGGGAATACCGCAGGCTACAGTTCATTCCACAGTTTTGTTGTGCGAGGCAGAAAGTTTCTTGAAAAGCGCACCGTTGTGGACTGCCAACCATCTACATGATGGGGATGAAAGTTTTGTCACGTAGGACGATGGCGGAAAGAGGCGGCAGGGATCAATCCGAACAATTCCTCGGAGCACTCCCCATAGTAGATGCGGTAGAAGATGCACAGCGAGGCAACATCTCTACGCAGCGCCAAAGAGTCTAGGTGAATTGAAAGTTCTTGGCAGTCGACGATTCGAGCCGCCCTCCGTTGAATGCGATCCAGAGGGAGGAGCTGGTACTGGGGTGCACCTGCCCAAAGATGAGGACAGTATTCCATATGAGGCCGAACCTGCGCTTTATAAAGCATGAGGCGGTGAGCCGGTGTGAAACACTGTCTCGATCACCGTCGACTACGACCTTATTGCATCTATCTGCTAGAAAGCTAGTGACCCATTCGCATAATTTTTTTTTTAACTATAATATATAACTATAAATGTACTTTCCAACACTGAATGAGTTTCTGAAATCAGACCAGCGGTCCCTGAGATTAGCGCATTCAAACAAACAAATAAACTCTTCAGTTTTATAATATTAGTAAATATTGATTTAAGTTTTTGAATTCGCTAATCATTTAATTTTGTCTATCGTCAATTTGTAACAATGTTTCAAAGTGGTTGAAATAATAAAAAAGTGTACTAATAAACAATAAGTGATTGTAAAACTAAGATTAACTTATTTATTTTAAATCTAACCTGTATTATGCCAAAATTATGTGGACTGTTCTCGCCGAAAAGTTCTCTAGAATTAATCTACATAAGTAATAGGTATACATTACCTTTAAATATCTAAATAAGAGGGCGGCAAAATTATCTGCCGCCCCGGGCGGCCGACACTCACGCTACGCCGCCACTGGAACTACACTACATTCTGCTAATGAAGTTTATATCACGTTTATATCCTCGAGGCATCAATGTGTTAATATACTCGTTTAAAGGCATTAGATATAAGTATATAAAAATGAATCGCCCGAATGTATCACGCGCATAACTTCTGATCGGCTGCACCAAATTAAATAATTCCTTTTTTATGTTTTTGTTAGGACAAGGTTTGTATACAAGAAAAATTAAAAGATGTTAAAAAAAAAGGTAAGGAAAAAGTCAATTTTTTTTGTCCGCGAATGTACACTACCGGTGGGAAGCTAAAACAGATATGTAAATGTGGCCGGTCAGCTAGTAGAAAAATAAAACTAAAAAAACTATAAATGGCTTCTTATTTAAATTGAAACATGTAACTTATACATAGAAAACACTCTTTAGTAATATCCTTCATCATCAGAAAAGTTCCCTGTAGAAGTTGGCCCTTCCCACTCCGCGGGAGCGGCTGGCAACAGTAATGTTGGTGGAGCTTCGCCTCCTCGTACTCTAAGTGCATACACCGCCATCTCTACTTTCATAACATTGGTGCGAGTAACACTTAATTTCTTGCCTAGTAGGCGATTGCCTGTTATACCTGAAATAATGAATGATAAATAAATCATTATTACATTTTATAAGTAAACTCACTTCCCAAATTGTCCCAAGCTAAGCAGAGCTTGTGTTACTGGTACTAGAAAACTGATTCAAATCCATATATATATACATTGTTTTTTGTAAATACATACATATTATATACATAGAAAACACCCAACTGCGAAACAAATATTTCTAGATCATACAAACATTAGGTCCGACTCGGGAATCGAAACCGAGACCTCATGATCAGTAGTCGCACACGCCAACCGCGAGACCAACAAGGGAGTTATATGAGTAATATTATATTTCTTTTGCTAATATCGCATTTCCGTTTCCACTTAAAGTCCAATGTACTTGGGTAAGCTGGCAATACTTCGTTCCTGTTATGAAAGTGGATTAAAATTATGTTTGCTAAAATATGTCTCTGTTAATGTTTCGGGATAGTGTATTACACATTTATACAGTAATTAAGGGGAAACAGGGGGCACAAAGAGTTGCACTTATCTTTAGAGTTGCAGTTGCTTATAGTCATCAACAGTAATGCACAGGTGATGTTTCTGTGAACGAACCTCCAAAAAAAAAATCACTTGTAATACTTACCAAGAAATCCAGTATACATATCCCTCACAACCTGACAAGCTTGGAAGCATTCATCACTGTCTCCACTGGATATACTGTTAATTGCCTTCCTCATCAGTTCCCCTGTCAAGTCAGCTAATCCTAACATGTAGTCAATCTCTGGTAGCATTGTAACAACAGTTCTCTCTTCCCCATCTTCACTCTTTATAGTGAAGGAGAACTCCTTCTCTGCTTCTGGGAATGTTATGATCTGCTTTGTAGCCATCAATGAGTAAAGAGTTCTTGCTTCAATAAACTCCTGAAAGCCAGCTGTGACAGCCCTGGAGTGTAAGTATGCAGGGCTGTTCTCCAGTTCTATACCAATGCTTTTGATAGGGCCTTGAATGAGCTTCTGGAATCGTTCATCAGCCTCCTGTAATATTTTCTCCTGGGACTCCTTACTGAAATTTTATTTAAAGTATATCTTTACAAATAAATAAAATGGATGGCCCTGTTTGTAATATTAAAACAACCGCTTTTTACTAAATGCATATGTATGTCTACATGGTACATATACCAAAATAGCATTTTTTTTTTTTGTCTGTGTCTATTTGAACCGGCTAATCTCTGGAGCAGCTCGACCAATTTTGACGGGACTTTCACAGAAAGGTAGCTGGTGATATAAGAAGTAATATAGGCTACATCTTTTAGACTAGCTTTACCCGCAATATGACAATATCCGCTGGTAACACCGCAAGCTTCAGCAAGTTTTATATAAAGTATGTTGAATGTTTTTCAGCTGAGATGTTTCATTTTTCTTATATTAAAGCTACCAAAACAACTCTAATATGCCTGATGGAAAACAGGACTACAATCCAAGACTGGTGATTACCATCCTCAGCGATGGCCTGGAGGCCTAGTAAGATACTTTTTCAAAAAAAACCATTATGATATTTTAAATATATACTTTTATATTTTTACGGTGCATTTGTGTTTTTTAAGTTGCAGGTGTCTATAGGTGGCTTTTACAAGTCACTTACCATCAAGTGAGCTTTTAATGGTTGGGTATACCCATATGCCACATAACAACATCAATTTATGTATACCTAGTAGTGACCATTATATTAAATGATTGGACATACAGTTTGCACAAAATAAAGAGCAGGGCAGTCCAAAAGGTTTAATTTTATTTGTCAACTGTTATTCAGACATCAGTTCAACATAAGGTGATCAAACAAAAAATAAATATAAATAGATGAAATAAATACTAGCCAAAGTTTTATTTTTATATTACTTAACAAAAAACCTAAAATTTTGATTTGTGTAAAAATTAAAATAGTAAAATTTACTCACATAATTGCCGAATGCAATAAGAATATAATCCGTTTACTCTCGATAGTAATATCTCGCGATAACTTCACAAGTCTTTCGTGTCTGTCCTGGCGATCATTTAGTTTTGATGCAGCAGCTCTGAAGATGGCCAGGACAGGGCTATCAGCCGATAAAGATATTGCAGTCTCGCGTGCGACAGATGACAAAGTTTGATTTGAATTCCTGTTGCGATTTCCACGGTGATGATATCGTCCTGAAATAAAACATATTTTTTACGTATGGATTGGTATATTTTTTTCTGTCTAATAATATTAAAAATAGAGTTGAATATCGTGTCAAATAGAGTTCTATAGACTGCGTGAAGATAAATAGTTGCATTATTTGTAAGAACCCAGAAGTTCGAAGAAGAACGAACTCTTACCTGACATATTGAAGGCGAATTTAGACTTATTTCAAAAACAATTTGTCTTAGATCTGTTTCAGTTTTAAGAGTACCAGAGTTCTTAAATTTCTAGTTTAAGGTTTAAAAATGATGTTGTTTCACACATCCCATCAGATAAAATTGAGATTTCGGATTTCAGTATTTATATTTATTTATTTTTATTTACTCTGTAACAGACAGTATTGCCATTACCATCATGAATTAGTTGGATTGGATTACTTTCAAGTCGTAATCTTAGAGCATAATTAGATAACTGGAGGGACAGAAGAACGGGCGGAAAGGTTAATCCAGAGTAGAGAGAGAGAGACTGAGTTTGGTTAGCGTCTGTGTCGATCATGCAAGCTTCTGGTGGGTTAGTTTATTTCCCGCCAAATCAGTCATGTAGATCGGCATGTGCGTCCAGAGACGAGATAGAGTCTAACTAAACTCAGTCACTGTCTCTCTACTCTGATCACGCTTTTCGCTCATTCAGCAGTTCAGCAATACTCACAAACAAAAAGGTACATGGTAGCAATCCCGCAGATTCCCATTTTAATGTTACTGACCATGAAAGTTTAAAACAATATAATCTCTCTATGTATGCATGCTTTAAGGTACTAACAATTAGGAAGGTAAGCCGAGGATGGACAGACATTCCTTCCTTCCTTTTATTCCTTCTTAAAAGACCGGCAACCGGCAACGCACTTGTGACGCCTCTGGTGTTGCGGGTGTCCATGAGCGACGTTAATCACTTACCATCAGGCGATGCGTCTGCTCGTTTGCCCACTATTAAATAAAATAATAATTTTTTCTTGACAATTTAGGAGCAGTGAGTGATGGCCATTCACTGCTCCTAAATTGTCAAGAAAAAATTAATGTTAGTTTAAAAATGAATATTGAGTTATTTAATGCTTGATAAGCCTATAACAGCTTGTTAACAAAATCTATGTAGTTGTTTGATAAGCCTATAACAGCTCGCTTACAAACTCTCTGTAGTTGTCACTAATAACTTATGAGTCATACATAAGCATAGAGGTAGGAATAATACATTCATAGGTCATAAGGTCATATGGTTACATAAAATACTTGAAACAACTGTAGAATAACTATGCTTTTTTAAAGATCATTCGGGGAAATTGTTTTTTGTTTTTAGAGAGACGATTCCCATTTGATCTCATCCATATTATATACTTTTTTTTAACATTAATTTCATTACGACGAAGACTGAAGGTAGATGGCTAAATCAGTTTTCATGACTGGCGTTGACCAGTGTAATTTTAAGTAGTTAAAAAAAATAGGTAGATAGCATAGATGATATCTATGGTAGATAGGCATTTTTTAAATGACAACATTGGATTCTGACGCCCGTCTTAAAACGTCAAGTCGTCACCTGTCAATCCTGTCATTCGACCGACATCGTTCGACGGCTCGACGCTTTGATTTTGTCGCAAATCTATAGGTTGGTACTATTTAAATTTAAAACCATTCAAGTCACAGTACAATTGCCATAAAACAATGTGCAACTTCTGTGTACCTGTCTTGTATTTGCAGGAATTCGTGTTGACTGCCCAGAGTCCACGAATTTCCGCTTATCAACCGATAAAGGATTGGGTGTGACGGCGTTTCAATCTCTCTTTAATTTACGGTAAATATTTATACTGAAGTACTGTGGTTGGCTAACATATTAAATGAAGATATAAATTACATAATAATATTGTGTTTTAGAGTTTCATTCGAGTCAGTATGTCTCAAACCCTTACTTTTGGTGACTCATGTGCGCCGGTGACTTGTCATGCGTGGAATAAGGATAGAACTCGTGAGTATATCTTATTTCTTTCATTTGGTAAACAATCTAAATTAGTTTCTCGTCTACAAGTTTACAGTTTTTGTGTAAATTGAATAATGTAGGTACCCTGTGCTTCCAGTACCCTTATGCTGCAAAACTTGCATGCTAATTGACAGAAATATTGTAGTAATATGTATATAGCAAAACTCAAGCTGTTGGACAAATTGAATTTGAAGTTTGGCACTCGGATATGTAGTAATTTATTTGTACATAAATTACAAGTTTGAACTCATCAACGGTTTTCGCACTAAGCTGGAGGCTTGTGTGGCGGCAACCAAGATCAGATTTTACATTATTCATTCATTGTAATAATTACATACACTAAGAATATGAATTTCAAAATTCATTAGAAAGAAGAATATAAAAAATTCATATAGTTATGAGATATATATAATTTAAATTAAAAATGTGTTTTGTGCAAGGAGGTGTTTTTAACGTTTAACTAAAGTTTTATCAATTAACATTCAAATGTTCTAGCCAAAAGAGATTAAATTAAAGCAAATCTAGAATCACTAATTACTTTTATTTCCAAGGATGGTTCCTATGGGACTTTTGTACCGCCTGGCATATCTTTGTTCTTTGTACCGGATTGTGTTTTGTATTTATTTGTTTTTTTTAAATAGGGGGCAAACAAGCAGAAATATCGCCTGATGGTAAGCCGTTACCGCCACCCATGGCTGAAAATTTAATTTAGTTTTTGGATTATATTGAAACATATGAGTTGTCATTTCTTCTTTAAACAAAAGACAACTCCCGCATTAGGAAATTTACATCCTGTGTCACACAACACTTGGCACAGTAGAAAGCGATGTGGTGACCGCTTAAACCACTTAGATATTTTTTTTGTACGTGTGGAAACCCCCTTGGGCTGTCACCCCATTCGGGTTTGCGGCAGAGCATTGTGTCGGATTCGAACCGACTAAAACCACACAGTGTGCCACTCTGCACCTAAGATGGGAGGGATCCGGGAACTGCTAGGCTAACCATGCTGTCAGAAGGCAACAAGACGGCGTAATATAATATTGGTATCTGTGGTGACAAATAAAAAATATGGAGTGTCACCACCGCTACACGTCCCATGGGTGTCTAAAGAGCCAGCTAAGGGAACAAAATTTTCTTCCTAAACAATTTCATCTTTCATAATGAATCTCTATATATTTTCTCTTACATATACATACTTTATTAAAATAGAAAATAGATTTAGGTTATCCGTAACTTTTAAAAATGGCCCACTGATCATAGTCCGATTCATAAATCAATGCAAATAAAAAAATGCTTGTCATCCTATAAGCCGGACCAACGGGAACAAAAAGTCCGCGTCATCCGACAGTCGAAAAAAAAGCAAGTTTACATTGCCTGATCAGTTAGACCAATAGGAAAAAAGTTCGCGTCGTCCAAATTGATCGGTCCATACGATCATCAGTCTTCGAATTTTATTAAATAGTAGCTATTTATGCCGTTTCAGAAATCGCCCTTTCGCCGAACAACAATGAGGTCCACATCTTTCAGAAGGAAGGTAATGATTGGAAGCAGACCAACAATCTTGTGGAACATGACCTGAAAGTGATGGGCATTGACTGGGCTCCCAATACTAACCGGATTGTTACCTGCTCCGTTGATCGTAATGCTTATGTGTGGACACAGGATGAGGATGGTAAATGGAATACCACATTGGTCCTGCTCCGTATTAACCGAGCTGCTACTTGTGTTAAATGGTCTCCAATGGAAAACAAGTTTGCAGTTGGCTCAGGAGCTAGACTAATCTCCATTTGCTACTTCGAGAAAGAAAATAATTGGTGGGTGTCTAAGCACATCAAGAAACCAATACGCTCCACCGTGACCAGTATTGATTGGCACCCAAACAATATGTTGCTGGTGGCTGGTTCAGCTGACTTCAAAGTTCGAGTATTTTCTGCATATATTAAGGATATTGAAGATCAACCTGGACCAAATGTTTGGGGAACCAAACTTCCATTGGGACAATTGTTAGCTGAATTCCCCAACTCCCCTAATGGCGGTGGATGGGTGCATAGCGTTTCTTTTTCAGCAGATGGGAATAAAGTTGCATGGGTGGGACATGACAGCTCCATAAACGTAGCTGATGCTACTCAGGGCAAAGCTGTCAATAAAATAAAGACTGAATACCTGCCATTTTTGGGATGCAGTTGGATAACCAACAACTCCTTGGTGGTGGCAGGCCATAGCTGCATTCCATTACTGTATCATCACAATGAAGACCAGATAACTTTTGTTGCCAAATTGGATAATACTCAAAGAAAAGAGTCTGGTGGGCTTTCAGCTATGAAGAAGTTCCAGTCCCTTGACCGCCAGGCGCGCATCGAGACTAATGACACTTTACTGGATTCCATCCATCAGAATGCCATTACTTCCATCAACGTATTCGAAGGCACAAAGGCGAATGTGCACAAGTTCAGTACCACTGGTCTAGACGGACAAGTCGTTATTTGGGACTTGAATTCTCTGGAGAGGTCTATTGAAGGACTGAGGATTATTTAATCAGACGTCAATATAAATTTATGATTTTTATTTTAAGGATAATAATAATATAATCAGTTTGCGTGCGAGTTCTGAAGTCACTCTTATAAAAACGATAAACATGAAAAGCCGTGGGAAAGTAAATGTCGACAATCACAGTCTGATCAGTCTGGCTGAAATAAAAACAACAGCAAGCAACCGCAGCAGTGAGTGAATTCAGCTCCCCAGACAGTATAAACTTTCAAATATACAGAATAAACTATCATAATTTATAGATACAACTTCTATGCTTTTATAATATACAATTTAAAATTTATTAATCAAATCAATAATAATTTATAATATAAATAAGACTACTAAACCCTATGATAGATCACTTTTAATACTACTGAAGTACTGTCAATATTACATTAAATTTTAAGGAATCAACTGAAGTTTTATTTTTTAACATTAACATCAAAGTCGTAGTGTAATATCCTAGAGAACTATAAGGCCATATTTTTTGTATATAGTGTCGTGTGTGTTATTGCGGTTTGGCCACGATGTTGAAGACTGGCCCAATGCGGATGAACACCCGGCGTAGAACCGAGCGCAACTCCGGCTTCAGGTCGAAGCACGTGATCTCGCAGAGTAACGGGTAATAGCTGGATACATGTGCCGCAAACTGAAACGTACAACATTTATACGTTAACTACTATTGCTTATTATTTAAGAAATAAAATATATAATTAACATCTTTTTTCTTAATGTCATAATAGAAAATAGGATATTGTCTACTCAGAACACCTAATCAACTTTCACCACCGCAAGAGTTCACGTTGCGATCTCCAATGTTAACAGAATTTTATCGCATAATTTACTAGGAATCTATAGATAAAATACTGCCTCAATATCTAGATTAACGACATGATAAAATACAAAAATCGAGTTCGAAAATCTGACCTCCGAACAATTAACATTAGTATATTTTTTAATACCTTTTTTTCGTGAGGACAACCTGAACTTTTTGTGACCTTTGCATTAAAAAAAAACAAATTACTTAGTCCGCGCCATCAATTTGGCAGATAAGACTCCATTATCTTTATTGATAGGGCTGCTATTCAATATAATATTAATATTACCGTGTATAATGTTTTAAAATCGGATTTATACGGTTCTTAAACAGTTTTATTTTCTTATTACTTGAAAAAAAAACACGCTTGTAAATGTTTGAGAGTTATTACCCAACTTCAGCGAAGGAAGTGCAATATTTTTGGCTGTCAGTAGACAGGTTGAGGCTTTATAAATTTTATCCAACATTTACGTAGTCGGGTTTATATTATAGATATATGTAGTTTTTAAAACTCTCTTGTTTAGATATAGCTTAACTATACTACACAGATAGTTTCTGCTTCCATAAATAATCATAGAGGAAAAGCAAATTAGTGTGACGTAACAGGATAACTACAGCATATAGGGCGCCCACAAAAAACTGCGAATTCGCAACGCGAGTGTGCGAGCTCATACCGGAAGAACGTCCGATGTGATTCGCATCGTGCATTCGTGCGATGGTACGTCACACTTGTTGACAACTTTTTTGGTCCACTCCGAGACTTTACTAAACGGCACTACTTTCTTTCTTTTTTTTTCGATACTTTTACTAGATAGCGTTGTGATGGATGTTTGCCAAAGCCTTGCCGCACGAATTCGTATCGTATCAATTCGCATCGCCGGTTCCTACTATGCGGCGTCGCATCGCATCATAGTTATGTGTGGGAGCCCATACTCGATAACAAGTTTTTTATATGTAATTTCTACCTATAAGCTCAACCGATAAAAGTTCCATTGTTCAATCAATTAATATTTAAGTTTTTGGTTTTATAAAGACTACTGCCGCATCAGGAATACACATCCTGTGTCGCGGGAGACCTTACAAACATGCATGAAACGGAGACAAAGAACACCCCATCTCTGAACAACAATTTGTAGATCACGTAAAGTATTGTGCCATGGGATTTGAACCCACAACTTGGCGCAGTAGACAAGCGCTGCGAACGCTGAACCCATTACGTCAACCGTGCAGTTTATGAAACATAATGTTACGGAATTTTGGCTTTTATATTCAAAATATTGCCAAATATTTAATACTTCTACGTTCGTGGAACTGTGTGAAAAAAGGATATTTTTTTTTGTTTCCGTTTAAAAGACATATTATATTATAAAACCGTAATTACTACTCCGTTTCTACTTATGCGATTTCAACTGTACAACTAAACATAGAAACTAAGTATGTAATAGTGCCGTCGCTTAAAGTCTATCACTATTTGTAGAGTAGTTGACTAACACATAAAATTTACTCGATACGCTATTCTAAAAGCTAAAACTAGATTATTATTTTTATTCGAAGGCTAGTTAGCGATTAATTACTTTTACGGTAAAATATAAACTGCTTCGTAAAAACGATTTTATGAAGATTGTAGGTTTGAATAGCTAATAGGAAACATTTAAACATAACTGTTGTATATTATATCCTGTAACAGATGTGTTAACATGTTTTTGTAATGACTGTACGTTGAAATCAATCAGTATAACAAATAGGTACTCGATAAATGTATATTCTTTAACCTTAAAATAACAACGCACCGACAACATACTAAGTTAATATTATCATGAGAGATAATATCTACAAGTGAATTCAATTATATCTAATAGATAAAAGAAACAAAACAACATATACTTACTCTTTCGTCTGGCATTTTAAGTATTCTTGTGAGAATGAGAAGCAGGATCGAGGTCCAAGCATCTCTGTGGGCTTCACTCGTCACTCCGGCAAAATACTCCAATGCTTCACAGCAAATATTTATCAAACTCTTCTGGACAGCTGGCCAGTGTTCTCTTCGCGTTTCGTCGCTGTACATTTTCAAAAGTATTCTCAGCACACACGCCAAAGACTGGGTCTCCTGTTTCAACATATTTGGTTTAACAGATCCTTTGAAATTAGCTTTCCATAAGACATTCCTCTGTGCATTGTTGGTATTAAACGTCTTAGCGAAGCGATGACTGCACATAAGGCATTCGACGAGTCGCAGCAAGTGTGGAGAGCTCAAAAGTCTGTACATTCCTTGTTCTTCACGCTGACATTCCTGTTCTGTGCCAGGCGTTCCACCAGTCAGTTCAGCCGCCGCTAGTGCCAAGGTCTCGGCGTCTTCTTTGCGCGACGTTGCTGGATAAAATACGATATTGTCAATCGTCTGTATCAGCTCCAACTGTACCACACACTTAATAAGGAGACTATTGAAAACTCTATTTGAAGACTTTACTTCATCTCCACCACCTTGTGGTTTTTTCAGTATCCCATGGCGTACATGGGGGGCCTCTGCGTCTTCGTTATCGTCTGGCTTCCATGTGAGTAGCGTTGTAGGTAGAGTGCTGTTAAATATATCTAACATGATCTGGCAGGTCTTACTCCACGTGTCTACGTTAAACTTCGTACCATTCGAAATGACTAGATTCTCTAAACAGTTAGTACCAGATCTTGCGAGTTGTTCGTTATCCTGTTGCACGCACCAGTGCAGCTGAGCGTACAACTGTTCTAATAGTAAAGATCCAAGAATGTCAAAGTATTGCGTGAAAACGTCTACAATAGCGTACAACGCGTGATTGCATGTTGTAGTCATCCACTCGTTCTTTTCGAGCTGGTGTTCAGGCAGCTTCATGTTGTCGAAGATTCTGAACAGTATATTAAATAGATCTCTCCACCAATGCGGACGGAATGAATCACCATGAGTTTTTATGATCTCAAATAAGACTGTGAGACCTCGAGTGCGCACGTCTAGTTTACACCGACTAACTACGCACGACAAGGAGAAAAGTAGAGGAAACCACCCTCGAAGCCAAACTCTATCTACTTCGGGCGCCCCGGGCTCGCCTTCAAGTCCCGCATGTTCTGCAAACAGTTGCGGGGATGCTCCGACTGCTGTGGCGCAAGATCTTACGAGTCTTATAGCCTCCATCGATGTATCTGGAAATTTCGCATTGCAAGCAAATTCTGATAGACATTTGACTGCATCTTGAAAAGAGTCTATCATAGCGGGAAACTGTCTTTCGTACAACTCAGATATTATTTTACCTGTAGTCTGGAATGCTAAATCAACAATTGCTTCATCTTGATCACTTGCAGCTAAATGAAATACAGAAAATATATTCTTCCAACCTGATCTAATATTGGGAGCTTGTGAATTGACCATCTGAGCGATACAACGAACTACCATATCTCTTATTGTTGGTGAGCTGTTTTTCTTCATTATGTGTTCAAATGGTCTCAAGAAGTCTTTTTGGAATTTAAAGTTAGCAAACTCGCCCTTTTCTATGAATTTCATTGATAGTTGTCTTAAAGAATCGACTGCGAAAAATGCTATATCTTCATTGCTACTGCATCCTACTTTGTTGAAGTGATCGCCGAGAACTTGCCAAATTCGAGACCACTGTAATCTAATACGACCCATATTGTAGTACGATATTTCTACTATCTTTTGCAATGAGAACATTCGAGGATTCGTAGGATGGCTTAATTCATCTAAAGACACTTGACATAAAGCTTTAACAAAATCAACTATAGCATCACCGTCGAGTCTGGTAGATCCAGTAAATATTCTATCTACAGCAACAACGACACTTTGAGAGCTCGTCTCTCCTATATGCTCTTTAACGCTTGGATCTAACGACATCAGACTAAACTTCAAAGAGTCCGGTTGAGGCTTAATTCCTGAACCAGATAAGAATTGTGGCCGTACACCTGTTCCTATCAGCTGTGCTAACTCCAACTGCGAGATACATTTTACCACATCTAACCAACTTGTTCCTAAATAGTTACCATCTGTATGTGCAACAGTGATCAATGTTTTTATGGTATCAATATTCTTTGCCTTCATTTCTGTAATCGGCGAGTTAGCTGTCAGTAGCGTAAAGCGGGCGAGAGCTTGCACATATGCATCTCTCTCAAGTGACATGTGGAAAATGCAAGCGATACGGATGGCGCATCTGATGCCGTCCAAACACAGTGATGCAATTTCAGTATCGTCACAATCTTGTAATCCAACTGAGAACGCTGCAAGGAAAGGCGTCCATGCCATCTTGAACATTGGTCGTACATGTTCTACGTGTTTAGCCGTCGTAAAAGGTGTTTGTACATGAGACACAGATTCCATCAAATTCTTAGCAGCGGTAGATATCGTCTCCATTTCCATGTTCCATATTAATTTTCGTTTTTTCTCGTTCGCTATCATATGTTTGCCCGGTTTTGAAGTGTTTTTCATTTTAATTTCATGGCCGGCGATTTCGTCGTATATTGTCGAGAGGTATTCACGTGGCAAGTCATTATTGTCACTGATGCCGCTATTCAACTTTATGTATTGTTCCTTTGTCATCTTATTCTTAACTTGCGGCGAATGCAAATCGGTCGTTAACATTATTATGGAAAATGCTAATACATAAACTGTGTCGGCGCTCATAAATAGCGTGTTGTTCGGATTACATTCACAGTAACGTGATGCGAATTTTTCCATTAGCCTGTCGATTTTTTGAGCTTCACCTGGGAGCCTGAACCCTTCTAGGAAATATCTTAACGCTGCCACTATATCCATGTTACTGAAATTCATCGAATCGACGTAAGAGTACATGACTTCTTTAGAATGATCGTCATTTTCTCCTAAATACTCTCCAACAAAAGTTTTGTCGAGCCTTTCATCAGTCAGTAACCACTCAGCTATTTCCTTAGTGGATGTTCCTAACAGTGCTTGTTCTTGTAAGAAAGCAACTCCTCGTTTTGGTTTTCTATTGAATAAATCAATACCAGTTTCCCAAACTTCTTTCTGTTGCTTCAAAACTTCAAACTGTTCAGGAGAATCTAGAGTTTCTCTGTTTCCAATATTGCTAGACCCAGTGGAAACCAGACTTAAGCTTGATCCTCCGTGAGATTTGATACTATGATGGTCAATGTCTTCTTTAGCCGTTCTCTCACCTAATGTAGTCTGTAGATTTGGATTTATATAAAGTTCTTTGCTCCATTCCACCATACACTTTAGAATAGACACTAAGCACTCTAATCCACGGATGCGCATGGACTTTTCTTGGTTCGGGGTGGCACCTAATTCTAATGCTTGCCTTCCTTGGGCAATTTTCGAAACGTCATTGACTAGCCGCTGGAAAAGATTTGCGGCCGATAGGTCGCAATCGTAATTTACATATATGTCTACGACACTTTGAGCGTCACCACAAATCCTAGTCAGAGCTTGGATTACCATCCATTTGTGTTCAAATGAGGAGCTCGATGTCTCTAAAATGTTCATGAAGATTTCCTTGAAGAAGACTTCAATCTGTTTTTTGAGATGAACCTTAAAGTTCTGAAGAAGAGCTAAGAAAATAGCTAACGAGAGTTCAAATACTTCGGGTACTGAGCTGACACCATTCTTAGAAAGCGCCACGCAAAGGTATTGCTTTATAGCAGTAATAAACATCTCATTATTTCTAAATACCGGACCTGCATTCTGAAGAATGGACAGGAGAAGATGAAGAGATAGAATTTTAGATCGCAATTCGTGAGATTTAGGATCCGGGGTTCCTTCAGGAAGAGGCTTCATGGATAGTTTGCAGAGAGCTCGGAATACTAGGAATGCGTCTTTTTGTAAAACGTGAGTGAACTTTGCTGTTACTGAATTGTCATTTTCAGAAGCCACATCTACACTCTCTTGGGATGGTATTCTAGTCATGGTAGGTTCAGTATGTACTTGTCCATTGCTTTCTTGTGACACACTTACACTGTCTTGAGAATCAGATGGATTTTCATTGTTGTCTGGACCGTTCGAAATTTCGGATGGCTCCTCTGCTGTCTTTGTGGCAATACTGATGGCAGTGTCTATCACCGAATCTACAATTTGTTTAGCGATTATTTTCGCTTCTAATACATCATCAGCTTGCTCAACTTGACTTTGTTCAACTTCTTGTTCTTCATTTGTACTGTTCTGTCTATCGGCAGAAACAATATTGCCATTTGGCATCTTGTGTTGCATTTCTGTATGATTATTGTCACTATTATTACTGTTTGTTTCACATTCAATAGCCTGATTCTCCATTTTCGTGAATATGACATTAAGCATTTGTGTCAAGGTTGCTCTAGCCGTTGTTTGATTGATAAGATTTTTACTTGCAAGGTAGATGTTATAACATGTTCTGACAGCAAGAAGTACTGTACCTTCGTGAACTTCGACATGTTGACTTGTGATAACTGTTAATAAAGCTTTAATTATTTGTAGTTGGACTCCTTCATCAGTCTGTGGCCCAGTAAAACAACTGCATATGGTTTCAACTATTCTATCAATTAGTAGTTTCCTGGGAGTGGTTGAATCAGGAATATTTCCTGTAAGATGGCCATAGGCAATAAGTTTTTGCAGACAGTCCAGTGCTGTCACCACTATCCTGGATGCTTTACTCTGACATGCCAATTCAAATGGTAAGAAGTATTTCTCTGCAGTAATGATGTTTGAAGCATCATTTTTTGGTAGAGGAAGTGTTCCTGAGGTAGGGCTCTCTGTTGCCTCCAATTGGCCGCCATTTTTGAGTTCGGTTTTGATTTCCTCTGCAACAAGTATTATGAATGTAAATAAATGTTAGATAAACAGTAAAAAATAGGGTGTGTAAATATAAAATATATTTTCTACTAAATTATTGCAAAATATTTGTTACTTCTTAAAAGTCAGACAAGTATATTGTTTTAAAGAACCAAGGCCAGTACAAATTGAAAAATTCTTTAGTGTCATTTATAAGCTGTTAATAAGTGTTCTCTTTTAAGATTCATACAAAAGAAATGTTAAACGAAAACATGATTGTTAACATTATCTCCTGTTAAAGGAAATGACAATAACTATAGGTACTCTGTAAAATTGAGTCACAATAATAAGTACTAAATATCAATAAATTTCCGATCAGATTCAAGACACACCTAATATATTTAAGATATTCTTGGCATTCTTAATCCTAAATATTACTTGATGATGTAACATTAGTACAAAATTTGGGAGTTTCACTAATGCATTAATTAATAACATCATTGTAAACAATAACAATTACAAATTCTAATTATATTACAATGATCAATTATACAGGTACGAGAGAAATGGTGGGCATCTTTACTTGGTGAAAGAGTGTATCTTCATGTTAACAGAGATTTATAATACAAACACATATGGTAAGTATGTGTGTTGGTATAATTGTTGACTGCCTCGTTGGTCTCGCGGTTGGCGTGTTCGACTGCTGATCATGAGGTCCCGGGTTCAATTCCCGGGTCGAACCAAATGTTTGTATGATCTATGAATATTTGTTTCGGAGTTTGAGTGTTTTCTATGTATAATATGTATGTATTTACAACAAAAAACAATGTATTTGTATCAGTTGTTTAGTACCCATAACACAAGCTCTGCTTAGCTTGGGACTAGATGGCGTTGTCTGTAAGATGTCCGAAATATTTATTTATTTATTATTATTATTTATTTATTGTCCATGTCTATCTGTGTGGTGAAACATAAAGAATACGGAGTATCACCATCCTTACTCATAGCCTGGGTGTTGTAATAAACAATTAAGGGGGAACTAATATAACCATATGTATAATAACCAACTATGCAGGAAAATTGCACTGCAAAGGGTAGCAAAACTTAGAACAAATGCTATAAGCTTATAACAGCCCATCAAGTGTTGCATAATATGCAAAAATCCTCTTTCTTAGAAGTGGCATGTCAAGCAGCGGAATGTGATTAATGAGTGGATGATGATGATGCGAGGGATTATACGAAACTGGTGGCAATAACTTGCAATTGTAGTCCCCATTACTAGTATAATATGTTTTTCAAATCCAGGTCCAGGTGGGACCGAATGTTTGTATGATTTGCAAACATTTTTTCTATGATATTACAATATCAATACATATTTAATTTCAAAAGAAAAAGTTTATATTAGTTGTCTCGTACCCATAGCACAAAGCTCTGCTTAGCTTAGGACTAGACAGAATTGCATGTAAGAGGTCTGAAATTTTTTTTTTCTTGACGGGTCAAAAAAATGTTATGTGAACCTATTACCTATACCTATACCATCTTGTTTACAATATTAGCAACTCATTTGTGATCCATGTTTTTCATTGTAATCTAAAAACTAAATTACATTTTTAATGAAATGTTGTAAAAATCTGTGAATTTAAAATATTATTGTCGGTGATATTAAAAGCCAAATAAATACAAAAACAATCCTTAATATGAGATATGAGGTGGTGCAAAAGTCGCATACAAATCTGCCATTGTCCTTTATGTTAATGCAGATTTTTCTTAAGTTTTCATAAAGAAAACTGTACTAACATCTTAAGGAAGAAGATTGTTCTCTGTTATTACACAATTAATTATTATTATGTATTTACTTTTCTAATATAAATAGCTTTTGTTTTGCATAGCCGTCCTACAAACATATTTTATGTAACTCATTGTTGTATAATAATGCACAATGTGGTTGTAATCAGTAGTAAGACAGTGGGACAGCTGAGATAGGTATGAAAGAAAGTAAATATATTATACTAGTGACCCAGCCTGTTTTCGCACAGAAGTTTTTAAAATTATCAGCTTGTCTCTACTATAATATGCATGTATTACACATAAACCTTTCTTTTCGATAACTCTATCCATTGCTGAAAACTGCATTAAAATCTGTTAAGTAGCTTTAAATATCTAAGCGATTGGACATTCATAATTTTATACTATGTAAAGATATTATTATCAGAGTAAAATCCACCCAAACTTAATCAAGCTAAAGTTGATAACATGTAAAGTTATTTTAATACTAAAGACTATGTAACTAAAATAAAAGTCAATGCTTCATATTATGGTGATTTTGGGCCAACTTCTGGGATACTTCATTTCTGCGTTCTACCCAAACTATTCTCTTATGAATTTTCTTCTTTTTAATTTCCAATGTGCAAGTTTGACAGTAAGTTTACTGTTTATAATATAAGTGGGAATAAATAATTTTTAGCAAAAAGTGGGTGATTAACCATTAACCCTCTTTTGAAGGTAGTAGAGCCACACTGATTTCAGCACAAACGGGCTGGTTTGACTGGAGTGATACTAACCTCATACAGAAGATCAACATAAAATGTCAGCATTTGCACTGTTGTGTTTTGTTCATGAGTGTAAGACTGGAGGCTCAATGATGCAGAAGCATCACTAGGCCTCCATGGGGTGGGGCTCCAAGCTGCATTGTCTGTATTCTCAATGAATATGGTTACTCATTCAGAACCCACTCTTGAATTCTGCTTATGCTATCCATCAGGCAGATTAGATTCACTTTGGCAGGACCATACATACATGTAAAAATGTATGCAAATAAAAAAACCTACTTCTTTTGAATACAGATATGAGTGAAGGTGGTTTGCAGACACACTCTTTCTTAATTGGTAAATAACATAAAAAACTACCCATCCATTTAGCTAGCATGATATGTAAACCAAAACCTCCTATTTAAGAAGAGCTGTATGAACTGTGCTAAAACAATTGAACAGCAAACATTGCATATATCTTTCTACCTGTAGGGAATATTCCCTTGTTAATAACTGTTTGTTATTAACCATTAAAATACTGAGTATTCAAATTATTCACATTACATTAAGAATGTACTACATTACATCACCTTTGTACATACATTAAACAGATCACTCATTGTCAATTTTATCCTTATAAATCCTAGACAACTTATCATCAGTATTAAGTCCTATCAACTTTCAATATTAATATGCAGTCTATAATAAGATAGTCAAAAATTAATTGCAAACATCAGAACAGAACAACACAGAACCTGCATTGTAAAATCATTGTATTTGCATATTTAAGTACTTTAGACAAACACTTGCCATAAAGATAATCCTAAGTGTTATCACTTGCTAACAAGATTTGTAATATACCACTATCTATGTAACACATCACATTTTACAACTACAATTAGCCTTACCAAGCAATAACAAGAGATATTTTGATGTGAACATCATAACAATCCATCAGTGCATCAGTAGACCCACTAAAATTAAATTTTATCCACTTCACTGCCATCCGATCTGCAGACTTCTAATACTGTGACGAAATAACGTATTGATGATACTATCATATCGGAAAATATATTCTCTACTGTCGTATCCAAGGTCAATACATTCACTATCTATCATATTTTATCAACATCAATAAAACTATTAGCTTGTACATTTTAACCTAATTAGTGATAGGCGATAATATGGACACGAATAGACGGTAAACGATACCATAAAATAGTTATTGTGTATGTAAAATGTCACTAGGGCTCACCTAATGCGACCTCGCAGGATTTCTTCAACTGGCTGTGGTAGGACCTTTTTATGTCCTTATCAGCCAGTATTTTTTCCAGCGCTCTGACTATAAACATTTCTTTCGTTTTCAAGTTGGTTTGCATCGTTATTTCATAAGTTGATCACTCCATTAGTTCCAAATGGAACCGACTTAGTTGCTCGGTGGTCCTGTCTTCATTTATGATACTTTTATAGGCACTGTTTTATTGTATACAAATTGTTATATGTTCGTAGCGAGATAACACAAATAGAACATCACAAACTTTAAGAAACGGCAGATTTTTGTGAAATCATTTCAGAGAGACGGAGATTTCCTTTACGATTCACACCTCATCACAAACATGTCAATTATAAAGCTGCGTTCCGTAATGCGATCAGGTTACACAATCGTTCTTTGAAAACTAAAGAATAAAATTACTGCACAAAGTTCTTGATTTCACGGAAACTTTCTAATTATTAAAATTCAAACTACTCTATATTATTTGACGGCGTTCTGATAAAATTTGGTAGAAAAGAACTGATGTTTCCAAAATGACGCGTTCACGCTTTTTCGTTTTGTTGTGGATTTATTTGACTACAGCCAGCGGGGTTTTGCTAGCAATGCATATTTTCGAAACTTGACAATTAGGTATGCAAAATGGTAATCAAGTTAACGAATAAATCAATTGTAAAGAAAATACAAATATATCTTTCATAAAAATAAAACAAAGTTGCGTTTAGTGCTTCTAACAAGTAGGTACAGCTGTTTTTATTCTCTTTTATTTTATCTGTGTCAACACACAGTTACGTTCTGTGCTCCGCTCCATGTACAATTTGAGTCAATTTGTGTTCTGTGATCCACACTTGCTTGCTTGACTGATGGACAAATCGCGGTTATCGTGACAATATTTACATTATAAATCGCTAAATTCTTGGCAAACCAAGAACTCTTTTTTATTTTCAGTGATAATTTAAAATAGCCAACAAAATTGCTTCCACAATGACAGTAACGCGGGTGGCGGAGTCCCGCACGGAATTTAAGTTAAAGAGTTTGCCAGAAAACGCGATATCTAGTGTGAAATTTGCACCGAAATCGAGCCAATTTCTCTTGGTATCCTCTTGGGACTGTTCTGTAAGGCTGTATGATGTCACGTCGAATACAGAACGCCACAAATACAGCCACGAAATGCCAGTACTTGATGTCTGTTTTAGGGTAAGTTTGTTTGTTTTTAAATGTCCACTCTATCACACGAACCGATAGATGTATTGGAATATTTAACGTTTCATCATTTAAAATCTATCATTACCATCACCAATATCATTCTCCCTGTCCGGATTCTTAATATTGAGTTTTCATTGCAGGGATGGCGTGACGATACTACACTGAATATTGTAGGTTCGATTTCCACATTGGACAGCACATTGTGTTATCATCCAATTGTTGTCCCGAACATTCTTTGTGTCCATTGACTGTTTGTAAAGACCACTGACACACAGGGCATAAACCTGCTCTCTCTACACGATGCTAATTTAAATGCCTACCTGCCATACCTAGTTCACTGCAGGCTATTTATCATTAATATTATACTTTTGTATGTTTTTTTAACCCCAAAATTGTTCATTGTAGTCATTTGTTTCTTAGACACCACTTAACCAAAACTATTCAATCCTATTTTTATTTCTTACAGGATGCAGTACATGCCTATAGCGGTGGCCTGGATCAAACCCTTAAGATGTATGATTTAAATGCGGGTGTTGAAACAGAGCTTGGGGAACACAAAAACGCTATCAGGTGTGTGGAATTTGCCACCGAGGTGAATGCCATACTGACGGGCAGTTGGGATGGTACAGTGAAGATGTGGGACAGTAGGATACCAAATTGTGTCGGAACTTATAACCAGGGAAATGAGCGGGTGTGTATTCATAATGTTAATTATTCTTTCAGATGGGTTATATATATATATATATATATATTATGTATAGCACTACTTATAAGTTTTTTCTGTTTTCTTCTTATGTAATACAGAAGTTTAAACCTGTAGAAAAACTACTAATATTTTTTCTCAGATAAATGCAAGTGTATACATCCATACCAAAGTATAAATATTGAAGTGTCTGTTTGTAATTTCGAATTAAGAGCTTTTCATATGCATGTAGCATATGAAATTATATGTGTTACTTTAATGGACTGGCCTTTCATTGGCAGATAGCTGGTGATATAAGTAGTAGAGTATATATATATAGACTAAGTTAGGGTACTTTCCTTAGACCATCTTTGCAGGGCTTCTTACAACTGCAAGTAACATCTGATTCTCAACTAATAAATAATAGAATATAAATCAACTTTCAGGTTTATACTATGAGTATAGTTGGCGAGAAGTTCGTTGTTGGGACTTCTGGCCGGAAAATCTTCGTATGGGATGTAAGGAACATGGGCCATGTTAACCAACGACGTGAATCCTCCCTTAAGTATCAGACCAGGTGCATTCGAGTGTTTCCTAACAAACAGGGATATGTACTGAGCTCTATTGAGGGACGAGTTGCAGTAGAATATTTGGACAGCAATCCAGAAGTGCAGAAGAAGAAATATGCTTTTAAATGTCACAGAATTAAAGATGCAGGTATGCT
The DNA here is from genome assembly GCA_905220595.1 of Spilosoma lubricipeda. Classification (NCBI taxonomy): domain Eukaryota; kingdom Metazoa; phylum Arthropoda; class Insecta; order Lepidoptera; family Erebidae; genus Spilosoma; species Spilosoma lubricipeda. The sequence goes on along the minus strand of HG992290.1, from coordinate 18,982,317 downwards.
TAACTTCTTTTGATGTACACCATATTAAATTATACAAAGAAAGTACACCTATGCTCTTGGTTCAATCAGAAATCTCTGTGGTTGGATCTCACTTAGATAGCATGAAATATTCAGTGTTACGTAATACTTTCCACACACTCCTGTATAGTTCATTCACGTAGATAGTTTGATCGCGCCGCCGTCGCACTTGCGGTAAGCCGCCACAAAATCAAAGGGACCGCCTGCGGCGTGGGTGCAAGCAAGTATGATTTGTCGGTTTACGCCATTTTATGAATTAATACATTCGTATTTCACAACAATAGCCACAATTGCGTGTGGGTGCACCGACACCATCTAAATAGGAACTAATAAAAATAGGTACCTAAATGAATGAACTATACCGAACAGAATAAATATAGAAATGAAATGGGTGCGTAGGTCATGTTACCTAGGCAAATGTAACCTCGAGTACCACATCCCCATATTTCTTCTAATATAAAATGCAGCAACGATTGCACTCTACCACGAAAAGATAACGCAGTAGCCATGCGAACTTGAATAATTAAATCTCTAATTTACATATTTCCAATTGCAATGAGTAAATGTTACCATGAAATACATAAAGCTGTAGCCATGCGATCGCAAATAATTAAATCTCTAATTCACTAATTTCGAAGTACTTCATATGAAGGGTAACACATTTACCCTGGGATGTGATAGCTATCATATTTTGATTCTTTCATCATCATTAAAAGTGAATTTAAGTTATTGTATCTCATTCATGGTGTGCTTAAGTGAGGTTGAGTAGCTTTTTTTCGTTGTAATGTGTATTCGTTGTTATGTGTTTCTTACTATTAAACATGCGGGGACATCATATTCATAGTAAAATTTTTAGGTGACATAATGTTCAAAGAGCCAACAGGTGTTTGAAGTAAAAGTTTGAAGTCACCCCAAAGAAAAGAGCTGGTTCTCATATCGCTAATACGAATTGCAATTCTCTAACTTTCATTTTACTTTTCAGCATACACAACTACAATCAATCACTGCTTATATCGCTATATATATTTGACATACTTTCAGGCCTTGAAAAAATCTACCCAGTGAACGCAATAAGCTTCCATTCTGTGTACAATACCTTCGCAACTGGAGGTTCAGATGGCTACGTAAATATCTGGGACGGGTTCAACAAGAAACGTCTCTGCCAGTTCCATCGTTACAACACGGCTGTTTCGTCTTTAAGCTTTTCACACGACGGGTCCGCTCTAGCCATAGCTTGCTCTCAACTTGATGAGAGTCAGATTGAAGATCCTAAACCTGAAGATACTATCTACATTAGATATGTGACGGATCAGGAGACGAAGCCTAAATGAGAAGTGGATAAGACCTGGTAGTTTGTATTGTAATATGGCTCTTAGGCAAGGTTTTGCGTGCTCTAGATCAGTGAATTTATTTTTTATGTAGTTTTAAATTGCATAATTCCTTATAGTCAAATAAATAAACTACATAATGTGCAAATTTATGATAAGTTTCGCAACATGATACTAAAACTGCAGCTACCAGTTAGATCTATTAGACTCATATGCAATTAACGCATCACTTACCAATTAAGTTTTTATTTTATTTTGAGAATTAGGTAAATAGTTTAAAAGTAATGAATGCAATATAATATGATATATATTTTTTAACTAATGATTAGATTTTCGTGTGTCGTCATTTTCTTCAAGTATTAAAAATATTAAGACGGATATAATTATGCAACTTAAAACTCAATATGTCCAAGTCACTAATTGATATGGATATAGTTTATGAACTACTCAGCTATGTAAGTTAATCTATCGTTAGTTTATTGCAGTTCTACAATCACTCTTTCAAGTTTTATAATTGTTTAATACAGTCATTTAGAAGTTTCATTTAAAAGTTGGGGCTCATTTGTGACTTTTGAATTGTTCTTGTCTATGGGCGGGTGGTCCCTTACCATCAGTAGAAATTTGTTCTTGTTTGCCCCCTCTACTGTGTAAAAGAAGGCTGATACCAAAACAATATTTTAAGTACATTTAACTTCTTCTATCAATATATTATAAAAATGAATGTTTGTCTGTATGTATTTTATAGAATCGTAAACTATGCATTTGATCATGTCATGATCTTCAGCAAAAGTGTTGTGTATGAGCCTACAAAGGTTTCTGAGTTGGTGCGACCGATCTTTGATAGATGGCCGACATACACACGGACGGAGCCGCGGGCAACAGTTAGGCATAAAATGAAAATTAAAAGTATTTAGTCTTTATCACCTATCGACTGCCTCGTTGGTCTAGTGGTTAACGTAAGCGACTGCTGATCAAGAGGTCTCGGGTTCGAGCACGTTAAGCTGTCGGTTCCGGTTGTCATGAACATCTATGGCAATCGTTATTGGGATTGAGAAGTCATTGCTTCAAAAATACTGACAACTAGTTCAACCCTCAGGGTTGCGGAGGTCCGATGCCAGTCCCTCCGTGGAAAAAACTGATATTCAGGCAAAACCGGTTGAACTACTAGCCGACCCCAAATCATGAAAATGAGAATAATAAAGGCTAGGAAGATGAGATGGTGAGTCTTTATCACCTATATAAAAGTACTGTGAGTCCATATAATTATGGATATTACTTTTTGATGGTATAAGAGAAAATGTAAAATTAATAACTCCAATAAGCATTTATGACGTCATAAAAAGTTTAACAGTCTTTTGCTTAATTGAAATGGAGATTTTGTCCGACTATACCAGATGGGTAGGTATAGGGTTTGTTTCGACAGTCCGCTACTGTAATGTTGGTACTAAATATTAGTTATATCTATACAAATAAATAAAATTGGAGAGTCTGTAATATTAAAATAACGGATTTTTACACATGGTACACATACCAAAATAACATTTTAAACAAGTTTTGGCTGGCTGTCTTTCCATCTATCTGTTTGTACAGGCTAATCTCTGGAACGGCTGAATCGATTTTGACGGCAATTTCACTTATATAAAGCTGATGAAATAAGGAGTAATTTAAGCTACTTTTTTTAGACTAGCTTCGCCCCGCTGCGTAACCCGCGGTACGACAATAACCGCGTTTATATGAAGGAGTGTTAGTTTTGTATATAGAAATATTATCAATAAGAGTGCATGCGAGCCATAATTATATGCAAACTACTGGGTAACTCAAATGATCTTGCTAAATTCTGCAGTTAGGATAAATTTTAGTTTTTAATGCAGTAAAAATAAACATATATTTAAGATTCTTGGCTGTTTCTTTTACTTTTACCAATCAATCGCCTGGAGTCAGCATATTTGTGTGAGCCGAGCCATAGCGCGATGGGCGCAAGTCAGTCGCTCTCGGACCTTATTACCGTGAGCCAATAAATAAGAGTGAACGGACTTTACATCTTTAATTTATATACCTTGCACAAAGGGTACTACAAGGACATACGTAACATATTGGTTTTACATATCTGTCAGATATATCAGAAGATCACCAGGCGATCGACCCTTACAGAAGCCGTACTGCTGATCGCGAAGCAGATGATGAATAGAAGAGATACCGTAGGAGTTGACAATTGATAATGAACTCCATTATTTTCGAAAAGATGGAAGTTATGGCTATCGGTCTGTAGTTGGACGGATTAGAGATTCGTCTTTTTTTTGGGATCGGGTGGACCAATGATATCGGGACTACACCAGAAGAGTAGGAGAGCCGAAAAAGAGGCATTAAGACCGGTACCAGCTCCGGAGCACACATCTTCAACACTATAGTGGGGATTCCATCAGGGCCACGACTTATGGATATCTATACTAATATATAAACTGAAGAGTTTGTTTGTTTGTTTGTTTGAACACGCTAATCTCAGGAACCGCTGGTCCGATTTGAAAAATTCTTTCGGTGTTGGATAGTCCATTTATCGAGGAAGGCTATAGGGTATATATCATCACGCTACTACTAATAGGAGCGGAGCAACAATGAATAATGTTTCAAAAACGGGGGAAATTTTCACGCTACGGGCAATATAAGGCGCAAACGAGGTTGCGTGGGTCAGCTAGTCCAGGGTTAAAAGTGCTAATGCACTGAGTGTTTGAGTTGCAGCATACTGCACTCGCACCGCGGTATGGTAGGCGGCTCCTGTTCCCCGTCATCCAAGGTCGAGTTGGACGCAAAATGTTTCGCCAGAAGATCGGCTTTCTCTCCAACGGATTAAATCCCAAGTGCAGAGGTGGAAGGGATGACTTACAGAAATTCCCTTCGATAGCCTTAGCAAGAGGCCAGAATGCTCGAGTTCCCGAAGGAAGACGCTAAAGACTCCGCCAATCCTAATGTATCCAATCCTAAACAATGTGCTCCCACTTCGCCCTTGCAATGTCCCTTTTGAAGGATCTGGAGGCAAAGTAGTACTCCATTTTAGCGCGCTGGTGTTTCGATCCCGTACCGCCACCGCGTCAGCCCAAGTTTGGTAAGCTTCCTGCTTCCTGCGAGAAGCTTTTTTGGAAGATCAACCAAACCAGGGCCGACACTTGTCTCCAATGGGGACCACAGAGGACGGAATGAAAAGCTCCATACCCTACAGCAACAATGCAGCATTCAGCGGCATCAGATGCTTCTCAATCATTGGGCCTCGGGTCTCGCACTCACCAACGAAACACGACAGCACGAATGCTCTTATTTTAGATTGGTCTTCTGTTACAGGTTAGTACCGCCCCGTTCATGCTGAAATTAGCGTGTCTTTGCTATCTACTTGATTTCAGCAGAGTAAATTCAAAATCTTAGATGACTTACATAACATAACTGATTCAAATACAGCATAATTCATTTTACGTCTATAGTGGTTTAAGAAGTAAGTGTCTTGGAACGCCTGACCGAATATACGGTGCTACCGTGTAATACCTATTACTGGTGTGTTGCAGCTAGGTCTTTCAAAGGCGGTTTGTTTACTATTAAATAAAAAATTATAATCAAGTCACGGTCATTAAAGATCAATATGTCGAATTGAACATTGTTAGCTGAAATCAAATAAAACAATTTTTGTGTATGTACTTATAACTTTCATCGCCTACTTATCGGATGGATAAAACTTATGAAAAATTCATAGCATTTCAATTTGGATAAATAAAGTAGAAAAATAATATATAACATACGGGCATCCTATTAGAGCATCCTATTAAAGATACATTTTTGATCTACGTCTACTGTATCGCTCTGGTCAGACGGGTAGGCAAAGGATTTCATTTAAGTGTTGCTCCTCTTTGTAGTAGTATCTACTGCTGTTCTATTGGTCTCCGCAGTTCATTAATCTGCTCTTACGACAACCACGAGACGAATACGAGTGATGACGCTGTATTTTCAATCCTTCACTACTCGGACAATTTGTCATCACCATTTTTTTCTTTTTTTTTTATATTAGGCTCTACCAAAATAACTCCTCTGCCTGATGAGAAGCATAAGCTGAATCCAAGAGCGGTGATCACCATACCTACTCATTATGAATGCAGCATGGTGACCCACATCATGGCGGTCTAGTGATGCCAACGAATCACGACAGCACTAACGGTTTACATTTGACGTTGATTTTATGATACAAATATTTTAGTCTAGGCGTCATGGAAGTTCGGAGTTTTAATTACTCTTGTCATCGGTGTATATTTCTGTAAGTTCGTTTTGATGTAAGAACCTCAAGCACTCATCAATATGACAATTTACGGTTTCTAAAATATAAAGTTACGTTCATTTCCTATCTGTCAATTCTGACTGAATCGTTAGCGCAGTGATAGCGTACACGACTGCTGTGCATGAGGTCTCGGATTCGGTTCCTGGGTCGGACCAAATGTTTGTATGGTTTACAAATATTTGTTTCGGAGTTTGGGTGTTTTCCATATATCATCATTCTAGCCTTTAATATTCCCACGATTAATTGGAGTCGGCTGCTAGTTCAACCGGTGAACTGAATTCGAAGTTTGAACTAGTTGTCAGTAAATTTGAGGGCACTGGCCCTCCAATTTACTGACAACTAGATTGTCATAGGTGTACATGGCGACCAAGACCGACGGCTTAACGTGCTCACCGAGGTACGAGCGGGTAACACCGCCATATTCCATACCTACTCCGGGCTGCTGTTAAGAATTTCTTGTAAGAAAACCCTAACTGCAGTCCGAATCGAACCCGGAACCTCTTGATTGGCAGTCGCTTGCGCTAACCGCTAGATCAACGAGGCAGTCGAGTGTTTTCTATGTATAGGTAATATGTATGTATTAACAAAAAAGTATATATGTATTTATATCACTGTGTAGTACCCATAGTACAAGCTCTGTTAAGTTTGGGACTAGATGGCGTTGTGTGTTAGATGTCCGAAAATATTTTTTTATTAATATCTTAGCCAAATTTAAATAGCGTCTTCTAGTTTACAGAAAGTAACCAATGCTTTAATTAATAAGGGTTAGACCTGAGTGGACAAAGGAGACATCAAATTTGTAATTTCAAGTAAACAGGTATTTCATTTATTTTTTGCATTATCTGTGCACGACAACTTTAGCAGATAGCGCGCGCTGGTGTAATCAAGTTTAAACCAATGCGTATTTTCATGACGCATAAGTTTGAGTCTCTGTTTTTTGTGTCTCGCTATTTGAAAAGTACTTTTATATCTATACTTCTATGCAATATTACTATTATCTTAATAGTATTTAACATATACTATTAAATTATCTAAAGAGGTAAAGTTTGTGCGTTCATGAGTTTGTGACGTTGAAGGGGGTAATCTTCGGATCTACTGAACCGATTTTGAAAATTCTTTTATCAATAAAAGGCCACGTTATTTGTAAGTGACATAAGATAGACGATAATAACCCGAAAAGTGAAAAGCCTAATTCGTGGTAGCCGGATTTGCAAAGAAAGTCGGAGAAAAAAATTATTACTGCCCAACGAAGTAGGCACGGGTCAGCTAGTGATTAATAATATCATAATATTTAAAAAAATAATGAAATAGTGAATACTGTAATTTTTCTTCTTCTTTCTATAGTTACTACATTCAACTGCCTCTGTGGCGCAGTGGTAGCGTATACGACTGCTGTGCTTGAGGTCTCGGGTTCGATTCCCGGGTCGGACCTAATGTTTGTATGATTTGCAAACATTTGTTTCGGAGTTTTGGTGTTTTCCATCTATAATATATCTGTATTTACAAAAAAAAAGTATACATGTATTCATATCAGTTGTCTAGTACCCATAACACAAGCTCTGCTTAGCTTGAGACTAGATGGCGCTGTGTATTAGACGTCCAAAATATTTATTTATTTATTATTTATTAAAGAGGCAAAGTTTGTGCGTTTGTGAGTTTGTGACGTTGTAGGCTTTTGTGATGCATCCAATGTCGCTTATGCTGCTGTGGTGTACATAAAGTCTGTACATTCTAACGGTAATGTTCACGTTAGTTTGGTGGCCTCCAAAACCAAGGTTGCTCCAGTCAAGGTGGTTTCTATACCACGCTTAGATTTATGCGACGCAGTGCTGCTCTCAAGACTTCTTTTAGAAGTCTCGGGCACCTTGGGTATAAACAAGGAGAATGTATATCTTTGGACTGACTCTTCAGTCGTCCTTGCTTGGTTGAGAGGTCATCCCAGTCGGTGGAACACGTTTGTTGGCAACAGAGTTTTCGAAATTATTACTGCAATGGAGAGTACTCAGTGGTCACATATTCGATCTAAGGATAATCTAGCTGATTGTGCGTCCCGAGGTATCAGTTGTTCGGAGTTTGTGAAGTTTACATTATGGAAAGAGGGTTCAGTGATTGAAACATAAGACTATCAATTATAATAAAGGTAAAATAAAAGAGACTAATTTAGAAGAGAGAAAATCAAATGTAGCATTTAATGTAATAATGAAAGAAAATCAAGAGAACAACATAATTTTAAAATTCTCACCATTAAAACGATTAATTAGAGTGTGTGAGTGGCGTGGAGTACTTACGCAGGTCCTATTAGTGTAAGATATTGTTTATCTTATCGGAGGGTCGCGGTTATCACTCCACAAAGGGTTATATCTGCCTGTTTGTGTGTATGGCCACTCGAGCCATTCACTTAGAAGTCGTCAGTGACATGACGTCTCAAGCATTTTTGGCAGCTTTTAAACGTTTCATAGCCTGCCGAGGCCATTGTAGGGAGCTATGCAGTGATAATGGCACTACCTTCATAGGGGCTAATAAAGAATTACAGATTATTTTTAGCTACGAAAGGTCTGGTGTGGCACCCGATATTGCAGACTGGTTGGCTATTAATGGAACTGACTGGCACTTCATTCCACCTCACTCTCCGAATTTCGGAGGGCTTTGGGAAGCTGGAGTGAAGTCACCAAACACCAGCTAAGGCGGGTTTTAGGTAACAGTGTAACCCCTGAACTTGTCAGGCTGGTCACTTCACCAGCTAGATCAGCCGAAGAGATAATGAGAGCCCAGGGCGCCGTTAAAAGAAAAAAAATTTAGAAAAATAATTAAATAGGAAGAGATAGAAAATAAATTTAATTTAAAAGTGTGTTTGTGTGTGTATGGGATTCCCAAGGAACTCTTCAGAAGAAACAACCACTCCTTCGTGATGCATACATATAATTTACAAGTTATTAGGTACAGTTAAAAAAATTACAAATTAAAATTAGTTGGTTGTCACAAAAAAATAAAATTTAAATACAGAGAAGAGAGAAGAAGGCTCCGTGATGATGGTCCACTTGCAAGCAGACACCCGAAGAACTATTATCTGGACTTCTCCATGTAGACCAGTGGAGAAGGTCTGATGTATACTTCTTATATAGATTAAATTAATAAAAATAATTAAAAACCTTATGTAGGTGTTTCATAAAATATATATAATTATCTTATGACTATCCTTGGAACTTTTAGCCTCCTTAGGACACAGCAGGCAACCTGGCAGTGAGCTGCGGCTGCTTCTCTTGGTAATGCTCTGCTGTCTCAGTCCTTTCAACCCAGGACAGTCACTCATACGATTATTCTGCCGGGAACCATGAACCCTACACAGAAAATACATCTCCTAGACACACATTCAAAGAAATAAAGATATTGTTAAGATTATTTTTATAGGTTATATTTGTTTTTTACCTCAGACGGGGAATTGGAGATTCAGCAGCTTTTCACTAATCACAGCAAACAAACAATAACTAGGTTACTTCGGATTATCGCCACAAGAGCAGAAAATAAAAAGTGATCTTGAGATCGACAAATCCTTCCTTTTAAAGTTTCTGCATCGAAAGTTCTCGAACTTCCCCACCTTCTCTAGGCTAAACTGAACACGACACACTCCGATGTATTCTAACACAAAGACACCATATTGAGAAGTAACCGATTGCATATATCTTGCTACTATAAATGTTCACTCTTAAATTTTGTAAGATATAATTACTTAAGATGCATTGCTTTGACGCTCCGAAGTACAGAATAACGCCATCTGGTGCCTCTTGGGTGAACTAATCGGCCAGTCGATCCGCTCGAAAGTAGAACTCTCACGGCGGTACATACCGTGAGGGCGCTATGCTCACCTTCTTCCTAATGCAACTTTCACTTCAATTAAAAATAAAAACAAATGCTACAACAGCACTGTTACTTTTGAAGATATGACTACAGTACTTGCTCAAATCCTGGCAGGAGGCCTGTCTGAACTTTAGACCGATTTCCACGCTAAGTACCAATCCTGACGACCCATTTCCATTGACTACGGGTCACTTTTTGGTAGGAGAAGCGTTGTTGCTCGTACCCGAGTCTAATTTCGAAAGCTCAACCATTAGTGTGTTAAAGAGGTGGCATCTAGCACAGCGTATGGTGCAGGACTTGTGGCGTCGGTGGTCTAATGAATACCTTGCTCAGTTCCACCAAAGATACCAATGGTCTCGCCTGGACAACTGGTCCACTACCTGGAAGATCACTCCCTACTAAATGATCGTCAGTATGGTTTTAGACCGAACCGATCCACGGGTGATCTTTTAGCGTACGTCACACACATTTGGGATGAGGCAATTGACAGGCATGGGGAATCCTTGGCCATCAGCCTTGACATGGCCAAGGCCTTTGATAGGGTTTGGCACCGCTCGCTTCTCTCCAAGCTACCGGCTTTCGGTTTGCCCCCCAAACTCTGCAACTGGACTGCCGCATTTCTGCACCAGCGCCGCATCAGAGTCCTTTGCGACGGTGCGGCCTCCGATTTTCAATCGATTAACGCCGGAGTACCGCAGGGCTCCGTCCTATCGCCCACACTGTTTCTTCTGCATATCAATGACATGTTTGCCCTTGGCAACATCCATTGCTATGCAGACGACAGCCCAGTTCATGGGCGATATTTTGGACACCCTACAGCCAAGTTAGCAGATATTGAGGAAAAACGACAGGAGCTTGTCGTTCAACTCGACCATGTTCTGGGCCGCATTTCTCAATGGGGCTGTGAGAATCTGGTCGAGTTTAACGCCAAAAAAACACAGGTGTGCGCGTTCTCTACCAAAAAGTCTCCATTCCTTCCCCTTCCCACTTTTCAGAACACTCAAATGCCGTTACAAGGTAGACTCGATATCCTGGGCATGGATATCTGCCGAGATCTCAACCCACGCGAATACGTTGAGAGTGTCACTAAAGCGGCCTCGCGTAAACTAGGTGTCTTAAACAAGGTGAGACGGTTCTTCTCGCCCGGGCATCTGTGTCTTCTTTACAAGACCCAGGTTAGCTCGTGCGTGGAGTACTGTTCTCATCTTTGCGATGGTGCCGCACAGTACCTGTTTGACGCTCTCGACCGGTTGCAGCGGCGAGCAATCCGCATTGTCAACAGTCCCGAAGCCACCGAGTCCCTTGAGCCTCTGCAATTGCGTAGAGATATCGCCTCAATGGCAGTCCTCTATCGCTTCTATCATGGAGAGTGTTCTGAAGAGCTCTTCCAACTAGTCCCTCCCTCTCCCTTCCTCCACAGGACAACACGTGCCGGCCTTGGAAGTCACCACTGTAGAGTAGTAGACATACGTTCTCGAACTCATCGCTTCGGTTCTTCCTTCCTGTGCCGAGCGGTCACAACCTGGAACTCACTACCGGCATACGTGTTTCCTTCCCACTATGATCCCGGGTCCTTTAAGCGGGGCGTGAAAAAGCCGAGCCCCAATCCCAAAAATCGCCTTTAGAAACGTGGTAGGAAATGAAACAGAATTCCAAGCGAGGATAATTTTTATCGATGTAAACGGCATTTATACAATAATTCGTGGTTCTTAACATCGCCATCTATCGAGCTCAAACTAAATCAATGCATATTATTTCAAATCAAATCAAATCAAATCATTTATTTGCATCGAATGTATGTAGTTACATGAATAAGGTTTTTATTACTGTGTTAGTCTCAATACAATCTGCCATTTAGGCATGCAAAAATTAGTGTCATATAAAATAAGTCATGTCAACTTTAAATAGTGATATACAATTGGATTAAAAGAATTTAAAATCGTACATAGTGATTGATATTTATAAATTAAATTAAAGCGAGTTCCATACCATTAATAAATTTGATATGTCAAAGTATGTATTAGAAAATAAATTACAATTTGTCATTAAGATAACATAGTACGGAATAATAGCATTTGTCAATTAATAATAATGTCAAACACTTTTTAAATTTGTATATATTTTGATTTTTAATATGTTCTGGTATTTTATTATAGATCATAGGACCCATGCACATGATGCTTTTTCTTAATAAAGACGTTTTATATCCTCCCTGGTTAAGTACATTTTTATAATTACTTCTTAACTGTGCTGAGCGTTTGCTAGTCTCTGACATCGTGGAAAACAAGTTCATATTTGTTTTTACAAAGATAGCTACTTCCAAAATATATAAACAAGGAAATGTTAATATTTTAAGGGACCTAAACACAGGCAGACAACTGTCAGTCATTTTTAATCCGAACATAGATCTTATGCAACGCTTTTGAGCCTTAAATATACTTTCTCGTTGGTTGCAGTTACCCCAGAATATAATGCCGAATCTTAAAATTGACGATACTAGACCATGATATGCCATCAGAAGTGTGGCTGTATTCACTTTTTTTGAGAGACTGTAAAGAGCAAAGGCAGACGTGCTTAATTTTTTACATATGACCTCCGATTGCGGTTTCCATGTTAGTTGGCTGTCTATTTTTATGCCTAAAAACTTTGTATCCTTTACTTCATTTATTATTTTGCCATTGTAGCTAATATTTAAGGGTTTGTTTTGAATACGCTGATAAAAATGCATTACATTGGTTTTTTCAAAATTTATGAGTAGATTATTTATATTCATCCAATTTATTATGTCCTCTAACGTATTATTTACGTCATCTTCAAAGAGTTTGGGATCTCGACATTTAATTATGGCAGTACTATCATCTGCAAACAGTATCATTGGTTGTTTTGTGTGTCGAGGGAGATCGTTAATGTACACTAAGAATAAGAGTGGTCCAAGAACGCTTCCCTGGGGGACACCATATCTTATTAATCTGCAGCTTGATTTAAAATGCTCTTCATTCTTTGTATTCCTATTCATTCTCGATACCACCGTGTATTGTCGACGATCACTCAAGTATGATTTAATCAAATCTAAAATGTTACCTCTTACGCCGTAGCCATAAAGTTTTTCCAAAAGAATGTCATGTTTCACAAAATCGAAAGCTTTTGACATATCTGTGAGAAGTGCACATATCGGTAATTTCTTATCAATGTTTTTCATAACAATGTTTATAAAGTCAAATATAGCCATATTAATATTTTTATTTTTTCTAAATCCCTTTTGTTCGTCACATAGTATATTATATTTAGTCAAGAAAGAATAAAGTCCCTGGTAAATTATTTTTTCCATAATTTTAGAGAATACTGAAGTGAGAGCGATAGGCCTGTAATTGCCCATGTTTTCCTTACTATTCTTTTTGTGTAGCGGTTTCACTATCACAGTTTTAAGACTACTAGGAAAAATTCCAGAGGTTACACTTAAATTCAAAATATGACTAAGAGGTGCTGCAATGTCATTAGCTACAAATTTAATCACTTGTGTAGATATTTCATCGTATCCTACACTTTTTTTTATTTTTAAGTTGTTTTATTACCTTTATTATGTCTTGTGGTAAAACTGGTAGCATGAACATGGAATGAGGATTGACTATGGGTTTTGTTAGTCTATCAGTTGTTTTCTTAGATTTATCCAGTACTTCATCGATAAAGAAATCATTAAAAGAGTCAGCTATACCTTTAGGGTCTTTAGTTAATGTACCATGATTGTCAATTTGAAAGATAGGTTCTCTTATTGCATTTTGGTTTTTTATTATTTGCCAAGCGGTTTTTGATTTATTTTCAGATTTATTAATGGCATTATCATTTTGCAATCGCTGAGTGAGCTTTATAATTTTTTTAAATCTTTGTGAATATGTTTTAAATTTAAGCCGATTTTTTACAGTCGGTGTAAGTCTGTATTTCCACAACAATTGCCTTTGTCTCCTGCTGCAGAGTCTTATTCCTTTCGAAATCCATTTTCTCTTTTTGTTTGATTTTATAGTTATCGATTTTAGTGGGAAGCACAAATTGTAAAATAAACTAAATAGTTCCAGAAAGCTATCGTACGCTTCATTAGGTTCCTTAGAACAGTAAGTATCGGAAAAAGATAGAGACTGAATGCATTCATGAAATTTAATTAAATTTTCATTCGATAAATCACGCCGGTCTGGAATAGTATGCAGCCAGTTTATAGTTGTTAATGTTCAATAATTGTTCGTGACCAGACTCAATAAAATGTTCTGTAATACAGATAACATCCAGTTCTTTACCATTCATCATCAGCTCGTAGTTGTACAGTGTACCTTATTTAACAAACCAGCAATGTTTTGGTGCATAACATTGAAGGTTTTGTATTCAAATGACTTATAGAAAAAACTCACTGTTGTCGTTTCTACATAATAAATCACTTTTAGGACTGAATAAGTCGTAGTCAACCATAATGTTTGACATGATTTGGTTATAAATATTTCTCCACCCAAATTAGTTTATTTTACCTGTTTTTTGTGAAAACATTTCATATGTTAGGGTGAGATTGGTATCGAAGAAATAAGCATATTTATTATTTTTGAAAACTGGCTAAGTTAAATCTAACCTACTTTAAGATCTCACATTTTTAAATAACAGCAATTGTTATAGGTATCCAATAAAGCAAATAAATAGAGTTTAATACTTGTTCATAATGTTATTTTGTTCCTATAAATACAATTTGGATTTTGCATAGAACTTGGCGCTCATTTAGATTTCCATTCTTTTTGCGACGAAAGCCCACAGCCATGCATAATTTTTGTATTGAACTTGGCTCTCCTTTTTTACATTTATGTTTTTGATGGGATATCATTACTTTTTGTGAAGAAAACTAGGCAGGTTTGATTGATTTATTAAGATTTAATGTTTTTTCTTGCGTTTCCGCTGCACGGTTTTCTTTTTCATGCTATTGTCTACATTCTCTTGAATGTTAGAGATAATAGTGTGCATTGCCCATTCATTATCTGATACCTTTTTAATACGCTTCCTGTTTATGCTTAAATTGGTCAAGCCCGGGCGATATAACGATCTCAGGCGGTTATATCTATACTAATATATAAAGCTGAAGAGTTTGTTTGTTTGTTTGAACACGCTAATCTCAGGAACTACTGGTCCAATTTGAAAAATTCTTTCAGCGCTTTATTTTTTTATTTATTTAAAATTTATTGTTCAAAATAATAAAACCTTATTCTAAAACATAGGTCCACAAAACTGTTTTAAACATTTTGTCTGTAGACTCAGTTGAGTCTCTATATGCAACATGCTTGTACGTAACATTGCACACGTCACACCCATGCATTAGATACATGATACATGCACATGTGCAGTCCTATGCACAATGCACAGTCACATTTACAAATTTACGTACATGCGATACACAAAACACAAAAATCAACATAAAACTTATATATGGGTATAATATGTTTAAGAACATCCATGTATACATATATTTATATATATTTGTGCTATTAAACAAGATCCAATAAGAATTGCTTTAATTTTCTTTTAAGTTTGTTTAAATTGGGTTCATGTCTAATATGCACCGGCAAACTGTTGAGGACATAATATATGGTAATCGTTTTTTAGGGTTCTATCACCATAGTAGTTAGTAACTTTTGGTACATGAAGCCTACCAGCAGTAGTCGACCTTGTACCGTGACAGTTCGGAACAAGTGATAATTCATGCTTTTGATTGCTACGGCGTAGGTTTATTATTAACAGGTATATATGTCTTAGTTTAGCCGGAAGGATATTGCATTTTTTTAATAACTTTTTGTAATCGTCGTTACAACTTATTTCAGTTTTATTGTTTACCAATAGCTTTAGAAATTGAATCTGTAATGTTTATATTTTATCCATATAGGATTTTAAAGTCAAACCATAGCGAGCATAACTTATGATAGGTTAAACCAATTGTTTGTACAGGCATTTCAATGTGGTGCTAGGTACTCTAAATCTTAGGTGATAGAATTTTCCTAGTAATATTCTAAGTTTTTCACAAATGAATTGTATATGGGACGACCAGGAAAAACTGTAATCGATCTTCACTCCAAGGTGACTGAGTAGAAGACGTCAAATTAAGACCCAAGATAGTTCTATAGTAGAACTAGCTGACCCACGCAACCTCGTTTGCGCCTTATATTGCCCGTAGCGTGAAAATTTCCCCCGTTTTTGAAACATTTTTCATTGGTGCTCCTCTCCTATTAGTAGTAGCGTGATGATATATACCCTATAGCCTTCCTCGATAAATGTGCTATCTAACATTGAAAGAATTTTTCAAATCTGACCAGCGGTTCCTGAGATTAGCGTGTTCAAACAAACAAACAAACAAACAAACAAACAAACAAACAAACAAACTCTTCAGCTTTATATATTAGTACTAGCTGACCCACGCAACCTCGTTTGCGCCTTATATTGCCCGTAGCGTGAAAATTTCCCCCGCTTTTGAAACATTCTTCGTTATTGCTCCGCTCCTATTAGTAGTAGCGTGATAGATATAGATAAGTGAAAGTACTTATTATTTCAAACTTTTTTATTTCTGTTATTCGAATTAATCACCCATGCAATTGAGGCATCTTTGCCAACGCATTATAAATAATAAATAATAATAATAATAATAAATATTTTGGACAACTAAGCACACAACGCCATCTAGTCCCAAGATAAGCAGAGCTTGTGTTATGGGGTACTAGACAGCTGATACAAATACATATATACTTTTTTTTTTGTAAATACATACATATTATAGATAGAACACACCCAAACTCCGAAACAAATATTTGTAGATCATACAAACATTTGGTCCGACCCGGGAATCGAACCCGAGACCTCATGATCAGCAGTCGCTCACGCCAACCGCTAGACCAACGAGGCAGTGATTAGCAGTTTATTGATGCCCTTCTTGTAAAAATCAGCTGGACGGGAGGCAACAAACTCTTCAAAGGCATTATGAGTATGAGCGCCGCTAAGAGCATACTTTGTTTCGTTCAAATTCTAAGTCGTATAGCGCTTGAGAGCCACGCGGGCCCGAAAACCTCGCTTTTTCCCGTGTGCAAGGCGCGAGTGAATTTAACCAGTACTCTTAAATTAGTCAATACATACATGTATCGGTAACAATAAGACATCGCTATTGCCTTGACCTTGGTGTAATTACACGTTGGACTTTCTTTTAAGGTACAAAGAGATCGAACTAACAAATTTATACCTTGTTTATTTATTTATTGGCTTGGGCGACGTTGGACCCACCGCGTCGCTGCAACATAAGTTTGCTGCTGACACTAGATCTAAGTGACTGAGACAATGCTAAACGCATGACAGTTGACAGCGGCAAACTTATAGCGAATGGGTTATTTAAAGTATTTATTTATTCATTCAATCTCATATAAGTACTGTACTTCACTTTCATACTGGCTTAGGCACGAAGAACGTTTATGGTTATAGTATGACAATCATATAATTCATCGTTGAGAAAGATGCAGGATGAACATAAATGTAATGAAACATCAAGATAATAATGTACTAGAGAAGATGCCACTCATAAGTGCGGTGCTCCATGCAATTGCATTTAGCCTTCCTTTAGTCGCTTGCTATTTAAATTTAAAAACGTTTTAAAACTCGTGAAATATGCCATTTTGTGTCTTGAGATATTGCACTTATAATACAAGGAATACGGCGAAAAGCAAAGGAATAACTTTTCACCAGTAATTAACCAGATATAATTCTTTTAAAATTAAATACGAACAAAATATTTTAAGACGCCATTGTTGCCTTATTTGATATAAAGTACCTAAGAGTAAAACATACAGAAGTGATATTTAGGTAAAATTAACTGACGTTAAATGCACAATATATTTATCCTATTTAATTGGATAAGGAAAAATAATATGTTGTTTAAAATAGCTTTCTTTTTTTTATGTTTGGCCCTGCAAAAATGACTCTACTCTGCGTGATGGAAAGCATAAGTAGAATCCAAGAGTGGTGGTCACCATACTGCGAATGCAGAAAATGCAACAATGCAGCATGGTGACCCACACCATGGCGGGCTAGTGATGCTTCTGCATCAGCTTCGTAAATAACACAACAATTAATTGTAATGTTTAAGTAGAATTTAAAAATTGAATATTCGGCTTTTATATTTTATATCTCGATGCATTCTCCAAAAAAAATAAAAGTGGCAAAGCTATTGAAGAACTGTTTACTCAGTGTGAATTTCCTAATAAAGCTTCATAGGAATCAAACTATTTATCCGTTCTGCTTTTTTGCTTGGCGCTTACTCTATGACAGCGAATCTTTGGAACAGTTCGTTGGTTAAAACGCGCAGGCGTCATGAAAATTACGGCGTATGACATTATGACTCGCGAGGAACTACAGTTCAAATGCGCTGCTTATTAATACTGTTGAAGTAGACTACTAAATATTGTTTCAGCGCTGCAGCGCTTTTTTGTTATAATTCAAATACAAACGGAACATAATATTATTTTTGAATGGCTTCTCTAGTACGTAATATCTTGATGTAATAAAACAATAAATAACTAAATCGGTATTCGTAAGCGTTACCTATTTTTATGTGTTGCTCGGGAGCGTTTTTATTTAGGTTTACTTCTTTTCTGTGTATAATTATATTATGTGGTGCGGCACGCCGCCGACGACACACCGTTGGCCGGTTGTTTAGCGCGTATTACAAGTTTTTTGTATGGGGACACCACTTATTTTTGACTTAACTTTATTTTGATATTTCTGTTAATAGCAATACATATATTGGCATGGTTTCAAATATCTGCTTGTAACGGTTCCAGCGCTATAATTTTTTTTGTTGTATGGGCAATATTTTTTAACTTTTTTTTAATTTTAGATTTTTTCCTACGCTTATAGACAATTACCAAGCTGGATTCCAAATTTCATCCTTCTAGGTCATCTAGAAGTAGGTTAGAATTAGGTACTATAAGTCAGTCAGTCAGTGCTAAAATTTACGACTTTTTGACCATCATATCTTTATAACCGTTTGAGCTAGCTTCATGAAATTTGGGCTTCTAGATGTGCTTATAGACATAATTAAACACACGCAGTTTTGTGTGTTTACGTTAAAGAGGTTTTGAGTTATAGAAGAGTCAAAAGTGGCACCAAGTGGTTCGTGTAATATTACACTCGGCGCTGGCTAGCCAGTTCCTTTGCTTGAACTTGGCTTGACACGCTGCCGCGTGTCTAGATTGTTATTGTCTGTATCCATGTTTGTAAATTTTACTTATTGTTTACAATTATATTATGTAGGGTATGTAATTTTTTACTAAGATAAATGTAGACTATTTTACCACTTTTTTTTTAATCCTTACATTGTTTGTATTAATTGTATTGAAATAATTGTTGTAAATAATTGTATATTGAATTTATTCAGTTGTTTTAGTTGTTTTTAGAGATCACGTCATATTCACTTAATACTTTGTCACTGTTTACACATATGTCTTGAAAATAAAAAACACGTTGCTGTTATAATATTATACACATATTTAAACTCATTTAGCGTAGAAGATAGCAGAAAGAAAAAAGTTTGATAAAAAGATAATACGGAGCTTATTTAAATACGTCTTCACTTTTTGAGGGTTCAACCCTCTTTTTTATTTACATTGTTATTTACATTGAACAATGTTGTTGAACGGCCCTGTTGTTCAAAATGTGCTATTTGATATTTTGCTTTTATTCCGTTTCGGAAAATATGATATAATTTGTGATATAAAACAAATGTTCAGAAACATATTGATAGAGCCTACTTAACGTACTCTACAAAATATTTTATGGAGAGAATCTTGTAATGATCCTGTGAAATGTCTTCAGTAACAAACTGTAACTTATGGTTTAAAAGGCTCATCCTTTTTGGCCACACGATGCTTAATTGAATTAGCTAATATATTTGAACAAAACTACAAGGATGCTGCAATGGCTCTTCGTTGTAATACATATATGGACGATATAAACTATTCTCATGATGAGGTTGATCAATTGATAAATTTGAAGAATCAATTAATTGAATTATTGAAACTTGGGGATTTTACTTACATAAATGGTGTTCAAATTCACCAGAGGTCTTAAATGATATACCTGCTGAAAAACAGCAATTTGATAACATAGATTAGAGTTATGATAATAATATGTTCGTAAAAACCTTGGGTTTGCAATATAATGTAAAAACCGATACTGTTAGAGAAGTCTTAAGTTTTATTTCTAAGTTTTTTGACCCTCTAGGATTAGTAGGGCCTATTTTAGTTTCTGCAAAATTGTTTATGCAAAAGCTCTGGAAAGCAAACATAAATTGAGATGATCCACTTCCTGTTGATTTAAATGAAAAATGGAAAAAAAAATCTTCAAATTTTATTAATATGCCAAATATTGCCATGACAAGGAATATCGATATTTCCAATTTTTCTTTCACTTTCACTGGCAGGTAGCTGATAATCCAGGTAACTTAGGCAATTTTTTTAGACTTATTTGTCCCGCGGCGTTACTCGCGGTACAACAATACCCGCGGGTAACACCGCGGGGTTCAGCTAGTGTAGAATATAAACATGATGAAAAGTTAGAGGCAAGTGATTAAATACGTTGCCAGAAATAAAATGTGTAACTTTAAATTGTAATGTTTCTCAACATAGTGAGTTTGATTGTTTTGAAAGATATTCATCTTCACAAAACTGCAACGAACTTTTGCATATGTATTGAGATTTGTAAACAATTGTAAAAAGTCAAAACAAAATAGAAATAATTCTATTAATTTACCTAGTACAGAATAACAGAATTCTGTAAAATATATTGTAAAATGTGATCAATTAAAATATTTTCATGAAGAAATTAAATGTATTTTCAATAACATGCCAGTAAGGCCGTCGAGGACTGGTCGGAGAGGTTTGGATTATCTGTTAACCTGACAAAGTGCCAAGCCACAATAATCGGCAGTCGCCGTTCGATGGCCCAAGTCAGTACTGAAATGCTACCGAAAATCATATTCAATGGTACCGCTATACCCATTTGCACAACGGTAAAAGACTTGGGAATACAACTCGACTGCAGTCTTACCTGGTGTGATCAAGTCACATACGTATGTCAGAGAGTAACTGGCATCCTAAGAACGTTATAACGCCTAAAAAATTTCCTTCCCACGAAAACTAAGGTAGCGCTCGTGCAATCTCTAATCTTCCCCTTAGTCGACTATGGTGATGTGTGCTACTATGACCTGAATGCAGATCTCCTCAACAAGCTAGACCGTCTTCTCAACAACTGCATTCGATTTATTTTTAACCTTCGTGAGTATGATCATATCTCCAGTTTTCGCTCCCAGCTCAAATGGTTACCTATTCGTCAACGCAGGAAATTGCGCGCACTCACATTCCTGTATACTATCCTCAATTCCCAATCCCCTCCTACTTATTTAACATAACAAATTCGATTTTTAAGTGACAACCACAACAGAAACCTTCGCTCGTCGAACAATCTCCTTCTACTTTGTCTTTCACACACCACTGGGTTTGTCGGCTCTTCGTTTATTGTACAGTCTGTCCTCTTGTGGAATGCGCTTCCTCTGGAAGTCAGGATGGCTAGAAACCGTAACTCCTTCAAGATGAAAGTGAAGGAGCTCTTACTAGGTGAATTGGCGGCACTGGCGAGCTCTTAGTTCATAACCTTGCATTTTTATCTCCTATTGTGGAATATGTATAAATATATATGTGTATATATGTGTTTTACTGTATGTATTAGCATTATTAGATTAAATAGTATAACTGTTTTAAAGCTTCTATCATCTAGTTTTCGCCCTTGAAGTGCACCTACCTCATGTTTTCTCTATATTGCCCAACCGGTTGACTGGCAGAAAATGCCTTAGGCATTAAGTCCGCCGATGCATGTATTTGTGCATAAAGATGTAAATAAATAAATAAAATAAAAAGTAGTCTGCTTCAATTAAATCCATTCTTGGTTTCAGACAAGATTTTGATGGAGGGGAGGCAGGTTGCATAAGGTAAATATTCCGTATGCACAAAAACATCCCATAATTTTGCCTAAAAAGTCACACATAACTCGTTTAGTTATTCATGATGCGCATATTAAAGTATTATATGCGGTTCCAAAATTAATTCTCAGTCATTTGAATCAGAGATACTGGTTTATTAGTGGATTGAGAGACATTAAACATGTCACACATAAATGTATGGTGTGGTATTAAAGCTAAATGTGCATTATAATTAATGGGTGCTCTGCCTGAAAGCAGAGTCACAGCTGCGCGTGCATTCGAAGTGGTTGGTGTAGATTATGGAGGTCTATTTCAAGTCAAACAATCAGGGGCTAGAAGTGTCTTAATATCGAAAGGTTACATTGTTTTGTTTGTCTGCTTTGCAACCAAGGCAGTACATGTAGAACTAGCCTCGGACTTAACAACTGAAACATTTCTTGCATGTCTAAAAAGATTCATTGCGCGACGTAGTACACCATTTACTATTTTCTGTGATAATGCTAGCTATTTTAAAGGGGCAGATAACCAATTAAATGAACTTTATAAATTACATAACTCTGATAAACATCAAGCTAAGATTTTAAAATTTGTAACTTCGTTGAGAATTTCTATTAAGCACGTCCCAGCTTAAAGTCTTCAGTGGGCTGGGATCTGGGAAGCGACCATCAAAGGTGTGTTGATAAGTGCTGATGTAATCACTGCACACGTCTTAGGAATACTATTCGAGTTTATACTAGATGCTGGGGTTCCTATTATTTTATTTAATATACCATTTAACAGACACAAGTTTCCTAATTTGCTGCCTGGCTCGGGGCTGCTATACTGGGCTACTATCATATCACAAATGTGAATAAATCTAGTTAAAACGTTCGCGTTGCCATAGAACTCTGGCACTACGCGCAAGGCTTTGAATATAACGTCTGAGTCGTGCGGCATCTTTACACTAAATAAGCTAGTTAAAACTAAATGTAATTCACTGTCTATATCTCTATTACTATCTAAAATGTGCCGGCGAGCCTGTCGCGATGCAGGATCCCGGCTTTTCGTGGCGAAAAATGTTGGAAGTAAAATTAATTAGGATAAATAAATAAATAAATAAATATTTCGGACATCTAAACACACAACGCCATCTAGTCCCAAGATAAGCAGAGCTTGTATTATGGGGTACTAGACAACTGATACAAATACATATATACTTTTTTTTTGTAAATACATACATATTATAGATAGAACACACCCAAACTCCGAAACAAATATTTGTAGATCATACAAACATTTGGTCCGACCCGGGAATCGAACCCGAGACCTCATGATCAGCAGTCGATCATGCCAACCGCGAGACCAACGAGGCAGTCAAATAAAATAATAATAAATAAAAATAAAAATCTTTATTGATACAAAAACCTTTGAAATTTATTAAATCTAGGATACATAAATGGTAATGCGGATAAGGTAAACCCTGACTCCCAAACTAGGTAATCCTGTGACTTAGGAGTCAGTGTTCTGATGTCATTGTGATACAAAAACTCTTTAATGTTGTGTCTTATCGTTACAAAAAGGTAGTCGTTGACAAAACAGATTACAAAATAAAGTAGGAATAATAATAGGTCTTTACCTATGAAATTGCCGTTTTGTATGCGATAAGTGAAATTACTTATTTTTTCAAACTTTTTTGTTTTCTGTTATTCGAAGTCATCACCCATGCAATCGACGCCAATCTTTGCAACGCATTGGCAGTTTATTGATGCCCTTCTTGTAAAAATCAGCTGGACGGGAGGCAACAAACTCTTCAAAGGCATTTTGTACTGCCTCTCGGGAGGTTTTAGAAAACGGCATGAGCATTAATGCAGATGTGTACTGTGAAGAACTGGAGAGAATGATGGAGAAGCTTGCACATCTGCAACCAGCTTTGGTCAATAGGTCGTCCCCACTGCTCCTTCACGACAACGCGCGACCCCATACTGCGCAACAGACAGTCTCCAAGCTACAAGAGCTGGGTTTGGAAGCTCTCCCTCATCCGCCATACTCACCAGACCTTGCACCTACCTCTTGTTCCAAAATTTAGACCACTTTTTAGTGGGTAAAAAATTCAATGTCAGTGTGTGTGTGTTTTGTGTATGTGTGCGTGTGTGTATGTGTATGCGTGTGTTTTAATGAACATTTGGTTAGAGTATTAGAGTTATTTTGGTAGGGTCAAACATATAAAAAAACCTGCTAGCAATAATGACCCTATCCATTGGTCCGTAATAGCAAAACCTGTGCCTTTTAATCTCTGCGCTGTCTCAATTACTTGTGTTATATACGAAGTCATTCTATCGCAATTTTCTTTTCGTATTGATATTAAATGTCGCAGTAGGGTTATCTTTCTTGCAAAACCCGAGTCATCAAACATATTATTTTGCTTTTCCCATAACTCTTGCTGTCTTGATATATAACTTGATGTCTCTTTAATATGCTAACCAAACCGCTATCTATTGTCAAAACCAGTTTCGCCCTTGTTTTTGCATTTCTTGCTGGTTTTCTTTCGATCGACGCCCTCGGTTTGATATAATATAACATACCTTATATTCCGTTAATTCATTTTGAATGTAACTCACAGCCATTTTAGCACAAAGATACTCCACTTATCTTAAACTGTACACTAAAATACTTAAGAAATCAGGACATTAGCCCATAATTTAATGTTGTAGATAAGGATCTTCTTCAATTAAATTCAAGATTCAATATAATTTGGTTTTAATGCTTGAAGGTTACAAGGTTAAGAAGAAAAAATAACACATATGTCACGCGTGTCACACAGCCAATCCGAGCCTGAGCGCCCGGGCGGGGGGGGAAACGTTGCGTTCCGTTCTTGTTGCCTAAACAATCTCCGCCTCCTTGAAAGGTGAAGAATGCTGTTCGTCTCCTTAGAGAATGTCTACAAGTGGGCAAATTCGGTTGATTGCTCGCCGTATGATTCCCTTGCTTGTTTTGATGTCCGCTACACGACAGGCACCATCAGATCCTTTGTAAACAGTAGTAATTCTTCCTAATGGCCACTTCGTAGGCGGGCTACATTCATCCTTAATAAGAACCAATTGATTTGGTTCGAGGTTAGGTTGTCTGTTTTGCCATTTAGTCCGCTGCTGAAGCTCGCAAATATATTCACGGCTCCATCTGCTCCACATGTGCTGCCTTGCTTGCTCTATCAGGGCATATCTGTGAAGACGGCTTGGATTAACATTTTGAAGATCAGGGGTAGGTAGTGACGTGAGTGGTCTCCCTACGAGGTAGTGCCCGGGGGTTAGTGGACAAAGGTCATTTGGATCAGAGGACATTGGCATTAGCGGTCTCGAGTTCAAAATAGCTTCTACCTGGCAGAACAATGTCGTGAGTTCCTCAAATGTGAAATGAGCGCTACGTACAACCCTCCTCAAATGAAATTTTGCTGATTTCACAGCTGACTCGTACAATCCACCAAAATCCGGTGCATTTACCGGTGAAAACTTGAATTTTATACCTTCACTGGCAAGATCTGACACAGAATCGGAACAATTTTTTACAAGGGCAGCAATTTCTCGGCTTGCACCGACAAAATTGGTGCCGTTGTCCCAAAATATCTCGCGAGGCTTTCCTCGACGAGATATTTTATAAAAGCTTCTGTGGTCAAGTCGCTTACCAATTCGAAATGGACAGCTTTAATCTTAAAACATATAAAAACACAGAGATAAAATTTTATTAGACTGGCCCCGCGACCCTTCCTGTTTACTATTAAAAAAGGACCTGCGTAATCTGTTCCGGTTATTTCAAAAAGAGATCCTGGGGATAACCTGACAGAAGGTAAGTTACCCATGATTTGTTTCGCAGCTGCTCCTTTCATTCGTTTGCATGTCAAACAGTTATTACACACTCGTCTTGCCAAGCATCGGCCGCCAATAGGTAAGTATTGTTCCCTTACGACTGAAAGAAGCAGTTGCGGTCCTGCATGCATTAATTTGATGTGATAATATTTCATCATTAACTCTGTATACCGATGTTTACAACTCAATACAATTGGATGCCGTTTGTCAAAACTATAGTCGGAGTTTTCTAGCCTCCCCCCAACATGAATCAAGCCTGTCTGTTCATCGACAATGGGGGTTAAATTATGCAATGCAGGTAACGATTTAAAGTTATTTTTATAAATAGAAAAACATTCTAGTTGTGAAAATAGAGCTAGCTTCAACTCACTATTCTCTAATTCCTCGACGGTCAAAGGTCCAGTTATTTTTACATTATTTTTACCTATATTTATAAATAAATCTACCAACATACGCGAAAGAGCGGCGTAATCTTATAAAATTAGAATATCGCTCAAATTCAATAATTGACTTCGGATTTGCATCAATATTTGAAAATTGAACTCTCACTTCAGGTAAGTTCATTTGTGAATCAACGCGCCGCTGGTCAGGCCACTGATCTTGTGCGCCTTTTAGGTATGTAGGCCCATCCCACCACAACGAAAGATGCAGTACCTCCTCGGGGTACAAACCACGTGACGCGAGATCGGTTGGATTCAACGATGAAGGTACGTACATCCACACAACTCATTCACCTCAACTACGCGATGTGACACAAACGCACTCAACTTGTGCGGAGGTGTATTCAGCCAGCCCAGCACAACATTCGAGTCGCACCAAAAAACATTGTTATCTAATGAACAACGCAATGATTCTGTTACTTTTTTGAACAGGCGAGCGTCTAACACTACTCCACACAATTCAAGTCTAGGTATAGTAGACGTTTTCAGAGGGGCTACTTTTGATTTTGCACATAAAAGCCGTACTGTTATGTGCCCCAACGCATCTATCGAACGTACATAGACGCAAGCCGAAAATGCGCTCATTGAAGCATCTGAAAATGTATGTAGTTCGATTCTAATAGGATTGCCACAGACAGCTTGGCGCGGAATGGAAAGATGCTCAATAATCTTTAAATTATTAATTAATTTGTGCCACATATCTGAAATATCTTGAGGAATCTGTTCATCCCACCCAATTTGTTGAAGCCAAAGCTTCTGTAAAATGATTTTACACGTTATAACGCATACACTTAAGAGTCCTAGTGGATCAAATATGGTTGATGTCACTGATAGAACTAAGCGCTTTGTAATAACATGATTACATTGTTCATATAATTTGCATGATTTTTCAACCGCGATAATAATTAAATCAGAATTAGGATCCCACTCGATACCCAATGTGTTAGTTACAGAGGAAATTTTCAAATTATCTTGTATTTCATCAACATAAGATTGGTTTGAGATTAATTTCACTAATGAAGCAGAATTACTTTTTACTTTACGTAAATTAAAACCAGCTGATGGAAGTTGTGCTGTTACATTTTTGTAAATATTACACAATTCGGTTTCGTTAGAATGACCAGTTATCAGGTCATCAATATACAAATCATGTTTCAATATGTCGCTTATTAACGGATCTTTGCATTCAATCGCTAGTTGCTCGACACATCTTGTACTTAAATACGGGGCGGAAGAGGTACCATACGTCACAGTACTTAACTGTAAGTAATTTATGGGTTCCCACTCGTTTTCTCGCCATAAAATTGTTTGAAGATGTCTCTGTTTTTGATCAATTAATATCTGCCTATAAAATTTCTCTATGTCTCCTGTAAAAATAAACGCATGCTGTCTCAATCTGAACAAAATAGAAAAAATGTCATCTTGAAGAGTGGGTCCTACCATCATTAATTCATTGAGTGAGAGACCGGAAGTAGTTTTGCACGAACCATCAAAAACTACCCTACATTTTGTGCTTTCACTTTTTTCTTTCAATACCGGGTGATGTGGCAAAAATACAACACTTTCAGGTCTCTCGACCCTTGACAGATGTCCGAGAGCTTCGTACTCGTTCATAAATTTTACGTACTGGATTTTTACGTCAGGTTGCCTCCGAAAACGTCGCTCTAATGATTCAAACCTTTTACGTGCTATATAATACGAATCTCCCAATCTTTCTGGTTCCGCTTTCAAAGGCAACGTGACGCAGAATCGGCCGTCCTCAAGCCGTCGAGTATGCTGCTCGAAATGCCGCTCGCAATCCATCTCTTCTTGAGACATAACTGGCTTTTGAGGAACTTCCTCGAGTTCCCAAAATTTATTTAGTTGTGTTAGAATTTCCTGACTGAAATTACATACAACTTTAGTGGGATATTTATCCTTATCGCTGCACATGACTGGTCCCGATATTAACCAGCCGAACATTGAATTTTGTAAAATAGGTAAGTCGAAACCCAACTTTATTTGTTCAGAACATAATATTTCCCAAAAAACATCTGCTCCTAATAACAAATCAATTTTCGATGGTTTGTGATAGGTATAGTCAGCAAGAGTTAAATTTTTTGGCAACTTTAATTTTGATACATCCACTTCACGACTTGGAAGTGAACTGGTTATATCATTGATAACAAACGCATTGACGGAAGTGCTAAATGCATTTGTGCGCGACTGTACTTGAATATTACAACGCTGTAATGCTTCAAATGAGATACTGTTAATTCCTGTAACGCACACTGAGTTCACAGTTTTAGTTTGGACGCACAGTTTGTTCTTTAGATCCCGACTACAAAAAGAAGACTGCGACCCGCAATCAAGCAAGCAGCGTGCTTCAACAAAATTATTAGAATTAGTACATGATACCTTGACAATAGCTGTCGATAATAAGACTTGATTAGAAATGCAAGTTGATAATGAAATTGGGCTTGAAACCAACTTATTCTCACCAGTCGGTTTTTCAAAATGCAACATCGAATTGTGTTTATGTTTACATAATTTGCAAGATGTACACTTACATTGAGGTGCCAAATGTCCGCTACGGAGACAGTTGATACAATGCCTATTTTTTACGATGAAATTGAATCTGTCTGCCGGTGACATGGCTAAAAATTTTTCGCAATAGTAAATTAAATGCTCACCATTACATACAAAACACTTTGTAATGTTTTTGTCTTTCTCACAAGTAGCAGCAACAAACGACCTTTGTTGTTTATTCATGCGCTTATATTGTATAGGCTGCGGCTGCAGCTGCAGCTGTTGCTGTGATTCCTGCGGCTCAAAACTTTGCTTGCTGCTACTTGCTACTGTAGCCTCGAGAACATCCGCTCTCAGACGCAAAAATATATAAAAATTTTCTAAATTAGGTACGTCAGTTAAAGACCCTTTGTATTCCTCCCATTTTGTGCTAATAGCACTATCTAACTTCGCTGAAAATAAAAATATTATCAGAGTGTCCCAATTCTCAGTTTTTTCACCTAGAGTATTTAACGCTCTCAAATGTTTCGCAATATGGTCAGCAAAAATACGTAGATAAACTCCTCCACTGTTATTCGGCGCGTCGAACAAGGCCTTAAGGTGAGTAAACACTAGCTTACGCTTATCATTAAAACGGTCACACAGGAGTTTCCAGGCGACTTCATAGTTACGGCTCGATATTTCTAAACTAGCGATCACAGCGGCAGCGGAACCGGTAACTGCACCTTTCAAATATTGATACTTGTTTATGCTTGCAATGGACTCATTATTATGAATCAACGAAGAAAACGTATCGTGAAATTCTAACCAATTTGATGCGTCACCAGAAAAATTAGGAATTTTAATTTGTGGTAACTTAATATTCGTATTTTGTATGGTTGCATTTGAACATGAGCTTTGTACATCAGTCTCAACGCTAGTATTGTACATTTCTATGATCTCTTGCGCCTCGGCAATACATTTATAAAACCTATTTTCACTAGTTTCCCTCTCAATCTGATTTTCTGAACTTTCCTGCTTAATTTCTATACTAGTTTGAATTCTATCATACTCCTCAAAGAGATTTTCGAACTTTTTTAGTCGTGTTTTTGTTTCAAAACATTTAAGCTTAGTAATATTACTAGATAATTTTAGATCGTCTATATATTTCTCAAAAGTAGTTAATCTCCCTTTTATAGAGGACCTTTTAGCTTTTATATCTTTTACTTCATCTGTGCCAGTCATTGCTATTTATGAAAACAAATTCAAGTGTATAAATACCTTTACTCAACGCAAACCTTCAAATCAGCTGTGACGTCGAGCGATAACAATCGAAGATAGGTCACCGACACCGAACGATTGTAGATAAGAGTTATAAGGTTAATAGGTAGTGATTGCGCTTGCACTTGTCTGAGCAACCTGAAATTGATATAAGTTGCAATTAATTTCACTTGTAAAACTTAGTGCACTGTTTAGAATGGGGGATTGTTATTTTTTATTATAAGTAGGTACCTTTTTATTTTTGTTAATACATATATTTAAATTTGCAACAATTTAAATATTGCAACTGCTATAACAATAATATCTGTAAATAAGTATCTGACATAAGCCTGTAATAAATGGTAGCAAGCCAACTGATAAAACAAGCATAAGTATAACTACGCACATTAACAACAAGAATAATTTTTGAAGTCGAGCAAGCTAGGCGAAAAATAGGATTAATAGATATAGGAATCAGCTAAGGAACGAGCAAACCTCCTTATCAGAAGCCAACTTCACTATCACACACTGCATTTCCTGTAATTCATTTGTCTTTGTCTCAAATCCAATCGCCGTTGTCGGTCCAAAGGTCGTCGCAATCTTGTCCAAACGAAAATTACGTGTTGATTGCAAAATTCGTGTTCTTCAGTCAACGGTCGCCAAATTTAATGTTGTAGATAAGGATCTTCTTCAATTAAATTCAAGATTCAATATAATTTGGTTTTAATGCTTGAAGGTTACAAGGTTAAGAAGAAAAAATAACACATATGTTATTAAAGATGAAAAGTGGATTAGGAATAGCAGGACTATAAGATATAATAAAATAGCTTTGATAAAATATATATTTAAGTTTACATTTATATTGAAAAGAATGAATATCAAGAATAACAAATCATCGGTTGCTAAGGTAGTTAGTCATAGACCACTCTCCAAGAATATATTAATAAGGAGTATGTATATTCCTAACATCCACCTCTGTTTGCTATTCCAGCCATCTTCTTAAGTATTTCAATTCTGGGCCCATAAAGTGGTTTGGTTAGCATGTCAGCAATCTGCCTGGCTGCTGGCACATGGCAGATGGTAATGCTTCCATCCTGAATGCATTCTCGTATGAAGAACGAACGAATCCGTATATGTTTAGTTCTTTGATGGAACTCTGGTGGATTTTTAGCCAACTTAATTGCTGATTCATTATCCACACATAGGGACGCAGGACATGAACATTTATCACCAGTGATTTCTTTCATAATCTTTTGAAGCCAAATAATTTCTCTGGCAGTTTCACTAGCTGCCACTATTTCAGCCTCGGTGGAGGAAATTGCAACCGTGCTCTGTCGTTTGCTATACCAAGCTATTGGTCCTCCGGCATACATGCAGAGGATGCCTGAGGTTGATCTCCCAGTTTCCATATCACCTCTATGGTCAGAATCACTGTAACATTCTAAGTTATGGATATTTCCTGGCTTGTAAATGATGCCTTCATCCATTGTCCCTTTCAAGTAACGCATTATTCTCTTGACATTAATGATGTTCTCCTTTGTAGGTTTATCCAAATTGCGTGATGCAATACTGACTGCAAAAGCTATGTCAGGCCTCGTGCTTGTCATCAAATAAGCTAAAGCACCAACAGCTTCACGGTACGGGAAGCGCATCATAGATTCATCATCAATTTGAGCATTATTTGCTCTTAAAATTGGTGTTGGGACAGGCTTACATTTCTCCATACCAAACCTTTCTAGTATGCGAGTGATGTACGCTTTCTGATGTAGCAAAATGGAACCATCGGAGTACCTTTTTATCTCCATTCCAAGAAAATAGCTTGCGGGCTTCACTGTTATTTTAAAACATGTCCTCATTTCTTCTAGGAACCAGTTAGCTTGTTTCTCGCTAGTAAATGCAATCAAACCATCATCAACGTAAAGAGCAAGAATAAGTTTCTCTCTTCCTTGTGTTCTAACAAACAAACAGGGATCAGAGTGACTTTGCTTGAATCCTATTTTTACGACATAGTCTGTGATACATCTGTTCCAACATAGCGAGGCTTGCTTAAGTCCATACAAGCTTTTCTTTAATTTGAAGACATAATTTTCCTCAGCATAACCTTCAGGAGGTTTCATATAAATGTCCTCCTCTAATTTTCCATAAAGGAAGGCTGTGGACACATCAAACTGTAATAATTTCAGCTTCTCTCTAGCAGCAACGCTCAATACAGCTCTTATTGTGTTGCTTCTAGCAACTGGACTAAAAGTTTCATGGAAATCTATATCTTTCTTCTGAGAATATCCTTTTATGACTATTCGAGCCTTATATTTGTCAACAGAGCCGTCAGGATTTGTCTTAATTTTAAATATCCATTTACATGGAATAGCTTTCCGACCTTTTGGTAGTTCAACTATATCCCAAGTTTGATTTTCTCTAAGCGAGCTTATTTCACTTTCAATAGCCTTTTGCCATTTCTCTTTATCTTTACATGACATTGCCTGTTTGTAGGTTTTGGGCTCGAACATATTGTTAGCTTCTAAAGCCATAATATTATCATTGAACCGTTCAGGAGGCTTTAGGTTGGCTCTATCTCTGAGGATCATCCGACTTCCTTCTCTTTCAATGTCATCATCAGACAGATCAGGATCATCAGTTTCATTGCCTTCAGTGAGTTCATCTTCTTCTTCAGAGTGAATGGATTCAAACGCTGATTTATCTAGATCGATTCTTGAATCATCACCTATATCTTCATCGGCTTCATGTGCCCTTGATGAAATAGGTTGCTCATCTCCTTTCGATCTATCCTCCGTAACATTCCTTTCTCCAATATTTCTATCATCATTGGTTTCAGGTTCATTCTGGAGACTTGGGAAATCATGGAACAAATTCTTATGGATATTACTTGTAGGCTTTTCTGATTTAAGTGTATCCTCTTTAGGTTTTCCCAGTAACGGTACCTCTTCGAATGTCACGTCTCTGGACCTAATCAATTTGAATGATTCCTTGTCCCAGATTCTGTATCCTTCGTCTCCTTCGTATCCAACAAGAATACCTTTTTGAGCTTTCCGTTGCAGCTTCTTGCGATTAGCTTTAGGGACGTGGGCATAGCACGTGCAACCTAGAATTCTAAGATGTTTGATCGCTGGCTTCTTACCATACCATAGTTCATGAGGTGATTTGTATGGCACGCTAGATGGCCCTGTACGATTCAACGCGTAGACAGTCGCATTCACAATCTCTGCCCATAAGCCATCAGAAATCTTTTCATATGCATTCATAACGGCGCGCGCGGCTTCTACGACAGTCCTGTTTTCTCTCTCTACGCAACCTGCTTGCTCCGGGGTGTGGGGCATCGTAAACTTTTGCTTAATGCCATTTTCAGTTAGGATATCTTTAAATTCCTTGTCGACAAACTCTCCACCATTGTCACTTAATATTTCTTTAATGACGTGTCCTGCAACTTTGGCTTCTTTTAAGAAAATTCTAAGCTTTGAGGCTGCTTCAGATTTTTGTCGAAGAAAATAGATGTGACGATAGCGTGTAAAGTCGTCTTTAAATAGGACGTAATATCGTAACTTTGAACCAATTGAATATGGAAATGGTCCGCATATATCGGTATGGATTAGTTCTCCTGGTTTAGTAGCTCTAACCCTTTTACCAAAAGATTGCTTGTGAGCCTTTCCATAAACACATCCTTCGCAAATGTCCGATTGTTCATTTTCAAGTTTTAATCCTAGCTCTTGTTCGATGACCTGACGAACGTGTCTTTTATTTTGATGTACTAGCCTTTCATGATAAATTTGTAATGGATTTGACAGTAATTGATTGACTTCATGATTTTTAGGCTTTATACAGATAAGCTCTAGCTTAAATAGTCCACCTTTTATTTTTCTAATCCCAATTGCTTTGATGTCTCCATTTACTTTCACTATGCATTTTTTAGGCGTAGACTCAAACGTACTCGTGCATGAGTTATCATGTACAGAAAGTACTGAGAATAAGTTTTTTTTTATTTTTGGAACATACCAAACGTCCTTGAGTAATATGTGCACAATTTTCCCATTGACGTTGGATTCAGCTCGAATATTGCCCATTCCAATGGCTTTAATGGTTTGCCCATTCACCGTAGTCACCGTATGTGAACTCTTGAAGTGCTCGAAGCTTTCGAAGAAGTCGCCTCTATTTGTAACATGGCTTGTCGCTCCGTTATCAACGTACCAGTTATCTTTATCATTAGGCAATCCATCATCCAATGCTAACACTGTCAGATTTACATTTGAGGTTTGACCGTTTGATGGTTTTGGTGGGCGTCCATCATTTATCCATTTTCGACATTTACGTACTGCACGTCCAACTTCTCCACAATAATTGCATTTAAAAACTTTATTCTTCTTCTTTGTCTTTACTGTTAAGACTTCTTCAGTATTTTCCGATTCTACTTTATTAGTCAATGCTTTTTCATAGGCACTTAGTTGCGAAGTTAAATTTTCTACTGTCCGATCGTTTTTTGTTATTAGAAGCAAACTTGACTTGAAAGCGAAATAATCTTTTGGTAAAGTTCCAAGTATTTTACAGATAAGTAAAATTTCAGGCAAGTTTGCATCAATTTGGCTTTTTAGATCATGCCAAATGTTTTTTAACGCAGATATATGCTTTCTTATGTCATGCTCAGGATCCTTTTTATAATGAAAAAATTTTAGACAGAGATCATAACTTTTGTCTTCGCTACTTCCACTGTAGAGGCGTTCTAACTCGTCCCATACTTCTTTAGCGCTTTTCAACCGCATGACTTGTTCAACTTGTTCAAGTATCTCATCCGTCATGTTCGTCGTCATCAGTGTCAAAACAATACAGTCAATAGTTCTGAATTGTTTTAAATCCTTTTCATATTTATCTTTAGCTACGTCATCTTTATCAGCTGCATTTACATCAGGCTTACAGATTTTCCCTTCTAAAATTTCTTCAGCACCGGGAATAGCCCTGCATACAGTCGAAATCCTGTACTTCCAATGCTTATAGTTATTTCCATCTAGGTGCATTATTTGTACCTTCGAAGCCTCTGCGATCGCCTTATCCATGGTGACGTTAAGACTGGATACAATTTTTTTGCTAGAATTTTTTTTATTCAATTCTTTCCCAGATTAAAAAATACTTTTTAACATCCACTTCTTAGCTTTATTACTCTGCTACCATATTAAAGATGAAAAGTGGATTAGGAATAGCAGGACTATAAGATATAATAAAATAGCTTTGATAAAATATATATTTAAGTTTACATTTATATTGAAAAGAATGAATATCAAGAATAACAAATCATCGGTTGCTAAGGTAGTTAGTCATAGACCACTCTCCAAGAATATATTAATAAGGAGTATGTATATTCCTAACATATGTCACGCGTGTCACACAGCCAATCCGAGCCTGAGCGCCCGGGCGGGGGGGGAAACGTTGCGTTCCGTTCTTGTTGCCTAAACACCTATTAAAACGTCCTCTTGTGGTTTACGTCTAACTTTATTGACATTGATACATACATGGTACTTTAGTTCTTACAATAGACACAATAGATGACGTTAATGGGAATAATTTGTTAATACAATGTAACACCTACCACCTCACAGAAGTGGCAGTCGAATCCTCACTAATGGCTTGAATCCAGAAGGAGGTCAGAGAATCTCACACCTTCAGTGGAGATTTCCTCGCCCTGTACCATGACTCAGTGGAAGTCCTTCACTTTGCGAAGGAGACAACGGAGTGGGATTGGGTGAGGTTTAGAACTATCTTAGTCCGCGAGGCCCGGGAATTGTACGCTCAGCTGCACTCAGCTAAGGCGCTGGAGATCGCTGAACGACCTTGTAGGCTATAAGCGCGGGCCTGGGGGTGGCAGAAACAGGCTAAGATGATATTAGAGACAGGAACAGGGAACCCTCGTTGTGGGAAAAGGCTGTCAACCACTTCCTACAAGAAGCTGGGCATGAGAGGGTCAGGAGGAGAGGTGTGACGCGCGAAGACAGGAGTTAAAGGGGTATTGAAAGGTGGTATGTAAAGAACAGGGATATATTAAATTGCAGGTTAGTACGGGCGGCAAAAATTTAATAGCCTTCTAGCGGCAAATATGTAAATCCGCCACTGCCTGGAGGTCAATTTAACTTCTAATAAGAGTCAATATTATCATAAGTAGTTATTCTGCACAGCTTTTTCAGCGGAAGTGCATTACTTAACGGATAATGCAGCATAGTGCATATTCTGTTCGTGTCTTCAATGTATTACCTCGTTTATGTTCAGGGAATATAAACTGTGGACAGATTCATTTCTGAAAGATTAATTTTACTTATTCAATTTGTTACTACTAAATGTTCTTGTTTGGCTTATTTCCAAAAAGTAACCTGACAAGTTCCAAATACGGTGACGTCAATGCATAAATTAATAAAGACCAACGTCCTATTTTCACCTATCTGATTAGCATAGCCATAAATTATATAGTTGTTTACTCGCAGTACCCATTCATGAACACGCAATAGTCATACAGTGATAAAGTGAGCATATCAATGCTAATATTAATTTGTTTCATGACTTGACTGACATGACGTAGGGGAGACTGGGTAACAGTGGATCACTTTTTTTTAAGCAATGCGGCTGTGAAATATATGGCTAAATGATTCATCTCTGAAATGAAATCATAATATGTGTATCTAATCTTTAAAAAAACGCATTTAATGGCTTGGAAAAAAGAGGAAAATATATTCACTGTGCCCCGGGAACGGGTCACTTTGGATCAATGCATGGGTGACAGTGAATCAACTGGTGTAGACAAGATCTATTTAAAAAAATTAGAAAAATACTACGATTTCCATATTAAGAGTTTCTTTTATCTAAATCACTGTACAATCTTTTTTCATCTAAATCAAACCAGTCTCATAAAAAAATAACAATTTTACATTGATGAGTGTACTACGTTACTAATTTCACAAACAGTCTTTAAGCTTCAGTTATTATCAAAGAATACATTCACATTATTACAATTGAAAGACGTCGCGTGCTAAGACTGCATCCTTCAGGGGTTCGTAAATCGATTATCCGATTATTTCTTTTTCTGAGATTATACAGATAATTTAGGGCGGATTAAAAAAACATCCAATGCAACGGTAAGATGACGTAGCCACAACGTTGCCTTGCCATGTTTTTTTTTTTTAACGTGTGGTAACCCTCTTGGGCCGTCATCACCCCGCCGGGGTTTGCGGCGGGGCGGTGTGTCGGAGCTCGATAGGGACCTACTAGAGGAGGCGGCCATTATTCACTCTTGGCTGTCTCCGCAGGCCCCGACCGGGGAGGTCGGCGTGGACGTGGGGGCTGGCCGTTTTCGCGATGCGCTTGCGCAGATTTGCGATACGGCCATGCCCCGCATCCGGACTCGTCGGCCTCCTCGGAAGGAGGTCTACTGGTGGTCCCGGGAGTTGGCGGACCTCCGTGCGGCGTGCACCCGTGCCCGGAGGTCCTACACCCGCAGCCGGCGACGTCACCGTGGAGACGGTGGCGGGGACCAGCTTCATGAGGAGTACTGCGAGACGCGGAAAACTCTGAAGCTGGCCATTTGCCGCGCCTAGGAGGAGAAGAGAAAGGAGATGCTGGAGAGTCTCGACCGTGACCCCTGGGGTCGCCCATATCGTGCGGTGCGACAGAAGCTCCGCACGGCGGGCCCCCCCCTTACCGAGACTCTCCAGCCCAGCTTCCTGCAGGAAGTGGTCGAGGGCCTTTTCCCGCAGCGGGCGGAGCACACACCCCCGTCGATGGCCTATGCGGTCGGAGACGACGGGGGTCGAGAGGACGACGTGCCGCCCGTTAGGGAATCGGAGATTGGGGCGGCTGTTCTGCGAATCCGTTCAAAGAACACCGCCCCCGGGCCGGACGGGGTTCCAGCCCGAGTGATGGCCCGAGCCCTCGACCATATGTCGGACCGCCTCAGGGAAGTGTTGGACGCTAGCCTGGCGTCCGGACGCTTCCCTGAGTGCTGGAAATGCGGGAAGCTGGTCCTGCTTCAGAAGCCGGGACGTCCTGCCGATTCGGTCACGGCCTATAGGCCCATCGTGTTGCTGGACGAGGCGGGTAAACTTTTTGAGAGAATACTCTCTGCCCGCATCGTCCAGCACCTCTGCGAGGTGGGGCCCGACCTGTCGGACGCCCAATTCGGATTCCGAGAGGGGCGTTCGACGGTCGATGCCGTGATGCGCCTTAGGGCCGTGACCGAAGAGGCAGTGAGCTGTGGCGGCGTGGTGTTGGCGGTGTCTTTGGACATCGCCAACGCCTTTAATAGTCTGCCATTCAGCTGCATCGGGGAAGCACTCCAATACCACGGAGTGCCAGAGTACCTGAGGCGGCTGGTGGCAGACTATTTGCAGGAGCGTACCGTCGTGTATGAGGATCGAGATGGCGCCTTGAGATGGCGACCCATGTCGTGCGGCGTTCCGTGGGGGTCTGTCCTTGGACCACTCCTGTGGAACGTGGGATACGACTGGGTCCTACGAGGTCGTCTCCCCCCCGGGCTGGGCGTAATTTGTTACGCCGATGACACGCTTGTCACAGCCCGGGGGGCGAACTTCCAGGAGGCGGCGCGCCTGGCCACCATTGGTGTTTCTCTGGTGGTCGGGCGCATCGAGGCGCTGGGCTTACGGGTGGCCCTGGACAAGACGGAGGCCCTATTGTTCCATGGGCCCCGTCGTGGGCCGCCCCCCGGCGCCTCCATAGTGGCCAAGAGGGTATTGGCGGTCAGAGCCATCCGCGGATACCGCACGGTGTCCACCGAGGCGGCGTGCGCCTTGGCCGGAACACCTCCGTGGGATTTGGAGGCGGAAGTGCTCGCCGAAGTTTATCGACGGGTGGCTGAATTCCGGGCGGAGAGAGGCATTCGCCCTCCGCCCGAAGAGGTACGCGAGTGGCGTGAAGCCGCCCGTCGAGCCACGATGGCTCGCTGGTCGTTCCGGCTGGAGACTCCACGCGCTGGCTTTGCCGCCGTGGAGGCTCTCCAGCCGGTCATCCTCGAGTGGGCAGGGCGGCAGCACGGGACCCTTTCCTTCCGTCTGACGCAGGTTCTTTCCGGGCACGGATGCTTCGGAAAGTACCTGCACTCGGTCGCCAGGAGGGAACTGAGTCCCGCCTGCCACCACTGCGACTGCAGTGAGGACTCGGCCCAGCATACGCTGGCGATTTGCCCCGCTTGGGCGTCGCAGCGCCGGGCCCTCACTGCAGTCATCGGAGGAGATCTCTCGCTACCGGCCATCATTCGCACCATGGCCGGTAGCGACAGCAGTTTTACCGCGGTCGCAGCCTTCTGCGAAGACGTAATTTCGCAGAAGGAGGCGGCGGAGAAGGCCCGGGAGGACAACCTCCACCCGGACCCGATCCGCCGCCGGCGAACCGGGCGGCGGAGGCGCGCATACCAGCGCCTCATGCCGCCCTGAGTGTGGCCGCGGATGGTGGGGACGGGTTTTTCCCCTCCATCCGCTTTAGTGGTCACCCGTGAGGGGGCGACGTTACGCGTGTGCCGTACGTCGCCCAAATTGAGAGTCTACCAGCAGACGGTGCGGGCAAGCGCTGGGAGGGGTCCGGATGTGTTAATAACAGCAGTTCCCGGATCCCTCCCGTCTCAGGCGCAGAGTCGCACACCGTGTGGTTTTAGTCGGTTCGATTCCGACACACCGCCCCGCCGCAAACCCCGGCGGGGTGACGGCCCGAGGGGGTTTCCACACGAAAAAAAAAAAAAAAAAAAGGGGCGGTGTGTCGGAATCGAACCGACTAAAACCACACTGTGTGCCACTCTGCGCCTGAGACGGGAGGGATCCGGGAACTGCTGTTATTAACACATCCGGACCCCTCCCAGGGCCTGCCCGCACTGAAACGGGCACCGTCTGCTGGTAGGCTGTCTAAATAGGCGACGTACGGCACACGCGTATCGTCACCCCCTCGCGGGTGAACATTAAAGCGGCTGGTGGGAAAAACCCATCCCGACCATCCGCGGCCACACTCAGGGCGGTATGAGGCGCTGATAGGCGCGCCTCCGCCGCCCGGTTCGCAGGCGGCGGATCGGGTCCGAGTGGATATTATCCTCCCGGGCTTTCTCCGCCGCCTCCTTCTGCGAAATTACGTCTTCGCAGAAGGCTGCGACCGCGGTAAAACTGCTGTCGCTACCGGCCATGGAGCGTATGACGGCCGGTAGCGAGAGATCTCCTCCGATGACTGCAGTGAGGGCCCGGCGCTGCGACGCCCAAGCGGGGCAAATTGCCAGCGTATGCTGGGCCGAGTCCTGACTGCAGGCGTAGTGGTGGCAGGCGGGACTCAGTTCCCTCCTGGCGACCGAGTGCAGGTACCTTCCGAAGCAACCGTGCCTGGAAAGAACCTGCGTCAGTCGGAAGGAAAGGGTCCCGTGCTGCCGCACTGCCCACTCGAGGATGACCGGCTGGAGAGCCTCCAGTCCGACCGGAATTCAGCCACCCATCGATAAACTTCGGTGAGCACTTCCCCCTCCAAATCCCACGGAGGTGTTCCGGCCAAGGCGCACGCCGCCTCGGTCGACACCGTGCGGTATCCGCGGATGGCTCTGACCGCCAATACCCTCTGAGGCCGCCAAAGGCGGGCCTTATTGAGGGTAGCCAGAGCCGCCATCCACACCGGTGCCCCATACAGCGCCATCGGCCGGACCACCCCCGTGTAGAGGTGTCGACGCTGGCTCCGCCCAAATTGGGCAAAAGTCGCCCAAGGGCAGAGGCAGCAGGTCGACCAGCTTGGGACCAAGCTGTCGGAAGTGCTCGTCGAAGAGCGACCTACCGACGAGGATCAGGCCCAGGTACCTCATCTGGGCCCGAACCGGTACAAAGACCGAGTTAACCACTATGGAGGCGCCGGGGGGTGGACCACGACGGGGCCCATGAAAGAGCAGGGCCTCCGTCTTGTCCAGGGCCACCCGCAAGCCCAGCGCCTCGATGCGCCCGACCACCAGAGAAACACCAATGGTGGCCAGGCGCACCGCCTCCTGGAAGTTCGCCCCCCGGGCTGTGACCAATGTGTCATCGGCGTAACAAATTACGCCCAGCCCGGGGGGGAGACGACCTCGTAGGACCCAGTCGTATCCAACGTTCCACAGGAGTGGTCCTAGGACAGACCCCTGCGGAACGCCGCACGACATGGGTCGCCGTCTCAAGGCGCCCTCTCGGTCCTCGTACACGACGGTACGCTCCTGCAAATAGTCTGCCACCTGCCGCCTCCAGGTACTCTGGCACCCCATGGTATTGAAGTGCTTTCCTGATTCAGCTGAATGGCAGACTATTAAAGGCGTTGGCGATGTCCAGGGACACCGTCAACACCACGCCGCCACGGCTCACTACCTCCTCGGTCACGGCCCTAAGGCGCATCACGGCATCGACCGTCGAACGCCCCTCTCGGAATCCGAATTGGGCGTCCGTCAGGTCGGACAAGGAGGTTGGAGACGTGGTCCATTACTGGATCGTGTCTACAACCTCCTCCATGGGCGACGATGTCGTCTACATCGTCGAACGAATGACCTCGGAGGCAGCCTGGGTCACCAGGCTAGCCCCCGAAGTCTGCCGAGAAGCTCGGGAAGGCCTGCAGCCCTCCTGCCCCATCTGGTGATTGGCGGGCTTATTGCCCGCCGCACACATAGGGCAGTGAGGGGCGGCAGAACATTCTGCCGGCAGACGCAGACGGGGCCGGGGCCGGGGCCGGCTGGGACGCAGACGGGACAGGGGCCCCTCGCCCAGAGCGCTCCGCCCGAAAAACGGCAAATTGGGCGCCGAGCCCGGCCACCTGCTCCGTCAAGCGGTCGTTTGCCGCCTGCAGGCGAGCCACGTCGCCAGCCAGGGTCTCCACGATCTCGGCAACGGCAGAAGAGGAGTCCTTAAGGGCCCTTACAAAAGGGCCCTTTAGGTTTACCGACTTGGTGGCCACCTTGTCTATGATGGCCACCGCGGCTCCGTGCTCCGAGCTCCGGAGCACGGTGTTTGGGGTACTGAGTCCCCCTCCACCGGCGCCCCGATTGTGAGGAGGAGACCGGCGATTTCCTCTTCCGCCTGGAGTTCCCCGTCCG
Organism: Spilosoma lubricipeda; assembly: GCA_905220595.1. Classification (NCBI taxonomy): domain Eukaryota; kingdom Metazoa; phylum Arthropoda; class Insecta; order Lepidoptera; family Erebidae; genus Spilosoma; species Spilosoma lubricipeda. The sequence continues at coordinate 18,940,674 of HG992290.1, read as the reverse complement.
CCCGAGCCCGTCTGTAGGATTCCGCCTTACAAAAGGCGGAACCCGAGGGGGCCGATACCGGAGTTCGCCATCTCCCCCTATGGCTGCTCGCGAGCTTTGGCGGAGGCAACATCTCCTGAGAGATGTCGCTCTCGCAGCTCTGGGGGCGACCGCGCTTCCGGCCGTCTGCCTCCATATCAATAGGTTCCGTGACATCCGTCCTCGCACCGGAACTGCTACCCGCGACATCCACCGCGGATCTGGAACGCACGCGTTCCGATTGTCTTCGGCTCCCAGCAGTCAGATCGACTTCTGGGAGCCCGACCGGTATAGGCGTTTCAGCCGCAGTGACATCCTCTGTGGACGAGTGGACGTCCACCTTCCAAAATTGGCCTTTGCTATTTCGCGTCGGCCTTTTCCGCTCTGTAGAAATAAATAGAGATAATTAGGTTTGCGCGTCCTCCGCGATATTTAGGTTGCCGGATTTACCGCTCGGCAACGGGCGTGTTAGACATTGAATGACCCCCCCCATAATACGATTGGGGGCTGCCGGAGCCGACTGGCTCCGGGTGGGATTCCCCAGACGCGTCGCGTCTAAGACCCTCCTGGGTAGGTTTATCCATATTTTGTTCCATGTCATTAGTGTTTAGTTTAGTGTCCTTCGACAGGACGCCCTTGGCACTGGACTCCCTCCAGCGATTCAGCTCCTTGCCAGGCGTCAGAGCGTGAGCTTAGGGTATTTTTATAGAGGTTTACGTCCTCTCGGCTTCGAAAAGCCACCGGTCCTGTCCGTTCAGGATTACGGCTGGGCCGGACGGGGTCTGCACCAGACCAGATCCGTCCGCCCCCTGTCCCTCTCGGAACTACTGGCACTCTAATACGCCCTCTGCTAGAGCAGAGGGACGCTTAGAGTGCCTCACGCGGCAGTCTTTACAGACTTCGTCTCGTATCCCATTTAGTCTGGAGTCTCCGCAAGCCCCACCACGACGACAACGTAGGGATACATTGGGGGAGTCAGAGACGTGACATCTTTTTTTTTTTTTTTTTTCGCTACGCTTCTTCGTAAGTTAGTTAAAGAAGCCTTGAACGTCTGTAATAGTAAGTCCATAGAACATTTGGCTGCCCTTAACAATATAATCGACTCTATTGTTTTCTTGGTTATCGATAAATATTTTACAAACTGCATAATTATATGTGGGTTTTATGGGTTTATAAAGGATCCAGGTTGTTTTTTTTTTGTATCTATATAAAGTTGTAAATAGAATACTGGTTTACCTAGCCATAACTCTTATTTTTTGACCATCTGATATGAGTTTGAGAGCATTTCTCATTTGTTCTTCAGTGTGAAGTCCGATGCCAGTCTTTCTTACCCGATTGCGGGGCATTTTTATTTAAAAACAAATTATGAATGAATTTTTGTTCCATGGGTTACAATAGATCAGCAGTCCACTGTGACCCAATACGAAATAATTCATTGTGACCCAATGGCGGTTATGGAATAATACAATAAATAAATAATTAGTACCTATCTTGCAGTTAAAACGACACAAGCTACGTAGGATTTAGGATATCACAAGCGTACGACAAAATAAAAAAATTGAAATAAAAGCATTTAGATATCTTGTTCACTTACATATAAAACTTATTTCAAAATCACGTGAAAAAATACTTTCGTTACTTACCTACTGCGCGAAATGTGACAGCGCGACTTCCCACTTTGTCACCGCGTGGATGACTAGTGCATCGGAGAGGGGGACGGACTAGGCGGCTAAAGCACCCCTTTCCTTCCGACTGACGCAGGTGCTTTCCGGGCACGGTTGCTTCGGGAAGTATCTGCACTCGGTCGGGAGGAGGGAATTGAGTCCCGCCTGCCACCACTGCGACTGCAGTGAGGACACGGCCTAGCACACGCTGGTAGTTTGCCCCGTATGGGCGACGCAGCGTCGGGCCCTCACTGCAGTCATCGGAGGAGACCTCTCGCTACCGGCCGTCATACGCTCCATGGCCGGTAGCGGCAGCAGTTTTACCGCGGTCGCAACCTTCTGCGAAGACGTCATCTTGCAAAAGGAGGCGGCGGGGAAGGCCCGGGAGGATGACCTCCACTCGGACCCGATCCGCCGCCGGTGAACCGGGCAGCGGAGGCGCGCTTATCAGCGTCTCATGCTGCCCCCTGAGTGTGGCCGCGGATGGTCGGGACGGGTTTTCCCTTCCATCCACTCTAGTGGCCGCCCGCGAGGAGGTGACCTTACGTGTGTGCCGTACGTCGCCTAAATGGAGAGGTGTTGGAGCCCGCTTCAGTGCGGGCTGGCGCTGGGAGGGGTCCGGAGGTCTTAATAACAGCAGTTCCTGGATCTCTCCCTTCTCAGGCGCAGAGTGGCACACCGTGTGGTTTTAGTCGGTTCAATTCCAACTCTCCGCCCCGCCGCAAACCCGGCAAGGCCAAAACAAGGCCCGAGGGGGTTTCCAAACGTAAAAGTAAAAAAAGGCGGCTAAAGCACGTTTGATTGTGTGCGTAAGCATTACACATATCGAGTTATAGTGAATTATCCACAGTGCCCCGTAATCCACTGCTACCCAATCTCCCCTACTCATTCATACATTCAATCACTCTACGCTATTATTATAAACCATATAACAATTACTTGATGTAATTAATTTAGGATATTTTTTTTTTTAAATCGGACGATCCAAACAAATAATCAAATCGAAACAGTATTATAGTTAGTCAACATGATATGATATGACTTATCAACTTATATACATATGTATATGACTTATTAACGTACGTTTTATAACTAATTTATTTTTATCTCTACTGAGTATAAATATTTCGTAATAACTGACTGCGTGGAATTAAATACTGTTTACGAACTGTTTTTAACAAACTACTATTGCGATGTTGACGCAAATATAATGTTTTTTCCCTCCACTCGACCAATAGATACAACCAGTTCTATAAAAAGAGGTCACTGCGGCAGGGGAATTACAGTCGAAGGTTTGCTTCGCTACCTCTACAACGCGGACAGGTGTTATTTATCATCACACTATTTTCGTTGTTACTAGAAATACATAGCTGAAATAAAAGGTAAGGATCAATTTAATTATCACCTAATTTAGTTAGCAATTCAAGACAAATGAGATGAAGAAATTCGAAAAAAAAATCGAACACCTTAAAAGATAAATGTTTTAATGATAATTATAATTTCGGTATACCTAACTATTCTTATCTTCATTTTTACGTTGAAACTAATAATCAAAAAAAACCCAACTACGACAAAAAACAACGCTGAAAAAGTATGAAACAAGTTTCAAAAGCCGTAGTCACGCGTTGTTAAATTGGACTATGGCACATTAAAAAGTTTCAAAACCCGTAGTCCATGTAGTGTAATGTACCATAGGGTACATATCACTTTAACAACGCGTGACTACGGCTTTTGAAACTTGTTTCATACTTTTTCAGCGTTGTTTTTTGTCGTAGTTGGGTTTTAGTTTTTACTTTTTTTTATTTAAAATGTTTTGGTGCCTCTATAATACTTATTGTTGTGCAAAGTTTATTTTAAATAGGTACCATAGAAATATCATACTTATAGAATAAATACGGACAAAGTCACGAAAAAATGCTAATAATATATATATTTTTGAAATCTACAAGTAATGCCCTTTCGTATGATACCAAACACGGCATATTTCTCTCATATTTATTTTTTAATACACTACTTTAGGTCGGCTAGAGGGCGCCACATTAGATTCAGTGACACGTCATATAGCCTATTATCGGCGGGCAATCAAGACGCTTCTAACGATACCTCATTTGTCTTATTCCGAATAGTTTAGAAAGAATGAGGCAACAAATAAGCATACCATAGAAATATCACACTTATCGAATAAATACGGACAAAGTCACGAAGAAATGCTAATAATATATGTATTTTTGAAATGTACAAGTAACGCCCTTTCCAATGATACCAAACACGGCATATTTATCTCAAATTTATTTTTTAATACAGTACTTTATGCCGGCTAGAGGGCGCCACATTAGATTCAGTGACACGTCATATAGCCTATAACCAGAAGACGATCACGACGCTTCTAGAGACACCTTATTTGTCCAAATCTAATGAGTAGTTAAGGAGCTAGGAGGGAACAAATGAACATACATACATACATACATACATACATACATACATACATACATACATACATACATACATACATACATACATACATACATACATACATACATACATACATACATAGCCTGTCAAAATCATAACCCTCCTTTGGCTTTGCCGTAGTCGGGTAATAATATTTTTTTGTTGAATTATTTGATATTTCAAATGAAAAATTACAGTATTCACTAATTCATTATTTTTTTAAATATTATGAAATTATTAATCACTAGCTGACCCGTGCCCACTTCGTTGGGCGGTAAACATCTTTTTCTATTTTTTGACTTCATTTTGTCTCCCGCTTTGCTAAGGAGGGAAGTGGACCTATCATATTTCCAACTCCTCCTGTTTTTCTTCTGATTAATTTCGTTGCGGGTTCCAGGACAGTTAATTTTTTTTCTTGGGACTTCCCGTGTGTCATAACTCGGTGTGTTCGTGGGTCACTGCTGTTAATCCTGGTGTACAGGAGTGGTGGTTACAGTGGTGGGCGTGTGGGTGGGATTAGTCCCAATTCCCCCGTAAGATCTACGCAGCGCGTCGGCTGCGCTCTCTCCAGCCGCACCGTTATAGTGGGGCTGATAAAGAAATATATAAAGAGAATTTCCTTTAACCCGGTCTCTTTGATTAATCAAGTTTCATCGCGACCTCAAGTTTCCACATCTTTTGAAAATTTTTACTCCAAAATCTCGTATTTCATATTCAATTATTAATTTTTATTTATTTTTTACTTTATTAAGTATAATTTTTTCAATAATTAATTACATATTTTGTCATATTATTTTTTAATAGTCAATTCAATTTAGATAATTTTTCAATTAATAAATTCTGCCACGTTTTTCTTACGTGGTATTTATTTCACCAAGTTACAATTTAATAAGTCTCACCCAGTTATTTTCCTATAAAAATATACAGGACATTTCACCCCAAATAGTGCAATTTCAAAATTTTTTTTTTGCTGTTTATATTTTGTTTGTTTCCATCAAAAAACTCTTATAAAAAGATGCCATATGTTTCTTAACTTTTGAGCCCAGCGGTCCGATTGTGGAATCTTCATTGTAACAATTTTTTTTTATTATATACGGCAAATATAATTTTAGGTTTAATAATTTCACTTATGTAAAGAGTTTTTAAAATTATAATTTTTATATATTTATGATAGTGATCAACAGCTATTCAAAAAATAAAAAATATATATATCAGCACGAAGGTGATTATCACTTGGATTAAAAATTTAAATTTTTCTGAAAACTTAGAATTTATAATGAAAAGCAAAAATAAATTTAATTTAAAAAATGAAAAAAAAAATTGTTGCAGTGAACATTTCACGATCAGACCGCCGGGCTCAAAAATTACGAAACATATGGGGAAACATGGGAGTTTTTTATAAGAATTTTCAGGAAAATCAAAATATCCATGATTTAAAAAAAATCATTTTTTAAATTTAAATCTTAAATATCTTTTGAATCAATGATAAAAATAATCTAAAATTAATCTGAAGGAGTTTTTTGATGGATACAAAAAATAAAAAAAAATTGAAAATACTTAATAAAATTTTAATTATTGTTATTTCTTATCAGATCAATTTCCAGAGGGATCAATAAGTCGCAAGAATGTCAAAAATAATTTTAGCTATTTTTTTTATCGTCCTGTGTGGGCTCGTTTTTGTCAAGGCGATGCGAGGCGGCTTAGGGGACCCGGTAATATTATTATTCTCTTTATTACATTTATAAATACGTATTAATTACATTTTTAAATATAAATATTAAAACAAATACATTTATAAATATATAAAAATAGTAGACCACCGACTTCGGGTACAGGGACCAAGAAAACGGTGGTTAGGGCTCGAAAGACAGGAACCTCCTCAAAAAACGAGCAGTGTCAAGGAAGACTGCTTTCTGCATCAGACCCTTGATCCAGCCGTCTAACGTGAGCCTCTTAAGGCCATGTATGTGGAACTGAGTCCTAAGCCTTCTTGTAATCTATCCAGCATGTCGTCAGGTTTTTGCGATTACGACGTACCTGCTGGCTAATGGTCATGTCTATGATAAGGAGCTTTTTAGCTGCTGCCACGGGTTCTATTTCCACATCCATTTTGAGAAACAGAAAGTACTGAACACTGATTAATATGTGTGGTAATTTTGAGTTTCAGAATAGATGTCAGAAGTTTATATAAGGTTGGTAAGCAAGTTGTGGGCCTAAAAATTTGGGATCCATGGGCCTTAAGTTTTTGGGATCCATGGCACTACCAGATTTGAGAGTAAGTTGGTTATGCCAGTGGTTAAAAATTGTGCAATGCTGTTTGGAATTGAGATGCTAAATATGCGTGAGCTTCGGAACCACTTAAGCCAAAAATTGTGCAGTCCGTCTGGATCAGGTGCTTTCCAATTCGGTAATGAACGGACCGCACAACTTACATCCTCTTTATCGGTGCCAATCGGTGCCATAGGTAATAAAGACTCGCATGAGCGCTCAACATCCCGATACCAATCACCTTCTGTATGAGTGACAGGCACTGACCAGATGCTACGCCAAAACGAATTTGTGGCATTTTCATCTGGGACTTGCCCATAACTCATGTATAAAAAATTTTCATCAGAAAGTCTATGCGCTCTGTGACACATGACATGTACTGTTCAGGACTAATAGTAGTCCCCAAGAATGCCTATTTCACAACGCGCATCACTCTCGGTCGCGTGAACTTAATCGATCAGAAGCTAATCAGCGTACCAATAAGTGCCCCAGCAATACGATGTTCAATTTTACACTGCCAAGCTGGCACAGAATTTTCTGGTCGAGTAGTAGTTATATGTTCTGCAAATTTAACACCACCACCACCTACTCGACAAACTGCAATAACCGCACAGTATAAAATGGAATGTGCATCACTGAGATCTTCGCTATTACCAAAATAATCCGGTAATAACGAATCCAAGGCACACACCAGCGCTAAATTTCGTTTATGAATTGGCAAACGGGGCAAACAGGGTCTGTTATTAGAATTTACACATCGGTATTCCCGAATCGCATCTTTCAAAGTGCACCTTATCTTATAATTGTATTGGGTACTTACAGATATTTCATTAATAATAATTTTAAATTATAATTAATAATAAGTATTAATAATAATTATTAATAATATACATTTTAATGTTAATCATTATTATTAGTCTCGCATTTGTTGTTCTCGAAATCTAAATTTCGGTATTATAATGAAAACCACGGGCCTAGGCCAAGTGGAGTTCATTTGAGTGATTTGAGACGGAGGCTGTAATGTGTGATGTTGTGTCTTCCTGTAAAAATATTATTATTATTATTATAATAATTATTATTATTAATATAAAGATAGAAAACATAAAATAAATTTCCTCTGATTTTTCAGTGCAAGGACAATACTGATTGTTATGGTGGTTTTTTCTGCGCAAGGTATTTTGATTTGGAGGGAAAGGAAGGATTAAGATGTGAATATTCCGGTGGTTTTTAATAAACCCGCCATCTGATTTATCTTGAAAATTTGTACTTTAGTCTTGTTCACATTACCCTTAAAAATATTTTGTTTAATTTGTAAACTAGTTTTAACTTTATATGCCTTACAACGCGCGAGCGTGTGGGAAAAATGTTCAATAAAAAGAGATACTTTGAAAACTAGATATGTTAAATTATGAAGTCAGTTCATTGTTTTTATTCGATTGTTTAGTTATGATGTATTTACAAGAAATGTCGTTAAAAAGTCAAGTTAAAAAGTTAGCAGTCTGTGCACTTGTTTGTCTTAACTTATTTCATAAAAATATAAGTTTCAAAAAATAATCATAGTCAGAGAGGTTTAAAAAATACTAATGGAAATCAATTATTTTTAATAGATTTAATAAAAATTTAACTATTGCACTTTGCCGATTTTTGAAAATCTTCGATTTTCTTAGCGGGAAGTTAAAAATTGGTTGTCTGTAAAGTCGATTTACGGACCATAGTTTTACCTGATAACGTGATTACGTCATTAAGAAGCATTCATGAAAAATTGCATACTTTTACAAATTGAATTGGATTATTATTACTGAATTATCATTATATTTATTAATTTTGAAACTTGACTTATTTAAAAATTATTTTAACAAAGAAAAAGTACTAATGATACATTGATAATTAAAAATTTATACCATAAATTGATAATTGATATTATTATTATTTTTAATTAATATCATTTTTTTTTATTATTATTTTATTAAATGAACGTTTACAAATATGATTAATTTATTTATTTATAACTAGCTGAACCCCGCGGTGTTACCTGCGGTTATTGTTGTACCGCGAGTAACGCCACGGGACAAAGTTAGTCTAAAAATAAGTAGCCCAAGTTCCTCCCTGGATCATCAGCTACCTGTCAGTGTAAGTCCCGTCAAAATCCGTCCAGCCGTTCCAGAGATTATCCGGAACAAACAGACAAACAGACAGGCAGACAGACAGAAAAAAGTTTAACTACATTTTTGGTAAATGTACCGTGTATACATACACATGCATTTAGTAAAAAGCGGTTATTTCTAGACACGCGACAGCGTGTCAAGCCACGTTCAAGCAAAGGAGCTGGCTAACCAGCGCCGAGTGTAATATTACACGAACCACTTGGTGCCACTTTTGACTCTTCTATAACTCAAAACCTCTTTAACGTAAACACACAAAAGTACGTGTATTTAATTACGTCCCGGGTATCTAGAAGCCCAAATTTCAAGACGGTAGCTCAACCGGTTATATAGATATGATGGTCAAAAAGTCGTAAATTTTAGCACTGACTGACTGACTTATAGTACCTTTTTTTTTTTTTTTTTTTTTTTTTTTGTATTTGGCCCTGCCAAAATGACTCTACTCTGCCTGATGGAAAGCATAAGCAGAATCCAAGAGTGGTGGTCACCATACTGCGAATGCAGACAATGTAACAATGCAGCATGGTGACCAACACCATGGCGGGCTAGTGATGCTTCTGCATCATTGGGCCTCCGGTCTCGCACTCACCAACGAAACACGACAGCATGATCGCTGTCATTTTACGTTGATTTTCTGTGCGAGGGTAGTACCGCCCCGGTCGAGCCGGCCCGTTCGTGCTGAAATCAGCGTGGCTCTACTACCTAGTACCTAAATCTAACCTTATAGTACCTAAGTCTAACCAACTTCTAGATGACCTAGAAGGATGAAATTTGGAATCCAGCTTGGTAATTGTGTGTAAGCGTAGGAAAAAATCTAAAAGTAAAAAAAGTAGCAGATATTTGAAACCATCTAAATATATGTATTGATATTAACAGAAATATCAAAATAAAGTTAAGTCAAAAATAAGTGGTGTCCCCATACAAAAAACTTGTAATACGCGCTAAACACAAGCACAAGGTAGTAGAGCCACGCTGATTTCAGCACAAAACAGAAAGATAGGTAGAAGTGTTATGTGTCATAATTTACAGCGGAACGACTGTCACCAAACTCAGACAAATAAAAGGACTATTTATTATTGCACACTAATAACGAATTGCTTTCATTTGATGTTTGTATTTCGTTCAAAACTAGCCTACAATACATCAATTCACACGTTTAATAATATTTCTTATCGCGTAATGTTAAGAGTTGTTTTACCATAGGGAAAGAAGAACTTGCAACGTTTCGTAATCTTGAACGTAAGAATACTTCATTGCAAGCTATTCAATAACAGATGGCGTTATTCTAAATGCACGCAATTATAAATTAATGTCTATAGGAATAAATTCGATATTTGTCTCATTCTTCGGCATGTATCGCTACTCGATTAGCGTTGTAGCACATATTAGAATATTATCAATAATATCGATACCTAACTTCTGTTTGGACGGAGCAGAATATAAAACACGAATTGAAGGATATCTGAGGAGGCAATATGATAAAGGTAAGGAAGCTAAAAAATAAGTACTTGCATAATAACGTTTATTATTTTTAAGAATCTGTATTAGAATCATAATTCTACTAATATTATAAATGCGAAAGTTTGTAAGTATGGATATTTGTTACTCTTTCACACAAAAACTACAGAGCTGATTTGGATGAAACTTTACAGTAATATAGCTTATACATCAGAATAACAAATAGGTTACTAACTATTAATAACCGCGATAACCGATATAAACGCGGGCAGAGCCGCGGGCAACAACTAGTACTATTATATATAATAAATACTGTTTAGGCACTTAACAAAATTCAAAACAGTGGTTCCTATATAATTAATATTTGGCATAGTATGTAGATGTACCTATATTAGAAAATTTTGAAATGTTTAAAAATTACTAAATTCATTTTTATTTTTTAGGAAATACATAGTATCTAAGGCTGACTAGCGAGCCCTCTTTCAACTGCTCCTACCCGCACTCCATTTTTTACTCGCCAATAGATCTCTCAACGAGAACACACCTAAAGTTTGTATCATATTTTTCATACCAATATACCATATTTTCTATTGAGTGAGTCGTCTATTATTTCTTATGTTCCACTACTGAACAGTTATAATATAATTGATTGGTTAAAGTTATTGGCATGTATGTGTATGTATATTGATGTATATGTATGTGTTGTATTGTATGTGTGTTTCTAGTTATATGCATTAGAAAATGGGATAAGGAAGAGTTAAGCTGAAATCTCTAGTCGATTAATAGTTAAATAACATTTTATAATTTTATTGATAAACTATTTAAAATTGTACCTACCGATAGTAAGAAACAGCTCCATTATTAATGTTTTTCCTTCTGCTACCATTTTTACACTGTAAAGCAGAGCAGTACGGCATTGTGGCGTAAAAAAAACTTTCAATGGACGACCTATTCGACGCAGCGTACAACGCTGCGTCGAATAGGTCGTCTTTTCTAAGTTTTTTTATATATATATATACGACTATGATACAAAATACCTACAACTCATAAAGGTACGCGTTGCAACGCTTACTAGTGGCACGCGCATTACGCTTACTAGCCATTTCTACTTATATGTTTTTGTTCTGTGGATTTCAGCACGAACGGGCCGGCTCGACCGGGGCGGTACTAACCGCGCACAGAAAATCAACGTAAAATGACAGCGATCACGCTGTCGTGTTTCGTTGGTGAGTGCGAGACCGGATGCCCAATGATACAGAAGCATCACTAGCCCGCCATGGTGTAGGTCGCCATGCTGCATTGTCTGCATTTGCAGTATGGTGACCACCACTCTTGGATTCTGCTTATGCTTTTCATCAGGCAGAGTAGAGTCATTTTGGCAGGGACAAACATAAAAACAAAAAAAAAACAACCGGCCAACGGCGGCGCGGCGCACCCCTACATAAAACCTAAAGAGCAACACATAAACATAGGCAACGCAACGGGCAAGTCAAATCTAACTTACTTTACGATCTCACATTTTTAAATAACAGCAATTGTTATAGGTATCCAATAAAGCAAAGAAATAGAGTTTAATACTTGTTCATAATTTTATTTTGTTCCTATAAATACATATTTGGATTTTGCACAGAACTTGGCACTCATTTAGATATCCATTCTTTTTGCCGCGTGCCGTGCGGTATTTCCTATTACATTTTGGCTTGGCTCCGACTTCAAACAGGTTTTAGGTACCTAGCACACATAATAATACTACTATTTAAATGAACAAAGAATTAGGTATAGACAAGAATTAGCATAGCAATTTATGAAGAGCCAGTTTATTTTAATCTTTTTAGTATTTTTTGCCAGGGAGTTTTCGTTGGATGCTTTTTGGAAGTCGGTTTATTTTTTATAACAAGTTTTCATTTTTCCATTTTTAGTGCAAGCAATCGTATGTTATCAGTAAGTTTAACTATTTCATATAATTTATAGTACGTGCTTAAGAAAATGAGGGATTCCCTCCGTTTCCCAGGCATCCCATCATCAGATCCTGATATGGTGGCAAAGCAAACTACTTCGGCAGCATACCCTTTCGAATACACCTCAAAAACTTGACAGTATAGAACTAAAGATCTATAGATATGTATGAAATTGAAAGAATTATTCTCCAACTCCTAACCGTTGAGGAGTTGTACCTTCCATCATCAGCTTACCTAAATAACTTGAAATAATACGACTAAAGTTAACATACACATATATGACATTTAAATATTTATCCTCCAACTCCTAACCGTTAAGGAGTTGTACCTTACTTCATCAGCTCATCATCATTAAATGATGACTTCCAGATGCAAATTCAAGAGTATTTTCAGAAAATATACGAAAAACGTAGTATGTGCCTGAAAAAATGAGGGTTCTCCTCGATTTACTTGGGATGCCATCATCAGATCCTAGTTTCCTTGTCATGGTACCACCGTTGGAATATCTCCTTTCCAACAAAACAAGAATCATCAAAATCGGTTCATAAACGACGAAGTTATCCGCAAACACACATATATATATATATATGTATATATTATATATATACATATTATATATATATATATATATACATAATATGTATATATATATATATATATACGGTCGAATTGAGAAACCTCCTCCTTTTTTGAAGTCGGTTAATAAAAAGTAAATAATAGAGGTATAGTTTCGGAAGCTAGCACTTTTTTATTGAAAATTTTCTAGACGTCATTCTGAATCAAATGAGGTATCACACATATTTTTAGGAGCTTTATTTCTATTTAACACGTTTTTGAACTTGTTGACTAGACTATCTACACCACATTCCATTTTGATAGAATTACTAAAGTTTTCGGTAACCCTTAGTAGCCCTGTCAATTGTAATTTAGTGGGGCATATAAAAGAGATGAGATATAACTGGAACATCTTTCTGCAACCTATAGCCTAACCCTGAACCCTCTAATAAAGTACTTAGAGGGTTCAAAGCCAAACAAAACCATAAAGGACTCAGACTGTCACCTTGAAATATGCCGCACTCGATCTTTATTGGTACATCGTTTACTGCAGGCTGCCGACATCCTGGATAGCGAAGTACTGTTCTCCATTGCCTCATACATTACTTCAAGAAAGTGCACAGAGTTGTATCAATTTTATACAACTCTAGCACCTTCAAAAGCTATGTATGTGTCATTAGCCTTCTTATAATCTATCCAACATGTCACCAGACTCTTACGATTACGACGTACCTGTTGGCCTAAGTCCATGTCTATGATTAGGAGCTCTTTAGTGCCACGGGTCCCACTTCTACATCCATTCTGAGAAACAGAAATTTTCGAATTATTATTAATGTGTTTAGTAATTTTGAGTCTCAGAATAGATGTTGGAAGTTTATATAAAGTTGGTAAACAAGTTATAGGCCTAAAATTTTTGGGATCCATGGCACTACCAGATTTATGAAGTGGGTTATACCTGTGGTTAAAAATTGTAGTTATGAACCGGAATCCAATGCCGCTTGGAATTGAGATGCCAGACACGCATGTGAGCTTATGAACCATTTAATCCAAAAGTTGTGCAGACAGTCTGGACCAGGTGATTTCCAATTCGGCAATGGACGGACTGCACAACTTACATCATCTTTATCAATAACAACTGGTTCCATAGATATTATAGACTCACATGAGCGACTGACATCCCGCATCCATATCTCTATCTGTGTGAGTGACAAGCACCGGCCAAATGTTAGGCCAAAATGAATTTGTGGCATTAACATCTCGTAAGTGCCCATCACTCTCACGAGGTTTCGGTGCCTCACATTTTCGGTACACCCACTTCTCATTTCTTTGGATCATATGATTCTGATTGAACTGGTCTCCTTGTTTTTTGTACCTTCTTATCCTATTTGCCCATGCATACACTTTTTGTTTCAAAAAGTCAATGCGCTCCGTGACACTCGACATATACTGTTGAGAACTGATGGTAGTCCCCAAGAATGCTTGTTTCACAAAGCGCATGACTCTTGGTCGCGTATTACCTAATTTAAATGCAATTAGTTTGGCAATGAGTGTCCTGGTCTCAGCAATACGAGGTTCTATTCTGTACTGCCAAGCTGGCACAGCAATTTTACGTCGAGTAGTGATTTGTTTAATAAATTTAACACCAGCTACTCGACAGACTGCAATAGCCGCACAGTACAAAATAGAATGTGTATCACTAAGATCTTCGTTATTACAAAAATAATCCGGTAGTAACGAATTCAGGGCACTCACCTATGCTAAATTGCGGTCATGTATGCGCAAACGGGATAACTGAGGTCTGTTAGTCGGTTAGTATAATTAACAAACCGGTACTCCTGAATCGCATCTTCCAAAGCACTCCTTATCTTTTCATTATATTGGGTACTTACGGATATAATTTCACTCTACACTTGTTCATCAACATCTCTGTATGGTAGTTGTGGTGTATTAGCTACCACATATACAGCATGTGACGAAGAATGGACAGTCAAAGTATTCCGTAGGTCCGAGCGTATCGTCTCAAGTATGTATAGACCGCACTTGATCCAACAATAATAATAATAACATCAAGTATGAAACCTACAAGTATCTTGGTTTTTCACAGTCCTTAGGAATACCGGAATCGGACATGAAACAATCACTGCGGGAACGCTTCTTTGGCCGCCTGAAAAAAGTACTTAAAAGTCTTTTATCAGGTGGTAATAAGGTGCGAGCCTACAATGGTTGGGTCATGCCGGTTCTGATATATTCCTTTGGTATACTTAGATGGACTCAGACCGAATTAGAAGCCCTTGATAGGAGAGTGCGTACATTGCTGACTGCATTTCGAATGCATCACCCACGTTCATCGGTTATGAGGTTGTATATCCCGCGAAAGTTTGGGGGTCGTGGACTATTAAATATCAAGACCCTACACAATCGCGAGATATACAATCTTAGAGAATATTTTCTCCATACTGATGTGGAAATGCATCGCAATGTAGTTACAGTGGATTCCGGACTCACTCCGCTCGCTTTGGCTAAAGAGAATTGGCGCAAACCTGTAGTACTTAGTACTAATTATCGCAGGGAGGTATGGAAGGGCAAAGAACTTTATAGTCGATTTTATCGGGCCCTAAATGGGCCTGATATAGATTTTAAAGCATCTACATCCTAGCTACGGTATGGTGATCTCTTTGGAGAAACCGAAGGTTTTGTCTGTGCGATTATGGACGAAGTCATCATGACGAATAACTATCGGAAATATATCCTGAAGGATGGTACGGTCGACATCTGTCGGGCATGTCACCGTCCTGGAGAATCTATTAGGCATATTATTTCTGGTTGTTCTCGTCTTGCTAACGGCGAATATTTGCACAGGCACAACCAAGTAGCCAGGATTGTACATCAACAACTTGCCCTTAAATGCAAACTTGTGAGTTCAGAGGTGCCATACTACAGGTATGTGCCCGACCCAGTTCTCGAGAATGGTCGTGCTACGTTATATTGGGATCGATCTATTATCACAGACAGAACTATTGTTGCCAATAAACCTGATATTGTGGTGATAGATCGATTGGAGCGCCGCGCAATGATTGTCGATTATGCCGTTCCTCATGAGAATCTCGTGAAAGTCGAAAAAGAAAAACAAATAAAGTATTTGGATTTATCTCACGAGATTGTCGATATGTGGAATGTGGATTCAGCGATCATTGTTCCGATTGTCGTATCTGCTCACGGACTAATTGCCAAGAGCCTCGACCAACACCTTAAGAGGCTCACTTTAGATGGCTGGATCCAGGGTCTGATGCAGAAGGCAGTCCTCCTTGACACGGCTCGTATTGTGAGGAGGTTCCTGTGTTTGGAGCCCTAACCACCGGTTTCTTGGTCCCTGTACCCGAAGTCGGTGGTCTACTATTTTTTATATTTTTAAATGTATTTGTTTTTATATGTATATTTAAAAATGTAAATAATATGTTAAAACAATTTTAATAAAGAGAATAATAATAATAATAATTATTTCTCTCATCACAAAGGCACAATATACACACTCACAATCGTTGTGCGGATACGTTAACGGCTGGTTCAAGTTTCTGAAACAGAGGGACTAATCGAACACGGTACGCTGTAAAGTTCGTTCCCAACTCTGTAGCCCGAAATTATGCCCGCATGACATTCTCATTTATAGAATGTATCCACTTCATGCGACGCACATCGCCACCGTAGCGGGGGCCCTGTTCGAGGTCAGCGGTCCTCGGGATCCCAAGGGTCGGTGGCCGACCTCTCCCCTGCCGACGTACAGGTGTTGGCGACGACGACGGAGAGAAAAACTCGTCGCTGGAAGATGAGCTCGACGCCACTTCAACAGCTGAAACTTCTAGTATTGCTTCCATGGGTGGTAAGGCGGAGTGGGGCGACGAGTCAAACATCCAAAACGTCATCTATACTTAATATATAAAGCTGAAGAGTTTGTTTGTTTGTTTGAACACGCTAATCTCAGGAACTACTGGTCCGATTTGAAAAAATCTTTCAGTGTTAGATAGCCCATTTATTGAGGAAGGCTATAGGCTATATATCATCACGCTAAGACCAATAGGAGAGGAGCACCAATGAAAAACGGGGGAAATTATCACGCGACGGGCAATAAGAGACGCAAACGAGGTTGCGTGGGTCTGCTAGTATCTTACATAACAATATTTTTCTCGTAAAATACCTTTTTTGTGATTTAATCCTGCTTCGATGTCAATAATCCATTTTGTATATACAGGGTGGAATTTTGCAATGCCACCTGAAAGGAAAGTAGTCTTAATATTGGAGATAGAATCATTTTACTCAAAGAAAACATTCTTTCATTTTTGAAAAGAAAGGAAATTACATTTAAATATTTCCAAAAATTCGCCTGCCAAACCTGGGAATTGAAACGACTAAAATCTGTAAAAATTACACCAATTACCTGTACTTTTATTGCATTGATCGTTAGGGTCAAGTACAGGGATTAAATCTCTCGAACAAACTTGATAAATCAAATGAGAAGAAAACCATGAAATATGGACTTAAAAATTCAATGGGTCAAGTTAAAGCACTTTTACAAAGATCCATCTGTTTACGTGTACAAAGGTCAAAGTACCTTGAAATACTGGATCTTTTAAGAAATGAGTTAAATAGTTTCCCCGAGGAAGAGCGAAACCAAATAAGTCTGCAGCAAGATCGTGCTCCATCCCATAACAGCAGAATCACTACTTCCTACATTAGTAATCATTTTAATACCTGGTTTGGAACAAACGGCACAATCAGATGGCCTTTAGATTTTATGTTAGAGATTTTGTGGGAATATGTAAAATGTCAAATTTAGATTAAATCTTATGCGAATGTAAACGAGTTGAGAGTTGAAGTTCAGAATACGAATTACAATACTCACCACAACACGTTATTAAAGGTTACTAGAAATGAATTGGTTAGAATACATTTGGGTATCCAAGAAAATGGGGGCCACTGTGAGCAACTAATTAGTTAGTTTACCATTTTTTGTAAATATATTAAATTATTTAAGATTTCATGGTTTTCTTCTCATTTGATTTATCAAGTTTATTAGAAATATTTAATCCTTATAATTGACCCTAACTATCGATGCAATAAAAGAACAGGGTGTAGTTTTTACGGTTTTTTAGTAGATTTAAGGAAATCTTTGAATGCAGTTGTCTTTCTTTTCAAAAATAAAGGAATGCTTTCTTTGAGTAAAATATTCTATCTACATTAAAGTACTTTCCCTTCAGGTGGAATTACAAAATTCCATTCTAAATGTATATAAAAACTTGTTTTGGTTACTTCAAAATGTTATAAATAGAGAAAAATTATTATTGAAAAATATGTGTACAAAATTCCATGTGCTTTCAGTGTTGCTAGCTTATTATTAATGATAAGGAACAAGACAACATAACATCATAAGTAAACATGATAAAAATTGTTATTGTCATTGATTCTTCACAATAACATTGTTTTACACAGTTTTAAAGTTTATATTATATACGATATAACTTGGCTTGCCAGCACGATAGCACTTACAATTTAAAACCGATTTTTCTCATACTTAACATGCTTTATCTATTGATAAAGACTAAGGTTAAGTTTGAAGATAAGCTTAATTGAGCGAGTAGTTTGGAATAAATGACCAACAACAGAATAATATTGAAGTCATAAAAATTCAGCGAATAACAACCACGAGTTGGATATTATTTACTAGACTGCGGACCGTTCTTGCGAGCACCTGTAATAATGAAATCAATGAACATCCTGTCTTCGGAACTTTGACCCTGGACAAGTCATGCAACATCGAGATACAGGGAATCCAAATTCGCCATCATCAAATCCTGACAGTAACTGAAAATGTGGAGCCCTTTTTAGCTACGAGTGCAACGCTACCGCCATCCAGTACACACGTACTTAACATGCACGGTATTAATTTGGACGAAGTGAAATATATGTCTAATGTATTTAGCAAAACGAGTTCTCTAACAGTGATTTATATGGTCGAAACTAATATCAGTAGTTATAGTTTATATTACATTTCTTATTGTTTCAGCATGTGTTCTCTTAATTTTTAAATATTGAGAATGTTATTTTAAACAAAAAATATTTGGGGCCCCTGATAAATGCGAAACTCGCATAAATAACCATACTACGTTATCATGTGTAGAAAATTCTTCCGCTATACACGATGAATCACTCTTACCAAGAGGCCCCTGGGTGCGCATAATTTGTTTGAGACAATATTTACCTACGTATGAAAACAACTTTGGTTTTACTCGGGACGTTAGAATTTATGTATGCATATATATACTTATATTTAATAAGTGTGGGCTGGGGACAAAATGCAAATAAAAACACACTGGAAACGAATAAGACGCGCACTGGAATGGAATAAGAGGCCTCGGGCGTCCACACCTAATCAGCTTTATGCTACTTAAAATTTAGTAAAGCTGGCTTGGCCGTAAAATGTACACACAACATCTTAAATTAGCGACACAAACAAGAGAGGTATTTAACAAATACAATAAAAAACAAAAAAAACCCTGTGGCGAAGCAAATTCTACCCTGAGACGAAACCTAATTGGCGCCAATGTATACTTTTCTATAGAAATAAATAAAATTGGAGTGTCTGTTTGTAATATTAAAATAACCGCTTTTTACTATATGCATATGTATGTATACACGGTACATACACCAAAATGTAGTTGAAAAAATTTTTGTCTGTCTGTCGGTCTGTCTGTCTGTCTGTCTGTCTGTTTGTTCCGGGTAATCTCTGGAACGGCTGAACGGATTTTGACGGGACTTTCACTGGCAGGTAGCTGATGATCCGGGGAGTAACTTAGGCTACTTTTTTTAGACTAACTTTGTCGCGCGGCGTTACTCGCGGTACAACAATAACCGCGGGTAACACCGCGGGGTTCAGCTAGTTAATATATAAAGCTGAAGGGTTTTTGTTTGAACACGCTGATCTCAGGAACTAGTCCGATTTGAAAAATTCTTTCAATTTTAGATAGACCATTTATCAAGGAAGGCTATAAGCTATATATTATCACACTAAAACATATAGGAGCGGAGCACCAATGAAGAATGTTACAAAAACGGGGGAAAATTATTACGCTACGGGCAATAGGAGGCGTTAACGGGGTTGCATGGGTCGGCTAGTAAAAGATATAAATATTGTTACAGTACTTATTGATCGACGAAATGCTTCGGTAGCTTAATAATATCAGGGTATTTGGTCTCAGGGTTAAATAAATTGTGGCAGCCGGCGCTCCCAGCGGCTCGGCCTCCTAATGCTAAGGGGTCTGGCCCTTCGTCGGTGACGTGGCGCAGCAACGCTAACCCGACACTCTGGCTGCAGCCGCAATAAATCGCTACCGCGATTTATACAAACACGTACCGTGGAAATAGTTCCATCCGGTACCATGGACCCTGAAGCGAAGAAGGTAGGCAGTCTCAGTAGGTACCACAAACAGGCTGAAATGCGAACGAACGCCCGTTATTCGCTGCATGTTTACAGATATTGCACAACTACACAGTAACAGAAAATGCAAACAACAAAAAATAAATATTAAACAGCAAAGCAACTACAATTCCCTCAATTTTTGCGATTGCGGGTATTTGAGATAAATTATACATTTAAACTAACAGCGATTATAGTTCGGTCAAATTAGACCAAAAAATAAGAGTAAAGTTACCTAAATTCCCACCAAGCTGAAAATCGGTAAAATTGTTTAAAATATCATTAAAAACAAAATTTGAAAGTTCCCCATCTTTCCCCAGTAAGGAAAATTATTCAAGGTCAAAGGTAAAAAAAAAAGAGATTTTCGTGATTTCCAGCAAAACGGTAAGTTTTATCATAAAAATACCTCAAACAAAAATTGTAGATCATAAAATTATCTACAAAAAATTTATTAATACTTTTTCCCTACGAGCCACCGTTTTTGAGATATAACGATTCAAAAAGTTATAATCGTCATAATTGACCGGACTATTAAGCACGCTTAGAGCTGGAACGGCAGAAAACGAGAGATTTGAAATACGGAAGTTAACTTACCGAAATATATTCGGCTCACGTATACCGAAATATATTTAACCGTGGGAGAGCCACGCTTCGGCATGAATGGGTCGGCTCGACCGGAGTGATACCACGGCCTCACAGAAAACCGGTGTGAAACAGTGCTTGCGCTGTGTTTCACCGAGTGAGTGAGGATACAGGAGGCCCATACCCCATCCCCCCAAAGGTCGGCAACGCACTTGTGACGCCTCTGGTGTTGTAGGTGTCCATGGACGGCGTTAATCGCTTACCATCAGGCGATACGTCTGCTCGTTTGTCAGCCTATTACATAACAAAAAAAAACACTTAAACAATTAAACAATATTCTTCAAAATAGCACGACGACGGTAGTTCACTAGTGCCTGGCAGTAAGGTCGTAACAAGAATGAGAAGATTTGAAAATACCGACAGTAGTTAAATAGGTACACATAAATAGTGATGTACCTAGCAACTCGACTAAATAACTGGCGTAGCCTAAATAAGGTAACCTATTATTTACGAGTTATTGTCAAATATTTCTACTACGTTACACTGTACCTCTATACAAACATTTATCACTTACAACTGTATCACAGACCAACCAGTTCTTGAATAAAAAAATAAATAAATTTTAAGAAAAAATAATAATTAAGATTTTTTTTAAAAAAAGTCTAAAGTTTATTATTTCAGAAAATTTCCCAAACTTAATTCACTGGAACACTGTCGTAGTGAAATTACTATAGAAATTAAAGTTATTAAAACTAACACAAATCTGTAACAAAAGATTTTAAGTTTGTAACTGTTCCAAAATTTAAGGCAATTTCTAATTTAATTTTATTTTCTAACAAAGCATTTAAAAAAAAATATTCACCCGCGAGGTTAACAGATGGCAGTGTTATACAATATTCTGAAATAATAAACAAAAGAAAAATATTACGAATTTAAAAAAATAAAAAATAAATTAATTAAAAGTTGGCGCCATTTGGTTTTCTTTTCCCGGGGAAATCCTCATGGATGTCCTCAGCCCTGGGGAAAGAGCGAAGGGGTCGTCAAACTCTTACTGACTAAAACACCCCGGTGTTCCTTCTTTCACCTAAGCTGGGGATCGCGGGAACTTGAGAGACAACCGCAATCCCCGACTGGTGCCGGCCAGCCTCAGCGGGCCACTTCTCGTCAACGACGGAAGGATCTCCTCGCAACTTCAATGAGGGGCGCACAAGAACACTGCGCGCCGCCACCTCGGGTCCAGTTGGTTGGGGGCGACGAACATCCTTAAGTCCGCCGCCCCTGGACCCAGTTAGGGGGGCCGGTGGAGGGCAGTGTATGACTTCCCCCGACGCCCGGTGCGCCTGCTGCGGGCCAAGAGAGAGATCAGGATCTCCCTTTCTCCTTCCGCAGCCTCCTTTTGCGAGATGACGATTTCGCAGAAGGACACCGCCGCGTCCCAGAACTTCTCGCTGTCGACCATAGAACGAACTACGGCCAGCAGCGAGAGGTCACTGCCAACTACAGATATGAAGGCACGGCGCGGCCGTGATACCTAACCTAAATAAGTGTGACGGTAACCTAAAAGTTATGGCACAGCCCCAATTCAGATGGACAAGGCGGTGTAGTGGTAACACACCCACTGCACGACCAGCCCAAACCCGAGACCAAACAATAAACTATTTCTAATAACATTTCCAGGCCAAAAGTTATCTCGCACCCGGGACCATTTAACCTGTGCTGCGCAGTCTGATCTGCGGTCCAGAGAAATAAATAAAAGATACTCGCATTCACATAAATATGTAATCAATTGTATCCTTCGTCATAATCATAATGTTCACACAATTAAATAATAATTTCTTAATAATATTACAATTGCTTGTTTTACACAATGGTAACACTTCCTATTTTTGACTATTACAAGATTTGATCGGTCCTCTGTAGACAAGCCAGTGTTAATCTCAGGGAGGGCTCTCGCATGTCTTTTCGCACTGCAGTGGCATGGATGCCCAGAGGTTTCTAACACCGGACAACTTCATACACGGAGACTTTACAGACAATGATACTTATTATTTTTAGGTATTATTAAACCATCAAAACTCCTGATTCTTGACAAAAGAATCTCTTTACTAATGAACAAAAAAATGTGGTAACTATAAGGTAAGATTTTAAACAATGGGTTCAACGTGGTTTTTGTCTCTGTGTAGAAGTCAACAGCTGCTTTGACTTCACACCTCCTGGCAGCACCTCGATGAACCGTAGCCCTCTTTCCAGGAGTCAGGGTGAGGCTCTTGTCAACCACGTGGACGCCCATGAATCCCGTTTAATTTGTGAATGAGTTTAAATAATTCAATTCCTATATGTGAAACAACTATCACCTGTCCAAAGAACAGACAGACAGGTGCTGGACCTATCTGGCCTCCACAAGAGGTCAAAACGAAGGATGTAAAACACAGAATTTGTCGAGAATAATGTCAACTTTGCTTCTGCCCTTATTTTGGTCTCAATGACTTCTAGAACAGCGTTAGCAACAGTCTAACAACTTGCTTGGTGTCCGCACCATGTAAGTATTTAGACATCTTCAAATTACTTTCGGTTTGGATAATTTTTCCACTGAAAACACGATTATCTAGAGTAAATATACTTATACATAACAAAATACACATCAAATTTTTGGGTACTTAATAAATAACAAATCTAAACCGTCCTACAGGATGGTGATGGCCAAGAGATGTTCTTTAATATTCTCCAACTTTATACCATACTTGCAAGATTTAACGCTGGTCGAAGATAACTTTCGTTGACAGGAAGGATTTCTAAAGCAACCTTACCGGGACAAAGTTATTCTAAAAAAAGTTACCCCCTGGATCCTCAGCTACCTGCCAGTGAAAGTCCCGTTAAAATCCATCCATCTGCGGTAAGTATTTCACTTCCTCAAGAACGCTTTAAAAATTCTGTCTTCTTAACGGTCCAAAACGGAAACGGCTCCCTTTTTCACCAAATCTTAACCTCCGCCCATCTGACCACAGACAAACAAAAACTCCGTTTGTCTATCTAAAGACAACGTCTATGTCATGGTCTAAGAATCCAGCTCCTACCTCTGGATCGGTTTCAACGGAGAGTGACTCGAATCGTCGATTGTCAAAAACTTTCAATTCGGCTAGACTCTCTGGCGCTGCATAGAGATGTGGCTTCGCTGTGCATCTTCTACCACATTTACTATGGGGAGTGCTCCGAGGAATTGTTCGGACTGATCCCTGCCGCCTCTTTCCGCCATCGTCCTACGCGACAATACTTTCATCCCCATCATCTAGATGGTTGGCAGTCCACAACTGTGCGCTTCTCAAGAAACTTTCTGCCTCACACAACAAAGCTGTGGAATGAACTGTCGCCTTCAAACTTTCTAGAAAAGACGGCAACGCACTTGTGACGCCTCTGGTGTTGCCATGTTCATGGTCCATCGGCGGCGGCGGTAATCGCTTCCAATTGTGCGTGAGTTTGATGTAAACTTGTGCGAGCCGAATCACTTCTGTTGTTCCGATCTGGAACTGGTTTGCTACATATGAATAAAACTGTTGAATTTTTGTCATTAATTCGGTGTTAAGGTCTTCTGGAAATGTGTTTACTAGATTTGTATTGTGCTGACTGTATTATGCAGTGAGATTGGGACACATTATTTTATAGGCATCGACTATTTTATTCAAGAACTAGCTGAACCCCGCGGTGTTACCCGCGGTTATTGTTGTACCGCGAGTAACGCCGCGGGACAAAGTTAGTCTAAAAAAGTAGCCTAAGTTACTCCCCGGATCATTAGCTACCTGCCAGTGAAAGTCCCGTCAAAATCCGTCAAGCCGTCATCCGTCAGAGATTACCCGGAACAAACAGACAGACAAATTTTTTTTTAACTACATATGCATTTAGTAAAAAGCGGTTATTTTAATATTACAAACTGACACTCCAATTTTATTTATTTGTATAGATGAGAATTTGTCTGCTGTTTTTTTTTTCTATTTTTTTTTTTTTTTTTTTTTTTTTATGTTTGGCCCTGCCAAAATGACTCTACTTTGCCTGATGGAAAGCATAAGCAGAATCCAAGAGTGATGGTCACCATACTGCGAACGCAGACAATGCAACAATGCAGCATGGTGACCCACACCATGGCGGGCTAGAGATGCTTTCGCATCATTGGGCCTCCGGTCTCGCACTCAGCAACGAAACACGACAGCATGATCGCTGTCATTTTACGTTGATTTTCTGTGCGAGGGTAGTACCGCCCCGGTCGGTTTTCTATGTGTTTTCGCGGATAACTTCGTCGTTTATAAACCGATTTTGATTATTCTTTTTTTAATGGAAATAAGATATCCCAACGGTGGTACCACGATAAATAATAAAAATAAAATCTGATGTTGGCATCCAAGAGAAATCGAGTCAAACCTTGAAGTCGGTTTTATTTTTGTTAAAATTTTACTTGTTTTGAATTGTTTTCTCGGGCTGAAACTTACTTTAGAAGCTGAACCATCATTGGGCATATTCTTTCTTTGTCATTGACGGGTGTCTTTGTATTCCACATAGGGTAGCTTTTCTTCTGCACGGACTTTTAAAGAATCAAAGTCGCACCACAATTCTCCTGATGACTTCTAAATTTTCAAAGTGCATTTCTTCTGCCATTGTGTAGAAAGTAAAATTACTTTAAGTAAAAAACTCATTTTTATATATTGGTTTTGTTTTGGCACAGGTAGTGCCCTCTATTATTACTTATAGGAACTTCGTGCACAGATTGATTGAGAAGTATGATCGATTACTCAAAGTGTAGGTAGAGTATTCCTTTCCTAATAGATGGCGGTAGTATATGACGGCTTCCGAGCAATAAAGTTGATACGGTTACTTCCCTCTGGGTGGCGTTAATATATGTTTAGTACAGTTTGATTAGATTTGCCGGTATTTAACGCAAATTTTAAGATTATGTTTATTTTTTCGTTGCCATTATCCGATGATTTACGTAGTCTCACAAAACGATCATGGTTTTTCACCATTCAAAATGCCCGAAA
Organism: Spilosoma lubricipeda; assembly: GCA_905220595.1. Lineage (NCBI taxonomy): Eukaryota > Metazoa > Arthropoda > Insecta > Lepidoptera > Erebidae > Spilosoma > Spilosoma lubricipeda. Next base: position 18,915,066 of record HG992290.1, on the reverse strand, counting down.
AAATAAAAAAAATTTTTTTTTGCACCGTTTCACTAGTTTATTGTTTTGATTTCACTTTGTCAAAACTATTTATTTCACTGTAACTTGCGTTCTTGTTGTTGAAGCGTGGATGTGTGCAAAACAGGTTTACATTCATCGAACAGCACGATTTCAAGCGTCGCACCCCAATCACGTATAAATATATTATTTATTTATTTTAATATTATGGAGGATTTACAACTACTAAATCAAAATAGAATTAAACAAGAAAACAGACAGCTAATGATAAGCCTCGCTTATATACTACAGAATAAAGTTAAGTGCACAAGACAGTTACAAGGTAGTATCAATACATATTATTAAATACATTACAGGCGCAAATCAAATACATCAACACAGATAAGGAATTGTATACATTAATTTTTATACATTAGTTACTTGGACATCTCATCACTATCCCAAAATAATTCAAGGCTCTAAAACCTTCTCACTCCTGACACACCATCATTAAATATATCGATATTAAACTGTTCGCATAAACTATTTAATTTTCTACATGCACGGATAACAAAAGAATTATTCCTATAATTTGTAGATGCAAATGGTACACACAGTGGTGGGTTATAGCGTGTTCTTGACGGAATATTAAGGTTAAACTTAGATAGTAATTCAGAGCAGTCGACTTCGTTCCTAAAAATCCTTACCACTAGTGTACAATCAGCGATCTCATGGCGGATTGTCAGCGGCAGTAGATGGTACTTCTTACAGAAGCTAAGGTAAAATTTTGGGTGGTACGGTATCTTTTGGTGAAAGCATAAATATCTTATGAACCTTATCTGAATATTCTCTATTCGGTCTACATATTTTTGGTAGCAAGGGTTCCATACTTCACATGCATACTCTAAATGGCTTCTCACAAATGTACAATAGAGAATTTTTAAAGTTTTTGCCTGCTTGAAACTCTTGGACAAACGCATAACGAACCCTAGTACCTACTAGGTGATGCACATGCACATGATTATATGATGCAGTAGATGATTGGTTACAGTAGATCTACCCTTTAAGAAACCGTGCTGATAAGGACTGAAATAATTTTTGAAAGCTAAGTATACCTAGTCATAGACTACTTTTTCAAAAACTTTTGCTATAATACAGAGTTTGGATATAGGTCTATAATTAGTTATTTCCGTTTTTGCACCCTTTTTGTGGATAGGTGTTATGAAAGATAATTTCCATATATTTGGCACAGAAGAGGAGGACAAGGAGCTCTCAAAAAGCATAGAAACAGGCCAGGCAAGGGATGATGCACAGCGCACAAGAAGTTAGGTAGGGTCCCTACCCTACCTAACATCTTGTGCGCTGTGCATCATATAATCATGTGCATGTGCATCACCTAGTAGGTACTAGGGTTCGTTATGCGTTTGTCCAAGAGTTTCAAGTAGGCAAAAACTTTAAAAATTCTCTATTGTACATTTGTGAGAAGCCATTTAGAGTATGCATGTGAAGTATGGAACCCTTGCTACCAAAAATATGTAGACCGAATAGAGAATATTCAGAGAAGGTTCATAAGATATTTATGCTTTCACCAAAAGATACCGTACCACCCAAAACTTAACCTTAGCTTCTGTAAGAAGTACCATCTACTGCCGCTGACAATCCGCCATGAGATCGCTGATTGTACACTAGTGGTAAGGATTTTTAGGAACGAAGTCGACTGCTCTGAATTACTATCTAAGTTTAACCTTAATATTCCATCAAGAACTCGCTATAACCCACCACTGTGTGTACCATTTGCATCTACAAATTATAGGAATAATTCTTTTGTTATCCGTGCATGTAGAAAATTAAATAGTTTATGCGAACAGTTTAATATCGATATATTTAATGATGGGGTGTCAGGAGTGAGAAGATTTTCGAGCCTTGAATTATTTTGGGATAGTGATGAGATGTCCAAGTAACTAATGTATAAAAATGTATGTATACAATTCCTTAGCTATGTTGGTGTATTTGATTTGCGCCTGTAATGTATTTAATAATATGTATTGATACTAACTTGTAACTGTCTTGTGCACTTAACCTAATTCTGTAGTATATAAGAGAGGCTTATCATTAGCTGTCTGTTTTCTTGTTTAATTCTATTTTGATTTAGTAGTTGTAAATCCTCCATAATATTAAAATAAATAAATAATATATTTATACGTGATTGCGGTGCGACGCTTGAAATCGTCGTGCTGTTCGATGAATGTAAACCTGCTTTACACACATCCACGCTTCAACAACAAGAACGCAAGTAACAGTGAAATAAATAGTTTTGACAAAGTGAAATCATAACAATAAACTGAAACAGTGCAAAAAATATTTTTTTTTTTTCGGGCATTTTGAATGGTGAAAAACCATGATCATTTTGTGAGACTACGTAAATCATCGGATAATGGCAACGAAAAAATAAACATAATCTTAAAATTTGCGTTAAATATCGGCAAATCTAATCAAACTGTACTAAACATATATATTAACGCCACCCAGAGGGAAGTAACCGTATCAACTTTATTGCTCGGAAGCCGTCATATACTACCGCCATCTATTAGGAGAGGAATACTCTACCTACACTTTGAGTAATCGATCATACTTCTCAATCAATCTGTGCACGAAGTTCCTATAAGTAATAATAGAGGGCACTACCTGTACCAAAACAAAACCAATATATAAAAATTAGTTTTTTACTTAAAGTAATTTTATTTTCTACACAATGGCAGAAGAAATGCACTTCGTGCTATTCAAAATGTCTCAATCTACCTAACTTCTTGTGCGCTGGGAGATATGTTATCCGGTCCTGGTGCTTTGGATGTATCCAGCTTCAGGAGTAAGTTGCCGATGTACTCGATGTTTACTGTAATTTTACATATGTCCAAGAGCTCACATAATTGAGGTGTAAAGAGGGAATCGTCGGATTTACGGCTAAAGTCGTGAGTACTGGTAGATTTTTTAAGAAAATTTGATTGAAAGTAATTAGAACACGCGTCACAAACTGTTTAGCCTGTATGCAAAGTTTGATTGTTGTACGTTAAGGAACTAGGAATCGAGTTTGATTTGTGACGGTTCTTGACAAATGTCCAAAAATGTTTCGGGTTAGTTTTGATTGCCTTCTCTGTAGGCTCTAAGTCGGTAGCATAAAATTTTGAATCTAATGTTTTAACTCGGGCTCGGAGGAGCTTCAACTCCGATTCATCCACCCTGTTACCATAATTCTTAAACCTTTTATGGTACTCGTTTTTCTTTTATTGTTTTGATCAACATGGAACTATACCATGGCGGATAACAATTATGACTTGTCCGCTTTTGTGGTATGTATTTTTATTGCAGATGTGACTTCACCATATCATCTAGATCACAAGGTGGCTATACAAATAATGTGAATTCTTTTGTTGTTCCACTAATTACTCAATTAATACCCAGCACTAGTATAAATTGCGACACCATCCATACTTCTCCCCACGTCCACCTCGCAGATCCTACATTTTCTGTACCGTCCGAGGTACAGATGTTGTTGGGTGCTGAAATTTTTTGGGATGTCCTAATTAATAACCAGATCCCATTAGGAAAACAAAGACCAATCCTGGTTGAGACAAAACTTGGGTGGTTGGTATCTGGTTCAATACAAACATCTACAAACCACATACCACCACATTGTCAAAAATTGAGCTTCAGGAAAAACTAAACAATTTTTAGAACGAAGTTCCTTATCGCGCGTTGTGAAAGGGGGCTAGACGGAAAAAAATCTTACGAAAAGTTGTCACGACACAAAAATTCTTACGAAATGTTGTCACGACACAAAAATTCTTACGAAAAGTTGTCACGACACTTTTTGCTACAGTAATTGTTGAGTATATACAAGTTTCTTGTACATAATAAATAATAATAAAAATAATGAATCCTGACAGTGAACTACATTCCATCCGGGTGTCCCTTGACACCTCTCGAGTTTTTTTGAATCAGATTCGTTTCCCGCCACTCAACTAAGCCGCACTAAAGGTGAGAGTGAGTGTGAAATCATTTTTAAGGACACCACCAAGTGCCATTCACGTGGCAGATTTATAGTAACGATTCCACTTAAAGAATCTGCAGAGTGTTTAGGTCAATCAAGGGACCAAGCACTCATTAGATTTCATTCATTGGAACGCAAGTTTCAGCGTAATCCTACCTTTAAATAAAAATACATTAATTTTATGCAAGAATATCCAACATTAGGTCACATGTCAGAAAATAAACATCCACACACTGACACTATTTCATATTTTTTACCTCATCATGGGGTGTTACGTGAAAACAGTCTAACAACAAAATTGCGTTCGGTTTTCGACGCGTCAGCTGTTACCAGCACGGGAAAATCGTTCAATGACATTCAATACATTGGCCCTAAGGTACAAGACGATTTAATTGACATCCTGATTTGGTTCCGGCTGCATAAGTATGTTGTGACGTGAGATATTGAGAAGGAAAATAGGCAATTTTTTACCGATTTTGAAAACTCCTTTTTGCATTCGAAAGGGTATGCTTCCGAGGTGGTCTCATTGCCACCATTACTGGATCTGATGATGGGATCCCAGGGAAATTCGGCAGGCACCGACTTCAAACAGATTTTAGGTACCCAGCACATATAACAATACTACTATTTAAATGAATAAAGAATTAGGTATAGACAAGAATTACCACATAGCAATTTATGTAGAGCCAGTTTATTTTACGCTTTTTATTGTTTTTTGGCAGGGAGTTTTCGTTGGATATTTATTGGAAGTCGGTGTTCAATGTAAATAATATGCATTGATTTAGTTTGAGCTCGATAGATGGCGTTGTATCGATTTTCTGTATCGCAATGTTAAGAACCACGGATCATTGTATAAATGCCGTTTACATCAAATAAAATTATCCTCGCTTGGACGTGTGTTTCATTTCCTACCACGTTTCAGAAGGCAATTTTTGGGATTACGATCCATTTTGGTCCTATCCGAGCCGGATATACCAGTGCGTTAACACCGATTTGTGTTGCGACACCGTTGTGAGTGTGTGTATTGGAGAAGGCATCGTGTGGGTAACACGATTAGTTGGCATCACGACAAAGGTTCAGTAGTGGCAAGTGTAGCCACCTACAGAGGGCGCTGTATGAGCACCGGCGATAAACATGCATTCGGGCTCAAGCAAGTACCGAGCTTTGGAATTCGTGCGAGACGGAGAAGGTCGCCACTGAAGTCTTTTGGGAGACGCAAGAGGGCGCTGACTGGTGCTGACAAATCAGTGAAGTGATGTGTTTATTTGAGGTTTGGCAGCTATGAATTGTGAGTACTTTTGAACTATTTTTAACGTTACGTTTCGCAGTAGAAGACATCAAGTATTCAGTAATTTAACTTGAACAATTTAAAGAAAATTTGTTAAGTGTTTTGGACTAAGAAAATATATTAGCAATTAGTTTTGGACATAGCGTAATTTAGTAGTAAGTAGTTGGTAGACTTAGAATAGTTAAGTAAAAAGTGATATGACGGGGAACCTATGCCCGATTTTTTTTGAGTTTATATTTGTCTCAAACACTTGTAAAATTTTTCGCTTTTTCTAGGACTTAGAATAATTTGTGTGCTTTGGTTTCGTTTAGTAGTATCATATAAGTGTGCAGTTTTAACTTGTAAAATTATCTGTAGTTTGCCATTTTGAAATTATAATGGAGTCTTTAGTAAAGTTGCAAGTAGATACTCAAAGGATTATTGAAAAAGGTAGAATTAATTTTAAAAAATCACCAAAAGACAGATTAACTCCGTCATTTATTGACATTAGATTAGAAACACTGGAAGATCAATGGCAACAATTTATTCAAACACATCGTAAAATTATCGAAGCTGCAACTTCAACAGATATGAAAAATACATATTTTACAAACGAACTATACGACAAAACAGAAGATATTTACATAATATACAAAAGTGAATTAAAGGAACTTAAAACTAAACCTAGCACTAGTAAACATACGGAAACAAAAAATTGTAATGTAAAACTACCTAAAATTTCTCTTCCTACGTTTTCGGGACAATATACCGAATGGAACACATTCCGTGATTTATTTTTGTCACTTATCGATAGCAATGAAAGTATCGACGATGTTCAAAAGCTTCATTATTTGAAATCGCATCTTATGATCGAAGCGGAGCAATTACTGCGACACACCCCTGTCACAGCTTCCAAGTATAAAGAATGTTGGTCTATCCTAAAAAATACTTATCGAACTGTATCTTAAAAAGATTTGTAAATCAACCGCCTGTGAAGGAAACGTCAGCGTCTATTAAAAATCTTTTGAACACCACAGTGGACTGTTTACATGCTTTACGCACGCTCGGGATTGATGTAGATTCTTGGGACGTTATAGTTATTTTTTTGAGTAGTGCAAAGTTAGATGTAGAATCACGTAAATTGTGGGAAAGAAAAATTAGTTCATCTGATAACTTACCTACTTTTAAAGAGTTTAAAGAGTTTTTAGAATCAAGATTTCGATCTCTTGAGAATATAGATATTAAGCCTTTCAAACAAAATGTAACAAGTAATGGTAATCGTAGTTACACTGCCAAATCATTTCATGTCGCTTCACAACTGTGTGTTTTATGTTCTGAAGACCACAAGTTGTGTCATTGTAAGCAATTCGCAAAGAAAGATTGTGACGCTCGCCGTGAATTTGTCCGAGCCAACAACTTGTGTTTCAATTGTTTAGGTAAAAATCACACAGTTTATCATTGCCGTCAATCCACAAAATGTCAATTGTGTAAGAAAAGACATCACACACTAATTCATCCCAAAACGATCGCAAGGTCTTCTGAGCCTAGTGACGGTTCAGTAGATCAGAATGTCGTAGTTGCTACAGCAACTACGTCGTCTACTCAAAGCGAGTGTATCACAAACATTTGTTGCTTCACAACCAAAGTCTGTTAGCAACAGCCTTGGTAAAGGTCGAGTCAAGGAATGGTACTGCTGTGTTTTTACGAGCGTGTGTTTTTAGATCTTGCTAAAGCCTTCGACACCATTTTCTAATGGATCAGGGTTCACAGGTCTCTTTTATTACGAGATAGATATTTTGTCGTTGTCGCGAATAGACGTGCAATATAATAACAAATTATAAATTTACATTACGGTAAAAAAATATTGACCTAGTTATTGGTGTATCTTAAATGCATATGACGGCGCTTCGATATTTTAAGAGTGGCAAGAAACGTGAAGACTGGCAGCTAACATTTTGACAAGGACGGGTTGACGTTTTTTGACTCTTGACGCAACTCCGGGCTCTCTTAGCAGAACAGAAATAGCTGATCCGAGAGATCCGGCTGGTTGCCATTTCATCAAAGAAGAAGAAGAAGAAATAAGACGTGTTCGGTGGAGCGTCGTATTCTAATTATATTGCTGATTGTAATTCTGTCCATATTTTGTTATAATAATAATTGTTGCATTGTTAATCATTTACAATACGTGGTTATATTTCTCCTCGCCCGCTTACCCACGATAGCTCGGCGGCCGCAATGAACCCAGAACCGACTAATGATGACCATGTGTCGATACATATCTAAGCGTATTAGTGTAGTTGTATTTATTGTTTTTTTTTTGTGCAAAACAATGTACATTACAATTAAGTGTCAAGTTTAAGTGATGAGTAATAGCCCCTTTAATAGGAGCGACATCACATGCCGGACTCCTCCACCTACGACTCCTCGACAACCTACACCCGAGCCCTCTGATAACATGGAAATAATAAGAACCAGTGAGATTCAGGGCTGGTTGGGATCAATTGAACAGTGTCTAAACGAAGTTTGTTCTGTTGCATCCGAAGGCAAGTTAAACTCGGATCAAAACTTAAAAATTAATACCCTTTGCCGACAAGGAGCATCCGGAGTGACTAAAATTACTGTACAATATCAGTCACTCAAGCCAAAAAGCCCTTCAAGCACATAGTTCTTTGCAACAAGCTGTGCAAACAGAGGATTTAATTGAATCCCTAGCGCAGATCAAACAGGCCATCCAGGAGTCGAGTGAAAAACAAGTACCACCCAGCGCTTCTTTTGCTGACATGGTGAAAAAAGGGTCTAGCAACTATATTCGTCCCAGCAGTCTCAGTTCGGTAGTTATTTATCCTAGCGATAAATCGAAGTCTAGCGAGGATACCAAGACCATGGTGCAGAAAATAATAAGCCCCAAAGCCATGAAACTCCACGTGCGAGGAGTCCGAAAGACTAGAAATGGCGGCGTTGTCATCAGTACCGAGACCAAAACAGATATCGAGAAGCTGAAGCAAACTGTCCAACTTGCTGAATCAGGCCTTAAGGTTGACGAACCTTACAAGCGCAAGCCTCGTATTATTATTATCGGAATTCCAACAATAATGTCTGAAAATGAGGTCTATAAATGTTTGTACGAACAGAATATAGCTGAAAAATTCCCTGAATTGACGAAGAACTCTTTCATGACCTCTATAAAACTTAGTCATAAATCAGGCAAGAAAAATGCTGAGACCTGCAATTATATAATTGAGGTATCAGCAGTAATACGTAAAGCTCTTATTACCCAGAACCGGATATATATTAACTGGACGTCCTGTCCGGTCAGAGACTTCACAACGGTGACTAGATGCTTTAAGTGCCAGCAATACGGACACGCAGCCAAGACGTGCAGAACGGCTACCTCTACATGCGGACATTGTGGTGAAGACGGTCACTCCGTCCAAGACTGCACAAGAAAAGTAGAGCAACCTAAATGCGCTACGTGCCTACGCTTCAAAAAGCCAAGCAACCACAAAACGGGAGACGTTGATTGCCCAGCTAGACAAGCCGCTGAATTTAGATACATAAATTCCATAGATTATGAGGGCGTCTAAGAGCGTCGCATATTTTCTTGTATATATTAGATCTACCCTTGTGTTATCTTATGGATATTAATTTATTTACGGAAATGGATTATGTTTCTGCCTCGGAGTCAAAAGCGTGTACAGTGGAGGACTGTTAGCAATATCTTTCCGTTTACCGCGACTCACTAACTGTACTAACCCAAAACATACGTAGTATTTATAACAATATAGATAACTTTAATATTTTTCAGCATCGACTAAACATTGCATGTGATGTAATTGTTCTTACAGAGTGCTGGTTATCTAAACGCTATGAAACTCTTCCAGTCATATGCGGATATAATACATATTACAGCCAAATAAACTATAATCAAAATGATGGCGTTGTGGTATATGTTAGGGAGTATTTACAGGTTTCAATCGAAGAAATATCTTTGCAGGACTGTAATTGTTTGGTTGTCAAAATTGGTACCAACACAGCAATTATCGCTTTGTACAGATCTCCTTCGGTAAGGAATTTGAACGCCTTTCACAACTCATTAAATCAGACTCTTCAAGCACTTACCGCCTTTAAAAATATTATACTAACATGTGACATTAACATAAATATCGGACCTGGTCATCACGATGCAGGTACACAAGAGTACCTTAATCTGTGCTCATACCATGGGCTTCTCCCTGCGCATACGTTGCCTACACATCAAAGCGGTTCCTGTCTCGATCATATGATGATTAGGTCTGACTTATCATCTATCACGCTTGTTACTAACTCGACTTTTACTGACCATCACGCTGTACTAATTGCTGTAAATTTAACGCTGTCTAGGCAAAATCGAGCTACAACAAAGACTCGTTTAAACGTAAACAAACTCGAGTATGATTTATGTAATATTGATTTTAGCCCAGTTTACAAAAATGCTGACGCAAATGTATCTTTATCGTATTTAATACAGAATGTCCAACAAGCAATATTACGAAACACATCTACTATTGTCTTAAAAAAATAAGTATTGTAATGTTAAACCTTGGATAACTCCTGGTCTAGTTCGATGTATAAAACATAGAGACAAGCTTCATCAGAGTGCTCGTCGATCTCCAAATAATTTGGCGCTTCAAAATACATACAAGAGGTACAGAAATTTCTGTAATAATCTTGTGAAAAAATTAAAAGTTGATTACGATAAATATATATTACACAGAGCAGGTAAAAATAGTAAGGAAATTTGGAAACATATTAAAAATGTCACTTATACGTCAAAACACCATGAATCCAACTCGAGTTTACTAGATACTAACACTTTACCATTGTTGTCAGCTAACAAAGTTAATAATTATTTTGTAAACGTGGGTAAAGTACTTGCCGAACGAGATCTGCAACAAACTTTTAGCCACGCTTCTACACCTTCTCATAATATCAGTCATAAACCTAGTCTACAATCTTTTGTCATGCTGGACACTGATGAAGGTGAAATTGAACGAATCATCCTAGGTATGCGTGATAATTGTTCTGTCGGATGGGATAACATAAGTAACAAAATTCTTAAACATTTCAAGCACATATTGGTACCTCCACTCACGCATATTTTTCGCGTTTGTCTCTCGAACGGGATTTTTCCTACGTGCTTGAAAAAGGCGGCAGTTATTCCTGTTTTTAAATCCGGAAACAAAGGTCTAGTCTCCAACTATAGGCATAGGCCTATAGTTGGAGACTAGACCTTTGTTTCCGGTATAGATCGATTCTCCCTTCGATATCAAAAATATTAGAAAAAATTATAAACAGTAGATTAGTTAACTACCTAGAACACAATAACTGTCTTTCATCTGCGCAATATGGTTTTAGAAATAAACTGTCCTCAGCTGATGCGGTGCATGAACTAACAAATTTTATCACTAATGAATTAACCAAGGGTAATCAGACTGTAGGGATATTTTTAGATCTTGCTAAAGCCTTCGTTCGACACCATTTCAATTCCATCACTGCTAAACAAATTGGAGACTCTTGATATAAGGGGCACGCAGCTTAAAATATTTGCAGACTACTTAAGCAATCGGCAGCAATGTGTTAAGATAGGAAATGTCGTGAGCGATGATGAGAAATTACCAGAATTTGGGGTACCCCAAGGAAGTATCCTTGGTCCTACGCTCTTTCTCGTATATATTAACGATCTTTGTAATCTTACTTTAGAACATGGAAAAATAATAACATATGCTGACGACACGGCCCTAGTTTTTAGCGCAAAAACTAGCAACGAACTATATCAGAGCGCCCAGTCTGGCTTTGATATTGTAAATACCTGGTTAGAAAATAACCTCCTCACGTTAAATACTGAAAAAACTAAATATATTCACTTTTCCATGCGCAAAACTCAAAACCCCGTAACTAACACAGCCATATATGCACACCAAGGTCCTCTCTCCAACTGTAATCGGTCACTGTCTCTATGCAATTGTCCTACTATCCAGGAAACTGATAACATAAAATACCTAGGTATCATAATTGACAATACCCTCTCTTTTAGAAAACACATTGAAATTTTAGTAAATAGAGTTCGTAAATTAATGTATGTATTTAAAAAATTGCAAGTTATAGCGGATTCTAAATTGATCACTCAGGTTTATTTGTCTTTATGTCAATCAATCATCCAATACTGCATAACTTCATGGGGCGGAGCACTAAAAACTATTCTGCTGCCTCTAGAACGAGCCCAAAGAGAGATCCTAAAAGTAGCCACCTTTCGACCATTCCTATACTCTACAACTATGCTATACCGATCGTGCAAAGTGATGACTGTCCGCCAAATCTTCATACATCACACAGTACTAAAACAACACACATTGCTTCCCTTTCGAGCCGAAATAACTAACAAAAGACGAAAAGATATAGTTTGTACCTCACAATTAGGATCAAAATTCATTTATTCAAACAGATTCTTTTCTTTTCTGGGTCCATTTTAATATTATAGGTTAAATAGAGAAAAAAGTATTTATAAACTAAATTATGTTAGTTGTAAAAACACAATACACAATTGGTTACAAATTTTGTCGTATGAGCAAACTGAGCAGGTACTTGACGTATGTAAATAAAATTAGCTAAGCTGAGCTGCCAAGTTTTTGACCCACTTATTACTAGTACTACTAAATTGCTATGTATGTTATTAAATTATATTGTTACTTTAAGCACCAGGTAATTATTTAATGTAAATTTAAGTGAATACAATTGTTTTGTAAGCATTTTTCTCCGCCCGAGACACAGATTAAATCTAGTTCGGGCAAATAACAATTAATGTACTTTATTCATAGAAATTAATTAAGAATTTCATTGTAAATTACTGAATTGATTGACCGCGAGAGTTGGAACAGAGTAGACGTGTCGTTGATTTTTGCAAAATATATTAAAGTTACTACGTTCTAATCTGAATCATATCACTACTAAGTTAGTGCATCATTTTGATTGTGGGTTATCGAGGCAGTTGCGACGAAATCATTCTGAATATCCCGCGCGGGCCACTGTGTGTCCCCCTCAGGCCGCCAAGCAAAAGAGACGGGCTCTTCGTAGCAGACACTGTGTCGCACACGCGCGTAGTAGTATTACGCGCGCGTAGTAATATTACACAGATATACAATGAATTGCCTACGCTCGCCAACTGGAAGTGGCTTCAATACATCTCTTGGAGGTTCTGAGCCAAACTTATCTGAATTACACACAAAAGATGTTTCGCAAATTACAATTCGTAGCAAACGTAAGTTGCCTGATGACAACGAAGTAATCAGAAACGAATTATCAGAGCTGCGAAAGCAAATGGCTGAGATGATGGCAATTTTAATGTCCTCCAGAAGTGATGAAAGGGACAACATTAATAAACTATGTCAAGATGTTGCTGATATAAAAAATGAAGTTGGAAATATAAGTAATACTATCGAAAACAAAATCGTTGAAAATAAATATTTCGGAGCCGAAATTGCAAATTTAAAGACTGTGGCAGAAAGCACTGAAGAAAAAATTAAGAGATTGGAGAGCGATGTTAATAGTCTTAAACTCAGCCCAGCAACGTCAGACCAAACAAAAAATTATCAGGAAGAAATCATTAAGGAAATTCGAGAAAGAGAAGTACGTGCTAAAAATATTATAGTTGTTGGACTTGTGGGTAACTCATTGACACATACAAACTTACACATTTATTTACTTACACAATACAAATTTATTATTATTTATAAACACACTTATATCTAAATATTATCTTACATAACTAATAACCAAAACTATTTATATATTATTTACAAAATATTAAACACAAATCCTGTCGGTTGTAGTAATATGGAAACGCACATTTTGTTATTGATGCGAAGTCTCGACGGCCGATCACGCGCAGGCGCATGTACGCCGCCGCCCGCCAGCCAGTCGAGTTCTTACATACTTGCGCGAAGCCCGTGTCGCTCGATATCAATTTATGTGTTATTCGCTATCTTGCTTTTTGTCCCGCGAAATATTTATATAGCTTGCCGCAGTAGATATCCTATGTAACAATTGTGTAAATACGCTTTGCTTAACTTCCTATCTGTTGTGCTTCTTTCTTCCTTCTGACTTCTGTGTTCCGTATGTGTTATTATAAATATACTTGTGAAACAATAATTGGACTATATTATTGAAGATAAACCTACTCGCAGTAACACGGATAAATTGGTGGAGGTTAGTGAACAATTCATATTACCATCACTCCCCTACCCCAAACTGGTGACCCCGTTCAAGAACACTCCAGAAGACAACAATAATGTCAAGTAGCGATAGTGAGAAATCTACAAAGTCGGTATTACGCGAAAACCGCACCCAGTCCGAACGCCCAGACGGCAACATCGGAGTGCGCGTTTCCACTGTACCATCATCCGACATTTTTCGAGTGGGAATTCGTGTCGCACCATTTTGGCCGGACAAGCCTGCTATATGGTTTGCGCAGCTAGAGGGCCAGTTCGTGATTTCCAACATCACCGCGGACACGACAAAATTTTATTATGTGGTATCTCAACTCGACAATCAGTATGCATCAGAAGTTGAGGATATTATCGTTTCTCCTCCAGCATCTAATAAATATGAGAAACTGAAATCGGAGCTCATAAAGCGACTCTCAGCTTCTAAGGAGAAGAAGGTCAAGCAACTCCTTATGCATGAGGAACTTGGTGACCGAAAACCTTCCCAGTTCCTCCGGCATTTACAGAACTTGGCAGGACCTGGTGTACCTGAGGACTTCGTGAAGACTATTTGGACAAGTCGTCTGCCCCATAGTATGCAACAAATTATTGCCTCTCAATCTACGTCTTCAATTGAGACCATGGCTGACCTGGCAGACCGAATCCAAGACATCGCGCCTCCAACTCCTGCAGTCGCCTCTACTTCATCTTCGAGACCTTCTTCTAGTGTCTTAGATGACATGGCCAGACAAATCGCAGAGCTAACTAGGCAAGTGCAAGCTCTCACGACTCATCATTCCAGACCTCGAAATCGGTCCAGTCATTGTCATCACAGCCGCGAGAGATCCACTTCTCGTCGTTCCGATTCCCGATACAGGAAGTATCCACTATGTTGGTACCATGCCAAATACGGAAGCAGGGCCCACAAGTGCACCAAGCCCTGTGATTACACGGTGGCGGAAAACGCCAAGGGCGGTCGATAATGGCGACTGACGATTGCCCAAACACTACTGGTCGCCTGTTTGTGACTGATCGCAGATCAAAGGTCCAGTTTCTGGTGGACACAGGGAGCGATCTATGTGTCATCCCTCGATCTGCGCTTAGTGAACGTCGTGCGAAGACTGATTATCAGTTGTGTGCAGCCAACGGATCCACTATTAACACTTACGGCTCAGTGCAGTTGATCCTGAACCTAGGACTCCGTAGAGACTTTACATGGCAGTTTATTGTAGCCGATGTGACCAAGGCCATCATTGGTGTCGATTTCCTTTCTTTTTATAACCTTGTGGTAGACATAAGAAACAAAAGGCTAATTGATACCAACACCAATATGTTTACTATAGCTAGCATTTCATTTTCAGACACCCTCGTATCAAGTGTGAAGGTCTTGACTGGCGTCGGAAAATATCATGGCATCCTTGGTGAGTTTCCACAAATTACTCGACCTGCAGGCACACCACACACACCAAAACACAACACTGTACAGTACATCCGCACAACTCCAGGCCCCCCAGTATCATGCACTCCTCGCCGACTAGCTCCGGACAAACACAAAATTGCTAAGCTTGAGTTCGAAGCTATGTTAGCGAATGGTACCGCACGTCCTTCAGACAGCCCATGGGCGTCGCCTCTTCATCTTGCCCCTAAAAAGGATAACAGTTGGCGTCCATGTGGTGATTACAGACTGCTCAACTCCAGGACAATTCCTGACAAATACCCAATACGTCATGTCCATGACTTCGCTCACAATCTCTCTGGTTGTAAGGTCTTCTCCACCATCGATCTGGTCAAGGCTTTCAATCAGATTCCAGTTGCTGAGGAGGATATTCCGAAGACAGCCATCACTACACCCTTCGGACTTTACGAGTTTCCCTTTATGACATTTGGTTTGAGAAATGCCGGCCAAACTTTTCAGAGATTTGTTGACGAGATGACTCGTGGTCTCGAGTTCTGCTATCCCTACTTAGATGACATCTTGGTCTTCTCCAGGAGCCACGAGGACCATGAGAACCACCTCCGTCAAATCTTTACGAGGATGAGAGATAATGGCATACTCATAAACACTGCCAAATGTGTGTTCGGTCAACCCGAAGTATCCTTTCTTGGCTATACCATCTCTCATTCTGGTGCTAAACCTCTGGAAAGTAAGGTCCAGGCTATAAAGGACTTCCCAGTGCCTAAAACCGTCAAGCAGCTCAGGAGATTTTTGGGCATGATCAATTTTTATAGGCGATTTTTGCCAAACTCTGCCCAAGTACAAGCTCCCTTGAATGCATTGCTTACTGGTTCGGTTAAAGGCTCCGTCCCGTTGACATACGGGGAGCTTCGTTAAGTGCCTTCGAAGCGTGCAAAGAAAACCTTTGCAAGGCAGCCTTATTAGCACACCCGGACTCGCAAGCTAAGCTAGCATTGACCACTGACGCATCTGATGTAGCGATGGGCGCGGTCTTACAGCAATTCAAAGACAACATCTGGCAGCCCCTAGCATTTTTCTCGCGCAAGTTGAGCCCATCACAGCAGAAATACTCGCCGTATGATAGAGAGCTCCTTGCTATCTACCAAAGTATCAAATACTTTAGATACATGCTAGAAGCCCGTCATTTTACCATCTATACTGACCATAAGCCGTTATGCTTTGCCTTCCATGAACGGAAGAGTAACTGCTCACCCCGTCAGTATAGACACCTGGACTACGTCTCACAGTTCACGACTGATATACGTCATGTCGCAGGGAAAGATAATGTCGTAGCTGACACGCTCTCCCGGGTCGATGAACTGCAGACGCCCGTTGATTTGGAAGCATTAGCTAATTCTCAAGTTTCTGATCCAGAACTCCTACAAACTCTCCAAGGTGACAATTCTCTTCGCCTGGAGAAGGTGACGATCCCTGGTAGTCGTACACTTTTGTATTGCGACGTCACTACATCGACTCCCAGACCTTTCGTAACTAAAGAGTTTCGTCAACAGGTTTTTAACAACTTGCACTGCTTTAGTCACCCCGGTGCCAACGCTAGCGCAAAGTTAGTCGCCCAGCGATTTGTATGGCCATTGATGAGGAAAGACTGTCGCGAGTGGTCTAAGGCATGTTTGGCTTGTCAACGTGCCAAGGTTAATCGACATGTGTCTTCACCTTTAGGCACACTAGATTTACCAAAGGCACGCTTCAAATATGTCCATTTAGACTTGATCGGTCCCCTACCTCCATCTGCTGGTTACCGGTACTGTTTGACAGCAGTCGATCGCTTCACGCGATGGCCTGAAGTTGTCCCAGTTACCGAAATTACCGCAGAATCAGTGGCCAAAGCATTTATATCTTGCTGGATTTCCCGATACGGTTGTCCAACTGACATTGTCACCGATCGCGGAAGACAGTTTGAGTCAGCCTTATTCCATCAGCTGGCCAAACTTATAGGTTTCAGGCATCGTAAGACTACAGCTTATCATCCTCAGTGCAACGACTTAGTCGAACGTTTTCACCGACAGCTAAAAACCGCCATAACCTGTCACGGTGATACAAACTGGACAGAAACACTACCTTTAGTCTTGCTTGGCATACGAAATGCGGTTAAAGAAGACTTACAGGCCACATCTTCTGAACTCGTTTACGGAGAAACGTTGCGAATGCCCGGTGAGTTCTTTGGTGATAAAACCGATTATCACACCACCGACATCCGAGATTTTTCAGCCCGTATACGATCTTTTGCCGCTAAACTTCAACCTGTTCCTACTTCACACCATCAAAAGGACAAAATTTTTATATTTAAAGATCTGGCTAGTGTACCAGTCACGTTTTTGTCAGAGATGACACCTTACGTGGCACTTTTCAGCCGGCCTATAATGGCCCATACGAAGTTTTAGACCGAAATAACAAAACTTTTAAAATAAAAATTAAAAATAAAAATGTCACAGTGTCCATAGACCGCTTAAAACCAGCCTATACATTGTCTGACAAAATTCTTAATTGTAACGACAAAATTTTAAAAAGTAATTTTTCTGAAAATATTTTAAACAATGAAAAAACCACTCCAAAACCAGTTACAACCCGTTCGGGACGCCGTGTAATGTTCCCGGATTATTATCGCCCGTAGACACGGTCTCTGGAGGGGAGTGATGTGGGTAACTCATTGACACATACAAACTTACACATTTATTTACTTACACAATACAAATTTATTATTATTTATAAACACACTCATATCTAAATATTATCTTACATAACTAATAACCAAAACTATTTATATATTATTTACAAAATATTAAACACAAATCCTGTCGGTTGTAGTAATATGGAAACGCACATTTTGTTATTGATGCGAAGTCTCGACGGCCGATCACGCGCAGGCGCATGTACGCCGCCGCCCGCCAGCCAGTCGAGTTCTTACATACTTGCGCGAAGCCCGTGTCGCTCGATATCAATTTATGTGTTATTCGCTATCTTGCTTTTTGTCCCGCGAAATATTTATATAGCTTGCCGCAGTAGATATCCTATGTAACAATTGTGTAAATACGCTTTGCTTAACTTCCTATCTGTTGTGCTTCTTTCTTCCTTCTGACTTCTGTGTTCCGTATGTGTTATTATAAATATACTTGTGAAACAATAATTGGACTATATTATTGAAGATAAACCTACTCGCAGTAACACGGATAAATTGGTGGAGGTTAGTGAACAATTCATATTACCATCACTCCCCTACCCCAAAGACTCCCCGAGTGTAAAATGAACTCAACGCAAGAACATCAACAATATGAAAAGAAAGAAATTGCTAAAATCATAAATCTTATACATAAAGACTGTCCCCAACCATATAATATATTGCGTCTTGGGAAATATAAACCAGACACTACTCGACCAATTAAATTATGCTTTTCATCTGAAGAGACTGCTAAATTAATTTTGCGTAATAAAAACAGCCTTACGGACTCCATCAAACTTTATTCGGATCAGACCCCATATCAAAAAAAGTACTTGCAAGACCTGAAAGAAAATCTACGGAGGCGTTTAGCTAATGGTGAAACTAATCTCAGCATCAAATACGTTAGAGGTACGCCGAAAATTATAACTTCTACAGACATTTCAATTCCTACTTCAAAAAAGTAATTACGAATACAGAAAAATGTTTTTACGCTAATGCTCGCAGTATTGTCAAAACTGGTAAACTTGATGAACTTAAATGTATAATCACTTCATCACAGTCCACTATACATTTGATTGCACTTACGGAAACCTGGATCAAAAGTGAAGAGGAAGCCAGGAGACTCCATATTGAAGGTTATACGCATTATTATAACTTTAGATCAAATAGAAGAGGGGGAGGTGTATCAATCTATGTCCACAACAACTTACAGCAAAATTTTGTTCAAGAACGCTGCATCAACGAGACACAATATCTCTGGATATATATCAGAAAGTTTTCCTTAAATGTTGGTGTCGTCTACAAACCTGACAAAACTAATATCGGCAACTTTCTTGATACATATAACGAACAGCTCCAAAGTATGAAAAGAGCAATAGTTTTCGGTGATTTTAACTTGGATTTACTCAGTTCAGATAACAGTATTCGTAACTATAAGTGTTCAGTACAGAACATATATTTTAAATGGCAATGATTTGCCACTTTATGTTGGTGGATTTTATTTTTGTTACATGGTAACACCTTTTTTTTTTCCATGGCGGAGCGACTATGAACTCTGCCGCTTTTTATATTGTTGGAGTAGTTAATAAACAGTTTTCTATATATTGCTGAATTTTAATTATTAATTATTCTCAACAAAGTGGTCCTTCGAAGTCTTACATAAAGTAACTGGTGATCTGTGGAGTTTTATGCCATCCTATTTGTGGTGTTTTCGACCGCGTGCTTCTGGCGGGCCTATGCCTGTCTTTTACCGGCGGCGGAACTTCACCAGTGGAATTGGTGAAAATATTTCAAAAGGATTGTTCCTGTTATGCACAGAAGAGACATCAAATCCGTAAAGTATTTGAATTTGAGGCTATAACCTCAAAATAACTCGTGGTATGTAACCTTACATTTTCTACCATTTGGATTTGAGGAGTTCCGGCGACTAATGTCAATATCAACGGATTGACAATTAAGTTGTTCAATCGTGCATCGATGTAAACAAGGTGCGGAAATTATTAATTGTATTCGACAAGTGCTAAAAGTGTTTATGAGTGAGCTATTTTTCAATTATATATGCGTGCTACCAGTTCAATCATCGCAATGAGTGATATAAAGCAGCTGAAACTGTCCCGTTCTTCGTGTAAAGCAACGCTAACTCGTATTCAAACATATGTTGAGGATTACTCAAATTTAACTACAGCTACTGTGGACATTTTGGAGGCAAGAAAAGACAAACTTATAAGTTGTTTGAAAAATTTTGAAGCCATTCAGTTAGATATATTAAGTTTGGATCAGGCAGATCCTGAGGATGTAGGTTTGTTTGAGGAAAAATACTTTTCTACTATAGCTAAACTTAATGAACGAATTAAAATTCTCACTAAGTCGCAGCCTTCACATTCTGCCTGTTCCAATGTGTCAAAGTTACCTACTGTAGAAATACCAACCTTTGATGGCAAGGATTTTACCAAGTTTAAGCCTTTTTATGAATTATTTTGTGCTGTAATAGACAATAATCAGGCATTGAGTGATGTTCAAAAACTATTTTACTTGCGTAAATATTTGCAGGATGAAGCATTGTCCATCATTGTTAGTCTTCCTCTTATAGCTCAGTCTTACACAGAAGCATTAGAATTAATTAGAAAGCGCTATGACAACAAGTCGCGCTTGATTTGCAATCACATAAATATGCTTTTAGACATACCGGCTATGCAGAAGGGTACAGCTTCTTCTTTAAGAATGTTTGTATCTAATATTAAACAGCAACTAGGTGCATTGAAAAATTGACATGAACCAGTTGAAAACTGGGACCGTCTCTTGCTGTGTGTACTTTTTAGAAAATTGGATTCATATACCCATCGTGCATTTCAGCTGGACCGTGATCCAGAGCAATTGCCAACAATCAATGAATTTTTGGCTTTTTTAGAGAAGCGTGCTATGGCGCTTGAGGATACCATTCCTCTTAAAGGACACTCTTTTGAAAATAAATCCAAACCTACTATGCGGGTAAGTAATTTATCTACACATAACAATGTCATATGTGCTTATTGCAATAAAAAGGATCATGCTCTATATAGCTGTCCTAAATATAAAATGGTCCCTATAGAGACACGTTTAACTTTTGTAAAAGATCATGAATTATGTTCTACTTGTTTGAGGAACCATTCAGACAATGTCTGTAATTACAAATTTAAATGCAAAATTTGCAAGGAACCTCATAACACACTCTTACACACTGATAAGCAGGATAATCCTGTTTCATTAATTTCAAATTCTAACATTTCAGATTGTAATGTTTTATTACCTACTATAAAGGTGAAAGTCATTGACAAGTATGGCCGTAAAATCATTGTTAGGGCTTTGTTGGATAGTGGAAGCCAGGCATCCTTCATAACAAATTCTTTGATGCAAACATTGGCAATAAATCCTATTTCACAGCCAACCAATATAATTGGTATTGGAAACAAGCCCACCAAATTAAATGAGGTTGTACATTTACCTATTTTTTCATGTTTACACAAAAATATTAGTTATAAAATCAATTGCTATGTAGTTGATAGTATTACAAAACCGCAGCCACAATGCACTATGGACATTTCAAACTTAAATATTCCAAAAAATATATTAGCAGATAGTGAATTTAATATACCTACTGAAATCTCAATTTTATTGGGGGCTGATATTTATTTTAATTGTTTACTAAGTGGCTGTTTAAGACTGCCTGAGGGTCTTACTTTACAAAATACAGTGTTTGGATATGTGGTTGCTGGGAAAGCTAATTTTACAAATGACAGCTCATACATTCATTTAGTTTCAAATTTTGTGGTTTGTGATGAAAGAAAATTAGAAAATATTATGGAAAAGTTCTGGCTAACTGAAAAAATACCGGATCAGCTTTCTTCTAAGGTACAGACTGAGTTACAAGAAGCTGAGGCTATTTTTAGTAAGTCAGTGTTCAAGGTAAATAACACGTTTTATGTGGACATGCCTCTGACTTGCCCCATAAGCGAGGTACAATTGGGAGATTCTTTTTCAGTTGCCTTTCAAAGGTTTTTATATTTGGAACGTAAATTCAAACAAAATCCAGCTTTATTTTTAGAGTACAAAACGTACGCTCTGTTTTCATTAATGAACATCATAGAAGTCTACAAAATATTCTATGGAGGGATGATCCCGGTCAGCCTATACGTTGCCTGCAGTTACAAACTGTCACCTACGGTCTAAAATCCTCTACCTTTTTAGCCACTCGATGCTTGACAGAGCTAGCAAATACACATAAGAATAAATATCCAGTTGCTGCTCAAGCTCTGCTTAATAACACATATGTAGATGATATACTTGCTGCACTTAAAAATGAACTTATTGATTTATTAAAGTTAGGTAACTTTAATTTGCACAAATGGTGTTCCAATCATCCATCAATATTGGATGATATTCCTAGCAATCGCAGATATTTTGAAGAAATAAATTTAGATAAAGATAATATTATTAAAACCCTTGGCTTGAAATTTGATGTTGTTTCTGATGACTTCTATTTTGAACCCCCATCACAATGTGATGAGGCAGTTTATACTAAACGCAAAGTTCTTAGCTTTATTGGCAAAATATTTGACCCATTGGGCATTATTGGGCCAATCATAGTAACAGCAAAAATTTTTATGCAGAATTTGTGGTCTATGAAACTAGGATGGGACGATGACCTTCCTAGCGATTACTCCCAACAATGGGACAGATTTATTAAAATCTTAAATAATATGAATAAAATTTCGATACCTAGATTTTTAAACTGTAATGAATTTATAACTGTTGACTTAATTGGATTTGCAGACGCTTCCTCTAAAGCCTTTGGTTGCTGCCTCTACTTACGTATTGTAAAACCAGATGGAAATGTAGTGGTTAATCTCCTATGTTTAAAATCACGTATTGCACCGCTATCAAAGGTACTCACCATACCCCAGTTAGAGTTAAACGGTGCACTCCTTCTCGCCCAGTTGGCAAACAGGGTAACTAAGGTACTCAATTTTAGATTTCCACATTCTGTGGTTTTATACAGTGACTCCCAGATTGTTCTTGCTTGGATAGAGTCCGGTAGAGCCAAAGGTAATACTTATGTCAATAATAGAGTTCAGCAAATTCTTGACGTAACAGAAAAGTCTTCATGGTACTATGTCCGCACTCATCAAAACCCAGCAGATTTCATCTCGCGAGGGGTAGAACCGCAAAGTTTGCAGGCGAATGAATTGTGGTGGCATGGGCCACAATTTTTATTAAAATCAGATTTTATTAAACAACAAAATGAAACTGCCAAGTTAGATTCATGCTATATTCATGACCCAGTAGAGGAAATTCCTTGCCTGGTACAAAAAGTAGAGCAGTCTTTATCATTTGATTTGTTAAAAAAGTTTTCTAGTTTAAATAAACTACAAAGAGTTGTAGCCTATATTTATAGATTCTATAATAATTTATCTAAAAAGATTTTAATTACACATCCTAACTTGACTCCTATAGAGTTGCAGTCAGCTCTCTTCATAATTATACGCTGTGTACAAGCACTTGAATTTTCAAAAGAAATTGCTTCTATAAATAGCAATGAAAAAATAATATCAGGTATTGCTAGCTTATATCCTTATATCGATAGTAAAGGGTTACTTCGCGTAGGCGGTAGGTTACAAAATGCTAACATTTCGCAAGAAAAATGCATCCTATAACATTACCTAAAAACAGTTTTATTACTTCTTTGTTAATAGAAAGAGAACACCTTCGATTATTACATGCAGGTCCTAGGCTTGTACTTAGCTCACTGTCACAGAAATTCTGGATAGTGAATGGCATACGAGAGGTTAAAAAGGTACTTCATAAATGCATAAAATGTGCCCGACTTAAAGCTAATACTGCTAGGCAACTTATGAGTTCTCTTCCTGTAGAGAGAGTAACTTTTTCTAGGCCCTTTCAGCACGTCGGCATCGACTTTTGTGGTCCATTTGATATTAAAGTAGCGCGGATTCGCAAACCACTTGTAACCAAAGGGTATGTCGCGGTATATGTATGCTTCTCTACCAAAGGTATACATTTGGAGGTGGTGTCAGATATGACTACTGCGACTTTCTTAGCATGCTTCGATCGTTTTATCTCAAGACGAGGCATGCCCTCTAAGGTATATTGTGATAATGCTAAGACTTTTAAGGGTGCTGACAACCAGTTAAAAGAATTATACAATTTGCAATCATTAAAGTCTCATAGAGACTCAGTTTTTAATTATTGTAAAAATAATTACATAAAATTTATGTTTATTCCTAGTTACTCCCCTGAGTTTGGTGGACTTTGGGAAGCTGGGGTCAAGAGCGTGAAACACCATCTCAAGCGGGTTGTTGGGAATCTTCGCCTGACCTATGAAGAGTTCAATACTGTAATGGTCCAGATAGAAGGTGTTTTGAACTCTCGACCTCTGCTTTCCAACCCCAGTGAAGGTGGATACTTGACACCAGGACACTTCCTGATTGGCACTGCTTTGACTACTTACCCGGATATTGATTTATTGGAAATTCCAGTACAAAGGTTAAAATTATGGAAAATAATTTCACAAGTTAAACAACAGTTTTGGAAAGCATGGTCTTCTGACTATCTTACTCAATTGCAAAGCCGTCCCAAGTGGAAGTATGGTAAACCTGACATTAAGGTAGGTGACATTGTACTTGTTAAAAATGTTAATACTTCTCCTTTAGAACGGCCTATGGCTATCGTTGTAAATATATTTCCTGGACGTGACAATAATGTTAGAGTGGTCGAAGTTAGATATAATAACAAGCTTTATAAAAGATCTATTCATAAGTTGTGTCCTCTCCCAATAGAGAGTGATCAGTTGTAAAAAAAAAAAATAAGTTCATTTGTCAATTTAAATTGGAGTTTTTGAATACATTTAAAATTTATATAAAATGTTTAAAGTAGTTCCTTTACTTAATTTAAAAATATGCCAACTTAGATATATGTCAAACTGTATTATTTAAAATTTATATCTACTTTTAGATATTCTACATACTTACCATTGTCTTCTTATATAATTTAAAAGGTTGTACTCTATCTAGTTCTATAACTTAAACAGTTTCATGTATTTGCCAATGTCTATTGTTCTGTTGGGCAATTGTATTAATTATTCTGCCCGCCCAACTATGTTCAGTACAGAACATATATTTTAAATGGCAATGATTTGCCACTTTATGTTGGTGGATTTTATTTTTGTTACATGGTAACACCTTTTTTTTTCCATGGCGGAGCGACTATGAACTCTGCCGCTTTTTATATTGTTGGAGTAGTTAATAAACAGTTTTCTATATATTGCTGAATTTTAATTATTAATTATTCTCAACAATAAGGACACACTAAGGGAAAGCAACTATATTATACTGAACAAAATTGATAAGAAATACTGCACTAGGGAAACAGACACAACCAAAACTATACTAGATCATGTATCTTCGAACCTCAAAGACAATAATTTCCACTTCGCAATTATAAACTCTTCGATGTCTGACCACAAGCAATTATTTGTAGAAATTAAGCACTTCAATCCCCCACCGATTATGAAAATGGAATACACCGCAATCAACTACACAAAGTTATACAAATATTTTAAAGAACTTCCCAGAATAAACGACGAAGAACGACATGAGGAATTAGTCAAAGATCTAGGGCTGGCTATAAACATGAGTAAAGTAACGAAAACAAAGGTGTTAAATCCTCCACGTAGAGACTGGATAAAGAAAGGAACCATTGAAGGCATAAATGAACGCAATAGACTATGGAATATATATAGATCGAATACATCAGACACTAAAGCTAGAAAGGATTATGAAAAAATGAAAGCTAACATATCACAAAATATACAACAAACAAAAAATGATTATTACCTGAAACGTTTCAAGAACAATATGACAAAACCCAGAATAATGTGGCAACTAATCAACGATCTCTCACGAAACAAAATAAGAGACATGAATGGACCCAGCAAACTTGAAACGGAAAATGACAGTATTACAGACCAAGAGACAATATGTGAAAGGCTCAATTCTTATTTCTCGACTATCAGTTCAACCCTGGCAAACCTTATAGTTAATACGTCTACAGAAAATGCTACTCAAACAGATATACGAAATCTGTCTAAAGCAACAACAAGCGCCGAAGCAGAATTAAAATGCATTACACCGGCAAGCGAAGAAGAAGTTATTAAAATAATAGATGGCTTGATCCAAATACTGGTTGTGGCATTGACGGCATTAGCACTAAATCACTGAAATGTGTCAAAGAGTTTATTGCTCCGCGACTCGTGAAATCTATTAACTTCTGTTTTGACCACGGTATCTTTCCTGACAACCTGAAAATTGCTAAAGTGGTTCCAATTTACAAATCTGGTAGCAAATTAGATCCCTGTAATTACCGCCCAATATCTGTCCTGCCAGTCATCTCTAAGATTTACGAGAAAATTCTTTATAACCGCTTAGAGACATTTCTCAATAAGAAAAATTTCTTTTACCAAAAACAGTATGGATTCAGACCACAATCAAATACCCTTTCAGCAACAATAGACCTTGTAACAAAAATAAAAACGAATATAGACCAAAAACAAGTCGCCCTAGGCATTTTTATTGATCTTAAAAAGGCTTTTGATACTATCAGCCCAGATATTTTAATCCAGAAACTATCTTCAAGTGGAGTTAAAAATAAGGCTCTCGACATTTTTAAATCGTACATAACCAACAGGCAGCAAATAGTAAAAATAGGAAAAACCCAAAGTTCTTCCAGTTTTATAACTTTCGGGGTTCCGCAGGGATCGATTTTAGGACCGTTATTGTTCCTTATCTATATAAATAATATATACCAAATAGGTCTTACAGGGGACATTTCGCTTTATGCCGACGACACAAGCCTTTTTTACTTTGGGCGTTCTGTACAAGACATTCTACCCTAATCATTTGTGTTTTTTGCTTTAAATAAGTAGTAATTTATTTACTTCTCTGTACACTCTTTAAGTTTATATTATAATTATTATTTGTTTCTCAGTAAGTGAATTGTGTATTCTTATGAGGAAATAAAGATCTTAAACTACAATTATTGTACCTTTTTAACTAAATAAATAAATATTATTATTATATATTATTATTACGGAGTCCGCAGTACAGTTACTTGGCCTTAGAAAAACACCTGCCTGCACCGACGTATTTCGACTAGGCGATGATGAGGGCTCGCCAATGCCCTCTAGATGGATGGTTAAAATCAAATTGCAATCACGCCTAGATCCCACCTTTGTTTTGGATGTCGATGCTTATGTCCTCAGCAAACTAACTTCACGTTTGCCTGAAAAACGGATCACTCAAGTGTGGTCAACGTTCTCATCCTTCAAACTAGCTGACCCAACCTTTTCTACTCCAGGTAAGATAGACTTACTTTTGGGTACAGGTGTGGTTGCCGAAGTTTTGTTGGAAGGTTTGGTTAAGGGTCCGCCGGGCACGCCCGTCGCACAAAATACCAAATTTGGCTGGATTTTATCAGGTGAAATCCGGAACTCACCGTTGGCTTCGAGGCCAGTATGTTGCCATGCTACAGTTGGCACAGACGTTAATGAGCTATTGCGTAGATTTTGGGAGTTAGAGTCTTATCCACCTTCAAGCACCAAGGTTACGTTAACTGAAGAACAGCGGCAATGTGAAGAATTTTATGCTGCAACTACTCAAAGAGACTCAACTGGTAGGTACATTGTTAAATTGCCATTTAAATCCTCTAACCCAAAGTCTAGGTATGGTCAGACAGAAATCATGGCTCAGAAACGATTTCACATGCTGGAAAAAAGATTTTCGAAGAATCCTGAATATCGAATGCAGTATAGCGATGTTATCAATGAGTACCTTCAGCTAGGGCACGCTGAAATTGTTCCTTATACAGAAAAGGAAAGAGATGCGCTATATTTACCGCATCATGCAGTACTCAGGCACGATAAAAGTACATCAAGGGTGGTCTTCGACGCTTCTTGTTCGGGATGCAATGGAGTTTCGTTGAATGACGACTTGATGGTTGGCCCTACCTTACAACCTGACTTACGCCAAATTATTATGCGATGGCGCTGCCATCCTATAACGTTGGTCGGTGACATCGTTAAAATGTATCGCCAAATAAAGGTTTCAGAAGATGACACTGATTACCAACGTATTTTGTGGCGTGAAAATCCAGACACTGAATTAAAGCACTTGTGTTTGTTGCGTGTAACCTTTGGTACATCCTCAGCTCCATATCTTGCCGTACGTTCACTGCAGCAATTGGCTCTTGACGATGGTGGGGATTTTCCCTTAGCGGTTAGTCGTATTCTTAATGACTTTTATGTCGACGACTTACTTACCGGTTGTGACTCGATCGCTGAGTGTGAAGGTGTTTACAGCCAAATTAACGAGCTACTTCGTCGTGGAGGTTTCCAACTCCAAAAATGGTCTAGTAATAACGAAGAGTTTTTGCACAAAATTACGAAGGGGACAGTAGACTTAAAAGAAAATTTAGAATTTAAATTAGATAATATTGTGAAAATTTTAGGGTTGACATGGGCTAGAAAGTCAGATAATTTCCAATATACTGTCCACCTACCGGAGCTGCAAACACCCATTACTAAGCGCAGATTAATCTCCGACATCGCTCGATTGTTTGATCCTCCTGGATGGCTTGCTCCTGTCATAGTAACAGCTAAGGTAAACTTATACAGCGTGTATGGTTATCGGGAATTGATTGGGATGACGAGCTTCCAGATAGCATATTAAAGGCTTGGTATAATTATAGGGATGGTTTGCGCAACATCAATTCCTTCCATATGCCTAGATGGTTTCAGACCAGGCGAACAGACATACAAACAGAGTTGCAGGGCTTTTGTGATGCATCCAATATCGCTTATGCTGCTGTCGTGTACATAAGGTCTGTTGATTGTAATGGTAATGTTCACGTTAGTTTGGTGGCCTCCAAGACCAAGGTTGCTCCAGTCAAGGTGGTTTCTATACCACGCTTGGAATTATGCGGCGCAGTGCTGCTTTCAAGACTTCTTTTAGAAGTCTCGGGCACCTTGGGTATAAACAAGGAGAATGTGCATGCTTGGACTGACTCTTCAGTCGTCCTTGCTTGGTTGAGAGGTCATCCTAGTCGGTGGAACACCTTTGTTGGCAACAGAGTTTCCGAAATTATTACTGCAATGGAGACTACTCAGTGGTCACATATGCGATCTAAGGACAATCCAGCAGATTGCGCGTCCCGAGGTATGAGTTGTTCAGAGTTTGTGGAGTTTACATTATGGAAAGAGGTCCTCAGTGGTTGAAACATAAGACTATCAATTATAATAAAGGTAAAATAAAAGAGACTAATTTAGAAGAGAGAAAATCAAATGTAGCATTTAATGTAATAATGAAAGAAAATCAAGAGAACAACATAATTTTAAAATTCTCATCATTAAAACGATTAATTAGAGTAGTAGCAATTTGTAGAAATTTTTTAAGGATAAAGAATAAAGTCCTGTGTAGTCTACGCCACTATGGTAAATAGTGGCGTGAAGTACCTACGCAGGGTCTATTAGTGTAAGATATTGTTTATCTTATCGGAGGGTCGCGGTTATCACTTCACAAAGGGTTATATCTGCCTGTTTGTGTGTATGGCCACTCGAGCCATTCACTTAGAAGTTGTCAGTGACATGACGTCTCAAGCATTTTTGGCAGCTTTTAAACGTGTCATAGCCTGCCGAGGCCATTGTAGGGAGCTATGCAGTGATAATGGCACTACCTTCGTAGGGGCTAATAAAGAATTACAGATTATTTTTAGCTACGAAAGGTCTGGTGTGGCACCCGATATTGCAGACTGGTTGGCTACTAATGGAACTAACTGACACTTCATTCCACCTCACTCTCCGAATTTCGGAGGGCTTTGGGAAGCTGGAGTGAAGTCACCAAACACCATCTAAGGCGGGTTTTAGGTAACAGCACTGTTACTTTTGAAGATATGACTACAGTACTTGCTCAAATCGAGGCCTGTCTGAATTTTAGACCGATTTCCGCGCTAAGTACCAATCTTGACGACCCATTTCCATTGACTACGGGTCACTTTTTGGTAGGAGATGCGTTGTTGCTCGTACCCGAGTCTAATTTCGAAAGCTCAACCATTAGTGTGTTAAAGAGGTGGCATCTAGCACAGCGTATGGTGCAGGACTTGTGGCGTCGGTGGTGTAATGAATACCTTGCTAAGTTCCACCAAAGATACCAGTGGTCTCGCTAGGTGTCGGAACCAACAGTAGGATGCGTTGTTTTGGCGATGGAAGACGCTCTTCCTCCGGCACGATGGCTTTACGGTCTCATTGTAGAGAAACACAGTGGCTCGGACAACACTGGATCAGTAATAAAGCCACGTGTTTCGAAACTGATTGTGTTACCAGTCGCAGAATAAATTATTGCTTGCAATTATGATTAATTTTGTGTTTTGAATTGTTTTGTGTTGTGTTTAGTCAGGTGAAATTAAATATATAGAAACATAATATGTAAGGAGTTTAATTATGGTTAAATTATTCAGTCCATTCATTCTAAACATGCCCATTAAATATTTGTGTTATTTTGTATTCATATGTTTCTTTTGTTCACATTCTGGCCATGGTGGGAGGTATGTTCAATGTAAATAACGTGTATTGATTTAGTTTGAGCTCGATAAATGGCGTTGTATCGATTTTCTGTATCGCGACGTTAAGATCTACGGATTATTGTATAAATGCCGTTTACATCAATAAAAAATATCCTCGCTTGGACGTGTGTTTCATTTCCTACCACGTTTCTAAAGGCGATTTTCGGGATTACGATCCATTTTGATGTCTTCTACTGCGAAACGTAACGTTAAAAATAGTTCAAAAGTACACATAATTTATAGCTGCCAATCCTCAAATAAGCAAGATATAATAATAACCACTTCACTGTTTCGTCAGCAACCTCTTGCGTCTCCTAAAGACTTTAGTGGCGACCTCCTCCGTCTCGTACGAATTCCAAATCCCGGTACTTACTTGAGCCTGAATGTACGTTAATCGCCGGTGCTCATGCAACGCCCTCTGTAGGATGCCACTACTACTACTGATTTTTTGTCGTGATGCCAACTAATTATGTTACCCACAAGATGCCTTCTCTAACACACACACTCACAATGGTGTCGCAACACAAATCGGTGTTAACGCACTGGTATATCCACCAGGCTCTGATAGGACCAAAATGGATCGTAATCCCAAAAATCGCCTTTAGGAACGTGGTAGGAAATGAAACAGAATTCCAAGCGAGGATAATTTTTATCGATGTAAACGGCATTTATACAATAATTCGTGGTTCTTAACATCGCCATCTATCGAGCTCAAACTAAATCAATGCATATTATTTACATTGAACAATGTTGTTGAACGGCCCTGTTGTTCAAAATGTGCTATTTGATATTTTGCTTTTATTCCGTTTCGGAAAATATGATATAATATAAAACAAATGTTCAGAAACATATTGATAGAGCCTACTTAAAAAATATCTACAAAATATTTTATGGAGAGAATCTTGTAATGATCCTGTGAAATGTCTTCAGTAACAAACTGTAACTTATGGTTTAAAAGGCTCATCCTTTTTGGCCACACGATGCTTAATTGAATTAGCTAATATATTTGAACAAAACTATAAGGATGCTGCAATGGCTCTTCGTTGTAATACATATGTGGACGATATAAACTATTCTCATGATGAGGTTGATCAATTGATAAATTTGAAGAATCAATTAATTGAATTATTTAATCTGGGGATTTCACTTACATAAATGGTGTTCAAATTCACCAGAGGTCTTAAATGATATACAATTATTTATAGTTTTAATTATAAAACAGCAATTTGATAACATAGATTTGAGTTATGATAATATGTTCGTAAAAACCTTGGGTTTGCAATATAATGTAAAAACCGATACTGTTAGAGAAGTCTTAAGTTTTATTTCTAAGTTTTTTGACCCTCTAGGATTAGTAGGGCCTATTTTAGTTTCTGCAAAATTGTTTATGCAAAAGCTCTGGAAAGCAAACATAAATTGAGATGATCCACTTCCTGTTGATTTAAATGAAAAATGGAAAAAATTTGCTTCAAATTTTATTAATATGCCAAATATTGTCATAACAAGGAATATCGATATTTCCAATTTTTCTTTCACTTTCACTGGCAGGTAGCTGATAATCCAGGTATCTTAGGCAAATTTTTTAGACTTATTTGTCCCGCGGCGTTACTCGCGGTACAATAATACCCGCGGGTAACACCGCGGGGTTCAGCTAGTGTAGAATATAAACATGATGTAAAGTTAGAGGCAAGTGATTAAATACGTTGCCAGAAATAAAATGTGTAACTTTAAATTGTAATGTTTCTCAACATAGTGAGTTTGATTGTTTTGAAAGATATTCATCTTCACAAAACTGCAACGAACTTTTGCATATGTATTGAGATTTGTAAACAATTGTAAAAAGTCAAAACAAAATAGAAATGATTCTACATACATTTTACAATATATTTTACAGAATTCTGTTATTCTGTACTAGTTAAATTATAACTAGTACAGAATAACAGAATTCTGTAAAATATATTGTAAAATGTGATCAATTAAAATATTTTCATGAAGAAATTAAATGTATTTTCAATAATATGCCAGTAAGGCCGTCGAGGACTGGTCGGAGAGGTTTGGATTATCTGTTAACCCGACAAAGTGCCAAGCCACAATAATCGGCAGTCGCCGTTCGATGGCCCAAGTCAGTACTGAAATGCTACCGAAAATCATATTCAATGGCACCGCTATACCCATTTGCACAACGGTAAAAGACTTGGGAATACAACTCGACTGCAGTCTAACCTGGTGTGATCAAGTCACATACGTATGTCAGAGAGTAACTGGCATCCTAAGAACGTTATAACGCCTAAAAAATTTCCTTCCCACGAAAACTAAGGTAGCGCTCGTGCAATCTCTAATCTTCCCCTTAGTCGACTATGGTGATGTGTGCTACTATGACCTGAATGCAGATCTCCTCAACAAGCTAGACCGTCTTCTCAACAACTGCATTCGATTTATTTTTAACCTTCGTAAGTATGATCATATCTCCAGTTTTCGCTCCCAGCTCAAATGGTTACCTATTCGTCAACGCAGGAAATTGCGCGCACTCACATTCCTGTATACTATCCTCAATTCCCAATCCCCTCCTACTTATTTAACATCACAAATTCAATTTTTAAGTGACAACCACAACAGAAACCTTCGCTCGTCGAACAATCTCCTTCTACTTTGTCTTTCTCACACCACTGGATTTGTCGGCTCTTCGTTTATTGTACAGTCTGTCCTCTTGTGGAATGCGCTACCTCTGGAAGTCAGGATGGCTAGAAACCGTAACTCCTTCAAGATGAAAGTGAAGGAGCTCTTACTAGGTGAATTGGCGGCACTGGCGAGCTCTTAGTTCATAACCTTGCATTTTTATCTCCTATTGTGGAATATGTATGAATATATATGTGTATATATGTGTTTTACTGTATGTATTAGCATTATTAGATTAAATAGTATAACTGTTTTAAAGCTTCTATCATCTAGTTTTCGCCCTTGAAGTGCACCTACCTCATGTTTTCTCTATATTGGCCAACCGGTTGACTGGCAGAAAATGCCTTAGGCATTAAGTCCGCCGATGCATGTATTTGTGCATAAAGATGTAAATAAATAAATAAAATAAAAAGTAGTCTGCTTCAATTAAATCCATTCTTGGTTTCAGACAAGATTTTGATAGAGGGGAGGCAGGTTGCATAAGATATATAATAATATATATTATATATAAAATATATAATATTCCGTATGCACAAAGACATCCCATAATTTTGCCTAAAAAGTCACACATAACTCGTTTAGTTATTCATGATGCGCATATTAAAGTATTATATGCGGGTCCAAAATTAATTCTCAGTCATTTGAATCAGAGATACTGGTTTATTAGTGGATTGAGAGACATTAAACATGTCACACATAAATGTATGGTGTGGTATTAAAGCTAAATGTGCATTATAATTAATGGGTGCTCTGCCTGAAAACAGAGTCACAGCTGCGCGTGCATTCGAAGTGGTTGGTGTAGATTATGGAGGTCCATTTCAAGTCAAACAATCAGGGGCTAGAAGTGTCTTAATATCGAAAGGTTACATTGTTTTGTTTGTCTACTTTGCAATCAAGGCAGTACGTGTAGAACTAGCCTCGGACTTAACAACTGAAACATTTCTTGCATGTCTAAAAAGATTCATTGCGCGACGTAGTACACCATTTACTATTTTCTGTGATAATGCTAGCTATTTTAAAGGGGCAGATAACCAATTAAATGAACTTTATAAATTACATAACTCTGATAAACATCAAGCTAAGATTTTAAAATTCGCAACTTCGTTGAGAATTTCTATTAAGCACGTCCCAGCTTACAGTCTTCAGTGGGCTGGGATCTGGGAAGCGACCATCAAAGGTGTTGAGTATCATTTAAAGCGTGCCATTGGTAATCATTGTCTAACATATGAAGAATTGTATACTGTCTTAGTGCAAATAGAAGGAATTTTAAACTCAACACACTCCAATAATTATGTCAGATGTAAACGATATGTCTTATCTTACGCCTGGCCATTTCCTCACGGGTGCCCATTTTCCTCATTTCCAGAACCAGATGTTAACAATGTTGGAGTCCACAGCTTGCGCCTTTGGAAGCTGTGAAATCAAAAATGACGTAAACAATAGCTGGTACAGCTCCAAAATCGACCTAAATGGCAATCTGTAAGGCCTAGTCTGCGGTTGGGGATGATGTATCTCGTAAGAGATCAAAAACAAGCCCCTTTAAGTGGCTGATTGCCAGAGTTATAGCAGTGCATACGGGGGCAGATGGTCTAGTTAGGACTGTAGATATAAAAACACAAAAAGGGACTATGTATAATGAAACCCAGCCTATCTAAGATTCGTATATTACCAATAGAAAATAATACAAATAGTGTTTAATTGTGTGTTAATAGTGTCTAATAATTTTCTTTAAAAAATGACAAATCCGAATATGAACGGAAAGGCTTGGGTGAGCTAGCCTTTCCGTTCATATTCGGATACATCTTTAACTATATTCTATGTTTGGATACATTGTGTATCGAATAAAAATAAATAAAATAAAATTAATACTATTGATAAAAAGGCTTAGTCATCCATGCTCACAACACATGTATTTTTATTTCCAGTAACACAAAGTTTTGCCATCTAGTGGCGAGTAAATATAATAACATTTCAATAAAACACTAAGAGATTTTTCTAGAACTTTTTAAAAAAATTGCTGTAAAATTACTTATAAAAGAAATATGATGCCACTCATGGTACCAGAACGTCTAACTGAGTTATTTGTACAAGATAAAACACAACACTTCATCTTTTTACTTGATTGTACCGAGAACATTCAAGTATTACGATTTTTCGATGCAGTTCTAGAACATTGACGTTAATAGTATAATTTGCAAGTTGCGTCAACTGCGATGACGTCGGGGGCGGTATTTTGTCACAGGGGTGATGCGCTTATGCCATCTCCTCTTTGTATTTGCTCCGTGAGCTCACCCCTCCACAAAATGTCACTTTTGTTTTCGACCTTTTGTTTTTCGACCTTTTGTCCAACGGAGTGAGCTATTGTCACTGATATTACTAGAAATTTATTTCAATATTAAAAGGCAGCTATTGTGCCAATTCTTCAACATCAATTGTATTTACTGAGCTATCGTACATTCAAAAGGTGTTTGTGTTAACAAAATAAACACGCCTACGTTTCTTTTGTGCAACTTTTTTATTTATCTGAACCAGCACCGCACACATGTTATACTGGTCATATGTCTCGTTTCCATAAATCATAGGCTTGGTAATAGTCATTAGAGTCAAAGTTAGTGACTTGTTCTGGTTCGTAGTGAACACTACCTCACTAAAACTAAACTTATAGTGGTTGATCGTGGCAATAAACTTCAATTCACGGGTGATCTCAAACTCGAAAGGGTTGAGGACTTCGTTTATCTTGGGGCTAATATAACCAGCAATGGTTCGTGTGAAAAGGAAGTCAGAAGACGCATTGGAATGGCCAAAAATGCAATGACCAGCTACAAGGAATATGGAGAGATCGTAACATCTCCCGTATAACCAAAATTGAACTGGTAAAGACCATGGTATTTTCCATATTCAGCTACGGGGTCGAGACATGGACGTTGCGGAAAGCTGACTGCGACGGCATCGATGTTTTTGAAATGTGGTGTTGGAGGCAAATGCTTCGGATCCCGTGGACGGCATTCCACAAAAATGTTTCTATTTTTTCACGGGAACGGAACATTAGGACTCGACTCTCTTCTATATGCCTGCGGAGGGTGCTGAACTATTTGGGTCACATTGCCAGGAAAGAGGAACACAACCTAGAGCAACTTATGATAACCGGGAAAGTTGACGGCAAAAGACAGAGAGGACGTAATCCAATTAGGTGGACTGACCAGATCCGGACGGCCTTGGACACCACACTACACGTTGCTCTTCATTTGGCCAAGGAGAGGAACAAGTGGCGAGCAGCTGTACGGCAAAAGATCATACCACTCTTGGGTTCATCATACGACCCTCAGTAGTGAGGTTAACGACGCGAGGAGGAGGAGGTTAAATTTAAAAGCGGGTTGTGGTTGATCACTCTGTAGTTCTATAGGGGCTGGCCAGTTTGATACTTGAGGTCGCGGGACGCACAGTGTGTACCATTAAGGTATGTTGTGGGGTATAGGTACTTTAGAATTACTATGATTCCTCGAGGAATCATTACGATTTTGTAAGTACATGATATTTAATTCCTCCTGTACGTATTCGAGAGCCTTTTCTATTATCTAAATCCTAAAGGTTCTTTTAACCAACGAACAAACGCCTGCATGGTAACCTTTTTGTAAAGCGATCTTTTCGCTTTTATGGTTATCGGAATACTTTCATGTAACGTCATGAATATCATAATAGTATGAAAATAGTACTGTACAAAGTTTGGCATTGGTCATAGAATTCTTGAGGAGATTTGTTATCTTGTAGCTACAGAGAGGTCGCTGTACAAAGCCGTCTCGTCTCGCTGATCTGAAAAGTTATTGATAAGTGCTGATGTAATCCCTGCACACGTCTTAGGAATACTATTCGAGTTTATACTAGATGCTGGGGTTCCTGTTATTTTATTTAATATACCATTTAACAGACACAAGTTTCCTAATTCGCTGCCTGGCTCGGGGCTACTATCATATCACAAATGTGAATAAATCTAGTTAAAACGTTCGCGTTGCCATCGAACTCTGGCACTACGCGCAAGGCTTTGAATATAACGTCTGAGTCGTCCGGCATCTTTACACTAAATAAGCTAGTTAAAATTAAATGTAATTCACTGTCTATATCTCTATTACTATCTAAAATGTGCCGGCGAGCCTGTCGCGATGCAGGATCCCGGCTTTTCGTGGCGAAAAATGTTGGAAGTAAAATTAATTAGGATAATAAAGTAATCTATACAAATAAATAAAATTGGAGTGTCTGTTTGTAATATTAAAATAACTGCTTTTTACTAAATGCATGTGTATCTATACACGCTACATATAGCAAAAGTGTAGTTCAAAAAATTTTTGTCTGTCTGTCTGTCTGTCTGTCTGTTTGTTCCGGGTAATCTCTGGAACGGCTGGACGGATTTTGACGGGACTTTCACTGACAGGTAGCTGATGATCCAGGGAGTAACTTAGGCTACTTTTTTTTAGACTAACATTGTCCCGCGGCGTTACTCGCGGTACAACAATAACCGCGGGTAACACCGCGGGGTTCAGCTAGTATTTAATACATTTAGACTAGAAGTATTTATTTATAAGATTATATAGTTTATATCTATACAAATAAATAAAATTGGAGTGTCTGTTTGTAATATTAAAATAACCGCTTTTTACTAAATGCATATGTATGTATACACGATACATATACCAAAAATGTAGCTAAAAAAATTTTTGTCTGTCTGTCTGTCTGTCTGTCTGTCTGTCTGTTTGTTCCGGGTAATCTCTGGAACGGCTGGACGGATTTTGACGGGACTTTCACTGGAAGGTAGCTGATGATCCAGGGAGTAACTTAGGCTACTTTTTTTAGACTAACTTTGTCCCGCGGCGTTACTCGCGGTACAACAATAACCGCGGGTAACATCGCGGGATTCAGCTAGTAATAAATAAAAATAAAAATCTTGATTGATACAAAAACCTTTGAAATTTATTAAATCTAGGATACATAAATGGTAATGCGGATAAGGTAAACCCTGACTCCCAAACTAGGTAATCCTGTGACTTAGGAGTCAGTGTTCTGATGTCATTGTGATACAAAAACTCTTTAATGTTGTGTCTTATCGTTACAAAAAGGTAGTCGTTGACAAAACAGATTACAAAATAAAGTAGGAATAATAATAGGTCTTTACCTATGAAATTGCCGTTTTGTATGCGATAAGTGAAAGTACTTATTTTTTCAAACTTTTTTATTTCTGTTATTCGAAGTCATCACCCATGCAATCGACGCCAATCTTTGCCAACGCATTGGCAGCTTATTGATGCCCTTCTTGTAAAAATCAGCTGGACGGGAGGCAACAGACTCTTCAAAGGCATTTTGTACTGCCTCTCGGGAGGTTTTAAAAAACGGCATGAGCATTAATGCAGATGTGTACTCGGTCGTCCCCACTGCGCCTTCACGACAACGCGCGACCCCATACTGAGCAACAGACAGTCTCCAGTCTACAAGAGCTGGGGTTGGAAGCTCTTCCTCATCCGCCATACTCACCAGACCTTGCACCTACCTCTTGTTCCAAAATTTACACCACTTTTAGTGGGTAAAAAATTCAATTCCAGTGTGTGTGTTTTGTGTATGTGTGTGTGTGTATGTGTGCGTGTGTGTATGTGTATGCGTGTGTTTTAATGAACATTTGGTTAGAGTATTAGAATTATTTTGGTAGGGTCAAACATATAAAAAAACCTGCTAGCAATAATGACCCTATCCATTGGTCCGTAATAGCAAAACCTGTGCCTTTTAATCTCTGCGCTGTCTCAATTACTTGTGTTATATACGAAGTCATTGTATCGCAATTTTCTTGTCGTATTGATATTAAATGTCGCAGTAGGGTTATCTTTCTTGCAAAACCCGAGTCATCAAACATATTATTTTGCTTTTCCCATAACTCTTGCTGTCTTGATATATAACTTGATGTCTCTTTAATATGCTAACCAAACCGCTATCTATTGTCAAAACCAGTTTCGCCCTTGTTTTTGCATTTTTTGCTGGTTTTCTTTCGATCGACGCCCTCGGTTTGATATAATACAACATACCTTATATTCCGTTAATTCATTTTGAATGTAACTCACAGCCATTTTAGCACAAAGATACTGCACTTATCATACTGCACTTATCTTAAACTGTACACTAAAATACTTAAGAAATCAGGACATTAGCCCATAACCTATTAAAACGTCCTCTTGTGGTTTACGTCTAACTTTATTGACATTGATACATACATGTTACTTTAGTTCTTACAATAGACACAATAGATGACGTTAATGGGAATAATTTGTTAATACAATGTAACACCTACCACCTCACAGAAGTGGCAGTCGAATCCTCACTAATGGCTTGAATCCAGAAGGAGGTCAGAGAATCTCACACCTTCAGTGGAGATTCCCTCGCCCTGTACCATGACTCAGTGGAAGTCCTTCACTTTGCGAAGGAGACAACGGAGTGGGATTGGGTGAGGTTTAGAACTATCTTAGTCCGCGAGGCCCGGGAATTGTACGCTCAGCTGCACTCAGCTAACGAACTGAACGACCTTTGTAGCATTTGTTTTTCTTAATTTAATTTAATTGTAGTTGTATTAGCAAGAAGGTGAGCACAGCGCCCTCACGGTGTGTTACGCCCTTTCGAGTGGATCGACTGGCCGATCAGTTCACCCAAGAGGCACCAGATGGCGTTATTCTGCACTGCGTCAAACAATGCATCGTTGACAGTTTGCGTCTTTCAAAATTTAAGAATAACATTTTTTAGTATTAAGTTATATGCAATTGGTTACTTCTCAAAATGGTGTCTTTTTATTAGAATACATCGGAGTGTGTCGTGCTTATTTTAGCCTAAAGTAGAGGGAGATTCTGGAAGTTTCGGTGAAAATCCTTTAAAAGACAGGATTTGTCAATCACAGGATCACTTTCTATCTTCTCTGCTCTTGTGGTGATAACCTGTAAAAACCTTGTGATTGTTTGTTCGCTGTGAATAGTTAAAAGCTGCCGAAATCTTCAATTCCCCGTCTGAGGTAAAAATCAAATATAACCTATAAAAATAATCTTAACCATATCTTTATTTCTTTGAATGTGTGTCTAGGAGATGTATTTTCTGTGTAGGGTTCATGGTTCCGGACAGAACCATTTGATTTAAGAGTGCACATCCTGGGTTGTGTGGATAAATCCCGGCAGAGAAGTCTTCAGAGGCAGCCCGCAGCTCACTACCTGGCTCGCTTCCGTGTCCTGAGGATTGCTCACTCGGTCACGTAAAATTTAAAGTATTTATGTTCCCGTAGCACCCACATAAGGTGTAACAATTTATTGTTTATTGCTAACTTTAAAAGGAGTCCCTAATAGACCCTTGCCTGTGGTCTGTAAGGTGTAGAAAAATCTTAAGGGTGTCGGTCTGCAGTGCAAATATTTTTTTATATTCTTGTGACAACCCACTAATTTTAAATTGTAAATTTCTTTTATAACCTTTAACCTGTGCCAAATAACGTGAGAATATATGTTGTATGCATCACTGAGGAGTCGTTGTTTCTTGTGGAGAGTGCCTAGTGAATCCCAAACACACACATACACACATATTATCTTTTTTTTATAACTTTTTTTACTTTTTTACCTTAGCTTAATTTTTTTTACAAATTTCTTTTAACGGCGCCCTGAGCTCATTATCTACTGCTGACTAGTCGGTGAGGTGACCAACCTGACAGGTTCAGGGGTTACACCTTGTAGGCTATAAGCGTGGGCCTGGGGGTGGTAGAAACAGGCTAAGATGACATTAGAGACAGGAACAGGGAAACCTAGTCTTTAGACACATACTGTTGTGGGAAAAGGCTGTCAACCACTTCCTACAAGAAGCTGGGCATGAGAGGGTCAGGAGGAGGGGTGTGACGCGCGGAGACAGGAGTAAAAGGGGTATTGAAAGGTGGTATGTAAAGAACAGGGATATATTAAATTGCAGGTTAGTACGGGCGGCAAAAATTTAATAGCCTTCTAGCGGCAAATATGTAAATCCGCCAATGCCTGGAGGTCAATTTAACTTCTAATAAGAGTCAATATTATCATAAGTAGTTATTCTGCACAGCTTTTTCAGCGGAAGTGCATTACTATGCTGCATCATTACGGATGATGCAGCATAGTGCATATTCTGTTCGTGTCTTCAATGTATAGCTGGGTACTCACTTAGCAGTGTAGCACGTAACGTATCAGATACGGTATCAACCTGCAAGTGGGTACGGCTCGTCCACGGTCCTCCGCGTATCTAGCTACGAGCTGCCGGATCCGCAGTGCTCGCAACGACGTCTAGCCGACAACATCTCTCAATCTCAAATGGTGGCTAGTGCTGCGTTCATATTCATGTATAATATTTTAGATAATTATAAAAGCCCACGTCGATCTTACAGCGCTCCACGCGCGAGCGGCTCGCAGCGGGCTCTAGCCTACGTACTCACTTGATACTCTATCTGATACGTTACGTGCTACACTGCTAAGTGAGTACCCAGCTAGAAATCGTTCTAACAATTTAGTAATGGATATGAAGTCTCAAGAGATTAGTGGACATTTCAAGAATTTCACTCGTATGTCGAGTACAGATTTTGAGTATCTAATTAATTTTTCTTCAGTCCACTCCATAATGAATAATTGAATACGTAAGTTCGTTTGAAGTTCGCGCGTACGTACTCACTACACAAGCGGTTGTGTCGCCGTCCACGAGCACCCTGCGAGCCGCCTTTGTGTTCGCAGCGAAACCGCCACTCGGTGGGTCACTGCGAGCTTACAGCGCTCCACGCGCGAGCGGCTCGCAGCGGGCTCGTGCCTACGTACTCACTTGATACTGTATCTGATACGTTACGTGCTACACTGCTAAGTGAGTACCCAGCTTATTACTTCGTTTATGTTCAGGGAATATAAACTGTGGACAGATTCATTTCTAAAAGATTAATTTTACTTATTCAATTTGTACTACTAAATGTTCTTGTTTGGCTTATTTCCAAAAAGTAACCTGACAAGTTTCAAATACGGTGACGTCAATGCATAAATTAATAAAGACCAACGTCCTATTTTCGCCTATCTGATTAGCATAGCCATAAATTATAAAGTTGTTTATTCGCAGTACCCATTCATGAACACGCAATAGTCATACAGTGATAAAGTTATCACATTATAAGGGTCTGATATGCTAATATTAATTTGTTTCATGACTTGACTGACATGACGTAGGGGAGACTGGGTAACAGTGGATCACTTTTTTAAGCAATGTAGCTGTAAAACAATGGCTAAATGATTCATCTCTGAAATGAAATCATAATATGTGTATCTAATCTTTAAAAAAAGGCATTTGATGGCTTGTGTTATATAAATTTTACAAGTTATAACAACTTTAAAAAAAATGGAAAAATATTCACTGTGTCCCGGGAATGGGTCACTTTGGATCAATGCACGGGTGACAGTGAATCAACTGGTGTAGACTAAATCTATTTAAAAAAACTAGAAAAATACTACGATTTCCATATTAAGAGTTTCTTTTATTTATATCACAGTACAATCTTTTTTCATCTAAATCAAACCAGTCTTATAAAAAAAATAACAATTTTACATTGATGAGCGTAGTAATAAATTTTGTTTTTTTCTTTGACCTAATCAACAGTCTGTTAATTTAAATTCTAAGATTGTTATCTTACTAATCTCACAAACAGTCTTTAAGCTTCAGTTATTATCAAAGAATACATTCACATTATGATAGTTGAAAGACGTCGCTGAGCTAAGACTGCATCCTTCAGGAGTTCGTAAAGATAATCGATCATTTCTTTTTCTGAGATTATACAGATAATTTAGGGCGGATTAAAAGAACATCCAATGCAACGGTAAGATGACGTAGCCACAACGTTGCCTTGCCAGTCCCAACCTGCGCTCGGCGAGCGGGGGAAGTATGGGTTGTTGATAAAATACAGATACTCAATCCCTGCAAGCTTACTTTTATGCTAAGTATCTGTCACTTACAACTGATTGACCAAAGCTGGTTGCAGATGTGCAAGTTTCTCCATCATTCTCTCCAGTTCTTCACAGTACACATCTGCATTAATGCTCATGCCGTTTTGTAAAAAGCTAGGGTGAATCACACCCGCACTAGACAACGCGCGACCCCATACTGCGCAACAGACAGTCTCCAAGCTGCAAGAGCTGGGGTTGGAAGCTCTCCCTCATCCGCCATACTCACCAGACCGTGCACCTACCGACTTTATTCTTTTTTATTTAGATATTATTACTTTTTCCAAAATTTAGACTACTTTTAAGTGGGTAAAAAATTCAATTCACGAGAGGCAGTACAAAATGCCTTTGAAGAGTTTGTTGCCTCCCGTCCAGCTGAATTTTACAAGAAGGGCATCAAAAAAAAAGTAAAAACTAAAACCCAACTACGACAAAAAACAACGCTGAAAAAGTATGAAACAAGTTTCAAAAGCCGTAGTCACGCGTTGTTAAAGTGTTATATACTATGGTACATTACACTACATGGACTACTTTGGCTTTTGAAACTTAGGAA
This sequence comes from Spilosoma lubricipeda, assembly GCA_905220595.1. Classification (NCBI taxonomy): domain Eukaryota; kingdom Metazoa; phylum Arthropoda; class Insecta; order Lepidoptera; family Erebidae; genus Spilosoma; species Spilosoma lubricipeda. The sequence continues at coordinate 18,871,521 of HG992290.1, read as the reverse complement.
TGTTCCATAGTTCATAACACTTTAACAACGCGTGACTACGGCTTTTGAAACTTGTTTCATACTTTTTCAGCGTCGTTTTTTGTCGTAGTTGGGTTTTAGTTTTTACTTTTTTTTATTTAAAATGTTTTGGTGCCTCTATAATACTAATTTCTTTGCAAAGTATATTTTAAATAGATACTACAGAAATATCACAATTATCGTATAAATACGGACAAAGTCACGAACAAATGCTAATAATATATGTATTTTTGAAATGTACAAGTAACGCCCTTTCCAATGATACCAAACACGGCATGTTTATCTCAAATTTATTTTTTAATACGGTACTTTATGTCGGCTAGAGGGCGCCACATTCAATTCAGTGACACGTCATATAACCTCTAGTCAGCGGACAATGAAGACACTTCTAACGGTACCTCATTTGTCTTATTCTGACAAGTTTAGAAAGAATGAGGGAACAAAAAAGCATACCATTGAAATATCACACTTATCGAATAAATACGGACAAAGTCACGAACAAATGCTAATAATATATGTAGTTTTGAAATGTACAAGTAACGCCCTTTCGAATGATACCAAACACGGCATGTTTATCTCAAATTTATTTTTTAATACGGTACTTTATGTCGGCTAGAGGGCGCCACATTAGATTTAGTGACACGTCATATAGCCTATAACCAGAAGACGATCATGACGCTTCTAGAGACACCTCATTCGTCCAAATCTAATGAGTAGTTAAGGAGCTAGGAGGGAACAAATGAACATACATACATACATACATACATAGCCTGTCAAAATCATAACCCTCCTTTGGCTTTGCCGTAGTCGGGTAATAAACTACCAATGCGTCGGCAAATATGCGTCGATTGCATGGGTGATTACTTCGAATAACAGAAATAAAAAAGTTTGAAAAAATAAGTACTTTCACTTATTGCATATAAAACGGCAATTTCAATGGTAAAGACCTAATAAAAGCATTTAGATATCTTGTTCACTTAGATATAAAACTAATTTCAAAATCACGTGAAAAAATACTTTCGTTACTTACCTACTGCGCGAAATGTGACAGCGCGACTTCCCACTTTGTCACCGCGTGGATGACTAGTGCATCGGAGAGGGGGACGGACTAGGCGGCTAAAGCACCCCTTTCCATCCGACTGATGCAGGTGCTTTCCGGGCACGGTTGCTTCGGGAAGTATCTGCACTCGGTCGCCAGGAGGGAATTGAGTCCCACCTGCCACCACTGCGACTGAAGTGAGGTCACGGCCTAGCACACGTTGGCGGTTTGCCCCGTATGGGCGTCGCAGCGTCGGGCCCTCACTGCAGTCATCAGAGGAGACCTCTCGCTACTGGCCGTCATATGCTCCATGGCCGGTAGCGACAGCAGTTTTACCGCGGTCGCAACCTTCTGCGAAGACGTCATCCTGCAAAAGGAGGCAACGGCGAAGGCCCGGGAGGACGACCTCCACTCGAACCCGATCCGCCGCCGGCGAACCGGGCAGCGGAGGCGCGCTCACCAGCGTCTTATGCTGCCCTTCGTATGGTGCGGGCTGGCGCTGAGAGAGGTCCGGAGGTCTTAATAACAGCAGTTCCCGGATCTCTCCCTTCTCAGGCGCAGAGTGGCACACCGTGTGGTTTTAGTCGGTTCGATTCCGATACACCACCCCAATATCGAAAAAGTGCGGGTAGACGATGAACCTTCTACTTCACGGATTCGACGACGGAGGGCGTGCGCCGCTGAGCCAGCCAACCTGTGACCACGGCCAGTGCAACCTGGTTGAAACGTCATTCAAATCCGAGGTATGTAATACCTTTTAATAAGTGGTCGCGTTAATTCCCGTAAAAATAATTGTTAATATATCATGGAACGCGAAAGTTTAAAAGTTAGTAAAAAAAAGGCGGCTAAAGTACGTTCGATTGTGTTCGTAAGCATAACACATTCCGAGTTATAGTGAATTATCCACTGTGCCCCGTGATCCACTGTTACCCAATCTCCTCCTGTTACTCATTCATACATTCAATCACTCTATGCTATTATTATAAACCATATAACAATTACTTGATGTAATTAATTTAGGATATTATTAAAAAAAAATCGGAAGATCCAACCAAATAATCAAATCGAAACAGTATTATAGTTAAGTCAACATTATATGATATGACTTATCAACTTATATATGTATATGACTTATTAACGTACGTTTTATAACTAATTTATTTTTATCTCTACTGAGTATAAATATTTCGTAATAACTGACTGCGTGGAATTAAATACTGTTTACGAACTGTTTTTAACAAACTACTATTGCGATGTTGACGCAAATATAATGTTTTTCCCTCCACTCGACCAATAGGTACAACCAGTTCTATAAAAAGAGGTCACTGCGGCAGGGGAATTACAGTCGAAGAATTGCTTCGCTACCTCCACAACGCGGACAGGTGTTATTTATCATCACATTATTTTCGTTGTTACTAGAATTACATAGGTGAAATAAAAGGTAAGGATCAATTTCATTATCACCTAATTTAGTTAGCAATTCAAGACAAATGAGATGAAGAAATTCGAAAAAAAATCGAACACCTTAAAAGACAAATGTTTTAATGATAATTATAATTTCGGTATACCTAACTCATCTTATCTTCATTTTTACGTTGAAACTGATAATCACAATAATAATTTTTTGTTGAATTATTTGATATTTCAAATGAAAAATTACAGTATTCACTATTTCATTATTTTTTTAAATATTATGAAATTATTAATCACTAGCCGACCCGTGCCCACTTCGTTGGGCGGTAAACATCTTTTTCTCCGACTTACTTTGCAAATCCGGCTACCACGAATTAGGCTTTCTAGTTTTCCGATTATTATGTATCCTATATCACTCACAAATAACGTAGCCTTTATTGGTATAAGAATTTTCAAAATCAGTGGATCCAGAGATTACTCCCTACAACGTCACAAACTCACAAATTCACAAACGCACAAACTTTACCTCTTTTATATAATATTATAGAAGTATAGATAACTTCAACACCTCTGTGTGAGTGACTGTTTAGTAAGCCCAAGGTTCCGCGTTTGAGACCTAGCAGAAACAAATTACTTCTAATTAACTTAGGAAATTTCTCTAGAATAAGTTGTGATAATTCATTACTTTCAACAGTGGATATTATTCATTTCTTTGAATTTTTTTTTAACTTCCCGCTAAGAAAGTTTTACCCCGTTTTTCGAAAATCAAGTTTTCATCAGATCTCGACTTTTTGAGGTCCTAGAAAGCTTCCCCGACTATTCCCGCGATGGTATCTTTATGGTTCATTCGTGCATGAGTTATCGTTGACGAAAGAAACCCGAAAATTGTGTTTTTTTCGGTATTACATTGAAATCCCGAGTTCGATCGACCTAAACTTAAAGAACCTTCATGAAGCTTAAAAAACTGCGTCGAATATCACCAACCGCGGAAAAATCGGTTCATCCATTCAAAAGTTATTGCACTTTGAAAATTCATAAAATAGTGTTTTATTAAACTTCTACCAAATTTAAGAAGTGACTAAACTTTGATTTTGAATACAATTTGGACCGATTCAAACTGGTAGATTTTGAGAAATCTCAAACAAACTACAAATTTTTTTTTTCAAATGTGTTTTTCAAATTACAATTTTTTTCAAATTACATAACTTTTAAACGGCTTTACCGATCAGTTCTGAAAACGAATTAACTCGGTTTAAAATTAGTTGATTCGTTCGTGAGTTTAAGCCAAAGAAAAAAAAAGAAAAAAAAATGTGTTATTATAAATGCACACACACACACACACACACACACACACACTTCTTTTTGTCTCCCACTTTGCTAAGGAGGGTAGTGGACTTATCATATTTCCAACTCCTCCTGTTTTTCTTCTGATTAATTTCGTTGCGGGTTCCAAGACAGTTAATTTTTTTTTTGGGACTTCCCGTGTGTCACAACTCGGTGTGTTCGTGGGTCACTGCTGTTAATCCTGGTGTACAGGAGTTACAGTGGTGGGCGTGTGGGTGGGATTAGTCCCAATTCCCCAGTTAGATCTACTGGCTGCGCTCTCTCTTGCCGCACCGTTATAGTGGGGCTGATAAAGAAATATATAAAGAGAATTTCCTTTAACCCGGTCTCTTTGATTAATCAAGTTTCATCGCGACCTCAAGTTTCCACGTCTTTTGAAAATTTTTACTCCAAAATCTCGTATTTCATATTCAATTATTAATTTTTATTTATTTTTTACTTTATTAAGTATAATTTTTTCAATAATTAATTACATATTTTGTCATATTAATTTTTAATAGTCAATTCAAATTAGAAAATTTTTCAATTAATAAATTCTGCCACGTTTTTCTTACGTGGTATTTATTTCACAATAAGTCTCACCCAGTTATTTTCCTATAAAAATATACAGGACATTTCACCCCAAAATAGCGCAATTTCAAAATTTTTTTTTGCTGTTTATATTTTGTTTGTTTCCATCAAAAAACTCCTTCAGATTAAATTTGTATAATTTTTCGCTCAGGACTTAAAAATTAAAATGTTGATTTCTAAAAATCATTGACATTTCGATTTTCCTGAAAATTCGTATAAAAAACTACCATATGTTTCCTAACTTTTGAGCCCAGCGGTCCGATTGTGGAATCTTCATTGCAACAATTTTTTTTTTATTATATACTTTTTTTTAGTATAATTTTTTCAATAATTAATTACATATTTTGTCATATTAATTTTTAATAGTCAATTCAAATTAGAAAATTTTTCAATTAATAAATTCTGCCACGTTTTTCTTACGTGGTATTTATTTCACAATAAGTCTCACCCAGTTATTTTCCTATAAAAATATACAGGACATTTCACCCCAAAATAGCGCAATTTCAAAATTTTTTTTTTGCTGTTTATATTTTGCTTGTTTCCATCAAAAAACTCCTTCAGATTAAATTTGTATAATTTTTCGCTCAGGACTTAAAAATTAAAATTTTGATTTCTAAAAATCATTGATATTTCGATTTTCCTGAAAATTCGTATAAAAAACTACCATATGTTTCCTAACTTTTGAGCCCAGCGGTCCGATTGTGGAATCTTCATTGCAACAATTTTTTTTTATTATATACTCTTCTTCGGCCTAGCATTTTCCCTGCTTAGTGCTGGGGTCCGCTTTCCTACTTAACCTTCTCCACTTTGCCCGATCTTCGGCATCCTTAGGTGTGTGATCGTTCACTTCCATGTCCGCTTTGACGACGTCCAGCCCACGCTTTTTAGGCCTGCCGCGTGATCTAGGGCCTTGGACAGTGAGGTCGAGGCATCTATTTCCTACATAGTCGGACGGCCTGCGTCTTACATGGCCATACCATCGGAGTCGACTTTCCTGCAGCTTGTCCGCTACATCACGGACTCCGAGGCTGCCACGGATATGTTCGTTACGTATGCGATTTAGTCGCGTAACGCCACACATCCACCGCAGCATCTTCATCTCCGCCACGTGAAGCTGCTGGACATGTCTTCCGAGGACAGGCCAGGTCTCGCTGCCGTATAGTAGGACTGGTCGGATGATGCTCTTGTACACAAGGCCCTTTAGCTTCACAGGTATCCTGTGGTCGCAGAGGACGCCGGTTACTTCTCGCCATTTTGTCCAAGCTGCGCTTATTCGGGCTTGGACGTCGTGATCGAGTTCACCGGACTCGTGCAACACGGACCCAAGGTATTTGAATTTACTCGTTTTGATGACCAATTCATCTCCTACCTTTATGGGATCGGGGTCCGTGCTGCTGCCGCATGCCATGTACTCGGTCTTCGCAACATTTAGCTTCAGCCCACCGTTCTCTAGCGCATCCTTCCACTGATTCACCCTGTCCTCCTATTTCTGTTTGTCCTCATCCGGCAGCGCAATGTCGTCAGCGTACATCATAAGCCACGGAGATGGTTCGTGAACTTTCGCCGAAACCACGTCTAGCACCACTCTGAACAGAAAAGGATTCAGAGCCGAGCCTTGGTGAACACCAACTGTGATCGGGAATGGGCGAGTATCGCCAACGGCAGTCCTCACCATGGATTCCGAGTTGTGATACATGTTTCGGATAGTGTCAACATAGGTCTGTGGCACATTCTTCACCTTTGAAGCCCACCAGATCACCTGGCGCGGTACGCAGTCGAAAGCTTTCTGTAAGTCTAGAAAAGCCATGTACAAGGGCTTTTTCTTCTCCCTGTAGGCCTCGACTAGCATTCTGAGGGCAAAAATGGGATCTGTGGTTCTACAGCCAGGACGAAACCCATATTGACACTCCGAGGCTGTGCACTCTTGCCAGAGCCTTGAGTCGATTACGCGCTCGTAGAGCTTCATGGTATGACACATGACCTTAATACCTCGGTAGCTTCCACAGTCCTGTACCTGTACCTGTACCTTTGCCTTTGTATTTGATTGGAGTGATGATACTCAATCTCCAGCAGTCGGGCATCTTGCGGCTGGCAAGGATGCGGTTAAAAAGGTCAGTGAGTGTGATCACACTACGAGAACCCATCGATTTCCACGCTTCAATCGGTATATCGTCAGGGCCCACAGCTTTTCGGTTATTCATAGTGCGAAGACATTGTTGTACCTCGTTTGGTGTTATAGGGGCAACAAGTCCAAGATTAGGGGGCAGTTCCGGAGGAGACACTTTTGCGTGTTGCGTGTTAAGCAACTCTTTCAAGTAGCTGTGGAGGAACGAGTGTCATGTCCCTCAAACACAAAGGGAGGATCCTCGCAGAGACATTTGGTTATGTCGTGTGTCGCCCTCTCCCGAGCCTTTGCCAGACGAAAGATGGATTTTTGGTCCTCTTTAGTCTGTAATGTGTCATACAAAGGTGCCAATTGATCGTGTCGGGCTTTGGCAACTGCTCGTTTTGCGGCACATTTGGCTGCTTTGTACGCTTCACGGTCTTCAGGGGAGTCGGTTACTTGCCACTTTTTAAAAAGAGTCTTCTTCTCCCGAACTGCCTCCTGCACTGAATCATTCCACCACCACACACATTGTCTCCCTGTCGATGACGCGGCGTCCCTTAGAAGTGCCGAGCACCCGTTTCCCCATTTTTTATTATATACGGCCAATATAATTTTAGGTTTAATAATTTCACTTATGTAAAGAGTTTTTAAAATCATAATATTTATATATATAAAGCAATTCAAAAAATAAAAATATATATATCACCACAAAGATGATTATCATTTGATTTAAAAATTTAAATTTTTCTGAAAACTTAGAATTTATAATGAAAAGCAAATAAAAAAAAGTAAAAACTAAAACCCAACTACGACAAAAAACGACGCTGAAAAAGTATGAAACAAGTTTCAAAAGCCATAGTCACGCGTTGTTAAAGTGATATGTACCATATGGTACATTACACTACATGGACTACGACTTTTGAAACTTATTAATATACCATAGTCCATATCACTTTAACAACGCGTGACTACGGCTTTTGAAACTTGTTTCATACTTTTTCAGCGTCGTTTTTTGTCGTAGCTGGGTTTTAGTTTTTACTTTTTTTTATTTAAAATGTTTTGGTGCGTCTATAATACTAATTTCTTTACAAAGTATATTTTAAATAGATACCACAGAAATATCACACTTTTCGAATAAATACGGCCAAAGTCACGAACAAATGCTAATAATATATGTATTTTTGAAATGTACAAGTAACGCCCTTTCCAATGATACCAAACACGGCATCTTTATCTCAAATTTATTTTTTAATACAGTACTTTATGTCGGCTAGAGGGCGCCACATTAGATTCAGTGACACGTCATATAGCCTATAACCAGAAGACGATCATGACGCTTCTAGAGACACCTCATTCGTCCAAATCTAATGAGTAGTTAAGGAGCTAGGAGGGAACAAATGAACATACATACATACATACATACATACATACATAGCCTGTCAAAATCATAACCCTCCTTTGGCTTTGCCGTAGTCGGGTAAAAATAAATTTAATTTTAAAAATTGAAAGAAAAATTGTTGCAGTGAACATCTCACGATCAGACCGCCGCGCTCAAAAATTACGAAACATATGGCAAAACATAGGTGTTTTTTAGGAGTTTTTTATAAGAATTTTCAGAAAATCAAAATATCCATGAATTAAAAAAAAAAAATCAATTTAAATCTTAAAAATCTTTTGAATTAATGATAAAAACAATCTAAAATTTAATCTGAAGGGGTTTTTTGATGGATACAAAAAAAAAAAATACAAAAAAATTGAAAATACTTAATAAAATTTTAATTTTTGTTATTTTTTATCAGATCAACTTCCAGAGGGATCAATAAGTCGCAAGAATGTCAAAAATAATTTTAGCTATTTTTTTAATCGTCCTGTGTGGGCTCGTTTTTGTCAATGCGAAGGAAGGGCTCAAACTTTTTGGAAAGGTAATATTATTATTCTCTTTATTACATTTATAAATACGTATTTATTACATTTTAAATATAAATCTTAAAACAAATACATTTAAAAATATAAAAAAATACTAGACCACCGACTTCGGGTACAGGAACCAAGAAAACGGTGGTTAGGGCTCGAAAGACAGGAACCTCCTCACAAAACGAGCAGTGTCAAGGAAGACTGCTTTCTGCATCAGACCCTTGATCCAGCCGTCTAACGAGAGCCTCTTAAGGCCATGTATGTGGAACTGAGTCCTAAGCCTTCTTGTAATCTATCTAGCATGTTGTCGGGTTCTTGCAATTGCGACGTACCTGCTGGCTAATGGTCATGTCTATGATAAGGAGCTTTTTAGTGCCACGGGTTCTATTTCTACATCCATTTTGAGAAACAGAAAGTACCGAATCCTGATTAATATGTGTGGTAAGCAAGTTGTGTGCCTAAAGATTTGGGATCCATGGGCCTAAAGTTTTTGGGATCCATGGCACTACCAGATTTGTAGAGTAAGTTGGTTATGCCAGTAGTTAAAAATTGTGGTAATGAACCCGAATCCAATGCTGTTTGGAATTGAGATGCTAAATACGCATGTGAGCCTCTGAACCACTTAAGCCAAAAGTTGTGCAGTCCGTCTGGACCAGGTGCTTTCCAATTCGGTAATGAACGGACCGCACAACTTACATCCTCTTTATCGATGCCAATCGGTTCCATAGGTAATAAAGACTCACATGAGCGCTCAACATCCCGATACCAATCACCTTCTGTATGAGTGACAAGCATTGACCAGATGCTACGCCAAAACGAATTTGTGGCATTTTCATCTGGGACTTGCCAATAACTCATGCATAAAATTTTTGCTTCAGAAATTCTATGCGCTCTGTGACACATGACATGTACTGTTGATGACTAATAGTAGTCCACAAGAATGCCTGTTTCACAAAGCGCATCACTCTCGGTCGAGTGTTACCCGATCAATTCTACACTGCCAAGCTGGCACAGTATTTTCTGGTCGAGTAGTAGTTATATGTTCTGCAAATTTAACACCACCACCACCTACTCGACAAACTGCAATAACCGCACTGTATAAAATTGAATGTGCATCACTGAGATCTTCGCTATTACCGAAATAATCCGGTAATAACGAATCCAAGGCACACACCAGCACTAAATTTCGTTTATGAATGGGCAAACGGGGCAAACAGGGTCTGTTATTAGAACTTACACATCGGTATTCCCGAATCGCATCTTTCAAAGTGCACTTTATCTTATCATTGTATTGGGTACTTACTGATATTTCATTAATAATAATTATTAATAATATACATTTTAATGTTAATAATTATTATTAATAAAAATAACAACTAATAATAATAACAAATACATTTAAAAATAAATAAAATAGTAGATTATTATTATTATTAGTCTCGCATTTGTTGTTCTCGAAATCTAAATTTCGGTATTATAATGAAAACCACGGGCCTAGGCCAAGTGGAGTTCATTTCAGTGATTTGGGACTGAGGCTGTAATGTGTGATGTTGTGTCTTCCTGTAAAAGTATTATTATTATGGGTTATGGAAAATTTTATCTCAGCTGATGCTGGTAAATGTGAACTGTGAACCTGGCACGGGCTTATGCCAAGTGGGTTGGTTCATTGTGTAGTGTTGTAGGGGTTTGAGTGGTGGATCTGAGGAATCGTCGTACTATGGAGCAGGTGTCAATTATTACTGACTTTTGTAAATCAATGTATGAATATTTATTTAAGTCTAGTTCTGTGAGTGATGTATGCAATGATTTTGGAATGAGTCCGGTTGATGAGATTATTATGGGTATGATTTTGACGGTGTGTTGGTGCCACATTTGTCGTATTTCATCTGCATGTGGTATATATTTTTGTATTTTCTCTGTGTATTTTCTTCTTACATTTTCAGAATTAGGTATTGCAATGTCTATTAAATATGTAACTTTTCTGTCCTTTAGTGTTAGTGTAATAGCCGGTCTATTGTTTGTGGTGGTTTTGTCGGTAATTATGTCCCGGTCCCAGTACATTTTTACTATTTCATTGTTGAGTTTTATAATAATTATTATTATTAATATAAAGATAGAAAACATAAAATAAATTTCCTCTGATTTTTCAGTGCAAGGAGAATACTGATTGTTTTTATGATCATTTCTGCTCATACTATTCCGAAGCTGATGGGACAACTGGAAGAAGATGTGAACCTGTGATTAACTAGTTTAAAAACTTAAACTAGTTTTAACTTTATTTGCCTTACAACGCGCGAGCGTGTGGAAAATATGTTCAATAAAAAGAGATACTTTGAAAACTAGATATGTTAAATTATAAAGTCAGTTCATTGTTTTTATTCGATTGTTTAGTTATGATGTATTTACAAGAAATGTCGTTAAAAAGTCATTAGTTAGCAGTCCGTGCACTTGTTTGTCTTGACTTATTTCATAAAAATATAAGTTTCAAAAAATAATCAAAGTCAGAGAGGTTTAAAAAATACTAATGGAAATCAATTATTTTTAATAGTTTTAATAAAAATTTAACTATTGCACTTTGCCGATTTTTGAAAATCTTCGATTTTCTTAGCGGGAAGTTAAAAATTGGTTGTCTGTAAAGTCGATTTACGGACCATAGTTTTACGTGATAACGTGATTACGTCAATAAGAAACATTCATGAAAAATTGCATACTTTTACAAATTGGATTGGATTATTATCCCTGAATCGTCATAATTGCATACTTTTACAAATTGAATTGGATTATTATCCCTGAATCGTCATAATTGCATACTTTTACAAATTGAATTGGATTATTATTACTGAATTATCATTATCTATACAAATAAATAAAATTGGAGTGTCTGTTTGTAACATTAAAATAACCGCTTTTTACTAACTGCATATGTATGTATACACGGTACATATACCAAAACTAAAACTAAAAAGTAAAAAAATTTTTGTCTGTCTGTCTGTCGGTCTGTCTGTCTGTCTGTCTGTCTGTTTGTTCCGGGTAATCTCAGGAACGGCTGGACGGATTTTGACGGGACTTTCACTGGCAGGTAGCTGATGATCCAGGGAGTAACTTAGGCTACTTTTTTTAGACTAACTTTGTCCCGCGGCGTTACTCGCGGTACAACAATAACCGCGGGTAACACCGCGGGGTTCAGCTTATATTTACACGTTTAAATGTAAATATTTCTTATCGCGTAATGTTAAGAGTTGTTTTACCATAGGGAAAGAAGAACTTACAACGTTTCGTAATCTTGAACGTAAGAATACTTCATTGCAAGCTATTCAATAACAGATGGCGTTATTCTAAATGCACGCAATTATATATTAATGTCTATAGGAATAAATTCGATATTTGTCTCATTCTTCGGCAAATATCGCTAGTCGATTAGCGTTGTAGCACATATTAGAATATTATCAATAATATCGATCCCTAACTTCTGTTTGGACGGAGCAGAATATAAAACACGAATTGAAGGATATCTGAGGAGGCAACATGATAAAGGTAAGGAAGCTAAAAAAAAGTACTTGCATAATAACGTTTATTATTTTTAAGAATCTGTATTAGAATCATAATTCTACTAATATTATAAATGCGAAAGTTTGTAAGTATGGATATTTGTTACTCTTTCACACAAAAACTACAGAGCTGATTTGGATGAAACTTTACAGTAATATAGCTTATACATCAGAATAACACATAGGTTACTAACTATTAATAACCGCGATAACCGAAATAAACGCGGGCAGAGCCGCGGGCAACAACTAGTAATGTTATATATAATAAATACTGTTTAGGCACTTAACAAAATTCAAAACAGTGGTTCCTATATAATTAATATTTGGCATAGTATGTAGATGTACCTATATTAGAAAATTTTGAAATGTTTAAAAATTACTAAATTCATTTTTATTTTTTAGGAAATACATAGTATCTAAGGCTGACTAGCGAGCCCTCTTTCAACTGCTCCTACCCGCACTCCATTTTTTACTCGCCAATAGATCTCTCAACGAGAACACACCTAAAGTTTGTATCATATTTTTCATACCAATTTACCATATTTTCTATTGAGTGAGTCGTCTATTATTTCTTATGTTCCACTACTGAACAGTTATAATATAATTGATTGGTTAAAGTTATTGGCATGTATGTGTATGTATATTGATGTATATGTATGTGTTGTATTGTATGTGTGTTTCTAGTTATATGCATTAGAAAATGGGATAAGGAAGAGTTAAGCTGAAATCTCTAGTCGATTAATAGTTAAATAACATTTTATAATTTTATTGATAAACTATTTAAAATTGTACCTACCGATAGTAAGAAACAGCTCCATTATTAATGTTTTTCCTTCTGCTACCATTTTTACACTGTAAAGCAGAGCAGTACGGCATTGTGGCGTAAAAAAAACTTTCAATGGACGACCTATTCGACGCAGCGTACAACGCTGCGTCGAATAGGTCGTCTTTTCTAAGTTTTTATATATATATATATATATATATACGACTATGATACAAAATACCTACAACTCATAAAGGTACGCGTTGCAACGCTTACTAGTGGCACGCGCATTACGCTTACTAGCCATTTCTACTTATATCTTTTTGTTCTGTGGATTTCAGCACGAACGGGCCGGCTCGACCGGGGTGGTACTAACCGCGCACAGAAAATCAACGTAAAACGACAGCGATCACGCTGTCGTGTTTCGTTGGTGAGTGCGAGACCGGATGCCCAATGATACAGAAGCACCACTAGCCCGCCATGGTGTAGGTCGCCATGCTGCATTGTCTGCATTCGCAGTATGGTGACCACCACTCTTGGATTCTGCTTATGCTTTTCATCAGGCAGAGTAGAGTCATTTTGGCAGGGACAAACATAAAAACAAAAAAAAAACAACCGGCCAACGGTGTGCGTCGGCGGCGCACCGCATCCCTACATAAAACCTAAAGAGCAACACATAAACATAGGCAACGCAACGGGCAAGTCAAATCTAACTTACTTTACGATCTCACATTTTTAAATAACAGCAATTGTTATAGGTATCCAATAAAGCAAAGAAATAGAGTTTAATACTTGTTCATAATTTTATTTTGTGCCTATAAATACATATTTGGATTTTGCACAGAACTTGGCACTCATTTAGATATCCATTCTTTTTGCCGCGTGCCATGCGGTATTTATCTATTACATTTTGGCTTGGCTCCGACTTCAAACAGGTTTTAGGTACCTAGCACACATAATAATACTACTATTTAAATGAACAAAGAATTAGGTATAGACAAGAATTGGCATAGCAATTTATGAAGAGCCAGTTTATTTTAATCTTTTTAGTATTTTTTGCCAGGGAGTTTTCGTTGGATGCTTTTTGGAAGTCGGTTTTTTTCATAACAAGTTTTCATTTTTTTATTTTTAGTGCAAGCAATCGTATGTTATCAGTAAGTTTAACTATTTCATATAATTTATAGTACGTGCTTAAGAAAATGAGGGATTCCCTCCGTTTCCCAGGCATCCCATCATCAGATCCTGATATAGTGGCAAAGCAAACTACTTCGGCAGCATACCCTTTCGAATACACCTCAAAAACTTGACAGTATAGAACTAAAGATCTATAGATATGTATGAAATTGAAAGAATTATTCTCCAACTCCTAACCGTTGAGGAGTTGTACCTTCCATCATCAGCTTACCTAAATAACTTGAAATAATACGACTAAAGTTAACATACACATATATGACATTTAAATATTTATCCTCCAACTCCTAACCGTTAAGGAGTTGTACCTTACTTCATCAGCTCATCATCATTAAATGATGACTACCAGATGCAAATTCAAGAGTATTTTCAGAAAATATACGAAAAACGTAGTATGTGCCTGAAAAAATGAGGGTTCTCCTCGATTTACTTGGGATGCCATCATCAGATCCTAGTTTCCTTGTCATGGTACCACCGTTGGAATATCTCCTTTCCAACAAAAGAAGAATCATCAAAATCGGTTCATAAACGACGAAGTTATCCGCAAACACACATATATATATATATATATATGCATATATTATATATATACATATTATATATATATATATATATATAATATGTATATATATATATATATATACGGTCGAATTGAGAAACCTCCTCCTTTTTTGAAGTCGGTTAATAAAAAGTAAATAATAGAGGTATAGTTTCGGAAGCTAGCACTTTTTTGGTCAAATGAGGTATCACACATATTTTTAGGAGCTTTATTTCTATTTAATACGTTTTTGAACTTGTTGACTAGACTATCTACACCACATTCCATTTTGATAGAATTACTAAAGTTTTCGGTAACCCTTAGTAGCCCTGTCAATTGTAATTTAGTGGGGCATATAAAAGAGATGAGATATAACTGGAACATCTTTCTGCAACCTATAGCCTAACCCTGAACCCTCTAATAAAGTACTTAGAGGGTTCAAAGCCAAACAAAACCATAAAGGACTCAGACTGTCACCTTGAAATATGCCGCACTCGATCTTTATTGGTACATCGTTTACTGCAGGCTGCCGACATCCTGGATAGCGAAGTACTGTTCTCCATTGCCTCATACATTACTTCAAGAAAGTGCACAGAGTTGTATCAATTTTATACAACTCTAGCACCTTCAAAAGCTATGTATGTGTCATTAGCCTTCTTATAATCTATCCAACATGTCGCCAGACTCTTACGATTACGACGTACCTGTTGGCCTAAGTCCATGTCTATGATTAGGAGCTCTTTAGTGCCACGGGTCCCACTTCTACATCCATTCTGAGAAACAGAAATTTTCGAATTATTATTAATGTGTTTAGTAATTTTGAGTCTCAGAATAGATGTTGGAAGTTTATATAAAGTTGGTAAACAAGTTATAGGCCTAAAATTTTTGGGATCCATGGCACTACCAGATTTATGAAGTGGGTTATACCTGTGGTTAAAAATTGTAGTTATGAACCGGAATCCAATGCCGCTTGGAATTGAGATGCCAGACACGAATGTGAGCTTATGAACCATTTAATCCAAAAGTTGTGCAGACAGTCTGGACCAGGTGATTTCCAATTCGGCAATGGACGGACTGCACAACTTACATCATCTTTATCAATAACAACTGGTTCCATAGATATTATAGACTCACATGAGCGACTGACATCCCGCATCCATATCTCTATCTGTGTGAGTGACAAGCACCGGCCAAATGTTAGGCCAAAATGAATTTGTGGCATTAACATCTCGTAAGTGCCCATCACTCTCACGAGGTTTCGGTGCCTCGCATTTTCGGTACACCCACTTCTCATTTCTTTGGATCATACGATTCTGATTGAACTGGTCTCCTTGTTTTTTGTACCTTCTTATCCTATTTGCCCATGCATACACTTTTTGTTTCAAAAAGTCAATGCGCTCCGTGACACTCGACATATACTGTTGAGAACTGATGGTAGTCCCCAAGAATGCTTGTTTCACAAAGCGCATGACTCTTGGTCGCGTATTACCTAATTTAAATGCAATTAGTTTGGCAATGAGTGTCCTGGTCTCAGCAATACGAGGTTCTATTCTGTACTGCCAAGCTGGCACAGCAATTTTACGTCGAGTAGTGATTTGTTTAATAAATTTAACACCAGCTACTCGACAGACTGCAATAGCCGCACAGTACAAAATAGAATGTGTATCACTAAGATCTTCGTTATTACAAAAGTAATCCGGTAGTAACGAATTCAGGGCACTCACCTATGCTAAATTGCGGTCATGTATGCGCAAACGGGATAACTGAGGTCTGTTAGTCGGTTAGTATAATTAACAAACCGGTACTCCTGAATCGCATCTTCCAAAGCACTCCTTATCTTATCATTATATTGGGTACTTACGGATATAATTTCACTCTACACTTGTTCATCAACATCTCTGTATGGTAGTTGTGGTGTATTAGCTACCACATATACAGCATGTGACGAAGAATGGACAGTCAAAGTATTCCGTAGGTCCGAGCGTATCGTCTCAAGTATGTATAGACCGCACTTGATCCAACAATAATAATAATAACATCAAGTATGAAACCTACAAGTATCTTGGTTTTTCACAGTCCTTAGGAATACCGGAATCGGACATAAAACAATCACTGCGGGAACGCTTCTTTGGCCGCCTGAAAAAAGTACTTAAAAGTCTTTTATCAGGTGGTAATAAGGTGCGAGCCTACAATGGTTGGGTCATGCCGGTTCTGATATATTCCTTTGGTATACTTAGATGGACTCAGACCGAATTAGAAGCCCTTGATAGGAGAGTGCGTACATTGCTGACTGCATTTCGAATGCATCACCCACGTTCATCGGTTATGAGGTTGTATATCCCGCGAAAGTTTGGGGGTCGTGGACTATTAAATATCAAGACCCTACACAATCGCGAGATATACAATCTTAGAGAATATTTTCTCCATACTGATGTGGAAATGCATCGCAATGTAGTTACAGTGGATTCCGGACTCACTCCGCTCGCTTTGGCTAAAGAGAATTGGCGCAAACCTGTAGTACTTAGTACTAATTATCGCAGGGAGGTATGTAAGGGCAAAGAACTTTATAGTCGATTTTATCGGGCCCTAAATGGGCCTGATATAGATTTTAAAGCATCTACGTCCTAGCTACGGTATGGTGATCTCTTTGGAGAAACCGAAGGTTTTGTCTGTGCGATTATGGACGAAGTCATCATGACGAATAACTATCGGAAATATATCCTGAAGGATGGTACGGTCGACATCTGTCGGGCATGTCACCGTCCTGGAGAATCTATTAGGCATATTATTTCTGGTTGTTCTCGTCTTGCTAACGGCGAATATTTGCACAGGCACAACCAAGTAGCCAGGATTGTACATCAACAACTTGCCCTTAAATACAAACTTGTGAGTTCAGACGTGCCATACTACAGGTATGTGCCCGACCCAGTTCTCGAGAATGGTCGTGCTACGTTATATTGGGATCGATCTATTATCACAGACAGAACTATTGTTGCCAATAAACCTGATATTGTGGTGATAGATCGATTGGAGCGCCGCGCAATGATTGTCGATTATGCCGTTCCTCATGAGAATCTCGTGAAAGTCGAAAAAGAAAAACAAATAAAGTATTTGGATTTATCTCACGAGATTGTCGATATGTGGAATGTGGATTCAGCGATCATTGTTCCGATTGTCGTATCTGCTCACGGACTAATTGCCAAGAGCCTCGACCAACACCTTAAGAGGCTCACTTTAGATGGCTGGATCCAGGGTCTGATGCAGAAGGCAGTCCTCCTTGACACGGCTCGTATTGTGAGGAGGTTCCTGTGTTTGGAGCCCTAACCACCGGTTTCTTGGTCCCTGTACCCGAAGTCGGTGGTCTACTATTTTTTATATTTTTAAATGTATTTGTTTTTATATGTATATTTAAAAATGTAAATAATATGTTAAAACAATTTTAATAAAGAGAATAATAATAATAATAATTATTTCTCTCATCACAAAGGCACAATATACACACTCACAATCGTTGTGCGGATACGTTAACGGCTGGTTCAAGTTTCTGAAACAGAGGGACTAATCGAACACGGTACGCTGTAAAGTTCGTTCCCAACTCTGTAGCCCGAAATTATGCCCGCATGACATTCTCATTTATAGAATGTATCCACTTCATGCGACGCACATCGCCACCGTAGCGGGGGCCCTGTTCGAGGTCAGCGGTCCTCGGGATCCCAAGGGTCGGTGGCCGACCTCTCCCCTGCCGACGTACAGGTGTTGGCGACGACGACGGAGAGAAAAACTCGTCGCTGGAAGATGAGCTCGACGCCACTTCAACAGCTGAAACTTCTAGTATTGCTTCCCTGGGTGGTAAAGCGGAGTGGGGCGACGAGTCAAACATCCAAAACGTCATCTATACTTAATATATAAAGCTGAAGAGTTTGTTTGTTTGTTTGAACACGCTAATCTCAGGAACTACTGGTCCGATTTGAAAAAATCTTTCAGTGTTAGATAGCCCATTTATCGAGGAAGGCTATAGGCTATATATTATCACGCTAAGACCAATAGGAGAGGAGCACCAAGGAAAAACGGGGGAAATTATCACGCGACGGGCAATAAGAGACGCAAACGAGGTTGCGTGGGTCTGCTAGTATCTTACATAACAATATTTTTCTCGTAAAATACCTTTTTTGTGATTTAATCCTGCTTCGATGTCAATAATCCATTTTGTATATACAGGGTGGAATTTTGTAATGCCACCTGAAAGGAAAGTAGTCTTAATATTGGAGATAGAATCATTTTACTCAAAGAATACATTCTTTCATTTTTGAAAAGAAAGGAAATTACATTTAAATATTTCCAAAAATTCGCCTGCCACATTACCTGTACTTTTATTGCATTGATCGTTAGGGTCAAGTCTAGGGATTAAATCTCTCGAACGAACTTGATAAATCAAATGAGAAGAAAACCATGAAATATGGACTTAAAAATTCAATGGGTCAAGTTAAAGCACTTTTACAAAGATCCATCTGTTTACGTGTACAAAGGTCAAAGTACCTTGAAATACTGGATCTTTTAAGAAATGAGTTAAATAGTTTCCCCGAGGAAGAGCGAAACCAAATAAGTCTGCAACAAGATCGTGCTCCATCCCATAACAGCAGAATCACTACTTCCTACATTAGTAATCATTTTAATACCTGGTTTGGAACAAACGGCACAATCAGATGGCCTTTAGATTTTATGTTAGAGATTTTGTGGGAATATGTAAAATGTCAAATTTAGATTAAATCTTATGCGAATGTAAACGACTTGAGAGTTGAAGTTCAGAATACGAATTACAATACTCACCACAACACGTTATTAAAGGTTACTAGAAATGAATTGGTTAGAATACATTTGAGTATCCAAGAAAATGGGGCCCACTTTGAGCAACTAATTAGTTAGTTTACCATTTTTTGTAAATATATTAAATTACTTAAGAATTCATGGTTTTCTTCTCATTTTATTTATCAAGTTTATTAGAAATATTTAATCCTTATAATTGACCCTAACTATCGATGCAATAAAAGAACAGGGTGTAGTTTTTACGGTTTTTTAGTAGATTTAAGGAAATCTTTGAATGCAGTTGTCTTTCTTTTCAAAAATAAAGGAATGCTTTCTTTGAGTAAAATATTCTATCTACATTAAAGTACTTTCCCTTCAGGTGGAATTACAAAATTCCATTCTAAATGTATATAAAAACTTGTTTTGGTTACTTTATATTACTTCAAAATGTTATAAATAGAGAAAAATTATTATTGAAAAATATGTGTACAAAATTCCATGCGCTTTCAGTGTTGCTAGCTTATTATTAATGATAAGGAACAAGACAACATAACATCATAAGTAAACATGATAAAAATTGTTATTGTCATTGATTCTTCACAATAACATTGTTTTACACAGTTTTAAAGTTTATATTATATACGATATAACTTGGCTTGTCAGCACGATAGCACTTACAATTTAAAACCGATTTTTCTCATACTTAACATGCTTCATCTATTCATAAAGACTAAGGTTAAGTTTGAAGATAAGCTTAGTTGAGCGAGTAGTTTGGAATAAATGACCAACAACAGAATAATATTGAAGTCATAAAAATTCAGCGAATAACAACCACGAGTTGGATATTATTTACTAGACTGCGGACCGTTCTTGCGAGCACCTGTAATAATGAAATCAATGAACATCCTGTCTTCGGAACTTTGACCCTGGACAAGTCATGCAACATCGAGATACAGGGAATCTAAATTCGCCATAATCAAATCCTGACAGTAACTGAAAATGTGGAGCCCTTTTCAGCTATGAATTTACCAAAACTGCCTGCGAGTGCAACGCTACCGCCATCCAGTACACACGTATTTAACATGCACGGTATTAATTCGGACGAAGTGAAATATATGTCTAATGTATTAAAGCAAAACGAGTTCTCTAACAGTGATTTATATGGTCAAAACTAATATCAGTAGTTATAGTTTATATTACATTTCTTATTGTTTCAGCATGTGTTCTCTTAATTTTTGTCATATTTTTTAAGTAAATATTGAGAATGTTAATTTAAACAAAAAATATATGGGGCCCCTGATACTCGAAATTCTCGAAACTCGCATAAATAACCATACTACGTTATCATGTGTAGAAAATTCTTCCGCTATACGCGATGAATCACTGTTACTAAGAGGCCCCTGGGTGCGCATAATTTGTTTGAGACAATATTTACATGACAGTTCTGAGAAATTAAACACAATCGAGGTCAAGCGAAGTTCCTGGCCGAACAAAGCAACCGTAACGTTGTGAAAAAAATAAATAGGTTTTAAGTTGGTATATAGATGGGCGACATTTGTGAGACGATTTGGAGAAGTTATCGTTTTTTGATTTGTGTTGATCTCAAAGAGCGCTCATGGACAGCGCTTGTGGTTTTGTCGTAAGGGTTTTATAATTCAAGTATTAAAAATAAAATAAAGTATCATATTTATATATATATTTAAATGAAATAATATATAAATATTATAAATTAATAGTATCTGGCGATTAAAGATGAGGACAGTATTATTTGAGGCCGAACCTGCGTCTTATAAAGCGAAAGGCGGTGGGATGGAGTGAAATACTGTAACAGTCTGTTGAGCACGCCAAGCTTCTTCGAGGCCAATTTGGCTTTACCCTCCAAATGCTCACGAAATTTAACTTCACTCGAAATGTCGACACCAAGTATTCCAAAATTGGAATATATATTGGAAGATAGGGGAGTGTCTTTCAGACGACTCAATTGCCGGAGGTCGCAGAATGATCTCCGTCCTCCATAAACGCAAGCCTAGGGGTGACAGGTGAGGCAACCATTCACCCTAGCAGAAGCAGGCTGGGGTGAAGGCGCAAGCGCTGTTTTAGGAAGAAAAGATCGCTGTTCTTGCACAGGAGGGGTCATCTACGAACCGTAGGTTGTATGTTATATAAGTATATAAGTAGTAACCTTTGGGCGTTGGTAAGCAAATTCTGGAGCTACGGAGGACGGGGTAATAAGTAAATTTTCGGCATCAATGGAAAACCTGGAATCATTAACTACTTACGACAAAATAATAGCAGAAGTGCAAGAGCGCACTGAACGTAGCAAAAATATAATAATTACGGGTATTGCTGAATCATGCTTTGACCGCGCCGAACAAAGAAGAGAGGAAGATAAAAAAGGGGTATTGAATGTGATATCAACCATTTATCCAACCTGTCCAAACCCAATAAAAATTATACGCAAGCAAATATGACAAGAATAAAATGCGTGCTATTAAAGTTTGTTTCGAATGTCAGGACACGGCCCTTTTAATGTTAAAAGGGAAATCTAAAGTCAATGATAAAACTATTCGAATCTATTCTGATCAGACCCCAAACCAGCATTATTATATTATGTATTATATTATGTTGAAATTGCGAGAAGAACTTCGTCAACGAATAGAATCAGGCGAAAAGGACTTAATTATAAAATATCAAAAAGGTATACCGAAAATAATTAAACAACAATCAAAAAACTGGATGCAATAGTAAAAAGTGTAGGACCAAAAAAGTTTATTACGTATAAAATTTGCAATTAATATGATCAACTGTCAGTTACCAATAAATCTCTAAAATTCCTCTATGCAAATGTGCGAAGCATAGTAAAACCGGGTAAAATAGACGAAATAAGGTGCATATTGGAATCTATTCAAACTACTATACATGTATTGGTATTAACAGAGACATGGATCAAAAACGAAGAGGAAGCTCACAGAATAAGCTTACCAAACTACACCCATTACTTTAACTACAGAAAACATGCCCGAGGTGGTGGAGTTTCTATATTTATCCACAAAAATTTAAAGCATGAATTATTGGATGAACAATGCGAGGATGGGAACCATTATCTGTGGGTACACTTGGACACATTTTCTATAAATATTGGAGCTATATACAAACAACCAGCATCTAACACTGATAAATTTCTAGAGACCTTTAATCAACATCTTACTAAACGAAAAAGAGTAATCACCTTTGGTGATCTTAACATTAATTTACTAAGTACTGAAAATTCTGTGAAAGAGTATATTACAATTTTACGAGAGAACAACATAAAAATATTGAACAAAACTAGCCTAGAATACTGCACTCGCGAAACAGCAACGACGAAATCAGTCATTGATCATGTGACTACAAACTTACAGGATAATACTTTCCAAATGTCTTTAGTTGATTCTTCTCTCTCAGACCATAAGCAAATATATCTGGAAATGAACAGACCTAAACCATTATGTATACAGCGAACAAAATACGAATCAATTAACTACTCAAATTTATATAAAACCATAAATAATGTTTTTTATACAAGAAGAATCGATGATTTTTCTGAACTAGAAACTTTATTATTAAACTCAATCATTGAAAATAAAGTGCAGAAGACGAAGCTATTAAATCCACCACGAAAGGAATGGATAAATAATAATCTCCTAACCTTAATTGACGAGAGAAACCAACATATCAATACCTGAAACAAAATCCTGGTGATGCTCAGTTGAGTATTGAGTTTGAAAAGAAGCGTAGTGTAGCGTACACGTCAATTCAAAGTGCAAAAAAGCGATACTACAATGATGCTTTTAAAAACTGTAAGAAACATCCTTTGAAAATGTGGCAATTAATCAATAGACTATCTAATAACAAAATAGAAACTATCACTGGGCCTTCGGTACTCAATACTGTTGCTGGACAAACCAGTGACATAAAAGAAATTTGCGAAAGTTTTAATCTATTTTTCTGTACTATCGGTAGTGAACTGGCTAACCAAATTTCCCAAAACGTTTCTACCCATAATTTTACATGGACACCAAATAAAAATTACTGTGAACAATCCTTAAAAATTAAACCAACTTCCTCATGCGAAATAATTAAAATAATCAACGATCTCAAAACAAATACTACTACTACTACTACTACCTGGTTAAACATAAACTTATTGACTATCAATACCTCAAAAACACACTACATCATATTCTGTGCGAAAAATAAACAAATTGGCATCTATAACCCATTAATTATTAGCGGTGAAAGACTCTGTAGAGTGGATACGGAGAAGTATTTGGGCCTAGTATTGGATCATAGACTTACATGGAAGCCACATATTTATAAAATACGAAGTAAATTAACTTCATTATCAGGTGCTCTTAGACCCTTAGCTCGTTGCTTGCCCAGAAACGTAAAATATACTGTCTATAACTCTTTAGTAAAATCCCACATTGATTACCTGATTGAGATCTGGGGAGCTTCGGCAAAGAGTAATCTAAGACAGTTACAAACTTCACAAAATAAACTAATAAAAATATTGTTTCAATATGATTATTTTACACCCACTATTAAAGTCTATAAGGAAACAGGAATAATGACTCTCGCTCAAACATATAAATACAATACCATCATATTTATTAGAAAAATCTTGACAAAAGACATCCACTCACAGTTAACATTTACGAAAAAGATAGACAGCCACAAACGGTTGACTAGGCAAGCTAATAACATCTGTCTGCGTACGCCTAGGACAAATTACGGAAAGAAAAGTATTCTATATGAAGGGGCTCAATTTTATAATAAATTGCCTAAAGATATAAAAGAAGCTAAAACATTTAAAACATTTAAAAGGTTATTAAAAAGCTACATTTTAAAGGATGTTTCGCTAATAAAATCATAACACTACTATTTTTTAATTTTAATGTCAATTGTTTATGTACACATAAAAAACTACATACATGTACAATTAGGAAACATTTTCCATAAAAAATAATGTCCTACTATTCTAATTTTTTCTTATAAAAAAAAAAATACTTTAATAACTACAGATATCTTTTTATTTTATATAATTGCTAAGATAAATATCAATTATAATGACAAAACACAAA
Organism: Spilosoma lubricipeda; assembly: GCA_905220595.1. NCBI lineage: Eukaryota > Metazoa > Arthropoda > Insecta > Lepidoptera > Erebidae > Spilosoma > Spilosoma lubricipeda. Next base: position 18,847,150 of record HG992290.1, on the reverse strand, counting down.
TATTATGTACAAAACACAACATAACTATAATGACACTAAAATCTGCTCATTAAGTAAATATTTCATATACTAACTACTAATTAAACCTCTTACACTGTTTTTACTAGCAAACAAAATGTTTGACATCAATCGACATGTCACTAAGTCATAGGCCTTAGTAAACAGATGGTTTCTTCACAAATATTTTGAACCTACAATTTTATAAAAGATATTTGTACTACCCACCTAAACAAAAATAAAAATTAGAACTACCTTGCTAACCACGCTAATTAGGTAAAATATTTTGTTTAAAACTGTATTTTTCTCTATAAGTGATTTTTGTAATTTTTTGAGAAATAAATGTCTTTAACCACAACCTTTGGGCGTTGGTAAGCAAATTCTGGAGCTACGGAGGACGGGGTAATAAGTGGCGGTTCTTTAAAGGAGGACGCGCGTGAGGATACAACTAGATGACCTGCAAATGTCTTTAAGCTGATTAATTGAAGATACGGAGTGATTCACGGCTAAAACAATAAGAAACGTTAGAGTAACATGGGCGTATGTTATGGAGCAGAATCTCTGAACATATAGACTCTGTGGGCTTCGCTTCGAACCGGGAGAGGATGCGGTCCATAATGGCAAGATATACCACTATGGTTTCTGTCTCACCCTGGGTACGTCGTCAAATTTTGTCCATAAGTTTATACTCGTAATCAGTAATGCCAAAATCTCTCAGCAGCACTTGCAAAAGAGCTAGCCAGGAGGTAAGTTCCGTGCGCAAACTGCGGTACCAATGACTGGCATCTTCCGTAAACATATCCGATGCTGCACGTAACATATTGTCATCAGACATTTGTTTGCTGTCCTGGAACTCCCGAATGTCCTCTATAAAAGCGAGGACATCTTTCTTACCATCAAACTTGAACTTAAAAAGTTTAGAAGCGATACTACGCTCACACTTGACAGTTATTGCTAATGGCAGGTCATTTCATTCTGGGGGGGTGGGTGATGTAGTACTATGTTCAGAGGTCTTGTTCGTCCGCGTCAGAATCGAAATCTGAACTAGATGCCGTGGATGAAAATGAGGATACTAACATTTTAATTGTTTTTAAATGCTTTTATCTCTAAGTTAATATATTCCAAAAGCGAAATTAATAGCGAATTTCTGTTGGAGTAAGGATGCGATTAAAGAGTTTCTCTAAGTGACCACAAAGCTATCTAGAAACCGAGAGTGTTGATATTTTAACCGTTTTTCTAAATAGTTGATATTGGAATTGAAGGTTGCTTGAAGCTTTACTAGCTTGCAACCCTTTAATGTCGGTATCCATGTCTATATCGGAAATAACTGGGGCCAGGAGAATGTTATACTAAACGTTTAATTTGTTCGCGGAATATTTTTACGGTTGCGCCAGGAGTATCACCTCTGATTGAGACTTCATACGCAAGTTCATGTTTCGGCAATATATTAAAATCTATGTCAAATGCCATTATTACTGGTTGACAACAGAAGAAAAATCTAGATTTATGTAAAAAAAAATATTAATGACAACACTACTGTTAAGTATACAAGTGATAAACGACAAGGCAAAACAAAAAAACAAATAAAAGTAAAATTGTTAGTGACAGCCCTAGAAAATATTTTATCCTCTAAGTGTCTAACGCCATCTCACGGCCGCGGTGACACTCTAGCAAGTGCGAGGTCAACTACGACAAAAAACGACGCTAAAAAAGAATGAAACAAGTTTCAAAAGCCATAGTCACGCGTTGTTAAAGTGTTATGGACTATGATATGGACACTTCATGGACTACGGCTTTTGAAACTTGATAATGTACCATAGTCCATAACACTTTAACAACGCGTGACTACGGCTTTTGAAACTTGTTTCATGCTTTTTTAGCGTCGTTTTTTGTCGTAGTTGGGTTTTAGTTTTTACTTTTTTTTATTTAAAACTAGCTGAACCCCGCGGTGTTACCCGCGGTTATTGTTGAACCGCGAGTAACGCCGCGGTAATCTCTGGAACGGCTGAACAGATTTTGACGGGACTTTCACTGGCAGGTAGCTGATGATCCGGGGAGTAACTTAGGCTACTTTTTTTAGACCAACTTTGTCGCGCGGCGTTACTCGCGGTGCAACAATAACCGCGGGTAACGTGGTTCAGCTAGTTATTAATATATTAAGCTGCAGGGTTTTTGTTTGAACGCGCTGATCTCAGGAACTAGTCCGATTTGAAAAATTCTTTTAATGTTAGATGGAGCATTTATCAAGGAAGGCTATAAGCTTTATATTATCACGCTAAAACATATAGGAGCGGACCACCAATGAAGAATGTTACAAAAACGGGGGAAAATTATTACGCTACGGGCAATAGGAGGCGCAAACGGGGTGGCATGGGTCGGCTAGTAAAAGATATAAATATTGTTACAGTATTTATTGATCGATGAAATGCTCCGGTAGTTTAATAATATCAGGGTATTTGGTCTCAGGGTTAAATAAATTGTGGCAGCCGGCGCTCCCAGCGGCTCGGCCTCCTAATACTAAGAGGTCTGGCCCTTCGTCGGTGACGTGGCGCAGCAACGCTAACCCGACACTCTGGCTGCAGCCGCAATAAATCGCTGCCGCGATTTATACAAATACGTACCGTGGAGATAGTTCCATCCGGTACCATGGACCCTGAAGCGAAGAAGGTAGGCGGTCTCAGTAGGTACCACAAACAGGCTGAAACGCGAACGAACGCCCGTTATTCGCTGCACGTTTACAGATATTGCACAACTACACAGTAAAAGAAAATGCAAACAACATAAAATAAATATTAAACAGCAAAGCAACTACAATTCCCTCAATTTTGCGATTGCGGGTATTTGTGATAAAATATACATTTGAACTAACAGCGATTATAGTCCGGTCAAATTAGACCAAAAAATAAGAGTAAAGTTACCTAAGTTCCCACCAAGCTGAAAATCGGTAAGATTGTTAAAAATATCATTAAAAACAAAATTTGAAAGTTCCCCATCTTTCCCCTGTAAGGAAAATTATTCAAGGTCAAAGGTCAAAAAAATGAGATTTTCGTGATTTTCAGCAAAACGGTAAGTTTTATCATAAAAATACCTCAGACAAAAATTGTAGATCATAAAATTATCTGCAAAAAAATTCTTAATACTTTTTCACTACGGGCCACCGTTTTTGAGATATATCGATTCAAAAAGTTGTAATCGTCATAATTGACCAGACTATTAAGCACGCTTAGAGCTGGAACGGAAGAAAACGAGAGATTTAAAATACGGAAGATAACTTACCGAAATATATTCGGCTCACGTATACCAAAATATATTTAACCGTGGGAGAGCCACGCGTCGGCATGAATGGGTCGGCTCGACCCACAGAAGAGGAGAGTTAAGTAGTAGAAATGCGATGTAGGCGGGGCAGGCGCGCCGCAGTTAAGCACCGATATCACTAATGTCTCTGCTGGCATCAACTGAACGCTTTAATACACGTATTACTTTCGTCGGGAACGTAGCTGCGTAAAAAGTGATTGCTATGCCGAACTGTGCGATAATTACGTGCTGAAAACGAAGCAAGGACTACAATTTACTCAAAGGAAACATATCGTATCATCAATGAGTCTAAAAACGTTTGTTTTTAAGTGATATTAACAAAAATCTAAAAAGTATTATGTAATACACATACAAACCGTTATATTCTAATCTATTAAAATAATCACACATTACGTATTAAATTTAAGTATGATTTGCATAGTTGCCAAGAGAGCAAGCAATGAACTGCATTTTCTGCGGGAATGTTTTAAAACATTTGGCGTGAAAACATTTAGTAAAAGTAATGTTTACAATTTTTTGCCATAGGAACGTCGACAAATTTAATCGATATCGTAATAAACGTTAAACTTTTCGATGATATTGGTTTTTACAGTTATTTTACTTTTAGTATCCGATTTATATTGTACCATGGTTTTAAAAGAATATACGATTTTGTTTAAATCGCAAAATTTTTATTAAACTTATTTTGGAGGTATATTTGAAAATAAATGTTATAATAAAAAGTTTATAAATATTTCATACACCAAAATTTTACAGCCACCAGACTAATAAACAGATTTGATTAAACAAAAGATAGTGTGTAAGTACTTTGATTAAATAACAGTAAAGTACACCAAGACTCGGAACAACAATTTGTGAATTAAAGTATTGTTCTACCGCAGTAGAATGCATAGTCGTTTTTTAGGGTTCCGTGCCAAAGGCAAAAGACGGAATCCATATATATTCGTCATGTCTGTCTGTCTGTCTATCCGTCCGTATGTCACAGCCACTTTTTTCCGAAACTATAAGAACTATAATGTTGAAACTTGGTAAGAAGATGTATTCTGTATATCACATTAAGATTTTCACACAAAAATAGAAAAAAAAACAATACATTTTTGGGGTCCCCATACTTAGATTCAAAGGAATCTGAAACTAAAAAAAATGTTTTTCGTCAAACCCATACGTTTATCTATGGATAGGTCTTCAAAAGTGATATTGAGGTTTCTAATACCATTTTTTTCTGAACTGAGTAGTTTACGAGAGAGACACTTCCAAAGTGGTAAAATTGTAACTTGTAAAATAAGAGAATGATAAAACTAAAAATATATGATGTACATTACCACACAAACTTCCACCGAAAATTGGTTTGAATGAAATCTAGTAAGTACTTTTTTTTTTAATACGGTTTAAATTGTAAACTGCAATTTACCTTTTATTCAATCAAACAAACCTATACTAATATACAGAGCTGGAGAGTTTGTTTGTTTGTTTGTTTGAACGCGCTAATCTCAGAAACCGCTGGTCCGATTTGAAAAATTCTTTCAATGTTGGATAGTACATTTATCGAGGAAGGTTATACGCTATATATCATTACGCCAAGACCAAAAGGAGCGGAGCAGCAATGAAGAATGTTACAAAAATGGGGGGAAAATTATTACGCTACGGGCAATAGGAGAGGTAAACGACGTTGCGTGGATCTGCTAGTATAAAAATAAAATAAAAATTAAATTATGTTACTTGCAGCATTGGAACCCTTCATGGTCGAGTCCGACTCGCACTTGGCCGCTTTTATTTTTTAAAGTTTCTGAAATTTAGGTATATTTCAGAAACTTTAATAATAATAATTTAAATACACAAGTATATAATTTATTTTAGGTAGATAAGGGAGTTGTTGTTTTGCAACAAAATAATTATAAAGTAGAATGAAAGTATATCCGAGTATGTACAGTCTGCTAACTGTACAGCTTTGGGAATGATTGATAGATGATAATTGATAGATGTTGATATATTTTACTGATATTTATTGATAACTGATTAATTAGGTGAGTGACATGTATGTCGTATGAACGCGAGTTGTGCACTGATTCACAATAAAAATGATTGAAATGTAATGATACAAATATGATGAGAGCGCAGTAATTGTAGAGTACGGTTGCACCGTACATGCTCCCGGGCGCGAGTTGATAGATGATTTATGCTGTGAGATGAACATGTTAGTATGATCTGATGGTACAAGGTGATAATACAATTTTACTTAAATCTCTAAGTTGTTAGATGATGTTTTAAAACTACATTTTCTAATGATAGGTGAAGTAGCTCTATCAGTTACGGAAACGTTTGATTTTTTTGTTTCTTTCACACACTGATCACTACGAATTAGGTCACTCGCGCACTGAACACTTTGATTTGTTATAGCACTTGCACTTATCTCACTAATGCTGGCACGATAGTGTACGTTAGGTTCTGCAGGTGTACGCTCTTGCTGGATGGTGCGGTGCCGGCGCGAACGCACGAACACATAGGCAGCGAGGGCTATCCCTGCCGCCCCCACACAGTAGATGGCGACGTAATGATGGACATCGTGGTTTGATACAACCTGGTCGCGGTCGAGTTGGTTGGAGGCTGCTTTCAGCTGTACTATCTGTTCGGAGATATTTTGTAGAGACGTCTGATAACTCTCTTCGCTGTTTTCAATGTCATTGACGGGTACTGATAAGTTGATAATGTGGTTTATGGGCGCAACATCTACGGCGACAATATCGGGTGTCACTTGCATGTCATTTGTTTGATGCTTATGTGACATTATTGTAAAGGTCTCAGCCTTGATGACGCAGTTGTTCCCTATGGCTATTGTATTGACGCCGGTCATTTGCTCAGTGGTAACATGATCTCCACATATGACACGTAGAGTGCAGTGACCGCAACAAGTGATTATGAATGTGTTTACTAGGTTGAGTTTTGTCCACGTTGTTTTGCAGATAGTGGTTACAGTTGTACAGGTGTTACCCATTTGATTTTTTATACAGAAATTCTGGTCCGAATCGCGCTGGTAAATTGGCTTTTGTAGTCGACAAAGGTTTGTTTTGAGATCTATGGAAGAGCATTTTTGGAGTTCACTTCCGGTCATAGGTAAATATGTGTCCTTTCTGATGTTGATTGCTATGTACTCTGATATCAATGCCATGTTAACCATGATATCTTGTGTTTGATGTTGAATTGGTATCATGTGAAAAATCTCGTAGGTTTCACGGTTCACTAGAGGTACATGAATTTCGAAAATAAAAAACTCACGTGTCATGCGAGCTTTTACCTGCATAATTTGGTAAATTTTATATAAATCTGATGTGATACTATTTATTGGCAATGATAATTCTTTCGTCAACTGATTCGAAATGATGTTAAGTTCATTCTGAAGTTGAGTTGGCGTTATAAGGTGAATGTTGAAATGCTGAACGTTAGTGATGGTGTCCAACAGCGAGTCTTGAATATGTTTTAAAGTACTCAGGATGTTGTTCGCAATTAATGTTGATAAAATAAAATCATCGGTAACTTCCACCTTTTCTACTTTGTTCAGTAGTTTGGTAACGGCTTGATCCAATTTGATTAAATGTTGGTTAAATATCTTGTGTTGTTTTTCCATTGTAACTTCTACACGTTTAAGAAGATTGTTTTCGGCCTCAATAATAGACGTTTGTTTCTGCCATAATAATGATAAGTGTTTTTGATTTTGTCGGACCAATGTGATGTCCTGTTGATATTGCTCTGCAAAACGTTCATCAAGAACACCGAAGAGACTATTTGCAATGTATCCGATACCGTTGATAAGACCTCGTCTCGTGCGCGTACGCGTCTCAAATTGCTGATTGAGCAACATGCGGTCATAGTATTCTAGTTCTGTGAATCCGTGACGTAACTGCAACATGATTACGTCACAATAGGATCTCCTCTCTGTTTGAGTGCATAGTTCTTCAAGGTGATTCATGTAAATGCTAAATATGTCAGACCCATGCCAATATGGTTTCATATCGTAATAAACAATAATTTTCCACTGATCTTGTACTAAGCTCATCTCCGATATCTTATCAAAATAAATTGCCTGATTGCCTTTTATTGGAGTTATGTTGTAAGCAGCTTGTACGTTGCATATGAAAGATAATGCAATAAAAAGTAATGTTATTAAAGTTTTAAACGTATAACTCGTCTTGTTCCGAGTTCTGGTATGTAAGGGTTGTGTAGGTGCTGTGTTATTTTGTAGGTCTAATGATGGTAATTGTTCTTTGTTCTGTTCTGAACAATCTAGCAATGGTGTAAGCTTGACGATTGGTCGTTGCATCACACCGTTTTTCGTTTGAAGTGTGACTACTCTGATATATCCGTCACTGCCGGGGTGCCCTTGTATCACCCTTCCCATTGCCCACCTTCCAGGAGGTAAATTGGCGTCGTGTATCAACACCAAGTCTCCAATCCTGATGTTTTGCTGAGGGCGTCTCCATTTACTTCTCGTGTTTAATTGGGTCAAGTACTCTCCACGCCAGCGCTTCCATATATCCTGATAAATTCTTTGTGATAAATTCCAGCGGGTACGTAAGTCCCTTTCCGTCTCAAAGAGTGTCAAACTCGGCCCACATGATAAAAAGTGAGCGGGTGTGAGGTAATTTAGATCTGCTGGATCCTCGGTTAGCGGACATAGAGGTCTGGAATTAAGACAAGCCTCTAGCTGATAAAGAATTGTGCTAAATTCTTCGAATGTTAACCGCTGCTCACCGACTACTCGTTTCAGGTGATATTTGAGACTTTTAACGGCTGCTTCCCATAGCCCTCCTGCTGACGGCCACGAAGGTGCGTTAAAATGCCATTCAATTCCCATCTTTGTTATCTCTGCCTGAAATTCTTGATTAAATGTGCAGATGATATCTTTGTACTCTTGTTGTAAGATCTTGTTTGCTCCAATGAAATTAGTTCCTTGATCACTATACAAATTGCTTGGTAAACCTCGGCGGGCTATCATTCTACGGAGAGCTGCCAGAAATGCTGACGCTGTTAAATCTGACACCAGCTCCAAGTGAACTGCTTTAGTTGCCATACAAATGAATACAGCTACATAACCTTTAAGAGTTTTCACTCCGCGACCTTTGTTGGCCTTGATATAAATATAACCTGTATAGTCTACACCAACGTTTTGGAACGGGCGTGATGGGTTTGTTCGTTCTGGTGGTAAATCTCCCATTATTTGGTGCTGATTGATAGGGTTGTGACGACGACACTTGACGCAACGACGCAACTGGAATTTGACGGCTCTGATTCCGCCAACAATCCAATACGTTTGGCGTATAAATGCCGAAGTTAACTGAGGACCACCATGAAACGTAAAAATATGTGATTGAGTTATTATAAGATCAGTTAAACGACTATTTTTTGATAAAATGATTGGGTGTTTCATTCGCGGGTCGATGTTGGCGTGCTTGAGCCTCCCACAGACGCGAAGGATACCGTTTTTGTCACAAACGGGCTTGTCTTGCTGTAAGTTATTAATTTCGTCTGAAAAATCTGACTTTTGTACATGTTTAATTAACTTCAAGGTTGCATTTTGTATTTCTTGTAGAGTAAGATGTCTGCTCTGTACCCTTTGTTTTAATCGTAACAGTGTTATATATCTCAAAAGCATTGCATAAACATTTACAAGCTTAGTGAATGAACTGTACTTTGATATTATGTAATCTAATACACCGCTATTGTCTTGTTGTTGAGTTACATTTACTTGTAAATTATTTTTCAGTTCTTCGTTTGTTGTAAAAATGATTGATTTCTGCTCCTCTAGGGGGTCATCTGATGAAAGCCAGTGAGGACCCTTCCACCATAGAGTGTGACCCTCGAGCTGACCTGCATCCAAGCCTCGGCTGGCACAGTCAGCTGGGTTTTCAGATGATTTAACGTAACGCCAGCATTTATTAGGCATGATTTTAGTTATCTGATTTACACGGTTAGCTACAAACGACTTCCACCGTGCTGGGTCCCCGTTTAGCCAACCCAATACTATCATCGAATCAACCCAACCGTATATGTTTAAATTGTAGTTTGATAAACATTGTTGAACTTTAGACATGAGTTTTGAGAGTAAAAGTGCACCTGATAGTTCTAGTCTTGGTAATGAAACTGATTTGCTGATGGGTACAAGTCTTGTTTTCCCGACTAATAGCACGGGTGGCGAATGTTTATCTCCTGTGATTCGGCAGTATATTACACAAGCATATGCTTTCTGCGATGCATCACAGAACCCGTGTAATTCTATACTGTTGCGCTTATTTGTTGTGCCTATCCAACGTGGCACTTGTAAATGATTCACGCGAATTAAATTGTTTTTGATACTAAGCCAATCTGATAAAATATCCTCGGGTAAAGGCTCGTCCCATTTTATATTACACAACCATACTTTTTGAAAAATGATTTTAAGTTTGATTGACAGCGGCGAGAGCCATCCCAAGGGGTCAAATAATTTCGAGATGTCTGATAATAACGTTCTCTTTGTGATAGGATTAGTTGTAAACTCGAAATTTAAATTGTACTGGAATGTATCATTTTTCGGATTCCAGATAAGGCCCAATGTTTTTGTTTGTTCTGATTGCTTAAAATTAAAACTGTCTTGACTGTTGTCATCGGTTTGTGTGTGGTCTAATAACTCAAGGACATTTGATTTCCATTTTCTGAGATTGAAACCTCCCGATTTTAATAGTTTGATAAGATCTGATGTGAGTAATTTTGCTGATTCGAGTGAATGAGATCCGTGTAATAGGTCGTCGACGTAGAACGAGTTTTCGAGGACCTTTGTTGCTGAGCTGTTCGCGTAGTTGTCTCTTTCATCACATGCCAGCTGCTTCAATGTCATCATAGACAGGAAGGGTGCTGCTCTGGTGCCGTAAGTAACAGTGGTTAACTGGTACTCCTGAATAGGATTTGATGATGAGCTTCGCCAAATGATTTTCTGATAACGCTGATCATCTTCATGTATCCAAATTTGTCGGAACATTTTTTCAATGTCAGCAGTATAAGCATACTTGTATTGTCTCCATTTGATAATTAAGGACTGGAGGTCCTGCTGCAGATTGGGTCCAGTTTCCATAATATCATTTAGGCTGTTGCCTGTTGATGTTGTAGCGGACGCGTTAAACACTACTCTAAATTTAGTAGTGGTTGCGTTAGGGCGCTGTACGCAATGATGGGTAAGAAAACACTCTGGTTTTAAGCTATTACTTGCTAGTTTCATGTGACCCAGTTCTGAATATTCAGTCATGAATTTCTGATACTCATGTTGAATTCTGGGGTTCTGCTCAAACCGTCTTTCCAATGATTTAAATAATGCTATTGCTTTGGGTTTAGAAGACCCTAACATATTTGTCAAGTTTGGCTTAAGAGGCAATCTGACTTGATAACGACCATCCTCTCGCCGAGTTGTAGTTTTCTGATAAAAATCTACAGTCTGTTGATCTCCTGATGATAGTGACGTTTCGTCGGTGATGTCCTCTATTTCCCAGAATTTTTGGATTTCATCCAGGTTGTGTATAACAACGTTACAGTGCAATGATTGTATGATATCTCCGCTTAATATCCAGCCTAAGCGGGTATTCTGTGCCGATGCACTGTACTCGGATTCTCTACAGACTCCTTCTAATAATAATTTCGAATATATGCTGCTGCCAAGAAGTAAATCGATAGAACGACTGATGTTAAAATCAGGATCTGCTAATGTAATATTATCCAAGTATGACCACGTAGGTTTTTGGAATGTATAATTAGGTAGATTCTTTACTAACTTGTTCATTATATAGACGTCGACCTCAAACTCAAAGTTGCCGAATGTAGACGCACAGTTGATTGTCATAAGCCCTTTGCAGTTGGTTTCCTTTTCACCAACCCCCCAAATAACCCCTGGGCATCTTTTGCGAGATAAACCCAGAAGCTGAGCTGCCCTTTCGCTTATAAGAGAAGTTTGGGATCCCTGATCTAAAAGTGCACGTAAAATCTGAAAAGACCCATCACTTGCCTGTACTTTGATCATTGCTGTCGGTAAAAGTACATTTGGCATATTATTTTTCAGTGATACATGCGAATTGCCGCGCGATAGCTGTGGTGCTTCGGATTTCAAAGCGCGTATCGAGTTTTCCGCTGCCTTTGATGAGTTTGCAGTGGCATTGTTGTAATTTGATTGTGTAAATGCTGCATGAAGTAATGTATTATGATTTCTGTTGCATTTGCGGCATCGTTTATTTGAAATACAAGCGTTGCCGTTATGCGAATAAAGACAGTTTTGACACACGTTGTATTTTGATATGGTTTTATGTTTTATTTGCGGCGTCATTTCCAGAAATTGTTTACAATGAAACAAGCCGTGGTCATTTGTCTTGCAAATCGGACACTTATAATTTCTGCTCGAATCGGCAATTATGTTGCTTGTTGGTTGTGAAATAACCTCACCACGTGTTGTAAATGATTGATGTAAATTCTTAGATTGCATGGATTGATATGATGATTGCTTGTAGCTGTTGGGAATGATTGATCTATGGAAATGATTGTCTAGCTTTCTGCGAGAAGACTCCATACTCGTGAATTTCTCTTCTAAAAATGTTAGAAGGTGTTGAATTTTTGGTATACCTCTGGAATCTTTCAGTGATGAGCTATAGTCATCATAAGTGTCTACATCTAATTTTGGAGTCAAAAGATATTCCAGTATAAGGTCCCAAGAGCTTACGTCCACCCCCATGTTCTTGATAGCTTCTAATGTCTCAATTGTGGTGTCATGCAGACGTTTGATATGATTGACATTAGCATGTTGAGCCGCCGGAATGTTGAATAATGAGTCCAAATGGGCCCTACAAATCAATTTAACATTAGTGTAGCGGTGATTCAAGATATCCCAACTAGGAATGTAGTTGTCTGATGATATTTTGAGGTGTTGAATAAGTCTCTCGGGTTCTCCCTTCAATCTGTTTTTGAGGTGCTGCATTTTCTGTGCTTTTGAAAGAGAATGATTGTTGTGAATTGTTTCAAGGAATAAATCCTTGAATGTAGTCCACTGTTGATAAGATCCGCTGAACACAGGTATTTCCATTTTCGGGGTTGATTTTATCTTGTGAACAACAGACCCTAACTTACTATTGATAGCCTTTCTCAACTTGTTGTACACATTTTCCTGAATAGAGTATGTTTGCTCATACTGTTCGTCCAATACTCCAAACTCTCCATCTAACTCCCAGTGAAGTTTGTCGATTACAGACCATCTTAACTGTAATTCTTTCAGGGCGTCTTCTAAATCCCATTTCTCCTCGATCTCGTCCAAATTCAAATTTGCTATAGTTCTTTTCAATGCCTTGATATTGCTGGCTTGTTTCCTATACATTTCGTCCGACTTGCTAGATGTTCCTCTAGAAGAGCGAACTAGAGATGCTTGTATTAATGATGGATCGTCCTCTCTTTTTGCTGAGACGCTGTCCATCTCTCTCTGCTGAGAGACTTCCTCTTGATCTGACACATTAGAAGGCTTCCCCTCCATTTATGCTTGCTGCTGTATAAGTAATGACTTAGAACTAATAAAAGACTTAAGATTTAATGGAATGATCTTACTTGTAAATGCAAAACACACTGTTTGTGTGCTGCTGTGTTTACTCCTGGGGCTGCTCCTAGCAAGAAGTGACGCTGCTAGTGTCCACAGGTGCGCTGATATTCCGCAACCGGACGCACGATGTATCTTGATAGAACACTCGCGCTGCAGTCCCGTGTTACGGTTACACTCGAAGGACCATAAAAGATGTACAGTCTGCTAACTGTACAGCTTTGGGAATGATTGATAGATGATAATTGATAGATGTTGATATATTTTACTGATATTTATTGATAACTGATTAATTAGGTGAGTGACATGTATGTCGTATGAACGCGAGTTGTGCACTGATTCACAATAAAAATGATTGAAATGTAATGATACAAATATGATGAGAGCGCAGTAATTGTAGAGTACGGTTGCACCGTACAGAGTATGAGCCAAATAAATGTAATAAAAAAATTATCTATACTTATAAAATAATAAGTCCTGACTGACTGACTGACTGACTGATTCATCATCGCCGGACGTAAACTATGATAGTTAGGGCTATGAAATTTGGTAAGTAGGATCCTTTTATTGAGTAGACACGCACTAAGAAAGGAATTTTGAAATTTCTACCCCTAAGGGGGTGAAATAGGGGTTGAAAGTTTGTATGAAAGTCCGTCATTTTTTAAGTTAGAAACCTGAAACTTTTCTTTTGGGCTGCTGATTAAAAATGAATAAACACGTATTTCAGATTTTTTGAATATTCAACCCCTAAGGGGTGAAATAGGGGTTGACATTTCGTACATAGGTTAGTCTGTAAGTCCGTCATTTTTGAAGTCTGAAACATGAAACTTTATTTATGTGTTACTGATTTAAAAAGAGTAGAGACGTTTTTGAGCGTTTCTGTATATTCTACCCCTAAGGGGGTGAAATAGGGGTTGAAAGTTTGTATGGAAGTTTGTCATTTTTTAAGTTAGAAACATGAAACTTTATTAAGGTCTATTGCGTGTTTACCCTTGGAGACAATTAGACGACACGTTGATTGTAATATTTATTATGACTCATTTGTTTAACTTAAACTAAGGTTTATATACAATAATATGGACAGGTTTAGGTGGGGGTAACTATGAACTACTGTTTACTTAAATTGCTAAATTGACAGTATCTTATTTATACTTCCTTATTGTTATTTGACGGCACGTAGTAAAACAATTAATGTAGCACGTTGCCGCGTACAGATGTAAACTATTATAATACTATGGCTTCGCCATAGATATTCCCCCTCTGAAGAGAAAAAAATATCAATATCCCTTGTAATAAAATATGGTGTGACTTTAAACCACGTTTGCATCTCTAATTATAGTCGTAAGCCTCTTCTCGATTTTCTTGGCTACGGATCTGCGAACGATGATAAATGTAGCGATACCACATATGATGATCCCTGTTATCGCCATGACATATAACCAGGTTCGAATTCCTTGCACTTCCGTGACGACTAAAAATCTATAACCACTGTTTGAGTCAGTTATAGTTAGACGGTTTGCTGGGTGGATAGCACAGAGGCCCGTCGTATTCTGTGCTAAATTTAGTTTTCCGATAGCCTGTTATTTTTAACTATATTCCATGAACAAGGCTTATTGCATTTATATGCATCCTGCTTGAAACGATTATGGAAATAACATAATCCATTATGTGAGTTTCTGTGGCGCGACCTTGACCGTGAATGTGGCGTATGTCGTGTTTGGTATTTGCTGCGTTGCATAGGTTGTTTCTCGCGTATGCTGCGTAATGCATTTATTTCTATTCGCATGGCTTCAAGTTGTGACGATATGTTTGTAACTAGGTTAAAGTCAACCGCTGTCTCTTGAGTATTTTTCTTGTTGTAGGTCAAGTTTTCGTATATTTTATCGGCTAACTCGCTCAAGTTTTCTAACGATATATTGTTTGTAACTGATAATATCGCTGTTAGCGAAGCGGGGAGTTGCCTTAGCCACAGCAGGCGAATAGTGTCGTCGTTTATTTTTCCACATCCAGCTTCCTTCATTTTTCTCCAGAGCTGGGAAGGCTTCTGGTCTCCAAGGTCCATTTCTGATAGTAGTCTGTGGAAACGTCGGTGTTCGCTCTCTTCGTAGCAGTTTACTAGACGTTCCTTGACTGTGGAGTACTTATTTTCGCTGGGCGGGTTAGTTAAAATGTCACTAACTTGATGGACGACCTCTTTTGGTAGTTTGGATATTACCATGTTATATTTGTAATCTTCGCCCTGTTTTTGTGGTGCTATTATTGCTTCAAACTGGGCGAACCATAAACGTGGGGAGTCTGTCCAAAATTGAGGTAGTTTGTCTGTGACCGTGATAGCAGCAACTGATTCGCACCCAGTGTCGCCTCTTAAAGGAGTTGTTGTTGTTGTTGGAGCCATTTTTGGGATGTGATAATTTCGTAATGCTATTGTTCTCTAGATTCACTGCTGAAAACCTAATAGGGTTCCGGTCGTCCCGGTATTATATCAGCACTAGAAACCAATAGATCACGTCGGGGTCACCAATTATTGCGTGTTTACCCTTGGAGACAATTAGACGACACGTTGATTGTAATATTTATTATGACTCATTTGTTTAACTTAAACTAAGGTTTATATACAATAATATGGACAGGTTTAGGTGGGGGTAACTATGAACTACTGTTTACTTAAATTGCTAAATTGACGGTATCTTATTTCTACTTCCTATTATAATATCGTTGCTACGGCACGTAGTAAAACTATTAATGTAGCACGTTGCCGCGTACAGATGTAAACTATTATAATACTATGGCTTCGCCATAAGGTCCTACTGATTAAAAAACAGTAGATACGTATTTAAGCGTTTCTGGATATTCTACCCCTAAGGGGGTGAAAGAGGGGTTGACATTTCGCATACAGGTTAGTCTGGAAGTCCATTAATTTTGAAGTTCGAAACATGAAACTTTGTTTTTGGACTACTGACTAAAAATGAGTTAATATGTATTTAAACGTTTCTTGATATTTTACCCCTAAGGGGTGAAATAGGGGTTGAAAGTTTGTATGGAAGTTCGTCATTTTTTAAGTTAGAAATATGTAACTTTATTCATGTGCTAAGGACTAAAAATGAGTTAATACGTATTGAAGCGTTTCTTGATATTCTACCTCTAAGGGGTGAAATAGGGTTTGAAAGTTTGTATGGAAGTTCGTCATTTTTTAAGTTAGAAACATGTAACTTTATTCATGTGCTAAAGACTTAAAAAGAATAGATACGTATTTAAGCGTTTCTTGGTATTCTACCTCTAAGAGGGTGAAATAGGGGTTGAAAGTTTGTATGGAAGTTCGTCATTTTTTAAGTAAGAATCATGAAACTTTCTTTTTGGGCTACTGATTAAAAATGGGTAGATAACTATTTAAGCGTTTATTAATACTCTACCCCTAAGGGGTGAAATAGGGGTTGACATTTCGCATATAGGTTAGTCTGGAAATCCGTCATTTGTGAAGTTCCAAACATTAAACTTTGTTTTGGGCTACTGATTAAAAATGAGTAGATATGTTTTAAAGCGTTTCTGGATATTCTACCCCTAAGGGGGTGAAATGGGGGTTGCAAGATTGCATGAAAGTCTGTCATTTTTTGTGTTAGAAACATAAAATATTATCTTTGGGTTACTAATTAAAAACGAGAATATGCATATTTAAGCGTTTCTGGATATTCTACTCCTAAGGGGAGAAATAGGCATTGGCATTTCATATATTTTTTAATTTAGCAGTCTAACAACTTTCGTTTTTATGTTTCTGATTACAAATAGATGAATACTTATATCAGTTTTTATGCGAAATCTGCTCCTAAAGAGGTTGAAATATGGGTCGAATGTTTCTATGAAAGTTCTTTTAAATGGGATAATGATCAAATATTAATAAATAAATACATTTAAAAACATGAATAAATTACTGATACATTCTTTTACACAGTTTTAATTAAATGCATATAATCAACTTCCACGCGAGCAAAGCCGCGGGCAACAGCTAGTTGTAATATAATTATATTCGACAAATGTCAATCCCTAAGGTCTTCGACGAAACCTCCCACGAACAGAAATGCATATTTCTGTTCGTGGTGAAACCCTACCTTAGTAGAAAGCCATAAGGTTGTATTTAGTAACATTGTAAGTGGCTGTTAGAACTTATATATTTGAACATCATTTGGACGAATTAGGATATTGTTCTTTATGTGTGTATAATACTACTGATCGTTCATGTGTGCGTTTAGGCGACACAGTGTACCTTGCACTTGCAGCTCGACACCATTTCTAACTTTTAATTCTTTTGTTCTGTGGCTCGACCGGAGTGATACCACGGCCTCACAAAAAACCGGTGTGAAATAGTGCTTGCGCTGTGTTTCACCGAGTGAGTGAGGATACTGGAGGCCCATACCCCATCCCCCCAAAGGTCGGCAACGCACTTGTGACGCCTCTGGTGTTGCAGGTGTCCCATGGACGGCGTTAATCGCTTACCATCAGGCGATACGTCTGCTCGTTTGTCGGCCTATTACATAACAAAAAAAACACTTAAACAATTAAACAATATTCTTCAAATAGCACGACGACGGCAGTTCACTAGTGGCTGGCAGTAAGGTCGTAACAAGAATGAGAAGATTTGAAAATACTGACAGTAGTTACACATAAATAGTGATGTACCTAGCAACTCGACTAAATAACTGGCGTAGCCTAAATAAGGTAATCTATTATTTACGAGTTATTGTCAAATATTTCTACTACGTTATACTGTACCTCTATACAAACATTTATCACTTACAACTGTATCACAGACCACCCAGTTCTTGAATAAAAAAAGAAATAAATTTTAAGAAAAAATAATAATTAAGAACATTTTTCAAAAAGTCAAAAGTTTATTATTTCAGAAAATTTCCCAAACTTAATTCACTGGAACACTGTCGTAGTGAAATTACTATAGAAATTAAAGTTATTAAAACTAACACAAATCTGTAACAAAAGATTTTAAGTTTGTAACTGTTCCAAAATTTAAGGCAATTTCTAATTTAATTTTATTTTCTAACAAAGCATTTAAAAAAAAATATTCGCCCGCGAGGTTAACAGATGGCAGTGTTATACAATATTCTGAAATAATAAACAAAAGAAAAATATTACGAATTTAAAAAAATAAAAAATAAATTAATTAAAAGTTGGCGCCATTTGGTTTTCTTTTCCCGGGGAAATCCTCATGGATGTCCTCAGCCCTGGGGAAAGAGCGAAGGGGTCGTCAAACTCTTACTGACTAAAACACCCCGGTGTTCCTTCTTTCACCTAAGCTGGGGATCGCGGGAACTTGAGAGACAACCGCAATCCCCGACTGGTGCCGGCCAGCCTCAGCGGGCCACTTCTCGTCAACGACGGAAGGATCTCCTCGCAACTTCAATGAGGGGCGCACAAGAACACTGCGTGCCGCCACCTCGGGTCTAGTTGGTTGGGGGCGACGAACATCCCCAAGTCCGCCGCCCCTGGACCCAGTTAGGGGGGCCGGTGGAGGGCAGTGTATGACTTCCCCCGACGCCCGGTGCGCCTGCTGCGGGCCAAGAGAGAGATCAGGATCTCCCTTTCTCCTTCCGCAGCCTCCTTTTGCGAGATGACGATTTCGCAGAAGGACACCGCCGCGTCCCAGAACTTCTCGCTGTCGACCATAGAACGAACTACGGCCAGCAGCGAGAGGTCACTGCCAACTACAGATATGAAGGCACGGCGCGGCCGTGATACCTAACCTAAATAAGTGTGACGGTAACCTAAAAGTTATGGCACAGTGCCAATTCAGATGGACAAGGCGGTGTAGTGGTAACACACCCACTGCACGACCAGCCCAAACCCGAGACCAAACAATAAACTATTTCTAATAACATTTCCAGGCCAAAAGTTATCTCGCACCCGGGACCATTTAACCTGTGCTGCGCAGTCTGATCTGCGGTCCAGAGAAATAAATAAAAGATACTCGCATTCACATAAATATGTAATCAATTGTATCCTTCGTCATAATCATAATGTTCACACAATTAAATAATAATTTCTTAATAATATTACAATTGCTTGTTTTACACAATGGTAACACTTCCTATTTTTGACTATTACAAGATTTGATCGGTCCTCTGTAGACAAGCCAGTGTTAATCTCAGGGAGGGCTCTCGCATGTCTTTTCGCACTGCAGTGGCATGGATGCCCAGAGGTTTCTAACACCGGACAACTTCATACACGGAGACTTTACAGACAATGATACTTATTATTTTTAGGTATTATTAAACCATCAAAACTCCTGATTCCTAAAAATTCTGTCTTCTTAACGGTCCAAAACGGAAACGGCTCCCTTTTTCACCAAATCTTAACCTCCGCCCATCTGACCACAGACAAACAAAAACTCCGTTTGTCTATCTAAAGACAACGTCTATGTCATGGTCTAAGAATCCAGCTCCTACCTCTGGATCGGTTTCAACGGAGAGTGACTCGAATCGTCGATTGTCAGAAACTTTCAATTCGGCTAGACTCTCTGGCGCTGCATAGAGATGTGGCTTCGCTGTGCATCTTCTACCACATTTACTATGGGGAGTGCTCCGAGGAATTGTTCGGACTGATCCCTGCCGCCTCTTTCCGCCATCGTCCTACGCGACAATACTTTCATCCCCATCATCTAGATGGTTGGCAGTCCACAACTGTGCGCTTCTCAAGAAACTTTCTGTCTCACACAACAAAGCTGTGGAATGAACTGTCGCCTTCAAACTTTCTAGAAAAGACGGCAACGCACTTGTGACGCCTCTGGTGTTGCCATGTTCATGGTCCATCGGCGGCGGCGGTAATCGCTTCCAATTGTGCGTGAGTTTGATGTAAACTTGTGCGAGCCGAATCACTTCTGTTGTTCCGATCTGGAACTGGTTTGCTACATATGAATAAAACTGTTGAATTTTTGTCATTAATTCGGTGTTAAGGTCTTCTGGAAATGTGTTTACTAGATTTGTATTGTGCTGACTGTATTATACAATGAGATTGGGACACATTATTTTATAGGCATCGACTATTTTATTCAAGAACTAGCTGAACCCCGCGGTGTTACCCGCGGTTATTGTTGTACCGCGAGTAACGCCGCGAGACAAAGTTAGTCTAAAAAAGTAGCCTAAGTTACTCCCCGGATCATTAGCTACCTGCCAGTGAAAGTCCCGTCAAAATCCGTCCAGCCGTTCTAGAGATTACCCGGAACAAACAAACAGACAAATTTTTTTTAACTACATATGCATTTAGTAAAAACCGGTTATTTTAATATTACAAACTGACACTCCAATTTTATTTATTTGTATAGATGAGAATTTGTCTGCTGTTTTTATATTTTGCCTATGTGTTTACGCGGATAACTTCGTCGTTTATGAACCGATTTTGATTATTCTTTTTTTAATGGAAATGAGATATCCCAACGGTGGTACCACGATAAATAATAAAAATAAAATCTGATGATGGCATCCAAGAGAAATCGAGTCAAACCTTGAAGTCGGTTTTATTTTTGTTAAAATTTTACTTGTTTTGAATTGTTTTCTCGGGCTGAAACTTACTCTAGGAGCTGAACCATCATTGGGCATATTCTTTCTTTGTCATTGACGGGTGTCTTTGTATTCCACATAGGGTAGCTTTTCTTCTGCACGGACTTTTAAAGAATCAAAGTCGCACCACAATTCTCCTGATGACTTCTAAATTTTTACAATCTATTTTTAAAAGGAATATTTGTTTATAAAATCTTTTAAATTGTTTTCTAGACTGTGATAAGACTTTTAATCTTCTTCTAGGCCAAACAATACCTGTTTTCTTGGTTTTCCACCCTTAACTTTAGGTTTTCATGCTTTTCTTCAAGAATTTTAAATTTTTCTTCTTATATTTTGTTTATGCGAACTATTACCCTATCTGTTACCTCTTCGCCAGTTTTATTTATCAAATTTCTCTGCTCATTGAGACATTTTGAATAGCACGAAGTGCATTTCTTCTGCCATTGTGTAGAAAATAAAATTACTTTAAGTAAAAAACTAATTTGGATATATTGGTTTTGTTTTGGTACAGGTAGTGCCCTCTATTATTACTTATAGGAACTACGTGCACAGATTGATTGAGAAGTATGATCGATTACTCAAAGTGTAGGTAGAGTATTCCTTTCCTGATAGATGGCGGTAGTATATGACGGCTTCCGAGCAATAAAGTTGATACGGTTACTTCCCTCTGAGTGGCGTTAATATATGTTAAGTACAGTTTGATTAGATTTGCCGATATTTAACGCAAATTTTAAGATTCATTGCATGTGCATGTGCATCACCTAGTAGGTACTAGGGTTCGTTATGCGTTTGTCCAAGAGTTTCAAGCAGGCAAAAACTTTAAAAATTCTCTATTGTACATTTGTGAGAAGCCATCTATACAAATAAATAAAATTGGAGTGTCTGTTTGTAATATTAAAATAACCGCTTTTTACTAAATGCCTATGTATGTATACACGGTACATATGGCAAAAACGTATTTAAAAATTTTTTTGTCTGTCTGTCTGTCTGTCTGTCGGTCTGTCTGTCTGTCTGTCTGTCTGTTTGTTCCGGGTAATCTCTGGAACGGCTGGACGGATTTTGACGGGACTTTCACTGGCAGGTAGCTGATGATCCGGGGAGTAACTTAGGCTACTTTTTTTAGACTAACTTTGTCCCGCGGCTTTACTCGCGGTACAACAATAACCGCGGGTAACACCGCGGGGTTCAGCTAGTTTAGAGTATGCATGTGAAGTATGGAACCCTTGCTACCAAAAATATGTAGACCGAATAGAGAATATTCAGAGAAGGTTCATAAGATATTTATGCTTTCACCAAAAGATACCGTACCACCCAAAACTTAACCTTAGCTTCTGTAAGAAGTACCATCTACTGCCACTGACAATCCGCCATGAGATCGCTGATTGTACACTAGTGGTAAGGATTTTTAGGAACGAAGTCGACTGCTCTGAATTACTATCTAAGTTTAACCTTAATATTCCATCAAGAACTCGCTATAACCCACCACTGTGTGTACCATTTGCATCTACAAATTATAGGAATAATTCTTTTGTTATCCGTGCAAGTAGAAAATTAAATAGTTTATGCGAACAGTTTAATATCGATATATTTAATGATGGGGTGTCAGGAGTGAGAAGGTTTTCGAGCCTTGAATTATTTTGGGATAGTGATGAGATGTCCAAGTAACTAATGTATAAAAATGTATGTATACAATTCCTTAGCTATGTTGGTGTATTTGATTTGCGCCTGTAATGTATTTAATAATATGTATTGATACTAACTTGTAACTGTCTTGTGCACTTAACTTAATTCTGTAGTATATAAGCGAGGCTTATCATTAGCTGTCTGTTTTCTTGTTTAATTCTATTTTGATTTAGTAGTTGTAAATCCTCCATAATATTAAAATAAATAAATAATATATTTATACGTGATTGCGGTGCGACGCTTGAAATCATCGTGCTGTTCGATGAATGTAAACCTGCTTTACACACATCCACGCTTGAACAACAAGAACGCAAGTAACAGTGAAATAAATAGTTTTGACAAAGTGAAATCATAACAATAAACTGAAACAGTGCAAAAAATTTTTTTTTTTTTTCGGGCATTTTGAATGGTGAAAAACCATGATCATTTTGTGAGACTACGTAAATCATCGGATAATGGCAACGAAAAAATAAACATAATCTTAAAATTTGCGTTAAATATCGGCAAATCTAATCAAACTGTACTAAACATATATTAACGTCACCCAGAGGGAAGTAACCGTATCAACTTTATTGCTCGGAAGCCGTCATATACTACCGCCATCTATTAGGAAAGGAATACTCTACCTACACTTTGAGTAATCGATCATACTTCTCAATCAATCTGTGCACGTAGTTCCTATAAGTAATAATAGAGGGCACTACCTGTACCAAAACAAAACCAATATATAAAAATTAGTTTTTTACTTAAAGTAATTTTATTTTCTACACAATGGCAGAAGAAATGCACTTCGTGCTATTCAAAATGTCTCAATCTACCTAACTTCTTGTGCGCTGTGCACCCAAAGCACCAGGACCGGATAACATATCTCCCTAGATATGTTATCCGGTCCTGGTGCTTTGGATGTATCCAGCTTCAGGAGTCAGTTGCCGATGTACTCGATGTTTACTGTAATTTTACATATGTCCAAAAGCTCACATAATTGAGGTGTAAAGAGGGAATCGTCGGATTTACGGCTGAAGTCGTGAGTACTGGTAGATTTTTTAAGAAAATTTGATTGAAAGTAATTAGAACACGCGTCACAAATTGTTTAGCCTGTATGCAAAGTTTGATTGTTGTACGTTAAGGAACTAGGAATCGAGTTTGATTTGTGACGGTTCTTGACAAATGTCCAAAAATGTTTCGGGTTAGTTTTGATTGCCTTCTCTGTAGGCTCTAAGTAGGTAGCATAACATTTTGGTTCGAATGTTTTAACTCGGGCTCGGAGGAGCTTCAACTCCGATTCATCCACCCTGTTACCATAATTCTTAAACCTTTTATGGTACTCGTTTTTCTTTTATTGTTTTGATCAACATGGAACTATACCATGGCGGATAACAATTATGACTTGTCCGCTTTTGTGGTATGTATTTTTATTGCAGATGTGACTTCACCATATCATCTAGATCACAAGGTGGCTATACACATACCGTGAATTGTTTTGTTGTTCCACTAATTACTCAATTTATACCCAGCACTAGGATAAATTGCGACTCCTTCAATACGTCCACGTCCACCTCGCATACCCTACATTTTCTGTACCGTCCGAGGTACAGATGTTGTTGGGTGCTGTAATTTTTTGGGATGTTAGGACATCCCATAAAATTTTCCATTAGGTCACATGTCAGAAAATACACATCCACACACTGACACTATTTTTATATTTTTTACCTCATCATGGGGTGTTACGTGAAAACAGTCTAACAACAAAATTGCGTTCGGTTTTTGACGCGTCAGCTGTTACCAGCACGGGAAAATCGTTCAATGACATTCAATACATTGGCCCTAAGGTACAAGACGATTTAATTGACATCCTGATTTGGTTCCGGCTGCATAAGTATGTTGTGACGTTAGATATTGAGAAGGCATATAGGCAATTTTTTACCGATTTTGAAAATCCTTTTTGTATTCGAAAGGGTATGCTTCCGAGGTGGTCTCATTGCCACCATTACTGGATCTGATGATGGGATCCCAGGGAATTTCGGCAGGCACCGACTTCAAACAGATTTTAGGTACCCAGCACATATAACAATACTACTATTTAAATGAATAAAGAATTAGGTATAGACAAGAATTACCACATAGCAATTTATGTAGAGCCAGTTTATTGTACGCTTTTATTGTTTTTTGGCAGGGAGTTTTCGTTGAATATTTATTGGAAGTCGGTTTTATTATAAAAAGTTTTTAATAACTGAAGACCAAAGATGTTTACAGCAAATATTTTGGAGGTGGGATCCTACTCAGGAGTTAAGACAATACAAAGTAAACACAGTCACATACGGCACCGCCTCCGCTCCTTATTTAGCCACAAGATGTATTAACCAATTGGGTTTAGACTGGCCCTGACAAATATGTAAGTGAAAAAATCTTACACGATTTTTATGTAGATGATTACGTTTCCGGAGATGATGACATACAAACAGTCATACACACTTGTAAATCTGTAATTTTGCAACTGGAGATGCACTTTTATTTACGAAAATGGCGCTCGAATGAACCGTCTATAATCAACAGTATTGAAAATGTGAATAAAAATGATGCTTTATTTCATTTAGATAAAGATGAGCATTCTCAAACATTACGATTCAACTGGTCGTACAAGAAAGATAAATTACTTTTTACATTAGCACATAATACGTCTTTACCTATGAAATTGCCGTTTTGTATGCAATAAGTGAAAGTACTTATTTTTTTAAACTTTTTTATTTCTGTTATTCGAAGTAATCACCCATGCAATCGACGCATCTTTGCCAACGCATTGGCAGTTTATTGATGACCTTCTTGTAAAAATCAGCTGGACGGGAGGCAACAAACTCTTCAAAGGCATTTTGTATTGCCTCTCGGGAATTGAATTTTTTACCCACTAAAAAGTTGTCTAAATTTTGGAAAAAGTAATAGTCGGTAGGTGCAAGATCTGGTGAGTATGGCGGACGAGGGACTGACAGACAGACATTTTTTTTAAAATACGTTTTTGGTATATGTACCGTGTATACATACATATGTATTTAATAAAAAGCGGTTATTTTAATATTACAAACAGACACTCCAAATTTTTTTTATTTGTATAGCTTTACACATAACTGTTGAAATCCAAAAAATAAACTAACTGGACAGTTGCTGTTGCCAGAGCTTGAGTCTGCTACATTGTCACTTTGTAAAATTGTTCAAGTAGAAACATTCTGTAAACAATGCACTATTTTAATAAACAAACGTAACCTGCTAAGGACAAACTTTTAACTTCAATCCCTATTTCTAGTCTAGTCCCCTAGTCTATTGCATGCCGGTCCCCAACTGTTGTTGGCCACATTACATAGTTACACGTTACACATGATGGCATAGTTTGCTGTAGGTTTTCAGGCGAATCATTTCAGTCCAGAATGGGCAACTTACCTGAACAATGGTTGAATGCAAATTACCCATTCTCAAAGACTGCTGTCGATTATGCGGGACCAATTATATCTGCATCTTTGTATGTTTAGCGGTACGAGCTGTGCTCATTGAATTAGTTACTGAATCAAGCTCACAGTGTTTTATATCAGCACTGAATAGGTTTGTGCAGTGGCGTAACTATACCATCTGGGGCCCGTGGCAAATTCTTTTGAAGGCGCCCTATCAGTAAGAATCGTCACGTTGTATTTAGTTTAATTTTAATAACCACATAAGTAGTTATCTTACACGAATATCAATTAGGGTCTTATATTAACAATGAAATAACATTTTAATTTCGATAAGACATTTAATAAGAAAAATCTTTTCTTCGAGGAATCTTTCTCTTCCGCAAAAGAATCTTTAAAATCATCCAAGTACTAAGATCGGGCCATAAAATTTGAATAGACAGAATAGCCAAGTAACTTAACCTATCTTGTCCCATAGTTTCTAAAATAGGTTTTTATTAATTTTAGTTTTGAAAATGATCGTTCAGCACTAGCTGTAGTCACAGGAATTGTCACAAATAACATTGTTGTAGTGCATACTTCAGGAAAACTGCAGGTCATAAAATGATTCTTTATTATTATACTGCGGTTTACGGCTACGGCGGCCAGTCTCAACGGAGATCGGCCAACTACGCAGGAGATATTATAGTGCACAAGTATGTGCGACAACACAGGTGCACTCTCTGTTCCCTCACACTCATAATCCGATGGGACGGTTAACCGACACGACCGGGAAGAAATCAGGCGCAGGCCCGACGGCTTTACGTGCTCTCCGAGGCACGGGGGTTAAGACCCCAACTTCTAAACTCCGAGCTGTTATTAACTATTTCTATAATCAGAAAAACTCAATAACACTTTTTGGCCCGACCCGGGATTCGAACCCGAGACCTCTTGATCAGCAGTCGCATACGTCAACCGCTAGATTAACGAGGCAGTTCAAGGCCGAGCAAGGTCTAATTATAGTACACGAAGACCTCTATTAATAAATAGATCTTTATTATCGTCTCTGAAAGTGGACCGAAAACTGTAATTTCCCTGGCAAATGATTCACATTGTCTTTTTTATATTTATCAACAAATTCTAGAGCTTTTTTAATAGATCAAGGTCAATTAAAATTTGCAAAGTCAAATGCTGCAAAATATTTAGAATATATTATTATATATTTCAAAAGGAAAATTTAAGTATGGAATGTCTAAATAATATTGATATTAAAACATAATATTACTAAGTACTAGTCCCTACTGCGGGAGGGAAAGTGATGATTAGGCGATATCACTAAATCTCATTACGTCGACTTAACCGTGGTGGTAATGTCACTTAAAAGAGTTGAAAGAAAATCATTCCATGAATGCTACTTATCTTATTACGCACACATGATCCACTCCATTCTAAAATTTTTAAAATATCATAATTTTTAATGAATTATCGTATAAAACGGTTATAAAAAGTTTTCGTGCGATACCTTAATTTTTAAAACTTGACGCAAAAAGTGGGGTGTTATAAGTTTGACGTGTCTGTCTGTCTCTGTGTCTGTCTGTTTGCCTGTCTGTCTGTAGCTCCGTAGCACGCAAACGGATTAAGCAATTTCAATTTAGTTTTTTTTCTATGAAACGTAAGTTACGGGCAAGTGTTTTTAGGCATGTTTGAAGAAAATGTTAGGCATTGGTTGAGTCGTTTAAAAGTTATGGGGGGTGAAAGTGGGAAAGAATAACCGAATGTCTGCAAATATAATCGCTTAGGGTCTCAAATGAAAGCGCATCACGTGCACATTACAAAATAATATGTTCAATGAAAATCGGTAGAGCCCTGAATAAAACTTTGGGGATAAAATGGTGAAAATACCCAATATCTGCAAATAATGTGGTGGGGAGAAAATGAGGATGGAAATCCGAATGTCAGCAAATTGGCCCAAGTAGGGTGGTGAAAATCTAACCATTAAGTAATAATTTTACTTATAGAAACAAAATACAGTAATCAGTAAGTAAGTAAAATAATCTTTATCTTAAAGGTAAAGTAAAATTTGAAAAATTTCGATAAGAATCTATGTATTAACAACTTAAAAAATCTACACTATAATGAATAAGTGTGTACCTATGAAAGCATAACATAAAAATAAATTTAAAAATTAAAGTAAGAACCCCTATGTACACAATAACCTTACCGCTCCTACTTACCTTGACTAACTTGACTTTAAATAACTAGGAGCGTCACCCGACGCGATGTTTTTTTTAGAATTATATGTCGTATAGTACCTAAAACTATATTACTATGAACTATATATGATTTATTTATTTATTTTGGTTTACCAACATTTGCTTACACTATTAAATAAATAATAAATAATTTACAATTAAATAATTCAAGTGTAACAAACAATTACAGGTAAACACACATATCTGATGTTAATTGTACAGGGGGAAAAAACTTAAAAAAACAATAAAACAATGATCACAAAAAATAACATTTTGCACTTACAAAAGTGACCAAATGAAATCACTAGGTAACTACAAACAAGGAACATTAAAGCTACGCAACAACAATCAAATATTTGGACTAGCTGACCCGGCAAACACCGAGCCAGGAGAATTATAACTGTTTGATACTAAAGGACATGTAAAGATGGGCAAGAAGAACACTAGAGTGGAGACCTCGCGGACGAGGAAGACCGCCCAAGAGATGGACAGACGACATGCGGCAACAAGCTGGTAAATTGAATGCAGGTGGCCCAGGACAGGTGCCAGTGGAGGAGTGAAGAGGAGGCCTACGTTCGAAGACGAACATGTTAGGGGCTGTTATAGATAGATAGATAGAATAACTTACCAAAATGTGTGCAGTTATAATTTAGTTATAATTTTGAATTTCGCTCAAAGCTTATCCACGCTGTTGAGATGGAGGTATGATGGCTGAAAAAAGCAATGAGAGATTATTACATGCGTACTGCACCCGCACAACCAATTAACGTCCTGGGAAGTCTCGGACGGAAGGTAGATGTTTCTTCCAGGGTGAGCCCACCGAGGAACACTCACACAGCACACACACAAAGGTTCGAGTAGCTAGCCCCACGTTGGGCGCCAATTTGTAACCCCTGAACTTGCCAGGCTGGTCACTTCACCGACTAGTCAGATAAGAGTCATGAGCCCAGGGCGCCTTAAAAGAAAAATTTAAAAAAGAAAGAAGTGTGTATGTGTGTGTATGGGATTCCCAAGGAGCTCTTCAGAAGAAACACCCACTCCTCAGTGATACATACATATAATTTTCACGTTATTAGGTATAGTTATATTAGAAAATTACAAGTTAAAATTAGTGGGTTGTCACAAAAATAAAATTTAAATAAAGAGAAGAGAGAAGAAGGCTCCGTGATGATGGTCCACTTGCAGGCAGACACCCCGAAGATCTTTTGTCTGGTCTTCTCGTTGTAGACCAGTGGAGAAGGTTTGATGTGTACTTCAGATACAGATTAAGATAATAAAAAAATTAAGAAACCTTATGTAGGTGCACAGACTTATTATAAAGCACTAAAATAATCTTAGTACCTACACAGAACAGTTATGTTAACAAAAAATTTAAAACTTAGAAGTAACTGTCTAAGTCTGTAAAAAAATTAAATATAAAGTGTTATTCAATTAACACAGTTAATTACTCAATGTACAATGATGAAAGCAAAATTTAAAATTAATTAAAACAATTAAATTATGTTTGTGAGGGTCCAGCCTTGTCTTGGTTCCGTGCCAGCAGGGTGGACCTTACCTCTTATGAGGCTAAGTTGGAAGAGCTGAGAGAGAACTTCGACCTTCCCGACTACGACTATCGCCTCCGCAATGAAATCAGGCAGCGTACACAGGCTCGCTCTGAAACATTGGGCATTTACATCTCTACGATGCAGGCCATGATCTCTAGACTCTCGTGCAAGATGCCCAGTGAGGAACAACTGGACATTCTGATGCATAATATAAGGCCTGACTACATGAAGGAATTAGCTTATTGCGTGTTTACCCTTGGAGACAATTAGACGACACGTTGATTGTAATATATTTATTATGACTCATTTGTTTAACTTAAACTAAAGTTTATATACAAGATTTATGGACAGGTTTAGGTGGGGGTTACTAGTAACTATTGTTTACTGAAATTGCTAAATTGACAATATCTTATTTCTACTTCCTATTATAATATCGTTGCTACGGCACGTAGTAAAACTATTAATGTAGCACGTTGCGGCGTACAGATTTAAACTACTATAATCCTATGGCTTCGCCATAGATATTCCCCCTCTGAAGAGAAAAAAAATATCATTATAATTGGAATCTAACCGTCTGGTGGGAGACTCTACCAGAACGTGTCCTTGTTTCTGTTTGCTTATCTGCTTGCAGCGTTCAAACTCGTGGTTTGATTCAGTATTCCACTGGATAACCGTTTTATCATTTTTCTTACAATTAATTAAATATTTATTTAACGGTGTTTGATGCTTTGCTGCATGTGGAATACTGCTTCTGTAGAAATTAATCATACCCAAAAAACGTTTTAACTCATTTATCGTTTGTGGTTTAGGGTAATTGTTTATAGCTTAATCTTTTCCATAGTAGGAGTCAACCCTTGGCTCGTTGTATGATAACCGAGGAAATCAATCTCCAACTTGGCGAATTCGCATTTGTTTATATTTATTGTTATGCCGTTTTTATGTAGGCGCTTAAACACCTCCTCTAAGTGTTCATAATGTTCCTTAAACTTATTTTTCTTGTTTTGCCATCCTGTATTTGTCAGGAGGTAATGGACGCGCTCGAGTAAATACTGGGAAACCCTTTGTTATTATTTGATGCTGTACTCGGTGCTTTGTATGTAGATTCATTGATCTAGGCTTTTTAATATCTTCATATTTCTCTAATAATCCCTTTATTGGTTCCTGGAGAGAAGCGTTTAACGATCGAACGGGTGCAAATTTTTTGCTCTCACTATTTTGGCAGGCGTTTCCAGACCTGTTTTTTTATCGATCAGTTTTTTTCTGTGTATATCCACTAATAATTGATAATGCTCCAAAAAATCAGCTCCCAGGATTGGCATCTTGACGTCGGCAATGGTAAATGTCCATTTAAAGCTTCGGCGCAGTCCTAGGTTAAGCGTTAAAACGCGTTCCCCGTATGTATTTATAGGGGTCCCGTTCGCGGCGAATAATTGGTATTCGCATGCTTGGCTCTTATTATTTGTGCTATTTATGACCGAAATGTTAGCACCCGTGTCGACTAAAAATCTATAACCACTGTTTGAATCAGTTATAGTTAGACGGTTTGCTGGGTGGATAGCACAGAGGCCCGTCGTATTCTGTGCTAAATTTAGTTTTCCGATAGCCTGTTATTTTTAATTATATTCCATGAACAAGGCTTATTGCATTTGTATGCATCCTGCCTGAAACGATTATGGAAATAACATAATCCATTATGTGAGTTTCTGTGGCGCGACCTTGACCGTGAATGTGACGTATGTCGTGTTTGGTATTTGCTGCGTTGCATAGGTTGTTTCTCGCGTATGCTGCGTAATGCATTTATTTCTATTCGCATGGCTTCAAGTTGTGACGATATGTTTGTAACTAGGTTAATGTCAACCGCTGTCTCTTGAGTATTTTTCTTGTTGTAGGTCAAGTTTTCGTATATTTTATCGGCTAACTCGCTCAAGTTTTCTAACGATATATTGTTTGTAACTGATAATATCGCTGTTAGCGAAGCGGGGAGTTGCCTTAGCCACAGCAGGCGAATAGTGTCGTCGTTTATTTTTCCACATCCAGCTTCCTTCATTTTTCTCCAGAGCTGGGAAGGCTTCTGGTCTCCAAGGTCCATTTCTGATAGTAGTCTGTGGAAACGTCGGTGTTCGCTCTCTTCGTAGCAGTTTATTAGACGTTCCTTGACTGTGGAGTACTTATTTTCGCTGGGCGGGTTAGTTAAAATGTCACTAACTTGATGGACGACCTCTTTTGGTAGTTTGGATATTACCATGTTATATTTGTAATCTTCGCCCTGTTTTTGTGGTGCCATTATTGCTTCAAACTGGGCGAACCATAAACGTGGGGAGTCTGTCCAAAATTGAGGTAGTTTGTCTGTGACCGTGATAGCAGCAACTGATTCGCACCCAGTGTCGCCTCTTGAAGAAGTTGTTGTTGGAGCCATTTTTGGGATGTTATAATTTCGTAATGCTATTGTTCTCTAGATTCACTGCTGAAAACCTAATAGGGTTCCGGTCGTCCCGGTATTATATCAGCACTAGAAACCAATAGATCACGTCGGGTCACCAATTATTGCGTGTTTACCCTTGGAGACAATTAGACGACACGTTGATTGTAATATATTTATTATGACTCATTTGTTTAACTTAAACTAAAGTTTATATACAAGATTTATGGACAGGTTTAGGTGGGGGTAACTAGTAACTATTGTTTACTGAAATTGCTAAATTGACAATATCTTATTTCTACTTCCTATTATAATATCGTTGCTACGGCACGTAGTAAAACTATTAATGTAGCACGTTGCGGCGTACAGATTTAAACTACTATAATCCTATGGCTTCGCCATAAGCTCTTCATGACGTCAAGTCTATTACCGATCTGAAGCGATTGGGGAAGCGCCTAGAACTTGCTCGTGCAAGGGCTGAGGCATTCCATTAGCCAGTATTTGAAAAATGCAGTATCACTGTGGATCTAAACCACCAAAAACTTAAATCACCATATAAAACTCACCAACAGGTCTCTGCTGTGACTCGTCCGTCTACCTCTAGCGAGCACAATTGCTTTCGCTGTGGTGAAGGCGGTCATGCTACTCTCAGCTGCACAAAGTCGAGAGAGGTGGTGTGTTTCCGGTGTGGACAAAAAGGAGTCAGAGCACCGGAATGTTCCCAGTGTCATGTCAAGCCAAAAAAACGGGTAAGTCAGGGCCTTGTTAAGAGCTTACCA
Organism: Spilosoma lubricipeda; assembly: GCA_905220595.1. Lineage (NCBI taxonomy): Eukaryota > Metazoa > Arthropoda > Insecta > Lepidoptera > Erebidae > Spilosoma > Spilosoma lubricipeda. The sequence goes on along the minus strand of HG992290.1, from coordinate 18,814,597 downwards.
ATCGGTTCAGAGCGTTCTTCTCTGTCTGATGTCTTCTCTGATAGGGTCCTATTTAAGAAACGGGATAATGATATTAGACCGTATTTAGTGGTTAATATCCTAAACTTAAATGTTCTAGGTCTACTTGATTCGGGTGCGGCCTGCTTTGTTTTAGGTAAGGGTGCGCACCACAATTTTTTTGAATTAGGGTTTGAGCTTGAAAACATCAGCCCCAATTTTAGTTTAACTACAGCAGACGGCACATATCTGTTTGGTCTGCGCTGTATTTCACTTCCATTTAAAATAAAAAAACAAATGCTACAGGCTTATCGGCCGGTAGTTGTCTAATTTCCGTATGTCCCCCTTTTTATGAAGAAGGACAATTACCGCATTGTGCCAGTCATCAGGTATCCTACCGTTTAATATGCAATCTGTAAATAGTAATGCCAACGCTCTCCAAAGTGCCTCAGATCCAAGCTTCAGCATTTCGGGAATGATATTATCTTGGCCAGGGGATTTTCTGTGTTTGAGTTGACTGAGCGCCAAGCGAATCTCCCCCACAGTAACATCCGGAACTTCCTCCGAACCAACGTTAGCAACAGGTGGCCTATTCCTCTCTCCTTCGGCCTGCGAGTTCACCAATGGCACCTTACTTTTGTAGAGAGATTCAAAGTACCTCCTCGCCACCTCCAACAGCTGTTCTCTGTTGGTTACGACACTGCCTCTATCGTCCATAAGTTGGAAAATCTCCTTTCTGCCGTTAGATAGCTGTGTTTTTAGAACTCGTTTGCTGGTGTTCAGCTCAATTGCTGTAGCGATATTAACATGTTGATATTTCAGCAGATCTTCTTTTATCCTCTGGCGGATCGTATTATGCAGCAGCTGGTAAACTGGAGTATTTGACTTGTTTTCCAACCTTACCTGGTGGCGTTCCTCCATGAGTTCGAGCGTACCTTGCGTTAATTTTTTCGGTTTAAAATCGACATTATGAGGCATTACTGCATTCAGTGCTTCCGTCATCGTGGAAGTCAAGTGCTTATTTAAATCATCAATTGAGAGCTGTTTTAGTTGGTCATAATCCCATAAGTTACCGCCAATGTACTCCTCGTACATGTCGGCATTCACTCTGAGTACATCAGGAATAACATGGCGCGGTATATGTTTCCGAACGAGTTTGCCTCTTTCCGCTCTGGTATTTATGGCGAGGGTTGCACGTACCAAGCGGTGATCACTACCAGTTGAGAAATTATTAAGTACTGATACATCTTGCACAAAATGCTTACGGTTGCTGATTATGTAGTCGTATTCCTTTTTATGTAAGCCATTTGGATGCCTCCATGTCCACTTTCGTTGAGGCCTTTTGTCAAAAAAGGTGTTCATGATATACATATTGCTTTGCATCACGTAGTTTACCAGTATCTTCCCTCTATCATTTCTGGTGCCAAGGCCAAAATTCCCGATACAACCCTCGACATCCATTTCTTTCCTTCCGACTCTAGCGTTGAAATCTCCCATAACTATTGTATAATGTGACTTACATTTTTGCACAGCGATGGTAACCCCTTCGTATAGGTTCTCAACTTCGTCATCTGGGTGTCTTGTAGTGGGAGCATACACTTGTACTATTGCAAGTGTGTATTTGGTGGATAATTTTAACTTCGTATATGCCACTTTATTGGACACACAACCAAATTCCAGTACGCGATCTTTTATTTCCCTGTTGACTAGAAAATATAATACCTCCTGTTCCCTTGGTTTCTCCCTCTTTGTAGTATAGTATATTACCTGATGGTAGTGTAATAAGTTCTTCGCCCTCTCTTCGGATTTCACAGAGCCCGAGAATGTCCCACTTAATGCGTTGCAGCTCTGTTTCAAGTTCCAAGAGCCTATCGTGCGTAGACAGCGTCTGTACATTGTATACGTGTTTTGTGCAGTCATGATTTGTGGAGAGGGGGTTTAGCAATAATCACCACGTCAGCAACGACGGGTTGGTGATCGCAGTACTGCATCCGGTTATGGCGGACTCAATCGCCGCACACAGGTATTCATTTCTCCGGTCGTATACCCCCACTGAGGTGCGCCGCGAAGAACGCTGGCAAGCTGCTGCCCTCTGCCAGGGCGATGCACTTATTTATTTAAGTGGCGGTGCAAGCTCGCCATGTCGTAAGGTATTTACGGGCTATGTGGTATTTCTTGGAGATAACTGTGCCACGATATATCCCGCCACACCCTGATACCTTACCGCCTCGGTCCGGGACTGCTTATTTGGCAAACCTTATTCGCAGCTGACCTGCATATCTACAGGTCGTTCCACTATCCGCCACCTGTGGACCCGGTAGGTAGCTGAGACTCGCCCCTACTTTATGGACTCTTATTAGAAACTTTTTATTTTTTATTTTCTTTTTTTTTTATATATGCTGTTTGTCCCTCTGGGATCAGCAATAGATTTAGTGGCACACACATGTGATTTCGAGTTATTTAGGTTTCGGTTGAGAAAGTATACTTTTAATTTTATATGATACTACCTTCGTACAAGTTAAGTGTATATTTTTGTATAAATTATATCAAGTCCATTAGTGGGATTGCTTGATATATTAAAAAGGAAATATTGTTGTTTCCTTTTATCTTATTTAGCAAGTTCAGGGGTTACAAAGTCAACATGATATGATATGACTTATCAACTTATAATATGACTTATTAACGTACGTTTTATAACTAATTTATTTTTATCTCTACTGAGTATAAATATTTCGTAATAACTGACTGCGTGGAATTAAATACTGTTTACGAACTGTTTTTAACAAACTACTATTGCGATGTTGACGCAAATATAATGTTTTTTCTCTCCACTAGACCAATAGGTACAACCAGTTCTATAAAAAGAGGTCACTGCGGCAGGGGAATTACAGTCGAAGGTTTGCTTCGCTACCTCCACAACGCGGAAAGGTGTGATTTATCATCACACTATTTTCGTTGTTACTAGAAATACATAGCTGAAATAAAAGGTAAGGATCAATTTAATTATCACCTAATTTAGTTAGCAATTCAAGACAAATGAGATGAAGAAATTCGAAAAAAAATCGAACACCTGAAAAGACAAATGTTTTAATGATAATTATAATTTCGGTATACCTAAATCTTCTTATCTTCATTTTTACGTTGAAACTAATAATCACAATAATATTTTTTTGTTGAATTATTTGATATTTCAAATGAAAAATTACAGTATTCACTATTTCATTATTTTTTTAAATATTATGAAATTATTAATCACTAGCTGACCCGTGCCCACTTCGTTGGGCGGTAAACATCTTTTTCTATCTTTTAACTTCATTTTGTCTCCCGCTTTGCTAAGGAGGGAAGTGGACTTATCATATTTCCAACTCCTCCTGTTTTTCTTCTGATTAATTTCGTTGCGGGTTCCAGGACAGTTAATTTTTTTTCTTGGGACTTCCCGTGTGTCATAACTCGGTGTGTTCGTGGGTCACTGCTGTTAATCCTGGTGTACAGGAGTGGTGGTTACAGTCGTGGGCGTGTGGGTGGGATTAGTCCCAACTCTCCCGTAAGATCTACGCAGCGCGTCGGCTGCGCTCTCTCCAGCCGCACCGTTATAGTGGGGCTGATAAAGAAATATATAAAGAGAATTTCCTTTAACCCGGTCTCTTTGATTAATCAAGTTTCATCGCGACCTCAAGTTTCCACGTCCTTTGAAAATTTTTACTCCAAAATCTCGTATTTCATATTCAATTATTAATTTTTATTTATTTTTTACTTTATTAAGTATAATTTTTTCAATAATTAATTACATATTTTGTCATATTATTTTTTAATAGTCAATTCAATTTAAATTATTTTTCAATTAATAAATTCTGCCACGTTTTTCTTACGTGGTATTTATTTCACCAAGTTACAATTTAATAAGTCTCACCCAGTTATTTTCCTATAAAATATACAGGACATTTCACCCCAAATAGTGCTACTTCAAATTTTTTTTGCTGTTTATATTTTGTTTGTTTCCATCAAAAAACTCCTTCAGATTAAATTTGTATAATTTTTCGCTCAGGACTTGAAAATTAAAATGTTGATTTCTAAAAATCATTGATATTTCGATTTTCCTGAAAATTCTTATAAAAAACTACCATATGTTTCTTAACTTTTGAGCCCGGCGGTCCGATTGTGGAATCTTCACTGAAACATTTTTTTTTTATTATATACGGCCAATATAATTTTACGTTTAATAATTTCACATATGTAAAGAGTTATTAAAATTATAATATTTATAAATTTATGATAGTAAATTGATGATTAAAATTTTTAAATTTCTGAAAACTTAGTATTTATAATGAAAAGAAAAATAAATTTAATTTCAAAAATTAAAAAAAAATTGTTCCAGTGAAGATTCCACGATCAGACCGCCGGGCTCAAAAAAGTTACGAAATATATGGAAGGTTTTTATAAGAATTTTCAGGAAAATCATAACATCCATGATTTATAAAAACTACATTTTTAAATTTAAATCGTAAATATCTTTTGAATCAATGATAAAAAACCTATAATTTAATCTGAAGGAGTTTTTTGATGGATACAAAAAAATTAAAAAACTTAATAAAATTTTAATTATTGTTTTTTCAAGATCAGATTCCAGAAGGATCAATAAGTCGCAAGAATGTCAAAAATAATTTTAGCTATTTTTTTAATCGTCCTGTGTGGACTCCATATACTGGGACAGGGACTTAATGTACAGGTAATATTATTATTCTCTTTATTACATTTATAAATACGTATTTATTACATTTTTAAATATACATATTAAAACAAATACATTTAAAAATATAAAAAAATAGTAGATCACCGACTTCAGGTACAGGGACCAAGAAAACGGTGGTTAGGGCTCCAAAGACAGGAACCTCCTCACAATACGAGCAGTGTCAAGGAGGATTGCTTTCTGCATCAGACCCTTGATCCAGCTGTCTAACGTGAGCCTCTTAAGACCACGTATGTGGAACTTAGCCCTAAGCATTGTAATCTATCCAGCATGTCGTCAGGTTCTTGCGATTATGACGTACCTGCTGGCTAATGGTCACGTCTATGATAAGGAGCTTTTTAGTACCACGGGTTCCATTTCTACATCCATTTTGAGAAACAGAAAGTATCAAATCCTGATTAATATGTGTGGTAATTTTGAGTTTCAGAATAGATGTCAGAAGTTTGGTAAGCAAGTTGTGTGCCTAAAGATTTGGGATCCATGGACCTAAAGTTTTTGGGATCCATGACACTACCAGATTTGTAGAGTAAGTTGGTTATGCCAGTAGTTAAAAATTGTGGTAATGAACCCGAATCCAATGCTGTTTGGAATTGATATGCTAAATACGCATGTGAGCCTCTGAACCACTTAAGTCAAAAGTTGTACAGTCCGTCTGGACCAGGTGCTTTCCAATTGGGTAATGAACGGACCGCACAACTTACATCCTCTTTATCGATGCCAATCAGTTCCATAGGTAATAAAGACTCACATGAGCGCTCAACATCCCGATAACAATCACCTTCTGTATGAGTGACAAGCACTGACCAGATGCTACGCCAAAACGAATTGGTGGCATTTTCATCTGGGACTTGCCAATAACTCATGCATAAAATTTTTGCTTCAGAAATTCTATGCGCTCTGTGGCACATTACATGTACTGTTGAGGACTAATAGTAGTCCACAAGAATGCCTGTTTCACAAAGCGCATCACTCTCGGTCGAGTGTTACCCGATCAATTCTACACTGCCAAGCTGGCACAGTATTTTCTGGTCGAGTAGTAGTTATATACTCGACCAGATTCTGCAAATTTAACACCACCACCACCTACTCGACAAACTGCAATAACCGCACAGTATAAAATTGAATGTGCATCACCTGAGATCTTCGGTATTACCGAATTAATCCGGTAATAACGAATCCAAGGCACACACCAGCGCTAAATTTCGTTTATGAATGGGCAAACGGGGCCAACAGGGTCTGTTATTAGAATTTACACATCGGTATTTACTTATTTATTTATTTATCGCATCTTTCAAAGTGCACCTTATCTTATCATTGTATTGGGTACTTACAGATATTTCATTAATAATAATTTAAATTTAAATTATAATTAATAATAAGTATTAATAATAATTATTAATAATATACATTTTAATGTTAATAATTTTTATTAATAAAAATAACAACAAATAATAATAACAAATACATTTCAAAATGTAAAAAATAGTAGATTATTATTATTAGTCTCGCATTTGTTGTTCTCGAAATCTAAATTTCGGTATTATAATGAAAACCACGGGCCTAGGCCAAGTGGAGTTCATTTGAGTGATTTGAGACTGAGGCTGTAATGTGTGATGTTGTGTCTTCCTGTAAAAATATTATTATTATTATTATAAAAATTATTATTATTAATATAAAGATAGAAAACATAAAATAAATTTCCTCTGATTTTTCAGTGCAAGGACAGTACTGATTGTGATGATGGTTATTACTGCGCAATCTATTTTAATTTGGAGGGAAAGGAAGGATTCAGATGTGAATCTACCGCTGGTTTATAATAAACCCGCCATCTGATTTATCTTGAAAGTTTGTACTTTAGTCTTGTTCATTTTACCCTTAAAAATATTTTGTTTAATTTGTAAACTAGTTTTAACTTTATATGCCTTACAACGCGCGAGCGTGTGGGAAATATGTTCAATAAAAAGAGATACTTTGAAAACTAGATATGTTAAATTATAAAGTCAGTTCATTGTTTTTATTCGATTGTTTAGTTATGATGTATTTACAAGAAATGTCGTTAAAAAGTCATTAGTTAGCAGTCTGTGCACTTGTTTGTCTTGACTTATTTCATAAAAATATAAGTTTCAAAAAATAATCAAAGTCAGAGAGGTTTAAAAAATACTAATGGAAATCAATTATTTTTAATAGATTTAATAAAAATTTAACTATTGCACTTTGCCGATTTTTGAAAATCTTCGATTTTCTTAGCGGGAAGTTAAAAATTGGTTGTCTGTAAAGTCGATTTACGGACCATAGTTTTACCTGATAACGTGATTACGTCATTAAGAAGCATTCATGAAAAATTGCATACTTTTACAAATTGAATTGGATTATTATCACTGAATCGTCATAATTGCATACTTTTATAAATTCAATTGGATTATTATTACTGAATTATCATTATATTTAATAATTCTGAAACTTTACTTATTTAAAAATTATTTTAACAAAGAAAAAGTACTAATGATACATTGATAATTAAAAATTTATACCATAAATTGATAATTGATATTATTATTATTTTTAATTAATATTTTTTTTTTTTATTATTATTTGATTAAATTAACGTTTACAAATATGATTAATTTATTTATTTATAATATAAGTATAAATACTCCCTAGATCATCAGCTACCTGCCAGTGAAAGTCCCGTCAAAATCCGTCCAGCCGTTCCAGAGATTACCCGGAACAAACAGACAGACAGACAGACAGACAGATAGACAGACAGACAGACAGACAGATAGACAGACAGACAGACAGACAGATAGACAGACAGACAGACAGACAGATAGACAGACAGATAGACTGACAGACATACATTTTTTTTAAATACGTTTTTGGTATATGTACCGTGTATACATACATATGTATTTAATAAAAAGCGGTTATTTTAATATTAGAAACAGACACTCCAATTTTTTTTATTTGTATAGCTTTACACATAACTGTTGAAATCCAAAAAATAAAGTGACTGGACAGTTGCTGTTGCCAGAGCTTGAGTCTGCTACATTGTCACTTTGTAAAATTGTTCATGTAAAAACATTCTGTAAACAATGCACTATTTTAATAAACAAACGTAACCTGCTAAGGACAAACTTTTAACTTCAATCCGTTTGTGAACGAATTAGGAATTGTGCGTGTTTTTTTTGAATAGGGGGCAAACCAGCAGATGTATCACCTGATGGTAAGCGATTACCGCCGCTCATGGTCACCTGCAACACCAGATGCGTCACAAGTGCGTTGCCGGCCTTTTAAGAAGGAGTACGATCTTTACTTGAAGGTTTGAAGGTTGTATTGGGTCGTGTTGGAGGAAGATAATAATACAAGACATCCTATATTGCTACATGCATCACACTGTGTTACAAAATTATTAGTAAAACAATACCATAAACTTCTATTGCATGCCGGTCCCCAACTGTTGTTGGTCACATTACATAGTTACACGTTACACATGATTGCATGGTTTGCTGTAGGTTTTCAGGCGAATCATTTCAGTCCAGAATGGGCAACTTACCTGAACAATGGTTGAATGCAAATTACCCATTCTCAAAGACTGCTGTCGATTATGCGGGACCAATTAAATCTGCATCTTTGTATGTTTAGCGGTACGTGCTGTGCTCATTGAATTAGTTACTGAATTAAGCTCACTGTGTTTTATTGCAGCACTGAATAGGTTTGTGGCCCGCAGAGTAAGCCCAATACAATTTACTCGGAATATGACACAAATTTCGTGGGTACAAGTAATGAGTTAGCAAAATTTTTAAAGTCAAATTGTAATGATATTATGTCTCATTCAGCTGAAAACGAAATTATTTTCAAATTTAGTCCTGCGTACAGCCCACACTGATGCTCCAAGGGGGGAGGGCGTCGAAGCGTGGATGTGGGTAAAGCAGGTTTTCACACATCGAACAGCACGACGACGCGAGGGGGTCATACAGCGCCTTTTTTTTTATCATCCCGCCGGGGTTTGCGGCCGGGCGTTGTGTCGGAATCGAACCTACTAAAACCACACGGTGTGCCACTCTGCGCCTGAGACGGGAGGGATCCGGGAACTGCTGCTATTAACACACCCGGACCGGGCATACAGCGCCTGCGCCAAACCTCACACTACTCGGCTTGCAAGCGTCCCAACGCAATCACGTATAAATATATTATAGTAATATTATGAACGTAAAAGATTGTAAGTATGGATGGATGGATGGATGAATGTTAGTTTAGTACTCTTTCACGCAAAAACTACTTAACGGATTTGGATGAAACTTTACAGTAATATCGGTTATGCAACAGAATAACACATAGGCTACTCTTGCCGTGATAACCAACATACACGCGGGCGGAGCCACGGTGAACAAACTAGTACAATATATACCTACCTTAAGTTCAGTTTACGTATAATCTGTAATATAATATTAAACAGTAAAGTACTTATACATTAAAAATCTCAATCAACCATCACTCCCGCCTATTATTACAAATCTCGAGGTCGCTAGGCTAATCTCTGATATCACTCCAATATTTCTCGCACTGTAACTCAAACTGAATTGCGGTTTGCGATACGTCGTATTTATACCCATATTGTTCAGGGCTGAGGATGGTTATTGGATAAAAAAGTCGAATAAAATATACGACGCAATTTTAATAGTGTCACGATAGAAAAAAGACAGAGGTACAATGAACTCCTATTTCTAAACACTACCGTGATTTTACAAACGCAGATTTTGCTCTTCATAAAATAGCAGGCGTCCGCGAACACGTATTATTATTATTAGTACATTCTAGTAACTACTCGTACGTGTACATTCAAGATCGTTTGCAGTTCAAAGCACTGGAATCCGCAGCGCAACAACCAATCGATATTCAATGCTATGTATATCTAAGTAGGTAAGGTTCATTGGGTGTTTTCTATGTATAATATGTACGTATTTACAAAAAAAAATGTATGTATTTATACCAGTTATCTAGTACCAATAACACAAGCTCTGCTTAGCTTGGGGCTAGATGGCGTTGTGTGTTAGATGTCCGAAATATTATTAATTAATAAACTATTGTTATTAATTTCTTCCTCTTTTTTGAAATTAGCTCTCCTAGTTCCTTAGTCGGCTCCTACGACAGCCCTGGGATGAATGGGAGTGGTGATGGTGAGTGTGGTGACACACTGTGCTTTAGAATGTATTACACTCTGTATTCTTAAAATGCTTTACTACGTGAACAACGTGCCATCGAAATACAACGAAAATGTAAGTCTAGGCGTTATGAAAGTTCTGAGTTTTCATTACCTACACTTCTTATCGATGCATATTTCTGTAGGTTCGTTTTGATATAAGAACCTTAAGCACTTAAATCATCGTATATACGTTCATTTCTCATCTTAACCAAATCTAAATAGTGTCTTCTAGTTTACAAAAAGTAACCATTTCTTTAATTAGAAGGGGTTAGACTTGAGTACAACATGGATTTAATTTAATTTTCAATTAGCTATTTATTTTTTGCATTCTGCACAATTCTGCATGAGAATTGCAGCTAATAGCGCGAATACTAGTATTAATAAATAAAAGCTATTTAGGCTATTTAAAGTAGGCGTTTTCAGGCACTCTCGGAACGTTATATTAACTCTAGTTCCTCGGTCCCTACGTTGCATTTTGAGGCATTAAAAGCAGAAACGTGAAATGTGATGATGATGACGCACCTTCACCTTTGTGTCCACAACGAATATAGGTATTTATCATAAAAGTAAGTGCTAAGGAATGTGCACGCCATATAAGTGCATATTAAAAGCATACTGCAGTGCTTTGAATTAACACATTCGCGAATACACAAGACGTGTGTGTCTGCAGTGTTTTGCAATTAAAATTCATGCTCATGAATACAGCTCTCTTTGGAAATCATAATAATCTTTATATTTGACACTAGAAGGTTTATTTTAGAATGTTGTGCTATATGGTAAGTATGAAAGCTTGGCCAGTCCAAATTGGCGGTCAAACAAAGCTAATGTTTGCGACCACCTAAAGGTTTCTTAGAAGATGTTATTATAAATGCAGGCTCTAAACGAGTGTTCAGTGTTTGTCGAACAACTTTACTGCAGTTGTAATTATGTTCTAGTATTGTAAAGACAGTTGTTAATTGAGGAAGTGTGTACCTAATGAGTCTCAAGCGTCGAATGTTTGTTTAAGCCGTAGATTTCCTACCTAACGTACTGTTAATATTAAATGATGTGTGTAGCTTATGATTAACTAGTAGGCTTGATTGTCTCACTAATTAGTAACTGGTGAGGAAACTGACGAGAGAATGTGTACGTAAATAATAGGTCTTTACCTATGAAATTGCCGTTTTATATGCAATAAGTGAAAGTACTTATTTTTTAAACTTTTTTATTTCTGTTATTCGAAGTAATCACCCATGCAATCGACGCATCTTTGCCAACGCCCTTCTTGTAAAAATCAGCTGGACGGGAGGCAACAAAACTCTTCTTAGCTGCCTCGTTGGTCTCGCGGTTGGCGTGAGCGACTGCTGATCATGAGGTCTCGGGTTCGATTCCCGGGTTGGACCAAATGTTTGTATGATCTACAAATCTTTGTTTCGGAGTTTGGGTGCGTTCTATCTATAGCATGTAAGTATTTACAAAAAAAAGTATATATGTATTTGTATCAGTTGTCTACTACCCATAACACAAGCTCTGCTTAGCTGGGGACTAGATGGCGTTGTATGTAAAAAAAAAAGCCATTTTGTACTGCCTCTCGGGAATTGAATTTTTTACCCACTTTTGATTGAATTTTTTACACACCCACAAAGCTTTGGTCAATCGGTCGTCCCCACTGCTCCTTCACGACAATGCGCGACCCCATATTGCACAACAGACAGTCTCCAAGCTGCAAGAGCTGGGGTTGGAAGCTCTCCCTCATCCGCCATACTCACTAGACCTTGCACCTACCGACTATTACTTTTTCCAAAATTTTGATAACTTTTTAGTGGGTAAAGAATTCAATTCCCGAGAGGCGGTACAAAATGCCTTTGAAGAGTTTGTTGCCTCCCGTCCAGCTGATTTTTACAAGAAGGGCATCAATAAACTGCCAATGCGTTGGCAAAGATGCGTCGATTGCATGGATGATTACTTCGAATAACAGAAATAAAAAAGTTTGAAAAAATAAGTACTTTCACTTATTGCATACAAAACGGCAATTTCATAGGTAAAGACCTATTATAATGAAAATTAATATCTTAGCAAAGTGGAAGACATTAAGCATGTTTTAGCAGTAAAATTTTAATGCAATGCAATTTTAATGCTAAAAAATAAAGCGCTTTATTTTTTAAATGAGCGAACACAAATAATTGTTTATACCTACTTTTTTATGGGAAAGAGGCAAATGATCAGATGAATCGCCGAATGGTAAGTGATTACCGCCGCTCATGGACTCCCTCAATACCAGAGGCGTCACAAGTGCATTGGCGGCTTTTAAGAAGGGGTAATCTCTTTTCTTCAAGGTTTGAAGGTAGTATTGGTTCGGTAATACCGCAGGGGACAGTTTATTCCTCAGTTTTATTTTTTTCAATGAGGAAAAGTAAAAACACTGTTAAAAGTTTCATAGTGTGTTGTTTCCTAACTAGAAATGCACACACATACCCACATGCATAGCTTATATAGCTATGCATGTGGTATATGTATACTAGTTGTTGCCCGCTGCTCCGCCCGCGTATATGTCGGTATATCGTGACAAATAGTAGCCTATGTGTTATTCTGGTGTATAAGCTATATTACTGTAAAGTTTCATCCAAATCTGTTCTAGTAATTTTTGCGTGAAGAAGTAACAAACATACACACTTACAAACTTTCACCTTTATATTTTAGCGTGAAGTGTGATGTGATAGTAGGATATATATTTCATTTCTTTATTAATCTTAGGGAAACTTACTGCAATACACTTAACATAGCTAATAAAGATAGCAACAACATGCAAAATAGAAACTCAATATTTAGAAACGAAAACCTTTGACAAAAATGAGAAAAAAGTAACAATTTTTAGAATAAATGCAGACGATTTGTGTTTTTTTTTTAATATTTTTTGTCAATCAACACGTCTAATATGAATTATAATTGATATTAGGCATGTTGTATATTTAAAAGGATTTATGATTTGGTTACCTCTGCCTCAAAGGCCGGCAGAGCGCGTGTGTTCCTTGAGTTGCTGACGTTCATGAATTAGCGGCGGTAGCCTCGGTGAGTAACCTGTCTGTTAGTAACCTATGTTTCCGCAAATAAATATTTGATTTGATTTGATACGTCTGCTCGTTTATCCGCTTTATCATACAAGAAGAAACTATTTTAATTTGATCAATATTTATTTCGCTTAGGCCTTTTTTTTTCTTAGTGAGATAATAACCTTTTGAAGAGAGATAAGGGATGGAAATCGTCTCTGTTGTGTTTTCCATTTTTTTTTTGTGTGTGAAAACCAAACAGACTGCGTAAAATGTTTGAGTTAAATCTTCTGAAAATTCAAGTGTGTTCTACAGTAGATACAATTGTGTTTTATGGAGGTTAAGTAATGATTTTGAAGTGAAAACTTCTTTAGGCGCGTTGGCCACTTTTTTGGGTGAACAAAATGATGGAACTCGCTTCATCATCACCGAACGCTTTCCACAAGTTTGAAAAGCCGCAGTCACGCGTTGTTAGTGTTATGGTAGGTTTCTATGTAAATTGTGACTACGGCTTTTAAAACTTGTTTCACACTTTTTCAGCATCGTTTTTTGTCGTAGTTGGGTTTTAGTTTTAACTTTTTTTTAATGTTTTGGTGCCGTTATAATATCACAATTATCGAATATATACGGCAAAAGTCACGGGAAAATGTACAAGTAGCGCCCTTTCCAATGATACCAAACACGGCATATTTATCTCAAATTTATTTTTTAACATAGTACTTTATGACGCTAAGAGAAAGAAAATTGTAAGCACTATCTATTCTTTTTAAAGGAGCATCAGTGGAATTTCTTGCCAGATTCTTCTCCATGAAGGTTAGGCTGCACTTGGAACTGGCTATTAGAATCACTCGATTTTTTAATATTGACTATTCATAAGTGCCTGTAAAAAAAGTACATATTTCAATAAAATCTTTTTGACTTTGACTAGAGGGCGCCACATTAGATTCAGTGACACGTCATATAGCCTAGAACCAGCTGACAACCAAGACGCTTCTAACGGTACCTCATTTCTCCAGTTCTAATAAGTAGTTGAGGGGCTATGAAGGAATAGATGAACATACAAACATACAAAGGCTGTCAAAATTATAACCCTCCTCAGTCAGCCTGTGACCACGGCCAGTGCAACCTGGTTGAAACGTCAGGCAAATCAGAGATATGTAATACCTTTTAATAAGTGATCGCGTTACTTTCCGTAAAATTAATTATTAACATATCATGGAACACGAAAGTTTAAAAGTAAGTATGTTATAAGTTATAACCCTCCCTTGGCATTGCTGTAGTCTGGTAAAAATTGGTTCTGGGGATTCCGGACTATACATAGATGTACCTCCGTGCGTTATTAGTATACATTAATTTATAGTACAAACTTTTCACTTCAATCGGCAGTCCCCAAAAACTGACCCTCATTTTTTTTAAACGACAATTTCTGCACGAGGAGTATATCCTGTATCGCGGGGACTTAACATACATACATGAAACGGACACAAAGAACACCCAGACCCAGAACAACAAATTTGTGGATCACACAAAGTGTTGTCCCATGTGGGATTTTAACCCACAACACTTAGGCCAGTGTTCACCAACACTTAACCGACCGTTTAAATATTAAAACGGTTATTTAAGCAATATTTCCTGTTCACCGCAGGCTAAACGTCGGTTATTTACGTTAACCGGATGGTTACCTTAAACGAGCTTCAAGACGTCGTTTAAACGTTGGTTACAGTAATTTGACAGAAATTTGGTAGGTTATATTGTTTGATTTACCAATAAACTACCTATTTTTCTGTGACAAATAAGGGCTTTTAATTTTTTAATGGACTAGCTAAGCATAAAAAAGAGAAAAATAGAAAAAAATGCTATTACTTTATGCATTCACATGCATAAAGTATGCATAAACTAAAAATAAAAAAAAACTATGCACTGTGTAAAATACTGTTTAATTGAATAATTGTTATTATTATAACATAAAAAACCGCTCCTTGTTTAACCATTGTTTAAATATTAACGGGTCGGTTACGAAATCAACGTTTAAATGTGTTTCGGTGAACTTGGCTCTTAGCTTAGTGCAGCAGGAAGCGGCGTGGCGACCACTTCAGAAAAAAAGAAATGGATGAAGGATCAGAGCCGCAACTTGAAAAGCTACAGAAGTAGATAGACATTTGTGTACGCTTTACTCAACGATAAAAGGCCATTTAGATGCTAACAACCAAACTATGAAACTTTTAAGTGTTTTTTCTTATCTTCATTGAAAATAGATGAAATGAGTTATCAATCATCTAAGACTCCGCTGTCCGTCCGTCTATCTGTCTGTCTATCTGTCACCAGACTGTATCCCATGAACCGTGATAGTTAGAGTGTTAGACAGTTAAAAAATTCACAGATGATGTATTACATAAGAAAACATAAGAACAACATACATAGCAAAAAAATAACAAAATATAACACAGTAAAATAAATATTTAAGGGGGCTCCCATACAATAAACATAATTGTCTTGCGGTTTTATAAAACACGGTACGGAACCCTTCGAGCGCGAGTTTGACTCGTACATGGCCGGTTTTTTTTAATTCATGAAACTACATTGGAATTTAAATTTCGAACTTAACGAGTATAGAATTAAGTAGTCAAGTATCTAATTAAATTAACATCTGACATCTGCATCCGTACAACAATCTACCAAATAGTTCCATACAAAAAAAAGCAAAACGACCGCCATTTTTTGTCTATGTCTAATATGGCCAGTATTAGTGATTTGATGGTGTAATGTGACAGCCGCGCCCATTCGCGCGAAAACCTTACGGTACCGTGATTTATTCCACTTTATTTATCTGCGTTGAGGTCAGGCACCGGTGGCATCAGTCCAGCCGATCGACTGAGAATGTAATCGAACGCGCATTATCGCATATGACAAGTTTTTATGACATAGATATACATAGATAGATAGTTAGACATAGATACTGCAAACTTTTTAATCTTAAGTCGATCGACCTGAAGAAATACAGACAGAAATTTACTATAGCTTAACAAATAAAAAAACTGAACTGCTGTTCCCTTTGGTTCCCTTTTAGTTGTACATGAAAATGTTATTTATGGGGGACGAGTGTCTACATATGCTATCGCCACATACAATGAGGGTACTGAGTATGTCTTAAAAACTATGTAATTTGTGTAACGTGTATAATGTAGGCAATGACATGATAAACTCAGAAATAATGAAATCATGTCATCAGTTATCAGGAATCATACATGACCGGTACACAACTATTTGTTTCTACCTTCATGTATATTTATATCTATCTCTTCCACGCTATTATATAGTGTATATTTTGAAAAAATTATAAAAAAAAAATATTGACGCACCACAGTTGCGTAGTAAGGCAAAGGCGCGTGGGTGGGCGACCGACCTGTGACTCCGATGAAGATGGGCGAGGCTTGCCCCGTATCTAGTACATACGAGTACATAGATCACAGATAACAATAGATATTTCAAAACTGTGCGTGTCTGTAAATATCAACTGGATATCGTAATGCCACGAGGATTGAATAAATTAAACAGTGAAAGTAAAAACTGTTTAGAACAGAGCGAATCCTATGAATGAAAGTAACGTAACTACAAATTTAATTTATACATTTTTTATAGTAAAGGTGGAAGAATCTTCAAAACGAAAAATGCATGATGAAGAGTGCTATCAAGATAATGAAGGCTGGGCTGTCTCTTTCTTTTTTTATAAAATAAACTCTTTGGCACAGGGTACAAAATTATACATTTTAATGTAAGTCAACAAAAATAAAAGTTAGAAGAATTTAGAGTGTGAAGGCAAAAATAACTGACAACAAGGTTGTGGTAAAAGATCAAAAACCCCAAACGTAAGACTAAACGAACGTTTTTACTCGACTGCGCCAGAAAGGTTGGTTGGATGTCGAAAGACGTGACGTAACCCTCACGTCTTTCGACATCCAACCAACCTATCCAGACATTCAAAACCTCAGATTATAGGAGCAACAATCTTGTTTCTATGATCTGTGTCCAAAACTCATAATTATGGCACCTCTGTAGCTCCAATGGCTTGATGTGTACTGGTGTTTGAGGAATCATTAGAATAATGAAACAAACGTTAATATTAGAATACTAATCGTAAGAGTGACACTACCACTATGTTAATTTTAAAAATAAAATGGACGCTACTTAAAATTTTAGTGTAGATAAAATAACTAGCTGAATTCGTACCGCCATATTTACATATATATTCGCAGCTTTCCACAGGCAGTGTACAGTCACGGACAAAACTATTTGACGTTTCTCTTTACCTTTTAATTTTTCTTGTACACAAACCTTGTCCTAACAATAACGAACACATTAAAAAAAGAATTATTTAATTTGATGCAGCGATCGGAAGTTATGCGCGTACAAACATTTCGGCAATTCGGTGACGGTGGTAGACATAATAGACTTACGAAAAAATAAGTAAACAGTATTCATAGTAATAATTACGAATCCCGCCTTCTAAATAAACGTGCCATTATGGGTGACTACGGAACCCTATTCCATGCGGGCATACAACAAACTCAAGATTTTCAGTTTTCGAATTAACATGTAAGAAAAACCTATATATATTTATTCTACCAATATATGAACCTGTTTTGCCATTTTCTCCCGAGGCCAGACCTGAACAGCACACCAGTAGAGTTCATCCATTGATCTCGGAAGGACGATCTTACAATTACAAGCCCGTTTTCTTAATTATTTCAACACCCACGCGTCAAGTTATCACCTAATGTAGGGGTTAGCGCTATTTTAATGAAGATAAACTAATACCATAGCGCATTTATTAGCTTAATAGCTTTCAATTAACATGTAAGTCGGTGACTGCAGCTTTAGGAGTGGCGGGAATGCAATAATCGTATGTAAACAAGGTAAATAGCCCATCTCATGGATATATCGTAATGATACAGAATGAGATAGCCGATGTGGCTGGCTGATGTGAAATTTTAGGGTTAGAAAAGGTGTTAAAGAGTTATTGGTCATATACTATATTTAATTTGTTTGTAGTAAATAGCAGTGGCTTTTGCCAAATAGACATACGTAAGTTTTATGTATATTTTTAAAGGGTAATTCCTTTTAAAGCATATAAAAATTACAATTTGGTGTAAATGTAATTATTTAGGAGCCTAATTGTAAACTATTGTTTAATTAATTATTAATAATTAATTATTATTAATTATTAATCAAAAATTATTATTAATTATAAATCAAATAATTATTAATAATTATTAATCAAATATAATAATAAACTATGTGGATCATAGGGTTCTTTATAGAATTGTGTGTACCTCTACCTAGTTAAATGACTTTTTTTTCCTTTGTTCTGAGTGAATAACTAAAATTCACTCAAAAAATACTTTTCAATACGTCGACGTAGTAAATTCTTCAAATATACAATATAAGTAAATAAACAGTAATAAGAAGCCTGTCAAATTTCTTTTTACTCATGCTGTTGGCCTCTTTTTCGGAAACTTTGAAATCGTTCAACGTGTGAGTCAAATAATCGAATCGTACTTTAACTGTTAGGTATTATTGTTTTTTTTTTCACGGTCATGTCAACATTGAATATTTAATAAAGCTTTTTGAGTTTTTAGGAAATTGGTCCCCAAAATATACAATATACCATGAAAGCAGCTATGAAATGCGGTTGTGATATGAAAAAACTATTTTGTATTTCCTACGTTCTACGTAAATGAGCAGAATAGTGGTCTCATGATCATTATCATCTTCCTAGTATTTATTATTCCCAACTTCGATGTATTGTTGATCGATGATTCCCAAGATTAATTTGGGTCGGCTACTAGTTCAACCGGTTTTACCTGAATACCAATTTTTCCACAGAGCGACCGGCATTGGACCTCCGCAGGTCCGATACCAGTCGCTCTGTGGAAAAATTGGAGGATGGACCAGAGGATGAACTGAATTCGTAGGTTGAACTAGATTTCAGTATAGTTGAGGGCACTACACTACACACAATAACGATTGTCATAGATGGTCATGACAACCGGGACCGACGGCTTAACGTGCTCTCCGAGCCACGGGTGGGAAACTTCGCCATCTTCCATACTCCGGGCTGCTATTAAGAATTTCTTGTAAGAAAAACCTAACAGCAGTCCGACTCAAGAATAGAATCCGAGACCTTTTGATCGGCAGTCGCTTAAGCTAACCACTAGACCAACGAGGCAGCCAAGATACATCATGATAAACGTGCAAAACGGGAAGCACTATTTTTCTCTAGTTGTATTACTGAAGTCAAGCTAAAGCATGCATCTTTTACGTTTGCAATAATAACTTTGGGAGCAGTATTTATTATGCAGCAGCCACGGCTTCACATTACTCTAATGTTACATGATGGCGTCTATTATCTATACCCTTACAGCTAATTATATATACTAAACTATATCGATACACTGCATTTAATCACGTCTTATTCTCGACGAGATAATGAATCTCTAGTTAAAGATTCATTATCTCGTCGTTATATCGTTATAGTAGTTACTATAACGATAATATACTAATATTTGAAATAATCTGACATAACTGGTCAGGCTAAGATATGTATAAATATAATAATTTAACAACATTTGACGTAGGAATATAATTCTTCAATTTTCCTAAATTGAAAGCATCTTACGTTTCGCAAGCACAACTCCCTTCCAGTCCGCAGTCTGTAAATTAAAAAGTGCTTGAGTAGATCAATGAGAACAAATTACAATAATTCTTATTACAAACATGGGCTTTCCTACCGCGCGCTGTCGTCACTTGAAGCATCACTGAATGTTATTGTAACATCATAAATTATCTCACATCCAGAGACACTGCCAGAGTCGAGACAAAAACAACAATGGCTCATAACTCGAGTGAGTAGAGATTCCATTATTTAGGGTTATTGCAGGATTACCTTTAAAAAACTATCTACTGCATGGTCTGCATGTAATGACGGTCAAGAAATAATAAGATATTTTGAGAATATAGATAGTCTCATGTCTGTCGAATTTTTGGAATATGAAAATAAAATACCGTTCTTACCTTATCATATCATACAAATAAAGAAAATTGAAGTGTCTGTTTGTGATTTCAAATTAACTGCTTTTCACCAAATGTAAATGAAAGTATAAACGATACCTACATCAAAAATCCTATTTTTTGTTTGTCTGTCTGTTTGTTCATCTCTGGCACGGCTGGACCGATTTTGACAGGACTTTTACTGATAGGTAGCTGATGGTATAAGGAGTAACTTAGACTAGGTTTTTTTAGACTAGCTTCTTCTCGCGGCGTTCCCCGCGTTTACTATTGTACCGCGGGTAGCAACGCGGGGTTTAGCAAGTAGATAATAATAATGTATATCTTTAATGAAAACGACAGATAATCTGGCGTTGTTTTTAAATAATTGTTAATTTAATTTCACATTTTAGTGAAAAATTGGTAGCTTTGTAGTTTTAGCTTTCTAGACTTATTTATGTCAAACACACTAATATATAAAGGCGAAAGTATATGAGTGTGTATGTTTGTTACTTCTTCACGGAAAAACTACTGAACGGATTTGAATGAAACTTTACAATAATATAGCTTATACATCAGAATAACTTAAAAGGCACTACTATTTGCACACAGTACTATTTGCCGCGATAATCGACAAACACGCGGGCGGAGCTGCGGGCAACAGCTAGTATTAAATATTTAAAAAAATCATATGCTTCTGTGCGCATTATTGGTTCAACAAAGTATTTTTAACAAATAGGCTAATTAAATCAACTGCCTCGTTGGTCTAGCGGTTGGCGAGTGCGACTGCTGATCATGAGGTCTCGAGTTCGATTCCCGGGTCGAACCAAATGTTTGTATGATCTACAAATATTTGTTTCGGAGTTTGGGTGTTTTCTATGTATAATATGTATGTATTTACAAAAAAAAAGTTTATATGTATTTATATCAGTTGTCTAGTACCCATAACACAAGCTCTGCTTAGCTTGGGATTAGATGGATCTATCACAATGTCCGAAATATTTATTATTATTTTATTTATTTATTTATAATTATTTAAACTTGTTTAATTTTTTTATGTAGTAAAATAGTATTTAACTAAGCATATTTAATAATATTTAAGTACATGATTAAATGTAACTTATTATCTTAATAAAAACAAATTGATCGTCACTCTATCAAGCTCAGTCGAGTCCAGTCATCGCGTCTGGGAATCGCACTTATTACTCGGACGATCTCGAACACACTTATGAATCTCGAAACACAGGCCGATGTCGAATCAGCCACTCGTCCAGCTTTCCCACCTCTCAGCTGAGTGCTCTCCATCCGTGAATATCTAATGAACACTCCACTACACAAATATGATAACAATTGTTTTATACGAGAACACTTTCTCGCGTGGGCGTGCGTACACAGGAAAGGATTGAACTCTTCAAGTCTCTGCGTGATTCATTGCGAGATTTTTGAGAATTAGTCTTTTAAGATTCTACGAATTATATATTAGAACAAAATTATTTCTGTTAATTAAGGTTAAAAGGCAAAAGTAATTGAATTCTCTGTTATTTATAATAACGGTCAGCGCATTTTTTGCTTACATAGATAGGTTTATTTTTCATACTTTTTACTCTTACTTAAACTCACACCTTAATGCTCGATGAGGTAGGGAGAGGCGTAATTAACACCCATACTTGGAGAAACACAATATTAGTTGATTATGCAATCTGGTGGGAAAACAGAATAACACGTCTTTGCTAAATTGCCCGAAGTTTTTTTGTTTATTGAGAGAGCAAAAAATCCCTTCGCATTTCGTGGTCCTCGGGCAAGCAAGAGCCAGGAGAACGTGGTTTTTCCATTAAAACTACCCCGACAGCCTGTCTCAGGTCTCCTCTGAGTAGGCTCTAACCATTTTATGCATAACCTATCACATATTTATCAACAGCATTTAACAGTTCAATGCTGGACATAATCTTGTCATAAAATATAACATAAATAACAATATATCAATTTCATAATGTACATAACATTTAATACCTTCTTTACCAGAGTAAGTACCATTTATACGTAAATATCTCAATAAATTACTGAACGAACATATCACAAAATAAAATTTCCCGTTGTATCCCAACAATAAAGCACTTTCTCACATCGAATGACAAATAGCGAGTGAATTAATACCGACTTGCTTTTGTACGAATAAATCAAACGCTGAGCAGTGTACGGCAGGTTCTCCTTGCACCACAACATCCAAACCTCTGTTACTTATTTTTTCATTCTTATAACAAGGGATTAAAGTTAACTTTCCATTTTTTCCATCGATACCTTTAAATCAAATCTGGACTGTAACATACAAAGTTAAGTTCGCAGTTATTTGAATCTTATTTATACCGCTGAAGGGGTTATAATTGGTTGTAGTTGTGAAATTAATTGTTTTGTTGTGTTAAATATACGCGGTCGTACGAGGATGTTATTCCTCAGTGTCTTCAGCAGTGCTTAGGGATGGGATGTTATTGCGTACGTTATTTAACTATGAATCCTATATTTTATGATTTTATCGTTGAAAATAATTATTTAATGTTTTTAAGTCTTTCTAGAAAATCGAAAACGAGAAATGATTTTTTGAACAATTTATGTATCGTTTGATAGATGTTGCACAAGCAGTATAGCAATACAGTTTTATGGTTTAATTTATTTTCTTATATTCACGATAATAAAAGAAAAGCTATATTACTGTCAGGCATGGATTGAGGAGTGTAATCAAAGTGCTAGCAGGACAGGAACGGAAAGTACGAGCTGAAAATAAGTTAATATAAAATTTTATCTTCTGTTAAAAGACCGTTAATTTCAAAATATGACAAAACAATTATACAATTAGATGTAGACAGCACTGGACCGGTTGTCGTGAAGAGCCTTAGGTTAGGCCTATGTCCAGCAGTGGACTTAATATGTTTACTTTTGATTATCTTCCCTCGAAGTGTACAGAAATCTGTGTAGTGATACATGTATTGTATTGGTACATCCCTATGTTGTTCGCCGAGGGTGTCCAGCGGACAAATGCACGGGCAACATTACAAGTGTGCACATTACAACCGCGTGCAGTCGGGGGTTAATAGTCTCAATAATTTGACATATTGGGTGGTCGCCCCACCGTGCAGTGTGCTACATTAATAAGCTATTTGATACGTTGTAATTATGAATATATTTGTGATGTATTAGGACTATTTGTATCCGATGTCACTATGGTCACGTGAAAAATGTTGTGATGTGAAAATTTTTCTATTTTGGCAACATTTTGAAGTGTTCGTTTTTTAAATAGTTTATATATTGAAATCTATGGCTCCTCCTATGTTTATGTGAGGAAACTCAGACATTTTTAGTGTTTTTAATAACTTGCCTGTTTACGTAGATGGTATGTATATATATATATATATTATTATGAAAAAAACCATTAAAAAAGTCTGTAAGATAAACATACATTTGTTACTATATATAGTTAAAACATTTTTTATTTTTCTCGTTTTCCTATTTTCTATCTATCCGTTTATCTGAGCTGTTAAAAGTAACGCAAAACCTTTTCATAAAATTTATGAAGCCTATGAGCTACTACTACACTCGGTGGCCAAATTATTAGGGACAGTGCTCGTATTTATGTAATTTATAGTTTAATATCTGTTTGAATAAATGATGTCCTTTTCAAGGAGTATTTTATCTGATATTGCTACTGGTATCATTATTATTGTTTTGTAAGAAAAATGACACTATTTTGCCTTGGCCAGGGAATTCACCAGCATATCTGGTGAATTGATATGATAACATAGAAAATATGTAGGAACTCACCAACCACGCGTTATTAAGAAAATTCTCATATTAGGAATGGTTTTTGTGTTATTGCTGTTAATTCAAAGACTCATTGAATAAATAAAATATAATACAAATATTCATTTAAACACACGCACGTACGCACGCACGCACGCACGCGCGCTCTCACGCACACACACACATCACATTGTCTACTTCATCCGTGACAAATTAACTATTGAATATTGTAATCATTTTGCTTTACTACGTAACTATCAGCCAGTTATTGTAACACGGAGCGGAGACCTGGTGACCTACAACATATGTTTATACCTAGCTTAGGCACCAGTCCATCACAATATCGTCTTGAGAGATGACATTGCTTGCTAGGCATATTGTTTTGTAATTGTACACTTTGATAATTATTATTGACAATATATCCCGTGTGAGAATAGGGTAGATCTCTGTATCGTAAACAAGTACAATTTTAACAAAAATAAAACCGACTTCAAGGTTCGACTCGATTTCTCTTGGATGCCATCATCAGATATTAATGTCCTTATCATGGTACCACCGTTGAGACATCTCCTTTCCATTAAAGAAAGAATCATCAAAATCGGTTCATAAATAACGAAGTTATCCGCGAACACACATAAAAAAAAGTAAACAAAAAAAAAATTTACGGTCGAATTGAGAAACCTCCTCTTTTTTTTAAGTCGGTTAATAAATCTGTTTTCTCTTTCACTAAAATATCTCCTCCTTCATTAAAACGTAAATAAAGAAACATCTCGGAAAATATAATTGTTACAGTTATTCGTTTCTATTATACATTTAAATTTAATAAACTTTGAAATATATTGCTCAATTGAGTAGTCTAGAACAGTGTACAAGTTTGCATTTAGTACATTCTTCATACATACATTGGTTAGCTCGTGGCGGCAGCAATGATTCCAAACTTTTTGTTTTGTTTTCTTTGGTCGACTTCGTTCTCATTCAAGTCTCATAGTTAAGAGAAAGAAAATTGTAAATGCTATTTATTTTTTTTAAAGGAGCATCAGTGGACTTTCTTGCCAGATTCTTCTCCATTAAGGGTAGGCTGCATTTGGAATTGGCGACTAGAATCTCTCGATTTATTAATATTGACTATTCATAAGTGCCTGTAAAAAAAGTGCCTATTTGAATTAAATATTTTTGACTTTGACTTTGACTTTGACAAAGTTATCGTTTTGACAGATAAAGAGTAACAAATTTGACTAAGGTGCCAACTATCATAGTGTACCATAAACCGGCGAGACACTTTAATTTAAACATCACGCCATCATGATGACATGACATTGCAATCGTGACCAGAATTTGTTATAATTCTTTTCTCGCTCAATGATCGCAAAATGAGAAATCGCTTTAATTGTTTGTTTCTACATTTTGTAATTAACTATTAATGCTATAATAACAGACTAGCACTTGCAATTGTGTCAAAAGGAAAATTTCTCACATAAATTAGTTATTTATTAATATTAAACAACTCTTTATTCCGACTGCCTATCGGTAAATTAAATTACTGTGAGAAAAATAGTCAATTTCGTTATTACTCTAATCACCAATACTAAAATGTAACAGAGGATACAAGAGATACCTATTAGCGAAAACAAAACACATCTAGATCGTATAGTTTTTTGTAAGTGTGGGTGACCCCGTCGTGCCTCGCGTCCCCGTTATGCCCCATAAGCCATACTTATTTATTTGTATCCTTAAAATTTCATTAAAATCTGAAGTTCTATATGCTTAATTTAAAATATTTATTCAGGTAATCTTTATACATCTATAAACAAATAAATAAAATTGGAGTGTCTGTTTGTAATATTAAAATAACCGCTTTTTAATTATTTTGGTATATATATATATATATTAATTTATGAATACATGGTACAGATACAAAAACATTTTTTTTTTAAGAATTTGTTTCTCTCTGTCGGTCTCTCTGTCTGTCTGTTTGTTCCGGGTAATTTCTGGAACGGCTGGACTGATTTTGACGGGACTTTCACTGGCAGGTAGCTGATGATCTGAGGAGTAACTTAGGCTACATTTTTTAGACTAGGTTTGTCCCGCGGCGTTACCCGCGTTACGACAATAGCCGCGGGGTGAAGCTTAATATACAAATATAATAATATAAAATCGAAATTACCTATATCAAAAATTTACAACTTATATTTGCTTTGTTAACAAAATTATAATTAATATTTTACACGGACCAAAATGCACGATGGACCGACTTCAGGATAATGGCTGGCATGCAGATGGATGCGGACTGCCCAAGATCCGGATCTCCTTAGAATTCTCTATTCAGCAGTGGCCAGTGATAGGCTGTTGTTGATGAAACAAAATAGGAGTCTGAGGTAGACACAGTCCCTTGAACACCATGCATTTGCCATGTATCTCAAGGCCTTGCCACGCAAACTACGTTGCGGTGTCACTTCGCTTCAGCGTTCGAGAAATACTATGGTGCGATGTGTCGATAAGTTAAATAAATTAAAATGTCATTTAATTGAAGAAATCTGTGTGGCTTCTCGTTGAAAATTTTCAAAATGGATGAACGCGTTTATTTGACATTGAGAGAACTGAAGAACAACCGTGATGGCGATGTTAAAGGCTCCATTGACCACGGTTAAGAACACAACAACTGATAATGGTTTGATAATATTTAGCTTGGTTATAAGACAAAGAGCTTAGGTATTTCCTACCTAAGCTCTTTGTCTTTGTCACAAAGTGCACAATAAAGCGTTTTACCCGGCTGTCGTTAACTGCGGCGAATATACCGGCAGCATATCCGTGTATCGTTTGTTTGTTTTTTTGTTTGTTTGAACTCGCTAATCTCAGGAACCGCAGGTCCGATTTGAAAAATTCTTTCAGTGTTAGATAGCCCATTTGTCGAGGAAGGCTATAGGGTATATATCATCACGATACTACTTATAGGAGCGGAGCAACAATGAAGATTGTTTCAAAAACGGGGGAAATTTTCACGCTACGGGCAATATAAGGCGCAAACGAGGTTGCGTGGGAGCCTTAAGGAAGGGTTGTCCATAGCCGTCTGGACTTTATACACAGTTGCCGGCTACGAGTGTTTTTAAAGCATTTTCTTTTTCAGTAAATTATTGATCTAGTAAATATATATCATTTAGGACATACTCACACTGGCTCACACACTCACAGAGGCTTTTCAAACTCTTTTAGCCATTCACTTTTTGCTCATTCTTTCAGGACATGACCACATCGCAACATCCTTTATTTAATTATGTCACTTTCTCGTATTTAACTCTTGGATATGTATAAAATAGTTATTGAAACTTGTATAATTGGTGAAAAGCGTGTTTTGCTGTTTTTTCCTAAGCATAATAAATAAACATTTCGGACATCTTACACACAACGCCATCTAGTCCCAAGCTAAGCAGAGCTTGTGTTAAGGGTACTAGACAACCCCTCAGCGAGGTGGGCCCCGACCTGTCGGACGCCCAATTCGGGTTCCGAGAAGGGCGTTCGACGGTCGATGCCGTGATGCGCCTTAGGGCCGTGACCGAAGAGGCAGTGAGCTGTGGCGGCGTGGTGTTGGCGGTGTCTCTGGACATCGCCAACGCCTTTAATAGTCTGCCATTCAGCTGCATCAGGGAAGCACTCCAATACCACGGGGTGCCAGAGTACCTGAGGCGGCTAGTGGCAGACTATTTGGAGGAGCGTACCGTCGTGTACGAGGATCGAGAGGGCGCCTTGAGACGGCGACCCATGTCGTGCGGCGTTCCACAGGGGTCTGTCCTTGGACCACTCCTGTGGAACGTGGGATACGACTGGGTCCTACGAGGTCGTCTCCCCCCCGGGCTGGGCGTAATTTGTTACGCCGATGACACATTGGTCACGGCCCGGGGGGCGAACTTCCAGGAGGCGGCGCGCCTGGCCACCATTGGTGTCTCTCTGGTGGTCGGGCGCATCGAGGCGCTGGGCTTACAGGTGGCCCTGGACAAGACGGAGGCCCTGTTATTCCATGGGCCCCGTCGTGGGCCGCCCCCCGGCGCCTCCATAGTGGTCAACTCGATCCTCGTACCGGTTCGGGCCCAGATGAGGTATCTGGGCCTGATCCTCGACGGTAGGTGGCTCTTCGACGAGCACTTCCGACAGCTTGGTCCGAAGCTGGTCGACGCTGCCTCTGCCCTTGGGCGACTTTTGCCCAATTTGGGCGGAGCCAGCGTCGCAACGCGACACCTCTACACGGGGGTGGTCCGGTCGATGGCGCTGTATGGGGCACCGGTGTGGGTGGAGGCTCTGACTGCCCTCAATAAGGCCCGCCTCTGGCGACCTCAGAGGGTATAGGCGGTCAGAGCCATCCGCGGATACCGCACGGTGTCTACTGAGGCGGCGTGCGCCTTGGCCGGAACACCTCTCACAAATTTCTCACATAAATTAGTTATTTATTAATATTAAACAACTCTTTATTCCGACTGCCTATCGGTAAATTAAATTACTGTGAGAAAAATAGTCAATTTCGTTATTACTCTAATCACCAATACTAAAATGTAACAGAGGATACAAGAGATACCTATTAGCGAAAACAAAACACATCTAGATCGTATAGTTTTTTGTAAGTGTGGGTGACCCCGTCGTGCCTCGCGTCCCCGTTATGCCCCATAAGCCATACTTATTTATTTGTATCCTTAAAATTTCATTAAAATCTGAAGTTCTATATGCTTAATTTAAAATATTTATTCAGGTAATCTTTATACATCTATAAACAAATAAATAAAATTGGAGTGTCTGTTTGTAATATTAAAATAACCGCTTTTTAATTATTTTGGTATATATATATATATATTAATTTATGAATACATGGTACAGATACAAAAACATTTTTTTTTTAAGAATTTGTTTCTCTCTGTCGGTCTCTCTGTCTGTCTGTTTGTTCCGGGTAATTTCTGGAACGGCTGGACTGATTTTGACGGGACTTTCACTGGCAGGTAGCTGATGATCTGAGGAGTAACTTAGGCTACATTTTTTAGACTAGGTTTGTCCCGCGGCGTTACCCGCGTTACGACAATAGCCGCGGGGTGAAGCTTAATATACAAATATAATAATATAAAATCGAAATTACCTATATCAAAAATTTACAACTTATATTTGCTTTGTTAACAAAATTATAATTAATATTTTACACGGACCAAAATGCACGATGGACCGACTTCAGGATAATGGCTGGCATGCAGATGGATGCGGACTGCCCAAGATCCGGATCTCCTTAGAATTCTCTATTCAGCAGTGGCCAGTGATAGGCTGTTGTTGATGAAACAAAATAGGAGTCTGAGGTAGACACAGTCCCTTGAACACCATGCATTTGCCATGTATCTCAAGGCCTTGCCACGCAAACTACGTTGCGGTGTCACTTCGCTTCAGCGTTCGAGAAATACTATGGTGCGATGTGTCGATAAGTTAAATAAATTAAAATGTCATTTAATTGAAGAAATCTGTGTGGCTTCTCGTTGAAAATTTTCAAAATGGATGAACGCGTTTATTTGACATTGAGAGAACTGAAGAACAACCGTGATGGCGATGTTAAAGGCTCCATTGACCACGGTTAAGAACACAACAACTGATAATGGTTTGATAATATTTAGCTTGGTTATAAGACAAAGAGCTTAGGTATTTCCTACCTAAGCTCTTTGTCTTTGTCACAAAGTGCACAATAAAGCGTTTTACCCGGCTGTCGTTAACTGCGGCGAATATACCGGCAGCATATCCGTGTATCGTTTGTTTGTTTTTTTGTTTGTTTGAACTCGCTAATCTCAGGAACCGCAGGTCCGATTTGAAAAATTCTTTCAGTGTTAGATAGCCCATTTGTCGAGGAAGGCTATAGGGTATATATCATCACGATACTACTTATAGGAGCGGAGCAACAATGAAGATTGTTTCAAAAACGGGGGAAATTTTCACGCTACGGGCAATATAAGGCGCAAACGAGGTTGCGTGGGAGCCTTAAGGAAGGGTTGTCCATAGCCGTCTGGACTTTATACACAGTTGCCGGCTACGAGTGTTTTTAAAGCATTTTCTTTTTCAGTAAATTATTGATCTAGTAAATATATATCATTTAGGACATACTCACACTGGCTCACACACTCACAGAGGCTTTTCAAACTCTTTTAGCCATTCACTTTTTGCTCATTCTTTCAGGACATGACCACATCGCAACATCCTTTATTTAATTATGTCACTTTCTCGTATTTAACTCTTGGATATGTATAAAATAGTTATTGAAACTTGTATAATTGGTGAAAAGCGTGTTTTGCTGTTTTTTCCTAAGCATAATAAATAAACATTTCGGACATCTTACACACAACGCCATCTAGTCCCAAGCTAAGCAGAGCTTGTGTTAAGGGTACTAGACAACCCCTCAGCGAGGTGGGCCCCGACCTGTCGGACGCCCAATTCGGGTTCCGAGAAGGGCGTTCGACGGTCGATGCCGTGATGCGCCTTAGGGCCGTGACCGAAGAGGCAGTGAGCTGTGGCGGCGTGGTGTTGGCGGTGTCTCTGGACATCGCCAACGCCTTTAATAGTCTGCCATTCAGCTGCATCAGGGAAGCACTCCAATACCACGGGGTGCCAGAGTACCTGAGGCGGCTAGTGGCAGACTATTTGGAGGAGCGTACCGTCGTGTACGAGGATCGAGAGGGCGCCTTGAGACGGCGACCCATGTCGTGCGGCGTTCCACAGGGGTCTGTCCTTGGACCACTCCTGTGGAACGTGGGATACGACTGGGTCCTACGAGGTCGTCTCCCCCCCGGGCTGGGCGTAATTTGTTACGCCGATGACACATTGGTCACGGCCCGGGGGGCGAACTTCCAGGAGGCGGCGCGCCTGGCCACCATTGGTGTCTCTCTGGTGGTCGGGCGCATCGAGGCGCTGGGCTTACAGGTGGCCCTGGACAAGACGGAGGCCCTGTTATTCCATGGGCCCCGTCGTGGGCCGCCCCCCGGCGCCTCCATAGTGGTCAACTCGATCCTCGTACCGGTTCGGGCCCAGATGAGGTATCTGGGCCTGATCCTCGACGGTAGGTGGCTCTTCGACGAGCACTTCCGACAGCTTGGTCCGAAGCTGGTCGACGCTGCCTCTGCCCTTGGGCGACTTTTGCCCAATTTGGGCGGAGCCAGCGTCGCAACGCGACACCTCTACACGGGGGTGGTCCGGTCGATGGCGCTGTATGGGGCACCGGTGTGGGTGGAGGCTCTGACTGCCCTCAATAAGGCCCGCCTCTGGCGACCTCAGAGGGTATAGGCGGTCAGAGCCATCCGCGGATACCGCACGGTGTCTACTGAGGCGGCGTGCGCCTTGGCCGGAACACCTCCGTGGGATTTGGAGGCGGAAGTGCTCGCCGAAGTTTATCGACGGGTGGCTGAATTCCGGGCGGAGAGAGGCATTCGCCCTCCGCCCGAAGAGGTACGCGAGTGGCGTGAAGCCGCCCGTCGAGCCACGATGGCTCGCTGGTCGTTCCGGCTGGAGACTCCACGCGCTGGCTTTGTCGCCGTGGAGGCTCTCCAGCCGGTCATCCTCGAGTGGGCAGGGCGGCAGCACGGGACCCTTTCCTTCCGACTGACGCAGGTGCTTTCCGGGCACGGTTGCTTCGGGAAGTACCTGCACTCGGTCGCCAGGAGGGAATTGAGTCCCGCCTGCCACCACTGCGACTGCAGTGAGGACTCGGCCCAGCACACGCTGGCGACCTGCCCCGCATGGGCGTCGCAGCGCCGGGCCCTCACTGCAGTCATCGGAGGAGATCTGTCGCTACCGGCCGTCATACGATCCATGGCCGGTAGCGACAGCAGTTTTACCGCGGTCGCAACTTTCTGTGAAGATGTAATCTCGCAGAAGGAGGCGGCGGAGAAGGCCCGGGAGGATGATATCCACTCGGACCCGATCCGCCGCCGGCGAACCGGGCGGCGGAGGCGCGCCTATCAGCGCCTCATGCCGCCCTGAGTGTGGCCGCGGATGGTCGGGATGGGTTTTCCCTTCCATCCGCTCTAGTGGTCACCCGCGAGGGGGCGACGTTACGCGTGTGCCGTACGTCGCCTATTTAGAGAGTTTAACAGCAGACGGTGCCCGCTTCAGTGCGGGCAGGCGCTGGGAGGGGTCCGGATGTGTTAATAACAGCAGTTCCCGGATCCCTCCCGTCTCAGGCGCAGAGTGGCACACCGTGTGGTTTTAGTCGGTTCGATTCCGACACACCGCCCCGCCGCAAACCCCGGCGGGGTGACGGCCCGAGGGGGTTTCCACACGTAAAAAAAAAAAAAAAAAAAAAAGGGTACTAGACAACTGACATAAATACATTTATACATTTTTTGTAAATACATGCATATTATACATAGAAGATACCCAAACTCCGAAAAAAAAATTTGCACATCATACAAACATTTGGTCCGACCCGGGAATCGAACCCGAGACCTCAAGCACAGAAATCACATACGTTACCACTACGCCACAGTGGCAGCTATGCACCAGTGCGTATACGCTGTCGACTGTCAAAATATCAAATTGAAATAACCGGTGTTTCCAGCATCAAAATACTACCGAATGCACGACACAATTCTCCACTTATCTATGATACAAGACAATTTTGAAAATGTCGACGCATAATCATCCCAAGGCGTTTTATACTTTGTTTAATGTTACAATTAACACGTTTTGAGATTAACACTGGACCGTCACGTTCACGGAAGTCCGCATTAAGGTCAACCGTGAATTATTTTTAATTTTACAATATTTGTGTGCAAACAGTTAAAGTTTATTGAGCTTACGACTGTATAGAGGTGACATTTACCCCAATAGCGGCCATAAACAATCTGTGACATGTGAGCTCTAATTAGTTTTACAACACCGGTGACATCACTAGATATCCGATATTGATGCTATAAAATATTAATTCAATTTGTGTGTTTATATTCCGGCCTCGTGGTTCTCTTATTTTTGATAATAAAATTCTTTTAGTTCTTTTTTAATGGTTTTTTAGCTGGTGCTTTTATTTTGAAGAAAGAACCCTATAGGTCGCTGAGGTTTGATATTTTCGATGGATTTAATTTGCCAAATCTATGATTTTTCTACTTACATAGATAAACATTTTACATTCATATGTCCACAAAGTTTAAACTTCTTCGGACATTTGTTTTTTGTACACAGTGTTTTTTTTAAACGTATATAACAACTTTTTATGTGCCGATTCAACTCTTATTGAATCGTAACGTAATTTTGTTGATACTTCACCCAGAAAAAAAATACGAAGCAAAAACTGCTAAAAACGCCCCTATTTGTTTATAAAAGTATGATTTCAATAAACTAGATGTGTCGATAAGAAATACCTAAGCTCTTTGTTTTATAACTAAGCTAAATATTAACAAACGATTGTTAGTTGAAAGTAATGCGTGGCGATTATTATGGTAATTTAATTGGTAGTGATTTTATCAGTATCTCGACTATGGTTTGTCATCTATACATACAAATAAATAAAATTGGAGTGTCTGTTTGTAATATTAAAATAACCGCTTTTTACTAAATGCATATGTATGTATACACGGTACATATACCAAAAACGTAGTTAAAAAAGTTTTTGTCTGTCTGTCGGTCTGTCCGTCTGTCTGTCTGTCTGTCTGTTTGTTTGTTCCGGGTAAACTCTGGAACGGCTGGACGGATTTTGACGGGACTTTCACTGGCAGGTAGCTGATGATCCGGGGAGTAACTTAGGCTATTTTTTTAGACTAACTTTGTCCTGCGGCGTTACTCGCCGTACAACAATAGCTGCGGGTAACACCGCGGGGTTCAGCTAGTGCTCACTAAAATGTCATTACTTGCGGTGTCGTCGTGGGGCGGGTCGTTATTTTTCCTCTGATATGGCGAAGGAAATGATGGCTGGTCCATGCGTCATACTCATGAACAGGTGCTGCTTGGGGTGACTGGTCGGCCCAGTCAGCGATGCTTTAGACAATACTATTATTTTGGTTCATTCAACTGTAACTCTAGCCTCTTAATCCAGTCAGGAATTATTTTTAACAGTAGATTTTGCAACTGAAGGTAAGTAGATGCGCACCTTGAATGATTTCTATGTATAATAGTTATCACTGAATGTTTTTTTTTTGTTTGTGCTTTAATTATTGAATAATAATTAAAATGCTCCAAAATCTATGGAGCATTTTAATTATTGCAAGAAAATTCAGGTGGCAACAGCTTGCATACTGTTTACTTTACATACTAACACTATTTTACCTGAATATCTGACTTATGAAAAAGAGTGGCCATGAGTTTCTTTGCCAGTATTCTTCTCATGAGGCTAGGCTATTTTGGAAACTGGAAGTTATGGATCGACACAGGCAGGCAGTAGATTTTGGTGTTTTCGCCCAGTTTACCTCGACAATACAGCACATGCTGTGGAGGCTGTTTATGTCGATCTATGATTTTTAACTGTATTAAACGTTCACAAATGTCACTTAGTGTCTTAATTGAATAAGTGATTTTGGAATTGAATTTGAATTGAATTGATTAGCGGTACGAAAATAACTTGTGTACCTACCAACGTGACTCTACTCTGCCTGATGGAAAGCATAAGCAGAATCCAAGAGTAGTCTCCTTACTTATTGCGAATGCAGGCAATGCAACATTGCAGTATGGTGACCCATACTATGGCAGCCTATTGAGATACTTCTGCATCATAGGGCGTATTTCTGGGCAATGTCTACCGCGGAGGATTCCGTCTGTACCTGAGACCTTTCAGTTAGGAATCGGACAGGAGCGTCAGATAATCCGGAGTCAAGCAACGTCATCGTAGAATTAAGAAATCTGAAAAATTGTAACGTGTCTGCAGCAGAAAAAAAACGAAATGCTGACAAAATACCTACACTAGAGTGATCTAAACGTGTCCTGAAAAACAGAAAATCCTAAACGAGTTAGATGAATTATCGATGATTTCGGGTTAGTGTATAAAGTGTATTGTGCTGGGTCGACCCAAGACCCGAAGATTTCTCCAACCCAACGTGATTGATCTGTTCGTCACAGTAGGGTCACAAATTATATATATATCAAAAGTAATTGTTCGAAACAAGTTCCCATTAATATATTTGTATAAAGTAAATGTAGTAATATGGTTTAATATTCGACGTATCACTTAAGTACGATCTGTCTGATGGAAAACTTAAGCACTGCGCCGGCTTATAGGTGAAATGGAAATGCACCTGTTATTTCCTCTTACACCCTTCCCTTTCATTTATTGATATTTTATGGAGAATTTACAGCTACTAAATCAAAATACAATCAAACAAGAAAACAGACAGCCAATGACAAATCCTTGTTTATATAAAACAGAATGAAATTAAAGTGCACAAGACAATACAAGGTATTATCAACTTATATTATTAAATACATTATAGGCACAAGTACAGACAAAATATCCGAACATAGCAAACAAATTATTAATGTAGTTATTAATTTATTAATTACTATTAATTCCCAATATAATGGCAGCATTGCCATGTTTAATCTCAATGCTATCTCTGTGTGAGAAAAAGCCCGGCCTTCTGGTCACGAAAAATGTCGATCAGTTGCTTTATTAGCTACTTGAATTAAATCCACATTTTCATCATCATGAGAATTACTTACTATAACGAAATATCACGTTGAAAATGATGTTGTCATCAGTTTTGTTTTAAATGTATCATATCACTAGAATGGTATTTATTAATAAATAATTCAACCGTATATTCTTTATCATTTATATAAGACATGTTTGGTGTTGCTTAAATTGATTGTTTTCCAATTCTAATTGGGCGCGATTAATTAATCAAGCTGATGGATTCAAGATCGAATAAAGTGAAAACTTGTTATTTAACAAAAATTGTGGTCTCAAAACCGCTAAATGTCAAGGTACATTTATTAAACTTTGTTTTACATTGGCTCGTATTGATATTATATTATATTCATAGTTAATTGTATCTATAAATCAATTTAAGACATTAATGTTTTTACAATTTATTTATCATCCTCTTATTGCATTGGGTTTGAATCTTCAAATTATAATTTAAACATAAATTTTGTTTCGACAATAATTAATAATTTTCTGTATAGTGTATGTAGTCCTTTACAATTTAAAAAAGCTATTAATCTAATTTGTAACTTCTTTTTTAATTTGTCTAAAAGAAAAAGACAGAATAACACAAATTTGTTGGAATCTAATTATGCAAAAAACATTTATGTCCGGGGTAGACCGAGACAAAAATATAGGTAATGCTGATAGCTACTATCCAGACGTACATACACGGCAACGTTTACTAAGTCAGTAATTGTGCTATTTTAGAATTTCTTATGAGACAATAGGTATATGATGAGACAATATAAACGAGATAACATAGGCCGTAAAGTGGGTACCTGTGCCTGACCGAAGCCATGAATTATAACATTAATTGACAGATCTATTTCCCGCCCATCTCGTTTTTAACCTTTATTTGTTTAGAGGGTATTAAACTATTCTAAATTTAGGATACGATATTCAGTGTTCGATTTAGGACAGTACATTCAGTCATTGAAGCTCCTGGTCATACGTTAACTGAGGGCCCTGAATCAGTCTTAAAGGACGAGCGACAACTAACGGACGTATCGAGTGACAAAATGCCTCCAATTCTATCGAAATACAAGGAGGTCTCGGGTTCGACTCCCGTTCGGATAAAATCTTTGTATGACCTTCAAATATTTGTTAAGGAGTTTGGGTGTTTTCAATGTCTTATATGTATTCACTAAAAAGTATAAATGTATTTATATCAGTTGTCTAATACCTATAACACAAGTTCTGCTTAGCTTGGAACTAGATGGCGGTGTGTGTTAGATGTCTGAAATATTTATTTATTAATATATTATTAAACCTGGAGACACAATTTATAAAAAGAAAATAACTTTTTCAAAGAAAATATTAGTGCAAAGCTGAGATTAGTAGTAACGTTGCGTTTTATAGATGGAGCAAAAATAAAACGTACGCTCGCGATGGCAGGCGAGTGGCGACTGAGCCTCCTAATTCTAAATATGATTACACCCATCCGATTTAGCGTCCGATTTAATATATAGGACGTCGGAAACCGTCCGTGTCCTAAATGGGCTCCTAAATCGGATGCTACCATTCCTAAATGCGATTAAATATATATAAATAAATAAATATCGGATCCTGAATTAAAGGATGGTAATACCTTACCATCTATATATATATATATATATCATCTATATATGGTAATATCCCTTTTGTTACATACAGTGAGTTATTTATAGATGAAGTTGTTGTGTAGTATAGTTCATTTTGTTTTAACGGTTCTCTCTCTTAATTAGCGTATATACGTGCCCAAGAGCTGTTCTGATTAAGATTAAATAAATAAGTACAAATAGTTGCAAAACAAATAACCAGGTGCTTAGATAAAGAGCGTTCTTACCTTGTAAGTACATTGCTTAATCAATGTGGTCAAAAAACGTAAAGGTCGATTTTGTTTAAAAAGTAGTATTAGGGTTTGTATATTTTAAAATACAACTGTTGTCAAGTGTGTGTTTTGTCTTCAAGTGATGATTCCAACGACGCTATTACATATTTTAGTGGCTGAGAATCGAGAGTTTTATTTGTCATAAAATATAAATTATGTTTTGTGTGTATATGATTATAATCTTAGGTAAATATATGTTAAATAGCATATTTAGAAGATTTATAATGACGATTTATGTTGAAGCATAAGCTACTTATCGTTTAATCAGTGTTACAACGATATCGGCAACGATGTAAAACAAAGAAGACGTATAATCCGTAGATTTGTAGTCAAGTGTCTTGTTATAAACAGGCGTCGAAGAAAATGCTTGTCAAATATGTGAAGTAAAGATACAAAGGATATTTAAATTGCGTGTATTCTTAGTTCCGTTTATATTACTACCGTTTATCGATAGGTCGTAACCCCTAGGTGGTAGCTGTGGGTCATTGCCCCATTTAGAATTCAGGATTACAAATTCCAACTTTTATAACATATGTTGAAAAGTAAAATCCTTCAATTTAGACTTTACATACCTATGGCGCCTGTAAATTGTTTATAATATGTAATATACATTATGAGTACAGCCACGCTGATTTCAGCACGAAGATCTCGATCGGGGCATTACTAGCCTCTCACAGAAGACCAAGTGTTTCGTTAGTGAGTGCGAGACTGGATACCCAATGATGCAGAAGCATCTGATTAGGCTACCATAGTGTGGGTCACCATGCTACACTGTATGCATACCCAATGAATAAGGTGACCACTATTCTGAGATTCTACTCATGCTTTCCATCAGGCAAAACGTAGTCACTTTGGCAGGCTCATAAATAAAAAAACGGGTTGCACTGCGGGAGTGTCGGCAGACCTAAAAACTTGAACATTAACGTTGTGCATTTTTGATTTATTAAATTTAATTTTTTAATCTATAAATATATATAAATGTATCGCCGAAATGCATGTACGCGCATAACTTGCGATCGGCTGTACCAAATTAAATAATTCTTTTTTATGTGTTCGTTATTGTTTGGACAAGGTTTGTGTATAGGAAATATTAAAAGATAACGGGAAAAGTATTTTTTTTCCGCTACAACAAGCTGAGATAGATAAGTAAATATGCCAGTACGAAGTTTACCGGGTCAGTTACTTTCCTATATTTATTAAACACGATGCTATACGAATCTATGCCTCTATTGACTACAGAAATGCTTATTGTGATGTTATAAAAATATAGGTAATAACTATACAGTATAAACATAGTACCATAGCGAAGCCTGGTTTTCATCTAGTATTTTTATAAAGTACTCACTCATTTTCTTTCACTATGTCTTCGTCCCTTTTTTCATTAACAGATGAACTTTATTCAATTTTCATATTTTAAACACTTTACTTGATATACACGAATTTTACAAGTAAACAGAGAGTCGAGCCATCAGCTGTCACCACCCGTGCATGCGCGTAGCAAGCTGTAGTACAAACACACACGCACACTCGCGCAAGCGTCCTGCGCCGCTTAAATGAACAACAGGAGCAGGCATACATTTTCGCCACGCGGTAGAAAGAGAGAGGGATAACACTTCCTCTCCTACGCCACGCGTCCTTCTTACACATATTCGATCTGGTCACGTGTCCTGACGCGACGTGTTCTTACGCGAGTTTAACATTTTTTACCCATCCCAAAAAACTGCACAGCGCCGCTAAAGAAGTGTTCACTTCAAAAATGTCAACGGTATTTACTTTGGGGCGCCTGTGGTACGTCGCCCTAGGTATGTGCTCTTATCACATATACTGTACACCTTATATGTCAAGTAAATCATAGGCTTCGCAACGCATTCGCAACATAGTAATACATTGTCTGCACCAATATCGAGTATAACATATTGTTTAGTATCCATTAAGATAGTTTCGTAAAGGGCTCGTAAATATTGTGTGTTATCAAACTGTTGTAAGAGGAGATAAAGTGATAGATAGAGTTAATCAGGTTTTATGGAGTAATTCCATACTAAGGTAGCTGTACTGACGTAGAGTATTCGTGGAATTTATGGTATAAATTTTATAATGTAACTTTATTGTTATTAAATAGCTTGTGAAATGCGAGTGATGTTAGTTGAAAGTGTTTTGTGAACACGCTGAGCCTTTTCTGTATTTTGAATATTTTTCTTTTTTTATGTTTGGCCCTGCCAAAATGACTCTACTCTGCCTGATGGAAAGCATAAGCAGAATCCAAGAGTGGTGGTCACCATACTGCGAATGCAGACAATGCAGCATGGCGGGCTAGTGATGCTTCTGCATCATTGGGCCTCCGGTCTCGCACTCACCAAACGAAATACGACAGCATGATCGCTGTCATTAACGTTGATTTTCTGTACGAGGTACCGCCCCGGTCGAGCCGGCCCGTTCGTGCTGAAATCAGCGTGGATTTACTACCTTGAATGCGCAAGGGTAGTACCGCTTCGGTGGGTAAAACAACCACCCTGAAAATTACGTTTATTTTAATGTGTTTTACTAAGTTTTATAGTTGTTTTGTTACCTATTTATGGTATAGTTTTTATTTTTACAAAGATTGCCGTCGGTTGAAGTTCGATGAAGTTTCGTCCTCCTTGTGTCGTTCTGCTCAATGTTGAGGGTTCTGACTGACCCTATGGTTTCTGATATATTGAACTCACAAATATATTCAATTAATAATAATGAAAACAGTTTTTACAAACGGTGACAAAAATATTACTATAGACGGATACTTAGAAGGTTAAAATTCAGAAAAGTCACAGCCTAATACTATTAGGATCATTTTTTTTCGAATGAAAATAAAGAAATTAATCCTGTCAAATGTGTTTCACTATGCTAACTATATATATAAAAATATATGTAAATATTCGTATGAGTGGCAATGGTCACAGTCTTTCGTAAGACTCCTCTGACCATGCGTGACAAACTTATTCATATACTTTAAAGACCTATTAACAATTACTTTTACGGGAACAAACACGATCACTTATTAAAAGGTACATACCTCTGATTTCAGCCTGTGACGACTGCCAGGGCAACCTGGTCGAAACGTCAGGCAAATTAGAGGTATATAACACCTTTTGAGAAGTGATCGCGTTAATTCCCGTAAAAATAATTGTTAATATATCAAGGAACGCGAGACTTTAAAGACCTGTAAACTAACCTGCAAGCACTACCTAACCGGTAACCTACTGATCGAACTGATTTTTGAACTAAATAATTTTATAAATACGTATTTATGTGTTTTTCTATTCTCTTCCTGACCGCTTGACCTCAAATAAAAATGTAAATAAATTTTACTAAAGATCTACGGAGGCTTCCACGAGGCCGCATAATTAATCACTTATAATCCCAGCGAAGCGATAAAACTGATAAAAACGGTGACCCCACACATAATGTTGCAAATAAAGCTTGCTTGCAGATAAAACATTCTTAGCACTGCCGTTATACGTACATACCTCCATTTTATATTTTTTCCTATATGGCCTATTATCTTCAGCGATCCCCGTAACAAGAATAACTTTTCAACTTCAACTACGAACGTTGTAAATTGTACGCATTTATAGAGGCAGTACGCGCCCTGGGTGGCGGGATAAAACCAGGTTAAATATGTCCCCTACGAAGTACGTCTATAGACTCTATTTTGAAAGAAATAAAGGTGTTTTTCGTTTTCTGCTGGAGGTGTCACGTGTAGTTTTACTGTGGCGCGTAGACGTAAGTTTCAGAAAGGATTATGGCTATTGTAAATCTATCTGTGTGCTAATGACGGCCACGCAGATTAGGTCGATGCTCGGTGTATATATATATATTTTTTACAATTTTATAACTTGACGGCTTGTTTTCGTGAAACTCTGGAGGTTAGAAATTCGTGTTCTTTTAGTGCATGTCATATAAATGCGAGTGTATAGTTGTAATTCGTTGGTGTAGGCGCAACTTAAAGTGTATTACGTGTCTTTGATGAGCCGATGTTTTATTGTAGCGCAGTCGCGGGTCTGATAAATTTTAAGTACTAGATGTTATAACCGACTCTCCTATTTGCAACTGCATTTATTTGGAGTCAATAATGTTCTGATTTAGATGTTTCAATTATGTCTTTGTGAACAAAGAAAAAATGGATGGACTGCATAAAAGAGGATATGGCCAGAAACTTCCTTCCTGTGTGCCTGTGCAGTGAACTAACGAGTGATAGAGGAGAATGGAGGAGGAAAACTCGTTGCACTGACCTCAAATAAATTTGGGCAAATGGTAGAAAGATAATTATGAATTATATCTTGTTGAAACCTTAAAAACGGCTACGCTAATTCCTTTTAAGTAGTAGGAAGTACATGGGAGAAGTAAGACAATAGTTTGACACAACCGACTATAAAACTTTCAGACTAAAATTTAAATTACTCTAGTATATACCGTAATACCGTGAGAGAGCCACGCTTCGGCATGAAGGGGCCGGCTCGGCCGGGGTGTTACCACGGCCTCACAGAAAACCGGTGTGAAATAGTGCTCGCGCTGTGTTTCATCGAGTGAGTGAGGATTTCGGAGGCCCATACCCTGACCACTCCCCATACTCTTCCTTATCCCCCTCCCCATCTCCTAAAGGCCGGGAACGCACTTGTGACGCCTCTGGTGTTGCAAGTGTCCATGAGCGGCGGTAACCACTTACCATCAGGCGATACGTCTGCTCGTTCGCCCGCTTAATACATAAAAAATCTGTTATTTTACTATTAGGCATGGCAGCAACCACGAAGCTTAGAGAACTACGAAAAAAATTGAATTCACTAGCTTTTTGCTATTTCCTACAGTTTACTTTTCGTCTTGAAGTTCTCAAATTTTATATCGCGCCTAGTTTTGTATTAAGAAACAGGATTCAGTTCTATATATCAGAAGACCTTCTTTTACGTGGGCAGAATAATGATTTACCCAATAGGGTATTTTACAAGCAAAAAGCATTCGGAAAATGTTACTTTTAGTTCGTAAAATAATAAAATATTTCTTATAAATTATCTCAAAGTTTTTAATTTTTTTAAATCTGGTCTTTAACACTATGAAATAGTAGCCGTCATGTTATTACGTCATACCGCTTTATACGCTACAGTATCAAATGTCAACTTTTGAGCGTTTTTTTTTTATTTATGGCAATATAGTTTTGCTCTATATTTGTTTTTTTTTTAAAAAGCGAATTAACGTCATTACCACAGAGTAAAATGCACTGCGTCCAGCGTTTTTGACAGATTACGCGCGAAATTAGAAAATGTAAAATTAAATGCATTTTTAAGGCATTTATCGATTGAATAAAAAATATTGCAGAATTTTCACAACGGACAGATTTTAAATTACCTCTTAATAAGAATCTTTGAATTTCTAGGTGTGTTAAGTAAGTAAAGTTGTTTTTTATTGTCAAATTTGCATGCCGAGTATTCATTCATTCTGGCAGCATTTAAACCAAAACTTTGTATTAAAATGAAATGGTTTAAAAAATAATAATATAAACTATACTTTTTTTTGTAAACACATGTTATACATAATAAACACCCAAACTCCGGAATAAATAGTTGCAGATACAAACATTTGGGCCGACCTGGGAATCGAACCCGAGACCTCAAGCACAGCTGTAACATACGCCACCACTGTGTCATCAAAGCAGTATTTATTGAAAATTTAAAAGACACGTCAACAGTATACATACACAATGTATATAAATATAATACGCAGAATAACACAGCTCTTAGACCTACAAAAAGCACGAAGGAAATACACCAATTTACGTACAATGAATTTTATACGAACCTGTACACATATATGATGCATTAACTACTACAACATCACCACAGTACTTATCAGACAAATCTAACGAGCACCTTCTAACCTTTGGAGCACTTTCCTCGATCAACTTAACAGTCCCATCATAAAAATAAGAAAGCTCTTTAACACCACGTTCCCATATGACAATTTATCGGCATATTTGACCCACGTTCACAATAGCACCCACGCGATCATAAACCGTCTACATAGAAAATCAATTTTTACATCACCCAAACATTGAACCGGGAACAATAAAATATATCTGTGTGACACCGTGGTACCGTTATCGAAATAATTGAATTAACATAAAAACATAATGTTAACAGTAAGAGTTTTATATTTCGCTACCGGAT
This sequence comes from Spilosoma lubricipeda, assembly GCA_905220595.1. NCBI lineage: Eukaryota > Metazoa > Arthropoda > Insecta > Lepidoptera > Erebidae > Spilosoma > Spilosoma lubricipeda. The sequence goes on along the minus strand of HG992290.1, from coordinate 18,771,095 downwards.
AAGGGATTTTTGGTTTTATTGACGTATTGTTCTCGTAGTTTTTTAACACTATTGTGACGAAAAAGGTCTAAGACCCACCTGTTAGTTTGAAAGTATTAGATTGATTTTAGTGATCTTGCTTCGAAAAGGATTTAATATTTCGGATATTTCGGACATCTAACACACAACGCCATCTAGCCCCAAGCTAAGCAGAGCTTGTGTTAAGGGTACTAAACAACTGGCCGCCGTGGAGGCTCTCCAGCCGGTCATCCTCGAGTGGGCAGGGCGGCAGCACGGGACCCTTTCCTTCCGACTGACGCAGGTTCTTTCCGGGCACGGATGCTTCGGAAAGTACCTGCACTCGGTCGCCAGGAGGGAACTGAGTCCCGCCTGCCACCACTGCGACTGCAGTGAGGACTCGGCCCAGCATACGCTGGCGATTTGCCCCGCTTGGGCGTCGCAGCGCCGGGCCCTCAGTGCAGTCATCGGAGGAGATCTCTCGCTACCGGCCATCATTCGCTGCATGGCCGGTAGCGACAGCAGTTTTACCGCGGTCGCAGCCTTCTGCGAAGACGTAATTTCGCAGAAGGAGGCGGCGGAGAAGGCCCGGGAGGATGGTATCCACTCGGACCCGATCCGCCGCCGGCGAACCGGGCGGCGGAGGCGCGCCTACCAGCGTCTCATGCCGCCCTGAGTGTGGCCGCGGATGGTGGGGACGGGTTTTCCTCTCCATCCGCTTTAGTGGTCACCCGCGAGGGGGCGACGTTACGCGTGTGCCGTACGTCGTCTAAATTCAGAGAGTCATACCAGCTGATGGTGCCCGCTTCTGTGCGGGCAAGCGCTGGGAGGGGTCCGGATGTGTTAATAACAGCAGTTTTTTTTTTTTTATGGGACTAATCCCACCCACACGCCCACCGCTGTAACTCCTGTACACCAGGATCAACAGCAGTGACCCACGAACACACCGAGTTATGACACTCGGGAAGTCCCAGGAAAAAATATTAACTGTCTTGGAACCCGCAACGAAATTAATCAGAAGAAAAACAGGAGGAGTTGGAAATATGATAAGTCCACTTCCCTCCTTAGCAAAGCGGGAGACAAAATGAAGTCAAAATAGGCAGACACCTTTTTTTTAAACCGGGAAGCACCACGGATAAAGTATTAGGGGTCCTAAGTGAGCTATATTTGATTACTATAGTATGTATGGCAGAATCGCCTAAACGCACGGAAATTCACCGCAGTTGACACAAGATCCCCATAGTATACCGCCCCAGATGTCATTTGTAAGCTATTTAGCATTGTGTTACGTTCATTCAACTGCCTCGGTGGCGCAGTGGTAGCGTACGCGACTGCTGTTCTTGAGGTCTCGGGTTCGATTCCCGGGTCGGATCAAATGTTTGTATGATCTGCAAATATTTGTTTCGGAGTTTGGGTGTTTTCTATGTATAATATGTATGTATTTACAAAAAAAAAAATTATATAAGTATTTATATCAGTTGTCTAGTACCCATAATACAAGCTCTGCTTAGTTTGGGACTAGATGGCGTTGTGTGTTAGATGTCCGAAATATTTATTTATTTATTTATTTATTTATTATTTATTTATTGTACCAAAGACTACACTCCCAGAGAACATGATGAGCCGATTGTTCACAGCTAGTATCGGGTGTTGAGCATTGACACAATGGTGAATCGACTAATTTAAATGAGTGTAGTTTGCTCTTAAAGTTACCGTGGCCCGTAAGAAATTGAGCGACACAGTGATCTACCTCGAGCCATGTCCTCGACATCCGTTCGCGAACAGATGGAAAGAACTGGTAGAGGTGGCGCCCCTTAGATGATTCGTCCCATCGTTGTTGCCATTCATCCATTAGGTCGTCATAGACATTGGATTGCTGTTGAAACAATCTTATGATTTTATCGCGGTCTCGTACGCCCAAAAAATCGCATTCCATGTTTTGTTTTGTAGAATAGTACATGGCTGCACGTCTTTGCACCTCGAGATCGACCGGAAGAACACCCGCCAATACCGGTAATGCCTCAGTACTAACCGTCCTATATGCTTTGCATAAGAAGATTAATGCAAGTCGTTGGCCTTGTAGCAGTTTGCGACGGACAGCACCTACAGTCGCTCTATCGGCCCATACGGGAGCACCATAGCAAACAGCACCCAAATAAGTAGCTCCATATATGATTTTTAATGTATTAAATGAAAGACCCCATGTGGCAGTTGATATTCTCGTCAGAGCAAAGAAACTTTTTTTAGACTTTTCATTAACTGTTCTAGTATGTTCGATAAATGAAAAATTTCTTTCTAAAACTAATCCCAAATAGCAAACCGAGGTTTTATTTTTAACAGTAACATTTTGAAATTTAATACACGGCGGTGATTTGAGGTTACCTTTCAGAAGTAGCTGGAAGGTTTTGTTTGGTGCAAAAGTCAAGCGATTACGTACACCCCATAGAGATACTAAGTTCAAACATCTATTAGCCAGACTCTCAAGCCCCGCTCTAGTATCAGATTCCACCAGTAATAAACCGTCGTCCGCATACGCGTTTAGAGTACATCCGGGTGGTATAGGTATTGTAAGAAAATCGTCGAAGCCTATATTCCACAAGTATGGACCTAGCACCGAGCCCTGAGGACACCCCATCGTAAGCGCCTTCGACACAGAATGATGCCCAAGTCTTAATTTTGTTGTGCCTTGTGTGAAGTATGAGGAGATTAGGGAATAAATATTTTTAAAGCATCCTCTTGATTTTAATTTTAGCAATAACATGGGCCACCACGCGTTGTCGAAGGCGCCAGATATATCTAAGAAGATACCTAAGACGTATTGAAACCTTGACTCGGTGACAGTTTTCCTTACAGATATGACCGCATCTGTTGTTGATTTTCCCAACGTAAATCCGAATTGTCTATCATGAAATTTAACTCCACCCGGTAGAAGTCGAGGCACTACAAGACGTTCTAAAAGCTTTCCTAGCGATGGTAACAGTGTTATAGGTCGATAGGACCCAGGATCGTCCGGCGGCTTATCGCCGTGTTTTGGTATTATACGAATATTACCGCACCGCCAAACACTAGGAAATACTCCTTCCGCAATGCAACGTTTAAAAACTGTTAAAATCGTATCACCCGAGAGTTTACAAGCTTCTTTTATCATTTTATTTGATATTTTATCGTCGCCCGAAGCCTTGTTTAGTGGTAATGACCTAACAATACCAAGAAATTCGTCTGAAGATGGTAAGTCAGACGTTGGAGACAACGGTGGTTCGATGGCCCACTGCCTAATTTGTCGGTGATAATCAGTGTCATCCTCCGGCCGATCGTCGGGCACAAGTGATTCTAAAAGATATTTTGCTGTTTCTTCTACTCCTGTAGTATAACTGTTATGAATTTTGATGTTCTGTACGTATGCAAGGTCGATAGATCTATTTGCCTTAAATTCATGATACAAAGGTGACCACGGACCCTCTCTATCGAGTTTATCTACAAGTTTGCGTATTAAATTTCCCTTTGATTTCTCCACTGCTGCCCTGTAGTGAGACCTAGCAACTCTAAGAGCAATGAGAGCATTATTGTAAATATCTCCTGTTACGTTACGCTTTTTAATGACATTTAGTTTTTTACGAGCTTTCCGATGGATTCTACGTAATTCGACCAATTTATAGTTCCACCAATCACATCTACGAGTGCTAGTGATAGATCCGCGGCCTATACAAACATCAGCACAATATGTGAAAGTGTCTGACAATATTTCTGCGCTTTCCTCAGCTGATAGACAACTGCGAGTGAAGTCTTTGGCATGTACTGCAAAGAGTGAACCAAATAAAGCCCAATTTGCCCCTTTAGTTTTATATCTAAAATTGTACGGAGTTATTAGTGGATGTTGTGCAACAATTGGTATGAATTCGTACACGATTAAGCGGTGATCACTACAGGATGCGTCCGGTAGGACACGCCATCCAGATATCGAGACGTCGCCGCGCGTAAGCGTCACGTCAATAGAAGACTCACCCATGGGGCTGCAAAAAGTTGGTGGTGCATCAGGGGTATTGTGAATGGTAAGATTCATTTCCGCAATAAAATCTTCAACCGCACAGCGCCGGGCCATGTCAGTTGAACGCAGCTTGCCATACCATAAAGTAGAAGATGCATTGACATCAGCGCCAATGATAATTTTGTGTCCCACGAGGGACCGCAAAACGAAACGTAAATGATGTAGATGAGGATCAATGGGATGTGAAAACTGAAAATAACAGCTCACTACATAAACCTTACAGGTGGAGGATGAAATCTCAGCAACGGCGCAGTGTGACGTCATAAGGTTACGCAAAGATGTTACCGTAAAAGTAGAACTTGCAACATATATCCCAGCCCGTGACCGGCCATCTAGTTGTACTACATTGTTCCGCAAGCGAGCGCTTTGATATTGTTCCTGTATAAGGACAATATCTAACTTTTGTTCCAAAACTAAATTGTCTAATTCTGACGTAGCTATTTTGTCATTATGAAGGTTTAACTGGCCTATTGAGATATTATCCATTATTAATTAAGTACTACAATTACTAAACTACTGCTGTAAAACTATTCAGTAATTAGTGTTTAGGATTAGCTGCTCTAATTTAAGTTTATATGTGGAGCAGTCCTGTGATCCACATCGATGGTCACATGGTTTTTTGTACCGGCTGCATTGTGCGCATTTCGGTTTAAAATCTGGTGTGTCCTTAATCGAACAAGCTCTTGTATCGTGGCTGCCGGCGCAATTGGCACAGGTAGGAGTTTTAATAGTGCAAAACTTTTGAACATGACCGAATTGTTGACAGTTTAAGCAACGAACTACTTCTAAGTCGTCTATAAACCTACAAGTGGCCCAGTCTATGTATAATTTATCTTTTGTGCTAGCTAAGTGTTTCCTAACTTCTGTCTCTAATTCTAAGCCTATCCATTGGCGTCCGTGTTCTAGTTTACGATGCCTGACAATTTTGGTTGATTTTAAAAAGTCGCTTTCAGTTAATTTTAATTCGTCCTTGATATTCTGACGATATAAAGCTGTTAGGAAAGTACGATCCTCCATAGAACTGGGTACGTCTTTTACAATTATACGGGGCCTTCGGCCTTTCGGTTTTTCTAAGCGTAAGCCTGCTGATTTAATGGCGTTTACTGATTCTAGTTTTTTAAGCTGCCTTTCATTTGCAACCCGCAACACGACGCCTGCCCTTGCGGTTTTTTTAACGCCTACAATTTGAAAACCTTCGTCACTGGGCTTAATAGCCTTCATGAGAGCCTGTTTTGTGGCCGACGAAGTTGCATAATCCGTTGAACGTTCCGTTGTAGGATACGCAATAACACACGGCCTAGATACGCGCGCCTCAGCGGACACCGGACACGGAGCCGAACCAGGCGGTAAGCGAAGCTTAAGCTTGTCCGCGTACGTAAATCCCGGCTGTTGAACCGCGATACCGCCCACCTGGCGCTCGAGATTCGCTAATTTCGTTTCATTGCTAGAAGATTTAATTGCCAACAATGAGACGATACCGGTAATCCGCTGGGTTATGTCCATAATCGCCGTCCTATTGCCCACATTCATTCGCGACCCTTGATCGTTTACTAATTCGTTAATTTTTGCCAAATATTCGGTTGCCTGAGACACCAACTCAATATAGTCAGACGCCCCACAACTATCATGACCACTAAGAGACGAAATACTCCCGCCCGAGTCCGAAGCCCTAATTCTTTCCGTTCTAATGTCCTTTGGCGATAAATTTGTTGGCGACATTCTACCAAACAATCCCTTACCGTTTGGTGTTGAAAATTCGTTTGTACCACCGGGATCCGGTAACTCGCCAACAACCGACATGGTCAAATAATGACACACCAGTTAGAAGAAAATCAATAAAATAGCTTCAAAATCAAAAAAGATGAAAAGTAAATAATACAAACAAAATATTATTCCTACCCACTTTAATAATATAATAAAATTACTTACCGATAGCCGTAATAAAGGAAACTAACACAGTATTTGTATTTAAAAGGGTAAAAACTTACAGATTATTTGTTAAAAAACACTATATACAACCTTAAACCGCCCACAAACCGGGAAACAGTCGCGAGAATACACAAAAAAACAATATTTAAATTATCACAACGCAACGTCACACGTTAACCGCTCGGTGCCGGCAATAACAGCAGTTCCCGGATCCCTCCCGTCTCAGGCGCAGAGTGGCACACCGTGTGGTTTTAGTCGGTTCGATTCCGACACACCGCCCCGCCGCAAACCCCGGCGGGGTGACGGCCCGAGGGGGTTTCCACACGTTAAAAAAAAAAAAAAAAAAAAGGGTACTAAACAACTGATACAAACACATATGTACTTTTCTTTTGTAAATATATATATATATATATTACTCATAGAAAACGCCCAAACTCCGAAACAAATATTTGTAGATCATACAAACATTTGGTCCGATCCGGGAATCGAACCCGAGACCTCATGATCAGCAGTCGCACACGCCAACCGCGAGACCAACTAGGCAGTCATTGACAGATGTTAGTTCACAGTTTGGCGATTATATGAAGCAATAGTGTGACAAGGAAAAGCAAAGATCAAGAAAACAGTATTGTAAATTTAAGTTTGTGTACTTATACTATCTCTCTATTAGCCGCTGTCTGTAGGTATCCTTAGTATAAGCTATGAAACCCTATCTGCGTGATAGAAAGTATAAGAACAATCCAAGTGTAGTGGTCACCATTGCGAATGCAACATGACCCACACCATGGCGGCCTATTGAGGTGCTTCTGCGTCCTTGGGCTTCTGGTCTCGCATAAATCAATGCAACACGAATGCTGTCGTTTTAGGTTGGTCTTCTGGGAGAGGGTAGCACGGCCCGGTTGATCAGCCTGTTCGTGTTAAAATCAGTGTGGCTCTACTAATTTGTAAATATACTGTGAAATGGTTTTTTATGAATTAATGTGATTGTTTCATACCTTCTGATATATAAAAATCAATTGCTGCTCGTTTGTCTCGCTGAAACTCGAGAACGGCTGGGCGGATTTAATTGACTTTGGTTTTATTTGTCATATTGTCATAGACCAGGGAAGGTTTAAGCGATTAAAAAAAATTAAAAATAACTCGATAATCCAAAAGACACGCGTACGCGGGCACAGCTAGCTATTTATAATTGGACAAATGCACTATAGTCATGTTAACTTCCTCTCATGTTGGCAGTAACGCATATCTCTGACGAGTTTCTAGTTTTTATGGTTTATCATTTTGTTTCAGACAAAAATAATCATAAAAAGGGTTTAAGAAGGTAATTGCAGGGGAAATATTTATTACTTTCAGATGTATATAGTAAGTTTTCACGACATATTGTCTAAGCAATTCTATTATTTTATTAAATTTTTTTACCATAGACATGTTATGAAATCCCTAACTTATAGTAAATGCTGTAAGCTTGTTTGTGACGTCATTAGACTTCAAGTTTTCCACGATTACTATTAAATTTTGTATTACATTTTGACATTTGTATAAAATTACTACACAGAACAGATTATTATATTTATAACACACGTAGATATATGTCCAAGATTTTAATCAAACGATGTTTCCCTTAGCATCCAGGCTCACTCTAAAGATGTACTCTACAAATAAGCTAATGCAAAAAACTTCCAAACAACACTGAGCTCTTCAAAAATGCTAAATTTTGCAACAGACTGTCATCTCCAGTATCCCCGTTCTAAATACGATTTTCAAGAAAACAGTGTACTTACATTTCTAACTGGTAACACTCTTAAGACTCCTGTCTTTGCCAATTTGCAAGCGTTTCCAGTAATTTCTTCCTATATATATAATCGTTAACGTTGTTATTGAGTAAGAATTTGTTTAGTCCCCGTGACTTACCGTTTAGATGACGCCATTCTCACACAATAGTTAGTTTTCTAATTACATTTACGTTTGTAAACTTGGCTAACAGGGCTGAATTTTACGTGTTCGTTGGCGGTGGTAGCTATTTTATGTAAAACATTTTAAATTTTAAACTTTACTGTTAATATCATCCCATAAAGTCAATATAACAATGCGCTGCACGACACACGACAACACATTTTCTTATTAAAACGTATACTTTGTCACTATTTAAATGGGAATATAATTTATGTTATGTTAATGCATTTGTAAGTTCAAAAGTATATCAACTGGGGTTACATAACGTTTATGAAATTTGAGAAGGTTCTACGAATACTAAGCAGGAGGCGTTAAATACGAAGGTAATAGGTACCATTTACTAATTTTGAAATTAGATGAGATAGAGATAAGTATGATAAAATGTCAAATATAACGAAAAATACACATTTATTTTCGAGGCCTGTTTCAATTCGTTCCTAGTGCATTTCCTAGTACAAAAAATTTCCTTTCCGCACCTGGGATTTCTTTTGTATGGTGCATCTAGTTCCTCAGTTACTAGAACCCGAGACTGTGTGCGGTTTATAGTAGGTTTGAGTCTAACAGAAGCACTCCGCCGGTGGGTGGTATCTGAGGTGTTTACCGCAAAGAAAAATCTCTCCACACACTTTTCTACACGTAAATGATAATGCTACTCTGGGTTAAAGACAACGACTTGAGTTTTTACAAAAGCATATCTTTATTATTATTATTAAGTGTTATATATATGTTTATTGTTTTAAACGATAAACTCTCGGACTAGAAATATATCCTGGCTACTTATAAATACACGAGACATATGAAACAGAAACTAAAACACCGAGACTCGGAACAATAATTAGTTGATCCCACAAAGTGTTGTGCCATGTGGGGATAGGACCCACAAACTTCAGTAGGTACTGTAGGAAGCGGCGAGGTGATCGCTTGAACCACTACGCCATCTCTGCAATCAAAATTGAATTGTAAATAATATTATATAATACTAGCTGAACCCCGCGATGTTACCCGCGGATATTGTCGTACCGCGTACCTAAAAAAAGTAGCCTAAGTTACTCGTAAGCTCATTCATCAGTTGCCTACCAGTGAAAGTCCCGTCAAAGTATGTCCAGCCGTTCCAGAGATTACAAAGAAAACAAACAGACAGACAAAAATCCTAAAAAAAATTAATTTGGGACATGTATCGTGTATGCACACATACATATTTCTTAAAAAGCTTTTATTTTGATAATAAAAACTGACATTCCAATTCAATTTATTTGTATAGATTGGTTTAATATTTTTCTAGGCATTTGTTACCTTTCAAATTATGTCGCATGGCGAACTTCAATATCAAGTAACGCTATTAATTAACGCAATAATTTTTATTTAACTGATTGACACACTAACAAAACCAAGGCGTGTAATCTGTAATTATCTGTCTGCTAGTAATCAGTTTCGTTTACAAGGAATATTGGTGTTGAAATACTTGATGTAAATAGGTACCTCTTAATTCATACACTTTGAACGTGTATCACCTAGCAAAAGCCGATATCCATATTGCAGGTCTCCATTTAAGTATGTCTGTACAAAATTCATTCTGTAGCACTGTGCAATGAAGTTGTACAAGTAAAATAAACAAATGTAAAGCAATCCTCTGTAGGTGTGTCAGTAATTTAGACTAAAAAAATGTGGAATTCTACTTATTTTATAAACGCGAACGTTTGTAAGTATGGAAGGATGGATGTTTGTTACTCTTTCACGCAAAAACTACTGAACGGATTTGGATGAAACTTTACAGTAAAATAGCTTATACATCAGGATGAGACATAGGTTACTATTTACCGCGATAACCGACATATTATAAAACGCGGGCGGAGCCGCGGGCAACAACTAATCACACTAATTTATAAGGACGAAAGTTTGTGAGTGTGTATGTTTGTTACTTCTTCACGCAAAAGCTACTGAACGGATTTGGATGAAACTTTACAGTAATATAGCTGATACATCAGAATAAGACATAGGTTACTTTTGCCGCGATAATCGACATGCAGGCGGGCGTATTAAATAGTAATACATCTGTGATCTAGTATAAGCTAACCCTAAAGAGTGCACTGGGGCAACTTGGCAGTAATTTATAAAATATATATCTTTAAAAATCGTCTGATCCTATTCGTAACGGTTGGACGCCGAACTGTTCATAAATAACGTTCAAATTGTTGCTCATGCGCATTGAATAACTCGGATTGGATGTCGCTACTGCTTTCCAACAATCTTATTTATAACCGCTGAGTTATATGAATATTAACTTTATAGCTATATGAAATAAGGAGGGTTATGGATTCTTGTGAAATAAGTAGGTGCGATAACAATATTGGGATATAATATGTAAGATAATATACCGATTATAGATATAAACTCAATACAATCAATTTCAAATGTTATTTATGGTAAATGTTAGATTATTTCACTTTGAAAAATAGTTTTTTGTAATCCAACCTTAGAAAGTGCGGCTACATGGGGAGGGACATAAAGTTACATATTAAAATGATCCCGGGAGCTATTTGCTTAAAAATATCATTTAGTGTTGGGTATAGTTACAAATTAGCGGGTATCTTCTTGTTAACTGGAATGATTATGGCATCTCTCGGTCTATAGGACAGTTCAATAATTTTTATTATAAACATGTTGAAAGTGCGTTTGTATAATAATACATTTTGGAATATATTAACATAGTGCCTTGTTTTTATTTTTTCCATATTGTAACTGTTAAGTCTGATCACCAGCAGGTTTGCGTTCTCTAATGGAACCCTTGCTAACTATGCGGGCCTATAGATATAGCCGTCGCAAGTCGCAAAACAGTCACACCTGGTGAAAGGATATCAACTGAGATGCTACACCTCTTTACAATACAATGTATTTCACTGACCTTCTGGGTGGGTGTGTTGATAGTTTCAATCTTCGCTGCGGAGAGGGGACCCCTTAACAAAATCCACTAAGTTCCATACCATCACACAATATGCCGTGTTACAATTCAAACACACTCCTTGTGAATTTTCCGTACAAAGGCCGGGGAGGATTCCCGAATCGACTCCACACCAGGTTCCATACACTTCGATCATACGAAGACCGACGATAATTCCCTTTCATCGTACCACACATACAAAACCTCATTTTAACTATTAATTCTACATTTCCAACACATGTGGTCTTGTAACCAAGGTCCATTCTCACGCGGCTTAACAAACTCAACCAGGTGCCATATGTCTAGTAAGTATTTCCAATTTCACGCGGAACTGACGCTACATCGACGTAACGTAACAAGACGTTACAAACACTCGTTTATTATTATATTAAATTACAAGCAAATTACAGCACGCGGTTGTCAAAACAAATCTCACCGGGAGCCACTGCTCGTCTCAATACTTCTATCCCTGTGCCTGACGAAAGGGGAGAGCCACGCTTCGGCATAGGCCAGCTCGACTGGAGCAATACCACGGCCTCACAGAAAACCGGTCTGATAACGCGCTTGCGCTGTGTTGTGAGTGAGTGAAGATACCGGAGGCCCATAAACTCCAACCCCTCCCGTCATCCCCTTTCCATCCTCCAAAGGCCGGCAACGCACTTGTGACGTCTCTGTTGTTGCGGGTGTCTATGGGCGGCGGTTATCGCTTACCATTAGGCGATACATCTGCTCGTTTGCCCCCTATACCATAAAAAAAAAGAATTAGTCCTATTAATATTATAAATGCAAAAGTTTGTAAGGATGTGTGTTTGTTGATCTTTTACGCAAAAACTACTAAACGGATTTGAATGAAACATAACAATAATATAGCTTATACATAACAATAACATTTAAGCTATTATTTGCCGCGATAACCGACATACACGCGGGCGGAGCAGCGGGCAACAGTTAGTATGTTATACGCCATCGTGATATAGTTAAGGTAGAAATCATAGTTTTTATTCCCATACATTACGAATTCTTATACATGGACAGTGCTAATTACACTCGTATGCATATTTGTCCTATTTATCATAAAAAATATACGTAAATCATTAATTTATTGTGTTCATTTACTACTAGTATGAGAAGCGATTATATCTAATACGTGTTAGGTCTTGACAGCCAATAATTACCCTAACAACAATGTATGATAAACAGTTTAGGCTGTGTTATAACGGTAACAAATACCGCCTAATCTATGGTGATTATTTATTAAGCTGCGGCCCTCATGTTGTGTTACAACTACTGCAATAATGCGATAGAGATCTACAACGACATAAGATGTTCATATAACATTCACAATATTGTATACATGATAAACCCTGTCTTGAACTAAATTCGCTTGCAGTGGAAAATTATTATTGAACTTGACTGCACGGATAGCGAAGTGGTTTAAACGGTCGCTTCGCCGCTTTCTACTGCTCTGAGTGTTGTGGGTTCGGCTCCACGTGGGACAACACTGGGTCATGGGTATTCTGAGTGTGGGGTTCTTTGTGTTTGTTTCATCTCTCTCTTTCAAGCTATTCGTCCAACATATGGCATGTTTTTTCGTCTTTCTGCTCCACTTCGCCCTATTCCTCGGAAACCTGACAGTCTCAATACTTGTGTTCGTTTCATATGATATGTTGGTAAAATCCCCCGCGACACAGGATTGTTCGTAATATGGGAGTTGACTTATAAAATAAAAAAAATTAATCGTTTCATGTGTTTTTGTCAGAAAACAGTTCTTTTCAACTGAACAGAAAAAAGAGGACGTTCTCAATTCGGTTCTAATTGTTATGTTTAGTTTGTCCGAAATACATAGTTTTTTTTTTAGACTAATCCCGCCCGCATTCCCACCACTGTAACTCCTGTACACCAGGATCAACAGCAGTGACCCACGAACACACCGAGTTATGACACTCGGGAAGTCCCAGGAAGAAAATTAACTGTCTTGGAACCTACCTATACATAGTTTACAAATTGTATTAGAAAATTCATGGACACCTATTCTTTAAAAGAAAATTACTGCATATTTATAAAATAAATTCCTCCACTGTCTCTCCGTGGGTATTAGAAGATTTTTTATTTGCGTTTGTATAAATTGATTAAAATCTAAATATATATAAAAAATAATTCCTATTTGCCTTGGTCACTGACACCAATTTTGCTAATACTTTTTTTGTGGGATAGCCAATTTAGCGAGGAAGGTTTTAGGTTATATAACATCACGCTATGACCAACCCTATGAGCCGGGTATCGACCGAAAATGTTGGGCAAATGGGAAAAAAATATTTCTTTTGGAAAGACACAGACGAAAATATTAACAATTATTTTTACGGGAATTATCGCGATCACTTAAGTGTAAGTAAGTGATCGCGTTCATTCCCGCCACATCGCAGTTCGAAGCGAGTCTCATAACGATGACGCCGATTCCTATATGCCACTGAACAAACTGATCAGACCCTTCGACAGAACAAACCAATTACGCATAAAATGTTTTGCTATCCGAACGAAGTCGGGGCTGGTTACTAATTGAAAACCGAACCACAACATTATAGACACAAGGAGAACGTACCGTCTTGGCACGTCTTTTGACGAAGCGTCCGTTTACCATTCAGCCCCGCTCTGATATTTCGCGGTGTCAAGGCGAGCGCGCCAATCATCGCTATCATCTCATTACGATGGTTGTGGATCACTGTTATATAACTTGACTAAATTATGTATTTTACTACAACATAATATCTTTAAAGAGGATCATGGACATCTTCTGTTCCCTTTTTTCTGGCGACAAGGACGTGTGTATACATTGTTTGTAATTATTTTTTGTTTTTTTTTTGTTTTGTAACATTCATAGTAGAAGCACATTTCACACTCGGGATTAGTAGTATCATGGTACAGGCTCTGCCTTTTTTAATGTATGAAAAGTTTTTAGAACCATCAGCCCACTGGGGTTTATGGTAGGACGGTGGGTCGAAACCAGACCGACTAAAATCATACAATGTTCGACTCTGAGCCTGAGATAGGAGGGATTTCGGAACAGCTGCCAATAAGACATCTGGGATCTTCATAAAGCTTGGCCGAAACAGCACGAGCACCACCTTTAGTACCACCAGTACAGATACTGAATAGTTTAGAATCAGAATGAAAAGAATATGGGATGCATCCTTCATTTATTTATTTTCATATATTTGACTCTACTCTGCCTGGTGGGAAGCATGAGCAAATCCAAGACCACTGCGGTCACCATACTCATTGGAAATGCTGACAATGCTGAAATGTAGCATGGTGTCCCACACTATGGCGGCCTATTGAGATGCTTTTGCATCATTGGGCCTCCGATCTCGCACTCACCAATGAAACACGACAGTAAGAATGCAGTCACTCTAGGTTGATTTTCTGTAAGAGACCCATTCGTTCTTAAATCAGGGACGTGGAGGGCATTGCAAAGATAAGAAAGGCATAATTATTATGTGTCTATTATCTCATCAATAGTTCTGATGGTCCTATTTTTAAGGTAATTTTACTAAAGATAAAAGTAAAACTGTTTTTCATTTATTTATTTTTAATTAATTTCAGCTACATATTTAAATATATACACGATAACGAACCTCACTCGGTTCCGCTGATCGTTACAGCAATTATAAGGTATAAATTCAAGATTAATTACGTCATCACGAGCAGAGTTGCCATAAATTATTTCGAACTCGTAAAGAGACATTTAATTTACAGTTATCTCATCACTATGCTAATAATTTGATTAGAACAAAAGTGATATGAAATATTTGGATTCCAATGAGTCAAGTGTCTCGAAACTTATTTAAATATTGGATGGTTTAACACTAAAGTAAGGTTAGCTTTGGGTACTATTTAAAATCCTGAGAAATAAAATATGACGTATAATAATACCTCGACTAACACATAACATGGCATTACACCCATTTTTGAAAAGTGTCTTAATTAGATTCCCACTATTAAAGTAGTAGTATTAAAGAAGTACTATTAAATCACAGAAAAAAAACAAAATTTTTATTTAATCGATAAGTGCCATAAAAATGCATAAAAATTTTATATTTTCAAATTTCGCAAGTAATTTGTCAAAAACGCTGGACGCAGTGGACGCCATATTGCTGTGTGGTAATGACGTCAGTTCGCTTTTTAAAATGTGTATGACATGAGTTGACACTTTAGTGTACTTAAAAAGCGGCGTGACGTAATAACATAGCGGCTACTATGTCATGGTGATATAAAACAGACTAAAAAAACTAAAAACTTTGAAATAATATTATAAAATATATATTAATATTTTATGAACTAAAACCAAAATTTTCCGACTGGCCTAAGGTATCTCAATTATATAGTTTTAGATTTTTTCTCCTATACAGTTAAATACCCTATTGTAGAATCACTAATTAAGGAGAGTCTGTACTTAGGTAACCAAACAGGTGATAAACGTGTAAATACATATATGTTTTATAAAAATTACACCCTGGTATCGTAGAAGTGTTTGTGCTCAAAACACAAAAGAAAGGATAACTTTACTCAAGCCATTTTATATATTCTGTCTTTTTTTTTTTTAAATTCAGTCCATTGAGTTTATTGATAATAACTGAGTGTGTGTCTGAATGTATTAATTTAAACTTTCGCGACTTTTACACATAGTTTTTGTTATATAGCGTATAAGTCCCGCTATTCAACAAAAACTATATTGAAACTTCTAGCTTATTATAACGATTAGAAATAGTATTTAAATTGCTACACCTCTAATTAAATTATGAACTACTCCACTTTAAATGAAAAAAATAGGAAAATATCAGAAGCATAGCTGAATTATTGCTTCCAAAAACACATGATGCTAAGTCCGATGCCTTGACACGTATTTATTATATTATTAAGGATTTTCACAGTTCTGATTTTGATAGGCAACCAGTTAATAAACAGAGATTTTTTTCTCATTACGGCAACGGCGTCAATGACACGCGACCAAATCGTCCATATACATACAAATCGTCACAAATACACAATTTTGAGCCATAAACCAATGGGAGGTCCACTAATTATTGATCATATGCAAATATGGCGATTAACACAACTATATTTTATATGAAAACTACAATTTATAGTAGAATTTATACTATTTATTGTCGTGACCTAAATTATTATTCTTTTTGTTCTATAATGAATGTTGATTAACAGACTATTTATATCTTTGTTTATGCTTCGTTTATGATGAAATTAATATGTTGACTGTAGTTTAAGCAGGTTGTCATATGAGTTATGTGGTTGACTGCGGGGGGTATCTAATGTAATGGGCATTTAAAATCGATTGTTAAACATAAAGTATAACAGGTTGGAGATAGTCTGAATGTTTAATGAGAGTGAGACAAGAGAAACTTGAAATGGTCGTTGAACATTACCGGCATAAACTGAAACAGTAATTTAATAAATCATTCTTAAAATTTGGATTGGTGGATATTATCAAATCATCTTAGAACAGCAAAAACAGTATTTTTAGCGTAATCATGTACTTTAATTTTTTTTGAAACGAAGTTCCTTTTCTAGAAGGAAAAAATTAAGACCAAAAGTTGTAACGACACTTTTTACTATAGTTGTAAGCCGTGTGGCGTGCGCGTGTTTCTCTGTCTGTCTCTCTCTCTTTCTCTCTCTCTCTCTCTCTCTCTCTCTCTCTCAAAGAAAGCAACCAGTTATTTTCGTTTCGTCGTTCTATTTCGCTTTTCTTATCAAAATTGAAATGAACACGAGTGTCTTCACATGCCAAAACTAGTATAATACGGGTATTATACTAGTTTTGGCATGTGAAGACGCTCGTGTTTATAAAACAAATTAAAGTAAATTTTTAAATTTGTTTCTTCATGCAAAAACACCTTTACGTAACGATTAATCTTATTACCTTTTCCCTTTGTCTCATCTGAACTTGAATATAGTAAAGGAAACCAGCTAAAGGTTTGACATATTTTTATACCATAGTTGATGAGGTGACAATGCTCCCGTCTGTATAATTCCACTCAACAATTTATATAAAAATCCAGAAATTTTATTCATAAATACACTTTTAGAAATCTATGGCTTACGCGCGTAAAGAATTCCTTTACCACGCAATTTCTAGAGTAAACACAAACAAATAAAATAGTTCAGGTTCTATATCTTAATTCTTAAGCATGTAGGTGAATTAAAAACTCCCATAACTGGTCTACCTGGTTACCTTACCGTTGGGTTGCAGAGGTCAAGTGACGCTCGCTATTATGTAAATTTACCAGTAATAAGCCGCATCAGGTTATACAAGGCTGTACAAGAACTTAATGTAATGTTATCAGGAAGAAATTAGAATAGAGACGACCTGCTATTTACTGTGACAAATGTTCTAATACTGATTTTATTGGACGCATATATCTGTGTGAGAATTATTTTAATATAAAAGTTTATCGTTTTGTTTACACAACTGGTATGTGAAATACATGTAATATGTTGCAAATATTAACAAGTTTTCGAATTGGTTTTACTTATACTTTCTGTCCCTTGCTGTCCCAAAAATATAGCTTGATCTCTCGATCAAGCTACATCTGTTCGCACTTGCTAGAGTGTCACCGCGGCCGTGAGATGGCGTTCGACACTTTAGAGGCTATAGTAATATATAAAGCTGAAGAATTTGTTTGCTTGTTTGTTTGAACGCGCTAATCTCAAGAACTACTGGTCCGATTCGAAAAATTCTTTCAGTGATAGTGTGTCAGTGTTTCAATAGCCCATTTATCAAGGAAGTCTATAGGCTATATATCATCACGCTAAGACCAATAGGAGCGGAGCACCAATGGAGAATGTTTAAAAAACAGGGGAAAATTAACACGCTACGGGCAATAGGAGACGCAAACGCGGTTGCGTGGGTCGGCTATATATATATGAACCAAAGATGTCTCTAAGCTACGCCTTTTCAATGGGAACCGATGAAGTAACTTTGAAAAAGTTAACATTTGATTTTTAAACATAGAGGAAGACAAGCAGATAGGCCTGATGATAACATACTTCCGTCGTCTGTGGTCACCTGCAACTAAAACGCCTCATGCGCTAAATGATTTAGTCATTTAGAAACCATCGTTGCTTCTGAATTTAGTATGCTAAATTAAGATGCCATGGGCATTAAGTCCGCCAATGTACAAATGTGCAAAAAGTTTTAAATAAATAAATAAATAAATAAATTCAGCCAAGTGTAATAAGCGATTTAGCGACATCACAGTTCAATTCCTCTTTAACGACTTTATAAGACATGATTTGATTACCGACTGGGAAAAAAAACTGATATACATTTATTTATTTAAAAACTAAGACAGCACACAGTATGTTAACAAAAATGGGATCAAAAGATTTCCAAGATAATGAATTAAATTTTTCTCAGTCGTTTTAAGTTATTTGGCAGTCGGCTATATTTAAATTGTCTTTTATTTTACAGGACAAGTTGGTCTTAAACGCGTGGTATACATCTTTAAAGAATGCAATTCTGTTCAATTTACGCTCATCCTTATGCTGGTAATGTATTCATGGACGATGTTTTTTCAACGTTATTAATTGCCTTGCTTACGATTACATATTGGATCAACAAATAAGGCGAAATTATTCAAAGTTATTTAATTATAAGTTCAAATTAATGATGTTAAAAATATCGCATTTAATAATGTAGTATCGCGTATAATTACAGGTAGTAGAGCCACGCTGATTTCAGCACGAACGGGCCGGCTCGACCGGGGCGGTACTACCCTCGCACAAAAGATCAGCGTAAAATGACAGAGTTCATGCTGCCGTGTTTCGTTGGTGAGTATGAGACCGAAGGCCCAATGATGCAGAAGCATCACTAGGCCGACGTAGTGTGGGTCACCATGCCGCATTGTTGCATTGTCTGTACGAGCAATGAGTATGGTGACTACCACTCTTGGACTCAGCTTATGCTTTCCATCAGGCAGAGTAGAATCATTTTGGCAGGCCATACATAAATATATATATATATAAATATAATAATATGACATAAGCCATTTTAGGGTCTTCGCGCACTAGGCTAGGGCAGTGGTCAGAACGACCATATTAACTAAAGATCCGACTTTCTAGTGTGCTAACCTTTACCTACTAACTGATAGCCAATTTTAGGCTAGTTACAGATTTTCAGCACTATTCACGAAATCATTTCCACAGATTGTAAGACAGCGAGAGTAAATACATTCCTATCAATAGGTCTAGAAAATAATCACATTTTGAGTAAAGACGGAATGCAATTATTTTTACGGAAGTTTATATGAAACACTTGCGACCCGCTCTGGCTTCGCCCGGGTGGATTTCAGATGCACCCACCAAAGACACAATTCGTGCATTTTAAATTTCTAATATCATCAAATATATTCATTTGAAGTACAAACTGGAAAGGGCCATATTGATCTATATTAATAGCACAATATATTTAAGGTACTTAATTTAATAAGGATTAATGCTGTATTGCTTAAAATCCCTTCAAAATAAGCTATTTTTTTATCGTAAAAGAAAGGAGTAAAGATGGTGATAGTTGATGATTCACCTAGTCTCTTTCAAAAATAAAATTAGTATACAGTTTTGCCAAGTACTCTTTACTCTATTGCTGTGATAATATATAGATCGTAAAATGTCGAGTGAAACTGCTATGGCAGAGTTATATTTTCGCGGTTTATTCTCAGATCCATAATGATTGAGTGAATTTTTGAAGTAAAAGCTTCTTTAGCGGCGTTGTACACTTTTATCAGGAGGAAATCTTAAGAGTTCGCGTCACCTATATGCTGACGTCACAAAACTTGTAGGGCCGCCTTGAGCACTTTTTGGTACAGGGAAAACTTATGGGTTCACGTCACCGACATGCTAATCTTTGATACATTAAACATTATGAAATTTTAGTTTACCCATTTTCAAATTACATTCTAAGTTATAAGTTTTCAATTCTATCGGCAGTCCTTACGACTGCCAATTTTTTTATTAGATTGTAAAAACAAGTGAATATGAATTTTTTGAGACCCTGACATTTATCCAGGTGAAAAAGATTGTGCAAAAAAAGAGGCAATGAACAATGAAGTGGAAGAAGGGAGGCAAAATCAAAAAAAAAAATTGAAAGTAAAAAAATATGTATTTGATGTATTAATTATCACCTATCCACATCTTAAAATCGATATCTAAGGAAAATAATTTTCTCATGAATCCGGCCAAAGGATCATCAGAGAATGAACCATTTTTGTCGTTGCGTGACGAAACCCTAAAAATATAAACAACATATTATCCAATACGATTCGTCAAGAGATTATAAGTAATATTAACATACAGATGTTTTCCAAAAGAATATTATAAAATATAATTTTATTTTCTTATACATGGTTTAATTTCACATTAGAAACGAGACGATACGATAACCCGTCGAAGGGTCTTTATAAAGCTTCGATTATGTTAATTCAATAGATCGGTGACAATTAATGACGTCACTTCGTGTCATTTCATTATATAAATCGCCAAGACCCGTCGCTCGTCAGTTTTATATGTCAAAGTGATGGCGGTGTAAATAATAATTTTAGACTAAGCACTGATCCCGACTCCGCCCGCTTAATGGTCAATTAAAAACGACGCCCACGCACGCTTTGCATATCATTACACTATTATACATATACTAACACGAACTTTTTTTTATATGTATATTTTAATAAAATAATATGTCGTGATGAACGTATTTTTGATATATTATAATATACATAGTCTTGAATGAGATCATCATTTTAGATTGATTGCTGATATAAATTTGCGGATCAATATTAGGTACTCGACACATATGTCTTGACAGAAAGGAAGGTTAAACAATAGAGTAGATGACTGTATCTATACTAAATGCATATGTATGTATACACGGTACATGTACCAAAATATTTTTTTTTATAATTTTCGTCAGTCTGTCTGTTTATTCCGGCTAATCTCTGGAATGGCTGGATTGATTATGACAGGTCTTTCACTGATATTCAGCTGATGAATTAAGGAGTAACTTAGGCTACTTTCTTTTAGTCGTAAATGAATACCGATTTCTCCTTCATTAAAACGAATGTTATAAAACATCCCGGAAAATATGATTATTACAGCCTTTTAATTTCTCTTACAAATTTTAATCAAATAAACATTGAAATAAATTGTCCAATTTAGTTGTCTAAAACAGTGACGTCACACGTTTGTATTTAATACATTTTTCATACAAAGTTATTATTTTGACAGATGATAAAAAGTAATCGATGTGACTAAGGTATCATCAAATTACTTACATTTAATCATCTGTCAAAGAGTAATTGAATAAAAAAGAAAAATAACTCTTTCGGTGCTTGACACCGAGTAGTGAGGCTTTTAGTCACTTTTATTAGTAAACCAGCTGACCCACGCAACGTCGTTTGCGCCTTATATTGCCCGTAGCGTGAAAATTTCCCCCGTTTTTGAAACATTCTTCATTGTTGCTCCGCTCCTATTAGTAGTAGCGTGATGATATATACCCTATAGCCTTCCTCGATAAATGGACTATCCAACACCGTAAAAATCGGACCAGCGGTTCCTGAGATTAGCGTGTTCAAACAAACAAACAAACAAACTCTTCAGCTTTATATATTAGTATAGATTGCTGGATATATTATTCTTCTTCGAAATGAGGTTTTGTTAAAGCATTTGTTTCAAGTTTTTCTTTTTTTCATACGGCTGAGCCAAAAGAAAGGGTACCTAATAGTATAGGCAGTTATGTTTGCATGTTCCACCGTAGCGTCTAAACTACTGAACTTTAACGAATGCGGTGTAAAACATTCATAATAATTAACTTAGTTGGGATATTTATTGACAGCCTCGTTGGTCTCGCGGTTGACGTGTGTGACTGCTGATCATGATGGTGATGGTCTCGGGTTCGATTCCCGGGTCGGACCACATGTTTGTATGATCTACAAATATTTGTTTCAGAGTTCGGGTATTTTCTATGTTTAATATTATGTATTTACAAAAAAAAAAATATCTGTATTTGTATCAGTTGTCTTGTACCCATAACACAAGCTCTGCTTAGCTTGGGACTAGATGGCGTTGTGTGTTAAATGTCCGAAATATTTATTATTATTTATTCATATAGTTTTTTAAACTTTTTTGCAGTGATGTTTTCTTGTCTAGTGAGGTCACTAATCGCTACATAGCTAAACATGAAATTGGCAAAAAAGGGCACTGAAACAGCAGTCACGGATTTATAACTTGAGTTGCAAGTGTCAATAAGCGACGGTAATCACTTACCGTCAGGTACCTTACCTGATCAATGGCCTCATACACCTATAACAAACAGCTTGAGTTTTTCTGATTATAATAATGCTTTATTTGTTATTAACCGGAGTTCGGAAGTTGGGGTCTTAGTCCCCGTGCCTCGGAGAGCACGTAAAGCCGTCGGTCCTGCGCCTGATTTCTCCCCGATCGTGTCGGATAACCATCCCATCGGATTATGAAAGTGAGAGAACAGAGAGTGCACCTGTGTTTGCGAACATGCTTGTGCACTATAATATGTCCTGCGTAGGCTTGTCTTCGTTGAGCCTGGCCGTTGTGGCTGAAATCAAATAGGACAACATCATCGTGTCTACCTTTAGGAAAGAGTATGAAATGAATTATTGATTATGATAAAATTTTAATAAGATGAATATTAAATTGTGTTTAGCCTACCGCCTTGTACTTATCTCGAGTTATGCGTGAGTGTTGTTCTTAAATTCTAATTATAATTGTATACACCTTTTGAAAAAGACACCTAAATAATTTTGTATATTTATTGCCTGACTTTATAAAGGATCCTTTTACATCCTTACTTTTAAAAAAATAAGTAGTTTGTCATGTATTTTATACATTTTAATTATATCAGTACTTGAGATTTTGTGGTACCATGGCGATATACCCGTCCTTCCTCCTTAACTGAGCTTAAATTACGTATCAGATAGAGTTACGTCTTTCAGGATTATCAGTAATAAGCACTCGGCGTACCTTCACGCATCTAATTCCACAACAGGGTCGGAAGTGGTGTGTGGCTCCATTGCCAAAGTTGCTGTGAAGATGCTCCCTTCCATGTATTAACAACTAGCTGACCCACGCAATATCGTTTGCGTCTCCTGTTGCCCGTAGCGTGATAATCTTCCCCCGTTTTTAAAACATTCTTCATTGGTGCTCCGCTCCCATTGGTCTTAGCGTGATGATATATAGTCAATAGCCTTCCTCAATAAATGTACTGTCCAACACTGAAATAGTTTTTCAAATAGGACCAGCGGTTCCCGAGAGAACAAACAAACAAACTCTTCAGCTTTATAATTTCACACATCACAGATTTTCCGGAACAAACAAACAGACCAACAATAGATACTTTTTTTAGGAACCATATATACTTTCGTATGCATTTTGTTCACAACTGTAAATTTGAATATTCAAACAGACACTTAAATTATATTTTTTGTTAAGATACAGTTTTCTAAGTAAGACAAAAACTTACTAAGTATTGCATTAATTTTAGCGTTTGTATGAATTATCCATATTATCTTATATTCTCAAGGCAGCCCTAGTAGATAAATTTGAAAAGAGAGCCGTACAAGTGAGCTGAAGTTATTGTAAAGTACTCTTATGTAGTTATTTTAATTACTTTGCCAGCGGCTTCCCTCGCATTAATGTCGGCTTTTCAAAATCATTGTCTTCCGGAATTAACAATTACCCAAATAGGTACTCTAGCGACTTTCATACACATATAATCAAACCAAAACATACTTCAGAGAAATTCATCGAAGATGCGAATTATGGTGTAGCTTAAATTGCAAAATGAAAAGTTTAGGTATGTTCGATACCGGCTCCGCTATTGATATATGCTCTAAGGTGGATGTAACTTGTGGTGACATTTTAGGTTATGTCAAAGTTGTCAATGTTCGGAAATAGGTCAATAGGTATTACGGACGGAGATCGTTTTTTGTTTTTTCGGAAGACGGTCCCCATTTCATCTCATCCACATTTTTTATATTTTATATCATTAATTTCATCACGACGAAGACTTATCTAACGACTTGAAGACTTATGATTTGAAGACTATAAACACTTGACATTGGCAGAAATAGCTGATCCGAGAGATCCGGCTGATTGCCATTTGCCAAAGAAGAAGGTATTACGGATGTGTGTTGGCGCGGACCGGCTTATTAATTGTTGAAAAGTCCTCCGAGAGTTTGATCAGTAATTGGAATAATTAGCTTTGGGAGTATTGTTTGGTGTGGTTGATAGTTGTTTGCCCACGGGGGCGTATCAACATAATACTTTTAACATTAACTTTGGTTGCGGACGGTTTAAAAATGTAGGTTTCACGTACAGACGTGTGTTGGCGCGGGCCGGCCTATTAATTTGTAAAAGGAATTGTTAATTGAAGGTTAATTAGCTTCGGTGATGACATTATCACTTTGTCTATTTTGTAAATCAGTTTATAATAGTATATAAGTAACAAGTACAATTTTAACACAAATAAAACGGACTTCAAGGTTCGACTCGATTTCTCTTGGATGCCATCATCAGATATTAATGTCCTTATCATGATGTACCACCGTTGGGATACCTCCTTACCATAAAAAAAAAGAATCATCAAAATCGGTTCATAAACGACGAAGTAATGCCCGAACACATAAAAAAAAATATATATATATACGGTCGAATTGAGAAACCTCCTCCGTTTTTGAAGTCGATTAAAAACGGGAAGTTTCCTCACAATAGACTTTCTACTTAGACACATTAACAAAACTAAAGAAAATTTGTGTCGAAGTTTTGTTTCGATTGCATAACGAATATCCATTTTGAACGAATACTTATACATTTATAATAGTACTAAAATTATTTCATGATGTTTTGTGATTTGAAACGTGACATGTAGTAAAATAAATTAGCTTTAAATATCTGAGATGATTCTTATAAAGATCGAATCAAATGTAACGACCGAAGTCAGAGATTATCGCTTGTTATACCTCTATGGTTCGATCATAATCAGTTGTACAACCCATTTGCCCAGCTGTGAATCATTAATGTTCTCTTGCTTCACTCAACTGTCGTATTCTATGTTTGTGAGGATATAAAAGTCCAATATATATGACGATGTCAAAGTTCGTAGCGATGACCACCGTCACCAATCTATATTGCCTTGCCATCGGAATGCCACACGACACCATAGACAAAATACATATAAAATTGTTGTGTTTTAAGACGGCGGTGCTGCGTTATACAGACTATACCCGTAATGGTCGAAAGGGAAATCCGAAAATGTCACTTTAAATAATCGTGTTCATTAGTATACATTTAAAACACGCATTAGGTACGCTGGGTGCCGGCGCCCGATACGATCGCTATCTCAATACATACAAATATATCTACGTCCTTTTTACGCTCATATACTACATGTATGTACGTGAAAGACAGAAATTCTAAGCCGTGTACTCAAATAAGGAATAGAGAGGTGAGACAGCGATTGCATCGACGCATGCGCACGGGATACGTACTAATTAAGCGGCCGCTCTTACCGATAAACGGTCCCAAAAGATCCTCTTGGTAGATGTTGCAATTAAGACATACACTCGAAATAAGCGGGCGTCGAGAATCGAGAATCAGTACGATTTAATCGAATCCCAGTTTAAATTAAACGTCGATTAGTATTTAAATTCGGACACACAATGTTTGACGACCCGCCGTGAGGTAATTGGTGATAATTTTTTTAATTGATATTGTCGTCGGTGTGTCGATGATGCCGATTTATTTTATTGGTGTTGCTCGCTTGTCCGCTCGTAGGCGTCTCGTAACGCTCACACTTATTGTCTGGCATTATGTAATTTTTTTAATTGGTCACAGTTGACATTTAGCATCGTTCAATTACTTATTTAAGATATGAGAGTTTCTTTTTTTTAATAATTGTCGTGTACCTCCGCGGTCGGCCTTTTACGACTAAATATAATAATCGTGATGGTTCGTGCAGTTGAATCGATGAACCGACTTAATTGATGCACACGTTGAAGGTAACTTTGTATAATTATAAACATTCGATGTGCAACAGTAGGTGTAAGAGTTTATTATAATTATGCCCAATAATTATGACATTAAAGAGACGTAAAACACACTTCTTCGTAATTCTAATGAGCGGAATGTTTAACTCACTGAACTTCAAATTACAGTTTAAATGAACGATCGAAGTCTATAGACGACCAAACTCTTATGTATTCTTTAAGTAATATCTAAACATACATTTATTTCATTCTCATTATAACTGGCCGAGTCACAAAATTCATGCTAATCTGTTTAATAGCCAAATCACATCACTAGCAAAATAATCAAAATGTACAAACCTTCGTGTGCTCGTCGGCCTTCCAAATCCGGCTTTGTTACAAAATTTGTTAGTATTATTTTACATAACAATAAATTAAGCGACAGGGATAGAGTATCTTCTATTTAGAAATAAAATCAATGTATAATGTTATCTTAATAAGTTTATTAACTTGTGTCTTGAGACTAGTGTTTACTTTACGAATGCTTAAATGTATGTTTATCTATACCTAGTTGCGTGATACTTTTTACAGACACTACAGAATTGGGATATATAAATAAATAATGAATAAATAAATATTTTGGACATCTATCACACAACGCCATCTAGTCCCAAAGCTAAGCAAAGCTTGTGTTATGGGTACTAGACAACTGATACAAATACATATATACTTTTTTTTTGTAAATATATACATATACATAGAAAACACCCAAACTCCGAAACGAATATTTGTAGATCATACAAACATTTGGTCCGACCCGGGAATCGAACCCGAGACCTCACGATCAGCAGTCGCACACACCAACTGCGAGACCAACGAGGCACTCAAAATTTAATAGTAACTATTTCCTCCTATAAATCTGATCCGGCAATCGAACCCGAGACCTAATGATCAGCAGTCACACACGCGAGACCAACGAGGCAGTCCAATGTTATTTACTTAACTACTGATATAAGGGGTTTACAGAAAACCGGTGTCTTATAATTATTTTGTCTCTTTTCACAAGCTTTACCAACCTTTGAGGCCATTTTAAGAGAGGACTCAAAGGAAGTAAAGCATTTGTGACGATTAGCGTTAACAACTAAATATCGAATGACCCGCCTGTTCATTTATCCATCTTAATAAAAAAGGGAACGTTCAAAGGAGTTACATTCTTAGTATAATAGTACTATATACATATATTATTCCATCTCACATTGATATGGATACAAATAACAATCTTAATCTAGGTTTTATATCCCATATCGAATGAATCTGTGTGAGAGACTGGTGTCTCTATTAGGTAGGTAGATCTACGAAAAGAGCTTACTCATTCTTCCAAGGCCGGCACAACACTTGTGACACCTCTGGTGTTGGGGTACACTTTCAGGGACGGGAGTATCGCTACCATCAGACGATATGTCTGCTCGTTTGCTCCCTATCCCAAAAAAGACCTGTATGATAAATTACCAGCCTCTCCTAACTCTAACAATTTCGGTGACTTAAGCAAGTACAAGCTGTTTCGGGAAAAGAGCAGCTATTATTATGTGGAGTGAATGGAGTGAATCAAGGTAGTAGAGCCACGTTGATTTCAGCACGAACGGGCCGGCTCTACCGAACAGAAACTCCTCGCCTCGCACAGAAAATTTAACGTAAAATGATAGCGATCATGCTGTCGTTATTCGTTGGTGAGTGCGAGACCAGAGGCCCAATGATGCAGAAGCATCACTAGCCCGCCATGGTGTGGGTCACCATGCTGCATTGTTGCATTGTCTGCATTCGCAGTATTGTGACTACCAGTCTTGGATTCTGCTTATGCTTTCCATCAGGCAGGGTAGAGTCATTTTGGCAGGGACAAACAAAAAAAAATGAAAACGTGTTTTGTATATGTGTTAGAATATTAGTGCGTAGTTAATTCATAACTTCTCTATAAACTTAAAATAATCAACTTGATGTACCCACGTGAGAGATTCCAGTGCCACACACGAGAGCTGACGGCATTAGAGCCGGATAATACAACTCAATTAGTGCTGTTAACGATCATCTTCTAATTCGTGATATCCGATGCATCGAGCGTAACATCCGTCATCTATTTATTATCTGTGCTTTGTAACTATTATGAATACCACGACGATTAAAAATAAATACAAATAAAAATATGGAGATTTTGTATCGAGAGGATGAAGTCGCAAAAGCAAAGTTATTTATTTATTTATTTATTTATTCATGGAAAACTTACAGCTAGATATGTTAGTAAAAAAACAATGCAGATTAGTCATCAGACAGCCAATAACAATTTTCACTTCTAGTTATAGACTAATATAAAATATTGAGAAACAAAACATAAGCTGAACATAAGAACAAAAAGAAAAATCGCACACAATACGTAAGCACCAAATAAATAATAAATATATAATTACCTCAACGCAAATTTAAGCAACACTGTGTCTGCTCAAAAAAACTAAGGCTTAGACACCTCCTTGCCGAGGATACACTTATCAAAAAGGGATCAATATTATGTAGTTTACATAATTCATTAAAATGTCTGCTTGCGCGTACTAAGTAGCTGTTCTGTCTATAATTTGTTTTTTAATTTGTTTTAGCTACAGGAATGTTAATTTTAATATTAACTTAATTTTAACACGCACACGCTAGACTATTTCCAAAATTATTTGCTACAAAATAATTCTTTTATCTTGAAATTATTTTAATTTGACAGGTAATTTGAGTACAAAATTTCTTTCGTAAAAACATAATTATACAACATATTGTATTTCTTAGTAGGTACAAGCCACACTTAGTTAAGGTCTATTGAGGCGATGTGTAGAGTTCAAAATAGTTTCTGTTGAAATTAATTAAAAAAACAATACACGGCATAATACATTTATTTCAGTGACCGCGAACAGATCAATGAACCACGAAATACAATACCGGAGTAGTAGCATTCAATAATAATTATAGATTTTATGGTATTTTTAACGAAATTTTGCAATTGTACAACTCTACTGATGTGGCGTGGTGGCGTTTTTTTTACGTAATCAATGTGTAGAAATGACATTTTAATGCACTCCAGCAATAAAACACATGTTTTATTACTGAGGGGATTTTTTTTACGTATCACCTGATGGTAAGCGGTGAAACACAGCGCAAAGGCTATTTCACACCCGTCTTCTGTGAGGCCGTGATATCACTCTGGTCGAGCCGGCCCATTCATGCCGATGCGTGGCTCTCCCACGGTAAAACGTCCATTGTACGGTCCGCGCAGCACTGAACGACGAATTCATCCGCGATGGACGCAAGCCCTAATCCGCCCGCGGATCCCGTCTAGCTAAACAGCGACTAAATAGCGACTTAATTTGTCATTACATAGATCGTCACCACACGGAATACAAGTTATACATATAAGTAGCGAATTAAGTAGGTAAGTAACAAAATACGTATAAAATGAAACGTAAATCGAAAGAAACGATGTAACAAAATAAGGAATGACCAATTACTCTGTTTGAAAAACATTCATATTTCCTTTAGTTTAAAATTTCTTTCAATTTTCCTGAGCTACCTACGTTGGTACTGACAATAAGTCAGGCGCTTGAAGAAAACTAGGTTCAGTATCGTGGCTCACCACTTAAGCTTTCCAAGATTGTTGGGTCCGTAAAGA
This sequence comes from Spilosoma lubricipeda, assembly GCA_905220595.1. NCBI lineage: Eukaryota > Metazoa > Arthropoda > Insecta > Lepidoptera > Erebidae > Spilosoma > Spilosoma lubricipeda. Next base: position 18,741,477 of record HG992290.1, on the reverse strand, counting down.
ATAAACTAAATTAAAAAAAAACAAACATCTAAGCTAAATAAAGCTTGTGTTATGGTACTAGACAACTGGCGCTGGTAGGGATGTGTTAATAATAACAGTTCCCAGATCCCTCCCGTCTCAGGCGCAGAGTGGCATACCTTGTGGTTTTAGTCGGTTTGATTCCGACACACCGCCGCGCCCCAAACCCCGGTGAGGTAAGGGCCCGTGGCGGTTTTCACACGTTAAAAAAAATGGTACTAAATAACCGATATAAATGCATATGTACCTACTTTTTGATAAAAACATACAAAAACTGTCAGACAGTTGCTCGTCACTAGTTCCCAGGCTGAGGGTTGTACTTTATTAAACTTTCATCTACACCTAAAGAGCATTACGGCAATAAAAGTAACTGGGCTATAAAATAATCAAACAGCCACGTTTAAAACTACATGTAACAAATCACTACTCCAATTTCCAAGTCAAAGAAACACCGTGTACGTAATTATTCCGGTGTTCTTACTATTTGTATAGAAAGCGTGTGGCCAAAAGGTTGCATTCGAGTAATCTCAAACGATCACGATCGCGTGACGAATAAATTCCATCGATATATCGATTAAGAATCGATTTTTATCACGGTTTACGGGAACACGGACCTATATCGATGTGTGAGTATAGATAAATGCTTTCAATTATATCGATAAATTGACGATTATAATTAACTAGCTTTTACACCCGACGTCGCCTTCCTAATGGGAATATTTTATATTTTAATTCTGATTTTGGATTTATTAAAAACTATTTGGAATATAATGAGGATTTTAAATTATGTACTCAGTCGCTAAGCTTATGGAATCGTTTAATAATAATAGATACACCTACTGATGACATTTTATTCAGATGTTATTGGCTAAAGATGGCGTGTCTCCGAAGTATTCGATGCATTAATTAAACATATCATCACAGCTCATATTTCAAAACACAATTTCAGAAGTGTACCGGCTATCATACGCCTTCATTTGTTATTTATGCATATAAAGTTTATGTCGAAGTTCGAGAACAATTCAAAATTTAAATTTGGTTTTAACTATTAAAAAAAAGAAGTTTTTACTTCTTTTACGTTTTTGTTTTTGATTAGATACTTGCAAGTGACATTGTAAGATTGTCAGTTATTGAACGATTATTATTAATTTAGTCCGTATCTATAATAAACAGTTTGGTTTTATCCTTAGTATTGAGTGATGCCCGTGTATAATTTATATACTACTTTTCAAAACTCTTAAAGTCGGTTTAGTCAGTCCAGTTGTATACAAAGTTAGCACTCACAAACAGATAAAACTACAATGTAAACGCGATGTAGATAATCATGTGCAGAGCAAAGAGCAAATATAGATTTTGTTCTCGCTCCTCTGTCAAATGTATTTCACGGCGTTTTATGTTTTTTATAGCTGGCAATTTGAATTTCCACAGTGACGAATCGATTCTGTGTAACAGTTCCATCGATCCTAATAGAACCGAATAAATATTTAATTATCGGCCTTTATAGTGAATGGTAACGCAACGGATTGGATTGCTTTTGTTAATGATTTTAATTTGTTTGAGAGTCGATTTGGTGGTTTTAGATAGACCGACAGAAATACGATACCGAGCAAAGGTCACAGATAAACTTACAATGGTAACTAACGAGAAAAGTTTGCGAGCCGTTTAAATTAGAACCGATTGTGATTAGAAACACACTCGGCATAGATGTGTATATTGCTGGTATATAGCCCTTATAAAAAAGAAATCATTTTTTCTTAATTTATCTAGTGGCCAGTGAGAAAGTAGTAATAATTACTAAACACATCTCACATGTAATCATCTGATACCAAACTAGACAAAGTCTGTGATATTATCATCGAACTGCAATTTAATAGACTTGATTATTTGTACATAGATACATACTGTTTATAAACTAAGGATGTAGAAATCATTTTGGTCCTTGGTGGCAATCGACTTCACTACCTCTGGCTTAGGAGAAAGGATCACTAACCATTAGGCTTGTAAAAATGCAGAAAACCAGAAAGTGATCGATTTTTAAATAGCTTACTATTCGAGAATCTTACTAGGGCAGTTTAACAGCCGTAGTTGTTAGAGACAATTGACAGAAAAATATAAACAATATGGTCTTTAGTTAATTTTAACTAAAGTACTAGTTTCTCCAATACTCATCTTTACACTAGCTATTGCTATCTAGAATAAAACATATTTGGTGTTGTGTATGACTTTTCTAAACCATAAAGTTTTAATGAAAATCGATTGTGAAAGTTATCGATTAAAACCATAGATAAAACTGAGCGATCGTGTGAATTTCGTCATCTGTTCGGTTTAACATTTTTAAAATGTGTTCCAAAGGCGTTATAATGTTAACGTCCACCGCACGAGCTAATGCAAAGCTAAACTTGCTTTAATCATAGTTATTACATAGTTTATTATTAGCGGTCGATCTGTGAGGCGTGTATGCATAGTGGTGTGCTTATCGATATTTCAGTCATCGACAAGACTTAACATTTTATCGCAAGTCGTAAAAGTGTTTGCATATTACAGTTTCAGTGTGGTACGCTATAAAATTTACGTCGGCTCGACCTACAGCGTTTTAGTATTTGAATATTTTAACGCAATAGTGGAATTTATCGATAATGTATCGATGTCAGACTATCAATCACGCGTCGGTTTGCATGAAAGGCAATGAAGACATTAGCCTCAATAATAACACTTCAAAACTTTACTCGAGCCGCGTTTATTAGATCAATAACTTTATAATGAAAGCGATTTATTATTATATAATTATACAGCCATCATTGAGAAACGATTAATTGGAGTAGACGGATATAATCGATCACATGGCGTGACGAATCGACTTGTTTTGTATCGATTTTTTGGAATCGACTAATGTGTGTAGGGCATATTTTAATGGGTACGATTTAGTTTATCGCGTGATCATGATGTTAATGAGAATTCGTTTGGAGTTTATTTAATCTGTGTTCTTTGAATAAATGAGATGTTCCATTGGACTTATGTGCGCTTGCGCGGTTGTTTATTACATGTTAATATTTTCACTCTGTTTTACATTTTCTTTGGTGTTTATAATTAAGTTTAGATTATACCAGATAATATTTCACGGTATACTTTCAAAGGTTAATGTTTAACGATGAATATATGTATATTTGAAAGTTTTTTGTTATTTAATTAAATTATAAACTAGAAAATGTATAAAATTGTTTGAGATTGTCAAGACAATCTGTCATTATTACAAATAAGGAACTTGGAAAGCAGGAAACCTTTGTTATAATTTTTGCCTGTAAAGTAAAAATAATAGGTAGTGACAAGGAAGTCAACTAAATTGTCCTCTTAATCACAAACAAAAGTAGATACTTTTATTCTCTCATAATATTTGCATGTGCAGCATTACAATACGATCAATTCAGCAAGCACCTACAAGATGAGAAACAAATAATCTATTTTTTATTAATTTATAGTCGAGTCGAGTGGTCCGAAATTGACTTCAAAGTATCAAATAATCCTACTTTATAATAATTAAGTTTGGTCTAATTTCATTCACTCATTCATTCATTTCACATAATATTTTAGACTAATATCAAATTTATTTTTACCTATTACTAAACCCTATTGGTGCTTGGATTGGAAACTAGTAGGACATCTTCAAAACACACGTTACTAACTTGTTTATGCATATATCTTTTATAACACACAAGATATATAAACCACAAACTCTTGTATTTCATTGTAACAAATGGTTATTATCAGTGGAATCGATCGCTGAATCGATTATCGATTTCGATGCGATTGATAGTCGATAGATAACTTATGTAAATATCTAACATAATTTATTCAGTTGCGTAGATACCAGTTATAGATATCTGAATTAATAATAATAATAATAATATCGCTTTATTGTACACCAGATGCATTACAAGGTAAGCTTAAAATTAGAGAAGTACAATTGGCGGCCTTATCGCCCGGAGGCAATCTCTTACAGGCAACCGAATTTCAATTCTTTGTCAGTTAATAAAATCATTGCCTTAGGTATTAATTTTTGTACATCATTACTAGCATCATTACAGTAAAACTAGCCTATATTCTTTCTTAATTGCTCTACTCTGCCTGATGGATGAGCAGATCCCATGAGCGGTGGTCACTATACTCATTGCGAATGCAGACAATGCAACACTGCAGCATGGTGATCCACACCATGGCGGCCTATCGAGATGGTTATTGAGATATTAGAATGGATATAGAATATAAAAAACTAAAGCCCTTTATATTACCGAAGAGGTGGACAAAGGCACGTATTTAGTCTTATTTACTCGATTAGTTTCATATGTTTCGGGCGACCGAATCGGTATGAGTGCCATACATCACCACTGAAGAAATTTTTACATGTCAGTAATATAATTGAACTTTACAAATGACGGAATGATATCAAAAATAGTGCTATTTAACATACTACGGGCATAACACGAGTTGTACAGGATCACGATGCTATATACACGATCTCACATCTGGAGCGAGACACTGTTGAAGATCACTAGAATACTAGAAGAGCCCTCATGAAAGGTCTCAAGTGATGTCGTTATAATTTGTTCTAAATTCGAATAGATGATGAGATGATACTTTTTGATGGCATGAGGTTCGATCAGTCTATGGTCGTTTGTAAATATTTTATCTAGTGATGTTCCATTGTATATTCTAGTGCTAAACAACACTTTGTCTAACGACTGAAAGTAACGAGAAACCAATGGATGCGGGCAAGACAGAACCGGTTGTTGTGAAGAGCCTTGGAGGAGGTCATGTCCAGCAGTTTGCGTTTTTTAGCTGATATGATGATGTTGAAGCAACACTTGACTAGCCTTTTTTGTTCTCGCTTATCGCTAGTTTACGGGTATTAACTAGGCAAGTGGGTATCTTAATTTTAAACATGTAACATTATTTTAAGTGGTCGAGTGTTTACACGTGTTTAACTCAATCTTTATTTAGTTTGGTTACAGTGGACGATGTAAATCCAGAGTATCTAAGTATTTCGCTAAATTGTTGCGTACACTCGCGACCCAAAAGCAAATTTAGTAAAGGCCACGTCTACCCGGGGAATGCACACGGCACGGGAAGGACGGTTACTTAAAAGATACTCGATTCTATTCTACTTATTCACTAAATCGTTTACTTACCACTTGTGACTAAAGAGCTGTTAAGTGATTGTTTACACACGTGAATCGAATTAAGATCGAGTTAAAATTTAGTCATCTACTTAGTTAGTTGAAACATATAAACGGCCCATTAGTTGCAGTGATATATAATTCATGTAAATCCGAATACTGAATCACACTAGGCGTTCTACTTTAATAAGATGGATAATCAAAAAATAGTAAGCCTATACATACCCACTCGTGTTTGTTGGTTTTTGCGGTAAATACTCAATTCCCGAAAGGCAGTACAAAATGCCTTTGAATAGTTTGTTGCCTCCCGCCCAGCTGATTTTTACAAGAAGGGCATCAATAAACTGCCAATGCGTTGGCAAAAATGCGTCGATTGCATGGGTGATTACTTCGCATAACAGAAATAAAAAAGTTTGAAAAAATAAGTACTTTCACTTATTGTATACAAAACGGCAATTTCATAGGTAAAGACCTATTATTTATCTGTTTCGTTTGAACTTTAATAATATGTCTTTTATATTTCAACCAATCACCGTCCACTGCCGAACGAAGGTCTCCCCCAAAGTGCTCCAACTATTTAGAGTTTAAAGGCTAAGGAGTCTTTTCTGTTTGAGTACATTCGTTATGATGTTTATGGCACATCCAGTAGCATTACATCTCTGAGCAAGGTGAAGGGTCATCAATTAGGACGAGCACTATTTTTAACCTGTTGGTTGCAACCTTTCATCAGCGAGCCGGCGTGCAATCACGGATTAACCTAAACGAGAGTAAATAGACGCAATCTTGTGGTGAAGTTTACCGCATTATAATCCCATCATGTTGCGGCGTGCTGCCGTATAGATGGAGCTAGTGATTTGATAGTGAATAAACCCTTGAAATTGCCACTCACGTAACCTCTATGGTCTATTTCACTTGTGGAGGTTGGAACTTAATCTAAAAAGATCATACGTCCTGCATTCAGTAAGTAGAGTCGTGGTTTCGGGAACTCAAATTTTACTAAATTTTAATAGGTTTTGTATAAGTAGTGTAGCACCGCTAAGTCGTGTAGGAACGCTTACTATCAGTTGGTCCTTCTCTCTCGTTTGCCGTATATTCCATAACATATCCAATACACATATTACCCGAGTGAAGCCGGGTTTATAAATACGCACACTGGCGCAAGCGCCCTGCGCCCCTTAAACGAAATAGCAGGAGCGGGAATACATTCTCGCCGTGCGGTAGAAAGATAGGGGGATATTACTTCCTCTCCTACGCCATGCCTCCATCTTACGAATATTCGTTCAGGTCACGTATCCTGACGCGATTTTCTGAAGCTTTTTTTTTACCCATCCCAAAAAAGTGTTTAACGCCGCTAAAGAAGTTTTAAACTTCAAAAATACTTACAAAAAATCTATATAAAAAACTTCAAAAATTATTTTGCAGTAATTAAAGTTTAATGTAGTAGAATTCTTCATGAACGACAATGAAAATATTTGGTATACCAAATGATACTTATAAAGCCCAATAAAAAGCCCATAAACTAAAAAAAAACAATCAACATATAAAAAAAATAAAAAATTTTGTCCCTGATCACCTCGGCATTTGAATTTAATTTAAATTTGACGCGACTGGACATTTAGATAAAGGTATGCTTATTACGTGGTTATTAAATACTTAGTCCAACACACGGATCAGAATCTAAAAATATAATGGCTTATTAAATATTACCACTTCTTATCCAACATATAATTTCTCTACCACTATCAAATGCATCTCACACATTTTTTAAAACTATTAAGCTGTATCTGATAAACAAACAGAAATATGTAGTCCCAAAAATTTTATACAACCGACATGGGACATTTTAAATCAATTAATAAATAATAAAAGCTGGACATTACCAGAGTAGAAACAATAAGGCTGGCTCTATGTCGTAAATCGGTGTAACAAGTGTCCCACTGGGTCGGGGACGAACCGTGCGCGGGGGCATAAATTATACGATGGCAGTGTACGGGTTGGGTACAATATGTATTGAAAAACTGTGGAGTCGATTTTTTTTTCAATTTTTTTTAACGTTATTGACATTTAAAAAAAGTTGAACACCTGACTAGCTTCTCCTGATTTTGTACAAAAGGATGCCTTTATTAATAAGTTGTTATGAGGATCAGTTTCAGTAAAAAATGTGTCAGTGTTTAGTCTTATGTTTTTAATCAATCTATTTTTTATTTACAAAGTGGAACTAAATTAATTAGGTACTTGTCATCTATCGGATACCTTTTTGATAGAAAAGCCCAATAATAAATATAGCCACAAAAATTTCAAACAATAATTATTTCAATTTTTAAAAAAACAAGATGACATTAAAAAGTCATCTCCAGTGCACCCTGTATTCTATAGGTTAAAATAATTACATTAGTTGGTGGCAATAACAATAATTTTATCCCGTTAAGGACAGCTCCGCGGGGTGTGCCTTCACAGATCACCAGATACGAACGACGAGTTACGTCTGCTGTCTTGTCACTGGTACCTTGTCTATGCCTACAGGAGTGACGCGACTTGCGAATAGACAAAATTTTTAATTTTATCATAGACAATATAATTTTACTATAATTTTGATAATTTTAATTACTTTTCTAGAACACAGAATTGTTTTGAAAATATGACGAATTATACAGTATTAAGACAGAAAGTTCTTCACAGAATTTTGATCTCCAAACGTATGATGGATGGTTAAAACTTTTACTTACTAGCTGTTGCCCGCGGCTCCGCCCGCATTTATGTCGATTATTGTGGCAAATAGACGTATAAGCTATATTACTGTAAGGTTTCATCCAAATCCGTTCAGTAGTTTTTGCGTGAAAGAGCCACAAACACACATCCTTACAAACTTTCACATTTATTATTTTAGTAGGATTACATATGTCATCAACATCAACTTTTAACCGACTTCAAAATGGAGGAGGTTCTACGTTTCACACTGCGTATTTCCTTTATTTATATAATAGTAAGGGTCTTTTAATCCGTACTAAGCACTTATAGCAATTGTTAGCAATCTAAGTATACTTAACATTAAGTAATGTTAAACTGTCTACCTACTGATTTTATTAAGTACTAGCTGAACCCCGCAGTGTTACTCACGGTTATTGTTGTACCGCGAGTAACGCCGCGCGACAAAGTTAGTCTAAAAAAGTAGCCTAAGTTACTCCCCGGATCATCAGCTACTTGTCAGTGAAAGTCCCGTCAAAATCCGTCCAGCCGTTCCAGAGATTACCCGGAACAAACAGACAGACAGACAGACAGACAGACAATTTTTTTTAACTACATTTTTGGTATATGTATCGCGTATACATACATATGCATTTAGTAAAAAGTGGTTATTTTAATATTACAAACAGATACTCCAATTTTATTTATTTGTATAGATGTATAGATTGAAAAGATCGTTTCATTTCCAAAAAGGTATTGTTAATTAAAATAATTTAATGTAAATATCCTCGGGCACAAAAAAAATTATCTGACTTTTCATTTTAAGGTTCATTGGATTTCTTATGCCCTAGTAACCTCTTTGTGTTTCTTTTTTACGGTACTCGATTGTTTATTGACGGTTGGCCCAGTAGTTAGTCGCTACACCGCTTTTTACTGTGCTGAGTTGTGGGTTCAAACCAAACATGGGACAGCATTTGGTGTGATCCACAAAATTTAGTTCTCAGTCTGTGTGTTCTTTGTGTACATAGACTATATTCCTAGTGCGGGAGTTAGGTATTTAAAAAAAAGTTTAAAGCAACTGGTCTAGCATAAACTCTAAATTTCTTTTTTATATAGACTGTCATAATCTTATTTAGATTAAGATATGATAGTAACTGTAATTCCAAGAATACATTTTCCAAGATTCTGATGACATTATTTGCGAATTATTTAAAACATCATTAGCATTATTTGTTTGGTCTCCTGGACCGTCTATCTGGACGTAAACAATAACATATTAAATGAAGTAATAGAGATGAGTATCAACGTAGCTCTCCCAAGTGTGTCCTAACTGTATGACACCGATCGTAAAACAAGAAAAAACATAATTTTATTTTTAATGACCCTTAAAAACTTAAAAATATGTTACTTAATTAACGGTGTCATCCTTTAATAAAAGTAAAATAAAATAGTATAGAATTTATCAAACACAACGTGAAACATTCGTGGCCAATAGTTATCTCAACTCGAGCACCCCGTGAAGATAATGTATGGCCGTAATGACAGGATTCCTTTGCCTAAAAAAAAACAGACGCCATGTTGAATTTGTGGCATCCGAAAGGCGCGCATTACTCGTTTGTGTCATGTCAAAATTGTTAATTTGATCTATTTATTTAATTTGTTTGTAAAATAAGTATTTTAATTTCTGATGTATTAATTAACCCGGGAACTATTTATTATGTGAAAGTAAGTACTACGTTTCATTATTGATAGAAAAATAATTCCTCTTAGAAAGTATTACCTTTTTACACAGATTTGTAAATTTGCCCTAAACGCGTATGCGGACGACGGTTTATTACTGGTGGAATCTGATATTAGAGCGGGGCTTGAGAGTCTAGCTAATAGATGTTTGAACTTAGTATCTTTATCTATCTCTTTGTCTCTATATAACTTTTGCACCAACCAAAACCTTCCAGGTACTTCTGAAAGGTAACCTCAAATCACCGCCGTGTATTAAACGTGTATTAAATTTCAAAATGTTACTATAAATAATAAGACCTCGGTTTGTTATTTGGGATTGGTTTTAGAAATAAATTTTTCATTTATCGACCATATTACTCGTAGAACAGTAAATGAAAAGTCTTAAAAAAAGTTTCTTTGCTCCAACGAGAATATCAAATGCCACACGGGGTCTTTCATTTAATACATTCATATTATATGGAGCTACTTATTTGGGTTCTATTTGCTATGGTGCTCCCGTATGGGCCAATAGAGCGATAGTAGGTGCTGTCCGTCGCAAAACTTTGCAAGGTCAACGACTTGCATTCATTTTCTTGTGCAAAGCATATAGGACGGTTAGTACTGAGGCTTTACCGGTGTTGGCGGGTGTTCTTCTAGTCGATCTTGAGGTGCAAAGACAGCTAAAAACACGGTAGATGTTTATGATAAGTGGTACGGCTTCACATGCTTCCGAGGTTCAATCGTGAAACACCCTCGATTCTCAATCTCCGGGCTGCCATTAAGAATCTATTGTTAGAACAACGGACCGACCCAGGAATCAAAACCGAGACCTCGTAGACGCTAACCGCTAGACCAATGAATCAGTCATATATAGGCAATATAATCGCAAGAAACTATTATTACGATTTCATTTTTAATATTCATGCTGTTCAATTCATCAGTATCAGCGTAAAGATTTAAGCCTGCCAATTTACTTACTTACTTTGAATATAGTATTTAAATGGGAAAATTGAGAGTTCAATATTGAAGGAAAAGTAGAAAAGATAGGAATACAATGAAAGGATATTGCCTACGTTGTATCGGTAACACGAAACTTAACTGCATGGACGTCGTAGTAGTTTAAGTGCTCATCTTGCACTTCGTTGCGTTGAATGTTTTCAGGCGTTTTCGAAGTCTTCTGTGACACAGTTAATATTTCTAATGCAAGAATTGTGTTTTTAAATATAAAAATCTGTCTGTTGCTGGAAAGTAGACCCTCTAACCTAATCTAATAGTTCATCCGATGAAAATGTTTATAGCAAAAATAAATAAGGTTCATCTGTTCGACGATGGACGTGTAATAGCAGATAATTGTCATCGGCATACTTCGCCCTCATTTCGATAACAATTTATGAGTATATTTTGGTCACGAGCTTTAAGTAATTGTTGAAGGATCGTCTCCAGGCTGTGGCACGACCATTTGATTTGTTGTCTTGTTGCCTGTCTCTGCTACAAGTAATTGGAACATTATTAAGTCATCATTTTACCTTAAATTTTGAAATGTATGATGGTTTAATAGTTTCCAGTGTGACGATTGAGCGCAACGAGGCGTCATAGCCCAATTGAACTCGGTGATTAGAAAGAAACACCGAGGGTAAGCAACAATGACGTGGTTATTACCTGTATGGGTGACCGCTGGTGGCATGATACCACGAGTTTCCTTGATTTAGAGGTCACGTTAAGCAGCCTGTTCCGGTTGTTATCATAGGATAACAGTTATGAAGATTAATTAGAGGCCTTTCTATTCCATTTTAGATTTGATAAAGGGTCTGTATAATTTTAAGTGATATAGAGGTATATGAAGAAATAATCGATTTGCATAGAAGTAACTCCTTTTTTAATAAAAAGTTGTCTCAAAATCATGTCTGTATATCATTATCACCATGATATAATATGTCTTTATTTACTATATTAATATTATTTTTCTTTGTAAAAATTTAAAATGAAAGCTCGCGAATGGAGGAAAGTTATATTTTAAATACCTCATACAAATTCATCATCATCAACACAATGAAAAAAAGGCTAAATAAATCTATTTTTATATTCAGACTACATATATATATGGTAGTTCAGCCACCCACAATAGGTGTCTGTCATTGTATATTTTAATCACCCCTGAAGCCATTACCTTTCATCATGAATCAATCGACGTGTCAGGTCTACACGACAAAGGCTGCTACAGCGCCTGCGCATAGCGGAGAGAGTCGTCAGGTCACCACCGTCATTTTAATAAATAACGTCCGACAATTTGGCCAAACTATAAAAGATAACAGACCACGAGACGTTTTTCAGATAAGCACTGTGAACAGTGGATGTAGGTTAGTGTACGAATGTAGAGACTGCACAGATTGGATTTTGAAGTAAAATTTCTTTACGCGCGCTTGACTTGGGGAGTAAGCTGGTGAATGCGTGAAAGAGAGTGAATTACATAACGTATATTACTGTAGGAGCAAGAGAGAGAGATGCGAGCACACATATTACTTCTCTTTTTCTCTCATAGACAGTTACGTTTCGTATATTTAAGACACAGTACAGGCCTTGTACCCCTTGAAATTATACTTCAGTTGTGTAATCTTAAGCACACTCGTTTTTTTCATTAATCACGAGACAAAATGTTAAAAATGTACAAAATTATTGTAATTTTCTTAACAGAATTTGAGAAGTGTTTTATTTTTTGTATAATTGGGAATTAATTAACACTGGTTTTCAGTGACGCCGTGGTTTCACAAATTAATAACTTGATTAATATAATACAAACTAGCTTTTGCTAGTGACCCCACCCGCATGTGTCAGTTATCAGGTTAAAGAGTACTTTATGTCCTCCTTCAAGATTCAAAGTATCTCCATGCGAAATTTCATTGAAATCGGTTCACTGTAAAGGCTTAACAATCAGACAGACAGAATTACTTTCGAATGTTTAATATTATTATGGAAGTATGGATTATCACCTTTTTAATCATTACGTCTATAGGTAAACTATCTCTAATATTCCCTTAAGAATATTTCTTAGGAGGTCAGATTTTTTTATTTGCTTTTACTTATATTAATATCTGCAAGCTTTGCTATAGATGCAGTTAATTAACAGTTTCTAACGAATTTCGCTCTATTAACCAATCATAGCGTTCTATAACAGGTATATCGAGGATGCGAGCATACCCTTTTTGGTGGTTTTAACTCAGTTCCATAATAAAATAATCCACCGTTACGTCCACCATTTAGTCTTTCCGGGCCGTGGAGAATCCTAAAATCACCACAATTTGTAACGTTTAGCGTTTTATACATTTGATATGTTCACGGCTATTACTCTTACATGGCCTGGGAACTACAGCATTTATTTTAATTATTCATTAGCCATTTCCTGTAGATTTCAAATGTATATCCATGCAAGACCAGTAGCATTCGGTTCGAATTTCTTAGGAAAAAAAATCTTACTTAATTTGTTTATTGATTGTTAAGTACAGTCATGTGGTAAACTCAGGGTAACCTTACCTTAGAGACTGACAGAAAACATTTATGTGTACGTATGTAAGAATAAAAAAAAATTGTAGTCTGCCGTTTTCTGAATAATAGGGAATTTTCTGTTAGCTGGTTTTAGTACACAAATTAATCATTGATTTGAAGTGTTTTCTTCATATCCATAAAACGTAAACCAATCTGATAACTTTTTTATTAGGCTTCTATTTTATTACCTTACCTTAGAATTTCGTACACTATTTAGTTCTATCTAAAAATTCCCTAATTTTTTCTGTATATAACCGATATTTTTAATTAATATAATAACTTTGTCATGATCGTGACTTAAAGTTTAAGATTAAAATAAAACTTAACACTATAAAATTCATAGCAGTGTCTACAACAAGTTACTCTGTACGCTCATTACTCCGATGGCACCGGCATATAATGTAAGCTATCCGTCAAGTGCGAGCCAAAGGACACAGCTTTCTCAGGGGTGGAGCCTGGAGTATCAAGCCGCAATGAGCCGCACTGGGCCGCACGAGGCCGTAAGAGGCCGCAGCGACCGCCCTCGGCGAAGTGCTGTCAACTGACAGGTGAAGGGTCAAGAAGGTAATGGTTCTAAACGTTCGGTTACGTCGAGACTCCAAAGATTTATTTTTAATAACTCTTTAGTATCTTAATTGATACACAATAAATAGTAAATGTCATCACAGCTTTGTTAGAATCAATTTTAATTGGTTCGTATGTTCGATACTGCTACGGAGAGAGATTCTAACACGACTTTCTGTGATTCATGGTCTTACCTTAATCACAAGAGCTTTACATACGGGCATAAAATGTGGGAATTGGATCTGGACTTATTATGTAATACGACTTGGTTTTTACGCTTGTTTGTCACCACAGTGGTGTTTTAGTGTTGTTGGAAATCCTATTCTTTTTTTCGCGACAAGGTTGCCTTTTGAGTACTCTTTGTAAGTAACTAAAGTTGAGACCCTACGATTACTGATATTCATCAGTAAGTAGTATCAATGTGAATCGATTCCTTCTAATCCCGTAAATAACTTATTAGAATAAAATAAAAAAATAATAAAGCCTTTTATTTTTAGTTGGTATAATTTAAATAAGCAACATTGTCTCTACCTTCATACTTACATAACAATAAAAAAAATGATTGTATCCATGCAGTCTAAGTTATCTATAGTTATTTGTTATAACAAGAGTGTTTACAACACGTTACTTTTTAACCGCGTCTTCAATTTTTATGACAGAGCAAGCGAAGGGTTCTTAAAATTGAATGATGAGTGCAGCGAGTGCTTTATAAATTAGAATCCTGAGCGTTAGCGAGGGAATCAAAAGAGCACGAGGTGAAAAATCTTTGCACTCGAGTGCAACACGTAATTTTTCGTCCCACCTCCGCAAGGATTTAAGGCAAATAAAAAAAGGTTTTACGATAAATTCGGCACCATGGAGGTACAAGTAAACAGGTTTAATGATGTTTTGAATTTATAAACTTAGTGCACACGATGTTCTAAATTCAAATTACTTTAACCTCAAGCGGATAAAACGGCTTTTGCACTCAGATATCGAAGAACAAAAATACTCTTTCCGAGATGGGAGGATGAAAATGTATTCATACGTTACTTAAAGTAATATAAGACTATAAAAACTTTTTTTTAACCGGAACCCCCCTCAGGTAAAGGCCTCCTCCAAAGCCTTACACTTCTTTCGGTCTTGGGCTATTTTTGTCATTATGAGCCAGCAATTTTTTTAATCTAGTCCATCTAGTGAGTGGCTTTCCTCTATAGCTCTTACCCGTTGGCCGTTTCCATAATATACCTAGCTTTTTTTATCTATCTATAGTCTTTAGCAAAGACAAATATGCTATATGGCCGATCTATTTTCACTTCAACTTTTGGCTGTAGCTGAGTGCGTCTATTACTTTTGTATAACAACTAGTAAACAACTTATCCATAAAATCGATATCAAAAATGATGTACAATTTATCGAGTCATGTTAAATCGATAATTCACCACTTATCAAGTAACTTCACTCGTTTCTAGATCGTCGTTGACATTTTGTCCGTTTTTGGTTCTAAGTCTGACCTCCTATTCTTAGTTCAAGAGAAATTCTTAGCCCGAGATGGAGTTTGCTGTAAAAATAATGATTCATTTAAACGCGACATCAGTGCTTTAGTGGACGGCTTTGTTTCCAGAGTTTGGTACGGAAAATATCAGTGCTAATGGTAAAAGGTAATGATGGGTATAATAAAGCCATGATTTCATTAGAGTGAAGAGCGTTAACCATTAATACAATTTTGACAATTATTCTGATATTTCTAGAGTGTCTTACTATCAGGTGATTCATCTACTTGTTAGTTCAATATAAGAATCGCAACGGTGCAGGCATATATCTGCTTTCATTTTAGTACTATTATGTTTAGCTGGCTTTGACTACGGCCTGGCTAGTCAGTCAAAGGACTTTGACTTAATCCTATATCTCCTTGATGGCACAAAGGGCGTTGATTAATCTGCTGGTTGGTCAGCGACAGCTAATGTAAACTGTTACCTTAGCCAAGTAGCAAGTATTTAACGTCGATTCTCTTTTTAAAATCTCTTGCAGTTATGGCTAATTTTACAAAAGAATCGAGGCGTAATAATTATGTTTTAAGCACGTGACTTAGCATTCAGACGACGTCATTCCAAAACATTTATTAAGTTTCTGTTAACAGTTATGTTTCGCAAAATAAGAGATTAAATGAAAGTCGATATTTAAAATAATAGTAAACACAATTTTTTAATCATTCATATCATTGACAAAGCATTCGTCTTTTCTTCTTAATGGAAACATGGCCTTATGTTACTAATGGCATCGAAGAGGTGACATTTCTGTGTGAAATATTGCGTGCAGCTCTTGTGTCAAAGAACTAGTGTGAGCTCTTGAAAGTGATGGTATATCGGTAGTGGAACGAATTTTTTTAATGATTGTGCTCCTGTTTTGTATATGAGTATAATGGAAGTATTTCAAGTTTATACTTTTGCCGCTGAATGTGTTTCACTGTTCTGGTTAGGTCGCTGTTGTGACAGGCCTAAACTCTTTTGAGCTTTATTGAAAAAGTGACTTACTGACTCCCATGACATTTACAACTCAAAAAAAGAATTACGTTTAATTAAAAGATATTTGAAAAGCAATAAAACACTTACTTCATGTAGTTTTTGGTGTATCTCAGGGCGAGCCGGCTACTACTGTGAGCTGCGGTGCATACCTCTTGTATACTACATTGTAATATTTATTCTTTTCGTTTTATATATTGAGAAGGAAGAAAATAGTTCATCTCGTGTGACAAGAAATATTACAATCTATAATTTAAACTTTACGTTGAGTAGGTATCCTAAACAAGTAACAATTATTTTTGTTATTAAAAACCCGACTGCGTCATATCTGTCATCCTCAGTTTAGGTTTTTATTTTTTAAATAGCTTTTATTTTTTAAATTTTATATACCCAGTGTCATTCTCGCGACTAAGACGAATCTATAGACACCACTCACATGAAAATACGAGAAACTGTTTAGGCTCTAGGGCGTGTCAAAGAAATATACATACACATACATCCACATAACAAAACATCATCCTCCTTCTTTCGCAGTCGGGTAAAAACATTTTTTTTTCTAGGAAAGTGAACTGCGGATGGATAAATGAACAGACAGACGTGTTTAAGGGTTCTTTTTAAGAACTATGGAATCCTAATAAAACGGTATTCTATTAGGCTATCGTTTGTAAAATTACGCACGGATGTTAAATGTCGATGTATCTACCGGCGTGCGCAAAAACATCAATAATTATGGAGTTTTATGTTTGCCAGTATTTAAGAGTTTAGTTACGCATTGGCAAGTTTGCAGCGCAATTATCTAGGAGCTCACAGTAGCTTTCCAACAGATGTTTCTACATGCAATTCCTGGTTCACTACTCTTTAAAATAAGAGTTGAATAACATATCTTTGAAGATATTTTAAATTACATAGTTGTGTTAGCTAAAAGTTCTTCTAAACTCGGATAAAGTTTTATTTTTTCTGTTCATCATTGTAGTATTATCTTTGTGTAACGAAATCAACTATATTTGAATCGAAGCTAGTATTATAAGGCTGAGTAGTTTGTTTGGTTTAGGATTATCACTAAATTCAGCCACTTGGAAATCTCATTTATCGAGGAAGGCTATTATTGGTACAACATTGAGCTACCACCACTATACAAACAATGAAAAACGTTGGCAAAACTGAGAATGATAATATTTCAAAATCAGAATATGAGTCCTCATATCACAACATCAACATCACCTTTAATAGACATCTTACAAAAAGTAACATAAATATTAAAAAGAAATACACGTTAACCTGCCAATCTTCCGTTTCTCTTTACTTTCCATGGCACATAAATTAACCTCAAATTAAACAACGTCATCAACCAATTAGTACGGAGTTGGTTGAGCGAGCGCAAGTGACAAATGGCCGCCATATCTCATTTGAAATGAGATCAGAACACAAGTAAAAAACCGAACTTTTTATACATATATTACGTATGTGTGAACTATGACCTGACGACGGACGGTATAATGATTATTTATTAAAATAAGGCTTTCTTCATAAATTTTAGATTATTAGTAGACCGCTTGAGGCCGTGTCAGCTAATTTTTATTTAGTGTCCAAATTCTTAATGTATCGGTGATTATTAAACTTCTAATAATATATAATTATATCTCGAAAAATTATTCTTATTAGCATAGTAAAATATTTTTGTGTTTTTGAAATACATTGTGAAGTAGTAATGTGTTTGTTCTTCATGCATATATTTCATTGCAGCTTTGTATCCGACTATGGCAAAGCCAAAACAATTAAAGTTCATTCGTTTAGATAGTGTCGGTACACCCGTACGCAACTGTGGTTATTGTTGTGAAATACGTATACCTATATTAATTCACATATATCATACTTACTGAGGTGCTCATAGCACAGTATGAGGCGCTCGTAGCACAGTTGCATTCGGTGATTAGAATCAATCACTGAGGGTAAGCAACGACGGCGCGGTCAGTACCTGGATGGGTGACCGCTAGTGGCACGTTACCATGAGCGTCTTTGTGATTCGGAGGTCACATTCAGCATTCGGTCCCGGTTGTTATCATAGGATAACAGTCGTGAAGCTTAGTTGTAGGTCTTTGGGCGGCTTCAAAACATCCAGAGGAGACCTGAGCCCAGCAGTGGGACGTTATGGGTTGTTGATGATCATACTTACTTGTGGGTTTACGCGGCAGGCGAGTTCTTTGATTTCGTGGCTGTGTTCCTTTACCAAAAAGCCGCACGTACGACGGCGGCGTGATCAAAGTGACCGTTTTTAAGCGAATGGATTTTACCTTCCCGGTAATAGTTTAGATAGTCTATGTATGTCTGTATGTATCACCGTAGCGGCCTAATTACTGAATGGATTTTTATGAATGTCAAATGTTTTTTTTTTTTTTATGATCAAGCTACCAAAATGACTCTACTCTGCCTGATGGAAAGTATAAGTAGAATCCAAAAGTGGTGGTCACCATACTCATTGCGAATGCAGACAATGCAACAATGCAGCATGGTGACCAACGCTATGGCGACCTAGTGTTGCTTCTGTATCATTGTGCCTCCCATCTCGAAACGAAACATGACAGCAAGAACGCTGTCATTTGACGTTGACTTTTGTACGAGGGTAGTACCGCCCCGGCCCAATCGTGCTGAAATCAGTGTAACTCTACTATCTTAAAATATTTTCCTGTTTTATTGGCATGGTGAATCTACTTTTCCTTGAGGACGTATGCAGTTTTCCAGCAAAACCACCAGGCAGTTGGTCTACAGTCCATGGTTACATGCTTTTTTATACATATTGACCTGCGAAAGTGTCTCTACTCTACCTGTTGGAAAGCAGGAACAGAAACCAAGAGAAGTGGTCACCCTACTCATTCGAATTGCAGACAATACAACAATGCAGCATGGTAACCCACTTTATGGCGGACTATTGAGTTGCTTTTGCATCATGGGGCACGATAGCACAAATGCTTCAATTTTATATTGTTCTGTGAGAGGGTAATAGCGCCCCGGTCGAGCCGGCTCGTTCATGCTGAAATCAGCGTGGCTCTACCACCTATAATATATTTTTTGAGAAAGAACACTTTCTTTGTGTTAGACGGACAACAAGAAATTACACTACTGTTTCCTGCAATAATTCACCTTAACTAAATCTTAATGGTATTACTGTCGAGTTCTAGTTTCATTTTATTATGATAGCTGCGAGTAATAGCTAGTGTAGAGCCATTTGGCAAAACTGCGCAAGTCCCGTTTTCAATAAAATGTTCCAACGAAATGGTTCTAACTGTTTATTGTTGAAATACATGGAACAATTATTTATTGACCTTGGACCGTTCGTCTATTTGTGTAAAATCGCAATTCGTTTCAGTATAATTGTAGCAGATGTTTGCCAAACCATGTGTTTTTACATGTTACACAGATATGTCGATATTTAAAACTAGCTGACCCACTCAACTTCGTTTGCGTCTCTCCATAAGAAATATTTTTTTTCCATGTTCCCAACATTTTCGGTCGATACCTATTGGTCGTAGAGTGATATTACATAGCCTAAAACCTTCCTCGCTAAATGGGCTATCCAACAAAAAAGAATTAGCAAAATCGGTTTAGCCGTTCACGCGTGATGTTGTGACCAAGGCCATTAGGGATTCATTTTTATATTCTTTATATATATAATTCTTCTGTGAGTGTGTATGTCACTGAACTACTCTCAAACGACTGGACCGATTTTGATGAAATTTTTTGTGTGTGTTCAAGGGGATCTGGGAATGGTTTAGATTCACAATTTTGTCCGCTGGACAATGTTTCTTTAATTAATTTTTAATTTATTAGTAGTTATGGCAAAACGACGTTTGCCGGGACAGCTAGTATATATTTAAAATAAGTACAAGTACTGTACTTTGGACTTACTTGCTCTGATAAACACGCATAAAGATGTCATTCTGAGTTAGATATCCATTTTTTAAGTACAACAATCAAATCAGGTATACGTTAAGCCGCTGAATATATGTACACTTAATCCGTTTTATGCCGAAATGGTCGAACTTTCATCTTTTTGAAGGAGTAAGCACATTTCCGCATTTTCATTTTCAGTCCAGCAGTGGACTGCAATAGCCTGGTGATGATGCACTAAAGTGTTGAATGAGTTGATATTATAATGATGCCTTAAGATTTCTAGTATACCAGAAAGCCGTCTTGCTTTTGATTCCCGAATCCGAAATACAACTTTGTATTTCGGATACTGTAATACTGATATATACATATTTATGCAATATAAAATTTTAACAAAAAAACCGACTTCAAGAACGGCCAAATTGAATTGGAACTACACGGAAACTACCAAGTTTTAAATAAAATTAAAAAGTAATCAATGCACTGGTCATCCCTACGAATTTCGAAGGTTCTCCTTGATGCCATCATCAGGTCTTAGTGTTCTTATCATAGTACCACCGTAATCTATCCTTTTAATTAAAAAAATCATCAAAATCGGTTCATAAACGACGAAGTTATCTTCGATTGATGTTTGTTGCTCTTTCACGCAAAAAACTACTGAATGGATTTGGATGAATTTTTACAGTAATCTAGTTTATATATCAGAATAACACATAGGCTACTAATTGCCGCGATAACCGACATATACGCGAACGAAGTCGCGGGCAACAACTAGTTATTTATATAATAGTTTATATATAAATTATTCCCCTTCCTTAAGTTTCACTTTTTACTGAATATTTTCTGGGTTTAAATAATGACTAAATAAAAAATAATATTTTAAGTATATTCCAAAGACAAGTAAGAATCTAGGAAACAAATATTTGAGACAAAAACATTTTATGCACCGTCACCAGCGGCTTAACGTGCTCTCTGAGACACTGAAGGATCTCAATATGTTAAGGTTGATCAATAATAATGTCAAATATTATTTTTCAAGATTTTATTTTATAATAAAATAAATATTAATAAATACTTATAGGTCATGTCTTCCGTTTTACAACTGAAACTATTATTATCAGCAACAAGCAATGTAAATCTTATAAGAACCATGGCGAACCTAATTGCTAGAGAACCGACTTATGAGAAATTCGGAAATCCAACAGAAGTTATTAAAATGAAAGAACGCAAAGTGCCTGAATTAGGCAAAGATGATGTAATGGTCAGGATGCTGGTGGCACAAATAAATCCTTCTGATATAAAAACAATACAAGGTCTATAGAGTGCCCTAGCTGGGGTTGCTTATCTTTGTAATATGTTATTCTATTGAGTAACCACTTGCCTGGAATTCCCTCTGATATGGTATATTCTCTACCTTATTTGTTCCATATGGTAAAGTAAAGTTAGGTAACGGACACAGCAAGAATAACCAACAAACACATCTCGATAGTATGTCCCGATAGTACCACAACTTGGACTTAACTCCAAATAGTTCACAACATTACTCACCGCCGATACGTTTATCACACCATCGCTTAATGTATTTTTTATTCATGAGACCCATAGATTAAGCTATCAAGCGATAAAGTACTAAATCATTAATCTATAAGATGTTGTACTGAGTCAAAATGTTTTACGGGTGTAGTGTTGTTTATTTGTTACACTGTTTACTTATGGGATACCGTTTTGGGTTTTGAGTAAAACACACCGAATGCTGTTATTGTAGTTCTTATGTATTATGTTTTTAATATGTTTTATTTTTACTTGAAACAGCTGGGAACTTGGTTTTAAATATGATAAGTGTAGAATTGATAGCTACTTAAAAAGTAAGCTACAAAAGGTGATATAAGTACCTATACCAAATGATCAGATTTTGATCTGATGTAGTTAGTTTTACATTAATAGTGGTAGTAATCAGTACAAGCTACAATTGTATTGCTTTTATGATACAAAACTAAAAGATATTCCAACTATTCGTTCACCTTTTCTGAATGTCTTAGCTGCTAAAATGACTCTAATCTGCCTAATGGAAAATCAAGAAGTGGCGAAAATGAACAATGCAGTATGGTGACCCACACTATGGCGGCCTAGTGAGTTTTTTTTTCACACGCGCATAACGCAACAAAATGAAATGGATCTAAATTTACAAAGATGCCGTCTCGGAGTGATGCGAAGGCCTCAATCAGCTCAAGGCGGGGATCTGATATTAAAGAATTCTTTCGTATTTCGAGTGTGTCCAAGTCCAAGAGGACGAAAGTTGCGTTATTAATTCATGATATTTTACGAGATTTATGAAACGAAATCCGTGTGTATAACTTGACATAGAACATCGGGATGAAGGTTTTGAATGCAATTTCTAAACGGGGTATTAGTAGTATTTAAAATAACACTTATAATTAATTCCAGTAGGTAGCACTATATCACCACTACCTTCCTTCGTATCGATACCCGACAATCGATTTTGTCCACCCTCACACGATACAGGCCTTACGCCAAATTCCCATACCCGAGCGTTGAATCGATCTTAATCGGCGATAAAACTTTCTATGGCATGAAATTTTGATGCGTGAAAGAGCTTACACATCTACGAATTAACAATTAAGACTTTTTTGTACATTTCTGTATAAAAAGCCACCGCTTTGTATGTTAAATTATCGTGATTTTTAAGCGGTAATTAGATTTGGTAGCACAAGATTTCGTGGAATAACGGAGTTGTAGCTATGCTTCGTATAGGTTTAATTATCGTTTATGAATGTTAGCTTTGCTTGACATATCATGAAAATTGTTTGGTGACCTTTGCCAGTCAAATGTGTGTTGCCAGGCATGAACAATATTTATGTCACCGTTACTCTCTAAATGTAGCTAACTAAGCCGTCAGTGTTGCCATTATAAATTAAATTTAAAATCTCTTGGGGCAGATGAGAAAACTTTAGCGGGAGTTTCAGAACATTTATACTATTTTCGTATTTCGCACATGAATTAGAAATACAAAATACATAAACAATGATTGTGAACTCAAGATTCCTAATAAATTTTACAATAAATGGAATGCACACAAAAATTAATTAAACAACGGATTTTGGTTTATTTTTTCAATCAGTTTAAAAACAGAACGGGATTTTTAGTTAACATGAATTGGGCTTGGAAAACAATTTTACATTACAGAAAATAGTAGTAACCTTTCCACTAGCTTTAAATTCAAAGGAGTAAAGTGTAAAAACATTTTTTTTACACACTACAAGATTTAAATAACATAAATTCGTAATGAAAATAAATAAAAGATTAAAGTTATAACCAGGCATAGGCCTCTTAAAAAAACCATAGCCTTCAATCATTTTTTCTCTAATACTCACAATCAAAATTATAGGCACCAATTCTCCATCTAGTTTTACCGTACTCATTATTGAGAAAGACATTGAAACGTGACGATATCGGAACTTGTTTGTCCCCGCCCTAGGTTCAATAGGTGGACAAAACAGTTATGTTCCAGTAAGTACATCACCTCGGAGACATCTTCATATTACAAACCCGGTTGTGAACTTTGACCGGTTGTGAGCTACAGTGATGGTAGTGATTAAAGTGATTGCACGATTTCTGTGCATAGTTCATTATTTATTTATGTATTACATCACCTTCAATATCATTACAGGTTGACATAATGCGTT
This sequence comes from Spilosoma lubricipeda, assembly GCA_905220595.1. Classification (NCBI taxonomy): domain Eukaryota; kingdom Metazoa; phylum Arthropoda; class Insecta; order Lepidoptera; family Erebidae; genus Spilosoma; species Spilosoma lubricipeda. Next base: position 18,717,690 of record HG992290.1, on the reverse strand, counting down.
AGAGAGGCAACTTACAAAACAAAGAAACGCATACAGTAACAAATATAAACTCAATAAAAATAACAATCTATCTTGAAACTAAAATATTAAACAATATATTTCAGCTCTTTTACTATGTATCTTTTATTTTATTATAGTTCTTGTAACAATTTAAATTTAGAAGACATTTTGCGGGTACACTCAATTGACATAAAAAATATCTTCTTTGTGAACTTAATCTTGGCAGAGCCACGCTTCGGCATGAATGGGCCAGCTCGACCGGAGTGATACCACGGCCTCAAGAAAACCGGTGTGAAATAGCGCTTACGCTGTATTTCACCGAGTGAGTTAGGACTCACTCGGTGAAACAGAGCGTAAGCGCTTGCCGACCTTTGGGGGATGTGTCCGGTATCCTAATACCGGACACATCCCTTTCCTTATCCCCCAAAGGTCGGCAGATACCGGACACATCCCTTTCCCCATCCCCCAAAGGTCTGCAACGCACTTGAGTGTTGCGGGTCTCCATGAACGGCGCTAATCGCTTACCATCAGGTGATTAGTTTGCCTCCTATACCATAACAAAAAAAAACTTAGTTAATTTCATGAACGGTGCTTTCTCACTGGAAAAACAGTTTATTAGAATTCATGATGCGCGCACTGTTTTTTTTTTTTGCATTTAAAACTACCAAACTTGTTAAGCCAAAGGCTAGGTTCGATACCCACACATGTTAAGTAAGCTATACTACTGAATAAAAATGAAGTGTCTGTTTATAATTTCAAATTAACAGCTTTTCACTAAATACATATGCAAGTATTTACCGCACTTACATAAAAAATATGCTTGTCTGTTCCAGCCAATGATATTATAAAAATAAGGGTTCCGGCTAATCTCTGGAACGGCAGGACCAATTTCGGCAAGACTTACACTGACCTTATGATATAAGGAGTAACTTAGGCTACTTTTTTAGACTAGCTTTGTCCCACGGCATTACCCGCGGTTCTTGTTGTTGAGGTACAACAACAAACTTAGTTGTAAATAATACCTTGTTGCATTTATGTTCCACCTCTGGATCTTCTCCGTGATTTTTATAATTTCAATAATAGAGTATTCTGTGTTTTATTAAAAGAGAAAAAAAGCTGAAAAACTGAATTACGCGATACTATAGCAAAGATAGAAGTACAATGTTCATGGAATTTGGTCCACACTTGAGGGCCGTCAACTGCACGTCTTAGAGCATGCGTCAGCGCACGCAGGCAGCCTCGCCGCGGGACACTCTGAATATAGTGATAAAAACAAACAGATTGCCTCGTTCACCACTATTAAATACCATGGATACTTTAATATCTTACTACTATCGATAACATTACGGAACTCGAAGAGATATTTAAGTGAATTTGAGATGAGTTGTAAGGAAAGTTACTTACCTCTCAGAGGTCAGCGTTACCATAAGTCGTGGGTTTTATCCCAACCTGGAGATATTATGTGTAAAAAGCACAATATATTTTTCTATGTTTAGCTGTAATTTATCTTTAATAAGTATTACCGTATCGTACCTGGATGCACGATCTCGGCATTTATATTTTGGAAAAAAATCCAATAATTAATCCTAGCTCGATCGATTCTTCACCCCCGTAACCCCAAATTTGGTAATTTCATAAAAATCTTTGGAGCAATTTCCGAGATTCAGTTTTTTTTTAAATACAATAATTTCTTCCACTAGTGTGAATGTCCACTAATGGACTGCAATAGAAGAATGATATAGTTTCTTGGCTTCCTATTACATTACTAGGAAAAAAAAAAACTGAAAAATATATGACGATTAATACGCCTCTGTCTATCCCTTTGGGAATAAAAGACTTCGTCTTACTCTATTAATAGAACGATATAATATACAAATTTTAGAAAAACTTAGAAAATTGCGATCAATTTGAAAATTAGTACAAGAAGTTATATGAAAAGACTAGCTGACCCACGCAACCTCGTTTGCGCCTTATATTGCCCGTAGCGTGAAAATTTCCCCCGTTTTTGAAACATTTTTCATTGTTGCTCCACTCCTATTAGTAGTAGCGTGATGATATATACCCTATAGCCTTCTTTGATAAATGGACTATCCAACGCCGAAAGAATTTTTCAAGCGGTTCCTGAGATTAGCGTGTTCAAACAAACAAACTCTTCAGCTTTATATATCAGTATAGATGAAAATAATTTATATGTTAAATTCTAAAAAAAAAAATTCCCCCAATGTTATAATTACTTTTTTGAAAATAAATAGTCACACATTACGAACTATTTATGTCATTTAATATCAAGCATCCCGGATTTTCTACAATACATTTAACTATAGTTTAAGTGTACCTAACCAACAACTTTTATATTCATATAGCCATGTTAACATGTTGATACATAGATCACATTGTATGTGGTGTTTGCCTGTATGCAATTAGATATAAGACAAATGTCTTGCATATTCATATGTTTGCAATAATTATCTGTAACAACTGTTGGTAAACCTTAAATAATAAATAAATAAATACCAATTGTCCACTTTTGAATTGATTTGGCTATAAAAACAAGTTTCTTTGAACTGTTATTTATTTTACTGATAACACAAAGCTTGTCATTAGCAAAGTCTTCTTCTATGACTGTTTTTTCTAGCAGTCTATATCTTTTAATTTCCCATCGCATTTTAGTTTCTGTATTTTAGTTGGAAAACATGACAACCATTTCTCGGAAAAATCCGTTAGTGAACGCATATACGTATAGTTGTACGTTTGCATATATAGTGGCGAGATATTTAAGCGGCAATTAGGTTTTGATCAAATAAAATCGATTTTAAAAATCGATTACTGCTTGGAATGAAATTAAATCTTGATTGACATAAGGTTTCTAAATGAGTTGACCGCTGCACGTGCGTTCATCACACAGGTCATAGGCTATAAACACTAAGTGGATTCAAATACGAATAGACTTTGGGTGCGTTAGCCTTTCGTTGGAACATTTAGTTGAAAATTTTAAATTAATTGCCAACTTGTGAGGGTTTATCAATTTACGAAATTAGAGGCAAATGTCTTATGTTAATAACCTGTGGAGTTCTAGACGCCTTGACTTCTTATCTATATAATAACTTCCTTTATACACAATCACAAATATTCTTCGTTTAAGAGGTGAGTTCATTAGAATGGCATAGATTAAAGTTCATTGGAAAGAATATTATTGTCTAGGAATTTTATTTTAAACAATATTGTATTCTATTCTGTACTTTGTGTGTCCTTCCAGGGTACCTTCTCCTCAAAATGAGGCTCCAATAATTTCATTCCTGCTGTGAGAAACAACGTTACAAAATTCAAAATTGGCTTTCTTTACAGGTAGGTTTATTTTGAGCCCAATCATGGTTCTGCCACAGTTAGGTAGACATTTTAGGCTATTGATAGAGGTGTTGTGAAACAAAACATATTTTTTCTTTTCTTTTTACAAATACGCATAAAACTGAGTCAAATAACACCCAGTCTCAGAACAACAAGTTATGGATCAAAACTTAATCCTTTTACAAAAAAAGGGCGTGGCAAAAATCTGTGGTCATTTCTCCTGAAATTTATTCAAAGGGGTTCGAAACAAGCTCCCATCTCGATCTGAAATCAGTAGTAGTGGTGTTTATTAAAAGTTCTCACGTAGAAAGTTGGGTTACGGACCCAATTATATAATAAGTGGCGCCCGACCTCGATTTGTTTGTCCGTCTGGATCTGTTTCCTTGATTCCCTTGCCTATTTGACAGTTTAGAGGTGTTCTTTTTTATGTGAAATATAAATAGGCACGGGTAAACCTGAATTGCCGTGGCGACGTTCGCCGCTTTGCCTTACCGAAGTCACTGATGAAAATAAAGGAGATGTCGCGTTTTCAAATAAATTCAAAAATTTTGTATTTTTGTATTTAATAAAAATGAATATTAAGGTAATAAACAGTCATTTTATTTTATGAACAAAAAAGAAAAAAAAAACGGCACTTTTGTATAAATAAATTAGTACATTTATTTGTTCATTGAAGAAATTATAGCTAGGTACTGGGTAAAATTAAAGTATTAAGTTCATTAAGTGATTAAGCGCATTTCTATTATGTTCCGACTAAGTTTTTTTTAATGTTTATTGTTTGTGCTGTTTTTCTATCGTCTGGCGCCTTTCATCAAATCTTATATTAAATGAATCAATTCTATCTAGATTCTAATCACATATGATTTTGATCCAAAAATGACAGGTGTTGTAATAAATATAACGAGTTTCAATTTATTTCGTTTATTTACAACGCCAAATTAACTTGATTGGTATTATTAAGTAAATTCGCGCGGCCATATTAAAAACTTTGTTAAATATTTATATTTTCTTTTCATCATCGTTACGGTGATCACCGAGAATTATATAAAGTCTATCGATTAATCAACTTCGTAACTATTTATTTATAAAAACGGACTTTTGCCCCCTAAATTAATATTTAAAACTTTTAGGCGATAGAGATGTTTTCACTCGCATTTATATGTAAATATATCACATATTTCTTGTCACTGTATTCAGATAAAAAACCTATCAGCCTCCACTAATTGGTGTCTTATGTATCGCTATTAGAAAGTACAATTCGTGTCTATGGAAAATAAATAGGTTTTTTTTTGTAAAATTCGTAAATGGAACATTAAAATTCTTATATTAATTTAAAACTATATTCAAATATTATCTTTTACTTCAATTTATAAATCTATACACTATTTAAATATTCACTAAAATATTTTTCATTCTAAAATTATCATATTTTTTTATTTTAATTTGACCTGTATTTAGTAATAATGTATTAAAAATATATGTGTTGCCAGAAAGCAGGGCGCAGCTATTGATAATTTATTTTTTATGATTCTTGTCTATAGTCTAGTCTATAGGCATTTTGTAACTAAATTTTTCAATTCTTACGGAATGTGAAAAATCGTTAAAGTAGTGATTATACTAAAAATTCATATAACAATCAGAATTTTACGAAATATTGGCAGAGCTCGTAGATAATAACTAAGATAATTTTGGCTATTGCAAGTGCGTCCCTCAGTTACATGATATGTAAATATTTGATAATGAACCGTGACGGTTGTAATTCAACATTAAATACAGAGCGTGACGAACCTTATATGGACAAGATAAATATAATAAATAGACGCTCCTTTGCCTTGAACTGAATTAATTGCCAAAACGAACACGCTTCATTAATTCGAATGATATAACCATGATCAATTATAATCGATATTTAATTTGACAGTTGGACTTCGAAATTTAAAGATTTGGACCAACGTATTTAAAAAAAAAACAAATGCAACAGTGTCTTCCTACAGGAGCCAATTAAGCTGAATCACTTGATTTTTTTATTGAATTGTAACAAAACGGAGTTGCCATATTTTATGAAACAAAAAGTAATACATTTTTTATTCTACAAACTTTTTTAACAGACAGTTCTTTACAATTAGATGTGGTTTCACAGCGATAGGTTTTCAAAATTGTCGACGAATAATAACGTTTATATTACATTTCATAATAATGAGCAAAATGCATACTAATACTAAGTAATAAACAATAACTGGCATACCTTGAGCCGACATGACTTGAACACAAATGAAATTTTATGTACTCATCTAATGTTAATTCATGTTCATTTTGAAATAATATCAGTCACAGTAATAAGAATCCAATACACTTGTATTAATAGATTTATTATTCTTTGAGCATCAAGAATTCAATATAATTATGACTTTTTTAAAGACACAAAGGCCAATTCTCGCAATAAAAGTTCGGTCTTTAATTCCGATCAACTCCGGAACTCACAAATGTCAATATAATAATAATATTCTATACAAATAAATAAAATTGGAGAGTCTGTTTGTAGTATTAAAATAACCGCTTTTTACTAAATGTATATGTATGTATACACGGTACATATACCAAAAATGTAGTTAACAAAAATTTTGTCTGTCTGTCTGTTTGTTCCGGGTAATCTCTGGAACGGCTGGACCGATTCACTGGCAGGTAGCTGATGATCCAGGGAGTAACTTATGCTACTTTTTTTAAAATAACTTTACGACGATAACCGGGGTTCAGCTATTAATATATATTTTTATTGTACACCAGATACTACTATGTTTAATGCTAGGTCAGTACAATGGTGGTCAGTACAAATGGTAGCCAGAAAGGCAATCTCCTCCGGGCAACCATGGGATGGAAATAAACACTGGATGTATAGGGTATGGGATGATCTGGTGTATTAGAGAGTAGTTTGAGAGGAAAAAAGAAAGGGAAATAAATAAGTGTACATATATTTAAATAAAAAATATTGTAATGCGTAATAATGACACATAGTATGGATGTGGAATAAATACAAATAAAAGATGTTCTGGTAGTACATCCAATGTTAACTGTAATCTGATGATATCGTATTGTCTTTGAATGTGGAAAAAGTGAAAATCGGTATTCTGCCGGTCTTATAATGACTAGTTGAACTCCGCGGTGTTACTCGCGGTTGTGGTTATAATTTTACAACAACAACAGGCAAAGTCACTGGGCGAAGTTAGTCTAAAAATAGCCTAAGTTACTCCTTATATTATTTAGGATCTGTCAGGAAAATCCCTGGTGTTTCCACCTTATTAATACTACTTACTTGATCTTCTGATTCCGAGTTTCGGCGGCTGAATTTACTCTTAGGCATTTTGCTTACAGTGATTTTAAGTCAAGTTTAATATCGCCACAGTGTAATCATTCATAGCAAGGTCACGGTAAAATGTCAAGGTCAGTCAAGATGATGATCCAAACCCTTGTACTCTAAATACATAAAAAAGTTATTCACTAAAAATCGTTGAAGTAAGACGTCAACCTTTTCGAACAGGATGTTATGCGAAAATTATTCCGATTTCAATTTATCGAATAGAATCGGTACGGTGACCTAATCGATCCTCCAGATGCTTTCAAGTATCATGAATAAATCATTAGTTTGATAGTCAACTTTGACCTGTGTCTCCATCGAGTACAATCATACCAAAATAATATATTAGTTCGCGATGTTCTTCTATTATCGAAACCTTCGGTATTTCATATTTTTGAAAGTATGGCATTGGTGTTTTTTGTGAACGAATATACATTACTTAAACGTTACGTAATTTGACAGTTTACATATAGTGATAAGTAAGTTTATTACAAAAAATGTTGAAGTTTTTTCGAACTCGTTGATCAACAAAATTTTAAAATAAGAATATTGTTTCAATGTTGTTTGTTTTCTTGTAATGGTAATACCGTATCATTTTTTTTAAAGAATTTGGAAAAGCAAGTTCTTAATTCGAATGTTTATATGTTTTAATATGGACGGATTTACAAAACTCCTTTTTTGTTCGAATTCCAAAATGGTCCCATTTAAATTACTAGCAGATCTGAATACAGACAGACACCGACTTCAATCAGACTAGAAGGTTTATATTATTAATTTTATTTTTCAATTTCATTTCTAATTATTTTTAATTGTTTTGGTAAATATTGTTTAAAGTAGTTTCAACTGTTTTTATCTAATTTTCAAGACACGATTTTTTAAAGAGAATGTCTTGTGAAGTGTCTAATGAGAATATAAATACTCAATTTTTTGAGTGACCATGTTGCAAGACAGTCCACAGACTACCATAATTTGCTTACATACTCATTGCATCCTTTCTTTAATCCAAGCTTTCTTTAATCACTAATAAACGAGAATAATCGTCACATCATCACATCAGTAACTTTGAATAGTCGACTACTGGTCATAAGCCAATCCTTAGAAAAGAGGTGTTGATCTAAAGAACTGCGATAGTCAAACGGGTGGCTGAAGAGTTTATGACCTTCCCGTTGCGTAAGACAAGCTGTTGTCCTGCGTTGTTTGCTCTCTTACTTACCTCTTTCAACACCCATGGGATGAAAAGGGGTGGTGAGACTCCGCATTCTAAATCCGTCACCACACTAAGACTCCTAGTATAATTACAAATTCCTCCGCCGCGTCTCGCTGTGTGTCTGTTCGCGACAAACGCAAAAGTTACCGCACGGATTTTGATGCAGTTCTTACCAAAAGATAGAGTAATTCTTGAGGAAGGTTTTTGTTTATAATTTGTTAATTTTTTGAACATATTGGCCTTAATATAACAATATTTTGTTGACGACGTCGGAAAAAGTATGTTCCACATCTTCTCGGGGTAACATGTAATATTATATTTTCCGTAAAGAGCCCGTGCGAAGCCAGGGCGGGTTATTAGTACGAATACCCAGTTATCGAATTTCATCTAAGATAACCTACTTAGAAAAAAAAAAACTATTCTTGACCGACTTATAAAAGATTTTGAAAGTAAAATTTACAAAAAAATAAGACTAAATGTCATATATTTACAATTAATTCAAATGCTATTCAAAGCTTATATTCGCCATCTAAAAAACAATAAACTTGTAGTAACTTGATACTGCTGTTCCTCTTAAAAATAGGAGCACTAGTTCTTGTCTACAGTTTTACTCGCTTAAATAAATGAAAAAAAAAAACATACTAAAAATAATAAAATTAAATCCTATTCCTTTTTAAATTGTTTCCAATAAATTGTAACAAGTGGGTAACTAGTTGCATTATATTTTACATTTTTTTTGTAATATATTGTTTTTGTTTGTATATGTTATTTTTTAACGTTGATTAATTTAAAAAAAAAAACTCTGCAAAGAAGAAGGGAAGAATAACTTCCTTAATAATAGGAACGATTTTAAAACACGAGGCGGTTCTCAATTCAACTGTGTTATTATTAGTATTTTTAACCGACTTCAAAAAAGTAGGTGGTTCTGGATTCGACTGTTTTTTTTTGTTTATGTTACCTCATAACTTTCGACTGGGTGAACCGATCTTGATGATTTTTTTTTTGAAAGCTTTGGTGCTTTCGGTGCGGTTTCATTTAAATTTGGTTCAGATTGAAGTTGGTTCTTTTTCGCTAAAAATTGTGGTTATTAGATGGTGTAATAGGAAAAGGAACAGACGTGTCACCTATTGGTAGGTACCTACTGCCACTGATATATACCGGGATTAGGGAATATTCGTTTGATTGCCGAACGAATATTCTTAGGAAGAATTTTGAAATTTGAAGACTAGACGTTTGAAATTTACATTACACGTCAGGAGAGGCAATATTAATATGATATTTAACTGCACGATTGACCTAGTGGTTTAAGTGGTCGCCGCCACTCTTTACTGCGCAAAGTGTTGTGGGTTCAAATCCTACATGGGACAAGAGTCTGGGTGTTCTTTGTGTCCGTTTTATGTATGTTTGTAAAGTCCTCAACAACATGGAATAATATATTCCTAATGCGGGAGCTGTGTTTTAAAAAAAGTAAAAAAATGAATATATTGGCTAGGCTGCTCCGTAGACGAAGAGCTGTGAAACTGTTTGTATTGACAATATGAAAATCCGTGCTGTTTGGAATTTGAAAAAACTAAAGAGGGCTGGCGTAAGACAAGCTGTTAATCGTAAAAGATAAAACCAAAACCGAAGTGCGTGTAAGATAGAGATCAAGAAGAAATGAAACAGAAAACTCATTGCACCGACTCCAAATAAACTTGGGAAGAAGAATCGCACTCATATTTACTACTTCTTTAAGTGCCAGTTGGCATTAGCAAGGCGGAACAGTTGTACTGTATTAGTATTTTTTAAACTGTATACTGCTTCACTCCCGGATATTTTGCTACCACGATTTTTTCCTTCGTCCAGCGTGTCTCTTCCTCTTCACGTTGCCCATCATTATCAATTAAAGCAGCATTTATACTTAGTGCCTAAGCACACTCAACACAAACCATTCTTTGAAAATAAATAGCTTAAATACGAGCTTTCCTTTACCTACATTCCAAAAGTAACAAAAAATCTAGTGGTTTGGCGTGAACACGTAACAGATGGACAGAAATTTTGCATGTACAATATTAGTATCGATTAAAATTATTAGTGAATCGCTCATTTACATATTAGATCACTATAACTATTTATAAATTAATCCTATCTTAATAGATGTTAAAACGTAGCATTATATTCTAGTTTTAATTACCATTTCCAATTAGTGGATGTTTCTTTGATATCGTTAATTACCCCCCATCGAGTGGGTCCTAGACGCATTCTGTATCCAACATCATTATCTTGTCACTAATAATTGATACACATAATTAACAGATGAATCTTTTTGTATAACTAATTCGCTAAACTGGTTAACCGCTCGTGCCGGTAGCAGATTTAGATTTGTAGATTAAAAAAATATTATTAAATACTATGGGTATTGTTGTCAAAATAAGTTTTATAAATACTACGGCGAAGATAAAGGAAGGGTAATCGTTTTGACAAAATATGTACGTTTCTATATTCCACTATCTATAGCGCCGAAACTACTTAATCGATTTTAAATGAATGAGATGTCAATGGATTCTTAATAATAGCTCAGGTGATAAAGGCTATACGGACTTCAATAAAAGTGTTTAAGGTTTTGTAAACTATTCATTTCAATGTTTTTTATATTTCATAAAAAAACAAAAAAATAATAGTTTCCAAAACCTGGAACTAAATCGTGATATCATATCTCTGTTAACTTCGGTCCGTCATATCCTATTGGTCTAATGGTTTAATGATCTCTAACTGCTGAAGAGGTCGTTTCGATTTGGAGTTGTCCTAAATCTATTGACAAACTATTGACTGGACTTTAACTGAATCTGACGTAATTCAGAAAAAACAATTTTCTCGTAGTTTTATGATATGATAATGATATATGTAAAGTTACTATATCATGTAATAATAACTATTATTATTTAATTAGTAAATGATTAATTGCATATTTATATAGATCTGACGGGAACTCCAAAGACTCTTTACAAAATAAGTTCGTTAATTCAAATAAAAAAAAAAACTAAAAAAAAAGTATTTTTTTTCTGTTTCTTGTAACAGTTATTTATGACAAATGCAGTATGGTTAATATTTAAAAAATCAAATGCATGTAATTCTATACCGATTCATAATATATTTATTTAATTAAATAAATTAATTAATTTTATAGAAAAAAATAATTTTACTTTCTAGTGAAATTGGTTGACTATACAATATATTTCGTCAGTGATTAAACTAAATCACACTAAATGGATACTTTTAGTGTATCTACAAACACATTCGACTGCCAATTATACTGCGGGAGATCAGATCCGAGCAAATGCCAAACATTATGAAGGTGATCCATAAATGTATCGGTTTTATAATCAGAATTCGGAATGCTCGCAATTTATGATATTTAAATCTTTGAAACAAGACCGCTCTGCTAGACAACTGTGCATTATTATATTTCTACACTCATTTAAAAGCTAAAAAATCATCCAAATTGACCTAATTTAAATATTTAATTAATATGGTAATGTTATTATGTCATTCTGAGGTAATATTACGATAAATTGTTTGTTTAATGGCTATTATATTTCGAGTAAATAAAAATTTATGATTTTATAAGTGTTTTAGATGTTAATCGGTTTATAAGTATGAGTCTGTATTGCAAATATATACACTCTTTTGTGTTATCTACTCATTATGATCACGTTATTTGGCATTTTATTTACGAAAACGATTTTTATTATACAAAAATTCGAACGTTATCCGGGAGATAAATAAACTTAGAGGGATTTGAACTTGAAAACGTTTCCCAATATGTAAATGAAAATAGGACAACGATTATCGGTCTAACATAAAATTTATCAAATTATCATAGTGTCCTATCTTTGTCCTAATTTATTTTAGTAGACAAATTTATAAAATTACAAACGGTTTTAACTGGATTATAGTCGGTACTTAGTACGTTGGTAATCGGTATTGTAATCATCATGACATTTAATAAGAATGCGAGAAAATTTTATAAGGAAAGCTTAAGGGCATACCGTAAGTCTCGGATAGGGTACTAACACTTAGACAGTCTAAGTGTTAGTACCCTATCCGAGATTTAAGCTAAGTTTCTAGAATGTGGGCATTAATAATAATAACAATCATAACTTCACAATGTCACACGATGTTTATAGTAGTGTAAATCCAATTCATAATATAATTATTTGTCATATGTGGGTATCGAACCCAATAATAACAATATGTTCACTAGCTATTCATTGTAGCTAGTGCTAGCTCATGCTAGCTAGCAAGTAATTAATTGATCTCAACTATTTTTTACCCAGTACTTTTTTAGTAAATCTTCTTTGCGTGTTTACTAGTCTTCACAAAAATTGCACAACACTACAAACGTTTGAAATCGGTCAAAAATCTAATCGGCGAGTGTGACCGACGTTCGACCTGCGGGCTGCAGGTCGTGACCCACGCGGTATTAATTACGTCGCGTGCCATTCTCACTGTTTCTTGGATGCGCTTGCGCAATGTGACGTCATGTCTGGTGAACAGGTGATTGGTTTCTTGTGATTGTTGCGATTCGGTTGTAAAAGGGTTGAAGGTAATAACGAACATGAATTAACAATACCTAAATTATATGGATTTATATGTTTTTGTTACAAAAGATGTGAATCAAATCATGGCATTTAACTCATTTAATTAGTTGGCGAAATTAAGGAATTGCACATTGCTCTCTGATTAGATGGCCGATGGGACCAAGAAGTTTCTGTGTGGCGTACCGCGTACTGGAAGACGAAGTGAAGCTGGGCCCCTGTAAGGTGGTCCGATGACCTTACAGGGGCGAGAAGCAGTTGTATGAGGACAGCATAGGACCGGTTGATATGGAGAGCCTTGGCGGAGGCAGCAGTGGACATCTTTCAGCTGAGATAATCACAATGATTACCTAACAATATGCATTTTAACACGTGACTACCGCTGTCTATAATGTACGTATCATAATAGGCGGAGGCAGTTATGTTCCATAACCTAATCAATAAATTATCGATTTTGTTAAACTTTTTAAGTCAAACATGTATGATATTTAATGTCAAAAAGAAAAAGTAATAAAAACGATGAGAAAATAAAAACAAATTAATATAAATATTAACAAACATATCAACTTACTAGATTAAGTTAAACATATCGAATTTTGAGCCTTTGTACCAGTCATCGATCGTGGACTCAAGTTTGTATCATGAAAGCACCATGTATACACACACACATACGTATTCCTTTAATCATCAACCGATCTAATCACATCATAAACGGATCGAGTTAACTAATTGCATATAATTATCAATGTTTGCGGTTATCGTCTCACGCGACGAGGCCAATGTGCTACCCGACAACTGTATGCCCCTTTAACAGAGTGAGAGGTCCGATACACTGAAGGATTTAAAAAAGTTTTGTAGATTTTAGGCAGGTTATACGCGAGAACTAACGAGGTGATAATACAATGAACAATATTCTTTACTAGATAGTAATAACCGGATCTGTACCGCAGACGACTCAGGCGCTGTCGCAGAACGATCTCCGTCCTCCATAAGAGCAATCCCAGGGGAGATAGGTAAGGCTATCTATCACTTTAGCAGAAGCAGCGCGAGTGCTTATTTCTGAGTAGGAAAGGAACATATGGGTTTTTGCACAGGAGGGGGCCATCTACAAATCGTAGGTAGCCCGAAGTACGTCGGGGTTCCAGAGATTTCTTTTCGAGGGTGCACCTGGTTCCCCGACTTCTACTAGTACTCGAGACGGCGTGCGGTTTTAGTCGGTTCGAGTCCGACATTGCCATCACCACCAAAAACATATGTACAGCAGTAATACTTACAGTGTATTGACATATTTAACCACACGATATTAAGAAAAATGGTTAACAAAAGAACAGTCCATAAATACATATATTACGATACATCGAAACTTCGTGTTGAGTGTGAGTCGCCTAAATAACGGTGAATAGATTCGGGAGGTGCAATTTTAGTGGAAAATTGGCGGTAAATATGTGTGTACACGATTGTAAAAAGATCATTCCACCATCATGGATATTATTAATCGATTATTAATTAAGGACTTGTAAACACGATCTTATTTGTCACGCGAACTCTTCAATACTCGATGCGACTCGTGTAGCAATTAACGGGACTTTGGCGGGATATATTGTTTCTAATTTTCGCGGCACAGGTCATTCACGTACATACGGACGACGGACAGTTCTATGCAGAATTTTAGTGCTACAATAAAAAAGGATATAAATAAATAACTGAACAGGTTTTATGTGATGATAAAGAACTAACCATAAATCTGTGATTTCTTAGCTGTCATGAATGAAACAAACTACTGAAGCCTATGAACAAACATGACAGGTGTTGCTGTAATTATTTCTACCTTAGTTATTCTGCTGTTACCCCAATAAACCTTAATGTATCAGTATTAGTTATCTAGTACCCATAACACAAGCTCTGCTTAGCTTAGGACTTTATGTGTTAGATGTCCGAAATATTTATTTATTTATTTTAATGGTATATTATTATTAATATATTTTCTGTACAAATTGCTTTTTAGAAGTAATTCTCAAAAGTTTTGCCAGTTATTTCTGTAAGGCTCCCATGAAAATACGCACATTAGTGAATTACCGTCTATCCTAACGATGGTGACGGCAGTTTTGTAGCTTGGAAGACGGATTAAAAACTATCAATATTTTTTTTACGGTATAGAGGGTGAACGAGCTGACATATCACCTGATGGTTAGCGATTACCGCCGCCCATGGACAACCGCAACACCAGAGGCGTCATAAGTGCATCGCCGACCTTTGTGGGGTGGGGAAAGGGATGTGAGGATGGGTTGGGTATGAGCCGGTATCCTCACTCACTCGGTGAAATATATCGCTAGCGCGATTTCACACCGGTTTTCTGTGAGGCCGTGGTATAACTCCGGTCGAGACTCATGTCGAAGCATGGCTCTCCCACGGTGTTATTCAATCACTCAAACAATTCTCATGAATTCTGTTTTATGTACATACGCTGATTATGAGGTCTCGGGTTCGATTCCCGGGTCTGACTAAATGTTTGTATGATCTACAAATATTTGTTTCGGAGTTTGGGTGTTTTCTATGTATAATATGTATGTATTTACAAAAAAAAAGTATATATGTATTTGTATCAGTTGTCTAGTACCCATAACACAAGCTCTGCTTAGCTTGGGACTAGATGGCATTGTGTGTTAGATGTCCGAAATATTTATTATTATTGTAACACATTTCTTATTATTTATTATTATTATATATTAGTTTATTATTATTATTATTGGGGTACAGCTCCTTGGTGGAGGCCATTGTGCAGATGTGGACGTCTTTTGGCTGAGAATATGATGTTGATGATAGAGAGAGAGGCCAGGCTTTGTCCAGCTGTTAGAGGCTGTTAATGATGTGTAATATGATAGAGAATAAAAAGCGAAGAAAAACCTTTATACCAATATTCTATATACATTTATGGTATCTTTAAGATCTATTTTTATTTCAACGATTCTGCACTGATAGTAATAAACTTCGAAAGTAATTATTTGATATAAGATATGAAAAAACTAACTCGGATATTAGTGTTATGCAAATATAACCTTTATATAACACGAACATGCAGTCTAAAATGCGATGCGCTGCATCATGCAAACTATTTAAAATTAAATATATATAGATTTTCATAAGCAGCGTTTGAAATGTAAGAGTTATAGCGCAGTTGCGTTTAATAGTTAATACAGTCGCATGTGAGCGGGCGAGCCTTGACCCGAAGACATGAGCACAGGCACATCTCCGCACCTCTCCATATAGATGCTGGATGGGACAACGAAATAATCATTTTAAAATTTAACAAAAAATTAATCAAATTATATATTGAAATGCAATAGATCATGAACTGCTTACTAAATGTCAAGAACTTTGAAGGAATTATTTAATTTATGAGAGTCTAGTTTTTGCCCGCGGCTCCTCCCGTGTATATACCGGCTATCGTGGCAAATAGTAGCCTATGTCTCATTCTGATGTATAAGCTATATTACTGATAAGTTTCATCTAAATCTGTTCAGTAGTTTTTGCGTGAAAGAGTAACAAACATCCATCCACCGATCCATACTTACAAACTTTCACGTTTATGATATTGATAGGATGGTGGGTGATACAAAGTGTATTATATAAGAAGTTCTTCAGGGGATGCTTTTAACCAAATGCTATGGATCTCATAGATAGTACCTTATATATACTTAGAGAGTTAATATTATCAAGCATATATACTGTACATTGGCCTCTGATCATGCATGGTAAGTGTTTATATATTTTATTTTGTCTTTTTTTTGTTTATAATTTTTATGCAGGGTTAAAACATCTGTGGTTCATCTCACCGGGGCTAACAATGAAGTTTTATATCGGAAGTGTTTTATTATACTTCAGTACATATGGATCATGTTCGACCAGACAGTCTCACACAAGAAACCCGTATTAAGTAGTTCTTCTTTTGATTTTCACCAAATGAGTACCAATCCGCAACCCGCTTCTCTGAATCAGGGTAGAGGACTCGAAGAACGGCAACACACTTGTGGCTCTATATATGTAAGTGCAGCTCATCATGAGCAGTGGTAGTCACTCATGATTATGTAACGGTCTTTCTTTCACCCCAGTAGGCCAGAAAAATAATACCACTCTCAATTACCTATACCGCTTCCAGAATATTACATCTGTAACGAAGTTATACCTAACGCAAGAGGAAACCACTTGTGTAACAGTAGTAAAGTCGGCTCACAATAACCGCCGTGTTATAGGTCATTCTGTATACTTGAATATATAATTAGAAGACTAGCCTGAGCCTCAACGAAACGTCCCTCAATATTTTTAACGATATTAGTTATTAGAACTTGGTTGCGGTGCTTAACTCGCTCCAACATCGACTTTTTCCCTAATGAAAGCTAATTACAGTCCTTTAATTATAATTTAACAAGATTACTATGCAATGCAGTTTTAATTTCAAGACAACTTGAAAGTTAGAGAACCTCTTCTGTAATTAAAAAGTTTCGATTCGGCCTGTTACTTTGTTACTTTTAGTTTTTAAGTTGACACTGATACATATGCGCGTGTCAAAAAGACTGCTGTCCTATTTTTTTTTTATGATATAGGAGTAAAACGGGCAGATGTATCACCTGATGGCAAGCGATTACCGTCGCCCATAGACACCCGCTACATCACATTCGTCACAAGAGCGTTGCCGGCCGTTGGGGGATGGGGAAAGAGATGTAGGGAAGGGTTGGGGTATGGGCCTCCGGTTTCCTCACTCACTCGGTGAAACACAGCGCAAGCTCTATTTCACTCCGGTTTTCTGTGAGATAAAAATGTTTAGGTTTCTTTTATGTTTGACAATAGATTAAAAACTGTGTGGCTTAACTATCGTGTAGGTAATACTAGTTTGTAATAAGAGCGTCGAGTCGTTTGTTTAACGAAGTCTTTAATTTGTTTTAACCCTATGCTTATGCATAGGCAGCTGTTTCATCATCTCAATATTACTCAAAGATGGAGCTATACTATACTATGCTGTACTCGAAAGATGGAGGAGCTACTGCCAAACACTGTACAGTGACGAGTCCAACAAGAAATACGAGGTTGATTACTATGGCTCTGAAAAGGAACCTGATATAATGTTGCGCGAAGTTGAGAATGCTATAGACAAATTAAAACTGAAAGCGTGTGGTGGCGACGGAATCACCGCGCAAATGATCAAGCGCCTAGGTACAGATGGCATCAAAGTATTGCATACAATATGCCAGAAAGTCTGGGATACGGGACACTGGCCAGGCGATTGGACAGAGTCAGTAGTTATTCCGCTCCACAAAAAAGGCTCAACCCGCAATTGTTCCAATTACAGGACCATCTCACTGGTTTCCCACGCCAGTAAAGTTTTACTGCATATCCTTAACAAACGGCTGGAACATTATATTGGTAGACACATAGCGAGAGAGCAAGCTGGATTCGTCAAAGGCAAGGGCACACGCGAACAAATACTAAACATGAGGCAGCTAATCGAAAAAAGTCGCGAATTCAACGTTCCGATGGCGTTATGCTTTATCGATTACGCAAAAGCCTTCGATTGTATAAGTTGGGCCAAAATGTTTGCGGTGATGGTGGAAATGGGTGTACCCAGGCATCTGGTTTTCTTGGTGCAGAAACTATACCATACCGGCAAGGGCAGGGTGAGACTAGAAGGTGAAGTCTCCGATGCCTTTAAACCAGCCAGAGGTGTACGTCAGGGATGCATACTCTCACCTCAGTTGTTTAACCTGGTCGGTGAGCACATAATGCGCAGAGTACTCGAAGACTGGAACGGTGGCATTCGAATTGGAGGTCAACTTATAAACAATTTACGTTTCGCCGATGATACGACCATAATAGGTGCCAACGAACGTGAGCTGGCTCTCTTACTGCGCAAGGTTCAGGATGTAAGTGTGGAATATGGACTCCGTATAAACCGCGACAAAACCAAGCTAATGTTTGTGGACCGAGCTAACAGGCTGTCAAGAACTTTCGAGCTGAGCGATTTAGACACAGTAACTAGTTTTGTCTATCTAGGATCACTTATACGCAATGATGGGGACTGCGAGGCGGAAGTGATCAGGCGCGGACAGATGGCAAAAGCTGCTGTGAAAAGCTTGGAGAGGATCTGGAAGAACAGAGGAATTACAAAATCCACGAAAGTGCGATTGATGCGTGCCCTGGTCTTCTCCATTTTCTTGTACGCTTCAGAGACCTGGACGATGAAAGCACGCGTCCGTACCAGGATAGATGCATTTGAAATGTGGTGCTGGCGCAGAATGTTGCGCATACCCTGGACTGCACACAGAACTAATGCATCTATCTTGAAAGAGTTGGGTATCAAGACACGTCTCTCCTCAATCTGCATGGAACGCTTCCTAAAATACTTCGGACACGTGGCGAGGAGAAGCCCGGATAATTTTGAGAAGCTTCTGGTCGTGGGACACGTTGAAGGCAAAAGGAGCAGGGGCAGGTCACCATCCCGATGGATGGATATGGTTGAAGAAACCACCAAAAGCAACGTGCAGGCGTCCATCCGCCTCGCTGAACATAGAACGGCCTGGAGATCACTGGTGAATTGTGTGGTCCTGAAAGGTCACGACCCTCAGTCATGAGGAAACGACGAAGAAGAAGAAGAATATTACTCAAAATTGTAATGTTTGTTTATTCATGTTAGTTCTATACTAAAGGAGCACAATAAAGATTATTTTATCTATTCGTGAATTACTGTTTCATATTAAAATGCTCAGATAATGCAAATTAATTTAAATGTAAGTTGAACTTTGGCGAGTCGTAAATATCAGATAAATCGTAATAATAAAATTTAAATGTTTTTTAAAACAATATTGAACGATGTGAACTGAAGAGGATTCGTATAATTCACTAAAAATAATAAAAGTCAATTAATATAATAACAGTTAAAATACAGTTTACGAGACAAGAACAGACACTATTTATAATATGATGCAAGGAAGATAAATAAACTGTTTACAATATCAAAAATTTATGATGGCATGTTGGCGTACTAGTTAATGATTCTAACCACTAAGTCAGATGTTGTGAGTTCGATTCCCAACCAAGAAAAATAATGTCTTGATGTACGAGTTTCAGTGAGGCTGTATTTTTATTTCGTTTGTTCATTGTGTATGGTATGTTTAGACAACTGAGGTTATAATGTACTACCTAAAGTAAAAGATTGGATGTGAACATTATGTTGCAGATTTTAGTAGGTATGTGTGGCGACCTCCACATACAGCGCAACAGCAACATGCTACAGCGTCATCGACTAGAAATAAACCAAACTCCGGTGTGACGTCAGGACAGTGGCCCGCCAGGCATGATCACCTCGCCTGGTCGGAGGATCCTCCTTTTGTGTTAGAAGGACATGACACTCGTTCCTCCACAGTGGTGACCCCGACGTGATCTGACGAAAGAACCGAAAAACGAACCGAAACCGAACCGAACAACGAACCGAAACCGAACCGAAAAACGAACCGAAACCGAAACGAACAACGAACCGAAAATAAACCGAACTGAATAACGAACCGAAAACCCCTTTCCTCATATCGATCACCGGTCTTGGAGGGGAGTAATGTGGCGACCTCCACATACAGCGCAACAGCAACATGCTACAGCGTCATCGACTTCTCGCGCCAAGTAACATATATAGAACTTCCCAACATCAACCGTAGGGCAGTGGCCCGCCAGGCATGACTCTCGCCTAGTCGGAGGATCCTCCCTTTGTGTTGGAGGGATATGACATTCGTTCCTTCACATATGTATACTCGTATGGTATATTTAGTTCAAGACAACGTAATAACACGGCAAATTAATATTCCATAATATTATGTGGTAGTTCCTAGTACTACTATTACTACTACTTGTCCTGGTATTAATGAGCACAATAATTTAGTCTGTGTCTGGTAATTATTTATTTATAACGTTTTGATTATGTATTTAGAAACAGTTAAATTTATTTCTTATAGCAGCCAACAGATGACCAAAGAACAGGCTCTATCGAGTTTTTTTTTGTGGTATAGTGGTATATGAGCATACGTATTGCCTGATGGTAAGAGATTACCGCCGCCCATGAACACCCGTCGGTGAAGGGGATGAGGGGAGGGATTGGGCGATGGGCCTCCGGTATCCTCTCTCACGTTTGGTGAAACATAGCACAAGCGCTGTTTCACACCGTTTTTCTGTGAGGCTGTAGTATCACTCCGGTCGAGCCGGCCCATTCATGCCGAAGCATAGCTCTCCCACGGTGATTTTGGGATCAGAAAGTCGTGTATAAATGTCGTGTGGATGATATGTTGCGGTGTTTTATTTAACATTCTAAAAATTTTAATGGTTTAAAAAACAACTCCATCACTAGGAATATTCCTTCCTTTCTTGAACGTTTTATTCATACTCAACTCTCGAATTTCCTATCTCAAAATCTGCTACTAAATTCTCTCCAGTCCAGCTTTCGACCCGGTTTCAGCACCACTATTATCCTAGTTCATATTACGGAGGACATCAGATCTGCTATTTAGTATGGTCAGCTTACAGTCCTAACACTCCTAGACTTCAGCAATTCATGCAACACCGTTGACTTCGACGTTTTGCTCTGTATACTATGCTCTTTCAACATATCTGTACTCACTCAAAATACACTTGGTACAACCCGCCAAGATGTCCAAGCAGCTATTTAGTTTAAATTAATGAATGTAGAAACTTCTTGAAACCTTTATGAATGAAATATACATCTAATATAAAAACGATCTCGAAAGTCTTATTAATGGTTGAATCGTAAAGGAATCTTGTAAAACTGGCGACCATTATACGCAGCAAGCCTTTTTACACCAATATATACCATCTTTTTGCAACAATATCACCGTATAAAGGCTATGTTTTAAAAATAATGAGTGGCCACGTTGCGCTTGCGCAGCGGGACACTGATATATGGAGACAACACACATAGATCACACTGTAGGTACTTTCGTCTTTTTACACGAGATAAACTGACCGAGATGCGACCTTAGGTTAATAATCTGAAATTTATAGAGTATTAACTCATTTGTGTGGATTAAAGTGACTCTCAAATTGTATGTTCGACATTTTTTTTACACCAACTTTGTTTTAGCAAACCTTATCTATCAGTAACAAAATCTGGAAAAAATTATATTAAAATAAAAGCTTTTGTCAAATAAATGACATTCCAATTGCATTTTAAAATAAAACGATTTGTTAGCCGAAACTTGACAGGTTCAGGCACCATTTTTGGATATTTCTCGTCTAAGACTACCAAAGCCTAAATAAACTTTAACCATATTCCTAATTTACATTCAAAATGTTATTAGATATGTCTAAATAAGTTATTAACCTTAATTTCCTAATTATTTAAATATTTTCATCTCTAATTGACCATTTAGAAAACAGCGTTAAGCTAATAAACAGTTAATATAACAACAAATGAAAAGGTTAACAAGTTTTGTGTGATTTAGTAGATATTCATTTATTTTTGCTGTGCAATATGTTAGAGCAAAGCACTAACACCTTAAACAGCTTTATATTTCAAGGGCTCAGTAGTTAATTATACAGATATATCATAGGGACCATTTAAAGATAGTATTGACACTACTATCATTATGATTTTTGCTTTTTATCATATAAACTAATAGCTTTTGCACACGGCTTCGCTCACGAAGACTTCAAATTAGGAAAGGTATATCAGAATCCCCTGATTGATTCCTTTCTTTGCGCTCACTTACGTTATATAAAGAACCTACATGCAAAATTTTAGGATTCTAGGTTCAGCGGTTTGGGCTGTGTGTTTAGTTCTGGGTATGTCAGTCACCTTCCTCTTTAATATATACAGATTAATAGCCCTACACTGTATCATATCACCAGCCTTTAATAGTCCACTTTAACGTCGATATTCTGTGCGAGCTACCGCTCCGGTCGAGTTGGCCCGATCTTGCTGAAATCAGTGTGATTCTACTACCTTGAAGCCTTACTACATTACATAGGGTTTGTTTGAAGTTTTCTTTCTCTTTGCACTGATTTTGTCCCGTGTCGTTGGCTCCCTTTGTCGCCTTTTATGACACCCATGGCATGAATAGAGATGGTCACACACGATATTTTCTTTTTTGGGGTTTATTTCTACGTCATATATTATTCACTCGATAGAATGTATAAGACCAACCAGCTGGGTCAGCAGATTATTTATCACGTAGTTAGATATTCAATATCTCGTCGAGAATAAGATGTGATTAAATGCAAGATATCGATAGATTTTAGTATAAATAAGGAACTGTAAGTAAGTAAGAAAACAGATGCCACCATGTAACAATTAGAGTATTATAGAGCCGTGGCTACGGCATAATAAATACTGCTCCCAAAGTTACTTATCGCCGTTATTATTCCTGCACTACGGAGTTCGCTATAGTTGGTGATCCCGACGTGTGCATGTCTGTCTGTCCGTCTGTCTAACCGTCTCTATGATAAAACTAAAAAAAATATATTATGTACATTACTATGCAAACTTCCACTGAAAATTGATTTGAACGAAATCTAGTAAGTAGTTTTTTTATACGTCATGAATCATTAACTGCAATTTACCTTTTATTCAATCAACACAAACATAAAATAAAGTTATATTATGTTACTTGCTGCTGCCTTCATGGGCGAGTCCGACTCGTACTTGGCCGCTTTTTATTTGTGTATGGGCCTACCAAAATGATTCTGTTTTGCCTAGTGGAAAGTATAAACAGAATGCTAGAGTGTTGGTCACCATACTCATTGCAGACAATGCAACAATGCAGCATAGCGACCTACAACTATGGCGGCCTAGTGATGCTTCTGCATCATTGGGCCTCCGGTCTCGCACTCACCAACTGCAGATAACACCACGGGGCGAAGCTAGTCGAAAAATGTAGCCTAAGTTACTCCTTACTACATCAGCTTGCCAGTAAAAGTTCCATCAAAATCGGTACACAAAAATTGTAAAAAAAATATTTTGGTTAAAGTACCGTGTATACGAGTACACACGAGTACATTAACATTTAGGAAAAAGTGTTCATTTTAAAATTACAATTTTATTTATCACATTTATACATACATAGTTTAGGGTTCAAACAGCAGTATGAAATCTTTAGTCATTATTACAAAATCGATATACTCGTAATATTACAATCCTAAAGCGTTCACAAATCCTGATGCACTTGAGTAGAACAAGTTGCCAGTATAGCCTTGATGAATAAATGTGTGAATGAAGAAATGAATGGTTTAAACGACGGACATGTGTATGGTAACATTTATTTGCTGACTAACTGAACCCCGCGGTGTTACCCGCGGCTATTGCTGTACCACGAGTAACGCCGCGGGACAAAGTTAGTCTAAAAAAAAGTAGCCTAAGTTACTCCCTGGATCATCAGCTACCTGCCAGTGAGTCAAAATCCGTCCAGCCGTTCCAGAGATTACCTGGAACAAACAGACAGACCGACAGACAGACAAACACAAATACAAACAGACACTCCAATTTTATTTATTTGTATAGATATATGATTATTCGTTATAGATAATTATAATGACATGTTGTTATGCAAGGTATTGTTAGGTAAAAAGTACATTCAATAAGGCACTTTACATATTACTAGCTATTGCTTGCGGTTCCACCCGCGTGTATGTCGGTTATCGTCGTATATCTTTATGTTATGTGGTTATCACGATAAAAAATAGCCTATGTCCTTCCTCAAGAATCAAAGTATGCCCATGCCAAATACCAGATCTTCTCCTAGCCGATTACGGCTATCGCAACGGAGACCAACCAACTAAGCAGTAGATATCAAAGTGCACAAGTGTGTACGCAAACACAGATGCACTCTCCGTTCTCTCTCTATCATAATACTGTGAATAACTTGATATATGTTAATGATAATGAAACAATGAAAACAGACAATGCGGTGGAATTTAGACCCATGTGTGCAAATATTGTTATTGTTTTTCATTTCCTAGTATTTGAATTTAAGTTTATATGAGTAATATGAGATGTATAAGTTTAGGATGAATATATTTAGAACAACATAATGCACGGGAAATGACACGCTGATCATTCAAGATCAAATAATGAACTTGAATAGCTACAAATATATGTTCTGTGCATCTTTAAGTTTTCACAATTGTCGGCAGACGTCATGACTGCTATGTGTTATTTTGTTATTTGTAGTCTAAAAGATCTCATTAAAACATATTTCGAAACAAATCTAGAAATGTATCGTACCTATATGTAGTTTATAAATATTCATCCTACTCTAATATTATAAACGCGAAAGTTTGTAAGTATTGATGGATGTTTGTTGCTCTTTCACGCATAAACTACTGAACGAATTTGGATGAAACCTTACAGTAATTTAGCTTATACATCAGAATAACACATAGGCTACTATTTTCCGCGATAACTGACATAAACGCTAGCGGAGCCGCGGGCAACAACTAGTAAGTTATATTCGTAGGTATGCTAAGTGACTTAACGACTTCGATAAACGCATGACCTACCGCAACGATGCCGAGGTACTAACTAAAATGTAGTAAAATAAGTAAATTGTTAATAGATAAGTATATGTATAAATAGACAGAATCTTCATATGAATCTGGGGATGGTGTATTCTATCTGGTCTCTAGCTCTAATTGTTCGTGATCCGTAAAGAGCCATTACATCATGATAATTTTCTACGTGGTAGAGCCATGCTTCGGCATGAACGGTCCGGCTCGATTGGAGTTATACCACGGCCTCACAGAAAGCCGGCGTGAAACAGCGCCTGCGCTGTGTTTCACCGAGTGAGTGAGGATACCGGAGTCCCATAACCCAAACCCCCTCGCCCTATCTCCCCTCCCTATCCCCCAAATGCTGGAAACGCACTTGTGACACCTCTGGTGTTTGCAGGTGTCCATGGACGGCGGTAATCACTTACCATCAGGCGTTACATCTGCTCGTATGCCCGCCTATTCCATAAAAAAAAACATTTTTTACAATTTGTCAACAATTACAATTGTCTGTCTGTCTGTTTGTTCCGAGTAATCTCTAGAACGGCTGGACCGATTTTGATGGGACTTTCACTGGAAGATACTTGATGACCTAAGGAGTAACTTAGGCTCCTTTTTGACTAGCTTTGTCCCACGGCGTTTCCCGCGGTACAACAATAACCGCGGGTAACACCGCGGGGTTCAGCTAGTTAATAATATAAACCTTCTAGTCTGATTGAAGTCGGTGTCTGTCTGTATTCAGATCTGCTAGTAATTTAAATGGGACCATTTTGGAATTCGAACGAAAAAGGAGTTTTGTAAATCCGTCCATATATGACGGGGAATTATGCCCGGGAATTCAGCTAGGGGGTTCAGCTAGTAATATAATAAATATAGAAATATTTTCGGATATC
Source organism: Spilosoma lubricipeda (assembly GCA_905220595.1). Taxonomy (NCBI): domain Eukaryota; kingdom Metazoa; phylum Arthropoda; class Insecta; order Lepidoptera; family Erebidae; genus Spilosoma; species Spilosoma lubricipeda. The sequence goes on along the minus strand of HG992290.1, from coordinate 18,691,782 downwards.
TAACACACAACACCATCCAGTCCAAATCTAAGCTGAGTTGGTGTTATAGGTACTAGACATCTGATATAAATACATATTTATTGATTTTTTGTAACTATTTGGTCTCACCCGGAAATTGAACCTGAGACCTCAAGCTTAGCAGTCGCTTACACTGCCACTTGCGCCACCGAGGCAGCTATATTTCACACATAGCTTTGTTGATTGTTGATAATGATGGGGTTTTGGCTCCGGTTTTAATTATACAAAGGAAGAGTTCAAATTTATTACAAGTACTTAAGTTAAATACGTAGTAACACAAAATATTAAGGTATCTTTCACGTTTCCTTTCAACGAGGTGGTCTCACTACAACCAGCTAACTTATAACCATGGTCATTAAAAATTTAGTATGAGTTTGGAGCCTTTGAATAATTAATATTGTTTGTGGTTATTTAACAGGTATTTATGGAAATTATTCAGCGAGTTTTTTTGTTTAAAACGTTTTAATATATGCAAGAATTGATTGTCGTTGATGCCATATTATTCACTTAATGTGGATTATGAAAATAGACATTGTATTGGTGTGTGATAGAAATTATGTTCGGTTTTTTAAATTAATTATCTTTATAATCAGATTTTAAGCTTGAATTTAAGCTTATTACGGCAGATCTTTAACTGTCTCTGTGGTGCAGTAGTAGCGTATACAACTGCTGTGCTTGAGGTCTCGGGTTCTATTCCCGGGTTGGACCAAATGTTTGTATTACATGCAAATATTTGTTACGTAGTTTGGGTTTTTTTATTTATAATATTTATGTACTTACAAAAAAGTATAATAGTATTCTATCAGTCTATCTAGTTTTCATAATACAAGCTCTGCTTAGTTTGAAGCTAGATGTCTTTGTCGGTGAAATGTATGAAATATTTATTTATTCTTCATCCAACCATCATAGCTTACTAACCTACCCAAGAAGGCGCAATCGTAGATTCTACCAAGACACTCGATTGTAGTCGTAATGGTAATAATAGTGTGGTAAAATAGACTTTAAAAACAGTGTACACGATTTACTATCATTTAAAGATTTAAAAACTTGTTCCTAGGTGTTTTCAACTCATTTTTCATAGTCAGGATCCTTAGAAACTTGCTTAGAAAAGAAAACTCCACCTAGGTGGTTCCACACTTAGGTTAAGGGTATACTGTTGGCATTTGTACATCGTGTTGTTATTGAAAGCAGACCCCCTAGCCAGATCAGGTCAGATATAACTTTTACAAGCAGTTTCGCTCGATTAACTGTTTTCGAATGTCAATTCAGTCGTTATTAGGTATCAGACATGAATTTTGTGTTTGTAGTTATCGTGTAACCATGCCACATTCAGGTGTGGTAAAATAAAGTGATCATCATCATCATCATCATCATCATCAACAGCTTTAGGACAAGGAATGCTGGACATGGGCCTCTTCTTACAAAAGAGGATTTGACCTACACTATCACGCTGATCGGACTGAATATTTCAAGTTTTCTTTCTCTTCTTTGTGTGTTGTTGTCCAGCATAGTATAAATATTTCAGATAAATATTTCGGACATTTTTTTTCAGACATCTAACACACAACGCCATCTAGTCCCAAGCTGAGCAGAGCGTGTTTTATGGGTACTAGACAACTGATACAAAAACATATATACTTTTTTTGTAAATATATACATAGAAAACACACAAATTCTAAAACATATATTTGTAGATCATACAAACATTTAGTCCGAACCGGGAATGGAACCCGAGATCAGCAGTCGCACATGCCAACCGCGAGACCAACGAGGCAGTCATCAAGTAAACTCCCTTAGCCAATCTTACGACACCCACAAGATGAATAGGGGTGGTCAGATTTCTTATTTTTAATCCGACACAAGTATTAAATAAAAAGGCAACAGTGAATCGAGTGCATGAATATTTTATTTTGTACGTCTCCGTGGAATGTCATCATTACAAACATTTGTTTATGAAATAAAAAAAATCTTTCTACTTATATTTATATTTACAAAAAATAAATTGTCTGAGTATGAGTGTGCCATAAACACTACATTTAGTAAATAGAAAAGTTTATTGTACATAAACATCAATAATATTGAGCAATTACAGGAATGTTTGTGTCACAGTCGAGTATTTTCTTTTTACTTTTGAAATCTCTTTTTCATAAAAAAACGTAAAAAAATGTCAGCTGCACAATCTAAACTAAAACATTCAAAAGAGATAACAAAAGAAACAAAACCGTACAAAAGCATTGACAGTTGTGATTAAATATAAGAACTTAGCAATACGAAGACTTAAAGAAATAAAGAAGTTTCACAATGCACCCGAAGTTACAACCTCAAACAACGCTTCGAAATTTTACTACAAATAAATTACATATATTCAATTTTTTTTACACAAAAATATATAAGTTCCAGCAAATTGGAATGTCACATCACCCGGCTATTTCCAAGTTAAAAAAAAAAAGTTTATCATTATCTATATTAACCTAACTTATGTACTATACAATGAATAATTTATTATTTACAAATCATTTTGTACATAACCGTCAACCAGGCGTTCGTTAGTACCAATAACATTGTATTAAAAATTACTTATTATACGTATTTGGATAGACTCTTTCAAGCGATAACAAATCAAACAACATCCACGCACTGTTTGATCTTAAACAAAAATCACATTCCTGTACTCTATATACTGGCCTAGAATCCTACACTGACGATAATTATACAGTCTCTAATAACGGCACTAAATGACGTACGCTGTGACGTCACACTTTGGTGGTAAGGTCCAGAGGGTGCAGTTTGATCCTCTTTATTTGTGAGTATGACACGTCCTCTTCCTCGCTCACAGATCCCACCCCACTGGCTGAGTCTCCATCTTCGTTATCCGGCACTATAACCTCACTATCGTCAGATCTCCGCCGTGCTGAACTTGACCTACCATCAGACTTCACCGATAAGTCCATTGGATTTTCCTGCAGTGGTGATTCTGAAGTTCTTCTCTCCGCAGGGGGTGTTGGAACGAAGTCTGTATCAGAGATTACCTCCTCTTGTTGAGTAGGTAGAATAGATCGTTGCTGTTTTAAAATCTCATCAAGGAAGAAACGCTTTGAAGAATCCGCGTTGTGATCATCAATTCTGACGTCATTATTGTTTTCAGCCATATGCCTTAATGCAGTGTGGTCAAGTAGATGTCTCGAATATAATGGATGAAAGCCTGGTGGGAACATTAAGGGATGGTTTGGGGCGAACGGGCTGAAAGGCGGCGGTGGTAAGAAAGGCGAATGGGGAAAATGGGGCAAGGAAAGGTTGGCTAGTGGATGTGGGACAAAAGCATCTCGAGGTGGTGTCAACGGTTTGTCTGGCGGTCTGGACTGTGTAAGTCTAGATTTTTCATCTAATTTTGGTGAAGAGCCGCTTTTGTGGGAATCTGGAGAAGCGGAACAAGGTGGTTTGTAATCGTCGAGACCAAGTAAAGCAAGTTCTTCCTTTGTTCTGGGCCTAGCAAGCCCGGGAAAGAGATGTGGAGGAAATGGAGGCGCCAAATGGTGCTGGGACGTTGGTATCCTTGGAGGCGAGTGGGATTGAGCAGCTTGCTGCTGTTCTTGAAGAAGGCAGTGAATTTTAAACCAGTTAGAGCGGCGGCCGTATCTGGAGCCGGACTTAGACATTCCAACCATAAGGCACTTGCGGAGTCGACACGCCTTGCATGCTGTTCTGTTCTTTTTGTTGATAACGCATTCTCCGTTGTTCTTGCATTCTGTGATAGAGTTCAGGTTGTTGTAAGAACGGCCGAAGAATGACTGAAAAGAGAGAAAGCAATTGGTTAGTACATTGTCAGGTGTTCTCAAACTGTACGAAGAACACATTTTGTTTTTTCATCAGTTTATAAATTAGAGTTGACAAGTTTCTACGTAGGACATATTTTGAACGTATATTAATAAATTGACTTTTTTTGTAAATTTAGATGGCTTAATTGTGATTTATTTTGTATTCAATTAATAACTTAGAGGTTTTCTCACGATTCTTGATTAGACGATATTTATGCGACGCATATTAATAAACTATTTGTCACAGTCGCCCTACACTAAATGCTTTTAAATAACTGGTCAATTGCTATATAAGATTAAATTACATTAAATAATCATAACAAGTTCCTGCACCGCCATGTCTGTGCATATGCATACAGTAATTGAATATTTATAAATTTGATTCGTAGAGGTTATGCGACGCATCGTAGCAGGTGGCATTTACAGGTCGCTATTAAAATATGCGAATAATTAAAACTGCATTGCCATCAATACATTACTAGATGATGTTGGCGTGTTAGTTTTTGTTATGACTTGTTCTAGATTATTAAATGTAAGTTTAGTTTCGGTTTGTGATAATAGATGGCTCTAGGAGTTGCAAGTGAATGGGAGATTATGATTAGTTTTATGTGCTAGTTCATAGATGGCACTACTAGTGTTAATTTTGTTTATTTTTGGTGGTTGTTTTTGCTATTGTAGAAAGTTTCTTATCAGTAATATAATCGAAAATATAAAACTTTGCATTATAATGAGTGGTAGATTTATTTATACATTTATTTTCATTCTAGGATATTACTTTTATTATAATTTGATTCGCTAATGATAAAAACATGAGCTGAATATTAAATTTTATTCTATTTTCTTGATATGAACTGGAATAATTGTGTCAGAGTGTTCATTGGACAACGGTTATTTTAACGTAAATAGTTGCTTATACGCCCGCCCGAGCGCGTAGCCTCGATAGTGAAAACTTCGCCTTATGTCATTTCCACCACGGTAACGTCACTTCCGTTGGATATGGGCCGCAGGTTCGGTTCCGGTCTGTTACACTCGTTTAACTCTGCTTTTGTTTTCATATGACCTTGATATTTCGGTGCATTTCTTACGTAATAAGCTATTGTTTTAACCTTTTTGCTGGGTTAGTGTTAGATTGTAATGATTACAAGCAATTGATTTGATTTTGATATCGTTTTGTTTTTGTACAATTGCTCATTTTTTAATCAGGTTAGTTTACTACCATACATTTTAAGCTGATTGAAAGATCTACTTTTACTATTCAAAAGTCAAATAAACTGAAGGTTGATGTGATGATAAGGGGTTCTCAAAACACAACCTTTACAACTTTATGATCTTGAATCGTAGACACCATTTTCCAATATCTATCAATACAACCAAGAAAGTAATTTCGTATTTATAAGGCTATTTAATCTATGGTTTAAGTTTGTGCTTATTGGCTTTTTTCTTTGATAGATAGTTCTCTTTCAAGGTTACATTATAGTTAACTTATTCTTTATAAGATAGGATGATAAGAATCTTTACCTCCCTTTGGAGACATAAAGGTAATGAAATATTAATAAGCCGCTGAAATTAGACAACATAGGACTCTTATGCAGTGTTTTGGTTGAGACCTGTGTCTAGCACTGGGCATCTTTCGGCTAAGATGATGGTAACGAAACTCAATTTGAAGTCCTTTGTTCAGCGATCACCCTTCACCAAAATTCTAGACAAAATAGCTTCTCAAATTATCCTAAATCAATCCATGTGGCGTAATTACTAAATAAACTTTGATCTACGTTACGTTATAGGAACAAATTACGTATACGTTATGGTACAACATTAATAGGAACATGAAATACGAGCGACAACTAAACGTACACGCGTTAACATTACCGAAATGGTTGCAAAACGCCACAACACGCCGTGAATGACAATCGACGGAGCATTTGTAGGAGCACCATGAAATTTGGAGAGAGACTTCTTTTTTAATAACTAGTCTACAGTTTTGATGTAATTTTAGTCATATTTTTGGAGTTACTACCGTGTGAGATGTTTCTCTTCACTGTCTGCTATCTATGGAAGAGATTTAGTGCAAAGGGATGAAAGTATCAAACGAAATTAGATTATGTAGCATAAATTTTACAAAAATCTTGTGGAAATCTCGATATTATGCCAAAATATAAAGTTAAAAACATATTATAACGAAGTTAAAAAAAAACAAAAAATGGGTAGGCATTACAATTTACAACACTTATGAGGGAGCCTGTACCAAGCCTTGTGTACAATATAACGTCTATATAACAATCATATTTGAAATGTTTTACCTTTAATATTGGCAAACTTTTTTTTCCAAATTTAAGAATGAATCTGATCAAAACATAACCCCGATGTCAAATATTGCGTCAATTCGTCAGGAATATCCCGGGGGAGATGTGTGGTGATCCTACAACTAACCGATTGCAGGATCACGTCATAGATGAAGAATTTAAACTGAAACAATGCCATCTTTGAACGTGCTGCGCGCGTGATCCGAATCCTACTGGACATCGCGGTATTATTCTAAACATTATACCAATGCGCGAATTTATGCCTTTTATTAAGGAGCACACGATTGATTTTAATGTGTGGTGGAGTCGCTGTTTTGGTGATGGCATCGCTAATTTAAAAGAAAAGATAATACAATACTTTATAAGTTGTATTGCATTGTTATTTAACGGTGGCGCTGTGTTTCAATGTGTTGCAGACATCATATTTACCAATATTTTAATTTAACTCTTGAATATTGCTCTCAGGTCATCAACTTGTGCCTTCACCTCACCTCGCGTATATAACAGTAGACATTTTTGGGTTAATACATAGCCTATGACAATTACAAATAATTTGGAGTTATATTGGAAAGAGATGTTTTGAAATCAAACCAGTGCTTCCTGAGATTCATCTATACAAATAAATAAAATTGGAGTGTCTGTTTGTAATATTAAAATAACCGTTTTTTACTAAATGCATATGTATGTATACACGGTACATATACCAAAAATGTAGTTTAAAAATTTTTTTGTCTGTCTGTCTGTCTGTCTGTTTGTTCCGGGTAATCTCTGAAACGGCTGGACGGATTTTGACGGGACTTTCACTGGCAGGTAGCTGATGATCCAGAGAGTAACTTAGGCTACTTTTTTAGACTAACTTTGTCCCGCGGCGTTACTCGCGGTACAACAATAACCGCGGGTAATACCGCGGGGTTCAGCTAGTTATTTATAATATTGGTATAGATTTGTTTTTTTAGTAATTGAGAAATTCAGGTTATGTTACTTCTGAGATAAAATATACTAACTATTTAATGTGCAATATATATTTGACTCAACTAATTTACAGTTAGTTATTATTAATCCCGTCAGCCTTCTTTCGGTTACTTTTCTATTTATGGTTCTATATGTGAAATAACAGCTACAAAACCTATGATATTGTATTGGGTTGGGTTTTCTTTGCCTAGAAAATATTTAACTGATAATACCTATGTGTTGTCCAATGATTCAATATAATAACTTAATTAATCGAAGAGATAAAAGCTTGGCTAATATGTTGTGACGTGTGTGAATTACCTTTGAATACATTATATGAGGTACGCTTAGGTGTGAATACGTAAGAATTGCTTATTGTAAGTTGGGCTTAATGAAGTTACAATTATTAATGTTCTACTACTTTCACAAAACGCAATCCAATCTCAAACTAAATAAAGTTAATATGTACTATAAGTACTTACTAGGCAATTGATATAAATTTATAATTTTTTTTGTAAAAAAATCCTATTATATATGGTAACACCCCGACCAAATTAAGCATTAAATTATTGACTTAAGTGGAAAATGATTTTGCGATCTTTATGTACATCATTAGAGTATTTAAATTGAAGGGTTAAGACATTAAAGTTGTTATCAATAGGGTACGAGTAAGAACTCTTTTATTTATAGAAGATAAGAGAGTAACTCACACGATTGCGTTATTAGTATTTAAATGCGTAATTATTGATTTTTAATGCTGCTAATCCACTGCGCTGCTTAACTGTAACTCCTGTATACCACAATAAACAGCAGTGACCTATGAACACACCAACTTAAGGCTCTCGGGAAGTCCTAGATAACATTAAACTGTCTTCGAACACAAGAAGAAAATAAGAAGAAGAGTAAAAGACAAAATTAATGTGTAATGTAATTTATTTAAAAGTCAGTGTGTGTAGAAATAGGTGTGTGTTCAGAAAGCGGGCGGCGCCGTGAGGAGAGTTACGAGCCCCGCGAACCTACGACCTGGGCTTGGGACAGGTATACACTGCGCTTGCAAACTGAGATATGTTTAACTACTAGTATTAGACCACGGTCTCGCCTGTTTTGATATTGATTTATCAATCTATCTCTGTGATGAACTTTGAATATTCTGGTTAAGCCCATTTGGAGTGATTGAGTAACAGAAATCAATTCAAACTTTCTCTTTTTTGCGTTTATCTTTCTTAATTCATTTAGATAGAGAAATTGTTTTTCTTTTTTTTTGAAAGGGCAAGTAATATTCTATGTCACTACCAAGAAGTTTTCACTTCATAAAAACTGTTAGTAATCCTGATTAACCATGCTACTAATTGAAAGGCTAGGCATTGATTATGTGCGGGTTTAGCCCATTAATGGGTAGATTGTGATTAGTTAGTAATAATTAGTGGGTACATTGAATTGATGTGTATTTTATTCATGTGATTCGTAAATACTCATAGTAATAATTTACGTTAAGTAAATGTTGCAGTAAGTTATTACTCGTAATAGTGAACATTAATTTCATACGACTCTCATACAAAGATTAACACCGTTCATGTGATTTGAAGAATTAAATTCAATAAATTTATGATCAATATATAAATAAATAAATATTTCGGACACTTAACACACAACGTCATCTAGTCCCAAATTAAGCAGAGCTTGTATTATGGGTACTAGACAACTGATATAAATACTTATATACTTTTTTTTTGTAAATACCTACATATTATACATAGAAAACACTCAAACTCCGAAACAAATATTTGCAGATCATACAAACATTTGGTCCGACCCGGGAATCGAACCCGAGACCTCAAGAACAGCAGTCGCGTACGCTACCACTGCGCTACCGAGGCAGTTAAATAAATTAATAATTAATATCAATAAATTAGTACTTATTGTTTTTGACACCCATTTGAAGCTGTCCGTGCAGTGACAGGGTTCATCGCATGGGTGTTACGTATGTATACAATGCATATTGAAATTACGCGTTTCTCCAGCCTTTTGTTACACATTTTTGTTCCATTCCCTATTCTCTCGTTCCCTATTAAGATGTAATAGGGAATTGAGAACAGAAATGTTTCATTTTGTATATCAAGGTATAGAGTTTAAAGATTATAAATCATTTAATAAAAAAATGATAGCATAACACACACATACTTAAATTTCATTTATTTAAATGTCAAATGTGCAGCATAAACAATAAATAAATGTTTAGGACATTAACACACAGCGCCATCTAGTCCCATACTAAGCAGAGCTTGTGTTGTAGGTACATGACAACTGATACAAATATATTGTATACATTTTATTGTAAATATATACATACATACACAAATATTTGCAGATCATACAAGCATTTGGTCCGACCCGGGAATCGAACCCGAGACCTTAAGCAAAGCAATCGCATAGGCAGTAAAAGCCACACTAAGTAGGTTTAACACGGCCATGTAAGTTGAAGTAATTTGTTATAATGGTTATTCGAATATTACCAGTTATATAGCCAGCACTTTATTACTTTTACAGATAACCCTTCAAATAAGCTAGACTTTTAAGTAAGGTTAATTTTATACTGAATACAGTTCATCTAAGCAATAACTTGATCAAATACGACACGTTTCCTCTCGCAATATATTTTAGTGTGTTATTGCTTTTAATAATTGAATCTATATTTAGAACCTTAAGTGGTTGCAATCTAAGGTCGAAATCCGAATAAAGCTAAGTAAGCGGTAAATTAAAAATAAACCTTTACAATTTTTATTTAAATTAACAATCTGCACTTAAAAGTTCACAATTTAAAAAGCAAGTACAAATAGCTCTGATTCTGTTGTCTGCATTATACCTACTATTTACATCGGTCTAAAAATATTACTAAAATGTCCTTAATTTTGTGCATTCCGAAAACGTAGAATTAGTCTGACACAACTGTATAAATTAGTAATAACCAAGTCACTTCATGATTGCTTTATTAGTATTCCACGGTGCTTCCTAAATGTATAAATTAAAAGACTAACAAACTAAAATTGAACGTCATCACTTCATTGTCACAGTATTTATTAATTAACAGTAGCATTGTTAGAACTGAATTTAAAGGTTTTTAAGTGAAGGCTGAATTTAATTTAATGTTACAACAGAATTATATTTCCAAAATAAGAATGTGATCATTTTGAAGGTAAGTTTAGAAGGAAAGATATCAGTATAACTATTAATAAGATTCAAGATATTAATTTTGGCACTATGTTTGATAGAATTAGCGATCCTAACTGTTTCGCCAGAGATTCAATTACTACCTAAAAAGTTTTTACTACGAGTACGATCGTTCGTTCAGTTTATCTATAACTAGCTGACCCACGCAACCTCGTCTGCGCCTTATATTGCCCGTAGCATGAAAATTTCCCCCGTTTTTGAAACATTCTTCATTGTTGCTCCGCTCCTATTAGTAGTAGCGTGATGATATATACCCTATAGCCTTCCTCGATAAATGGACTATCCAACACCGAAAGAATTTTTCAAATCGGACCAGCGGTTCCTGAGATTAGCATGTTCAAACAAACAACAACAACAATGAAGAATGTTTCAAAAACGGGGGAAATTTTCTCGCTACGGGCAATATAGGGCGCCACCTCTACCAGTTCTTTCCATCTGTTCGCGAACGGATGTCGAGGACATGGCTCGAGGTAGATCACTGTGTCGCTCAATTTCTTACAGGCCACGGTAACTTTAAGAGCAAACTACACTCATTTGAATTAGTCGATTCACCATTGTGTCAATGCTCAACACCTGATATTAGCTGTGAACAATCGGCTCATCATGTACTCTGGGAGTGTAGTCTTTGGTACAATGAACGTAACACAATGCTAAATAGTTTACAAATGACATCTGGGGCGGTATACTATGAGGATCTTGTGTCAACTGCGGTGAATTTCCGTGCGTTTAGGCGATTCTGCCATACATACTATAGTAATCAAATATAGCTCACTTAGGACCCCTAATACTTTATCCGTGGTGCTTCCCGGTTTGAAAAAGGTGTTTGCCTATTTTGACTTCATTTTGTCTCCCGCTTTGCTAAGGAGGGAAGTGGATTTATCATTTCCAACTCCTCCTGTTTTTCTTCTGATTAACTTCGTTGCGGGTTCCAAGACAGTTAATTTTCTTCCTGGGACTTCCCGAGTGTCATAACTCGGTGTGTTCGTGGGTCACTGCTGTTGATCCTGGTGTACAGGAGTTACAGTGGTGGGAATGTGGGCGGGATTAGTCCCACATAAAAAAAAAAAAAAAAAAAAAATATAAGGCGCAAACGAGGTTGCGTGGGTCAGCTAGTATTAGTATATTAGTATAGATATATATGTTTAGCGGTCAGAAAGAAGGTATTTCATGTTCCTTTCTTATCATTAACTACCTTCTTTTAAGAACACTTTTTATGCAAATAAATTTGAAATCATCATCATCTTCCTACCCTTTATTGTTCCCAAAATTTGGGGTCGGCTACTAGCTCAACGGGTTTAACCTGAACATCAGTTTTTACACGGAGCGACTGGCATCGAACCTCCGAAACCCTGAGGGTGAACTGAATTCAAAGGTTTTCAACTTTTCACTGACTTCCTAATAATGAATGTCATAGATGTTCATGACAACCAGAACCGACGGCTTAACATTTTCTTTGAGGCAAGGGCGGGAAACACCGCCATCATCCATACTCCGGGCTGCTATTAAGATTTTTTTGTAAGAATAACCTAACAGCATTTTAAACCGGGAATCGAACCCGAGACCTCTTGATCTGCAGTCACTAACGCTAACCACTAGACCAACGAGGCCAAATAATTTAGAAATCACATTAAACTAATTTTCTCGGACATTAGTTTAAAGTTCTCGTATATACCATCTTGTTTTCTAATTTAATTAGTTATCGCTTTTATTTTAAGCCATCAGAATAGTACCTTAAGTAGAGTCATTTTAACAGTTTATTGTAAAAAAAAGAAAAATGCCACCTGCTACCTCTTTAAGTTAAAAATATATTGTTATCTTTGTAAAAAGCTATATCCTAGGTGATGTTTGTACCACCTCAGCTGGTAGTATACCTTTAATAGTTCAGTTATTTCTTATGAACCATTAAAAGGTGATAAGATTTAATGGTGTCGTAATAAATTCGCTTTGCGGTGTTTATTTAAAATATACGCACGTTTAAGGGCTAGACAGGAAGACGATTATATTATTAGAGAAACTAGCTGCTGCCCGCGGCTCCGCCCGCGTGTATGTCGGTTATCGTGGCAAATAGTAGTCTATGTGTTATTCTGATGTATAAGTTAAATTCCTGTAGTGTCATTCAAATCCGTTCAGTAGTTTTTGCGTGCAATTTCACTGATATGTCCACATATTGTGACAGTGTTACCTTTATTTAAAGAGCTTCGCTGTATACTATGTTATGTGTAATGCCATTGGAACAATATACGAACATATTAGCATTGTCGCTCACCCTCGACAGAGCCACATAGAGCTTTCCGTTGTTGAAACAGTTCGTCTATGCCTGCGGTGCGCAACGTCTGACCTTATGTCTTGTTTATCGTCATCGCAAGGCATAGACTCACAGACTCACCAAAAACTGCACGCGTTTAAAGAGGAAAGGGAAATAAACTATGGATTGGGGTCATCCTTTAAGATAATAGTCTAAAAAAACATATTTCACTATAAATCAAACAAAATAATTTAAGTTTCTCGCAGATTGCACGAAATAAAACTAACAATTTTTTTGAAATTTTGTCTTCGACATGAACGTCTTGTGATTGGTTGCAACTCTGGTGACGTCACATGCTAATAAACGAAAGATTCCTCTATTGAATATTGTTTGCATTTTATGTTTTCGGAGTGGTAATAATAGATCTGTGAGCTATTTCTGCAGGACGTTTTTTAATAAACTATTTAATAAGTAGTTCGAAACAAAAAGGAACCAAATTTTGTGCGTGCCGATAACAGCAACCTACATAAGATAGACGCTTTTATGGTTGCACTTTTCTATCTATACAAATAAATAAAATTGGAGTGTGTTTGAATATTAAAATAACCGCTTTTTACTAAATGCCTATGTATATATATACACGGTACATATACCAAAAATGTAGTTAAAAATGTTTTTGTCTGTCTGTTTGTTTCTTCCGGGTAATCTCTGGAACGGCTGGACGGATTTTGACGGAACTTTCACTGGCAGGTAGCTGATGATCCAGGAAGTAACTTAGGCTACGATTTTAGATTAACTTTGTCCCGCGGCGTTACTCGTGGTACAACAATAACTGCGGGTAACACCGCGGGGTTCAGCTAGTACATAATAATAACATTGATAACTATGCTGCAGAACTGAAAAATGTTCAGTAGTTTTTGCGTGCAATTTCACTGATATGTCCACATATTGTGACAGTGTTACCTTTATTTAAAGAGCTTCGCTGTATACTATGTTATGTGTAATGCCATTGGAACAATATACGAACATATTAGCATTGTCGCTCACCCTAGACAGAGCCACATAGAGCTTTCCGTTGCTGAAACAGTTCGTCTATGCCTGCGGTGCGCAACGTCTGACCTTATGTCTTGTTTATCGTCATCGCAAGGCATAGACTCACAGACTCACCAAAAACTGCACGCGTTTAAAGAGTTACTCGTGGTACAACAATAACTGCGGGTAACACCGCGGGGTTCAGCTAGTACATAATAATAACATTGATAACTATGCTGCAGAACTGAAAATGTTAAAGCAGCTATGTTGCACTTGCATAATAAGTACAACATAAAAATTGTTTCTGTAATAACCTCTGGAAAAAAATCATTCATTATTTTTGTAAAATCTAATTTACTTTATGTAGGTAGGTATATCTCAATGCTTTTAGGTTACATTTTGAAATAGTACAAAGCGTGGTATTTAAAGATGTTATCTGACCCGACGAACTTCGTACCACCATATTTTTTTTTTCGTTACCAGTTACCCATGGGTAGGGTGCAGTCACGGACAAAAAAACTTTTTCCTTTTTTTTTGTTTTTTCTTGTACACAAACCTTGTCCTAAGAATAACTAACACATAAAAAAAATATATAATTTGGTGTAGCCGATCGAAAGTTACGCGCATACATACATTTCGGCGTATCGCCGCGGGATAAAGTTAATCTAAATAAAGTGGCCTAAGTTACTCCCTGGATCATCAGCTACCTGCCAGTGAAAGTCCCGTCAAAATCGGTCCAGCCGTTCCAGAGAATACCCGGAACAAACAGACAAACAGACAGACACTGACAAAAAATTTTTTAAGTACATTTTTGGTATATGTACCGTGTATACATACATATGCATTTAGTAAAAAGCGGTTATTTTGATATGATATTACAAAGAGACACTCCAATTTTATTTATTAGTACCTATAGATGTAAAGATTTGTTCACTGTGGCACTACAAACCATTTATTCGACATTTTAATTAATATAAAATTGGAGAAAACTGATAAAATTAACTTAAACCGCGCTGTTTTGTTTTGTTGTGGCTAGAGAGTGACGTCACGCGTCTCATGTGACCAGCGCCATTACAGAAATATCGTTTTTGGTTGTCAAGCTTGAACTTTATCTTAAATTTAAATTCATAATTAATCATAATACAGTAGAAATTCTGCAAAAAATTTGATTCGGTAAGTAGTCGTTTCACCACCCAATGAATGAAGCAATATTCTGTACTTTGACCAGGCAGGCATGCGACATAATATCTTATTGTTTATAGCTGTGCCCGCGACTTCGTCCGCGTGGATCTCCTTTTACAATAATGTTTTTTTTTTTAACTATAGACTATTAAACTAAAATTTAATAAATAAATATGACGCTGCCTTTTAAAAATCTATTTAAGACCGAAGAGTAATTTTTGTTTTGCATGGTCACTGCACTTGTTTACATTTGTTCAAAGTCGACGCTTCCGGTACGTATGCATAAAGATTTGTGGAACTACTGACCCAGGTAAAAGCGACGAACAACTGCCCATGTGAAAAACATCTGAGACTAAGATCTACTCCAGCAACACGGAAAGTCTGACGATGAGATTTATTAATTGTCATTGCATAAATTTACTTATTTGAAATTATACTTATTAATTTTACAACTATAAATATAAAGAAAAGAAGGAGAAACAAACAAAAACACTAAACAAACTAATTATATTATTATCTAATACCTACTTTAAACTGATATCTAAAAACTACGTCTGATGTATTTTTTAAATCTAAAACGCGCTTATTCCCAGTCAATAAGAACCACGTTTGTTCGCATTAACAGTGACAATTCGAGTGAAGTCAGCGCGTGAGCGGCGTGAGCGCTCCCGCCTTTTTGTAGATCCAGCGGCCATCAGTTTCGCGTGTTAAAGAAAAATCAACCGTAATGTCGTACTTATACTGGTGCGGCGAGATTTGGAAGTTTTATTTCATCTATATCTTGTGTGTTTATTAATTATAATTTTATAATTGTATATTTAAAAAAAAAAGATATTAAAGTGTATAGTGATAAGGATATATCCATGTGAAATACAATATATTTAAGTATTTAATACACCTTGAAGAAATGCCTAACGCTTAAACACGTTATTGTGGCTAATTAATAAAAGATAGAAATATACTATTGAGGACTTTTTTGTAGATCTTTTGAAGACCATCATCTTTGTAATACATATTTTTGGTGTATGATCAACGTATGCGAGGATAAGAGCTCGAAAGCGAAAATTTTCATCCGACTTGCTTCAAATTTATCGTCACTGCTAAGCTCCTATGCATCTTAGCGTTATGTTATATAGCCTATAACCTGCCCAGGAGTATGGACTATAATCGTACCAAGTTTGGTTAAAATCCCTTCAGTAGTTTTTGATCCATGCGTGCACATACAGACAGACAGACAGACAGACAGACAGACAGACAGACAGACAGACAAAAAACTTACTGATTACATTTTTGGCATCAGTATCGATAACCATTCATCCCCCAATAATAATTTTTAATATATATTCAATGTACAGAATTGACCTCTCTACAGTTTTATTATAAGTATAGATATGATTCATTGCTGGCGAATACTTATATTTGGGAAACAAGATTTTTAAGAAATTTAATACAATATTGAATATACTGACTTATGTTTTCTTGTGGTCTATCGATTTGTGATTCCCATCGCTAAGCCAAATATTAAAGCCCCAAATTGGTATAAATAAGTGTATGATAAACACAATAGTTTGTTCTTATACTCTTAGCGCTGTAGCTTGGTGCGTGTGACAGTTGCCTGTACGAAGATTCTGGTTGGTTCATTTTACTTTAATACTTTATACTTTAATTTACTACAGTTATTAATGATTTAATATATTGCGAATGTGGTACAGCTGAAATACTAAGTCATAATTTGTAAATCGCGGCAAACTTTCAAGAGTGAAACGAAATGTTACTGAAATGTCATCCGCACCATGCTACATCGCAAAGAGTAGTATGGACGACATTGTTTAAAATTTATATGTATTTATTAACATAGTTTTAAACTTTCAAGAATGTTTTATCGACAATTTGAGGATACCGGCCCATATCCCGAATCCACGGGCAAAAGTATATATAATAAAAATATTCTACCTCTAAGAGTGGAAAATAAAGGATAAAGTACACAGCTAACTACCGTTGTGACAATAATACTTATTTTTATGTAGTATCTACAGCCTTTTTTGCCACCTTATTAGTAAAAGTACTGTCATATTCAAATTGATAAAGATTCTCATCGCGAAACCCGCCACCACTTTATAGAACCGTTTTATGGTATATTGATGGTAGCGCGGGTTTACGAGCTTTACATTGTTGAGCCACTATAGAACACAAGAGGCTATTTTCATAGTGCAATTGATTTAGTGCGAAATTATTTATATGTGTTATCATGATGTGACGTCATTATTTAGTTATGACGAATGTCACGATTAAAAATAATTTCTTATTTAATTATGTGATGATGTTCTCCTAGCCGATTACGGCCACGGCGGCCAGTCTCAATGGAGACCAACCAACTACGCAGGAGATATTATAATATATATATATACGCAGGAGGTATGATGATTTAAAGCTAATTAAAAGTTAGCACAAATATAAAAAAAAAACTTTGATCGTTTAGAAGGCAAATGTGAAAGTTAAATTTTAAGGAAAAATTATTGTGAAGACAATGGTGATAATAATTTTACACATGAATTAGTTTGTATCGATTATAGGTGCGATTCTTTATCAATTAGAATGACAAATCGAGTGAAGAATTCGTTTGGACTTTCCAAATGAACCGTTGGTAGCATCACGCACGCGAAACTAGCGTGAGAACACACCAGATAACATTAACAACGTCTAATATTGACCTTTTTTCTACCGTAATGACCTTACCAATGTGAAACTACCCCTTAAAAACTACATACATTGCACATACAACTCTATTACCTCAGCGTAAGTTCTCAATTCGATACTGAAACAGTTTTTCACCGACGAATTATCTTGGCTCAAAACGCGAGCGCGTGTCATCTTGCGTTTGCGTTCGGAAGCACTGACCTGCAACGCGAGCCGATGTTTTGATTGGCTCTGACATTCAAACAATCGATTATTCATTTAATCTGAATCGATACTCGTGATTTGAAGAAGAGTAGTGATAGTCAACATTTGAAAATCGAACAGTTTTGCGGTCACATTCCTTGACATACATTAGTATTGTAAAATATTTTTTTATAGTAGTTTGTAATAGAATTTTTAGGTATAGTGAAATTATTTCAACAAACTTGTACATGCTTAAGCTGCCTAAATAGGCAGCTTATAAATATTTGCTTTGATAAAGAGGTTACTTAATAATTACCTATAGTTAAATATTTATATTTCTCCATTAAATAAACATGACATATGTGAATATACGTGACATGTACTTCCTAATAAAAAATAAATAGATAAAGGTTAAATTCACTTACAAGGTATTAATAAGGTTGTAAACGATTTATATTCCACCAATGTTGCCAGAAACAAATATAAACACGAGGTCAGCAAACAAAATAAATAATTTACTTAATTACTGACCTATCAATGCTAGCTATCCATTGTACAACGTATGACGTACACAATAGATCCTTGAACCCGACTCAATAGTATAAATTATGCAATACTAATAATCGTATAACATGTCCGTTGGATGCCGCTGTTAATATCGTGACAGGAATAAAAATCGCTATGCTCCAATAAATCGATCGGTGTGCCAACATTACGGCTGTTGACAATTTCAACATAGTGCCCCTCTAAAACAATACACAATAATTAAACTAATCCGCTAATCAATAACCAACTAAGAAATTAATGACTTAAAATTCAAATTTGCGTGTCCAATTGTCACCAATCGGTACAAATAAAACAAGACCGTACACGCAAAAGTGAGTAAGTGCAAATTCGAATCGATTGCGATCGCGTCCGAGTCGAGACGAATCGATTCAGGCCGTGAATTGTGTTGCAAAGTGAATAGGCGTTCTGTCGGTACTATGACGGTCGTTGTGACAAATGAACCGTTTTACATTGATCTGCTTTTTAATTGATATCTTGTTACTGCAAGGTTGGAACTGTAAGCAAATATTAAAAGTAGTTTTTATTTCTGTAGTAAAATTTATGAGGCATATCACTACAGAATCGTTTAAAATTATTTTTTTCTTACGTGACACCTGACGTCACGTTCAAGCAACGGTATCGCCACGCACACGCTATATTCACGACATCTTTTTACGTATAAAACACACTGTAAGATCAAAATGGTGAGATGCCTGCTCGACGACAATTTTTATAAAAAAATTAATATAAATATAAGGAAAGTGTATATTTGCTTTAAAACATCTATACACCGTGGGAGAGTCACGCTTCGGCATGCATGGGCCGCCTCGACCGGAGTGATACCATGGTCTCACAGAAAACCGATGTGATGCAGCGCTTGCTCTGTGTTTCATCGAGTGAGTGAGGATACCAGAGGCCCCCAACTCCTTCCCCTATCCCACTCAACGCACTTCTGATGCCTCTGGTGCTGCGGGTGTCCATATGCGGTGGTAATCGCTTACCATCAGACGACACATCTGCCCGTTTGCCACCTATTCCATTAAAAAAATCTTCTCTAAAAGTAGCTTTACCACTCATTTATCACCCTAGAGTTACTCTAGATAAAACTGCATTCTACATTCCCAATTCTTTATAGAAATCTAACAAACGAATTTCCGTCCTGACCTTACAGTCTACACACACTAAATAACAAAGAAATCGATATTACCTAATCTAAAACCAATTAACTCAAAACAGGTCATTATCGTTACGAATATAATTAAACATATAGAACATGAAAAATAATTAAAACAATCGATTAACTAACCGACATTAGAAAAGGCTGAATGCTATTGAGATATTTCTTTTCGCGTGAAGGTTTCTCGTTGACAAATTACGGAGCGGTGTCTTTAATGGCTTGGTTTGTGGCGAGAGGCCAATTGTACCAACACAATACAATTACACACACAGATTATTCCAGAAAAAGCTTGAAAAGCAAATTAGAGGTTATGATTTATTGCCGAACTGGTTACGAAATGTTACTGAGACCATTTTAGCTTAGGGTGTAGACAGAAGGGAAGACGTGATATATATGTGTAAGTAGTGTAGGAATTGTAGATGTTATAATTTAGATATATTGTGGTCAGGAAATCTAATCTAATTCAATTAATTTAACCCGACTACGTATTAACTTTGGATGAAATTAAATAAAAGCAAATGTCACCCGGTTCATTATTACAAATAAAGTCATACCTCATCCATTTAAATCAGTTCAGTAGTTAAAGCGCTACGGTGGAACTTTCAAACATACACATACTTCTAAAACTACTATCCTTTATTTTCATTTCACCGTAGTCGGGTACAAATCTAACTTAAGGTCTGGTTTAGTTGTTAAAAATGATTTGCCGTTGTACTAAAAAGTATAATTAGAATTGTACGATTGATTTTCGATAGAAAATTGACCCCTTAATCATCAGGTTGTTTCGCATTAAAACCACATTATACTAATTACTGTATTAACGTTTATTTTTATCATCAAACTAATAAATATAAACAACGTGGTTGGATTTGACAGTTAACTGGCATATTCATATGCGAATATTAATTTATCAATTAAATTCCGAACACAATCTAATCCAGCCAGAACGCGACCTAAGTTTGGATATCTTTTCCGCTTAGCGTTTCCTGATCGCGTGCGTTACCGCAATTTGAATGTGCTCCAAATTTGAAAATAATTCTCGACGCGCCGGCGCTGGCGTGCGAATACCAACATTTATCGGTACAACATTATTTAACGATATGAACCAACAAAGATGACAACCTAATTATAAGAAGTATTATTTATATTCTTTATTATTATAATATTTCGTATATAGGTAAAAAGTAAAGTGGTTAGAGAGCTATGACTTTCTGACAACAACCAGTTGGAGTATAGGTTTTGCATATAAATTTGGTAACTAATTTTTAATACCTACACTATGTGTTCGTCACTTGTATAGTCAATGAGCTGGTCTTAATGGTTTTAGTGTGATGTTAGCCTATATTATTTATTTAGCATTTTCTTCAGTAGGTCAAATCTTCATCCACAACAATATACTTAAAACAAACTAACAATAAACTTTTAATTTGTTATGAATGAAAAGAAAAAAAAATGTATGAAAAGTAATAGCATTAGGTAAGTAAAGCAAATTGTCATCAATTCAATGTAGTCAAATAAACATGAAAACAAATAAATATTTCTCGTCAAAGTAATTCACACATCAAGGGACAAATCACGGTTGAACTAAAAAAGATATCAACGCCATAGTTACGAGTAGCGGTGGGTACAGACGGTCGGTTAATGGCAGCGGTGATTGATGTTGATCGCCGGTGCGCGGCAAAAACGTGTGAACTAGCCTTAGTGTCTGCTCCAATTATTGCGTAACTGGTGAAGGTTGTATTATTACGCTGGTTAATTTACGAGGGCGGCAGAGTTCGTAATCACGGGGGTAGAGGTTAAGTGTATCTTGGATTTACCTTTCTAAGTATAGAACATGTTTTTTTTCATGGTTGTTATTTATTTTGCTATTCTCGGAGAGTAGATTGCTAAGATATTACTAGATGGAAAGGAGACTAGTAACAGTTATCTTTAGCTATACTTAGAGTTATTTTACTATAGATTTTTTTTTATATGGAACCCACAGTTCCGCAGTAGCAGATAAAGAACAGAGCTTATATGGACCATTGTGTGCCTTGTCCCGGGTACATAAATATCTCTTTCCTACCGTTGTCTTCTTAGCTTATGAAGTGGGATATAAAGCTCTCAATAATCCCGAACCTTGCAATGATCTGATGGTTCCTGAAGTGAAGGTTTATGGCTATAGATTGGCTACTTAATGCGACAAAGTACCTACTTGATCTTTTAGGGATATAGACATATTTATGTGTTGTATGTTTTGTTATGATTAACAGATGAAGTTCCCCTTTAAGGCTTTTGAATAAGATATAATATAGTCTACTTACTTATCGTGTTGTGCTGGGCAGACCAAATCTGCTCTTTCAACAGTACATATATACATGTGCATACAGATATATGCTGTCCGACACACTACTCAAAACAGGAACAGGAGACAAGAGGTGACGACCCTCAGAATTAAGTATAGTGACACAGGGAGTCTATCTTATTATGATATAATCTATTAATATTTCTATTACAATAGTAAAAACGGTAAGTCGAATAATCAGTATAGTTAATGGTAACAGTGTTTAAAGCCAGCCAGTCTTATTATTAAACGCGCTGCGTGTGCGCCGTTGTTTGTGTAAAAATATTTAACACCCGGTTTGAAATAACTCGGTATGAGAACTTTTGTATCAAAAGAATGGGTGTTGTATAGCAAACATAAACAATGAAAGAATATTAATTTGACCAATATAGTACACAGAACTCATACATTTTTTTGTTTCTCTGTTTATACTTACATAATGTAATAGCTAATGTGAATAGTCGAATGTTCAACTGGCATGTTCAAAGAATGAACTCGTATCGATCGAAGCGACCTGTATTCCCTATCTTATATTTTTAATATTTTCTTTAAGTAGTTTACTATTAGATGTTAACAGTTATCGTCTGTATGATCCCTCTTTTAATACCAATCATTGTGTACATATTTAATTATATATATGTTCACTTTAGTACTATTTCAATTTGATAGCAATGTAGTTTCATTTGTGCACTGCAACAATGGGTGTGTAAGTGCTATTAGAATATTTATTGGCTCATTTGTACACGAATGAGTGACAAGTTGATTATTGGGGCAATTTTTGCATAATAATTATTATGAGGACTTCACGCTTTTGTATTTTAATATCTTCCGTGAATGTTTTAAATGAATATAAGCTAGTTGTTACGTGAGAAATTATTTCTATTCGAATTTACTCAAGTTATATTAGCAAATGAATTTTGACAATAAATAATATTCATTTCACTTCATTCAATATTTCCAACTTTACTTTTTATTTATTTCGTTATGGGCTTAAAGACAATTTTTTTTTGATAAATTGACATAATTGTGGGTCATAACTATATTCCGTAGAAGGATTTGTCCTAGTTTAAAAATTAAAAAAAAAAAAAACAGAATCTATTCAAGACTCAATTCTAATTTGCCTTTAGCATTAACAGTTTGGGACTTAGAGCATCTATATGGGTCTTGATTATAATAACAGCCTTTTGTATATTTCTATAAACTATGACAACGATTTGTAAATAAATTATTCTAAAACATTTCATTTATCCATTTTATTAACAGAATATTAAATTACAAGTTAATTTCATGGTAAGATTATCGTATTTAGACTAAATCGCAATTGCGAAGTATTTTCAAAATAATTCGTAAATCGTTTCGATTTCGCCGGCCATTTTCCGGCTTGTGAACTGGTTGCTCAAGCGTGGTTACCGAGGCACACCATCAAGGCACGAGCCTTTGGTTGCTGGATGTTTATCGTTGGGTTAATGGGCCGAAACCAAGATGTAGGTCACTATTTAAGTACTGAGTTCAAAGATTTTGGAACAATTCGAGTGTTTTGGCTACTTTCGTTAGAAGTTTCGGGAAGAAATTTATATCTGGTGTGTTGGAAGATTTTTGTTATAATTATAGTATTAAATTATAGAAATAAGTTACAATATATTTCTAGAGGCTGTTGTATAACCTAGCAATATATGGGTAGAAATAAATAGTATACAAAAGAATAGAGTGATTTCAAGATGATTTTAAGACTGCTGTTAGATACACAAGATGGATTTGACGAGAAAGATCACTAAATATATTTTCCTAGCTGTACCCGCTACTTCGTACACATGACATTTGGATTTTCAAGCTTAGGAATATTTTTTTATCGTTTAAACCTTACCTGGACAACAACAAACATTTTAAAACCAAAATCAGCTAAGTCAGCCCATCCGTTCTCGAGTTTTAGCGAGACAAACGAACAGCAATTGATTTTTATACATGAGATTACCGTTAGTAGTAATACATAATGACAATAAAATTTTCGATGACATAAATCTGACAGATTCTCGCATTCAAGAAATAAATCTAAATCTAAATTTGTTTTTCCATCCTAATCTGTCATCAATTTTAAAATAATTAAAGTTCCAAGAAGACCGCGAAGGTTACATAAACGTGTAAAATTGGAGCATTATTGAGACAAGGTGACCGTCGGAGACATCCTGCGGTACTTCCACCCTTGCACAACCCATTGTGGCAGTTCCACTTGCGTTCACAAATTACGTTGATGCAAGAGGAAATCAACGATTGTATGGGCTACAGGGCACATGGATTTATGGTAACAATTGAAGTAAACTAAACGAAATTAGATTAGGAATGTTTGGAAATAAATTTGATTTACTGTTTAGTTAAGAGTAAGAATT
The DNA here is from genome assembly GCA_905220595.1 of Spilosoma lubricipeda. Taxonomy (NCBI): domain Eukaryota; kingdom Metazoa; phylum Arthropoda; class Insecta; order Lepidoptera; family Erebidae; genus Spilosoma; species Spilosoma lubricipeda. Next base: position 18,667,698 of record HG992290.1, on the reverse strand, counting down.
TTGGTAAGCTTCAGGGAGTGCATCACTTAAGAATGCTTTCAAATACAGTTATTTTGGTTGTAATAAGTCATAGTAATTAGTAGAAACAAAAACGAGTAGATGATTCTGAAGTGTAAAGCCTGGTTTAAATGAAATGATGAGTAAACTTTTAAACTTTCGCGTTCCATGATATATTAACAATTATTTTTACGGGAATTAACGCGATCACTTATTAAAAGGTATATATAAAATTTTAATAAGTGATCGCGTTAATTCCCGTAAAAATAATTGTTAATATATGATGAGTAAAGTAATAGAAAAAGTTTACTAAGGACCTTTTTTGAAAATCGAACACGACTACGTCTATCAGGCCAGTTTGTATTAAAAAACCATAATTTTCTAGGCTATCATAATTTTTGCATTTGCACTAGTAGCTAAAGACCATGGATAAAAATCTATCTTATCTATGCTAACAGTTTAGGGTTGGGAGTATTCATTAGATGTATAAATGCCGACTTAATCGATTTAACATTTATAATTGAGTTACGGGTGGACAGTTCAATTGATAACTAGACAAAAAGGTATCGTATCTTATCAATATTACCTCGATTTAATATAGATTTATACATCTGATAAAAGATTGAGAGCGAGAATAGAAAAAACAACAATTGTTTTACAATGTTGTTGTGTTTTAAGGTACCGTTTACTTTGTTCTTACTGGCCGGGTCGTGTGTTTTATAGCTGTTACAGAAATATTTCTTAAGTAATAAGCGAAATCAGTAAGTGTAATTTATTACGCATAACAATAAAAAATTGTAACGGATGATTATGCGATTGATCGACTTATTGATGTGCATCTCCCGGATATAGTCGATATCTAGTAACAAATATAAACACATTCGAAACCCTCATTCTATGCATTATAAGGTTTCATATTGATTGTAATTTTCAACGGTTGCTCAGCAATACAAAGGATGAATCGAGTTAGAATCGGAAATAAACTAATTATCGATCGCAGTGCTGGCTGTTTTGCATTTGTGTTTTTATACATTGGCGCTATGAACGCTAAAATTAATAGATACGTATGTATGATTATTGTGGTACACTAGTTGTGTCAGTCGTGGCTTGCTCACATACATTTTATCTTAAAAGTAACCTAGTTATTTCCTAAAACAAAAACTATCGGTTGTAAAGATCACATAGAAATCGATAGGGCTCACTCCAAAATTACCTGACACAACCAGAAGATTCAAAGTACTTAACTCGTTAAATCTTTTATTTTTAATAAATAGATGCCCTATTTCGTAATTAACTCTAGAAAGAGATTAATGAATATAATTATATGATCTCTATACTGCCGATTTATTACATACTTTGTATTTAAGTAGTAAATTTATCGAAAATATTTTGTTGTCACTCTAAACAGTTAAATTTAAATTAATAAGAAATGCGTCACAATTTTATAGTTAATGATTTATTTAAAATATTAATGATTAAGACATTCCATATTGTTTCAAATCATACTAATTATATCCGATTAAGGTGTCAGTTCAATTATCAACTATTTTAATCGAGTCACGCGAAGTTTATAAATCGCCTTTAATGTCGGACGAAAAGTTTCAATTACGTCTTCATGTTTAAACAAGATGAAAGGATTTAGAACGTTGCTATTTGTATTATTTAGTATTGTCAGGTTTGTTTGAAACAAGGTCCTATTGTCAAGGTTTACAATATTGGGATTCAAAGAGAGTAAGATTGTTTTTAACTACATACAATTTATATGTATATATAGAACTAAATATGAATACAAATTCGTTTGTGAGTGCTAAAGTAGTAATTTAAAAGTATTGTAAAGCATTAATGAGCAATTTATGAAATAATCTTATTATAATGTTCAGATCAGAAACAGAAGCTATTAAATACTTCTTGTTTGGTATTAAGTAGCATAATCTTATTATTTAGTTTGTAGGTATTATTTGTTTTGAGCTTGAATCACACGTGTATTATTCCAGTTTTGTATTATTTTGGTCTTTAGTCGATTTAAAGGAAAAGGTTCTTAATTTACTTCAATATTTTATGAGGATTCATATTTCGAGAATACAGCTCTCAAGTGTGAAACATTAAGAATTAAAGACTAGTTACAATTTATCATAATGTATTGAAGTTACTAATTTGTTTTATTGATACAATATATAGTCATAATTTATTGATTTAAACGCCAATACATAACAATCAAACATCCTTTATACGATTATTGAAATTTACATTTTCGGTTTTCGTTACCTAATTGTATGTAATTAGAACATTGCACGATTGTTTGAATAATTTATTGCTATGGACGGGTTAAACACTTCAATGTACTTGAAATAATTTCTGTCAGTGAGAAAACCGTTTCTAAAATATGAATGTAATTAATTAATGTTTGTAATTTTCGTAAATTAAATATCCTATATTTCAATTATTGAGTCAGGTGGACAGTCATGAAACCAATCTAATCAAATTTGATGCTTAATATCGTATACAAATAAGCTGACAAACATAATTCGAACTTTGTGTGGATTGTGTCTTAGTATTTATGTATTAACTGGCTGAACCCCGCGGTGTTTCCCGCGGCTATTGTTGTACCGCGAGTAACGCCGCGGGACAAAGTTAGTCTTAAAAAAGTAGCCTAAGTTACTCCCCGGATCATCAGCTACCTGCCAGTAAAAGTCCCGTCAAAATCGGTCCAGCCGTTCCAGAGATTACCCGGAACAAACAGACAGACAGACAGACAGACAGACCGACGACATACAGACAGACAGACGACATACAGACAGACAAAAAAATTTTTAACTACATTTTTGGTATATGTACCGTGTATACATACATATGCATTTAGCAAAAAGCGGTTATTTTAATATTACAAACAGACACTTCAATTTTATTTATTTGTATAGATTAGTAATATTTTTTTAAGCAGATATTTTCTGAAAATTTGAACTGAGTATCAATATCATCACTAACCGCCTTTAATGCTTCACTGCTCTTCTTGGAAAGGACCTAGCACTCTGGCTAGATGGGTTTGGATAGGATTTGTTGGAAGTTTTCCTACTCTATGTAGTCCGAGTAGTTTACGTCCTTTAATCAGCATTTACGACCACCACGATAATAATAGGGGTGGTTACACTATGTATTCTTAAATATAAGTAAGAACAATTATGATTTATTATATTTACCTTGCATCCTTCACAAGTAAATGCTCCAAAATGGAATCCGGCCGCTGGCTCCCCGCATACTTTGCACTTTTGGTTCATCTGGAAAGCAGAAAGAAAAATTGTTAAATAACATCCTAAAACTATAATTTTTAATAGATGTGTTGTCGTATAAGGCAATGACGTGTCTATTTTTTTATAAAAGTGATAGGTAATTAGATGAATATGAAAGGATACTTAGGATTCAAATATAAAAAAATATTTTAGGAGATACAATTTGATTCCGTAGAAATAAAAAAAAAACCACGCAAGCGCAAAACTAACCAATATTGTTGCTCTTATCGCTCGATATAAACGAATATGCAACTGAAAATCCGCCACAGAAACCCAATTCACTGTTAATATGCCGTGACCGAGAGCGGCCATTTTCCAATCAGTCATTTAGTTGTTAATTTCGAAGAGCATGGGGCATGTTATTGGTTGCATATGCGATAAAATCGTTTTGTATGTATCGATTAAACGATATTAATTGTTACGATATTATTTCTAACGCGTTCAGTGTTGCGGCTCTACGCGTTCTATATTTGAAAAATAATACACTACTTTTTCTTTTGATGCAAAAAGTTTTCTGTCAAATGTAATTTTGAAATGGCGCGAAAGTTTTAAGCTGTGCGTATTAAAAAGAAGTTTGTACAAGAAAGTACAAGAATATACTTTTGGATAATGAATTAAATTAAACATAATAAGTAGTCCGTAACAAATAAAACGTACAAGTTATTTCAATAATAAAACACAAAAATACAGTGAGTGAGTGGTACCTTTTTGCTGTTTAGTGAATTATTATTAAGATGTACTGTCATATTGTTAATGGTTCTTTCAACAGTTTTTTACGTCCATAAGCTGGTAATATAATATAATGTGCATTGTAAATCTACAAGGATGTCAGTTATTACCAGAATTATGTGATTAACACTTAACATACACAAGAATTTAAGTAAAAACCAAAGTTATGGGATGTTACAACGACCATATTGTTGATTCGTTGAGAAAATCTGGTTTTAATCTGGGTTCTTTTTAAAACCTACCGCATAGGTACTTTAAGAATATATTTTATTGTAATACGAATTTATTTTACAAGGATTACATTTTAATGATTTTAATTCGCATAACCGGTATACGAGTAAACCGTTTAAACCAAACACGTATTGAATCACATTTTATGTAATAGGTCAACCCAACGAACAGGCCATGTGGTGAGGAGTAAGTACCGCCATCAATGAATACTTACGACAAAAGAGGTATAACATCCGTGATAGCCTTGGTGTGCCATTTCGAGTCCTTTTTTTTCTTGTTTATTTGGGTACATTTTGTGGCCTTTAAGTTTGGAAGACTTATAAAGTCTTCTACTCTCTAAAAGAATGCTAACTTTTTTAATTAGATTACTCAACTTCATTTTATTGATAGGACGGCTCTTTTTAGGTATTTTCGAGGGCTTGCTATCCAGTGCATCTAATATAGTAAGAAGGTAGATTAAAGTTTTATTTTAAACTACTCTTATATAATTAATTTGGGTACCCTCATGTTTATCTTAAAGCCGACTCGACTTATCACCCTGATAGTAATCAGATATTATATCGTGATACAGTGTATGAAGAAAGCTTTCTTCAACTTATTTCTAATTAAGTAGGTATAGTTTATCTGTATTCGTAAACGTGCATGTAAAACTGGATAAATTAAAATTCCTATGATATTTCAATTATTTGTGTACGGTTTCACTACTGTAAGGTAACTTTTTTTACCATTTCTTCTGACTACAGACTATATTCAGGATACAGTGGAGGAATGCGTGTCATGTCCCTTCAACTTAAAGGGGGGACCTTCCGACCAGGTGAGGTGATCAGACCTGGCGGGCCGCGGCCCTACGGTTGATGTGGAGATGATGTATATACTACCGCTTACAATATGACGATTAGCAGCAGCACGCATTTCAATCAATATATAATTTATTTCGTTGTTCATTACTTCGCTGTTCGATGTATCTTTGATAGAAGGCACTATAGAGAGTGTTTCTTTTTGCGTTATATGTGGACGGCGCCTCAATATTGGAACGGCTTCAATAGGATATCATAGTACACCATAATGAGACATAGTACAAGGTCAACTAAAACATTATGAAGAAACTAATTAACATTATTTAGCAACTGCTTTTATATAATCATTGGACGGCAAAGCATTAATATGACGTAGGACTTGCCATTTACCATGGACTTTCAGCTTAGAACTTCAGCACACTACACTGTGCTATAGTCGAGGGTCTATTGAAAACAAAGAATAAGTACATTGAGTGTAATTTATGCAATGAATAACCTAGCCATGGCGTAGCTAATACATTTTATTAAAAATTATTATTTCTAAAAACCATTGAACTTAGGTAGGTTATCATGAATAATGATGTGACAAAGATAATTAACAGAAAAGAGAAATGAAAATCAATTAGTGAGTAATAATTAGACAATACGAATTAATACTTTTCAAAGGTAGTAATAAAGGTGCCGCTACTGGTTTCGATTCTCTTCTAAGAATCAAACAGACATTCATGGATACATCTATAAGTTTATGACCGCAGTAACATATAAAAGAGACAAAATAGTTATTACATCAATTATTTTATAGAAACATTATAATGTGGAAGTAAATTTAACGAAATGAAGATTGATTTTCTTGGACATAATAGCTTTGGAAATCTTACGGCATTGAAGCGGATAAGCTTTGAGTTTTAATGAAGTATTACACTAAAATGAAGGATCATAAAGACACTCTATGTTGCTCATTGTCTGATTGAAATATTGCCTATTTAAAGAGATGTCGGATCAGAATGCCACTTAGGACTCGTACACTATAAAGGATAAGTGACTAGTGAAAACCGGTTCTAAAATTGTATCTATCTATGTGTATAATAGGTACAGCGAAGCAAACATCTCCAACAGAGGCACGCTGAAAAGTGTTAAATGCCTATTTTTATAAGTGAGACTTACATTTCGTGCTACTTAAGTAACATAAGGAAACCCTTTTCCTGTTAATCGAGCACTTGAGGGATTAAATGGGGAAAGTAGGAGCACATTGGAGAATTCAACCTTTGAATAAAAACCGCTCTTAGCTTCCGATACCAGTCGCTCCATGAACAAACTGATATTCAGGTATAACCTTTTGAGCTAGTAGCCTACCACAAATAATCTTGGGAATAAAAAGGCTAAGAAGATTATGGCTAAGGCTAAGCCAGAGGTGGTAATGTATGTTTATACAGATTGCTTGAAGAATAGGAATAATGGCTTGAACAGATAAATTGTAGTAAACACGAAAAGACCCTAAGCGCGAGTTTTAAATTATTTCATCACTGGTTGTTGCCCGCGGCTCTGCCCGCGCACATGCCGGTTGACGCGGCAAATAATAATCTATTTTTTATTCTGTTGTATAAGCTATATTACTAAGTAAGTACTTATTAATAAGTAATAAACATACACACTCACAACTTTCGCCTTCATATATTAGTATGATGATGATGTTTAGATATGTAATATTTTATTTACGAAACCCGAGAAAAAAGTTTAGGTAGTCAAAGAAATGTTCATTATTATTTTCTATTTTCCTTTTAAATAGATAAACTACTATTGCTTTGTAGGCTTAAGCTAAGGAACAAACTTGGGAAAATTTTCAAGATTGGATCGTCGATGCGGACAAAGACGAGACTATATGCGTGTAGCTAGCTAATCTAAGGAGATCAGCAGAGTTCTGAACAAGCCTCACAATGTTTAGAAAGGGATAAGCAGTAATGTTTTCTGCTTTCGAATTAGTAGCATGTACATTGATCCTTTTTTAAAAAGAAAACAATGAATATTAAGTCTTTGGAAAAAATAATTTCATACACATAATTAAACTTAAATATAAATATAAGTCTGCTATACATTTCTCGACTTAATAACCAAGTAAAATAAAATAAACTAGCATTATTTATCCACAATAACATAGAAAATAATAACGATTACCATAAAAATCTTTAAAACAAATACTTTGAACGTCAAAAAAGAAAATAACACTAACCTTTTACATCTTACTATTAAATTTATAATTACTATCAAACAAATAATGATACCATAGTGAAACCATAGTGAAAAGAAACTTTATACGTGTCTATGGTCATCGTACCATAGATCACGCAGCGTGATTCCTCGTCTATCGCTCCCATCGCACACCTTGCTCTAAATTAGACTATACAAGCGTAGCCTTTGAAAACCATTACGGTAAAATAATTATGTAACATTGTATTAACTATCCACTTAGATTTGTAGTTACTCGTTTATACATAGTTGGAATAGCCGTCGAAACTTGATACATATTAATATGTAATTCAAATGACCCCGCCGAGAAATTTGGAATTAAATCGTTTAGATGTGACGGGAGATTATGTTTGATAAAGAAATAAAAATCAAGGTATTTATGAAGCTCCTGTGAGTGGGCGAGGCGGTGCGGGTTGGCTCCGAAAACAGTAGGTATACCATGTCGGCAGTACATTGATGAAGGGTCTCATCAAAAGTGTTCGGAACCCGGAGCCTATATGAAAGACGCGATGAAAATGGGGGTGGAAATTATCTAAAATGGTGTTTTGCTGTTCCTATTTACGCTGGTTGAAAATAATTCAGAAATAATTAATTCAAATAGTTCAGAATTTGTGTATGCGTTTGACGTAAGACGTCTTCAATAAGATCTTTAAAATCCATTTGGATACACTTTGGGCAAAGGAAACAAAACTAACTTCTTGTTCAGTTTCCTATTTTGACTTTAGGTAATTAGAGGAAGACTTCTACAAAAAACCGTTAACATAGTCTATCCTACATTATATCAGCCATTTACTCTTAAAGGCTGATTATTGTGATATCGTCAATGTCGCGTCTCTGACTTACGTTTATCACAAACTTGACTATAATATTTATGTGTGTAATGTTTTTATTATATAGAATTTTACACGTGTGTGATGCGAAAATAAATGGTGATGTCATATAATGGTAAAGAACATTTGATCGCGATCAGTAATCATCACCAAATTGCCCAATCAATGTTCATAAAGGTTGGATCACTTTTAAGTAATTAAACCTTTTTTTTACTTTATTTAATACAAAAGGAACGAGAGGCTTATTAATTTTGATCCGTTGCCTAAAAAAGTTAATTTCATTTTTTAAATAGCGTTCCAAATTGTAAAACGGATACAGAATAAATAAAAAAAAGTAAAACTAAAACGATTGTTATTGAACCTCTATGGATCATACTTGCGTATATTTATTTAAATAAAAGAATATATATTTTTTTAAGATCAATGACCTAATATATGCAAAAATTCGTTGAGTCAAAGCGCCGGCGCACACGGGTTGAACAATTTCGATATCACTTCGTGTAACTCGAGGCAACACATCGATTTCCTTCCTACATGACTTAATTAATTTCTCGCTCGTGCTCATCTTTTTGGGACACTCCTTTAAAAGTATATACACATTTAAGAATCGACTCTATAGTTGTCAGATAAAGTTGTTTTTTAATTGATTAATTTTCCTGTTTATCCAACCGTATTAATCCAATGCTCATGACAGATTCCGAGTCGCGAATGCTCCGAGCCGAAATGGCTGTCACCGTTGTCAGTCCATCTCGAATCATATATCTCGTTTACAATCTGGATATGCAATTAGCATATTAATCGCTTTATATTTCGGTCATTAAAACGATTATTTTATTCAAATCGATTTCTTTATGATTTATAATCGAATAGGATGGCAAGTTTCTATCCAAACATGTGATTATTTGTAAGTAATCATTTTAATGCAATAAAAATATCAATTTATGAAATCATAAATTTGTTGACATGTATTATATTTTCAAAGACTTTTAACATTTTAATGGCATTTCTCGGTCGTGTTTCTACTAAAGCAATTTATGGACTTGTGCCGTATATTAACAGTTGTTCAATAAGTTTGATCGTATCTCCTGTAAAGTTGGAATATTGACGCTGTAACATACGTTTCCAGTTATAATCAGTATTAAAGTGTGAATATGCTGCCAGCTAAGTCGGTTCAGCGGTTACCGCTCACTAATAAAAGTACTGATTTTACAGTTCAAACGTAATACACTTTACACAGAAAGAGATTTATATTAATACAGTTATAAAATAATATGTGACGACTCCGCCTTTTATGTCGAGATGAGTTTATTGACAAATGTGAAATATAAACTCTAGTACAACTATAAAATTATATTGTTTAGAATATACATTAGGGTGCATAAGACTGAATAGATCTCGAATGTTTGATATTTATAAATGAAATTAAATATGTTTTAGATGAGTTTCGAGTTTATGTAAATATCTTATGGTGTAAGGAGGCCAACAAGTAGATTAGTTACCTGATGGTAAGTGAATAGCGACGCCGACTCAATTGCATTGCCACCTGTTAAGGTCCTGTTCTCTTGAGATTAGTGATGGGGATAGGTCCCCTGTAACTTCATCCACTTAATGAAAGCAAATGAAAGAATAAACCATTATTCTAAGGTACAGTAGCGTTCATGATTCTGGTAAGACTGTGGTATTACTGCATTATAGAACATTATATAATCTTCAACGTTAAGTGAAGCTACAACTTTACTCAAACAAATTTGACTGCACAGATGGCCTAGTGGTTTAAGCGGTTACCACGTCGCTTCCTACTGCGTCAACTGTAGTGGGTTCAAATCCTACATGTGACAACACTCTGTGTAATCCACTAATTGTTGTCCTGAGGCCGGGTGTTCTTTGTGTCCGTTTCATGTACGTTTGTAAAGTCCCCTGCGATACAGGGTGTATATTCCTAATGCCCGGAGTTGTCTTTTTAATGTTTAATGTGACAGATAAAAGTCTACAAACTTACAAGTAATCCTTGGATAAACATGGATGTTTTTTTTTAACGAGCCGACGTATCGCCTGATGGTAAGCGATTATCGCCGCCCATGGACACCCGCAACACCAGAGGCGTCACAAGTGTGTTACCGGCCTTTAGGGAACAGGGGGGAGGGAAGTGGGAGGGGGATTGGGGATTTAAAGGTGTTTTTTTATTTGACAACAGTACAAATTCACTATTAGAAAGTCAACCTAGAACTTCCCATGATTCGATCAAAGCCTTATATCTGAGTCGATAAAACATAAACAGTGTACGCTATTTAGGCAATATAATAAGAACATTATGGACCTAAAATACGCCATAATGTAGCCTATATTTTGGCTGCAAAACGCCTGTATTACGGAACATATGACACGTTATTTGTATTGTGTGAACGGCGGCCGCCCTGTCATTTGCCGTGACCACCATTATCGATGCGATGGCTCCACTTCGACTCCGTGGGAATCTCTTATAGTTTATGGGGTTCTGAGGCAAGGTTAACAGGTGTTCGTTGAGGACTGATGGGGGTAACGGTGTTTGAAAGTGAATATGCAATGCTTATATGAAATATGAAAATATGTTTTTAATAGCTTCATTTGGGTATCATTGACTAACTTTGAGTGTTTACTCTATAAATTATATATTATTTTTAGTAGGGTATAGTGATTTCTTAAGTCTACTTACAATCCATCATTGACCCCTCAAACTTAATGTGCAATCTCTTTTTAAATACCATTGTTAAGTCCTTGTTTACTCAAGGATTAATAAGATTAAGGAGTATATTATTTTCATATACCATTGACAGACATTGTAACAATAACTAACATAATATGTTTAGATACGCACGTTTCTTTCTCTATATTGCAAATAAAAACCTCGTTAGCCTACAAAAGGAGTACTTCGATTGAACATAGATTTCAAGATGACAGGGGACAGACAAACTGACGGGCTTCATAATAATAGTGTTACGGTTAATGCGTTTAACGTGCACAAACCAAAGCGTGGCAAATTAACGCCTATCAAAATGAAATCAAGAGTACAGACGGCTCTATGTAGAGATGGGACATGATTGTTGGAATTATTTTTGTTCATTCGATTATGGTTTTTCATTTATTATGTATTTTAAAATAAAACTAAGAGCTTTTATGAGTCAGTAGAATTTTATAGTTTAATTGCAAAGAAATAGGCAAATCTAATATATATTTTTTTATTATCTTCAGAGCAAGAACAAACTGTATTCAAAATAACAAAAAAATAAAATAAAAAAATAAGGAAATCCACAAAAAATATTGTTCAAAGTAAAGCAACTCGTGTATAAAGAACACATTTTAGACTAATCATATTTTCTATCTATACTAGAACGAACAATTGAAACACCCTATGTTTTATCGACAACATGGGCACCGGTTCGATTCCCGCGCTATTAAACATTCGCTCCGCTCACTTAGAGGTGCACTCGCGGAGCTTTGTGAGAACTCCGACTTTGAACCGTCACAAGGTCCTTTGCCATAGTTATGAGAACTACTAACTATAGCTTACATGGTGCCTATTCTTTGCCCTCTAATCGAAATAAGTGAACTAATTTCTACCAAAATAAGTATAAAATATACAAATAGGTAAACATAATATATACTCACGTCTCTTGCCTAGGGTACAGAAGGGTAGACAGGCAAGTTTTTATACTTGAGACGTTATAATAGGTTGAACGTTAGTCTAATGGATATCGTATGCGACTTAGAAGTCTGGGACTCGGTTCTCGGATTGGGTCAGTTCGGATTGGGTCCAAAGTGTTATTAGGTTATTCTAACAACTAATTCTTAATAAGATACAGACTGGAGTATGAAAATTTGGCAGTTTGCACCCCGGTGCTTCGGAGAGCATCATAAACCGTCAGTCCCGGTTGTCATGAATATCAATGGCAATCGTTATTGGGAAGTCAGTACCCTCAAACATACTAACTAGTGCACCCTCACCCTTATACATAAACAGGGATCAAACAAGCAGACGTATCGCCTGATAGTAAGCGATTACCGCCGCCTATGGACCGCCGCAACACCAGAGGCGTCACAAGTGTGTTGCCAACCTTTTAAGAAAAGTACGCTATTTTTTTTAAGTTTTGAAGGTCGTATTAATCTAGAAATACCGGAGGTGACAGTTAATTCCCAATTTTTTTGTTGTGTGAGGCATAAAGTTTCTGGAAAAGTGCACAATTGTGGACTGCCAACCATCTAGATGATGGGGATGAAACTTCTGTCGTGTAGCTAACATTACCCGTTGTAACTGTAAGTAAATTCCAAAGCGGGTTACAATTTTCTTACAACTAAATAAAATACTCCTTTTTAAGTTCAAAATTCGTAACATTTCTCATCAATATGCTGGAGTACCTCTTTAGCAGGTGTATCTGTAAGTCATACATTTATAGTTACTAGCAGATCCAAAGACCGATGTTTCAATTAAAAAAATAATTCAAAAACCTGCCATTTTAATAAGTTTTTGATAGAACTTCATGAAAAGGCTTTAAACGAAACATAAACGGTACTAACGGGTACAAAATATTAGCCTTTACATTCAATTACTGTAAAGATCTATGTGAATAGTACTTAATTAATCCAGGTGGTTAATTAGTTTAGAACGCTAGGTGAAGTTCCATGTATTTACGATAAAATGATTAATTTCAGCGAGGTGATTAAAAACTTAGCGTTTAATCAGTTACTTGATTAAATTGTGGTTTTAAAGCTCGTCTTGTAATGCTAGGTGCACATTATGAGTTCTTAGCCTTTGCACGAGGCAAATAACTGCTAAGACATAGTGTTGCCTCAAGCGTATAACATCGGTTTCATAACTGCTGAATTTTGAGGCTCCGTAGTGTTACGTGTATTGATGCTGTTTTTTGTTCATACTACGGTAGTACTTGATTTTTTCAAATAAAAGGTAGCCTATGTGCTATTCTAGACAATAATTGACACTTGACTGCCTCGTTGGTCTCACGTTTGGTGTATGCGACTGCTGATCATGAGGTCTCGGATTCGATTCCCGAGTCGGACCAAATGTTTGTAAGATCTACAAAAAGTTGTTTCAGAGTTTGGGTATTTTCTATGTATAATATATATATATTTACAAAAAAAGTATATAATATGTATTTGTATCAGTTGTTTTGTACCCATAACACAAGCTCCGCTTAGTTTTGGACTAGATGGCGTTGTGTGTTAGATGTCCAAAATATTTATTATTTATTATTATTATCTATCTCTATGCCAAAGTTCATCGAGATCCGTTCCGCCGTTTTTGTGTGAAAGAGTAACAGACATAAGAATTAGAATTGGTAAATGTAAGAAGATTGAAGTCGCTTATAACTCAAACTTTAGTTAAGTTAAAACATTTTAGTTAATTATTATTACCAGTAATTCCTTAAAGTGTATTTTAATTACTGACATAAATATAATTAATGATAATTTCTATTAATTATTATTATTATTGTGTACAGAAACAAAGTTGTCTTCAAAACGGGTGACACTGCTGTGCACAGCTGGTGTACAAATAAAATTAAATAAGTAGCCACTATAAATATAAAATTGATTTAAACTTAAGTATAGAAGCTAATATCATAATTAAGATTTCCGGTGATAAATATTGTTGTTTAACAACTGGGAGTTATTAAGAAGTAACTCGATTCATATATCTAATAAATCAGATCACTGTTATAAACCCGACAGTGATTTTCATTGTTCGTTTGTTACGTGTTCCACCCTAAACTTATCTTTATAAAAGAGTTCAGATGGTAGAAAATAACTTAAGCATAGGAAACTCTTCAGTATCATTATCAATTTAATAGTCCACTTTACGAACATTTGCACCTCCTTAGCTAGGAGATTTTGGCCTTACAACAGGTTCTATCTTTTTTGTTTATGTTTGGCCCTGCCAATATGATTCTACTCTGCAAGATGGAAAGCATAAGCAAATCCAAGAGTGGTGGTCATTATACTACGAATGCAGACAATGCAACAATGCAGCATGGCGACCCACACCATGGCGGGCTAATGGTGCTTCTGCATTTTTGGGCCTCCGGTCTTGCACTCACCAACGAAACACGACAGCATGATCGCTGTCATTTTACATTGATTTTCTGTGCCAGGATAGTACCGACCCGGTCGAGTCGGCCTGTTTGTGCTGAAATCAGCGTGGCTCTACTACTTTGGAATCAGGCAGCAGTGTGCAAGGGGTAAAAGGGCATAAGTCCTTATCTTTACAGAGTAATAAAAAAAGTCGCTTCTGCTGTCTGTTCGTTTAGATATTTTAAACTACTTAAGAGATTTTAATGCAGTTTTTAGCAATAGTTGGAATGGTTCAAGATAAATACCTTACAACTTGCATATTTTAATTTTAACAGAGAAACCCTGAGAAATTCAAAAACATGCCGGGTCAGGTCGCTAGTTGATTATAAATATTTTGTAATAACAATATTGAGTTTATAAGGTTTTCGGTTGTAAAATATACATACTTATATAATTATATAGTCGGATTAAATTCAAGGTACATGACAACGTGCAAATCAGAATTAATAGTCACCTACTGACTCCTCTAAAATATTGTTAAAGAATTCACAATTTGTTTTTCCATTTGATGAGTGAATGTTCTCTCTGTTGAAAATATAAATTATGTAATTAGTATTAAATTAAAATTAATATAAACACTTGTAATAGCATACAGTTAATTATAACAATCAGTGTCTGGCACGTTCGCTGTTGCGAGCAACGCTCTTTGTGCAGACATAATGAATTGTAATGTAATGTAATTAATACTTGTAATGTGTGTTGTTTTTCCGCTTCGTTTATTATTGTAATGGGTTGTTGTAATTTAGAGGTGACTTGACTGGATCGAAAACTACATTGAATATTAAGTTTAGTTATAATTGTATTACAGCGATGAATGTGTTTATAGCGGCTTATACTAACAAGCTGTAGAGTTTGGGTTCATATATACTGTGTGATAAAAAAGCTTATTGATATAAGTAGAAATATTCAACATGGAATCAAATTATTACGCCATTTTTTTTTCTCACGTTCACATAAAATGTCACTACGCAATTCTAATAGTCATCTCGCAAATGTGATCGTAACCTATAATATAAATAATGATTAATCATCTCATAGATTCAAAAAGATATGCACATAAAGGTCATCAATAAAAATATGGGCTTGCTACAAAATCAACGATTTTTCATTCAACATTTGTCAAATCAAAAGAGGCTTACCATCGATCTGAAACGATTCCGTTAGGCAATCGATTATCGATAAAAACGAATGATTAATCGTTCCTAATTGATATAATTCATCCCTTTTAACAGCAGGACGTCTGTCGCGCGTCTCGTCATCGTGACACGCGATTTTGTGACAGCCCGTGACTAATTGTTGTGACAAAATATTTCAACAGTTGCGTCCAACCATTTGCGACAACCCTTACTTATTAGATTTTTCTAAGACCCAACGCTCTTAATACATTGTATTACAGTTTAAAATAGAATATTTATAGTATTTGAGATTAGTGAATAATAAAATTGTAATTCAAAATGAACGAATGACGTTGTGCAATTATTTCATTTTTTTTTCGAATACGAGCGACTGAATTTGCGTTCGGAAACACAGAAATATTTCAAGATATTCATTCGTGCGATGACTTGAATTTTCTTGATATGCAGATGGCAACACCAGCAACCAATTTGTCAAAAGATAAATGCTTCGTAGACATCTGCTCGGTTGTGTGGAATGCTTATATTATATTTATAGTAAAAGTCATACCGCGTGTGGGCCATATCATTTTGAGAGACAAAATGACGAATTCAAATTAAATATTTATATAGCTTTTTCAACATTCTAAGATCTTATCGTTACTAATATGGTATAAACATTCTACATTAATATGTGTGCAGCTTTTCTTTAGCTACACCTGTTGGTATTATTTGTTTTTCTCGAGGTGCGACGCAGAGCATCATGTCATTAGTGGAATTTATAAAATGACATGTCAAAAATTGATCCGGGTTCAGGACGCATCATTGCAGGTAAGATAAATAACTTGTAGATCCTAGTCTGTTGAATACTCCAGAACAGCCTTTTTTACAACTGAATGAAAATATCATCCAATACAAATATGTTTTTTTTTTATACAAATCTATATGCACTGATATATTAGACACTAAAATGTAGCTGGCTTGACAATAATTGATATCGTAATGAGAATTATGCGGCGACAAATAATATATTGTTCTTGTAATGTGATAATAAAATTACAAAAGAATTAATTAAAAGTCAATAGATTCTATATTACAAAGATAGCCATAGACATGTCGAATGTCTTATCTTTCCATCAAGTGTTGCCAGCATAAAAATACTTTAAATAATTATTCATTAACCACTATAGAACCGTCAGATGTCTCTTAAAAATGTCAATAATGTAACGTATTATATTAGGTACGGTTTTAAATAATAGGGGAGATTAGACCTTTCTGTGTCCATTATGTGATTGTTAAGTTCGATTCGAACTTTGACCCGTCGATGAGTGGTCCGGCATAATAGTGTATGATACCGCGGTTTCACTTGACTCATTTTTGTATAATACGTCTATTGTTTGTGGTCATGCTCTACACTTTGAATTTTAAAGGGGAGTTTTATTATTGCATTCATAGATTAAATATTTTATGTTCGTATATATTTCAGTTTAATACACAAGGGAGTAATATAAACCTATAATACAGGCAACTTATTTTCTATTTTTGTAACCTGGATTAAAAAAAAAGTCCTAATGGTTTCAAATGTCGAATTCAAAATCAGACTGTCTTAGAATCGAAATTCTAACAGAACTATTCCACGGGATTTAGATGATGTTTCTCTAGTCACTATCTATATTCTCTAGTCAGTACCTTCCTGAGTTCCTTTTTAAAGTGAATAATGTACTGGCATTATACAAGCTCTCAAGCAATAATGATAGCGTTTTTCCATAAAATGTATAGGTTT
Source organism: Spilosoma lubricipeda (assembly GCA_905220595.1). Classification (NCBI taxonomy): domain Eukaryota; kingdom Metazoa; phylum Arthropoda; class Insecta; order Lepidoptera; family Erebidae; genus Spilosoma; species Spilosoma lubricipeda. The sequence continues at coordinate 18,650,568 of HG992290.1, read as the reverse complement.
TAAACCACTGATAATAAAATCATCATTACGACCAAGTTACTAGAGACCCGAAACAGCATTTATCTGTTTATAGATACGATTTTTATATGCGACAAATCGCGTTCTCCGAACAGTACCTTAACACAAACGTTAGATTGTAATGCTTAGTCACCCGGGCACTTCCCATGCCTGACCTGTGTCTCTCCGTCGCTTCATCTTTGTGGAGCATCACGGAGATAGCTTCGACCGCTTTGTTTCTTCACAGACCAATTGACACTTAGTTATAATGGTGGGAGTTGGCGTATTGAAATGGGGCTTTTGTAGTTCACAGGTTGGGTTACGTTCTATAAATATCTCAATGTTTTTTTTTTACTTTCATTAGATATTTTGATCGTATTTTAATTTAAGAAGGAACAAATTATGCGTCTATATTTTTATTATGTGTGTATTAATTATTCATAGTCGAACAAACAAATTTAAGTTAAAAAGTATAGGTATAAATAAGTTTAGTTAATTTTAGTTTATTTAGATATATACATAGGTACACATACAAATAGTGAAAGATGAAGTTCAAGTTTAACCTAAGATTCTAGTATTTCTAGTAACTGCATGTAAATAGATTACGGGAACCTCTTATTTTCATTTTGAATCCCTTTGAAGCTCAATATTTTTACTCATACATATATTCAACCTACAATTCATTACAAATCCTCATTACAAAGACAAAATATTAATACCAGGCCTAACAGAGAACGAGTACACCCGGAAAAAGAATACGATGACATCAGCAAGTGTACGACAAGCCTAATTTAAAAAACATGAATACAAATGCTATTAAGTGATCAAACTAGGTGTTGTCATTGTCACCTCACAATGACTCCCGTTGCGCCATATCGATACAATTCGATACCGATTCGAATACAATGATACCGGTGCCCACGCAATCGAGAACTCGCTTGTTTTCGCTGATTTAATATTCAGTTTTGTGTTTTAATTGTTTCGGCGCCACCGTTAGTAATATATTTTTTTACATGTTTAAAAAAATTTTTAAGTCAAGTATAGGTCTTAGTAATAAATTTTATTTTGCTCTGACATACTGAATAAGGAGACTAAGAAAGTGTTAGGTATTAGAGTAAAAGAGAAAAGGAGAATAGAAGACCAAAAAAAGGTGAATGAACTGTGTGAGAGCAATGGCAAATGATAGATTAGATAAATAATAAAACATACTTCGATGTCCCTATATAAAAGTGAAATAAGGTAAGGCATATGAAGAATTTTTGGGTTGCCATTTTACAAAGGGAGCAAACAAGTTGTAGAGATATTTGATGGTATTTAGAATTAGGGCATTTATGACACTTTTGAATTAGATCTCCTAAAATTTGATTTAATATTAAAAAAAACATATTTTTGGTTAACCAGAAGTATAAAGTGAATAGTCAAGTAATGTAGCAATGGCAGCCAGTACCACACCTTTGACTTTTCCAATTTTATGATTTTTTGTAACAAGTGATCATACAACAATTAATTAAGACTTGCTTAAACGTCGAAAAGAAAAATATTGTGATGAAACTTGTATTCCTACCTAAGGTTTCAGTAATTTAACTTACGGAATACGAGTTTCATAAAAATATAATATAATTTATGCTTGTGTTACAAAAACGTAACTAAATATCAAACACATAAAAATTACTATAAGTTGCCGTTTCTCTGTTTTAGGTAATTTTCTTAGCGCTCAAAATAAAGTTATGTATTTTATTGTGGGTAAGAAAATAGTAAAATATTATTACATACTAGAAAACGTAGTTACTTATTAATGAAAATTGCTCTTGTCAACAAACATAAAAGTAACCTGTTCTTAAACTAATCAGTATTTACACTACGTCAAACAGACAGCTTACAAACATAAGTACTGAAATATTTTGCAACCACGAATCCACGATATTTTATTAAACAGTTTTAGGTTTACAAACCACTGCACCTATAACACCCTTCCCTTGAACACACGCAGTTATTCATCATGAAAAAAAATAACAGTTTTAAGAGTTTATTTGCCAACAGCTCGGTAATCTTCAAAGACAACAAAAAATAAAATAACCCACAACTTACACTAACAACAAAAACCAACATAAAACTACAAAATCCTTATCAGAAGACTCAATAAAACTGAGCTAAAATTCCGCACCTAGCAAAACAATTTGCACTAAAAAGCTCAACAATGAGTAATTGCTTAACAGAGCTCAGTGCTGAGTAAAAAAGTGAGTGACGCAAGTTCAAAGGCACCGAAACAAAAGCTGGTCATAAAATGGATCTATACTTAGAAAAGAAATTTTGCGCAAGCAACGTTATGACCATTGTTAAGAAGACTATGGGGACTTGCCGAGAACATGTTGTTAAACTCGTATCGCTACCTGTTATATGAGTACTACTTAGTGTTTAGACCATACAGTTAACCTAGCAAAAGAATTCTGGCCATATCTTAGACACATGTATAAAAATAAAACTATGGATGTTCCGTTTGAAATCCCTTCGACTTAGTTAGCGTTTGAGTCGCTTCGATTGCTCTTCAAACATCGATATGAGATATTTATAATAAGTTGATTAATTATTTCAAATAACAGAGTGTTTACTTAATTTTTCTCGTTATTCTCCAAATCCATATAATTTAGCTTAACAATAGATGTATCAGAAATGAATAATCGATTAGAATTTATTAATTAGTTAATATTATGATGTCAAACTATCTATAATAGACGTTTTTCTTGAAAATACATTGACTGCTATAAAATTGGCTTTTGCATAACAGAATAATGAGTTCTCAGATATGATTAATATGGCACAAAAATAAATGACTTTTGTAGATTACTCAAATGAAATCTCATCTATTAGTCCAACTATATCAATAACGTAATCTAAGTTCTTAAAGATTGTAAGCAAGTATATATCAATACATGATGTGATGACGTCAGAACCAAAAAGCCGGCTCGGTGGCGTGCGGTGCGCATGCGTGTAACGCTCACAAATGATTGGTCGCTGTCGCCCCGCCTTATTGCGCAAACGCCGCTCTCGACTTCAACAATTAGTTGTTATATTGCTAACATAGCATCAGTTCTGCATATAAATATGCATTTGTTATGTGTTGACATAGTTGTATGGTGATTACATACCGAATGTGTGATCGTGAAATATATATGTTGTTGTATAAAAGTCAACTGTGTAGGTTGGCACACTACTATTAGCTAGCTGGCTAGTAACAACACGTTAATAATTAATTAATCACTGTCGACGAATGGTTTCAACAATAATGATTTTGTTTGTTTGACACCTGCCTTATTGTGCAATACTACAGGTATATAATTTTTATTGGTTTATTATTTTTAAATTTTCGCTTTCGTATGGAGTGGTGACTACGTTTAGGTTGTCACCACTCCATACGAAAGCGAAAATTTCCAATTACCTATTTGGTATCAACAGACAACGTTACATCGTAAACAAACTTAGCCAGTTTCTTTAAAAGTTATTTTTAGACAGATCAAATTATGAACATAATTGATACTGCAATTTTCAAGTGACATGAGTTCTGTGCCGATCCGTCCAAATGATATTTAGAAAAGCCACCGCCACAACTGAGCTAAAAGTAAACTCTCCTTTAGAACAGAAGTAGTTAAAGTTAGATGCTTGCAAACGACGAAAACGATTGTAACTGTTTCTTTGTTTCGATTCGATTCTATAACTTATTGATTAAAAAACATATAATTCTATTTGACTCCCATGTGTGGACAAATCTTGAAACATAAGATACCTCACCTTGCAATGGAATATCGCGATCTAGATCACACAATGCCGACGCAATAACTCATAGATCGACGAATCGATCGATGGATCAATATGGATGAGGGGCGCCGCGCGGTGCGTGTGCGCATTCAACTGTCACAGCCCGTGCGGCAGCGCTGATGATACGAATTGATAAAATCCGTTTTGTATTTGTGAAATTATATTTGCTTTGTGGGTAAAGGAAAGGTCTTAGGTATGTTTAAGAATGAATGAAACCTGTTGGAAAGTAAGATAGTATCTAATATTTGCTGCTAAGGGTTTGTTTTGTATTAGTGGCCAATAACATTCTAAAGACACAAATATGTTTAGGGTAAAGAAACTATTTTTGTCGATTGATGGTGTAAACAAAGATGCCAGTTGCGAGTCGGACTCATCCATGAAGGGTTCACTAGCAGCAAGTAACATATTATATTTTTACTTTTATATTTGTGTTGATTTTTCATTTAGAAAGGTAATTTTTAGAAGTTACAGGGTGGAGGGGGGGGGGGGGGTGGTTTACCAATTTGGGAGTATCTCTGGTGCAAACTAGACTTGGTTTGATGAAAATAAATTTTTGAGCTTCAGTTCTAGGTATGGGGAACCCCCAATTTTTTTTTTTTTTTTTTTTTTTTATATATTTTTGTGTGAAAGTCTTAATGCGGTTCACAGAATACATTTAATTACTTAGTTTCAACATTATAGTTCTTAGACTTTCGGAAAAAAGTGGCTGTGATATACGGACGGACAGACAGACGGACATGAAAAATCCATAAGGGTTCCGTTTTTTGGCATTTGACTACGGAACCTTAAAACCTTTTACTAACTCTTTTATGAAAGATGTACATGCTAATAATGTAGTTTAAATCAGCATTAATATGTGTGTTCTGTACTGGTCGTTGTCAACCGTTTTGCTCGATTATTACTTCTGTTCTACTTCTAAGTGACGTAGCGTAATATTACATAGGTACCTTTTAAACTATAGAAATTGACTATCAAATTTACATCTACTTTTAGACATTATTTTATATTTTAAATACCAACTGTTCAGCTTTATTACTACTGTAGATTATTGTATTCTGATTAGCTGATAGGATGAGTTAATAAAGTTTGTAAAATTAACATAATATAGTCATATTTTAGATTTGATCATTCATTAGATTATAAAAGTAATTGAATTAAGCATCTTATTAAACTTGAGATGAATATATTGCAATGTACAAACGACTGTTATCTTTTTTAAATATCTTTGAAAGTGATATTCGTCCAGCAGCAAATGTTGTAAAATTAATGACGTAACATATATTTATACATATACACTTGCCGTGGGAATGCCATGAAAGAATGAAATCACAGCCTCAAGGAAAATCAGCTTTCTTTCGTTACTTCGATCGAACCCAAATCTCTAGTATAACAGTGAGAATACTACTACCACTAGACCACCCGGTCAAACGAATATTTCTTTACATAGAGTTACTCAAAAATAAACCTAATGGAAAGGTATTAAAAAGGAAAATTACAAATCAATATAGATTTTTCATAAAGAAAACCACTCTCGAAATAGAAATTATTCTGTGTCCAGGAGGCTTTAAAAATATATGTAATATGAAGACAAGGAACATTCAAAGTGAGAACAAAAATTGTGAGGTTTGTAATTTGACCCGCAACACTCAGCAACAGGGTGATCGCTTTTACAACTACGACAAACAGTCAAAGTAAAAGAGCCTAAAGTCACTACTCGAGAAGTCTGCACAAACAAAGATGGTAGTGTCGATTTCCATAAAACAAAAGCCACAAAACCAGATTATGAAATACCTTATGAGGTCAGAAAACGCCTGTGTACTTAGCTAACCTTGTGTCACATTGGAACATTTGCCGTCTACAACCTTCGCTTCTAATAACGTCTCATCAAATTCTTATTACGACATATAATAATATCAATATTGTGAATCTCAGTCTAAATGAACCTGTAATAAACTGAGGGTTGTACACGAACAGCGACGACTCAAAGTTCAGTTTGCCACTGATGCAGAAAAAACTATTAAGTGACACGAATCATCGTACCTTATCGTACTGTTAATCGATTTTTATAGCTGTCCTATGTATGTATTATAGTTAATGGAATAGATTTTCTATATAAAAACATAATTAAAAAAATATATTGTTTTATTTCATTGACATAGCATCAATTGAACTCGAAAAGCCGAGGATCGCGCCAAGTGGCGTGAAAATGGGAAAGGCCGATGTCCAGCAGTGGACTGCTATAGGCTGATGATGATGATTTAAATTGAATTTTACTATACTTATATTTTCGGTGACCATGACAAGTCAACATATGTGTTAGACACCTACAGCTTTTCAAACTTAATTAATACTGATTAAATAAATCAGTTTAAAAATTAATTCTATTATTATATTATTCTAAAGTATGTTTTGTGAAGTGGAAACTTCTTGGCGCGTTGGGCACTTTTAGGGTGAACAAAAATCATGAAACTTGCGTCATCGTCACCGAATGCTTTTCGCAATTTTTTTATTTCTTTTCAGGTGAGCTACAACTGTTAGTTTATCATAGAGTTATTACAAATCAAGCAGGGCAGCTAGGCCACCAATAGTCCCTCGGTTAGAAAGAGAGAGACGATCGCGATATCTATCTGTCTTTCTCTACTGACGCACTGTGCATGTGTCAGTAGCGAAACACGGATGGGGTACCGCGATCTACTCTAAAAAGAGTTTTAACCATTCGACGTTTCCGCTTTCAGGCAGCCGTATATCTTCTCCACTCTATCTATAATAGCTCTATGTCATATATACTTTGAGTTTTTACTTCTGTCGACAGTCCTCAAGACTGCTTTGTAATTTTTTTGCACACTGTAAGTATGTAGAAAACAAATAGAGTTAGCAGTTGATAACCCTGTACCTAGAACCATACCTACTTACTAATAGACATAACATTATAATTGATGTAGCCCCTGTCTGACAGCAAACTCAAGGCCCGGTTCCTTATAAGCATTAATTTGTGATAATTTATTGCTCAATCGAGTTTGAAAATTGTGACGTAATTACTAGTTGCAGTGTTTGACCAATCGGATGGGTTTAGAGGTAAGGGCCTTCATTGGTCAAGCTTTTAAGCTATTATACTAATAAATTGAACGAGGTTAAAAATCTGTGGTGTATATTCTATTGCAGTTGCCTATTGCAATTCAAATGTAATAATTACCTATGTATGCGTGAGACGTGAGTGCTGTAATGTTATGAAAATCAATTCCTGTTCGTTTGTCTTGCTAAAACTCGAGAACGGCTGGGCCGATTTAGCTCATTTTGGTTTTGAAATGTTTACCGTAGTCCAGGGAAGGTTTAAACGGTGAAAAATTTAAAATATAATGTGTTTTGTGAAAATCAACTTATTTAACCTGAATAGAAGAATCTTCAACTGAAGATACTGAGAAGCATAGCTATACCGATGTTAAGTAGAATACACACAACTATATATATATAAGGCCATTAGTTAGACCTGTAGTATTACTCTACTACTACTATTTTTTTCCCTATCATTAACAGAAATTGAAAATATGTAAGTGTTGTTGTAGTATTAGAGTACTGTAGATACAGCATTTAAAGAATTAAAGTAGCCAAAAGTGGGGTAAATTAGAAAAAAATGACTATGAAAAAAAACCAACTAATTTAATTGAAAAAAAACTATTGACATAGGTTCATAAATGGCGAAGATACCTTTTATGTTCTACCCAAAAATATGGACAGTCGAATTCAGAGTTCAGACCATACTTTTCTAAAGTACAATGCTATTCAATGCAATGAAACTGCCTGTATGTGTGCGTAAAATGAAACGTACATATATCAATTACTTAGATGTTGTGAAACTACACCTTATTTCCGATTTATGTATTTAAGTGGAAGCGCAGCGCCGGGATGTTGTGATGCAAATCTAAGACTACACGGTAAACTGTCATATTACTATACAGCATGTTTCAAATATTTATCTTATAAATGATTCGATTTTTTATAAATTTAAGAAATATAATACCTAGAAAAATTATCAATCAATCAATCAATCTTTATTTGTGATCACAGGTGTACAAGATGTTATAAGATTATGTAGAAAATAGGTATATATCTACAGTATGTATGATAAAGAAAAGTAGTTAGGTATTTCTTTCTTATTCCCTCTGCAAGTATCGTTACAGTCATTTACGAGGCGTAAATAGATAGGATAACTAAATGAAAATTGGTAACATTAACGCTTTTGTTTTCTTTATTTTTTGTTGATATTTGTTACTAACAAAACTAACAATGTCTAGGTCTACTGTTAAAAATGTCTGAAAATAGATTTGGTAAGCTGTAAGTATTATTACAAAAATATCCTATGTTAGTACTATCTCCATAAATCTGGGAATCAAACTCACAGTGGTTATCAAAGAGAAATCTCAAACAAGAATATCCATAAAAAGTTTTATTATAAAGATGAATATTCAAAATAGGGCAACCCTAAATTCTTTTTATGCATCATCCCGTATGAGTTATCTGTAGTCACGGTAGTTGCGTCAGGATGTGAGGCAAGTGTCGTCCGAGGACGGTCGCCGAAACTGTGCCAATAACACGTGTTGCCACCCTACCGTGACAACTGACTACTTTGATTACATGCAGATTGACATTTGATTGTATATTTTATCATTTATATCCTACGTATTTTGTAAGTCAAAAAGATACAATGTCAATTTCATTGTATCTTTTTTAACATTTAACTTTTAATTCTGACTGCCTCATTGGTCTAGCGGTTGGCGTGAGCGACTGCTGATCATGAGGTCTCGGGTTCGATTCCCGGGTCGGACCAAATGTTTGTATGATCTACAAATATTTGTTTCGGAGTTTGGGTGTGTTCTATCTATAATATGTATGTATTTACAAAAAAAAAGTATATATGTATTTGCATCAGTTGTCTAGTACCCCATAGCAGAGCTTCTGCTTATCTTGGGACTAGATGGCGTTGTGTGTTTAGATGTCCGAAATATTTAAATATTTAATTTAATTTAATTTTAAATGTCACTGAGTTGGTACAACTTCAATTTGAATTGTCTCTGCAATCTCTGTTTGAAGGAGCAAAGCAGCAAAAGAAATGTTGAAATATTAAAATTAATTACAAATGTGATGATGGTATACAGATTTCCGTCTTTAAAAGTACTTGTTACTAAGATGCGTGTTAGAGTATTTGTATGTACATACTCTTAAACAGTATTTTTTTATGTATGGCCTGCCAAAATGACTCTACTTTGCCTGATGGACATATAAGCAGAGTCCAAGAGTGGTGGTCACCATACTCATTGCTCGTATAGACAATGCAATAATGCAGCATGGTGACTCATACTATGGCATCCTAGTGATGCTTCTGCATCATTGGGCCTCCGGCCTCTATTTTTGTACCAAGTACTATTGCTGCCATATCAAACAGTTTGGCTAAGGTGTTGTAAATACTTTATATTTATTTTTTTCTTTTTCGGACATTTAACAAATACCACTATTTAGTCCCAAACAAAGCAGAGCTTGTACTTTGGATACCAGACAACTGACATAAATACGTATTAGTAATAAATAAATATTTTAGATAGAAAACACTCAAACTCAAAAACAAATATTTGCAGGTCATACAAATATTTAATTCGACCCAAGGATCGAACTTGAGACCTCAAGCACAGCTGTCGAATACGCTACCACTGTGCCACTGAGGTAGTCAACTGGAGAACGAAACACTATATACTACAATTGCATGTATTTTATAATAAGACAGACACCTAGGCGAGAGTTGACAGGATCTTACAATACAATAGTTGCTATCAACAGCTGACCAGTACGGGAAGTGGCAGTGTGGTCTATTCATCCTCGGACCACACAAATCTATGACCAGACCAGTCGAAGGCACTTCCCTGTCAATATTAGCATACAATCAGCAACAGTTTCAATAAAAGTAGCAAACACCAGATCAAGAGAAATGTATTAAATGTCTGCTTTGGAACGTTCTATAGTGACTATAGTTTTATTTTTAACCGACTTCAAAAACAGGAGAAGGTTTCTCAATTCGACCGTATATATATATATAACTATGTGTGTTCGCGGATAACTTCGTCGTTTTTTAACCGATTTTGATGATTCTTTTTTTAATAGAAAGGAGATATCCCAACGATGGTACCATGATAAGGACACTAAGATCTGATGATGGCATCCAAGAGAAATCGAGTCAAACCTTGAAGTCGGGATCGATCGATCGAATCCTTTTATTTTTGTTAAAATTTAACTTGTTATGTTTTGCTATGAAATTTATATTTTCGTTTTAGGCTAACTGAACTTGTACAAAAAAGTAATTTAACAATTTATAATTAAAAGAATAAGAATATTAAAATGATAATAATGTTATCCAGCAATACAACCTAATAAGTACAAATATACTTGTAACTTGTCAAGTAGGTTGTCGGAAACAGGTTATTGGAGGGAACAGAAAAAAGTTTGGAGATTTAAATCCTATTAATAATAAGGTGAGTTAACATTCCATAAGCTGTTTTCCAAATATTAATAATAAAAAATTCAGTCAAATATACTAAAAAAATATTTTTGCAGCTATATGTTTCCCAAAATCGTTTTTTTATAGATAAACAACACATAAACAAATCATAAAGAATAAAGCACAGATAGACACGAGAGCTTCCTACATCATCAGGAGTAAAGCTTTCCTAAGAAAAGTCACTTACCTGTTGATATTTAAACACCCAGTTCACCTACGTGATAGACCATACAACGGCTTCCTACAATGGCCCAACAATAAACCATTCAACATTGTCCAACTACACTCTATAAACCTGTGGCCATTGTGGAACGAACCACGCGTGAAAGGTTGGTATCATCCCGCGACCCTCAGAAGTGCTAAGAAACCTTTTAGTACTTTCGGCCCATGAAAAACAATCGCACACAAACGAAAACCAATCTTAAAACAACGTAGCTTAGTTACAATTTTCTTCACCTATTACTTCAAGTTGTGAAATGTTACGTTGAAGGAATTTGAACTTTATACCTTAGTTGAAATAGTTGGAAATGGACTGCATGAATGTTTTGCACTAGAAAGTCTGACACTGGTAACCCCGAGGCGGGTTTAGTTGAAGTAATTGTAAAACTGATTTGGGATTAAACCAAGTTCATTAGAATTATGTTTTGCTTGTTAAGTATTATTAGAGATTGGTTTTCAAGACTTCAAATCGTTAAGTGCGGAGTAAAAACTACTAGAATATACTTACATCTCACTTGTCAATGTTGATAGCTTTTTAGCCGAAGGATATTTAAAGAAATAATGAAGTCAATATTAATCCATATCCACTCTAATATTAAAAATCTGAAAGTAAATCTGTCTGCTATGCTTTCACGGTTAAACCGCTTTACCGATTTAATTAAAATTTGGCATGGAGATAATTTGATTTTTAAGGAAATACATAGGCTACTCTCCTAGACGGTTCAACGTAATTTCTTGAGTGGTTTAGTTTCTTTGGACTAGCATTCGACCTTTAAAAGCGATAGTTAGACTAGGGAACTTCATTATTTAAGTACCTGCACTCGGTCACCAGGAGGGAACTGAGTCCCGCCTGCCACCACTGCGACTGCAGTGAGGACTCGGCCCAGCATACGCTGGCGATCTGCCCCGCTTGGGCGTCGCAGCGCCGGGCCCTCACTGCAGTCATCGGAGGAGATCTGTCGCTACCGGCCGTCATTCGCTCCATGGCCGGTAGCGACAGCAGTTTTACCGCGGTCGCAACCTTCTGTGAAGATGTAATCTCGCAGAAGGAGGCGGCGGAGAAGGCCCGGGAGGATGATATCCACTCGGACCCGATCCGCCGCCGGCGAACCGGGCGGCGGAGGCGCGCCTATCAGCGCCTCATGCCGCCCTGATGCCGCGGATGGTCGGGATGGGTTTTCCCCACCATCCGCTTTAGTGGTCACCCGCGAGGGGGCGACGTTACGCGTGTGCCGTACGTCGCCTAAATTGAGAGTTTTTAGCAGCAGACGGTGCCCGCTTCAGTGCGGGCAGGCGCTGGGAGGGGTCCGGATGTGTTAATAACAGCAGTTCCCGGATCCCTCCCGTCTCAGGCGCAGAGTGGCACACCGTGTGGTTTTAGTCGGTTCGATTCCGACACACCGCCCCGCCGCAAACCCCGGCGGGGTGACGGCCCGAGGGGGTTTCCACACGTTAAAAAAAAAAAAAAAAAAAAAAAGGGAACTTCATTATTAAACTCTAAATAGTTAGATTGCCTCGTTGGCGCAGTGGTAGCGTACGCGACTGCTGTGCATGAAGTCTCAGGTTCGATTCCCGGGTCGGACCAAATGTTGTATGATCTGCAAATATTTGTAAATATACATTTACAAAAAAAAGTGTATACGTATTTATATAAGTTATCTAGTACCCATAATACAAGCTCTGCTTAGTTTGGGACTAGATGGCGTTGTGTGGTAGATATCCGAAAATATTTATTTATTTAGTTACATGATACCAAATTGTTTAAAAAGGTCTTTGAGGCTTTACCTTAGGATGAAGATGACATAATTATAACAGACTGGCTTAGCAAGAATGAAATTTTCGTCATGATTTTCAAACTACTGATAAACATAAGTATACATGAGTAAACAACTGCATATTTAAGTAAATTATGGATGAAATCGAACTCTAAACCTGTCTAAACAGTCGGTATTACAACCTACCAATCCGTCAACAACACCTAGATGAGTGTGTGAGAGACACAAACGAGTGTAACAACATAATATTATATGACCAGGTCTCGAGCAGTACCCTGATAGCCTTTTAACTTCTGCAACATTATTTTATAAATACATTAAATATGCTATTGATTTATAGTTGAACCTTGAGATATAAAAATATACTATACTATAAATGTCATTATATGTAAATAACGGATATATAACAAGATTTATTATTGGTTGTATTATCGTGAGGTTGTTGATAACCTCAATTTGTTAACAATTCAGTCAGCCTGTGATCACGGCCAGTGCAACCTGGTCGAAACGTCAGGCAAATCAGAGGTATGTAATACCTTTTAATAAGTGATCGCGTTAATTCCCGTAAAAATAATTGATAATATATCATGGAACGCGAAAGTTTAAAAGTTAGTAAAACCTCTATTTGTCTATTCTGGGTTTCAGCTTTAGATAGAAGATTTTGTCCTAGTGTAATAAGCTTACCAGCCGGATTGGTAGAAGGTATTATGAAATTTTGTATTCCAATTTGAATAAAACCAAACTGCAAGAATAAACCAAATAAATATGTAGACAAGTGGTTCATTCCTGATTTTGGAGACTCGTAGCAAAAATAGTGGCCATCTAACTATAAGGCTTATAATAGCAATCTAAAAGTGTTTGACTACATTGCCTTAATTTACTCATCTCCTTTTAGGTTTCTAATGTAAATTCATTGATCTTTAACATTGTTTAATGATGTCGGCCCCTTTTCAAGTTGTTGAAGCGCTTTTCTAGAATAGGTTACTTAGACACAGGTTTTATTTATTCCTTTGCACTATAGGTTAAATAGAAATTTCCTTTTTTAGACTGAGCTATTTTCTATAGTCTATTCTATGAGTCTATATTTTGTTCTTTGGAGTCTCTCCGAAGAACAAAATTCTGTCACAGAACCAAAGTGACCGTCATGGCTCTGAAAGTTAGTAAGTTGGCAATGGGCTGGTCATAAATGTCGCAGAGCCGATAGTCACTGGAGTAAGCGTGTTTTGGAATGACGATCACGTCTTGGCAAACGTAATGTGGGACCCCCTTTGGCTAGATGGCAGGCGGGATGAGTTGCTTAAGAGAGCTGGCAGTGACTGGATGTAAAAAACAGCTGACCGGGCTCTGAGGTTGTTCCTTGGGAGACGCTTATGCTCAACAGTGGACTGCAACGATACTACAGTATTTATTATATTTACATTTTTATCCTATTGATATCTAGCTGTGACGTATCAATAATGGTAATTGAAAAAAAAAACATAACCTATTAAACAGACCCTAAGTTTAAATTGAATCTGTTATACGCTTTAGAGGACTCAAGGGACTTCCTAACACCATCAGCGGCTTTGTAAGTACGGACGCAGTAATCCTGTAATACGCGAAAGTTAATAGCCTAGCTACGGCGTGATTGAGGAGCATAGGGCGGGTTTTATTGTTTTGAGTTACGGTCTCTCTGTCTGTTGCTACGCTTCGATTTGATGGCGTGATCTTTGCCCGTGAGATAAGAGGATTGTCATTTTTGCATTAGACGAAAGACTTACGGAAATGTGCTCGAGACTATCTATGGTGTTTGTGAATTACACGTTGGTTTAATGGTTTGACTTCTGTGAATGGAGAAAATCCTTGCATGGACATTACATCTGTAATTTTAGGTAAGGATTTGCAGGAGTCGTTATTCATATAAAAGCAATTCCGAGAGATGGGTATCAATGGTAAATTAAATATATTTGCAAATGTTCTTTGTAAAATGACCTGTCTGGCTTGTGTGTGCCGCTGTATTGTTACAAGTTGGTTTGTTAAAATTCCGCTAGTTTTTACTTATCGTATACTTGTCTTAGTAGTGTATTAGAAATGAAATCAGATTCAATGTATTGACCTACACAATGACGGAACAAGTTACACTGGTCTCTGAAATGAAAAATTAATTCAAAATGGTTGAAATTTGATCAGCAAACTATTTGTAGTTCACCTCAAATTTGTACAAGATACATGATTGTTTTTTAAATAATGGTAGTATACTCTTGATAATATAAAATGAGATTATAAATACAAATCAAAAACTCATAAACAAAAACAGGTGAAATATGTGAAACCATAACTTATTAACAGTATTCAATTTTAACTTTGCCATAAACATTCCACAAAATTACAAATTTCTCAATTACAAATCTATGGCGTTATTAAACTCTACGACTTATGAACCGCGCATCGTAAATGGGGAAAATGATTATTAAATCGCTTCCGCTTATGATTTTTACCGCACATTAAATTGCCGATGCTAGTGTTCAAACTTAACATTTCACCGACCAATTGCGTCGCGTCGATAGATTGTAATCGTAATTGCAACTACATGTTGTCGCAGCTACCTCTGCGTTTGCGCAACTGTTACATTTAATGACTTGTAATGAGACTGTTCAAAAGCTTTTTTTATGTTAGAACCAAAAGATCGTACTATATCTTTCTAGTCTCAACAACTTATTTTTTTATCAATTTGACACATTATACTAATACGAATTAGCACCTCTGTTATGGTAAAGAGGTCTAATACCTATACAAATCTTAATATATTTATGTTACAGATTATTATTTACATCTAAAGACAGGACAAATGACTTTTTTGTCCTAGATGAGAATGAAACCCCTGACAACAAACTTGGTAGTCAAGATTACAGAAATAGCAGGTCAAATTATTGAGTCCAAAAACCTAATTCTTGTATCTAAATTCGTATAATTTAAACATATGTTGGATCTTTTCTAATAGTCATAAGTTAACCAACCCAAAAATTTTAATCCCCATAAAATAATACCACATTGTACACTAATTCTTAACGACACCACACATCAATTGTTTATTTTTATTTATTTTAAATTTCATCGCGATATTATTAAGTTTATTGCGATTACGATCTTGAGAATTCATTTCTGACGTTTTTATTCGAATTTATGCGATTCCTTAAACCGTTACCAACTTACTTTGTAATATCCATAATGTCTTTTACAACCTTATTACAAACACATAAGATTAAAATTTAAATAGTTTTTAGTTCGCCAACGTACCAATAAATTTTGGTCGCTATGACTTCGTGTGACTGCTCTAAGATTTTATTATTTAAAAAATTGATATTTTATTTTTCGAATTGGACTGCTGACGCGCGCAGCGGGAGTTGTGTCACGTTTGTGTAAATTGCCACTTTATCTGATTAGTATTAAGGTTTATTTTGTATTGGATAACATTCTGCCCTTTGAAGGATTCAAGGAATCGAGGCAGAATCTGCTTTTGCGTTTATGGTTTCCAGCTCTGTTGGATGTTTTGATGTAATCTATGGAATTGTATAAAAGTTAGTTATACCTATCCCATAAACGGCGTGGCATAATGTGTAGGTAATTTTATGATTTTTAGTCCTATAGTGCGATGACTTGGGTCGGATGTTTTTTTTATGTTATTACAACTTTTATTTACAACCAGCTAATGTTATTATCGTAGTGTTTTTCTAATCACAGGACGTAGGCGTTCATGACTTCAGTCTGTTCGGGCTACTGCAGTTCCAGTCTTAGTTACTATGGGTGAATCCTGCTTCGGCAAATGTTTACTGGTTCTATAGTAATATGGCCTTACAGAAATGAATGCAATCATTGAGAAGCTTCGTAACCCAGATTACGATATACAGCTTTAAAAATACATTTTTTCTTCAATCAAGTGCCACTTGAATATTGAACGTGCAACTTGCCAACAACATGTAAATTCTTGTTGAACAAGATCGTTCTTAAAAAAGTATTATAAAAAAGCAACATGTCTCTAGCAGTACTTGAAAACGACTAAATGTTTATTTATTTTTGTAGTGCACACATGAGTGCACTGTAATTCAATATGAATTGTGAATAATTATAAATATGCCTTTTCACATTTATTAGAGGTTAAAAGCTGTCAAAATCATAGTTTATGTCAATAATATTATAGCTTTTCTGAAGGCATAATAAACGTAAAAAAATCCCCACTAACTATTTTAAACTACCTTTTGAAAACAAATAAATGATAAAACTATATCGGGAATTTTCTTCCACTGGAACAGATCATTTTAATTTCAATCATCTATCAACGTGACAAGATTCATTATCAATTGAGGACATATTAGTCTTTGTGCCGAAATACCACCAGTTTTGCGCTGACCCATAAGTGCAAAAACGAGTGACTAAGCTGTGCTAGATTTAAGTTTAAACAAAAGAAGTAACCAGACAAACATTCATACATACATACTCAAATACAGATCCACAAATATTTTCTTATTGTTAAGTTACAAATATACATAAATACGTAAGTAATTTAAAAGGACGTGTAGCAATACTAAAGCTGAGGAGTGACGGTCAGTCGCAGAGAGGTCGACAAGAGTGTCCGTTTGAGAAGATTTTTTTTTATGTTTGACCCTGCCAAAATGACTCTCTCTGATAGAAAGCATAAGCAGAATCCAAGAGTGATGGCCACCATACTGCGAATGCAGACAATGCAACAATGCAGCATGGTGACCCACACCATGGCGGGCTAGTGATGCTTCTGCATCATTGGGCCTCCGGTCTCGCACTCACCAACGAAACACGACAGCATGATCGCTGTCATTTTACGTTGATTTTCTGTGCGAGGGTAGTACCGCCCCGGTCGAGCCGGCCCGTTCGTGCTGAAATCAGCGTGGCTCACCTTGAGATATAAAAAGTAGTGGCCGCTGTGATGAAATAGGGAACAAAACTACCTAGAAAAATAGATAACAACCATATTTAAAGCGGTTTATACATAGGATAGACAATTTACCTTAATTGTGCAGAAGTTTTGGAAATGTACATAAATCAATCAACAATCGGGAGTATAAATTATATACAAATCAACTTTACATTTCTACATACATACCAGTTTTTGTCAGCAGCTCCGATCGATTCTTTAAACTGATATAACTTTTTATTTATCAACCAATTGAAATGAAACAAACACTAAATGTTAAGTGGAGCAAACCGCAATGCATTAGAAAATCGCATTCAATTTGGTTAAGCCAGTTTTGAGATTAGCGTTCACTAACGTACAGACAAACAAACAAAAAATCTTTAAATCATTGTTTTAGATTCTATTGCATTCCTAAAGCCCAACCTATAATAGTTTTTCTTATAAATATTCCATGTACAGACAGCGATCAGTAGACTAGCAGGACCCCGCGGTGTTACCCGCGATTATTGTTGTTATTTTAATATTACAAATAGACGCTCCAATTTTATTTATTTGTATAGATGTATATTGATGATATAGGTTGCTGTTGTGATGAATCTGCAACAGTATGCATATGCATACTGTTGCATATGCATATGGTGAGCTTGAACTTTCACCTCGTATGAACGACGACCAGACATTTTGAATATTCACAATATAGAAGTTTTAAAGACGTTTAGAATTACATATTTTCTGGTGTAAGTATGATTGTGCGCTAAGTATGATTTTTGGTGTCACAAATAGTAATGTTCAGTCTGGAAATTTACATAAATTAACATTTTGTATAATAAGTTCGCTTATAGACTTTTGACCTCCTAACTCGATTATACAGCGCACAAATAACTCATTATTAGTCCGCATATTATTATAGAAACGATTTTTATATAGAGGTGTCAATTATTTATAGCGGATAAAAGATGGTGAATGGTCAATTTGTATAAAAATATTTCAGATCGTAAGGTTGGCGGAATCATTAATATAAATAAAATAAAATAAAGCAGCTGTTTAATTTAATATGTTGTTGAAATATTGTTACCATTTATTTGTGATTTATAAATTAATAAAAGGTCTTTTATATTTTAAAATAATAAGATGTTTTTTCATCTTTTTCATGAATAGTTTTTGCTATAGGATACATTATTGCTATACATATGACTGCTTAGTTAATTGTTTAGTTAAGTACAGTTTCTAGTAAACTGAAATGTAAATAAAGAGGAATTTATCGATTATATCTTTTATTTACTTACCAAGTAGACACAAGACAGTGTATCTAACTAGTAGTAATTTTTGATAAATAAAATAATTTAACTGATACAAATACAAATATACTTATTTTTATTAAATACATACATATTGTACGTTGAAAATACCCAAACTCCGAAACATTTGTAGATCATATAAACATTAAATCCGACCCAAGAATCGAACCCGAGTCCTCAAGCAGTAAGCAGTTGCATATGGTACCGCTGCGCCACCGAGGCAGTCATGAACATGACATGACTGCCTCGACAGTTAAAACCGTTTTCAATAACCTATTTCTAGTTAAAACTTAAGATACGAAATATATATTTCTATCAACATCATTGACTCAAACTTTTATTGATATACAGGATATTTTTTTTCACAACATATAAAAACCCCTTTTTAAGATAACTTCAGAATCTTTTTAACAACCCATCACTAGTTAAAAGTATCGATAGGTTTTTAAAAAGGCTGTAAGCTTACACACGGCAATATGGTTCCCAATCTAAGCAGAATTTGTTCTATTGTAACCTGATTGCTGATATCATTATAATATTTAAATTCTAGCAGTAATAAACTAAAGCCCACCCATAAACACGCGACTTCTTTACGTTCATAGTAATTTTAAATATCTCGTTAGATAATAATATAAATGAATCACAATTAAAACAAGTTAAATTTATGATAGTTTTTATTCGAACAGACATCGTCGCGTGCCAATCGCAAGTTTCAGTGTAAAATAACGTTTTAATATTTATGTTAATAAAGGTAACTGTACTTTGAGGGTGACGTCAGTTATTGTAACGTACGTCTAGAGTATAATGTATTCAAAAATCAATACTTTACTATATTACACTGAACTGGTTCTAACTTTAAGTGTGATAAGAGTACGTTTGATTTAAAGAATGAATTTTAAAACATCACTAAATAGTTGAAATGTTTGGGTTTAAATACCAGTGAAATAACACCAAGTTCAGGTATTTATTAATTTCACATCTTTCAGAGAGTTTGTTGAATACTTATAATATATGTGTTCTGAAGTATCTTTATTGAAAAAAAGAAATTAATACTAGCCTATTTAAATATCGGATATAAGGTAAGATTGTTTTATAGACCACTTCAATCATAAATGCATTATGTTATGAAAATGAAACGTAAGTTATTATATTATTATATCCAACCTTAAGAAATAAAAAAAAATGAAATAGCTTTTTTATATGATTTGGTTTGTTAAACCAGGCAGTTAGAAATTCAAATTCATCAATTGCCTTTAAAGCAACCTAAAAAAAACTATCTAACAATCTTATCTTTTATACCTATTTGTTATCTATAGACTAATAAACTAACACAGAGAACGTTAACGTTACGTTTTATAGAGAGTATCTGTATCTACAGAGGCGGCTCGTTTTAAATGCAGGTTTCGTAACAAAAAGTTATTTTTACAAAACGAACGCGGACCTTACCATTAGTATGTAACGATATACACCACAATTACCCACAACAGAGAAAACGGTGTCAGCAAATTAGTATTGATTAATCAGTCTAGTAGAAGAGCACATAACGTATACTAGAGTGGCACGGCGATATTGGCTGGTGTCCAAGGCGTGCGGCCGCTGAGTCAATATTCTTGGACATGGTAATGTATGTTAACTGTACGAGTTGGACGCATGCGGATGGTATGGTAAACGACAGTCAGACTATCATGCATTTTAATTACTGGTGTATCCTGAATCCATAGAAATTCACATATCTATTCTAGTAAACTTGGCTATTGCACGACACAAGAACGAAGTAATTTAGAGTAGAGTTTATTTGTTGTACGCTAGAATCTCAGAATTGATTTTTTAGTGTTAGTACCGCAACTATTGAGGATGCTTATAGTTTATATAAAAACACCACGTTATTACCAATAAGAGTAAAGCATGTATTAAAATTAAACCAAAGGAAAATTTATTTCTCATATAGATATAAATTTACCGAGTTACTTACTATCAGACAATGAGTCTATTTATCAGTCTTATATATAATTTAAGAAATAAAACCTCTTCTATACAGAACTGCTTATGAGATAAGTTTCTTAATTAGTCGTATTTTACTTTTATTTCATTGTCATTTCCTAAGGAGCGGTTAAAAGGTGATTAAATTCCCCATATATATGTCTGTACAATATAAACTTAAGGTCTTAAAAGTACTTATTAATTGAAGACTACATACAAAGCGTAATGTTTTGCTACACGTACTAGCAAGTTATATTAGCTCAATCTTCTACAAGGTAGCTTAGACTTAACTAGAAACCCTTAAACAGATAATATCTAAGGATACCAGTTGTCATTATATTCACAGTCAACTACTCATAAAATTAAAAGTATCAAGATAGCCATCAGCTGACATCGGCGGTGTTCGACTATCTTCGTGCAAGATCGGTGACCATCGCCTATCTTCGTAAGGAATCGGTTCGAGAAACAATAATACCTGATGTTTATGACACGATTTGATCTCTATAACATATTCTAACATATTTTTCATGGTTAAGGCAACAGACGATTGAATCCGTGTGGAAAAACTATATGTTGAAAGTCATGCAGTGCTTACATTGGTAATACGTTACGTTACCACCAGACCTGTGAGTCAATATAGGATCATATCATTCAATCTCAATAATAATTAAAGTATTTCCTGTATCTATTGCATTTAGATTATTTTATAATAAACATCTTGTACGACATAAATGTTTATATTTATAAATGTTTCGGACGTCTAACACACAACGCCATCTAGTCCCAAACTAAGCAGAGCTTGTATTATGGGTATTAGACAACTGATATAAATACTTATTTGTAAATACATACATATTATACATAGAAAACACCCAAACTCCGAAACAAATATTTGCAGATCATACAAACATTTGGTCCGACCCGGGAATCGAACCGGAGACCTCAAGAACAGCAGTCGCGTAAGCTACCACTGCGCCACCGAGGCAGTCATACATACATACATAGTCTAAATTGCGGCTAAGCTCCGTAAATAAAGATTTAAAAAAAAAAGTTCAACAAAAAAGTATTTCTAATTGAAATTAATTGTACTTCAAATCTAATCTATCTGAATTGAAAATGTATTGACATTTTTAAGTATAACTACTGCCTCTTGATTGTTATGTTTAAATAGTTACTATAGCTAGTTGTGGTTGATGAGCACCAACTAGATTATCTGTTTAGGGCTTTACCGATCAGTTGACCGATCGCTTATAAATTCAATATTACTGATAGTTAGATATCAATTGAAGGTAGAGATAAATACGCACTTTACATGCGTTAAATGTTAGTTGGATACTTAATGAGAAAGTAGAGGCAAGTCTATAGTTTCTTAGAGTAAGCTCTGCTCTTAGGGTGGCTCTAAGTCTCAGAGCCACGCTTTGTCATGAATGGGCCGGGTCGACCGGAATTATACTACGACCTCAAAGAAAACCGGTGTGAAATAGACAGAGTAAGTGAGGATACCAGAGACCCATACCCCAACCCCCCCCCCCTATATGCCTTTCCCCATCCCCCAATGGTCGGCAACGCACTTGTGACGTCTCTGGTGTTGCGGGTGTCCATGGACGGCGTTACTTGCTTACCATCAGGTGATAAGTCTGCTCGTTTGCAAGCTATACCATGAAAAAAAAATACAAGTGTCTTCTCTCAGCAAGGTGGTAAATGATAAACACAGAATAACTAAAATGAGGTAGCTATTTTTTTAACAATATCTATTGTAATAGTTATTAACCGGGTAGGGTCAATACTACGTATAAACTGATTAAAACGTAAGGTAATTTATAGGTACAGAACAATTATTTATTTAACAAATAGTTTTAAGAAAAGAGACGCTAACTAAAATTAACATTATTATATTGAACCTTAGAAATCAGTTAAATTTCCGAGTTTCTCATGAAATAATCTCAACAAACAGAAGAACTATGGTATCACTTGTAAGTTTGATTTCTTTCTGAAATTTAATTAAATAAGCAAACATTTTCAACTAATTCATATTTTAAATATAATAGGTACCACTATACGCGAAAGCATTTTTCACACTGGTGCAGTAATTTCAAAGAATAATCCCACAGGTGTCCAAAATTAACTTACTTTATAATCTGTGCGTGAATACAGAGAGATATGAAGAAAACAAACAATCGATACCATTCCACAAATAACGGTTATAGAGCGAACTCTATGGGCCATGGGTTTGGTGCCAGAAGTCTCAATTACGCCACATTCCCATAAGAAATGGTCGTGGGTTGGGATCGTGGCTTATTACACCACACCACCACGAATAGCTCCAAGCTACTATGGGATATGTTTCCCATATATTAAGGACGTGCCTAGAATTGTGTACCACCTTCCGGTTTAATAGCTAATGTTATTAGAATAATGTGTTTGTTTGTTTCGAGGTCAACACTATGGGTATGTTTTTTGACTATCTGTGACTCGTACTTTTGCTCGCTTTATTTTTTTATGTCTTGTGAAAATGTGCTATAAGTAAAAGATTGCAGTATTGATTCTAAAAGACGATCAAACGAAGGCGTTTTAGTCTAATGTAATAATTATTTTTATATGTAAATAAAAACAGTTTGAAAATAGTTTTCTAGACATTAATTAAGTATTAACAATAAGACTTGAAAAAAATGTACGGAAATTTAACTACTTACATTTTTTATACGGTGAAGTGAGAAGGTAACTACAGCGCTATCTGTGTAGTTTCTTATTTGCATATCAGTTTTTTTTTTGTGGTACCGCTCTGGTAGAGGCTGACTCATATGAGCGTGATACTTCCATTGTCTTATGTAAATATATAGTAGTATAGAATGAAAATTATAAAATACAATCTCAATCATTGACAAAATATGTCTTCTCTCGAGTTATTAAGTCTAAATGTAAAAGTAATTAAACAGCAATTCAACAACAAACAGGAAATGTGAAGTAACTTAACTTATGAGTTTATTCAAGTGTCTATAAGTTTATGTAACTCAACAAAAGGTTGGAACATAAACATCAAAGTTCACAGAACTACTGAAAAGTTCAAACGGCGCGCGTTTATGTCTTTTATATGAAGATGTTTGTAATACGACATAAAGTATTAAAGTAGCTTCCGGATGTCAAAGGTTCTATTCCTTCTACTAACTAGCACTGGATGAACAGTCAGAATGATTATATTTCAAGATAAAACCTATAAAGATATAAGGAGCATAGATATGGTACCTGTTTCTTTATGTGGAATGCGCAGGCGCAAAATGCTGGCGGTAACGTTATTAAATTTTATTTAGTTATTAAACGCGTTTAAGAGATTTTTATTACCTTTTACTGATAAATTTACATATGATTATTTTAATTCATTTTTAAGTAATTAGTTTTGAGATAAGTTTGAACGCTGCCTGTAAGCTCTGAGACGGAGAAACGACGTGTGCCGCGCGCATTTTTTTTTGAGGTGGTTAGGGCTTTTGTATTCCATGGTGTAGTTACCTGTCCATCAGGTGGTTTAAATATTTCCACTGCAGAGATTCTCAATATCAATTTTTTTAGGATATTTTAGTACCTCTGCAATAGATACATTTGTGACAGAACACCGAGTGGTCGGTCGAATCCGACCTACGACTTTACCAACAGTTCTGGTGAGAAACTTTGTTGGTGGTGGTCAATCCTCGTAGGGGTTTCTACATGACAAAAAGGTTTTAAATAACAGTTAGAGGTCATGACCTTTTTCTCTTCATAGGGTCTACGTATTGGAAAAGGAAACTTTCAACGCTAACTTTACAAATGACTAAGTCCGACTAATTCCTACTAACAATAACTCAAAAGTGTCTATAATTATTGGTTTAATGGAATGGAAATACAAATAAGGTGTGAAGATTTTTAACACTTAATTATCTAGTGAAATATAATTTTCTAGGCATATACTGTTTTTATGCATATATATTTAGGTTTTCCCACGGCACCCGCCCACGCGCACACGTCCGCTCGATATCTCTATTTTATAACTAAAACCTTCACCAGACCCATTACCGATTCAGTTACTAAATAAGCTTATGTTAGGTAATTAAAGTATGTTGTCAACGTTTCTTTTAACACGCTTTTATTACTTTACAACTAACTAACTGTCTAATTAACTAAGTACCTATTGCACTAACTACCTTACTAACTAAAAAAATAAATGGTCGAAGTTAATCTACTTTTGATTATTACATTGAGTAATATTTTTTTTTTGTATGTGTATATAGTTTGTATATCATACAATAATTTGGAATATATTGACAATTGTTTGATTGATAACTTTGACCAAACAGAATATGCTGTGGTGTCTGTTTGTGTCGATCTATGATTTTAACCTGTTACTTCAATTTAACGTTCATAAATGTCACTTAGTGTCTTAAATGAATAAATTATTAAAATTTTGAGTTTGAATATAGGATCTGATTTGATAATGAAGGCAAACGGTGCTAATTTAAACTTGAAATTTAATATGGTGGACAAAAAATCGAAGAAAGTTGTAATCAACACTACTGAAAGTTGTCTGTTAGTCTACTAGTAAATGATATTGATTGCTGGACTGAAAATTGCGATTTCAATTCCCACTAAGGACACATATTTATTATTATTAACACGTGGCGATAATTGTTCTATCTGGATAATTTTTTTTGTATGTGTTTCGTTTTGATCTTTCTCAGCAGTTAGATAATATTGTGCCAAGGGGTGAGATTAATTTAGGATCAAATGTCCGCTAGTAGGTTACATTAAATTGTTTTTATTATTTTATACTTTATTTAATAACAAACTCCCGCCCGCGTGTTTGTCGGTTACCGCAGCAAAGAGTATAATAAGTATAAGTATAATCAAGAATCAAAATATCTCTATGCTATATTCCATTGAAATCGATGCAGCGGTTTGGCTAATAAAGCAGGACAGACAGGCAGAGTTACTTTCGCATTTATAATACAAGTATAGATTATTTATTATATTCAAGTTTATTATTTACTGAATTTGACGTAAATACTATTTGAAAGTCAACCTCGACCCGCTGTTGATTATGAAAACGCAATGTATAACATATTGCTTTCAATTGATAGTGTAGCGATTGGCATCACTGCGAGGGTAAACAATGGGATACGACTGTATGTGGGATGGAGCGTGGGCAACGTGGGCAATGGGTGTTGTGTCTCTTTTCGCAACATCTCTCTCGCTCTGTCTAACAGATATTGATAAATGATAGATGTAGATTGGGTTTTATGAAATCCTTTAGTAATTAAAAGGCTATTATTATATATTTAGTTGAAGGTTGCAGGGCTTGCGCAATAGTTAGAAGTTTCATGTTATAATGGATTACAGGTTCGATTACTTCATTTTATACTGATTTACAGATGATTGTTTTGCGTCTGAATATGAGTACGTGTACTTAATGTAAATACGTCCTACACAAATCTGTAGGTGTACAGTTATATGAAAAAATTGATTACAAACTGACCTGACCTAAGTACAATTCGAGATTGACTTTTTTATTTCAATACATTTTTATTAATAAATTTACTTTCCATTGTTGGTCCTTTATTAAGGTAATAATCCTTTATCTTTATCTATTATATTCTTGCAAAAATATCTTTTATGTTAGAAAAACTTTGATGGTCTTAGTGTCTGTTTCGTCTTTTCTTCTTAAGGCTTTAAAGTTTTAAGGTCCAGTTATAGTTATTGTATTTCGTTATTAAAACAACGCTGGAACTTTGTATTTAATATTTATAATTTTTATCAACTTTTACAACCTTTTATAATATTACTTCCTCCTGTTACTATGATAGTCGAAAAACGCCATGACAGTCTTCCGGAGAAAACCTCCCACGCTCGTCCTGTCACTTGACCACAGATTAGTAATCTTAATATCTAATACTACTACAATAGGAGAGCCCATACTCATCTACTTAAATGTTTTAACTTTCAAAACTGTACTTGTTACCTAATTGTAGAATAAATTATTTCATTTATATCAGTATACTGCGTAGGGTACAAACTCGACACGGCGTCTACTGTTTTTTAATATTTTTATCTCTTTATTGTAAAACATTCAATAATATCTTGTAAAAATAATAAGATATGTACTAATTTACCCATAAAATTATGATTATTGCTACATCACCATTATAAATTTATCAAAGGAGTTCTTAGCGAAGCGTCGGCCATTTAATTTAAATGGTTCATAAGTTACTTACATTTCATTTATAAAATAATCATCTGTATTTCAGGATCAAAGGTCGATTTACAAAAATGACAATGCTAATCCCGTGTAATAAGGACAGATATACAATTTGATGCAAGATAAAAGAAGATAGCAATACAGTCGTGTCAAACGCTCGGGGCGCCGCACTATCTAGCAAAGATGATATTGCCAATCACATGCGGGTAGATTTACATTAAAAATTTAAATTTGCACAATCTGAACTTTATTCTCCATTACATAAAGTTGGTAATATATTCAAAAATATTTGACGGCTGATAAAATAAATTTTGTATATTGCATAAAGTGTTCAGACGCATGGCTTTATTACGTGTTGAACAAAATGAGGATATTAAGGCCCATTGCGATGGGTTGTAAGTTAAGGCTTTTAGGGATTGATGGAAACTGCCAACATGTTGACTGAACGATGATACGAGAACAAGTTCGTTGCAACACTTATGCAGATGTCCACATCTTTTTCTCATTGGTAGTTTTTTTAGGTAATACTTAAATATATAAGTACTAGCTGTCCCGGCAAACGTCGTTTTGCCATGACTACTAATAAATTAAAAAAACATTGTCCAGCGGACAAAATTGTGAATCTAAACCATTCCCAGATCCCCTTGAACACACACAAAAAAATTCATCAAAATCGGTCCAGTCGTTTGAGAGTAGTTCAGTGACATACACACTCACAGAAGAATTATATATATAAAGAGATACCATTTATTTTAAAGTTAAGAGTCATCGTTCATTATTATTGGTTCTAAAGATATTTTCTTTTATGAATTGCAATCTCTGCGAGAAATTTTCTTTCTTGTGTTTGCTAGATATTTAAATAAATAATATCCGTGTTTCACTACGAATCCACATTAAAATATTAAATCTATATGAACATCGAACCTATAACTCGACATAGTGATATTGGGTTAGGTTACTATATAGCATCGTCTTTGTAAAGAGAACATTCAAATGTTTGAACATTTGTAAATTCAAATTAATAGCATAAGACTTAATAAATGATTAAGATTATGATATAATATTATGATATAATAATGAAAGATTAAGTCATAAATAATATTAATAACTAGTATAATAATAAAGCGAGATTGTTTTAAACAAATTGTAGATTATATTTATAGTGGTCGGTGCCACAATTTCGTTAATCTGTAATTAAAAGTTAGTTTGTAATCGACCGACAGAGACGTTAATGTCTGTTTAATGTTAAAACAGAAATGAACGGACTGGAATAGACAACCGTAGCTATAATATAGATTTAGATATATTTGGTCTTACTGTATGTGGTATTTAGTTACGATTTACAATAAAAGTCACAGTTCTGAATGAATTGAATATATACATTGTGTAAGTAAAAAATACTTAGACGTACTTTTGATATGAAAAAAAAAATCGTATCCTCAAATATAAAGGTCATTCTTGATTTTTAGTAATTATTTAAAACAATAATTAATTAAATCAAAGGTCTAATAATTTTACAATTAAATAAGCCAAAATATCATCTTTTTATTCTTCAACGCTTCAGACAATCATACGTAGGTGTACAAACAAAACGCTTGTTTGTAAACTAAATTAAATTATTCCTGGTTTATATAAATCGCACAATTCAGTGCTACATTTATAAAGAGAGACAGTTATTAATATTTGGTTACAAGATTTTAATTGCAATGGGAAGATATGTTTTTTACAATGTCAATTGTAATGTTATTATTAGTTGTCTATGGACTCTATCAAACATTTTGAGAACTCTATTGATATGTCATTGTGACACGAATGACAATTATTTTCTAGAGACACCATAAAAGCCAACACAGTCACTTTCAACATTTAAGTTTCAACTAAACATACATACGTACAATATCAAGTATGCAGTTGTTTATAATGTTTCAAAGATATTAAATTACAAACCGCCGCGGGTCAAAAGTGATTGTATACAATTACAAGTTGATTACAGTTTAACCTTTTGTTAATTACGGGAGCGGTGTAACCGGACGATTTTGTTACAACAAATTTTTATTTTTAATAAGCGTGCGAATGTTTTTAGATTCCACATAATTATAAAAGAAACGGGGGTTCACGAATCATAAATCGAATAAGATATCGAATGACGCAACAGGAATCGATTATTGATGTTCAGTACGTGTCGACATGGCTTCACACCTCGTTTTACAGCAATAAAACCATATCGATTCTCAACCGTTAAGCACCAGACAATCGATAAAAAACAACTTGCTACAAATTCCCTGATGCGTCGCTCAATATTTCATTTAAAAAAAAGAACACTGGTCGAGCATGGCGCGAACGTAAAACAATTGAAGCATAATTCTATCGGCGTCTATGGCGACCCGACTGACCCCGAGCCCGGCCGAGACTCGCCCGAGAATAGCCGAATGAATCCCGCCCACCCCTATTAGGAATTGCTCAGCTAATAACTGTTTTAAGACCGACTTTAAAATTAGTTCTATAGCTATTAAGAACAATAAAATAATGAAAACCATGGTTTGAAAGTCAGACAAAGAAATATTTAGTAGTATTATAATTTAACAATAATATTATGTTATCTACCCCATTCATATGACACCATCTATTAGCAAACCAAGCAGAGGTTGTATTATAACTATCTACTAGACAACTGATAGAAATACTTTCTTTTTTAAAATGCTTTCTGACCGGTCCGTACCGTAAGTCTGATTCGGAAATCGAACGCGAAACTTCAAGCATAGCAGTCGCTACCACTCACACTCACCGAAGCAGTCATGTGCCCCCATATTTTGCAAACGCATCAAGCCGTCAAAAAACATACCTGTAACAAAAAAAAATGGTATTTATCATACGTTTTATTATGGTTGGTAGGTATTGTCGGGCAAGGTTACCGTGGCAGAGCCATGCTTCGGCATGAATGGGCCGGCTCGACCGGAGTGACACCACGGCCTCACAAAAACCGGTGTGAAATAGTTGCGTTGTGTTTCACCGAGTGAGTGAGGTTACCGAAGGCCCATACCCCAATCCCCCCCCCCCATCCCCAAAAGGCCGGCAACGCACTTGTGTCGCTTCTGGTGTTGCAGGTGTCCATGGGCGGCGGTAATCGCTCACCATCAGGCGATACTTAAAGCTCGTTTGCCAGCTTAGTAAAAAAAAGAAAGTACTCCAACAACCTCACTTACTCAAAGTAACAAAAAAAAAATTTAAACATTCGTAACTGTCAAAGCATGATAATTCTTTAAACGTTTATTTCTTTCAGTATCTAAATCTCACCTCACGTGTTAATTTCTACAGAAATCTAAAAGTAAACACATTGAAAAGATAAACTGCAAAAAAAACGTTTTGAAAATGGGTTGTCCGTCACAAATCATATTAATCCTATTCAACCCTCAAATAAACGGTGCGGTTTACACAAACAATGATAAATATTTCGTCCCATTAACTTCTTCAATAAAATCTGACAGATTTATGACTTACTACCTTTTTCTTTTGAAGCAGCAATAGCATAGATTACAACGGGAAGTACCTAAGCGGTCCCGTCTACTATTTTTTTATTGCTGTTCAAATAACGGGTTCCATTCACAAAAGATGCCAAACTGATTGAATAGAAATATCTATTGTTTTAAATAAATATTTAGTAAATTTTTTTTACTCAGTAATTTAGTTATCTGTTCGAAAATAAGTTGGGATGATTTTTTTATAGTAAAGCTTAAATTGTCGTGTATCTGGTCGGTTACGGTTCGTTTTCACTGAAGATTATTATTGAGGAAAGAGTAAATCAAAGCGTTGAAAAGTACAAACTAATCATATAATATGCATGTACAAACCACAACAACAGCGCGATCGCTTTGGACACCCACACTACGCTATTACCAAGGCTCTAACATCTTAAGTGCTGTGTTAATACACACTCACAATGCGCGAGCGCATTCAAATACGGTTAGCACAAAAATCACAGTACAAAAGATGTTTCCGAGTTATGGGTCTGTTAATAGACTAGACGTGTGGTGGCATGTCCTCGCTCTAATGGGTGGTATTGAAAGTAACGAAATATGTGTGGTATATTTTGATTTCAGGGTTGACTCGTATACATGAATTAGTTCGAAGTTAATGTGTGCCGCCATAACGCACCTTCTTTTATGTCCATATAAAGTAGATCCCATTTCTGGATTTATTTGATGATAAGTATGGGTACTTAGATTTAGGTTACCCTTACAAAGTTTAATTGTTAAATGGTATACAAATATGTTTGTTTAGGGTATGGGCATTAACGTAATAACTGCCATCACATGCTTTTCAATTGTTATACTTCTTGACCGAGCTGTATTGGCCGTGGTTTTTGGTTGATTTCATGATGTCAGTTATTGCCGATGATTCCACGAGGCAGAAAGTTCTAGATCCACTGGCTTTTATTTGTTTTTATTAAGTACTTTAAGTTACATACTACATTAAAAATACTTGCTTTTTTTGTATTGTCATATAAATAATATATGAAATCACAAGTTGTACTCCTTCAGATATTAATAGAAAACGTGGTCTATAAATGTGACAGTAAAATTTCGCTAACTACTTATCTAAACAATTTATAATGTACTTATTCAAGTAATAGTCACAGTTGGTCTGTTGACGATAATGATCTCACAAACAGAGTGTAGCGAAAGTCGTCGAGTTTCCAAATTAGCACGTTCAAATGACGAACGGATTGATAGGGGACGAATTAGCAGCTTTTGTTGTACGCACGCACGGGCGGGTTAATAGGAATACCATGTTTAAGGAAAATGCAATACTGTCATATTTTAGTCATTCTAACATATATTTCTAAGCGACTTTAAAAGATGTATAATTATTTAATTTATTTGTGTTTTTATTATTAGCAACATCATGACTACCTAATACTTTTATTTTTGTAAGAATATTTTAATTTTAAGCAAAATCATTATCCACAATATACAATAATTTGCTTTGTTATTTATTCATAATACACTGTCTAGTGTATTATACAATAATTTGCTTTGTTATTTATTCATAATACACTGTCTAGTGTATTATGAATAAATAAATAAATTAATTACAACGAATACTCAATAAAGAGTGCGATTCTTTTTAAAAAGTAATTATTATTTTTTAAATATGTTTCGAAATCGACTTAAAATACGTTTGTTTAAATAGAAAACGCCTTAATTTAATGTGAATAGATGAATTTTAAAATATAAATGATAAATAAGCGATTTCAATGAACTTCCATGACTAGATCGATCCACGACGATAATCCATTTTCATGACCTGAAATTATAACTCAAAGTTTTACATGTATTGCAAATATTTCACCTGCTCGTCTGCATGAATAATAACAATATTTTTAATGACACTGAGATGTTTTTTCAAACTTTCAAGGTGACGCCAAAGGATTCGTAAATGTATCAGTCAAAAATAACACTCTGTAATAAACAAAATTTTTCAAAAGTAATAATTATGCAAATGTAACAAATTTGCGTAATTATAAGTTTTAGTTTTCTTAGTCGTTTTTTTTTGCAACCGGTTACGTACGGTTATGAAAAAGTTTACGTTCTCACTTGTTTGTAACTTTTTACCGAATATCTGGTTCCGTTTCTTTAATACTGTATTAACCATGTTTCTTACTGTATAATTCTTAGTATCATTACCTTACTAAGGACACCGATAAATTCTACGATTTTTGACTGACTTTAAAAAAGGAGGTTCCTAATTCAACTGATTTTTTTATATATTTGTTACTTCAGAACATTCTCAGGACTGGGTGAATCGATTTTGGTGATTTTCGTATTTGAAAGCTGGTGCTTTCCCATTTGAATTTAGTCCAGTTTTTGATATCAATTTTTTTTTGTTTTTTTTTTCTTTTTTGTGTAGTGCCATCCCTGTTTCGTTTTCGAAGCTCTAGACCGTTTCTTCCTTAAGGTAGAAATGTTTACCAGTCAAAATACCGCTACTAAGCTATACTCCCAGTACTGTATAATTTGAATGATGCGGTGGAAAGAAAGGAGTCTCATGTTTTAGTACCATCTCCAACAATGAATAATCAGCGGATGAAAACTAATGCGAATAGCTGCAGTATATGAATCTTTGATTATTATCATTCTTTCTGCCTACTATTTTGTGAAGAGTTTTGAATTGTCAGAAATTTACATTTTTTTAATTGGTATATTTTGTCCGTATTTTTTATAAAGCGTGGTGACCGTACACACCATTTAGCGGTCTATATTACAAGGTGTTCCGACATTCATTTAGCACTTATACGCACTCATGAAAGTAAACTGACTTGCTTCCGTGTTTGTGGAGTAATTCGGGCTAAGTTTTATTTAAATAAATATTAAACATTCGAAAAGAAATTCACTTTTTTCAATGGCATGTTTGGCATGACGATTTAGTATAAATAAACCAGTATAAATATTGAAACTAATAAAATATTTATTTGTAATGAAATTAGTATATTGTTCCGCTTACCGTCCAAGATTGTTGAGATCTTTTAACCTAGTTTTTTTCCTTCGTAATAAGGAAGACGTTTATGATGTTATGTGATTGATGATCAAGACCGATCTTCTTGTTTTTTTCATAAAGTCCCATCAAACATCTTCTGAATACTTAAAACTCAATCAGTTTCATGAGTTTATCGTCTAGTTGTTTCAAAATTATAAGGAGTATGAAAAGTATGTTAAAATAAATAACTAAAGTCCCAAATTGTGGAACATAAAGAATGACCACGCATTTAATTTTCTGGAGTACTCGTATCCATTATCTCTAACTATTAAGCAACGTATGTGTCATGTTTATAAAACTATAAATAACACATTCGTACTTTTAATATAATAGTTAATATTGTATTGTAAAAATACTAAGCGAACTTTCGCATTTAACAACACACAGAAACTGCGTTTATATAACAATGTTTCTTTTATCACTGAACATTAATCTTGAGTGACCTTTAGTGTGAAGTATTCGATTAGTGGACGATATGTAATGATTCGATATCGTAACAATCGAGTGTGTGTTTGTTTAACAGATTGTGGGCGGAGTACGAATGTTGTTGTAAACATTATGGTATCTGATGAGTTCGTGTTTTAAATCTAGCACACCATTGTAGATATACTATCAGTTTATTACGTGTTAGGTATAAATATTGCAGAGGTAGAAAAAAGATGTTGGTCCGTGGGAGCTTTGGCAGAAGTGGGCCGGGTCGACTGGGGTGATTTGTTGTGTTTTGCCGAGTGAATAGGGTTACTAGAGCCCAATTTTAATAACCTTTCACTAACGGAAAGCTGCGTTATCAACAAGCAATAAAGACTACTTCTTACTACGAAAACCAATATACACTCAGGCGGAGACGCGGGCAACCGCTAGTAGATGTATAAAAGAAGTTATTAGCGAAAATATCCCACAAAATCCGCGCAGAATCCCAGATATAGTCTTCATGGTCTGTCGTGGGAATATCATAAAGCGATTGACGCGCTTCGTTATGTAGAACGATTCGTAATTGCATTGTAAAGACAGCAGAACAGGTAGCTTTACTACACTTTCTATATTAAGTTAATATTAAGTATAATAGACGACAACATAAATATAATAAACATTATGAAGACTTGACATATAATAATAATTATTATTATTACTTTCTAATATTAAATTTGAATATTTTTTAGAAAAATTTTAATGTTTCATTTTGAAATTCAGAGGAAAAGTGACTATTAAGTATTTTGAATAATCTTACCCTACCTACTAAAATGATTTTCATTGATTTGCATTTACAAGGTTTGGTATTTACTAAACGTTATATACAGTACTTAAATGTTATTTTTATCTCATTTATATATGTATCTAAACATAACTTAACATAAAAAAGAAATATCGTGTAGGTATATCCTGTTTTTACTACTAGCAACACTGATTTGTTACAAAAATATTTTGAATCCAATTTTCTATACTAACGGCAACACCTGTTAATATATATCATGTTAAAAATACGTATATTTTAAGCAAAATTAATCGTTTCAAAACAAAATAAAACAGATCTTTCATATCTAAAAGTTTTATAGATCAATTACTAGACAATGAAGCGTAAAATCCATGACATTTATAAACATAGTATCGATTTTGTAATCGATTACGTATACAAACATCAATAAATTGATTCGGATCGAATTCACGCGGCAATCAACAAAACCCACAAAAATTATGGAACCAAGACAATTATTGGACATAATTTAATTATTTCATGGTGGTCGTTTATGCTGTCGGTACACGCGATCGTTTTGATATGAAATCATCACGCTACGATGTGAAGGGTTAAATCGTTCAGATAAATGTTTTGCTGATATTATTATAAATCGATTTTTAGTTTCTATGTTATTAAGAATAGTAACATCAATAAAGACAAATATTTGACACAGCTATCTCTTTTTGTAATCTGTTGCGTAAAGGCAACACTTTCGCCAGTGGACTATTATAAGCTGATGATGATGATCATACAGTCATTGTAACGTTCCATATTTCAATTATTTCTCCAATACCAGATGCAGATGAAAATATATTTTCCTACAATGCCATTTTCCTTCTCGTACACTTCCAATTCAATGCAATTTATTCATACAATCCAAACCTAACCTTAAAGTTCCTAATGGGTTCACCCCTACATAAGTTTTTGTTTTTTTTTTATAAATGATCCTACCTAAGTGATTCTACTCTGCCTGATGAAAAACCATGAATAGTGATCACTATATTTATTCCAAATACATAGAGTGCAGCATGGTGACACACATCATTGGTCCTAAGTTAAACTAAAATTGTCTTTAATCCATCTCTGTTGACCCTTTTAGTTTAAAGACGTAACTATAACCTTTACCTATACAACATCATTGTCGAAATAACTCTAATGAGTCTAATAACTTAAGGCAGTTGCACACTAAATACACATTAGACATGTTAATACAAACAGGTGGTAGTGTGTACCAATTATGTGTGTGCAGTTAGAGGCTACTTAGCATGTGTTTGTGGAGGATTAGTGAAAGTAGGGGTGGTAATGGATATATGATAACTGGTAGGGTATAATAGAATCGATAGGTGGACTTTAAAGTGTAGGTAAAAACTAGTTGAGTCCAGTTAAGATGTTAAACTATAGTAATATGGAATGATAGGTCAAGTTAAACTGGTCTTAGTAGTATATAGTTAAAGTTTAATGAATTAGGATCTAAATTAAATCACTAGGTGATTAAATTAATGTATAAGCTAACCCTTAGGCATACGGGTTTAAACATTTTGATTGTCTTCGTATTAATTTACTTACCTTCTAAGGAGATTTCTATGATGATTTTGATATATTAACATATAGAAAATTCATGGTAGCCTATAAAAGTAGATAAATTTTGCGTAAGAAATGTAAAGTTTATTGAAGTAAATATTTTATGTAAATCATTTTAAGTATAACATTAAGCTCTTAGTATTTCTGTTATAGCTACCAAACAATGGCGCCATCAAAGACTTTAAATCAAATATTTTAATGTCCATTGCTCTTTTACTATGTACTTATATTTTCTTAATGCTAACGTAAAGAGACACATATGCGATACAAGTCGTTATTTTCTATTGAGATAAGCAACTAAAAATCTAAATCCTCTCTAATTATTACGACCAATCACGTTTCCCGTACGGTTCATTAGACCTCATTACCACTTGTGGCCACCAATGAATCAATACAACAATGCACCATCTGATTTTACATTTAATATTACAATTGCCATTCAAATTTGAACCTTAACATCCGAGTATAAGACTTAATAGTATTGAGACAAAACGTAATACTAAAATTGATTTTCTAGTTAACCGTTGAAATGTCGAAATAACTCCGTATTTAATTCCTAAGGCTTAACCCCTAATGATTTTAAATATATTTTCGACTTTACTTGAATGGAATAAGGTTATCTTTTGAATGTATTTTCGTTGGTTAAATAATGGGTAAATGTGTGAAGTGATGTTTGTATTACCTAGAGATAAATCCGTGATTAAGTTTGTCCATTGGAATGAATATGGTGTGATATTGTTTCGAGGTTAGAGGATTGTTTTGAAATGTTTTGGTTTTATATTAGTACTATGAGCTGTGTTTATAGTGTTAATTTTGTAGTT
The DNA here is from genome assembly GCA_905220595.1 of Spilosoma lubricipeda. NCBI lineage: Eukaryota > Metazoa > Arthropoda > Insecta > Lepidoptera > Erebidae > Spilosoma > Spilosoma lubricipeda. Next base: position 18,613,625 of record HG992290.1, on the reverse strand, counting down.
ATATATGTGCTTTGGTATTTTACAGTGTACTGATCATGTATTCTAAGAAAAGATCGCTATTAAATTTTCAAAAAAGTGTCAGTGAAATTTCAATCTTAAAAATTAGAATAGGTAGACTTTAGATTAAATTAGAATAAGTAGAACTTAGAATATATTAGATTAGGTAGATTACAAAAAGTGGAACGTAGATTGCATTAGAATGAATAGATTAGCATGGGTAGAATTGTTTATTCAATATGTTTTTTCTCCTAATAGATTGAACCTGTACATGCTCCTTTCCTTTACATTACTTTTTTAATTGAATTTTATTCTATAACTTTATTTAAGTGTATAATACTCAGAGCTCATAGATATTAACAGGTTAATTTTGTATTATATTGTATTAAAAACATTATAAGTGATTGATAGCTGAGTATGGATTTGAGACTTTTGTGTTTGCTTATTAAAATTGTTATTTAAACAAACTTATTCTCAATTAATTTAAATTCCTAAAGAATCTATTCAATAGAAAAAGGTGTTGATTTGATTCAAAAGCATTGCTACAATAATATAATAATTCAGTAATCACAAATGTTCCATCCGTTCCATCGCACGGTCGCGCCACATGTCTCGAGTTTATGCGCGGTAAAGTTCAATTTTAATACTAGCGTAGTTTTCGTTTGAACTGTTTCCATTGAACTACGGTTATTTCATTATTTGTACGATTATTTGTTAGAAATAGTTACAGCTTGTCTAATGTTAAGATTAATTTTTAAATGTACTTACAAAAATTCATTACGAAAATAATATGATTTTTGTGAATTACTCAATATAATATCGGTGTAATAAGTGATAACAATTCTTGGTAATTCAATTATTTAAATGCATATGTGTATGTATCTATTAATGGCTTTAAGCCTTTATTGATAACAAATGAAGCAAAACAAATGTGCAATTCGATTAAGTTCTAGATTGCGTAAAAAAATCAATTTTAACTCAGTTCTTTTTATCAAACATGTCCTATCTTCGCCTTCAAAATCAGTTTTCACAAGGTGAACTCAAAACTAAACATCTATTTCAATATATCAAAAAGGCTGATCTCAATTTCTATTTACTTCAATGAAATGAAACGTTACATGCATTCGAAACCTATTAAATGTTACTACAATTTCGGAATTCAACTAATTAATGTTTAAAATCATGTAACTGAAATTGTCACGTCAATATCGTGACGGCTCGCGTAATGGACGTGTACCGACGACCCGACACGGGTGATATTATTTAATTTCGCAACAACAGTGCGAGGTGAAGACGTCTGTCATTATTAGGAATTACTACATATTACTGTTTACTGGTAAATAATTAGATCACGCAAATTGTTACAACATTACTGTGATATACTTTGACTAAAGGTCGGGGTATAATGGTTGCGGGTTAGGCTGACTGCTGTGAGAATACTTAAGTACTTACTTACAAAACTATTTCAGTAAAGATCATCACGAAGGAACAAAAAGTTTATTCCTATTTAGATAATTGGCATTAACATTCAGTGTAATGTTTACAGCTAGCGGCGTAGTTTAAAATTCGACGCCTCGGGGAATAAGATAATTTAATTTTCTTAATGAAAACTTTGTAAAATTGTATAAATACATAGTACTTATTGAATAAAGCGTCTAGTGCTTATTAGATCTTGGAATATAAAAGCGGTATATAGTATTTAGAAAAATAATAAGTTTTTAGGTTACTTTTTTTTCGTATAGCGCCATTTTTGTTCAATGTTGACGTATGTAGATGTTTTTTGTTTTTTTCCAATTTCATGAAATAAAAGGCAAAAGTAATGACTTTAACTACTGTTCTTTAACTAGGATTCCGCGAGTCTTTAAACAAAAAGCGTTTCGTGTCGAATCTCTTTTAAAACTTGCTAACGCCTCATCATCATCATCAGCCTATCACAGTCCACTGCTGGACATAGGCCCCTCCAATTTAAATAACGCCTATATTATTGTCTAATATTTTATCTTGACTTAGCGTGTGAGAGACGTCATTACTATACATTTGCTAGTTATCTAGTATCGTTTATAGAATGTCCTGTCTGCCTGTCAACTTGGCTAGGGGGCTGGGGTAAACACGCCTTAGTTGCCAGCCTTCATAGCTATAACTTACTGTTATTTTGATTTATTTGTTTCCAATCTGGGTGTGACGTGTAGTGTCGTTTAGGTGCGTAAATTACTAAGAGAATATTTACGATTCTATGTTGTATAAATAATTAGTAGTTTTAAATTTCAACTCGTGTTGATAAACCTAACCGTTTTTATTTTTATTATGGTCATAAATATATTAAATAGTTTTGCTAAGAGTTGTTTGCGTGAAAGAGGATATGATGGAAAGGGACTGATCAGTGAAAGTACGCGTGACAGAGAAGAAAACATACTGAGTTGAGTCATAATAAAATTGAGAATTAAGTAGGCATGTGGTGATCTTTCTTGAAGAGTTTACACATAACATGATTATCAGACTACTGATTAACATACAAACATATGACTTATTATATACATATTTTATATATATTACATCCAGAAATTGTATTCATTACACAAATGTGTATCCTGTCCCTTTAGTCAAGGTGCAAGTGTTTCGTGTGTGATGTGTGGTTTCTCTTCCTACAATCGCTAACGCCTTTAGTCTCTTGTATTATTGGTTTGTATTGATCACCTGACTTAGCGTTGAGATGACGTCATATCCATGCATTTTTCAGTTTTCTAATAACATTTGTAGAACGTCAACTTGGCTTGGGGTTTAGAAAACAAACCTAATATCTTTAACTCAGGATAAGTAATTTAAGAATTTGAAAAGAAAACTTTGGTTGAACATCTGATAAATATTAAAGTGACAACGCAAGTGCAATAAAAGTGAAAAAGATAATACTGCTCCAGTTCTCACGGGGCCAACCACACGCTGCGCGGGCGCAAGTTATAAGTAACTTGCGCCTTGCAATAAACAAATTAATAGTTATGTGGATTTTGAAAATGTAACAGGTAAAAATGTCATATCATGGTTTTTTTTCTCTTGCGTGTGTTGTAAGCACGATAATTATCTTTCTTTTTGATTCTATTTAAATTGATCATTGACACTGGTGATACGTGTGAAACCACAGTGCGATTGAAATTTTAAAGTCACGAAAATCTAATAAAAGGACCTTGTATTACAGATCCTCATCTTCTTTCTAGTAAAGACTTCCAAAGAAATACTTATTTACAAGAAAAAAAACAAAATTACTTTAGCAGTTTGAAAATAATATTTAGGTAAATATACACATTATGCATACAGCCATTCATATCTAAATCTGTTTGCGTCAGTGCTTAAATAAAGTATCCAGTTCAAAATATTTACGACATTGATCAATGAAATGGAACAAAAGAAAATAATAGTGTTGCTACATTTTAGATATATTAATTAGACATATTTCAAACTCAATTACTAATCACACATGATAATAGCGTAACTCATTAATAAAATTTATTTTTAATTTCTATATCATTGTCGGAACAAGTCAAGGCGCCGACAAACAAATTTATCATAATTGACAGTAATAATATTATTAAGTTCACACTTTTAATTGATTCCAACTAATTTTCAACAAGGCAGACTGCGCCTTGTTTATAATCAGGCGGTTCTGTGTTAACTAGATTGCTAATAAACGTACTTCACACAACATCATAATAACAGCCATGTCCATCAGTGGACTGCACTGCTGTTAAAGTCAACTAAGTCTAGGTTACTATGACTAATATACTATGACTAGGTTGATGTTTCTTTTTTTTATGGAATAGGGGGTAAACGAGCAGACGTATCGCCTGATGGCAAGTGATTACCGCCGCCCATGGACACTTGCAATACCAGAGGCGTCGCATGTGCGTTGCCAGCCTTTTGGATGGGAAGGGGAAGGGGTATGGGCTCTCCGTTATCCTCACTCACTTGGTGAAACACAGGTTTTCTGTGAGGCCGTGGTATCTCCGGTCGAGCCGCACATTCGTGCCGAAGCGTGGCTCTCCTACCGTAGGGTTAGACACATACTTGTATATTTCTATAAACACTGCTTTCTTTTTTAAAAAGACAACTTTCGCATAGGGAATATACATGCTGCGTCGCGTGGGATTTTCCAAATATATGTACATGAAAAGAACACCCAGACTCATAACATCAATTTGGTGATCACACAAAGTGTTATCCCACGTGGAAATTGAATCCACCGCTTAAACCAACCGTGCAGTTAAAATATAATATTATATACACATATGATGCATGTTGCTATCGAGCCGTCGAGCCCCCGATGTAAAATGTAATATTATATACACATATGATGCATGGTGCTATCGAGCCGTCGAGCACCCGATGTAAAATGCCGCACAATTCAATACTGTGCATTGCTGCAACCACAGGTGCATTGCTGGTCTTTGGTGGTATGGTATAGTCTTCACTTAAAGGTCGATTGGTTCAAAAATACTGCCGGTGATAATTTATTACACAGATTATTTCTATGAGAATAAAGTAAAGTGTTTTAAAAAGCGAGTGCTTATAATCCAAGTAATAGGGATGAAAGTGTTGCCAAGTGAAACGATGGCGGAAAGTTTTGACTGTAACACAGTTACCTTAGTACCGGCAAGATCAATATCATTACAATAACAGGTCAGTCATGTGATTGTGTTAAATTAGTGAACTTTTAAATACATAATACACATGTGTCAAATTGAAACTAGAAGTCGTTAAAAAAACTTCTAAAATTTAGTATGATTGTTAGTGGAACCAAAAACTAGGTGCATCACAATTTCATAGAATGAAGAATAGTTTATTATCTACACAGGTTCATGCTTAGTTGTATAGGAAAACATACTCTAAATACATACTAAATAAGAACTGTATTCACGTGCACACGTGCGATCTCATAATACACCAAAAAGGTTTATTTATACACAAACATCTGTATCCCTTATGATGTAGGATCCGCTTCAGTTTATCTCTCGTAACTTCCAGAGCCTCCTCAACCTTGATCTTGCTGCCGCAGCGTAATTAAGTGAGCCAGTTTACGCGCGGCGGCGCGTGCGCTGATGACGTCACGCTATTGTTCATGTTTAATTAGTTCAATGTTGTGAATAAGAGCCGGAAAAAGTTTCATGATAACATACTGCACTGTTTTCTTGTGCAAAGTTATGTAAATAACATAAGTTGTGTTTGTGAATAACGCAAGCATAGAATTAATGATTGCACTTAGGTAATTTTTATACAGGTTTGTTACTGATTGAGGTTTTTTTATACGGACGGACGGAAACGGACACAAAGGACACCCAGACTCAGAACAACAATTTGTGGAGTACACAAAGTGTTGTCCCATGTAGGATTTGAACCCACAATACTTGGCGAAGAAGGAAGCGATGACGTGGTGAGTACTTAAACCACTAAGCCAAACGTGCTGTCAAATTTATAATTAATGTGCTTGTGAATAAATATTTTTATATACCTATTATTTATAACTAATTAATTCTACGCCTTAAAACATAAGTCATGGCTAACCGAGAATCGGAATTGCGTAGACAGTCATAAGGTATTCAAGATTGACAGCAATATGTGAAGTATTTACAATGCTTGGTAAAATCAATCACACGCAGGATGACATTTAGACTCACTCGTGGTGATAAAATTGATAATCTATAGTAAAGCTTTGCGTTCAGAGTTTTGCTACTTACTATATGGGAGTATTCAGTGGGCAAGATATGATTGCCTTCTTGCGGCTAGAAGAAGCTTATTAGAATAAATCTTTAGTAATGGTGTTATAAATTTGGTAAAATGCATGTCGTATTTGCCTCACTGGGCAATAGTTATTGTCATTTATGCGTAAAATTCGTAATGCTCGCTTAAATAGAAATTCAGATTTTGCTTTTTAGTAAGAAATGATCAAAAACTGTTTAGTCATTACTTTTGCAGAGTTATACATATATTTACTTAAATTCATTAATTTAAATTACTACTTGTAAAATGTAGGAGATATTTTTATTGTGTACAGGGAGGCTAAATGAGTAGTCTGAGTAGTCAAGTTACAATAAGCGTAAGTGACTATTGTTACCAACTGCTACCGAAGAGTCAGAAGTGCGTTACCCAACTGTTGCACTTTTCCCCTGGGCCAAAACTGCGAAAGCATCCCCTAAATACAAGGTTCAAATCAATCATATTCATCTATGTGAAAAAATAAATGTAGTGTCTGTTTGTAATTCCAAATTAACCAGTTTTTACAAAATTCTTATGAAAGTATACTTAAGTACATCAAAAAATCATTTTGTCTGTCTGATTGTCACGGCTAATTTCTGGAACCATCGAATGGATTTGACACGATATTCACTAGCAGATAGCTGGTGATATAAAGAGTAACTTAGTTGAACTTTTTATGAACTAGTTTTGTAAACTTATCCCTGGGGGACCCTCCAGACGTTTACTTTAATATTTTTATACTGAAAGTTAAAACTGCTACTGTAATAGGACAACTTAGATTTAAATTAATAACACTAGTTTGCCTCCTACTTGAAATCATAAAAAAATTGATATTCCAAAATGATAAATTTAAAAACTCCAAACTTAAATACGAGTATCAGACTAGACCATCAAGAGAAATTTAAAAAATTAACTGTTCCACACGAATATTAATTACTCAAAATTCATATTAGTCAATTATCATTTCGATCGCAACGAAAACAATAATTATATCTCAGTTATTAATAACCAAATAAAAAAATCGAGACCATCTTTCACCACTCCAATTCTTGAAACACTTTCGACAAATAGAAGGAGGAAAAATAATGAGGCTGTCATTGATAACATTGACAAATTAAATATCAACAGCCAACACCAAATTAACGAAATCTTCTGCCAAGCTAAAATCAACCTTACAGTTCCCAAAATAAGAATAGTGATAACAGTAAAAATAGTAATGTAATATATGTGAAGAGTGTAGATAGGTAATGTCAGCATTTTTGCCACAGTGTAATTAGAGAGAGCTTTTGACGCAAGAGGTCATGCGAACGGAATCGTAGAAATCGTTATTTGGGATCGTCTTGAAGAGCGCGTGGTACAATATCCATTAGAAAGCGAGGAGCGTGTGCAGTAAATTTATAGATCTCTTAGTTTTTAGGAAGACATTTGCCGGGCCTTGATAACGTTCTCAAAAACAAAAATCATGACTTGCGAATAATACTGTTCAAGTCTTGTTGGTATGTCCCATGGCATATTTAATGACACCCTGATATATAGGGATAATTCATTAATTATTTCAAAGCTCTTCTATGGGTGCAAAAATTCTATATTAATTTTTGTTTTAATATGACGTAAAGTGATGCCGTTAAAATGGTTATTTCTGTATAATCTCATATCTTATTTCAAACTATTTATTTTATACCACGGCCTCACAGAAAACCGGTGTGAAATAGTACTTGCGCTGTGTTTCACCGAGTGAGTGAGGATACTAGAGGCACATACCCTAATCCACCTACCCTTATGTACTCTCTTGAAAATATGTAAAACGGTGTACAAATAAAGAGTTTTCTATCTATCTATCTATCTATCTACCCAACCCCCCCAAAGGTCGGCAACGCACTTGTAATGCCTCTGGTATTGCAGGTGTCCGTGGGTGGCATTAATCGCTTACCATCAGGCGATACGCCTGCTCGTTGCCCGACTACATACAAAAAAAAAAATGCCCGCTCCCGCTATCTCTTAACACTCGCACCATTGCCTTCTAAGATGCGTTCACAGTTAATTAAAATTAATAATCGTTAACTGACCAACGTATTGTAAATTAATGATTTATACATTTCCATTGCGGGCTACTTGAGGGCATAAGCCCACTAATGGCGTGAGGACGGCGCTACACAGAAGCGAGCGCGACTCGGCAACTGACCATAGACATAATGTTCTTTTTATTTTTAAACATTTGAGAGAACGATTCACAACGAAAAGAATTGAAAGGACTCATAATCTCTACCAGCAACCATGATTAATGAAATATGAAAAGAAATAAATAGAGTATTGTATTATATAAGGCATATAAGAACATGCGTATGTAAAAGCTACTTCAGCAACAAGAAATCTGCAATAGCAGACATGTTACTTTGTAGAACGATTTTATTTGGTAGCTATTTAGTGACGAGACAGCAATATTTTCTTTTTTTATTCGAATACGCAAAAGGTTATGCATTACAAACGATTAGGAATTTTAAAATTTGGTAAACTGTTAAAGATTAATTTCGCAGATAAAATTACTAAAATCATATACAAAAAAACCTTACAAAAATAAAACCGCTTTCTAGAACTGAACTAAATTAAAATGGAACCACACGAGAATCACCAACTTTAAAAAAAAAAGATTCTTCAAAATTGGTCTACCCACTCGAAAGTTATGAGTAAACAAACAAAAAATTACAGTCGAATTGATAACCTCCTCCTTTTATTAAGTCGGTTAAAAACTACAAAAATCATACACAAAGAGGTCTTATTTATTGCCTCACTGTGTGTACATCCTAAAGTTAAATAGAATGTAAGACGTTAAAATGAACACTGACGTTAAATACAGTGGCGATCAATAGCCAAAGAACATTTAATACGTTTAATAATTACTTTATTTTGAAGTACCGTTTGTCTTGGTGCCGACTTTAATTATGATTAAAAGTTAAAAGCTTAATTGAATTTCCTTCGGCGTTGTCTAATAGAATCTTAAATTAGGCTTTGATTTTCAATCTTTGTTATTGTAAGTTTATATGCAGTAAACATATTATGTAAAGAGTGGGATTTTCAGCTGTAGATTGAAGTGAGTTAATTTGTTTCTGTTGAGATTGAACCGGATTTTATTGTTATTTGTTTAATACGTTGAGTGAAGCAGATATGTTGAATTAACTTTTGATTTTGTTTTACTTGTTTTCTGCTTTACTGTGCCACCCAAGGTTTTTAAAATTGAATTGCGTATTTGATTGGTCTATTGACCTTGTGTTTCGTGTGCTTTACTGTTGAGCCCGAGATTTGAGTTGAGTTGATGAAAATAATCATTTATTTTGTGTCTGGGTGTTAAGAAATATAAAATAAGTACTAGCTTTTTGCCGGTGCCTCCACCGGTGTATATATCAGTTCTCGCGACAAAAAATTGTCTATGTCCTTTTCCAATATCCAATCTATCTGCCTCGTTGTTGCCAATTTGACTGCCTCGTTGGTCTCGCAGTTGACGTATGCGATTGCTGATCATGAGGTCTCGGGTTCAATTCCCGGGTCGGAATGGATGACCTACAAATATTTGTTTCGGAGTTTGGATGTTTTTTTATGTATAATATGTACGTATTTACAAAAAAAAAAGTATATATATATTTGTATCAGTTGCTTAGTACTCATACCACAAGCTCTGCTAAGCTTGGGACTAGATGGCGTTGAGTGTTAGATGTCCAAAATATTGAATATTATTATTATCTCTACACCGAAATTCATGCGAATCGATTCAACAGTTTAGCTGTGAAAGCGTAACAGGCGGACAGAGTTACTTTCGAATTTATAATATTAGTATGGGTATTTATTAGTAGTCCGGTTACCACAGTGTATCTACAGCGAATTTGAAATCAGAGAAAAAAAGTATGTCAAGTATTAATCATTTTTAATACGATAAAACACCATATTTAAGACAGAATTGTGTCTTTGTATCTGTCAAAAAGGTTTGAAAGGGCAGACGCTAACATTCCAAACAATACTATGTTATAAAAATAGTGTTTCAGGATAATTACATTATCTAATAGAAATCTCCTTCCATATAGCTAACTAGGTAGATAAGTATTGATGAATTTGCGTTTAAGTAAAAATCAATCGTGATCCCATAACATTCCATAAAGAAGCTACATCGACAGAAATCCGAATATTGCGGATACGTCACGAAATACCAATAAAATAGACCCTCCTGTACATAAACAAGGGCGCCATCTGTAACCAATACGACAATCAATACGACAGCCGCTAGGGATGTACCGAATACATAAATAATAGGTATTGTAACTCGTTATGTATTTACAAAAAGAAAAGTATATATGTGTTCACATCAGTTGTCCAGTACCCATAACACAAGCCCTGCTTAGCTTGGGACTAGATGGCATTGAGCTTGATGTCCGAAATATTTATTCATTTGTTATTCTGCTTTGAAACAAGAATAACTCATTATCATGTAAATTTGTAATATGTTATTTTTGTTTTTAGTTTCCGATACATTGTTGTACAAAGTGTAAGGTAATATTAAATTCAAGTTAATTTTTGAGTCATTTAATAATTCAGAGAGTGAACAAAGTGGTAAAGTCAAAAATAAATTTATTTATTCATTTGCCATTTTGTCTAGTCATTATCAAAAATATAATAATCTTTGTGTGCCAATTGTATGGAATACATACTTTAATATAAATACATAGTATGATTTGAATTAATAAAAGTATCAATTAAATAAAAGAAAAATTGTGTAAAAAATTGTGTTCAGTTGTTATTGCGATATTTCGCTTTAGATTTTCAGTTTTTATTTTCATTAACACATTCAGTTTTTTAATAAATACTAGACTATGTTTTGTTGGGTTAATTGACCATGGGTTACTATTAATATGTTTGCCAATCAAATTTCTCAACGGTGATTTTGCTTGAAAGAAAACCTTAAAAGTAGTTATAGTGAAAATACAAAACTTACCAATTAATAAACTCATTATGTCGCTTTTATTCTAACATCGGGTATATTATCGGTCATAATTATTTTATTAGTATAAGTTAATATTTAAACATATACGAGTACTTATAGATTAAAGTGTTAAGCTCTTTAAATTAATTGATTACTTATTTTATGTAGAATTTAATAATTATTTTCTTCATTATTTTTAATTTATTAAAATTTGATTTCCACTTAGTACATAAAATTTTAGATGTGTTTTAGTTCTAATGCTTGTCATTGCAGTCATCTTTAATAACATTTTACAGTCTACTGCTGGAAGTTGCTTCACTTTAAAAATAAAGTTTTGGCTTACTGTAACACTCTGGGATAAAGGAAATTAATATTATAATAAAGGGTTTTAAACAACAAGAGGGACTAATGAAAAAGCCCTGCCTTGATTAGAATAGGTCGATTGTCTGCGAGATATGTCAAGTTAATGTTATTAAAAATCGATAACGTAATTAAACATTTGATGCTTTCACATCCCTAGAGTGTACCAAAAACGGCGCGCGATGTTACATCGACGACGAGTGGTCCGGAGCGCTCACGATTTCGCCCGAATGAAGTTGTACCTATGTCTGTCTATCTGTTCTGTAGAGTGTATGTCGCGCGAGTACTAACGGTCCTCCAATTTATTGGCAGAGCCACATATCGATAAAGGTTTGTTCAAAAGACAAGGAAAAGTTTGTTTATTAGTGAAGCTCTTGACGGAATATAAAGCTGGGTTTGTTCTGAAAGTTAACTTTGTTTATCGAAAGAACTATCTATTCCTACCTACTATGTACCTATCGAGTGTAGGTTTTAGTGGAATTATTTGTAATTTTGTAACATTAGTCGCGACGAAGATTAGACATCAACTTTGCAGCAGATAGATATTACTAAATAACATATATAAATAACACATATACAACTGATATAAATACGCATTTAGTTTTTTTTGTAAAAACATACATATTATACATAAAAAAACACCCAAACTCCGAAACAAATATTTACAAATCATACAAGCATTTGATCCGACCCGAGAATTGAACCCGAGACCTCAAGCACAGCAGAAAAGATAATATACGACAAGATTATTAGAATATAATACAAGTCATATGTGTTAAGCATACCTTATACATTATGTATTGAATGCTTATATAGGTAAGTCCTACTATAAATGTGTTATGCGACAATTTAAATATTGTCTCATTTACATTAGTGGTTTTTTTTTAATCAGAGGCCTTAGGTTGTGGGCCTATTTGACACCGGGTTTCTTTGAGGCCGTGGTATCACCCCGGTCGAGCCGGCCCATTCTGTCGAAGCGTTGCTCTCCCACGGAATGGCATAAAAGTGAGCTTAAATTGTAGCAATATAATACAAACGAAACGGAAAGTAAATCACACATGCGATATATTCTGTCTTTGTTCTGTTGAAAACATTTTACACTTGACGCTTAATGAGTGATGACAGATTGTCCGGGTGAATGGAGTACAGTGAAAAACCCGAAATATGTAGTTAATTGCCGTAAGTTGTCACCAAGTTTAACTTCTTTTTTTTAATTTTGAGCTATGTCAAATATATCTGTTATTGTATTAATTATTAGCATATGCCCGCGGCTCCGCCTGCTTGTGTGTCGCATATTGCTGTAATAATTTTCATAACCTAGAACGCTCAATAGGATTACGCAAACAAAATTACGATATTGGTTCATTAATTTTTTTTACAATATCAGTACAGAAAAGGTAATAAGTGTTTCTTAACACCATCTTTTATAGTTTCACATTCAATAAATATTATATACATTAAACTTTTGTAACATTTTGTATTTTTTTAAATAATGTATTTGATTTCTTTTTGAATTGCGTTTATTTTATTTTATTTTTTTCCTAAAATTACACCACATTGCTAATAGAGATAATTATACCTTCCATTTTATTACCGGTTGCCGGTCTGGCAAAAGTCGGTAAGTCTACAAGCCCTTTTATTTCCGCGATTATGATGCCAGTTGCCATTAGGTGGCATTACGCGTGCGTGGGAACTAGACTGCGGTGGAGGCTGTATAACCCTGGCTGTACAACCTACACTGGGTTATAGGTCTACACTAATACTACGTATTATTGATGATGAGGTTATGGTTGAAGATAATACTTAACGAACTGTTGTTATTTAGAAGGCTTTTTATTTCAATGTTAGTGTAGAATAACATATTATTACATGGTATATGAATTAGTTACCGACATTGCGGAGTGAGTCAGCAAGCTGAAGTGGCAGTGGACAAAGCACATAGCGTGGAGAACCGATGGCCGATGGGGCAGAAAGGTTCTTGAGTGGAGACCACGTGACGGCAAACGCAGCGTAGGAAGGCCTCCCACAAGGTGGACGGACGACCTAGTTAGGATCGCAGGGACTCGTTGGATCCAGGCCGCTACCAACCACCCGAGTCAATGGGGGAGGCCTAGGTTCAGCAGTGGACTTCTTACGGCTGATATGATGATATGAATTAGTTTAAAACTTATTCAGGTTTTTTTTAAGGACAACTCATACATTATGAATATTTCTGTATCGTAGAGGACTTTACAAACATACACGAAACTCTGGACTCAGAACAACAATTTGTAGATGACATAAAGCGTTGCCCGAGTTTGAACTCGCAACACCCTGCGCAGTAAAAAATAGCGAGATGATCGCTTAAGCCACTATGTAATCCGTGCAGTTTAGTTTGGCAATATATAAATATGTTAGGTATTTTGAAAACATTATATTTCCTATTTATATATTTTAGTCCGTATAGAAATATAGGCGCAACGATGCATAAGCATCACTAAGCCGCCATGGTGTGGGCCACCATGCTGTATTGTTGCATTTTCTGCATTTACAATGATTATGGTGACCACCACTTTTGGGTTCTGCTTATGCTTTCCATCAGGCAGATTAGAGTCACTTTGGCAGGCTCATATAATGTATAAAAATGTTTAGAATTGAAATTCAATAAAATTACTCAAGTCAGTATTTCGATTCTAACTCAATTTATAGTTGCAATATTTGTGCGTACACTTAATTAAATGTTCAATTGTTCCATTTCCCGAGTTGTATTCGATAAATGTACCTATGTAAATAAAACCGTTTTATGGAATAGTGAAGATGTAGTCGATTCATTCATTCGATTCGATTAATCGTGTATCGAGCAATTTACTTTAGATACTTATGTCGATCCTTTATCGCTCTTAATTCTCTCATCCATCTCAACGTTAATCGCTTAATTTACAGCACGTTTGTTTTTTTTAGTTAACATTCAATCACAAATAGGATTGAACATTTGTTAGCAGAAGTACCAGTGCTTTTCCTCTGTCGTAAAACAACACTCAGTAACCTACTTTGACCTCAACGAATAACCGTGTTTCATAAACCAAGTGTTAAATTGTCAGTTACCAAGTTATGATGAAGCCGTATATGGTTAATTTTAATAGTGCTTGATAAAATTTGATTATGTCGATTATGTCAACAAAGCAAGTTGAATTTCACAAAAAAATAATAAAACGGAGTGTAAATTATAAATATGCTGTTTTTAATTAACTGTGTCTGTCTATCATGTCTGTTGTTCTCGGGTTCGATTCCCAGGTCGGATCAAACGACTATTGATCAGGAGGTCACGGGTTCGATTCCCGGGTCCGACCAAATGATTGTATGATCTACAAATATTTCTTTCGGGGTTTAGGTGTTTTCTATGTAAAATATGTAGGTATTTACAAAAAAAAAGTATTTGTATCAGTTGTTTAGTACCCATAATACAAGCTCTGCTT